>OY970763.1:5000000-6250000 GCA_963853795.1 Xestia rhomboidea | reverse complement strand
GAAAACTACTGTTCAGAGGAGTCCCTAGACGCCAACATTACGGCAAACCAGGGAAAGACTGCCTAGACACCTTGTATAATAAGTGAAAGCTTCTAGGCTTGTATGGAGGTTTCGGCAACTGACTATGCTTAACTACTAACATTTTTTGTGTGACTGCAGGGCCGGCAGTGTCGACAGAGAAAACGACAAAATCGCTAACTTTCGATCGCTGATTACTATCAAATAAATTGGGTTGCAATAACTATGCTTGCGACAATTGCATCTTGGATGTAGAGACTTGCATTTCCCGCAAGCATCGTTATTGCAACCGAATTTTTTCGTACCGCCCTAGACAAAACAAAAATGGCAAACTTTTCGTGGTGGGGTGCAAAATTTTCTGCTCTTTCGCAGATCATACGTTTTCCAGGGCGCCTGTAGTGACAAAAATGAGTTCATTTTGTTACATCCGGAATTGATTATAACCACAGTTTTCAACTTATTCGTCAACTGGCTAGTGTAAAACTCGCGAGTGCGCGCGAGTTGGCACCTTCCGATTTCACCTTTTTGTTTTGTCGTCAACTTGCTTGACCTTGAAAATCTGACATTTCTCACTCGCCAGCTGACGAATAAGTCCAGTTTTCTTTCAACTGTCTCTGGACAGGGTTCTAGCAGCGTTATTTTCTTCTGGGAAGGTCTCAAAATACTTGTGCGAAGAGATGATAATACATAACTCAAAATAATTTCAATCATAAAAATCGTTCACAATATTTTTAGCCTTGACAGTACAAAATTATTTCATTCCGCATTCAGAACCGAGGCCTCCAACTATTTGAATGAAATGTATTGTGCAAACATTTTGTTCAAATTTTCATTTGCTCTTGGTTTCATTGTATAAAATGTAAACAAATTCTATTTCGAGTTCTATTTTTGTTTTGTTATTTGAAAAGTGTCGTTTGATGAAATAGTATACAGGACGGCCGGCGTTTTATTTACCTGTGTCCTTCTAGGAGGTGACCCTATAATAATAATAATAATAAAAGTTTTGGATAAAACATCTGTTGGTATGGCACAGTATGTAGAAATTGCAGACTTGTGTAAACGGATGGTGCTAGAAGCTAAATTATCAACTAAGTATAGTTTGGCTAGAAACCTTGCTAAATCTTTGGGATCAGGTGATTTAGGATTTATGCGGTGAGTATCACACCATGATATCGATCTCTGGATAGAAGCTTTATAAGTAACAAGTTGGATTTTCTCCAACTCCTTTGTAAGAGGTCCTTTTCCTCTGGGCAACCTGACTGACCCACCCCCAACTTTCCAAGCTAGAAGTTGCAGCTTGTTGATCTGAGGAGGAGTCCTGCCTGTCGTCAGGTCTACGAGGTTCTTGCATAGATTCTGTATCGGCACTGGCTCTCCGAAAGCTCTTGCCTTCAAGTCTGGGAGCCAGGCATACCAGTCCTATTACTGTCCCACAGCTGGGTAAATGCCTCTTCTCATACAGAGAAGGCACGAGCATTGATCACCACGCTTGCTCAAGGCGGGTTGGCGATTTCACACTTACATTAACTATAAGTCCAGGTTTCCTCACGTTGTTTTCCGTCACGACCCGAATTGTTTCACCAAAATATTCAGGGATTTTCATCCAAACAATTAGAAATAGAACTATTTTTAGAAAAAAACAAGTTTGATATTATCTGCTTTACTGAACATTGGATGAAAGATTATGAATTAATGCAAATAAATTATGAGAACAATACATTGTGGGCAGTTGCTATAACCGGAAATCTAAGATGCGTGGGGGTTCATTAATCTTAGTTAAAAATTGTATTAAATCTAAGTCTCGTAATGATATATTCGATCTATCGGTTGTACATAGCATTGAATTATCTTGTGTTGAGCTAGATAAGCATGTAATAGTGTGCGTTTACAGACCCCCTAATTACCGTAACTACTCTATCTTTGAGTCAGTAATGGAAGATGCTTTAGCAAAGCTTGTAACTGGTAATAAACCAATAATTATCTGTGGTGACTTTAATGTTAATATCTTAGAGAATAATGTAAATAGCAGTAGATTTGTAAGTCTCTTTAAATCATTTAATTTGTCAAATGCGTTTTCAGAACCAACTAGAATTACTACCAATACTGCTACATGTATTGATAATGTTTTTTGTTACTGTGAGTACTTAGATAAATCCATCGTAAATTACCTTCCTTCTGATCACAGCGGTCAGATCGTTGCTTTCGCGTCCAATATACAATTACAAAGAATTCAGATTCAATCAAGACAAATAACACCCAGCAATTTGGACAAGTTTAATAATAATTTAATTAGCAAGCTAGGTATACCGGGCCATATTATAAACAATGTAAATGAATTTTATGAAGAATTATTTTCGGTAGTGCACACCGACCAACTATTGGCCTAAAGTTTATTTTTAGTGCCTGGGCAACACCGGGTATTAGGAAAAGTAGGGAACGATTGTTTGAGCTGTACGTCCTTAAGCCTTACATCAACACAGAATCTTTTAATAAATATGTTGCTACTTATTCGAAAATTTTTAAAAACACTTGCAAGGTAGCCAAATCCTTATTCATTAGCAACAAGATTAAATCAGCCGATAATAAAATAAAGACGGTTTGGAAAATTATCAACAGTGAAACAAATAGAAATAAAAAACTAAATAATGATTTCACACTAGAGACATCACGTGGCCTTGTGAGCTCCAACAATGAAGTTGCTCAAGAATTTGTAAATTTCTATAACAGTATCCCACTTAAAACTACAGAAACCTTAAAATCCTCTCCCTTACTCTCTATTGATTTATTGAAAGCGAACGTTGCAGCCTGTCCAAATGAGTTTGAATTTCAGCATATAAACCCCTTAATAGTCATAAAAGCTTTTAAGCAAATCAAGATCAAATTAACGGAAGATCTATGGAGTATGTCTATCAAAGCTTGTACCTCAATTATTGAGACTGCAGCACCGTATTTAGCCTTAATATTTAATTTGTGCGTGGATCAAGGGGTCTTCCCGGATCTAATGAAATTCAGTAAGGTAATACCGCTTTTTAAATCTGGGGATAGTAAAGACACCAATAACTATAGGCCCGTATCCGTGTTGCCGGTTTTCAGCAAGGTGTTTGAAAAGATAATGCTCAATCAAATGCTTAACCATTTTAACACCAATAAAATATTGCACGAGCAACAGTATGGTTTCACCAAAGGACGTTGTACAACTGACGCCGGTGTCACTTTATTAAAACACATATTTACTGCGTGGGAAGAGGCACAAGATGCCATAGGAATCTTCTGTGACCTTTCGAAGGCATTTGATTGCGTAAATCACGAAACCCTGATCTTGAAACTTGAGCATTACGGTTTAGGTAAACTTGCGCTCAGTTTAGTAAAATCGTATTTGAATGATAGACAGCAGCAGGTACAAATAAATGATGTCAATTCAATGGGTTTAAAAGTAAAAATGGGTGTACCACAAGGTTCGATATTGGGTCCCTTCCTCTTTTTAGTATATATTAATTACCTACCCCGTTTATTTAACAACTATCCGCATATGGTGTTGTTTGCTGACGATACTTCTTTAATATTTAGGATAAACAGACGTGCCACTGATCTTGACGACGTAAATAACGCCCTACTACCCCCCTACACTTACCCCCACTTGCCCTATACTTTGTTGCAAATAAATTGATTTGATTTGATTTGATTTTGATTTGCTGCAGGTCCATAATTGGTTTACCGCTAATAATTTAGTACTAAATGGGAAAAAAACTAAGTGCATTAGATTTGCTCTACCAAATGTCAAAAGTAGTGATTGTGACATAATATTGAATCAAGAGAAACTAGAATTTGTCGATATAACGGTTTTCTTGGGAATCACGCTCGACTCAAGGTTACAATGGGGTCCTCATTTAACATCTCTTGCAGGACGGCTGAGTTCAGCTGCATATGCTGTTAGAAAAATCCGTCAATTTACTGATATTGATACCGCGAGGCTAGTCTATTTCAGTTATTTTCATAGTATTATGTCATTCGGTATTTTACTATGGGGACGGGCTGCAGACATCGAGTCTATATTTATTCTGCAGAAAAGAGCCATCAGAGCCATATATGAATTAAAGAACTCTAAGAGAACTGTTTAAGGAAATTAATATCATGACAGTACCTTGTCAATACATCTATGAAAACACCATGTACGTTAGGAAAAATCTGCATTTATTCAGTAAAAGAGATGACAGACAACAAAACAAATAGGGACAACAACAACACTAGAAATAGGGACCAACTAGTTCAGCCAGGTTTCAGGCTTGCTAAAGTAGATTCATCTTTCATGGGGTACTGTTTGAAATGTTACAATAAAATACCTCCCCACATTCTTCAACTGAATGAGACGAAATTTAAATCTTGTATAAAACGCACACTATGTAGGCAAGCATATTATAAGTTGGGGGATTACATTGATGATAAAAATGCTTGGCTACATGCTGGTCCTGCTCCACAACCATAGTTGCAAACTAATTGATTGCACTGGTCGGGCATTATTTGAGTCTATCGACACGCAAAGAAGTAGAAGTAGAATTGATTCCCATGTTAATTTATTGTGGAAGCTGCAGAAGATTGTTAAAATATACCTACTTGCATTGTATAGATTCCAGTTTTTAGTATTATATAATTGCATAGCACATGTGTGAGTACTTTGTACTGTTCAGCCACCACTTACATTTAGTTATCTTTCATTGACTTGAATATGCCTTGGTGGCTAAGAGAGATGTCTCGCTGATGGTGGCGGGTGTGTCGGGTCATTTAGTTCCCTTAAATATGGTCGAGTTGTTTGGCGCCGATACATGCGTCATGTTCGTGAACGGGCGCTCTCAGTTATGACTGGTCATCTCTTAGCTGCCACGGTTCGTTCATTTTAATTACTTTTTTTTTAAATTTTTGATTTATTATTTTACTCTGGACGCTCTTAATGTGCACGTCTTTCTACATAGTTCTCACATATATGTATAATCTCAACATGAATGATGTAACCAAGATTTTGTAATAATATTTTGATTTAAAAGAGTCTCCATGGAGTTTCTTGCCCGTTCTTCTCCATAAAGATCTTAGGGAATGGGCAACTACAGTACTTTCTCAAGTTATTATGTCTTGTGACTGTGACTGTAGCTTTGCTTTTATTGTATTTTCGACTTTCAAAAGGGCCGTAATGGTCTAATTGAAAAAAATGATTTGAGTTTGAGTTTGAGTGGCGCAGTGGTAGTGAGGCTGAGTTACGTTCTTAGGGTCCCGGGTTCGAATCCCGGTAGGAGCAAATGTTTGTGTGAAGAGCATGGACATTTGTTTCCGAGTCATGGATGTTTATATGTATAATAAGTATGTATTTACAAACAAAAAGTATCTATGAAGTATATCAACTATCTGGTGCCCACGACACAAGCCTCGTTGCTTAGTATGGCACTAGATGGCGCTGTGTGTCTAGCGATATTTATAATGATAAAAAAAACACTCTTGTAGTTGTTAACAAAATCTGATTCAAATAGAGAAGTAATATTTATATAATTATATAATAATTTTGCCGAAAGTCGCAGGCAACAGCTAGTTTAAAATATTATTTTAAAAGTTTAATCTTTTACTCACACGCGTTATGAAGATTTAAAAAGAGTTATTGGAAAAATAAAAAAAAACCCGACTGCGTAAAAAGTAACTAATAACTTTAAATAAAAACTGAAAAGAAAAAAACCAAGTTCAGTCCAGAAATGTAGAAAGCAATTTAATTGGAGTCAATGAAACCGAGGGTATAATAAGTTGGCGTTTAGTCCCGAGGTGCAAACTGTACTTTTCACTTTGAGTGCGAGAAAAATAGTCAATTTAGTATAAAAACAAAAAATCACTGAGTATTTTTCATTGGGAACATTAATTAAAAAAGTTTCTGTCTCATGAGCCGTAAATACTTGGGACTATTTAGCTTTATGACCACTGGATAAGCGTTTCAGAATTTGTGAATGTCTTCATGTGCACTTCATGCTTCGTATTCATTGTCGATTTTAACATAGAATACGTAAGTACTCCACAACGACGATGGTTGATATTTTTTCAACAATTCATCAAAATATGCCAAAAAGACGCTTTCTGTGAAAGAATTTAAATAAATATAATCTTTGCTCGACGTCAAACTCTTCACTGTCACTGGACATTCTTAATAAATTGATTTAAAACCGAACAAATTTACACTCGACAAAAAATCTTAAATTTTCGCGGTCAGTTTTTTCTTCTAAACCAGTCACAGATTAACAATTTAAAACACATGGCGCAACATTCTTTGCAGAAAAACCATGGAACTAAAACCCTCAACATTTTCGAATGAAGATGGTCCACACCTCACAGATAATAGTATATTCAGATACAGGACTATTCGATTCGCGAAATAAAACAGAAGTATAACATAACATTTCTTTAATTAAAATTCAAAGTAGAATTCGTACAGTTTTGAATACTGAAGGAAATTGTTTTTCCCGGCATTTCGCTGCTTTTTTTTAAATTTTACGACATTGATATTAGGCTTGGGCTGCAGACCTATACAGCCTACTATTAAATTAATTTTGTAATAATAATTTTATTGCATTCGAGGCAGAATTAACAGGCGAGCCGTAGGCGAGGGTGTATTTTGAGCCGAGAACTGCAATAACAAATGTCCACGTTTATCAAACGACGTTTTTCAATACACTTTTGAAGAAATAAAATAAAATAACGAAATAAAAAACAATCACCGCATTGAACCAATTTGTACTAAGTATAGGTATAGTTTTATCTGTGGCAATTTTCCAACACCCGCGTGCTGTGCCGCGTGCGGAAATGGCTCCTTTCCGCAAGTGGCACAGCACTCGGTGTTGGAAAATGAAAAAGATCCACGTGTGTGAAAGACATTGCATGTTGAACCTAATCGTAGTGCGATAAGGACCCGTTTTCGAGGAAGTGTATTGAAAAAAATATTTGCAAATGCAGATGAGAGTGACAACGTCGGGAAGGGAAGCCCTAGAAGGAACATACCTTATTGTTGAGGTTCTTAAGAAAGTCATGTGCGTAGTACTCGCAACCGCGTACGTGTATGACTAGATGTATGAACGTGGACGAGGCAAAAGAGGTGTGTAAGGATCGAGCAGGTGGCGTTCTGTGGTTTGTGCCTACCCTCGTGGGGAAAGGGCGCGAGTTTATGTACCTTTGCCTACTTCGTCCTACCAAATTACCTTCGCACAAACATTTCGTAATTCGCTTGAACTAAAAACTCAATCAGTACCAATTTAATTATGTACGAGTCTTGATGAATGAAAGTTTGTTTGTTTTATAAAGCGGGCGTCACTTCACCGTGTTGATTGTGACAATTTGATAATTAATTCTGTACGCTGAACGTCCTTGAGAAATTAAGCCGACACATGTTCAGGTTATGCTTTGTTTACACCAAGTAATTAAAAAGAAGGAGCATTTCTTTTCTTTGAATGTATTGTGTAGGAAAGTCGAACACTTTTTTCAATTAAGACAAAATAATCTTTATGTTTTTATATAAAAAAGGAAACATTACAGTTTCTTTTAAATTGTCCATATCGAAATGTTAACTGTACTTTCACTCCGCGCGGAGTTGTCAGCGAGTTTAGGGCCATGGTTAAAAGGTCCTTTTAAAAAAAAGAGCCAACGCAGATCTGAGTTTACCTGCATTGGCAGACGACTAGCATGCTTTTGCCATCGTTTAGTTCATTCCTATTTTTCGGAGCTCAAAGTTGAACCACACGAGTTTTTTTTGTTGTTCTCTTTTTATTTAATTTTGTTTTTCTGTTTTGTCCTGTGCGAGTCTAAAATATACTTTTTCTTTCTTTCCCAATTATACCAGCAGGGCTCTTACGTATCTTTCTGATATCCAGTGACTATCAAGCTTCGGTTGTACACCGAACTTTGATGACAACCGTGAATGTCATAATATTGGTATTACGTATCACACAGTGGATATCACTTTACGGTGACTAACAACGTCATACATTACACGAAACTAACCTTTTGACAGTTAATTGATGGACACTAGCTGAGCCCAGTTACTATCATTTCGAGCTGTCAACAGAGATACGTAATAGCCCTACCTACAGATCTGCTGAACATTTTATCGAACATAAAAAATACCCAAATATCATAAAAAATACCAACTTTGTAAAGCGAACATTGCCGCTCGTTTCAAAGACTTCCGCCATTACCTACTGTTCAACGACGTTAGCTCGTCATAACCAACAAGATCCTCTTCTCTGTAAATATCCCCATCCCTCTCTAAGCCACAAGAGGGACAGAGAGATAATAATCAAATCTGCCGACAATTAAGGGAACTTGTTCGTGAACAAACGTTGAATATTTGCGACACCTGTTACGTCACAGATTGCTCTGCGAATGCAATTTGCACTTGATTTACAATTAACTATGTTAGTGGGATGATTTGACTGGAGATTGCTCTGAAACATTATTTGGTTAGTATTTGTACATCTTGAGGATATCTCCTTGGAAACGCCCAGCATGTGCAAAAAGATTAGTTGAAATGGTGTGTCGTTTGTTGGAGGCCTTTTCAATGACAGTCTCGTTATCAATCTAAAATTACACTTATGTGTAGATACTAATATATCTACTTTCTTTTATAAACTATAAGTCACCTTGTATAGTCCATGATATCTCCTCAGTCTATGGGTGTCCACAGCTGGACATAGGCCTTTCTCAAGCCACGCCACAGATCCTTGTTCTCCACCTTTTTCATCCAAACGGTTTCAGTCAACTTTCTCGGATCGCCGCTTACATTAAGCTGTTAGACGTTCAGCACTACGATTGCCGATACGTGGTAGATAGTCGGAAAAGCAAAAGAATCCTAGAGTGGAGACTCCGGGACTTGTATATTCCACAGTTTATCGGCCTTTCGACAAGCATTCAGCTTGCTTACCCTTAGGAGGAGGGAATTCATTCATTTGAAAACCAAAATATGAATGTGTCCTTCATCTCTGTTCTAAGTCATTGGACTGTATACAAGAAATCATAATAAAATGCATTATGAGCGTACCAAAAGAATAAAACATGTCTCTTGCCAAAATATAAACATCAGTGTGCCCTTGACATAATTATAGTATACCAGAGCTATAATATATCTCTATTTACAAACCAAGGTCAGGACGGAAGAAAATATCTATATGTTATACTTACATTGTCTAGACGAAATACGCCTTGGGGCGAATACACATTCACGCGCCTCGCGAAATATGGAACCAACGTTACATTGTATCAAGTGACCTACCATTTTGAAGATAGTTTAGGAGTTACCAGTTTATTACACTGTGTCCTTTTTTTTTTCGGATGGGAAATCATCAAATGATTCCTCCTGCTCTGGGCGGAGCAGAAGGGAGTGTCAGACTTTTACTGACTAAAACCCATCCATGTTCCTTCATCGCCCTTTGTGTTCCAGAGCCACGGTATCTCTTGCGAATAGTCCCGCAGCCCTGGATTACACTGTGTCCTGCGGTGTTAAACTATAGTCTGATATAATAACACACGCCCGTAATGCCCGAAGTGTTAGGCAGAGTTGTAACTAATAGCTTAGTGCACCCACATTTCGCCATTTTTGTTTAAAGTTCCATCATATCTCTGTGCGCCCGCGCTCCCGCCAAAAATTCTAAAAGTGAAAAACTATTGGTGCTGTGTGGTGAATCCACAAACTCTCTCCTCTCGTGAAACTTGGTGGAAATATCGCGTGAACCGGCGCGCTGGAGGCTGCTATCTAAGGGACGCATTATTTACATCCTCCTGTAAGTTCATTTTCCTTCCAATTATAATAGAGGGCGAGCCTATTGCCACCAACCGGGTACAAATCCAGACTCCGTGGTACTGAGCCCTTCCTCATGTAAAAACCCAATAACACTTTGCCCGACCCGGGAATCGAACCCAGGTCTTCATGCTCAGCATTCGCTCTTGCGACTACTCAACCACAGAGGCAGTCTGATGAATACCACTTGTTCGGGTCGCCGCATTCGGTGAAAAATAAAACTGACCTAAAGCAATCACAGGACATAATTCGGCCTTCATTCAAGTCCTGCCGATCGGCAATCTTCTTACCGTTGAAAAATTATATTCGGTTTTGTCGCCAGTTCCGGATCATTCTGAATAGAACTGATGTGAAGGACAACCTTTTTGTATAGAACTGTTCTGTACATACCTAAGATTGTTGTAATAATATTTACAAGTAGTAATTGTCGGTCGTCTGTCAAGACGGATTTACGTGAAGTCCCTAGAGGAGAGATCTTGGAAATTAATCCCATTGAAGTGAAAATGGGAATGGAAAGGAATGGAAATAGTCGGTTTCAATAATCTTCGAAACATTTTTAGGGTTGCGTACCCTTCAAGTACGTTACCCCGTAAGGGAATGCCCGTTTTCCCTAACGACATCTAACTGCATTGAAAACTATAACCGAATCAAAAACAGGAATACGGCTTATTACGCCCAAATTCAAGGTAAAATCGCCGCTTTCTGCTCAAACGGACATAACTCATATTTCCGTAATAGATTGGTACACGTAGAAAATGGACCCGTTCACAATGTACGGAAAAGCTATTGTTTTCATTGATATACCCCTACACCACACCACCATTACAACATGCATAGCATAGCATTGCTTGCCGGGGGCGCTTACCCTGACCATGCAGGGGATGCCTCCCGGCTTATTACATTCCCACTCTCCGAGGTAAAAAGGGTGGGTTGGCTTAATTTGTAGAGCTTTGTTACCCTACGCAAAGACATGTCCCCACATTTCTGAGAAACAAGGATAAGTGTGCGTGCGATTCTATGTAGTCAGTCCTTTTCCTGTTCAAGGAATTCTGTGAAGATGTAGCATTTTGGCTGACTTGGAATGTCATAGGGCGGGCATTCCTGTTTTGGTTGCGAACGAGCGCACGTTCATGAGCGAGCGAGACGAGGGAAGCTATACAACATTCGTTTTTGTATATGCGAGACCCGAAACACGTTTTATGTACCTAAGGAATCTATGTACGAAATTTCAAAACTGTATCATGAAAAATCACAGAGTTATAAGCTTGTTCTGTTAACTGGTTGTCGGTAAAAAACGTGGTCACCACGCGGCTCACGCCCCCGCGCCGCCCGCGATGTGCGCTCGCGCCTAGTGCCGCTATGACCTGTCAGTTGTGCGCGTATGATAACAGATAGGTTCTTAGTGTCGTTCGGTGTCCATCTTATATCCTTTTTTAAATATTTATGGGACAACATAATTAACATGGTGTAAAAATTATTGGAATCAATTCAGTTGCTTATTTTGAACTATATTAGTCAGGTTTCGCATATACTAAAAATAATGTTGTATAAACTAAGCGAAATAAGTTAATACAGTTCTTAAATTAAAGATAGGTCACTATGTTATGCCAAGAGGCGTACAAATATAGGGTTGCATGCGAAAAAAAAATGAATCCTGCGAGAGGTAAACACAAAGTATTTGGTAGGTATGTCAAAATTAATAGAATGGTGATGAAAAAATAAAAACAAAAATGATAAAAATATGTCGCAATATGAAATAATTTCTACAGTCAATGCTTAAATAAATAATCATAAATTAGGAAATAGAGGACCCATTGTGTCCCTGCCAAAAAAAAAACATACCAGAGCCCAGAGGATTTTACAGTTTTTACCCTACTATTAATAATAAACTTAAGAAAAATACGTTCCACGTGTAACTTGTGTATGTAATCATATTATTTTACATCAAAATTGACAGTGGAAAAACCAGTTTCTCATTTCTAGACCAATGAAACTTTAGATCACAGTTATCAAATAAGCACGTACCTCATAAAAAACAAATTATCTGTGAGTATATCCGAAACAATAAGCTTGTATTGACAGAACCAGCCATCTGAATACGCAATACTGAAGATTTGAATGATAGTCGGATTCAAGCGAATTGGGGTCCGAGGGCTTAGCAAAGGCTCAAGGCGGAATATTTCCTCATCTCTCATAAACGCTATAGTAAACATTTTTGGCAGATGGCAAAAGGAACTAAGGGAAAAACTCATTGGACGATTTGCTTTTTTACAACCGAATATAATCGTAGCAAAATTTTTTACGTTCAGATTTCCCCGGTCTAAAAACACAGTTTAAAAGTAAACGGGCACTGGACTAGCTTGATGAAAATTTAATTTCTATTCGAACCTTACATAAGTTCGGAGAAAAAGTTTATTGGGTTTTCTGGGAAAGTTTGTTTGGCCTGCCCACGTACACACAGAGTTTTCTAATTATAATGTATTTGGATATCGTGTGTTTTAATTGAGAGGAGCTCTTGGTTAAATAACAGCCGCTTGGGTAGATCTTTAGGTTAAGCCGCGCTTGCCTACCTTGGTCCGTGGATGGGTCGGGTCACCCGTCACATACCGAGTTTCCTCCGTGCCTCAGAAATTAAATTAAGCCGTTGGTCCCGGCTGTCATGTGTAGATCTTTGACAGTCGTTACAGGTAGTCAGTGGCCCGAAACTCTTACAACCATCAGTTTTACCAAGGGGTATCGTATTATCCCGTACTAACAGACTGGGGTGTGGAGGTCAGATAGGCAGTCACTCCTTGTAAAATACTGGTATACAGTTGCATCCGGTTAGACTGGAAGCCAAGCCTAACATAAGGAAAAGGCTGATTTTGCCATTGTTGCTATCGATAGCAGAATGTCACTTTCTCTAGACTCTATGGTGAGGAACGAGTAGCGTATTTTGCTATGGGGTAAATTAATGAATCAATCAGTTTCTCCCATAAAGAAGTCCGCCCACAACTTCGTATCATACCAAGACCGTGCTATAGTAGGTGCCAGTTAAGATCGCAAAAGCGGTCATTGCCCTTTCCCTAATATCTCTTCCTACGAAACAAAACAAATGAACCATGTATCGTTTTACATTTGAAAAAATGTTGAAGATCACAATAGATGACGATTCAAGACTTGAACAGGCTTATTTTTGGATTTCAAAGTTAAGAACTTTAATAAATGAAGGTGGGTCAATGACCGCTTTTGCGATCTTAACTGGCATAGGAACGTGTTAGGCATGGAGTGAAGCCCGCTCAGTAGAACAGCGTATCATACCCGTTTGTAATGGTCCTTAACTGCTTCATTATCAAAAGACCCCCTAACAATAAACTAAGGTGAAATCAGAATTACTGGTGCCTACCCACCTCGATAGGAGTACAATAAGGGAGTGAACACACTAGTCGATGCATAATCGGATTTCGGCAAGCGTGCTCCACCCGAAGATGTGGCTTCGGCATTGCTTTACATCAGGCGAGTGATTGTCAAACGCAAGCCTATTTTTGTTAAAAAAAATAAAACACTAAAAGCGAAAATACGTAGTAAAGATACATAGAGAGACATAGCCGAGAGAAACATACATAATACGACCGAGCAACTGAAGACTTAAGAGCCTCATTCACCCCGTTAATCATTTCATGCGATGGAGCCATAGGAACTGAATATAACAGTTTTTTTTTTAAATCCGCATCAAAGTTTAATGAGAAATGGGGAAACGCATATTCTCAAATAGTGTACTGGTTGAAAGTGAAAACACAAATCTCAGTTATAAGAGCAGTTTCAATGAGACTAAGAGGCATGCAAAAACATGTCAGGGCCTTTCAATGTGAAGATGGAGCAGGAATACTAATATAGTTACACCTTGATCTCGTGAATCAGAATTATTTTTATATTTATGTGTGCAATGTCTGTAACTGTGAGTTGTTCTTATCTAGTATATGTAATTTGATATAGCGTAGTAAAGATTGTTACAGGTGGCATTTTGTCGTTACAAAAAGAAGTCATTCGCTTCGCTTCGGTTCGGAGAACGCAACTCAACGCCGCGTCGCACTTATTAAATGTAGAGATAGATATAGAATGCCGGCACATCACGATACCTGAAACTGTAAAATTTTCCCAATTAACCTTGAACCTAATGATTTAGCGATTAAGTTGAAAATCTATTAAAAAAATATGACAGATTGTAGTAGCTTGATGTGCTGTGTCTGTACAATCGTGGTCTTTTCCGCCTGATCAGTTAAATTTTTTTTCGCTTAAATCATTCGGAGGCGCTGAGCCACGCCCCCTTAAAGTTTAGGCCTATTAGGAAAGCGTCAATTTGGCGCGCAAAATAACAATAACTCTCGTTTGACGTGCGTCGTCAGTGCGCTCGGCCGACCGGTATTGTCTTTCATTCATTATTTCTATACAAAGTTAACGGGGCGGGACTAGGGAGTGTTTCTATGTTGCGAGTGCAAGCAAAAATTATCTTGGTCACCACCATCAGGCGGGAGTGTTCTCGATAGTACATACTCGCTAAGCTCTATCTGACCAATTCAAGCCTGTGCCAAGTAGATAAGTATGGTCACTCCCTAATGCGAGGAATGAAAAGTTTCCTTCGATGGTTCAGTCCCAAGGGGCAGAACACAAAACTTCTTAGGATGATTGTTGTTAGTGTTTTTCTAAGATTGGGAGTGTTCTTGTTCTATTTTCCCATTTCGGCTTAATACAGTTCCGCTGTATTGTACGCACCTTTATTTGGTTCGTAGTTTTAGTAATTACAAGTTTATCACCGCGGAAAACTCTTGTGTTTTATTTTATTTATTATGGGACAATAAACAGCTACAATATTTAATGTTTACAAATAACAATAATATACATAATTACTACATTATCCGCAATCCGTGTTTTGGGAAAATTCCATCGTTGCTAATGTTCAGTTGTATATACGTTGTTGTATGTACGTGTTGCCGTCAAACCGTTCTTCTTGTTTATTATTTACTAACTAAGTCCGCGGCTTTGCCCGTGTAACGTTCGGTAATTGTCCCACGGGAACGTTATACCAAGATAAAAAAAAATTCTATGCGTTTTAAACAATCTGTGTGCCAAAAATCCAAATCCGTATTATTTTTTTTTGCATGAAATGAGTAACACACATCCGTCCACACAAGCTTTCACATTTATGATAGTATACTTAGATGTTTATTCTTTAAATTGGTTTTTACAAACGATTTAACACAACTAAAAGACAAAATACATTAGAAATTAGATGTGGTCAAACTCCAGATAGCTGTCTGCTGCCTTAGAATAACGCAATATTATATATCTCTTGGACTCGTTTTAAATACAACAGAACACTATCATTATCAAAAAAATAAAACCATATTTTATTAATTCTATTCATTACACCGAAAGTATCAATCTTCTACATATTTGTATGATTTACATTTCAAATCTAAGTCTAAAATTTTTTTTTTTTAATAAAAGCGTCTAGAAAGAAAAATTTATATTAAAAAATAATGAAGCTTGTCACGGCGTCGCGTCGACCCGATCAAAAGGTTATGCAAAATACTGCTTATTGATTCCTTCGTTTTTGATTAGAAGAGAAAAATACTTTTATTTTAATATCTAAGGTTTTTTCTCTAAGAAATTGTTTTATTATTACTAGTGGGGTGTTTGCATTGATTATTTGGCACTAGTTCTTGCATGTGGTTTCACCTGTCCAAAAACAATGTTCATGTACCCAGACGTTACGTAGTTCTACGGGGTTATTATAGATACCACGGTCTAAGTTTCCGTCGGCTATCGTCGCATTTGATAAATAAAATGTAACTGAACCAAAATGAAAGCGGTGTGCTAAGAGTGTCCCTGTCTGATCAAAGAAATGAAGAGATCCAGAGGTATCTGACATATCCCCAAGAATAACCAAATTTATAGACCGTGGGCAGGACACATTGCTCACAGATCGGATGGCTGATGGGACTGAAATATTCTGAAGTGGTGACCACGAAAGATGCAGCGTGGGATGGTGCAGCTCCCACAAAATCACGCTAATATTATAAATGCGAAAGTTTGTATGTTTGTGTGTGTATGCTTATTACTCTTTCACGCAAAAACTACAGAACGGATTTGGATGAAATTTAGCGCACATATAGTTTATGATCTCGATTAACACATAGGATACTTTTTATGCCGGTAGTAATATTCTGTGGAACAATTATATAACTCCACGCGGGCGAAGTCGCAGACAAAAGCTAGTAAATCTTTTAAAAAATTATAAATCTAGAAAAGTGTTCTGAAACTTGATACTCCTCAATTTTAATAGACAACATTTTCCTCATCGTAAAAGATGTAATCACCTAATCGGATCAGACATCACTTGTCCTTAAAGTAAAAGAAAAACGATTTTTTTTTTATTGACCTCCTTTACAATATTCCGTAACATAAATTACCTAACTATAATTTTCTTAATTACTTTCGTAGAATATTCATTGAATTCAATTAATTTGAATTATAAAAGAATTGATTCATCGCTTTAATTTATAAAGCGTCTTGGTAATGAGATTGACTTGGAATAATATTACCTTGGTAAGTTAGTGAGGGCCGGAATTATGGGTTTATAATTTACTTTTTCATCTTAATTTATCATCATAATTATTAGAGAGCAGATCATTGAGAGCAGTACTATTAGGTACACCTCTGGCTTACCCTTCGGGAATTACAGGCGTGATGTTACGAATAATTCGTATTCTGTTTAATTAAAAAGTCTGTTTTTTTCAAGGTATCTTCACTAATTCGTAATAACAAAAATCATTTCAAAATCGGTTCATGCGTTTGGGAGCTATGATGCTACAGACAGATGACACATACACGTAAAACTTATAACACCACTCTTTTTTGACCTTGGTTTAAAAAAAGACAAACCATGAGACTATAGTATGCAAAATCGCTGTACTAACTGTGCCCAAGTCGTAATATTTTTTTGTTCTTGTATTACTATTATAATATATTTTTTCTAATTGTTAATTTCCGTTGTCATCTTTTACTTAATTAATCTTGTTCCTTTTGTATAATTTTTTGTGTAATGTATTTGATTTGTTTATATTTTTAACCTTATCAAATTTACCGTATGTACCTACTTAGATTATAAGTGAATGATGTGGTCTCCTATAATTGGAAACGCACACTTGTATTTGTCCCTGATCTACGTATACTTGCATGTAATTGTGGAGTTTCTGTTGGAGATCCAATAAATAAATAAATAAAAATAAAAGGCATCGTTTAAGGTGTTCATTAAAATTTCGTATCGTCGGATGCCTCTAAAGTAGAAGATAGGTACAGTGACAATATTAAGATAAAGGTGCTATATTTTGCTAACTATAGATAATAAACCCTATTATCTGTCCGTAATATCATGTCGGATAAAGGGTTTAGGTGTGGCTTTTCAAGCTTGTTAGTGGAAGGTTGTGGTCTCGCCTTAACGATGTCTGCGTCCCTAATTGTGTTATGGTTAATGTCATGGGTCACGAAGAAATTTGTGCAGAATAAAGCAACATGTTTCTAAGTAGTAACGGTCTTACTTTGAGCTAGTAGTCAATTCTGTATTGGATTTTCACGAAAAATCGCAGTACTCTTCAACTTACTTTGTAGACTAATACTTTTTGCCGATAAGCACAGATATTATAGGCCTAGCACGAGCTGGACTGATCTTCTTCTTAAATGTGTGGTTAGTGCCTAACCCAGTGTCAAATTTATTATTTATTTATTAAAACTTTATGCACAAGTAAAAACTGTACAAAGGTGGACTTAATGCCTTGGGCATTTTCTACCAGTCTACCTTAGGGTGATGCAGAGACAATCCACAGTAGGTGCAATAACAGAAAAAAAGACTAGAAAATATTTGGAACTAAAACACATAAGTAATAATAATAAATACATATGCAATACATACATATAACAAAAAAAAAGTTAAGAGAGATAAACAAGAAAAACTATAACAACATAGTTCTGAGACGAATCCGCCCATGGGCCTCTGACTTGGCTTTACATGCCGTCAAGAAATATCCCTCAGGCATACTGGTTTCCTCACGATGTTTTCCTTCAACAAAGCAAGTGAAAACTATACATGAACGAAAAATAAGAAGTGCGTGCCTTGGGTTCGAACTCGAGACCATGACTTGGCAGTCCGATGATCACACCACTAGGCTATCACTGCTACCAACCGATGCGATCCGATCCGATGGACCGATGAGACGATGACTTTGTCAAAGTCGCGAAATTGAAGCGTGTTGAATCCGATGCGGGAAGCTCCGGGCCGATCGTTATAGCGATGGTTAGGGGAAGTAAAATGTACACAAGTGTACACTACGATGATGCTCAGAAGTATTTATTGCATGGCTCCTAGAATTTTCAATAAATTGCCAAGTGGCTGGAAAGATTTAAATACGGTGATATTTAGGATTAGACTACGTAAATTTTTGACAGATAAAGTGTACTATAGCATAGATGATTTTCTAACAGAGAAAAATATGTTTGTTGATTAATTTCAATAATAAGGATATTTTATTAATTCAATGATAATTGTAATGAAAATGGCAATTTAGTAATTTAATGATAATTTCAATGAAAATGATAACAATTTATTAACTGATTTATATATTGAATGATAATTGTAATAATAATATAATCGATCTGGTCTTTATACTGTAAGTACATATATGTTTGATGAATGGTAAAATATGGCTGAGCTTTGAATTTATGTCATAACAACTATTATGTATTACCCATATTTGCAAAATAAAATTCTATTCTATTCTATTCTACGCCAAATACAATACTTCTAATCAAATAATTAATCATGACTATTACCATAGACCACGATGAAGTCCAAACAAATGATGGATAGACTGTGAGGAGATACGGCAAACCAAGAAGGAATACAACTGAGATGACGACCAATAGAAAAGTATGAAAGATATTGTCGACCCTGAATAAATTAGGACTAGGTCAGGAATATCATATCTATTCATCTGGGAGCAACAAGCCACAGCTCATCAAAATTCAAAGTTATTTAACAAACCCAGATTACAACTAGCATTTTAGCATTTTCATCACTAAAGAACTTTTTGACATAAATCGCGACCTTTTTCGTCAGTTCACATATGAATTAGGTACTTTTCATGAATGTGCTCGTATAGGTACAACTCTATGAATATAAATGAGATTAAAAAAGTTTTTTTTATGCCTTGTTCAAAATTATTTTTTCGTCACACTCACTTTTAGCGGCTTTAAAAGTATTGTTTGTAGAGATTTCCAGTTTTACCTGCTCTAGTAATGGTGCATCCACACCGCAGTTACTTTTTGTTGAGCAACGTTTCCAAGTGTTATATTTAATTAATAATTTATTTATTTTGTAATATATGTTGCCGTGTATTATGTTTAGTAATGTTGCCTTTTTTTTTCGGATGGGAAATCATCAAATGACTCCTCCCGCTCTGGGCGGAGCAGGAGGGAGTGTCAGACTTTTACTGACTAAAACCCATCCATCTTCATCGCCCTTTGTGTTCCAGGGCCACGGTATCCCGGCAACTGGGTCTCGAGGTGGTATTGCACAAGTCCGAGGCCATGTGCTTTCATGGGCCTCGGAATGCGCCACCTCCGGGATCATCAGTGATGGCAGGAGGGATTTCCATCGGCGTCGAGTCGACGCTGAAGTACCTGGGACTTGTCCTCGACAGCCGATGGAACTTCGTGGAGCATTTCCGACGTTTGGCCCCCAAACTGGAGCGGACAGGGGCTGCCTTCAGGCGGCTCCTGCCCAACCTGGGGGGGCCAAACGCCTCCTGCCGGAGGCTCTACGCGGGAGACGGTATCTCTTTCGAACAGTCCCGCAGCCCCGGCAGGCTTCGGCCCTTGCGGACCCCTTCCCTATTGCTGACTCTCTTTGAGGCGCGCGTGTAACACGAACGCGCCGTCGACACGGCCTGTCGTCATGAGACGTACGGACAGCGAGCTAGCCCATAGCTCCCCGTCCACAGGCCCGCGCCTACGGTGGCCGGAAGCCACCACGTGGCCCCCGACGCCCGGGGCGTCTCCCGCGGCGGCCGGGACGTGTGGACCTCTCCCTGTCCCGTTCCGCCACCTCCTTCGCGGCATCCCATTCTTCTCGCCCCGGACCATGGATTGAACCAGGGCCGGGAGTAGTAATGTTGCCTAACTTTTGGGTAACAATTGATAACATTGTTAGAGAATGTTACCTCAACATGCGGTGTGGATTTTTTATTTAAATAAGGATGCCAGAAGAGGTCGTTGACACGTACCAGCAGTGTGGCACCGTCACACCACATACGATATCCGCATCATAAATTCTTCATCGCGTCAGCATAGCTATCCGCGAGACAAGGATATAGGTATAGATGGAAACAATGGCCTGACATCCTTCTATCCCACTTCTTACTAATATTATAAATGCGAAATTTTGTGAGGATGGATGGATGTTTATTACTCTTTCACGACAAACCTACTGGACGGATTTGGATGTAGGCCACAGATAGTTTATAATATAACCTGGATTAACACAAAGATACTTTTTATCCCGGTTGCATGATTCCGTGGGACAATTATTATCGAGCTAGTTATCAGTTAATAATAATAATAATAAACCATTTATTTCAGGTATCAAAGACCCATAGATAAAAACCTTAACCTAAAAATACATATCTAATAACAATTATTGTTAGTTTATGCAACTTACAACAACTAACAAGTCGCACTTCACTTGCACAATGTTTTGTGCATACTTGTGGAATAGGGTTGCTGACACACCAATCAATTTAGGTACTTTTTAAGAGCTGTCAAAACGCGGTTCTCTCATAGATTTTGTATGGCAATAGCAAACTGTGACGTCACTGTTTAATCAACTCAATGACTCAACTATTTATTGATTTCAAAGCAACTAAAAACGAATTTGGCAATTAATTGAAAATAAATCGAGTTTTCAGGCCCAAAATAAAGTGTTTTTTTTTAGAGATTCGTGTCTTGTAATCTCCCTTCTTTGTCCGCAGAAGCGACGGAACACCACATCCTGCGGCCAAAAACTTTCTTCCAACAACAGATGGAGCATACACGTTGGTATGCGTACCACAAACGCCTTGAAATTGACGTAGCCCATCGGACATAGCACTCGTCTGTTCGGAGGTTCCTTCAATGGAGGTTGATAAACTGATGACTGTGAGTAATCACTTGTGAATCAAGACTTTTTTATATCAGCTTTCGTCTATTGTATAGACTCGGGCAACTGTAACAGTGTATTATCAACTATAGACCTATGAAAAACCACCCACACCATTCACTGTTTGTCTCTCAAATTCTTGAAATCAAAATAAATTATTATTTTAGCTACTCGCAACTTTGCATAGTTAATTATTTCGTTTGAAAATGGCTTTAAGTTTCTTATTAGTTTTGCTGAGTGTTTCTTTGAATGTTATTTAATTTAAAGAAACTTTATTAATTAAATATTATTAAATAAACCTAGGATCAAATATTTTTAAGACTTACTAAGACGAACGTATAAAAACATGAGTCGAAGGTACATAGTAAAGCCATTTACAAAAGTGGGACCTTCTTTAGTTCACTAATGAAGTTTTTTCGGAATGGTCGATCATTGACACATTTACAACACATTGTAACCTAGCTTTGGTAATCTTCTAATTAAAAGAATGACGCCATTCTAGTTTTTGTTGATGCTAATCTCCTATTATTTTAAAATGCGATGTCAGTCTTGACTTTTGTTTTGATTGTATTACCCAGTACTAACTGGGTTGTGGAGATCAGATAGGCATTCGCTCCATGTAAGATAATGGTATTCAGCTGCATTCGGTGAGACTGGAGGCCGACCCCAACATAGTTGGGAAAAGGCTAGGCAGATGACTTTTTGCAATTATTTAATCAATTTCTTTTTTTTATTATTATTATTTTTTATTTTACTATATTTAATTGTACTATCTCGACACAACACTATCAAGCGAATGTTGTGAATTAAGTACAAGAATAGGAGACCACTTAATTTTGGCATGACAGTAATGTAGTAATAACAAATTTATCTAGGTGTTTGGTTGCCATTATACCATTTTCAATGCCTGGTTTATTGAAATGAAGAAAAAGTATTAGATTCCAAGTCACCATTTGATTTGATTTGATTTTAGATTCCAAGTGAACATTTTGGGTCGACCGACCCAAAATGTTCTAGATTACGGTAAGCTCAGAGAAATTAAAACTAGAACACAATTTGAACTTTGTCTCCAGGAATGTCGAACACCTTTGTTGTTGAGCGTCTGTCTCTATAGTACAGAGTCGGTAACCACTTTCTAAACCAACCCAATTAAGTTTACTCTTAGTTAGTTACCCAGTTGGAAAGGCTGCTCCATGTAAAATACAATAGTTAGCTAAATCCGATTAGACTGGAAGCGGACCACGACATACTTTGGAAAGAGTTGATGATGATGTTGACTATGAGTTAGATGTACTATCGTGGACACTCCCGCCTGATCAGCACTAAGCTAATTTTTGCTTGCACCCGCAACATACAAACGCTCTCTAGCCCCGCCCCGTTGACTTTGTATAAAAATAATGAATGGATGACAATACCGATCGGCCGAGCGCACTGACGACGCACGCCAAACGAGAGTGATTGTTAGTTTGCGCGCCAAATTGACACTTTCTTAATAGGCCTAAACTTTAAGGGGGCGTGGCTCGGCGCATACGCCTGATTTAACCGGATTTTTTTTTAAGTTATCAGGCGGAAAAGACCACGACTGTACATTAAGTTAACATGGAGTCTTTACTGTGTAACTAAGCTTCTGCCCGCGGTTTCGCCCGCGTGAAGGTCGGTTACTGTCTTCGGGATCATACTACCGGGATAAAAAGTATCCCATATATATTAATATATGTTAATCCAGGTTATAAACTATCTATGTACCAAACATTTAAACCGGTTCAGTAGTTTTCGCGTGAAGAAGTAACAAACATCCCTACGTCCATCCTCACAAAGCTTTGCATTTATAATGTCAGTTATACTTTTACTGTTATTTCCTCCTATCTTAAATCAAGAGACGAAACACGTGTACATGAAGTTTTCTTTCAGACACAATATTAATTGTTTTCTTCTATTTCGAAATTGCATTACATTTCATCGGTGACTGAAGTGTCTGGAGTAATTGTTCGTCCTTCACATTGAGCCGAGACATTTTGGGGCTTGGAAATCAGCGACAAACTAACACCGACGTAAATCCTTACGAACTTTTGGTCGTATTTACCTTAACCATCCAGTACCATTAGCAAGTTACGTCAACAGAAGAAAGGTTGGCTGACTATACCTACTTACGATTTTAAAGTACCAGAAGACCTAAACAAAATGTGTTTTACCTTACGATAACGATGACGGAAAAGTCTAACACCCATGTCTATAAACAAAGTAATTACTCGAGTAAAATTCATTATTTAAGAAACCATTTTATTCTGTAGTTTAAACTGCTTGAAGTTACAACTGACAAAAGTCTGAATTTTTAGCTTTGCTTTCTTTGACGGTTCTTACTTCATTTAATTCTTGTCTACTGCATAAAAATACATGCATATGTAATAACTTGACTATAGATACGGGTGTATTGACATTGGCTCCCGAAAAGCTTTTGGTAATTCAATTGAAAGTCTTTGTAGAAATACGAAACACTTTGAAAGCTTCTGACATTTGTCTATGGTATCAAGTCAAGAAACATGAGAAAAATCGCAGTAAAACAATACGTAAAAATAAAAATCTGGGCGCAGTAGGACAGTCAATATTCCATGCGTAACAAAACTTTTAGCTGTTTTTTATCCACTCGGACGTCCGCCAAAATAAGTTTCAAACCACAGTTTTTAAGCTTGAAAGTAGAACAACCTATTTTTTAATAATTACGGTCGTCCGCTTATTCTTTGGCCGCACTCCAGTTGCAGAGTTCTCTGCTAAAGTAAATTTAATTAAGAAACGGTTTCAAGTGCGAGGATTTCACTCCTTTCGATGTTTTGTGGCTTTCTTCCTGATTTTATACTTTTTTCGCAACCTCGACGAGCTCTAGCAACGAAGGAACTATCTAGTTTTAATAATAAAACGTTAGTAGTAAAACATTGCCAGCACAGAAAAACTTGTAATAAAGCTTTTTCTCGAGTTGACTCGAGAACGACTGAGCTGTTTGCTCAGTTTCATTGATGTGAAATCTTTTCAAGGTTTTCAGCGTTTTATTCTCTCGTGGATTGAGTTACTAACTAAATGTCAAGTAATATTTTTTATTATCCTTGTCGTTTAAAATGTTCCGTCTTTTCCTACTCTCCAAATCATTTGTCGGATTTTACTAATTTATGCTTGTAGTTTACGTCGGGCATTGCCTATTAATAACGCAATTATGTTTAATATAATGTGCATTTTCAAATCATAATATTATTTCACTTATGTGTGCTTAATTGAATCCATTTAGCCAAATCCACAATTACGTTTCAAACATTTAAACACAAAACCAAAGTATGCATTTAAATGTCGAGTAATTTTTACAATCATGATATCACGCCTATAATCCCCGAAAGGTTGGGCAGGCGTAGTACACCCACTACTTATGGTATTATGTAAGTGCCATGTAGGTACTAACCTAATAGGTTTTTCGTAAAAGGACCATGAAAACACATAACTTGCTGCTCACATCCGTGTCAGTCTCTAAACCAGTTTCAAACATTTCCTAACCGTGTAACGCTGTAAGTGGTAATGTTAACACTAGCTGGTAACAACAGGTTGGTCAGAGCGGTTAATACGGGATCTTGTCCCGGACTCCGCGATTCCTCCGGGATGTTAGGAGGTAAGTGATTGTTCTGCCTTCAGCAGCGTTGACCCAGTATGTGTGTCCTGTTTGAGAACAACTTTGAAGGCGCATAGGGAATATTGTTGTGATATCACAGGAATGCGAGTGAATTGTGAAAGAAAATATGTCCACACGACAGTGTGAATTATTTTTAAAGTTGTTACAACTCAGTTCCCTAAGATCTAGTTTAGCTACCAACAACAAAATAAAAATGTTAAGATGATTACAGTTAAATGATCACGATTTACCATACGGTAAGTATGCGAAAGCTATTTTTATTGTAAACAATATTTTTACTTACAAACAAACTTTTATTTCGATATTGTAGTGGTAAGGTCAACTATTAAATTATGAAAATGTTATTCATATTCTTAATTTATCCAAGATCAGCGAGGGTTTACGCTTACCACAAAGTTTAATCAAAAAATATCTCGTTTTTCTTCAATGACCTGAACAGGAACACTTTTATAACGATTGTACACACAATCGTTACACAGACCGTATCACTATCTTTTCTTTGATTAGCTTTCCCTAATCATTTTCCAAATAAATATATATAATAAAAACTCGCTCGGCCAAAAATCTTTCAGAAACCTTAGGAAATTCACTCAATAGAGCACCGCACTATTATTATTCAGATCAGCTCAAGTCCCCGCTCTTTTTGCCTTCTCCTGTATCTATTCCTTTCACCGAATTACTCGGAATGAGCCCCGCCTGTTCCCAGTTCGCCTTTTTTCTACCAAAAAAACTTTCGAGTCATTAGCCTCAACGTATTTAAGTTGGCCTATTGTGGGTAGAGGGACCAATGTCATATTGAAAGGCCTGTTTAGAAAGGTAATGCTTTCCGTCTGGTAATATCGTTGGATTTATCTTTTGTACGTAAGGAATGAGGTAGACTTCTACATATACTAACTTAGTCAGAATTACATAGTCTTACTTTTACACTATCGCATTAGGTAACCCTCTAATGATAGTCGTAAGATAGAGTAAATAAATAAATATATTCTAAATGTTTGTCCACTTCTAACTTATCTAATATTATGAATACACTCCGCCTTGGGGCAAACACATTTGAACCAAATATTCAGAATCCATTTTAAATAGAATAATTATCTTGGTGTGGGCTTTTAAAAAACCTTCTTGAATTCGAACTTAGTAACCGCTTGTTCCAACCTCAGTTTAGTCAGTAAGTCAAAATACACAATTATTAAAACGTGTGTTCTTTCCGGGAGGCTTTCATATTTTTTTAACCTTAAACGGCGCAAACATAATAACTTTTTTTTTTTTAATGAGTTTTCTACCGCGGACGTGGTGGTCCGCGCTCTTATTTAAATTTATTTAGTTGTTTGCTGTGTTTTAATTCTTAAAAACTACGATCGTGCTCCAACATTGGACACGTTACATTGTACTTAACTGATAAAAGTTACTTAAAATCTACATGAGTCCGTCAATTTTTTTTTTTTTGTTTTATTATTACTAATACACATGCTCTAGCACAATATTTTTTTTTTTTCATTCATTGCAATTCTTATTTATTATATTATACTAATTATACTTTAATCTAAAAATACTGCAATAATGTTCTGCAATAACTTCATTGGTAGCTATGTGTTTGAGCCGTTTGGGTTTGAAACACTAGGCCGGTCGAGTGGCACCTAGTCTTTCAGGACATCCCCAATTACTGTCCTGTGGGACTAAAGGACTATAATCCGGGGTTTCTATGTGTGAAACCTCCGATTATAGTACTTCGGTCATCAACGCATGGACTCATATAGCATGCATGATGTCTTTGTCTCGCTTATTTGTGTGATTGTATGCACAAAGCGTGTCTAGGCATTGCGTACGTGACTCACGGCTAATCCTTGTAAGCTCACGTTTGTCGATATAATCACTGGTATTAACGTAATTAGAATGGCATGTATGATAAAACACTAATTTACTATAGCAATATCGCTTCTTTATTCACTTTGCTCAGTAAAGCTGAGTAAACCAATTAGACTGAACTAACTGAGCTAGTTCTAATTGTCTATTGTTATTCATTTGAGCTATGTGCTTTTGAGTGGTTAACAGGGAGCTTTTCTTTAAATACTGAACACTTATGTGGTTTATCTACTTCAAAATGGAAATTCCTATCAGTTCAGTAAACAGCTGCAGTGGTTTAAACAAAAGCAAGCCTTTCCAATTTAAATGTGGCTTATTGCTTTCAAAGCATTTCGTTTTTCTATGACTTAGTCAATCGAACATAATTTTTAATTTCATTTTTACTACACACAGATAACAACATTGGATGTTTATTACTTATAAGTAACAAACATATTATACATGTTTATATTTATACCAGTGCGATAGAAGGAAAGATCTGTTGAACCCCTCAACCAGTAAAACAACATAAAAGGAGATCGTGTAAACGTTCGAAAAGCCATCAGAATGTCATAAACCTCTTGTTTATGTTTATCCAAACATTTGAATATAACAGGCCGTAAATAAAAAGCCGGAGTGTGATTGGAGAAACTTCTTACAACTTCCTCAATTGTTTGGCGAAACTTAACAAATATTTTTATATTCAGTCAGTGGTAGCTGAAGTTCACGAAGCAAAGAAATAAAACTGTAGTACGGTAACTTATTATTTATATAAAACTTTCCCCCGTTATGATATTTAGTGAATGATTTGTTGGTTCCCTGTGTAGAATAAAATATGATTTGCTATTGTTTTGCTGTGTTGCGATAATTTACGATGTTTTGCGATAATTTTTGTAGTTCGGCAATATAATTAGCTTTTTCTTGTTGGGAATTTTTCTGTTGATTTTGCACGTTGTCGAAATATTTCCATCAGTTTGAATGTTGTATGTGTGTTGTATTTTTATTTTACATTAGACTTTGGTAAGATAGCAGTGGCTCCATGTAAAACTGGTATGCTGCATCCAGTTAGACTAGAAGCAGACTTCAAAATAGTTGAGAAAAGGCTAGGCAGATGATTAGACTTTGTTTGCGCCGATGATTTTAATGAAACTTTTTTTTGCGCACTGGACTAAGTTGAAATTGCACTCTTTTTCTAAACTTCACATACTTTTTCTCGATTCTCAAAGCTCGGGTGAATACTGAGGCTGTCTCCGGAGGTAATTTTGCAAATAAATCTGTCTAAAGTTGAAAAACTAAATTATAAATATACCTCATACCTATATATATTAATAATTACAGTTTTTTCAGCATGAGTTAGAAAACCCATATAATCTTATTTTAGCCACAGCATATTAAACTAGATATCTGACATATGAGACACTCTATATTGCATAGATACGCCAAAAATATTTTTTATCTATATTGGATGGCTTATAAAATTGCGTTCCTAAAAACAAAACAAAATCCTTTGTCACGTTTTCGATAGGCTTTTGTCAAACGCGTGACAAAAGCACGATATACATACCTATGTTATGTATTAATCTGTCTATACCTACATAACGTATATCGTTTGTCAAAGTTTTTTTTTTCGACTTTAAAGAATATCCTAGCTTTCATGAATCGTAGTGTTTTTCAAATTCTGGATATACCGATATACCTGCAATGAATGATTTATTTTACAGAAAAAATGGATAGAATAGCGATTCAATGGAAAACTTATATTTACTTTAGTTTAAAATTTTCAATTAAAGTATGGCAATACTCCCCTTAAAAAACAATTACCTATTATTTGAAATACGTGAGCCCACGATAGGTTGATAAGTCATATCTCATAGTGTTAAATAAATAAATAAGTCATAATTGTTCTCTGTAGGTATGTGTGTGGTGTATGTGTGTAGTTGTATGTTCTGTTCTGTAATATTCCCCCGTCCCACACAAAGGTAATGCAAGTTTTTTTTTTCGACTTTAAAGAATACCCTAGCTTTCATGCATCGTAGTGTTTTTCAAATTCTGGATATACCGATATACCTGCAATGAATGATTTATTTTACAGAAAAAATGGATAGAATAGCAATTCAATGGAAAACTTATATTTAAATTTAGTTTAAAATTTTCAATTAAAGTATGGCAATACTCCCCTTTAAAAACAATCTTACCTATTATTTGAAATACGTGAGCCCACGATAGGTTGATAAGTCATATCTCATAGTCATGTCATAGTGTTAAATAAATAAATAAGTCATAATTGTTCTCTGTATGTGTGTGGTGTATGTGTGTATGTTCTGTTCTGTAATATTCTCCCGTCCCACATACCTAAAGGTAATGCTGGTTCGGTCCCTTAACTTCCCCATACTTGACTATGGTTATGTGTGTTACTATGACCTGAATGCAGATCCCTTCAATAAACTTGACCAACTTCTAATTAACTGCATTCGATTCGTTTTTAATCTCCGTAAAAATGACCATGTGTCCGCACATCGGTCGCGCTTAAAATGGTTACCCATCAGACAGCGCAGAGCGTTAAGGGCGTTGACTACTTTGTTTTCTCTTCTAGACAAACCCACTTCTCCTTCTTATCTGACTTCTCACTTCCAATATCTATGCTCTGCGCACAGCAAGAATCTTCGTTCTTCCAATAATCGTGTTCTACGATGTCCTACTCACCGCTCTGGTTTTCACTCACTCTTATGAGTGTGAACTGTGGACACATATTTTTATTACTTATGTATCTACTAGCTGATGCCCGCGGCTTCGCCCGTAAATTATATACTAAAACCTTCCTCTTGAATCACTCTATCTATTAAACCGCATCAAAATCCGTTGCGTAGTTTTAAAGATTTAAGCATATATAGGGATATAGGGACAGAGAAAGCGACTTTGTTTTATACTATGTAGTGATACTTACTGTTCAGTTATGGGCAATATAATTATTTAAATCATATAATCATAATGGGGACCATGGACACCATGGAATCTAAAAAAGAAGATATGGATATGGGGTTTATTCAATTCACTGGCAACAGGCCAATATTTTATTAACATGAAGTTTAAATTTAACTTGACTCCAATTAAATAGTTTAATTACCACATTTATGTTAATAACTATGATGTCTATAATTATAGCATTTTCCGGTCCAGTGTGTGAATTATTATATGATGCCGATGTTTGCCAAAGATGGCCGATTCACGATTTCCAATAATAACCTTGTCTTGTGTTTGTACTAGCGTTAATTGGTAACGTTTGTAATTAAAAGCAACATGTCCTGATTCAGGAGGGGGGAGGGGGGAGCCGGTTAATCAATGCAATCAGTTGATGGCTTATCTGACAGTTAGGAACAAAGATATGTATTACACGTATTGTCATGTAACTAGATAAAATTTACTGACAATAGAAATTGGTCTTAATTGCTTTTCAGAAATCCAGCCATATCTTCAGAAATCTGTCCCACTGTTGGCCTTTCTCATACAGACAAGACATCACGAGCATTGATCACCACCCTTGCTCAAGACCTGAATGATATAACGAAATCTATGTAAATTAAAATTTTTAAAATTGATAAAACAAATTGACTGTTAGTTAATTTACAATCTGTCAAATCAATCCATCGTAAAATAGATAAATGTAAGTACTTATAAAATTTCGCTAAAACGAAAACAAAAAAAAAAGAGTCCAATACGAACTGTTTTGTTTTTAATTCGAAACATTTCATATGTTTTGATGGATGGAAGAATAATAACATGATTGATTGCCGTTTTCATATATTTGTACTTATAAAAGTATATATTAGAAGACCTTCAGACGCCCTTGGGTATAATAGTCCCCATTATGTATTCATAGGCAGCCAAATAATGATATTTCGTCACGAGATGAGAAAGGAGATGTTAGGATGAAATGTAAGGCAGGATAATTTAAATGGTTCGAATATAATTTTGGCGCAAATTGTTTGGTCTTTTCATGCGGAAAGTTCCTATATACAAAGTCCGGTTTTTAGACTTTCACAATCATCTTATTAGTTTGTTTTGTCTAGATATGTTTATAACAAAACTGTATGTTTTCTTTTTTAGCAAACTCTGATAAAATACTCACACATAGGACCGTTTTTTTCTCGTTCGATGGTCAAACTCAAAGCATTTATTTCAAATAGGCCCGTGACAGGCACTTTTGCATAGTCAAAATAAGCTACCTACAGTCCAGCCACAGGCAAAATAACTGTGAATGGACTGAAGTTGCCCATTCTAAAATCGTAGATTTAATGGAGAAGAATGGGTAAAAAACTCTATGGACACTTTTTTTCAAATCAAGTTAGTTATTCTAAGGTTCTAGTACGAAACTACATCATAAAGCTTTTGATCTACAGACTTCTAAAGATAATACGGAATACTAAATTAACACCATACATAGTAAGTACCTACATATACGTAGATATCGAAAGCCTGTCCTACTAGGGCACTAGAGTACAATACATATTTCCCCCGCACGTTTCATAGCTGCATTGGCCAAGTTATATGGGGCTATACCGCCATAGTTTTCGGTCCTTACATAAAAATGTCTATGAGATAAGTTATTGTGCTCGCGGATAACGTGACGTAGTTCTATACACGTTCTAGTTTAGACATTTACGACTTTGACAAAAGGCAGATGTGTTCAGAAGCGTCATTTTGTGAGAAACAATCTATGATAGTTTTAAAGATAATAAAGTAACACCACAACTCAAGTAGCTGATGTTGGAGAAAAAACAGCCAGGCTGAAGTGGGAGTGAGCTGGCCACGTGGCACGGATGCACCCGGAGAGATGGGCAAAGATCATCACACACTGGACGCCTGAGGACGGACAGCGCAGTCGAGGTCGACCGCGGCGAAGGTGGCGTGACGATCTGATCATGTTTGCGGGACTAACATGGCCGGAGATCGCACAGGATAGAGAGGTATGGAAAGAGAAAGGGGAGGCCTTTGCCCAGCAATGGAACTCGATGCAGGCTAGTAAAAAACAATTGTACAACGAAATAATTATGTTCTGTTTATCAATATGCGTTTTAAAATAAATAATATCTTTATTTTCAGACCAGAGATCCATAACAAAAAAATAACTAAAATAAAACAAACTTGGCACTTATTAACTAAAACACGTTAAACAAACCAATACATATCTGAATGACGAAATAAATACGGGCATTTATACTTTATATGTATTTTGAAAAACAACAAGAACAAGATGTTGTTTTATGTAGTGTAGATGAGGTACTTCTTAACTTTTCTTTAACATGTCTTTACTAGGCACATAAAATGGACGCTCATGTAAATACCAGTTTCTCAATACATGTAAACGAAAATCGAAAGAATTCATGTTATTACCTCGTTTTTTTCCATGTTTTTATGGTTTTGTCTTGTTTGCCAGTTTCAGCTGATTTATTCTTTTATTTTACTGTGATTTCTTGATTAATTTTACTGTTCGCTTGGATTTTATTGTGCAATTTCATGTGATAGGTTTCCAGTATTCCTAATATTGAGTTGGGTAGGTTCGGTATGTTATTTCAAACGCCGTGTATGAAGATATTTTTGTGTGCGTGGTTTTATAGATACTTAGATACACATAGGCATTTTTTATGTTGATGGATACACATCTTTTCTTTTGATAAGTTTTTTCATGGAGTTATTGTTGGAGTTTTATAATATATTTTTAAAGCATAAAAATAATACTAGCTGTCCTTGAAAAACCCTGTCCGATCCGAAAGGAGCATAAAGGTACCAATGAAAAAATATTCATGAAAGGAAACATATTAATGAATTTTAAAACTCTGATTTTTGTGCCCTAATTAACACCATTTCTCTAAGTTGTTTATCAAAAATTTAAGACGGGCTCTTCAGCATTAACCCATGATCTGTCCACGAAGTAGATACAATAGTTAAACAATGGCGTCTCGGCCCAAATTGGTCATTTGACAGATCATGATTTATTACGTTCGATAGGCAGTTGTTTGTTTATGTCGTCACTACCCGAGAAACGACCGGAGTGCCACCCCCTCCTGTGTTGTCATGTAAGTTTCTCTTTTTTTTTTGCTTAATGGCATCTCGCAGTTCAAGCTAGAGAGGTTGTCGTCTGCTTAACCGGACTTTCCAGTGGGTGCCTTAAGTATAAGGCCTCCAGCCAGGGCAAAAAACTTACAAACTAAGCGACTACACGCTAAGGGCACTCCCTGCCGGGTACGGGCCTTGGCTTAGGGCATCGCTGTTAGAGGACAGCAAGGGGACGGGCTGGATCGGAGTGGTTATGTAAGTTTCCTCATTTTATTACATTTTATTTAATTTTTGTCCGGGTTTTTTACTTCTTATCCAAAAGTTACTAAAATAAATAGAATCTAATCTCGATACGTAATAATACGTCCACGGATCGGAAAGGGTTTTTTTTTTAACATTTCTTTGTATTATATACAAGGTGTCGCTTTGCATCCTGGTCAAATTCAATGAGGTATCTATGCCAATAATTCTGGACCCTAATCGATATTAGATTTTTTTTACTTATTTGCAGAAATCGGTAAGTGTAAACCACCCGTATTAAAACGCAGCCCGTCTGTAACTGGCCCTATAACCGCGCCTTCACACACACAAATAAACGCATACAGAGACATGTCGCGCGATGGGTGATTCTTCAATTACTTTCGTGTTATTCTGAAATACTGACAAATTTAAACAATTTAAAATAGCAGATTTATTAATTATTTGACCGGGTATCGTAATTTAAATCGATTATTTATGTCTTTTGTGCAATCTCCTGAATGTTGACTAGAATGTAAAACTACACCTTGTATACCGTCCATTTTTCTATATAACACAACACAAACTGATCGAAAATGATAAAAACAAAGCCACAGGTTTTGTATCCTGCCTGGAAATCGAGCGCAGATCTCAATATCCGCAGCTGTTCTCGCTTCCTATGCCGCAGTCATTTTCCATTCACACATGTACTGTATTTTAGTATTGATTTGTGTAGAGAAAAGTATATAAAATGATGAAAGGAGACGTGATTTTTAGAGGAAATATGAAAATTAAAGAAACAATCCTAACAGTTATATAAACATTAAAATAGTTTGAATCTACAGTCAAATTGAATATATTTATGAATTAATTCGTGATAGATTTATATTCAGGTTTTAAAGGACATCACGCCGGCTATCCCTTAGGAGTAAGACTAGGGATGTTATTTTTCTCTGAACCAATTCACTTTCACTTGCTCTTGAACAGTAACGGTTCAGTTTAGTGAACCCTAACATGACGTATCTCCACAACTTGAGGTCGAAGCACATTCATCACGTACACTGCATACCAAATTCCATTTCATTGGTCCAATCAGTACGAGAGCGAGTATATTGGAGGCTTTATTTATTTAAACGGGTCTAGACTAGACAACGTAGGACTGAAATTAAAGGGACTTTAGTACTGTGTACTGAATAGATTTTGCTTTAGAAATCAGATTCTTCAGATTGATTTTCTATGATTCGAGATTGATTTAATATGGAGTGGCTTGAATTTAGTGTTTGAAAGTACCCAAGGTGTTCAGCTGATTTACAAGGTCATTTTTTCTAGGTACCGGATTTTTTCCATTTTTGAATGAAAAGTTCATACGGCTATTCTAAAAAAGCAAAATCACTGAACAATAATTATTATTAAAAATAAAGCAAGCTTAATTAAGTATTCTCCCAGTTACTCCGTTAACCGACGAATGCAACAATCTGATATTTTTTCGAGTCAGTCCTTGCATTCTATAATCGCGCAAAAATATTTTTTTTCTTTACGTGTGGTTGCCTAACCTGCTGTCAGAGTTTTTATGCCGCCCATGGGCCTCTAACTTAGCTTTACATGCCGTCAAGAAATATCTCTCAGGCATGCTGGTTTCCTCACAATATTTTCCTTCACCGAAGCAAGTGCTAATTATACAATTATTTATTTGATAAAATATTGATTCGGCATATCTAAACACCGGCCAAATACTTCTAGACATAAATCGTCCATCTGTCTACCGATACATCGCTGTATCCACAGTCTGCAACCCATTGGGAGAGCCTATGACGTTCAAACATTAATTCTGAGGTCAAATGGCCTGACTGGTGTCGTGTCATGGATAATTGGGAGGATTTAAGGCCGTTAATATTGAATGCCTCGGCCATGGTCCGACACTGGTTAATGAGTGCTCGAGTATTGGTGCATGGCAGGGGGATGGCAGTAGAACTGTGCTGCTGGTTTTTCAAAGACGCCTTGTTATTGTCGTTCGTGTCGGATTCCCGATTATAGCTGCTTTAATCGTGCTTTTAACTGAGTTTTTTTTTACAGAAAATATTTGGTTGTGTTTTTTTTCCGAAGGGAAATCATCAAAATTACTCCTCCCGCTCTGGGCAGAGCGGAAGGGAGTGTCAGACTTTTACTGACTAAAACCCATCCATGTTCCTTCTTAGCCCTTTGTGTTCCGGGGCCGCGGTATCTCTTTCGAACAGTCCCGCAGCCCTGGCAGGCATCGGCCCTTGCGTACCCCTTCCTTTCTGCTGACATCTCTTTGCGGCGCGCGTGGAACACGAACGCGCCGTCGAAACGGCCTGTCGTCATGAGACGGACGGACGGCGAGCTAGCCCATAGCTCACCGTCCGCAGGCCAGATATTTTGATAACCTTAGTTGGTCATCCATTCATTAACATCATCGTCTGTCCAGCCTTTTCCCAACAATGTATATTGGGGTCTACATTTATAGTCTAGCCAGATCCTGCTGAATACATACTGCACAACTCAAATTTTAGTATGGTTATTCGATTTAAATAAATATTTTAAGTTATTTCCGTAGATCGTTCAGTCTTTGGTTATTCCTTTTAAAATCTTTTTCATAAAAAAACTCTTACTTTATTTTCCATCACTGTATCAAGTTTTACAGCTAATCTCGTGTACCCTTTCAATAAACATTTTTCGGCTAAAACACCTCGTTTGCCAACATCATATATTTTAGCCTTTATTTTATTTTTACGAGGTTGACCTACTGATCCACTAAACTAAAGGTTCCGTGAGGTAAGTAACGTAATGTGCAGTCCCTGATATAAATGGCAGTATTCCAAATACGTGTATATTGTTAGAATTTTTCTGTAAACGAACTTCTATTTTGAACCCTTCCCGTTTTGTTTTAAGATTAGATTTTCGAAGTTGGTTTAGTTATGAATAATGATTTCGGTTTCTATATCCATTTATCTCTGAGAGAGCCAGCTCTTTCATTCTTTAGAAAAATCACCTTCTTTTTTAACCGACTTCTTAAAAGGAGGAGTTTTTTTTTTATGTATGTTAACCTATTCCTCCCCCATTTTTGTGGATCGATTCTCAAAATTATTTTTTTATGCGAAAGAGTATACTCCTGAGGTGGTCCCATTTAAATTTGAATCAGAATCAGATATTTATTTGCTATGAATGTAGGTACAGGTTGGTGGTTGATGGTTGGTGCAGGTGATGTTGTACATAAATAATGAGATCGGCTAATGTGAAGTCTGTGACAAAAACACTAAATCAATCAAACAAAGGTCACCGAATTCTGAAGCTTGACCTTTGTTTGATTGATTTGGTGTTTTTGTGGTTTATTTTTCACTTTTTTGTGTTTTTCTTTTTATTTGTGCTTTTTTTTAAGTCGGTTTTATTTTTTGCAAAAAAGTTTTTTTAGACACACTTGTTGCAAAAATACTTCCTCTCCTTCATTGCCTTCTATGTATTATCTGTATTGTTTAAGCACATCTTCCACCACTTTCTCATCTAAGGTATAAATGAGGCATTCGACGATAATTTACTCTTTCTATCATATTCGTTTACCAACGGACTCGTCTCAGCGACTACCTAGTATGTGCCTGTGCCAAAAAAATTTGCTACATACAGAGATTATTATAATTAAGTTAAAGTAGGTTAATTTAATTTAAATTAACCTCTATTAACCTAGTCTCGTCTTATTTTGATCTAGGCCACGTATGTCGAATCTCTTATTATCAGAATTAATTAACGTCTTAACACATTAAATTGAAAGCTATCAGCCAATCAGATTCTTCAGACAGAAACAAATATTCTCAGTACGTGATAGACATTTTTAATGAAAAGTCTATCAACATTGTTTGAACAGCAATTGGCTAATTATTCTAGTAACTTGTAAAACTTGTTTTGATGAGTTTCTCTTATTTCTCACTAAAACAAATAGTTTTTGAGTGGTTTTTATGCAAAAAAGTATACATTCAGTGACGGAAAACTAAAGTGAACAAAAAAATATGAAGTGTTCGTAGGCCGCTACGAGAGCGTAGCGTTCGTAGCACTTGTCTACGCTAAAGCACCGTGCCATCGAAAACACGTTTCGTAAAGTTCCGTTCGCCGTCGAAACCACGTCGTTTGCCAAAACGATACCTTTAACAGTTTCTAAAAGGACCATTTTCGTAAAAGCTTATATTTGAACAAAGAATTTTCCATATTCGACCCTATTTTGGTCGTTAGTTGAAAATCTGAAAGCATTGTATTGTGTCTTTTTCACTCATTCATTCATTTAAATCGGCCCATCTATCTGCGTAAATGTCCCCTTCTGGCTTTATGGGGCTTTCTAGTGGACTGTCCAAACGGATAGTCATGGAAGCACTGGAATACTGCCATGAAAACTATTGCCATTTATTATTTTATACTCATAATTGAATCTAAATGGAACATTAAAATATTAATACGCGACTAAAACATTCGGTCATATGATGAGGACAAGACGGAAAAAAGGACCAAAAACGTCACAGAATGGTGACCAATAAATATATTAAGACGTAGAAGACGAGTTAAAATGTGGAAGTATGATCTGCCAAAAGGCTGGCGAAGAACTGGTCTGGACAGGAATCAGTGGGGGAAAATAGAGGACGCCTATGTCGCAAGACAGCCTGACCTGGGAGCTGATTAATAGCAATGAAGGGTTAACCGCCAGCAGCAGCATTACATACCGAGTTTCTTCCGTGCCTCAGAAAGCAGGTTAAGCAGTTGGTCCTGGCTGTCAGATCGTTTGTAGATCTTTGTCAGTCGTTACAGGTAGTCAGTGGCACAAAAAGTCTGACAACCAATCTTACCAAGGGGTGTTACCCAGTACTAATTGGGTTGTGGAGGTCAGATAGGCAGTCGCTCCATGTAAAATACTGATGTACAGCTGCATCCGGTTAGACTGGAAGCCAACTCTAACATAGTTAGGAAAAGGCTTGGCAGCCGATGGTGATATAATAATAATATTATATAATAATATATTTATTCAAATTTAAAATTTGCACGAAAAATACAAGTTAAATCTTAAAAATAATGTTGGTATAACAGAGTTCGATGCCTGTACTAGGTTAAACCTGTATCACAGGCGGCATGTTTCTACTAAATACTATTTGGACAATGGATTTCTTAACAATATAAAACATAATAGTGAAATAAGTTAGTATGGGTTAATATATTAATACCTAATGTACTTAATTGCTACTAAAAGATACTAACAAAAAAATAATAATTAAGGTCACACATATTTATACATCTAAGGAAAACAGTTTGTAGCACTTATTTGCTAATACTAATATGATTGTCAGCAGTATTAAACTAGTAAACATTGCAAAACACTGTCAAGGTGTTTATGTTGCGGGCGACAATTTGCTTAGACAGCGAAAGATCAACCGATGTCTGGCTTGGAGTATGACGCACTAGGTGCCCTCATAATCGACGGAGTTAATATATCGGTGTTCCGCTATTTTTCTAGCAGGGCATTCAGCGTCTCCCGTTTTGTGGTCACAGGGCTTTTTAAAGCGGGAGCAAGTCGCGCATCTCGGAATGTCAGTTTTCTTCGCACATTCGGACATCATATGACCTGCGTCACCGCAGTGACCACATGTAGAAACTAGTTCTCTGCAAGATTTGGCTGCATGGCCATACTGCTGGCATTTATAGCACCTCGTAACTAACGTGAAGTCCCTGACAGGACATGATGTCCAATTTATAAAAATCCTAGATTGAGGTATTAAAATTTTTCGTGTGTTGGCCGCAACCTCAATAACAAAGTTACAGGTCGCGGCCTCTCTCTTTCCAGTTTTGTGGCTTAATTTTACTAAGGTCAAAAAGGATTCTAGGGACATCGCTGGTAACTTGTCGGCTATATTTTGCTCGAAAATGCACTTGAAGACCTCATTTTCAGCCAAGGAAGTCGGCACTCCTACAACCACGATCCGAGGTTTGCACTTGTTGGGTTCGTCGGCGGTAAGTCCAGATGTAGAGAGCTGGACTGCGTTCTTCAACTTATCGGCGTCGTGTTTCGTCTCGGTATACTTATTATTACGCCACCATTTTTAGTTTTTCGGACACCACGTACTTGCAGCTTCATTTGCTCGGGCCGTATGATTTTTTGCACCAGTTCTTTGGTTTCGTCACTGGTTTTCAACTTATCATTTGGATAGATGGCGACAGAACTTAAGTTATTGGGTCGAACGAAATGGTTTGATCCCCTTTTCACCATATCGGCAAAAGAAGCATTTCCCGCAGAACTAGAATCTCGTATTGTCTGTTTGAGCTCCGAGATATGTTCTGTAAGGTCGCGCTGTTGTTTAAGGGCATCGATTGTGTTATCCGCGTGAATAGCTTTTTGTTTTAGCGACTGGTATAGAACTGCCATTTGTGACGTACCAGATTCGACTTTACGGCAAAGGTTTGAAATCTTCATCTTCTGCTCAGTGTTCAGTTTCCCATCCATGGCAATAGAGCAAACTTCATCCAGGTACTGCTGGATCTGGGCCATCCATCCTTGGATTTCGGGCGTTGAAGCAATGACAACGGCCGTGGCCGACTGCGACGGCGAGCTGGAGGGTTGCACTGGCCTCTTTTGATTACAGGGGCTGTTTTCCATTTTGTTAGTTTTATTCAACTTCACTATTTAGTGTCCATTATTCACTAAAACTACACACTAAGCAAGATTACTTTATGCATTACGATAGTAATACCTGCACCAAAGGAGGTCAATATTATTAAAGTATTAATTAAATATTGCTAATGAGCACGTCTGTCTGCTGTGAGTGCGCGAATCGATCAAATGATGAGATGATGATGAAGGGTTAGCAGTCACTGTAACATGTTATTAGTTTAAAGTTAATGTTATAACTTGTTTATTAATGTATTGAGAAGGTCAGAGTAAATAAAGGCTATTTTTATACATATTTTAATTTATATAGAAAGTTTATTAATACTGCCATGAATACCAGTCCGTATTTCCCCCTGGATGCACAGACCAGGGGACACACTTTCCGAGAACATCATCATACTTTACCTTTCTAAATGACTTTATAATATGCTGCTTAGTTAGGGTAGAGTTTTATTTTTCATCCATTTCTGTCCCACCTGGCGTATTCTACGTGGGCCTGTTTCGGGGTAAAACGGAATATAATACTAGACTATACTAGAGTTATTATGTAATGTGGGTTATAAGGTTTCTTTATTTAAAAGGTTCAGAGAAATACTGAAAGCCACGAATACAGAAATTAAACAAATATAAAGGATCTAAATACCTACTTAAAAACTTGAACTTGAAACTTGTTAGAGTAATAATAAATTAATATATATAATTATATATATATATATTTATATATTTTTTTTATAATATGTATAGTTATGAAAGGAAATAATAAAAGATATAGTAACACCACGCCTGTAATCCCCTTAGGGTTAGACAGAGGTCTTCTCCTTTTGGAAATCGGTTAAAAACCGAAGAAGAAGTTTGTTACTAGTTAACAATTTTTTATCACTGATACTTTTCTTGAATGCGGTCAGTGCTAGATACAGCTTTTATCATTTTGAAAAGTACCTACTTTTTATTAATTTTATTTGATTATTAAAAAACGCTAAAATCCTTTGTTTGCTACCAGTACTTTATGCAAAAATTATGTACCTATGAAGACTTGTGACGAATTTACACATATATTTAATGCAGTTGAGCTTGCAAAATGTGACGAATTGACTTTGTGGCGAATGTACAATAACCCATTCATTTCCAGACGACTCTCGTAAAACCAAGAAAGCTAACACAAACAAAAAACTAACCACAGAAAAAGAAAAGAACAAACATCACAACAATAAATGTGTTTTCCTACAACAAAATTACTCATATAAATTACTCTGGCACATAACATTACCCTGGAACATAAAATTACCTGAACAACAAAAATTACCTATGTCCGACTTAGTATTCAATAGCCCCCGTTCGTAAGGATGAAGAATGGTTGCAGAACAAATAAAAGAAACGTTTCCAGTGATTTAGGGCCTCTATCTGGGTACTAGATCGTGGGTCAGTCAGACCTCAAGATAAATAAATGGTGTTTTTTTAGAGTTCCGTACCTCAAAAAGAAAAAATGGAAACCTTATAGGATCACTTCGTTATCCGTCTGTCCGTCTGTCTGTCAAGACCCTTTATCTCGAGAACGCCTAAAGGTATCGAGTTGAAATTAAAACCATAATTATACTCACGTCTACCGTCCCCTGAAGCTGTGAAAATGAACCTTCTAAGTTAACGTAAAAAAAGATACGGTCGTTTTTCCCGCAAATAATGTATATATCGACACTCTCAAGGTAATCAAAATTTATAGGGTACTTTCCGTTGACCTAGAATCATGAAATTTTGCAAAAAGCAATGTCTTACAGCACATGTAAAAAAAAAAATCTGAAAACTGTAAATATGTAGTTTAATAACCAAATACCTACAAGTTTATACGGAACCCTCGGTGCGCGTACTTGGCCGGTTTTTTTACCAGGGAAATGTAATGGTTAACGGTTATATCAGGTTGGGTTTTTCGTGATTTTTTTTGTTTATTGCTCGGGACCTAGTATAGTATTTGATTTTTTATAACAATGATATTATTATCTTAATTTAGACATTGTATGAGGTCGTGGATGGAGGATGTGATTTTTTTTTTCAATAGGCCTGCTCCCTTGTACATGGGACTTACACATAACTTGCGAAATGTGGTTGTACTATTAGGTACACTTCTGCCTAAATGCTCAGGGATTACAAGCGTGATATTACGTATGTGTCTCTTCATCTTACTGTATCGCGATTGCAAAATAAACATACTTCAGTGCTCAATGGAACCTCAGACAGACAGACTGTTTGACTTTCACAAACAACCCATGCATAACAAAAGGCGAGCCTCAATCAATGAAAGCTTAAACGCAAGGTTTCAGTTCCACAAAGCCGAGGACTTCAGTAAGTAACAAAGGTAGGGAACCTGCGAGCTCTACACGAAAGGAATCGAGCGCGAAAGTGAACGATCGATGTGCAATCGGAGACGGTAAAGAGCTTCGTTTAAAGTGCATGTATATTCAGAGATTTCCATTCGAACTGCCTCAGAATTCGCCTTTTGTGGCAGAAGACTAGAAGTTCATAGTTTATCTAAACACATAAAATCAGAAGCACCAATATGTATACACTTTCCTAAATTTAAAAGCGATCGCGAGAAATAACGATTGTAACTTAGAGATAGGATCTTTTTCATAAAAATATGAGTGCCAGAATACTATGTTCGTAACAACATAAAATTTTAATCAGAACAGTTAGGAGAAAAATACTTTCAAAAGTTGTTACGTATTGGGGGTCGTGACTGTACATGTAATAAATTAAAGACGTGTTTCGTGTCTGTCTGTGTGACCGTGTTTATTTGATTAACGGCCGAAGAGCACTACTGGCCGTTGGTTTTGTTCAGCTCGACCTTTCGAGGTTTGCCGCGGCACTTTCTGGGTCTGTGAAGTTATAACTCCACATAATGTTTAAAATAAGAAATCTCCCGGAAACCTCACTGACCCTTTTCAGGTAGAGATTCATAGATGACTCTGCCCTGGAGTGTAAATGTGATGTTGCCCCACAAACGATGGAACACTTGATATCGTGTCCTGTGTGTGTCCTGTTGATGGACGCCTCTGAATGTGCCAAACTCGTCGCCAAATTTTGGGCAGACTTAATTTGAATTGTTATCGCTAAGAAGATAAGAAATCTTATTGTTTTGCCAAGTCGTAAAAACGTGAGAAGCAGGATAGGCAGCTATTTGTGATTAAAATCAATGTGAAAAAAAATACAAAGGCTAGAAAAATATTTTCAGTCATAAAGCTCAAGACAGTAAATTCTCACCACAGCACAGTGTCATAAAAAATAGACATAAAAAAATATCGGTTTTGTAAAGCTCATATCATAAATATTACGCCATGTTACTCTATAACGCATTATGTATTAAACCAAAGAAAACAATACAAAAATATTGTTCCCTGGAGCCTCAAGTTTATAGCACCAAAAAGTATTACGAATGAATGTCTTAAAAGTAGTTTTCGAGATATAACTAGCCTTTGACGAGTTTCTCATAACAACCTACTGTAATAAATTCGACAATAGTTAGAAAATTGATCTCTTAAGTCGTAGCAAGGAAACAGATGGGTGTATAAAGCATGACATTTCGAAAATCGTTTTTATATTCTCGTAACTATTACGCCTCATAAAAATGAACAAGGTTTAGCCTGCGGCTATGTTCGCACATACATGTACATACCGTGCCACGAAAGATGAGACCTGTCACATCACTTGAAACGAGTGAAACTTTGTGAAATCTTGATTATGCCTCGAGGTAAAACATTAAGAAGACAAAGTAGGAAGATGGTTTACGACCTGTACACCCATATGTCAAAAGAAGTTTTTTTTTTTAACAATTAATTCGTATACAAGTGGTGTGACAGGTCTCATTTTTCGTGGCACGGATTGTACAAGTATAATATACCAGGTAGTTTATGATGTGTAATCAAATTAATGTTTAGCTTATCAGTAGATTAGTGCAGCACACTGCTCAGGGAAAATCTACATGAAAAACTTAATAACCAAATCGTCATCTAAGTTTCCTGGAGCCTTTTCTCAAGTATGTTGTGATCGACTTCCAGTCTAACCAGATCTAGCTGAACAGCAACTTAACATGGTGCAACTGCCTATCTGACACTCAACCCAGCTACTAGGTAATTAAGAGGAAACAAAAAGGGCGAGAGAATTGAATTTTTTTTTTTAGGTTTTTGAAGGTTCATAATCTGTTTTAATAAATAAGCTATGAAAAAAAAAATATAGGGACATGCCGATAGTGGTCATAGATTTTTGGAAAAGAAAATATTTTTGTACTAGCAATATCTAGGGAAGAAACAGGGGACTACGTTTGTATGGAAAAACAGCCGTTTTGTGTCCTCTTAACTAATTTTAACTTAAGTGGGTCAAGAAAGTGTTAACCGACTCCGTACTGTAAGAAACTTAATATAGTTTCCCATGCTACTAGTGGTAATGAAACTTCAAATTGCAACCGAAACTTACTTCCCTAACTGCAAAACTTATTAATCAAATCACACTATGTACATTTTTGTCTCGACAAACAAACACACATACCAACAAACTAACTATATATAAGTAGTCCGAACAGAGATAAAACAACAATAACAATTCTGGCATAGAGGGTCAATCTAACAAATGGAGAACCAAGTGGCGATTAGCGGTTTATAGTGCACGACAACATATTTGATACTTTCAGCGTATCAAAAATGTTGAGCGCGCTATAAAACACTAAGTTACAGGTACGTTGCCATTAGGTTATGAGTTTGCTAGCTTATGCCCGTGGGTTTGTCCGTGAAGAATACTTTCCTAGATTCTTCTTTATGAAGAAATTGACGGATAAGAAAGATCTGATATATGACTGTATTGTGCATGAGGTTCTGGGTTCGATTCCCAGGTCGAGCAAAGTGTTATTAAAAAAAATAAAAAAAATATACATATTTTATTTAAACAACAATGCTTCAAATACAATGAATTGTGTTTGGAGCCTCCTTTTAGGCAAACAATACCCGTGTTAGGAGACTCCGCTCCTCCATATATAAGATATATGTTACACAGTTATTATAGAATATTGTTATTTAATTTAATTTAACATCTTAATTCATCACGTGAAGCGTGGTGTGCTTTAGTTAGGTGTGGCGCGTGTGTAAGATGTAGTGTGGTTTAATGTAATCTGATGTGACGTGCGGTGTGGTGTGTGGTGCGGTGTGGTGAGGTGTGTGGTGTGGTGTAGCGTGGTGTGGTGAGGTGTAGAGTAGTGTAGTGTGTGGAGTAGAGTGAGGTGTGTATCGTTATGGAGTGTGATTATATTACTCATGAAAAACCAGAAGAGCTTCCGTATCCTCATAACTAAGAGACTTAATCCAGTTTGTTATCATTTTTTTACAGTCGTAATTGTTTTTATTGTGTACATATATGTACACAATAAAAACAATTACAACTAATTAATAATTAATTATTTTTTTTAATTTATTAGGTTTTTCCATCAGGAATTTCTCAGTAGCAGCCACGGAATCCGGATTCGTGCTCGGCTGATGGCAATAAGATCCCTCCCTATTACATGGGGCATTAACACAACTCGCAAAATAAGGGAGTATTACTAGATACACCTCTGCCTAACCCTTTGGCGATTACAGGCGTGATATTATTCATAATTAACGGAAAAGTTTTTCTTTACCCTTGCAATTACTCATAAATGATTATTTTAAATGAATTCACATTGTCCACAATTTTCTTCAAATTATTGCACGGATAAATGGAAAGATTTCGTGATAGTCTAGGGGTTTCAGTACGTCTTGTGGCGTACCCAAATGTTTAATCGATCGTCAGATCAATAAGCTCCTTTAAGCTGAGCTATACGACAACTGGCATGCACTGTGTAACCAACCCGAGTACAGTTTTTTTTGTTCATCTGTCATTTTGTCTATTATTTCTTCGAAAAAAGCCCGTTTCTACGGTGGGCATGCCACGCGGGCAGGTCACTCAAACGCACCATAATACACGTGCTTGCCTCAAGAGACGACCTCCGGCGTTATGGCCCTTTTTTATTTCGGATGAGTAATCATCAAGTGACCCCTCCCGCTCTGGGCGAAGCGGAAGGGAGTGTCAGACTTTTACTGACTAAATTTCATCCATGTTGCTTCTTAGCCCTTTGTGTTCCAGGGCCGCGGTATCTCTTTCGAACCATCCCGCAGCCCCGGCAAGGCGATATAGTCTTCAAATATGATCTGAGTATCAAACTATTGTGTGGACTGATTGACCTCTGAGTTTATTTCGATGTTTCCTGTCAGAGTAATTAGTCGGCTAAGAAAACCTTACCTCATCATCATCATTATCCTGCCCTTATCCTAATTCATCTGGGGTCGGCGCAGCATGTCTTCTTCTTCCATACTTCTCTATTACTCGTTATTATATACTTCTCTATTACTCGTTATCTTATCAGATCACTTTTTTCTTTTTATGAAACACTCACCACATTGAGAAAAAAATACGCGCTAAGCGTAATTCAAATCAAATCATTGATTTGTCAGAATATGGTCGGTATGTCTATTACATGGTCTTGAGTTTATATTGATTGTGTTATCACATTCTACCACATAGGCGTACAAATGTTAATTTATATTGGCGATGAATTATATAAAATAATAATATTTTAAAAATTATAGTTAAAATTCAAAAAGGAATGTCAGTTAAATTAATATGTCAGTGTCATTTAAGTAGTCATTCAAATTTTAATAGCATTTATTACATAAAAAATCTTTAAATTGCTTCTTAAATCTATAGCCAAATCTAACTCTGATGGATTTATTAATTTGATTATAAATTTGCTCTGCAGAATATACTTTTCCGCATAAGAGCTGTCTTGACTCTGCATCCCCGTAGCATGTCATTGTTATTACGGAAAATATATCATTTTCTTTGTTGAAACAAAACTCATTTTTCCTGAAATAGCAATCGACGAATCTTACAATCGACGCCACTTCACAGACAGACAAACTATCATATGTATGAGTAAGAATAAGGTTTATGTCGTAACAAAACTTTGGAGGCTCTCAAATCTTTTGCTCGATGTTTTGTTTATGAGCCTGATCCGTTAACTCGGTCAAGGATCCTTCACAACACAAGTAGTTTCTGTTGTTTAATAAAAGTCGCTGTTGTTTACTCGTCTACATTAATTATGTTCAAGGATTTAGGCTTGTATTCATAAATCATACTTACTATTGAGGTTGTATGCTGTAATAGGCTTGTGTCCTGAAAAAATCTAATTGGTCCGTCAGTTAGATTATCAAAAAATATTTGACACGTATTTTTACTTTTGTTACGTAAACCAAAATTGACGAAGACACGACGCTTTTAAAATTCTCAATATGTCACGCCGTGCTATAATTCTTAGTGCATTGTGACGTCACGAGCTTTGATGCGTTTTATGCGGAGTTTTTGCGTTTTCTCAGCAATATTTTTTGCGTAGTTACAGAATGCTTGGTTGACGGTTTGTTTACACCCTGTATTTCGTATACTTACAGCCTCTGAATTGAGCATTTTAGTGGAAATCAGTTGAGTTTTTCTCAAGTAGTTGATGAGTACTTAAGATTCCTGCGTTTCATTCGTCATAATCAGTTTTTCTCAAACCGCTTTTAGTTGAGTTACAGTTGAGTTTAACTTAGACGTTCCATTACAAGAAAAAAAACCGGTATTTATTAGTAAAGTAATTTGGTTTCAAAATTTGCATATATAAATTGTGGAATTCATTCTAGAAGTTAGATACTATAACGTTACATCAGATTGAAAATAAATTTTATAAGTTTATGGTCGATTTACTGTTATTGTGAATAAATATTAAAATGCGTTTGTGAAGAATGAAACGTATTTTGTCATTACTCAATTAAGTCAATCGTTTGTAGGTTATGTTCCGTTGTATTCTGCCAGATGGTAAATGTTGTTTTATTTTATAACAGAAACAAACAAATTAAGATTCCTTTGTGAATCTAAGCCGATCTTTAAATTGCACATCATCGAGGGTAACAAAAAAATTTGGACGATTTCATGCCAGTCTTCGTCTCCGCGGTTGTCGTATTTGAGGATATCTCATTATCATCGATGGAGGACCCGGCTCCATCGATGATAATGAGATATCGACATGTTTTTAGCCACAATAACTGAATTTATTTAGCAATAAGCAGGTTGAGTAAGATTTAAGTACGCAGATTCGGCTACTCAACTGTCAAACGTTTAAGTTTGTATTGAGCGGGATTTGAGTACTGTCAATCGTGTTCAGAAACGCAAATTTCGAGATAAGCACTAGTTGATGTTCTAAACTATTAAATTTGAGAATTCTCAAACTCGAATGCTCAAATTAAACTTAAACTTAATTCAAAAACAAAAATATTTTTAAGTCATACTTAGGTCGTGCTTAAGACGTTCTCAACGTTAAATTCTCAATTCAGAAATCGGCCGTTAGAATTTTATTCGAGCTTAGACAAAATGGAAAGTTAAGTTACCTGGTTAGCTACTATAATAATTGCTTTTCTTTTCAGATGCTTACCGGGTACCGGGTAGAGAAGTAACAATCGCTTTCGTTTCATATGTCTACAACAACTTTCAGCAACAGTCGGAGTCACAGAAATATTTCGATATCTTCGTACAATACTTTCAATTAAAGTATTTTATGAAGCTAAAGTCAATACTTTAGCTACATTGTTATCGATACAATAGTTCTTTTGTTGCTGTCGACCAACGTTGAAGTTGACAGTCGAGCCACGAGACATTCGCAGCAGCGACAATTCGCCTGGTACGAACGTACAGTCGTGGTCTTTTCCGCCTGATCAGTTAATTTTTTTTCGCTTAAATCATTCGCGCCTCCTTAAAGTTTAAGCCTATTAGGAAAGCGTCAACTTAGACGCGCAAAATAACAATAACTCTCGTTTGGCGTGCGTCGTCAGTGCGCTCGGATCTTTTCGTTCATTATTTCTATACAAAGTCAACGGGGCGGGTCTAGAGAGCGTTTTTGTGTTGTAAGTGCAAACCAAAATTAGCTTAGTGGTGATCAGGCGGGAGTGTCCTCGATAGTACATAGAACATAGTTGGGAAAACGCTAAGTCAGTCATGATGAGATAAAGATTAGACCTAACTTTGCTTTAAATCTGTGATTTCAAACTGATAAGCAACAAACTACTTAGGCTTTCTACTAAGTTTCTGATAAGTATTACATAACATATTGTCTGTCTAGACATACAATGATCATGCACTTAATAGTTATAGAACTTCTTCAAATTATCAACAGCAAAGTCTATAATACCATTTGTTTTGTTATGATTGATAGGCCACAAGCTGTATGCTTTTGCATGTGTTTTGCGTCCAGGGGAATTACGTAAATTGAAAGGCAGAATATTTGATTTATTGAATCTGGATTTTTAACCAGTTGATGGTAATAGGCTCGCCCCCTATTACATGGGACTTAAACATCATCATCTGCCTAGCCTTTTCCCAACAGTGTTGGGATCAGCTTCAGTATTTAGCTGCATCTGGTTGGACTGGTCCAACCATACTCGTCTTTAATATGGAGCAACTGCATATCGTCCCTTCATAACCAGTTAGTACTGGATAATACGAAACCCCTTGCTGCTACTACTTGCTTACTGGTTCTCGAACTTTCGGGTCACTGACTACATGTAACCACTGTCAAGATCTACAAATGACAGCTGGGACCGACGGCTTATAGTGCTTTCAGCATATGCCCCGAATGCAAGGTTATTCTACGGGAACGTATAGAGAGGGTAAAGAGTATCCTATATTGTAATCCAGGTAATAGAACAGTGGGATTTTAGTCGGTTAGAGTTCGAAATAACCCTCCGCTCGCCCTAGACGGTCAATTATGATAAACCTGTGTGCCAAATTCCTTGGAATCCATTTAGCCGATAAAGCGTGGGTGGACCTACAGACAAAATAACTTTTGCATTAATAATTTTATTTTTAAAGTATGAAAATATAACAGGGGATCATGAAGTCACACATTCTAAATAAATTAAAATACGTTAATGCGTAAATGCGTTATTTGTGTGCCTTTTCATAAGAACTATATCAAAATAAACAGGCCTAACCATTCATATTTGCCCCTTATATCCAAAAACTCCGGTCCACATATTTTACTACGTACCTGCCGCAATTTGTCCAAAACTACCTTACCTTAACGACCAAACGTTTTTGGTACAAACGGCAGCAAAAAGTGTTAGGAACACTTTTGTTCAGTAACAAGACTGCTAGATATATGGAGTAGGGGAGCACCGACAATTTTGTAGTGTTGCGACAAATTGGCGAAGTGAAAAATTGTGCAGCTGACAGCACGGAATTAGGGTTGCCAAAAGTAGTAGTTTTTAGTTATTTTTGTTGAATTTGGGTAGAGTTATTGTGTGCATGTTGGAAAATTATTTTGTATCCAGTCAAAAATATTGAGCAGTTTTTTTATTCGTTCTTTTTGATCATTAAACTTTTCAAGGTGAGTTCTAAACATCGTGTATATTTTTATTAATATATACCCCAGCCCGTTAAAAACGTAAAGAAGCAAAACAACATACATAATTTATCATCTCAAAACATCGTCCCTCAGCGGCAGGTTGCACAGGTGTCGTTGACTTTTCCAAACGAGAGTTTTGACTAATCCCCTCTTACATCCCAACCCTTGTTTAAAACCACTTTTTCCTTTATCCCTCATCTCTAAAATGCACCGCACCTGTAGTAATTATGACAGTGACATCTCTAATGACCTCAGTAACCGCTTGAATTATTACTAGGACCGGCACCCCTGTATCTTTTGCGAATTTCTACCAAAGAAGCAAGATAAGCCCGCGTTGACTCTGTTAAATTAAAATGTAACCTCCCCTTCATAATTCTCTTTGTTGCGGTGTGGTGAAGAATAATATTATATAGAAAAAGAACAGCAATTTTTACAGTCATCACAACTTCCTGGTCAAATTAATGAAGTATCTACAAAAGAAACAGACCCAAAATAATTAAAACAAAACAATTAAAATAGCTGTTGTCTGAATTACATAGGACTTTAACATAATTGGTGAAATGTGGGTGTACTATTAGGTACACCTCTGCCTAGCACTTCGGGGAATACAGACGTGATGTTGTATATACAAATATTAAACTGGCGTAAGCTACAAAAAAGCTTTTGTCAATAGCTATGAAATTCGTTGTAGAACCACGAAACGCTTTGTAAGCGAATTAGACTTGAGGCTTTCTCGTCCAATACAAATTTCGCATGATTAATCAATCTTACTTAAGGCCTGCAAATGAAACGTCACGTCTATTAATTACTGGCCTGTGCAAAGTCCCACCTGTTTTTTACCGGGCAAAGTGAGTTGTACCTCAAATTTATTGCAGTTACTAAATTCGGAGTTTGCAGCGCTCATTACAATAAAGTACATAAAACACGAACCCACCTAACCGAAGTACGTTTATCTTTGTTAACGAAAGTTTAACGATTAATTACGTTTAGTTTTAATCTTAGTGGCGTAACTCACCGGTTATGGAGTAAGTGAATTGTGATTATTTATCGTGGGTCGTGTTGATGATTAATCATTTCTTATGAAACTGTTTATCGCATTAACTTATTGTTACATGTTTTAAAATAGTTCTTACGTTGATAAATAAAACCGTCTCAAAAACAATTCCAAAGGTAAATCTCGAACTTCATAAAATAACCCATTAAATCAGCATTAAAAATCTCTTTCTACGGCAATCCTAGACAAAAATATAAGAACAAACAAACAGGTAGCATAAAACCTGAAAGGGGGAACTCATTAAGTTATTCTCAAAGAAAAACAGAGGCAGGAAATATTAATTAAAACCTCCTCCGTGTAAGGACCACGGTAACTGAGACTGCGGCAAACTTCTTGAAGTGCAAAATATTCTTTGAAAGGGAAAAAAAAAAGTTTTGGTCTCTCGCTTCGTTGTTGACGCGGCAAGCTTTTGAAGTCGACAGGTCCTTCGATCTATCCGGCAAAGACTAATTGGGGTTAGAGGTGAAAACTTGGTCATAACTCAAATTGGTTCAGTGATCGATAAAATGTGATTGGCTGGCTGGCATGTTTTGTATTTAGAACGACCTTTATTTTTATAAGCTTTTGTTTAACTAGCCTTGTTATAAAGTTTAGTTAGTTAACATAGTCTCCGCCAGATAAGTAGAAATTAAAGGTCATTGCTCTCTCCTTAATTTCTCTGCGTAGGTACCCCAACAATACATTATTATTATCATTTTTTATTACTATAAAAGTCAAGGATCACGATAAAGGTCGTTTCGGGACAAGTTTATGTCATTATTTCTGTTTTCGGAATGATGTATTTGAATAAATGTATGCGGATCAATGACCTTTAATTCCTACTTATCTGGCGGAGACTATAGTTAGTCAGTATGTATCAGTCAAATCTTGCAACTGAATTTCAAACCAGTTCCCGACCAACCTGAAGAGAGAAAAAGCTAAAATTTTGCACACACCTTTAGTTCTGTTGCCAATACATTTTTATGACAGATATGATTTGATCTTGCACCCAAGATATCAGATATAATATCTTGCTCCCGAGAGATATCCTCAACGGTTAATAGCACGGACACGAAACTTTGTATACGCGTTCAATGTTGACAGATAAACCTAATTCTATGTTTTTCATTTGGTATATCATTAGGTGCACTAACGTGTGCACGCGCCTTCGCCCGAATAGGTTGAAAGTTATCTCATTGAAATGTACCCAGTAAACCCAGGACACACCTGGTCTACCGTTGGCAAATTTCATTGAGATCTGTTTCGCTGTTGAGATGTGAAGAAGTATCGGACAGACAGAGTTACTTTCTGATTTATTATGTTAATGTATAGAAGTAATAAGTGTGCATGTTAATTATTTAGCATAAGACCTAGGAGTGCTCTTTTGAATTCAAGCGCTTTTTCAGACACCTCTTAAACCTCTTGGCAGGGATTTCAGATTGCAGAGTGCTTAGTAGTGCCCTGTCAATTATAAATCAAGTGCTGGGAGCAAGGTGAGAAAAAAAATAGTTTATTGGTAGAACAAGTTTAGGTTTTAACGAATTTTTGTGATTGGATCCTCCTTTTAGATAGAAAGTGCCTCCCGCTTGGGTGGGGCACCGCCGTGTCCTCGAGGTGGCGATCGGCGGCGGCGACCTCTCGCTCCCGGCCCTGGTTCGTGCCATGGTCCGGAGCGAGACGGAATGGGACGCCGTCACCTCCTTCTGCGAAGCAGTCATGCTAGCGAAGGAGGTGGCGGAACAGGACAGGGAGAGATCCTCACGTCCCGGCCGCCGCGGGAGACGCCCCGGGCGCCGGGGTCACGTGGTGGCTTCCGGCCACCGTAGGCGCGGGCCTGTGGACGGGGAGCTATGGGCTAGCTCGCCGTCCGTACGTCTCATGACGACAGGCCGTGTCGACGGCGCGTTCGTGTTCCACGCGCGCCTCAAAGAGAGTCAGCATCAGTGAAGGGGTCCGCAAGGGCCGAAGCCTGCCGGGGCTGCGGGACTATTCGAAAGAGATACCGTGGCCCCGGAACATAAAGGGCGATGAAGGAACATGGATGGGTTTTAGTCAGTAAAAGTCTGACACTCCCTCCTGCTCCGCCCAGAGCGGGAGAAGTCATTTGATGATTTCCCATCCGAAAAAAAAAAAAAAAAAAAAAAAAGATAGAAAGTGCCTGTGTTAAGAGAGTCCGCTCTTCCATAGCAAGTCGTGTTATACAAAAAGCACAGCGTATTGAGGTAGCTAGTCTAGGATTTGCTCCGACATCGTGGTGTGCCGGGTGCGTTCACAAACATTTAAACTCACATACACAGACAGACCCGAAACAACTACCTGTAGGCTATGCAAATATTTCTACCGTGCGGGAATCCAACCCGTGTAGCAGCAAAACGCGCGTTCGGCTTTTGAAGCGCGTCATTTGGCGCGCGTGTATGCGCGTTAGCCGATACGAGCTTATACGGGCTACAAAATACTCTGTTCTGAAATCGCTTTAACGAGGCAGGTGGACAAAAACTGATATATTATTAATTTTCTTGATTGATCACTTTACTCAACTAAAATATATCTTCGGAACTACGGTTCGAGTTGAGCAGCAACATTTGTATACACTTGTAAACTGTAATGGTCTTTGCAGAGGAGAAGTTCGTAAGTTAGTTTAACTCACTTCCTCGTAACAAGTTCCAACTAAGTTATTAAAATGCAGTGATCTGGGAATAAGAGAAGCACAAATGTGCTCACTTTGTATTTTATTCTGGGAAAAATAGGGTGCAGCATTTTTAAAAGTTACGTTGTATTTATACCAATTTTAAAATGAACATATATGTTTAGATTTTTGAAAAAGGTACGGAATAAAAGTACAAACATATTTTATCTACTCATTTACTCTAAATATAAACAGATTTTGTATAAAACGTTTGCTGTTTCCTGCGTGATTACCACTGAGTTGAAACATCGAAATCAACCCGGTCCCGGTCCCGGTCACGGTGACCATTATCGATGGTTTTCTTTTTTTTCAAAATCAAAATCAAAATATTTTATTTCACATAGGCCTAGATGGGCACTTATAAAACGTCGAAAAAGGTGCACGGTTCGCGTTGGTCGTTTCCATGGAGAAGAACCGGCAAAAAACTCCATGGTTACTCTTTTCAAATCATTTGGTATTACAATATTATTTTGTTATAGCATTAGTACATAAGTATGGGGGGACAGCGTTTTTAATATCAAATTCATCATCTGCTTAGCCGTTTCGCAGTTATGTTGGGGCTGGTTTCCAGTCAGATGGTTGCAGCTGAATACCAATATTTTACACGGAGCGACAGCCTAATAGGCCTACACAACCAACTTACGACCATTTTCAATAACTTAATAGCCGGTTTCGGTAGGTTGCTATCTCTGTCTCATTTTGACAAAACGTCACAGAAAAGCTTTCTTTGGTTTTTCTATGAATCAAGTGACGGGTAGGTGACACGGATTGGATATTCTTTGTTTATAGAAACACCGATAGCTACGGAAGAAGGCACATTAACCAACAGTTATACGTAGGTAAGTTATAGAAAACGGCCGTTAGTGGGTAATACGATACCGCGATAAGACTGGTTGTCAGACTTTCGGGTTTGAAACTTTAAGACTGTCAAAGATCTACAAATGACAGCTGGGAACGGTTTAACGTAGTTTCTTTTTATAATCAAATCATGGGATCACATTAAAATGATCACACACACCACATCCTTTTATTTCAATTCAGAATGTTAACTTTACCCGCCAGTAATAAAACACATATTTCAATAAAAATAACTCCAAAATAATTTAATATTCGAACGTTTCCTGTTGTGTCGTAAAACGACTCTTGAAATAAATTGTGTGTTAACCGAATTTTCGTTTGTACTGGCTTTAGTTGTTTGAAATATTACCTTTTGCTGTTTCATATAAATAAAATGCTTGAAGTATTTTCCTTTACTGTATTTACTTTGTGAAGGTGGTCTGATTTTCTGAGTACATTTAATTTACCATCTCGTATTGACCTGTTTTTGCCTACGGCATTAAGTCCGCCTCTGTACTTTGTGCTTGAAGTGTTAAATAAATAAATATCGAACTTAATGTTTCACTATAATCATGATCTGTCAACGGACCGATTTGTTCGAGACACCATTGTTTAATTATTGTGTCTACTTCGCGGACAGATCAAGGGATAAGGTTAATATAATAAGATGGCCCACATGTGTCGACACTCTAGGTGGTAATATCTCGCCACTTACACCAAAACCAGCTAAACATATAAAATAACCTACGTCTTTTTAGGCACGCACGAACAAGCGGAAGTGACGCACAGGGTTTTGAACGTTTCAGAATGTCTCTCACCCATAGACAAAGTTGAAAAGTCATGTGCCTTTAATATTGTACCCATGAAACACAATGATCCCTTTCCGAGACAGAAGTTAGTATGGTGGCACCCCACGCACAAAGTACACCATTACTGACATAACATGGCGCCTGTAATCTTCTAAGAATTAAGCAGATAATTATGTACTACAAATAGAGTACATTTCACCAGTTATGTTTTGGAAGACCCATATGATAGATAACGAGAATATTGCCTTCAACCGGGCACAATAGGCATGACGACAGTATCAAAAAATTGCAAATCTATTTAGTATTGGAAATTAATAGACACGTATTTTTTGTTTTTGTAAATCAATGAATATTGACAAAGATAAAACGCATCAAAACTCGAGAGTGGGGGCTCGTGACGTCAGAACTAGCTAAAAATAATACCAAGGCGTGACGTATTGAGAATTTTAAAAGCGTCATAACTTCGTAAATTTTGGTTTACGTAACAAAAGAAAAAACACGGGTCAAATATTTTTTGATAATCTAACTAACAGACTAATTAGATTTTTTTTGTCGTCTCGACTCTCTGGATGATATTGAAAAAATTCTGATGGAAAAACACAGTGACATTTTGACCGTAGTCGTGTTTTTGTCTGACGTCTGTCCCACTAAACTAACGAGGCACAATGTAAAATATACATACAATTATATTCTGCTATTTTTAGTCACTTATCAAGTCTGAAGTGTAAAATACCTACTTACCTAGCTCAAACACTTACTTTATTCCCAAGTTAGATCTCATATTTTACAGAGCACCAGCTAAGTATCACTTAACATTCCTTTTCATCATAAAATATGAGAAATAATAATATTTAAATTAATAATATTTTGTAGACTCTCGCAGGTGACATTTACAAAACGCAACATTAAATTTGTGTGGTTCTATTTGTTTCTAGTGATGGGCACTAGTAGGTATCGATGAATTACTCAAATTGTGTGAGCGATCAATTCTTTATTATTTAGTTAACCACCAACCCCTGCTTTGCGTGGTTTTTAGTACTTGAATAAACGTTAAGATTTATATAACATATCCGGAACAAATTATCTATCTGATAATGAAAAGTGCATGAAAAACCGTGGCGTAATTTGACAAAACCCCGCGGCCATACCACATGAACAGCAGACACGAAAAGCGACGTAAATGTATAGTTTTTGTGGATATAGATATTGTCAATAAATTTTTTCACCTGTATAAAAGGCGTAAAATAATAAAATATATATAGGCACAAAAATCTTTTTCATTTTCAATATTTGAATAACAAATTGGTTTCAGTTGAAATCAAAACGCAATCTTAAACAATTTATAACTTCAAATTAATATTTTAACGCAATATGTTGGCGGGCTTCCAATATTTTAATATTGGTGATTTAATTAAAATGATATTTAAGACCTAACCGCAGTCGCCCTAGGCAATTCATTATGCGTCGGTTTTAATAATAAATAATTGTAAACGAGTAGGTATAATATGTTTAAATTTTTTATAATACACAAACATCCGCCACTAATTTACCTAATTTGTTTTAAGATGGTTCATCTACAGGCTAGCTAGCTCCACTGACCACAAAATAGTCCAAAACCTTTTAATGAACGATGTTTTCTTAAAAAACAAATAGATAAAGCACTACGAAATGTTTTAGTAAAGTATCCGTGAGAAATTATATGCATGGAAATAAGAATTAGCACATTCCTAGCAGTTAGCTCTCCTCTAAGAACGTACCAACCCTGCACTCCATAAGAAATTCTTACGTAGCTCAATGTCGACACGAAACAATAACAACTAAAACATTCTTAAAAGCAAACTTTAATTCGAAAACTCTAACAACGTATCCAGACACAGTAACAGTTTTAAAGATCCGTTTCCGTATTTCCAAGAACCATTTCCAGCTAAGTACATTTAATCTAGACATGGTACTGTTGCTCAAGTTTCGAATCGACAATTCTCGATCAAAGTCACGACTCCTCGCATTCGATTTCGTGATAATCGATTCACGCCAACTGTTTGCCCCATCACTATTTTTGCCGCCTTAGTGTTGGTGCGATAATTTAATCATTCCTAGAGAAAAAGTGGTCGGAGTGGTATTAAAAATGATATAAAACGGATGAAACTGAATGTAAGGCGTCGCTTTCTGCCGTCTCTCTGTCTGCACCACTTAAGCGGCTAAAGTTTAATAGAATTTGCGCTTTGGTGATTCATTCGTAAGGAAGTAACTAGAGTTTACCGCCTGCTCTCATTTCTTCCCAAGAAATTATGTTCCTAATTAACGTGGACAGTCGACAGGATTACAATTTAACTTACAATACTATAAGATGATGGAGTCTTGCTTGCAGTGCAGACTCCTTTGGACACTAATGGCCGCTTCTAGGATGAAGTTGTCAGCTAGGGAAGCACACTTAATGTCATGGAGACTGACTAGCATCTGCCTAAATCCTTCTGGACATCCAAAAAAGTTTAAAACTATCCGTATGTAATGTGTCAATAGGCATGACGAAAGTATCAAAAAATTGCAAATCTGTTTAGTCCGTCAGTTAGAGTATTGGAAAATTATGGACATGTATTTTTTGTTTTTGTAAATCGCTTTCCTTAAAATACGTTATCCTAACAAATAAGAGAAACAAAACTGCACTTCGCTTAACCCCCATCAATATTAACACAAACTGACAATATTAAAATACTGTAATGGCCATTATCATTTGGTGCAGGTGCATCAGCATTCAAATAGGTATGCGGTGGGGAGCGATAGCGTTAATGTCGCCACTACCATCATCGCGGTCGACGTTAGAATTGTTTTATTAGGGTAGTTATATCGTCATTTCGTGGCACAGTCAGATACAGTGCTGAAAAGATCTTTCTGAATTTGAATGACGTTTACAGGGTGGTGGTTAGTGAATTGCGAAACGTAATCTTACTACTATTATAAATGCGAATGTTTGTGAGGATGTACGGATGTTTGTTTCTCTTTCACGCAAAAACGGTTGAACGGATTTGGGTAAAAGGCAGATACTTTATAACCTGAATTAACTTGTAGGATACTTTTTATCCCCGTAGTACGATCCCGTGCGATAATTACCGAACTCGGCGCGTAGCACAGCGCGAACGGGCATGTAGCTAGTGAAGAATAAAAAACTTGGTGGCGTTTGTTCTGGTTTTAGCCACGCAACAAAAGATCCTTGTACAGACTCTTTGTCGTCCAACAGCTCGGCTGATGCAATTGATAAGGAATCACATAGGTAGTTCAATTATTATTGTAGTAGGTACCAATTGATTCAAGTAGGAGCAATTGAGCACTTAAGTTGCATCTTGGCAAATGCACGATCACATACAAGAGAAATTCCTAAGGTTTTTATTAATTACAATTCTGGTCAAATGTTAGATTGGGTTCACAAAAAATAAAAAAACAGCCCTAATAGGGTAGATGACAAAAAAAAATTTGTCGCCAGATAGATTTCCAAAAAATATTGGACGTCATATTTTTTTCTATTTTCACGTAAACAAAAATGAAGACGATGTGTCGAAAACTCGTGTGACGTCACATTTGAGTAAATATTTTTCTCAAATGTGACGTCACAAGACCACTCACTAGCTTATCTTTGACACGTTTTATCTTCGTAATTTTTTATTAATTTGATAAAACAAAAACATCTAATATTTTTCGATAATCTAACTGACGGATTAAACAATCAAATTTGTTTAGTCAGTCATCATCCCTATTTGTAATCAATACAGTTCGTTGATAAAAAGTCATGAATCACTGGTGGAAAACCCAATATACCATTCTTCAAAACATTGAATATTATTTCGTCTTCAATTGTTTTATTGTGATGAAACAAATAGTAGCGATCCGGTCAGAGCGGTGCGCGAACAAAGCAAAAATTCACATTACATCGCCCTGCCATTGCTTGCCGAATGCTTTTTTGTGTCTCTCGCATTTTAATATTGAGTCCGACTGCACCTTGTAGTGTCGCAGTGCAAGCCTGTACAGTATTCCAATAGTTTTTTTTTTGTATTCGTTTAAACTTTATAAAACTTTATAAAAAACATTTAAAAATATAAAAACAGCCCACCAGCGCTGGGGACAGGGTCCGAGCTGCCGGTGGTCAGGGCTCTTGAGAGAGGAACCTCCTAACAATACGTGCCGTGTCCAGAAGTACTGCTTTCTGAATCAAGCCCTTGATCCAGCTGCCAAGCGAGAGCCTTCTAAGATGTTGGTCGAGGCTCTTGGCTATTAAGCCATTGGCCGACATGACTCCGGCACAATGACTGCTTTACTCACGTCCCACATGTCGACAACCTCGCGAGCCAGATCTAGATATTTGATTTGTTTATCTTTCTCTGCTTTCACGAGGTTCTCGTCATGCGGGACCGTTACATAAACAATCATTGTGCGACGCTCCAATCGATCTATCACCACAATGTCAGGCCTATTGGTAATCCTTTTTTGTATTATTTTAACGTTTTGTTTTATTTTTAGTAAATTTTAACAAATTTTTTTTTTTTTTTTCGGTTGGGTAATCATCAAAATTTGATGATTACCCACCGAAAAAAAAAATCATTTAATGACTCGTCCCGCTCTGGACGGAGCAAGATGGAGTGTCAGACTTTTACTGACTAAAACCCATCCATGTTCCTTCATCGCCCTTTGTGTTACGGGGCCACGGTATCTCTTTCGAATAGTCCCGCAGCCCCGGCAGGCATCGGCCCTTGCGGACCCCTTCCTTTTTGCATGAACACGAATGCACCGTCGACACGGCCTGTCGTCATGAGACGGACGGACGGCGAGCTAGGAGTCTATTGCCCTGCGGTCATCGTGTAAGCGGCGGACGTGACCAGAGAGAGAGTTTGCGAGACGACCGGGTGTATACCGCGAGTGCTGATACGAGATGGCACGGGACTAGAGCTCTTGGAAAGAGCTGGGGGAGGCCTTTGCCCAGCTGTGGGACATACACGCATATAGTTATTATGTAATGTCCGAAGGGTCAAACATAAATGGCGTTTGTTCACATAAGTGTCTCACATTCGAACCTTAAAAGCAATTTATCTGTTTTATTGCTTTACTTGTCTATTATAACCATTGTTTCAACAATTCCAGACAATAGAGAGAACTAGACGTGTTATTTGGGAATGGAAGTTCTACGAAATTCTAGTCTATTATGTAATTAAACTTATGTATTACTCAAGATATTCTCAAAACAAACTGCTGAGTTTGAGATCTTGGGTTAGATTCGGTTGGTGGCAATAGGCTCACCCTATTACATGGAACTTAAACATAACTAGCGAAATATGGGTGTACAAAAGGTACTTCTACCGAAGCTTTCGGAGAAAACTGGAGTGACAATGAAATTCTCTGAACATTCGGTTAACATAATTGGACATGTTATTTTGAGATCAAATATGTGGAATTAGGTCCTACCTAATAACCTGGGAAGGCTTCACATTAATCCCTTAGTCAGAAATAATCCGATTAGACTATTTTGCGGATTGTACATCACATTTGATAACAGGCAACCACGAACTATGAACACGTTGAGACAATCTCAAATTCTCATTACAAAAACTTTGTATAAATAAGGGACACCGAAAACAACACATGATTGAACTGGCCACCAGGTAGATTTTAGAAACAGCAAATTTTTTTGAACTAAAAAATCTACTGTTTCGTATAAAAGTGCCGTTGACCGTGTGGGTAACACGGCCAAAATATCAAAAATCCCAGTTGGTCTTCAAGGACCCACCAAGCAGACCCACCGGTGGGTCTTCGAATACTGATGTGTCTCCCAAGACCTACTAGTGGGTCCTCTGAGATTTCATTGTCTTCGAAGACCCACTCGGACTAGTAGAAACCCGCGCTCGCTTCGCTCGCATATTAAATAACACTCTTTGGCTTCTGTCCCCGAAGTGCCGGGCCTCCGCCGGCCTCCTTCGTCGGCCGATGGCCCGGTGCCCATGCATAAAGGATTATTAGTAAATGTTTTCTTTCGTACATTTAAGTTCCTGGTGGGTCTCAGGGGATATAAAACTAAATAGTCACATAGGTCCTACCAGTCAGTAGGTCTTGGGAGACACATCAGTATTCGGAGACCCACCCGTGGGTTTGCTTGGTGGTTCTTTGAAGACGAAGTTTAAAATCCTGTGGAATTCAAGGCAGCGCGTTGGAGCGCATAAACGCGAATCATTAATATTATGATAATTTTTAGGTTTTAAATACGTACTGCAAACATGTGAATTAATGTTCAAAATTACTTAAACTGCTTTTCGTTCCACTAGTGAAGAAACTTGTACGAACTTAGACTTCTATTATAATCATTTTAGATGACTTATTGTTTTACTACTATCAAACCAAATCAAGCGTAATGTGTCATTGTGATATCACCCTTAACTCTACTGAATAAAGTTGCCAATCGGCACAGCATTAATTTTCTTTCTCACCTGCAGTTATCATTGTCGATATATTGTCAACTTTTTTATTGGTGACAAAAGTCGGGAAGCAGCTTCCGCGTTGAATTTTTAAGCTACTTAATTTCCACTGACCACATTTTTGGTAAGATAAAAATGGCATCGTTTTGACCCCATTTTGTTGTCTTTTTCACTTTCCATTTATTTAAACTTCATGTACAATAGTGGTACATAAGCGGACTTAATGCCACAAGGCATTCTTTACCAGTCAACCTTTGGGTTAAATATGAAAACATAATAATAGGGTATAATAAAATGTCTATAAAACTAACTTCTTGTCAACGAGTATTTACCTATATAGGTACTTATATTGATACTAATACAGATAAAAAAAAAACTTAAAGAAATTTTAACAAATACCAAAAATTTAAAACAAAATAACGAGAAACCTAATAATTATTATTATGACTAGACTTCAAATTAAGAGCTATTTAGTTTGACTTAAATGGTAGTAGTTACGAACATTTCTTTTAAGAGTGAATTTGCTTTCAGCTTTTTTAATGCCAAGAGGTAGCGCGTTCCAGAGCTTTATAGTATGAAAAATAATAATCAGTCAGTATAAAAGTTGTTGATTGGGAACGTAATGTATTGACATAACTGTATTGATTCTTGATAATATTAGCCAATCAACCAGATACGAGGGATATAGTTTATATCCCTCGTAGCCTAGCATGAAGTGTGATAGAGAAGAAATCGTTTGAAGATGAATGGATGATGAATTCGTATAAAGCGTAGCCTGCCAGCATTTTCAAAAAAGTGGCTATATAAAACCTGTTTTAATCATTTGCTGGTATCACCAACAAAGTTTTTTATATATGAGACCAAAGACATTCAAATATTTACGAGCGCAAGACGGGACAAGACGAAGAAAATCGTAATCCAAAAACTTGTTTCTACTTAGTAACAAATCGTTCTGTCTAGTGTCATACGCCCGTTTGTTTCGTGTGTCAAAATCAAAAATGTTCGGGATCCAAATGTTTGTACGACATTATTCCCAATGTCCGCTCTATACCTAATTCTTTTAAATCTCTTTGTATGAGACAAAATTTTCTAAAGCGTCACGTTTCCAAGATTTATTCTAATGTCAAAAATTTTTAAATAAGGAATATGAACGGATAATTCTGTTCATATTCCTTCTTTACAATTTTTTGACCAATTTTTTGAATTTGTTTTGGTTTTTTGCAATTAGCAGGTCATTAAAATATGATGCCCAAATCATATTTTATTCAACACACAGTCTGACACTGATCGGCAAATTCCAAAACTCGTAAGAAAATTTTATTTTTTATATTCAGCAATAGTTAATAAATGTCCATAAAACATCGTTTTATAAACAATATCCCTTAAAACATGAACCTACTTAGGCCCATCGTCTAGGCAGTATCGTTTTTAATCTACTTTATTTAAGAAAGTTTCATGTAAGTATCCAATTTCCAAGAACGAAACAATTTTCTTTTGTTATCGTCACCTCGTTTCATGTTTTTGAAGATATTTTAAAGGCGGATCGTGTGACATTAATTGGTTTTCGCCATCTTTAATCTAGTTTAAAAAAAGCCTTTGTATCGAATTTGGAATGTTTTTAATTTATAGGTTTCTTTTTAAATCGATTCAAAATGTAATAAAAAGGAACTAATCATTATAACACATTCAGTTGTATATCTCTAAACGGATTTTATATTTTTTTTTCCTTTATTTGTAACAACTTTAGCCGACAAGAGTTTCTACGGCGGCCATGCTACGCGGGCAGAATTCGAATTTTATAAGCCATTTTGAAACCAAAATAAAGGTAATAGTTAATAGTTTACAGCCAAAATGTTAATAGTTTCTAAGGGTTCCGGGGCTGCGGGATTGTTCGAAAGAGATATCGTGGCCCCGGAACACAAATGGCGATGAAGGAACATGGATGGGTTTTAGTCAGTAAAAGTCTGACACTCCCTCCTGCTCCGCCCAGAGCGGGAGGAGTCATTTGATGATTTCCCATCCGAAAAAAAAGGTTGCAAAAAGACACAATTACAGAATATGGCAGTATAAGTCTTTAATTAATCTTTGTTATAAGCTGAACTCGGAGCCTTGTATCAATAAAATACTTAATAACCATATATTACAGAATAACCATTTTCTTCTGCCCACACAACACTGGGGGTAATTTTCTCAAATACTCCATATCCGCGCGCGCCGCTTAGGAACACTCTGCAAAATCGAAGTTGGTAGCTTACGATAAAACTACGCCCCAGAGTAGGTTCGCTGAGGAAGTCCTTATATCGCTCCTAGAGGGACCAATCCCGTCAGTATAACTCGACCGAAGTTCTGATTTTGAATAGCTTGTAATACTTCTAGGGGTTTCATTCTTATCTTTATTTAAGCATGATGCTGAGGTTAAAGTTTGGCGTTGTTTATTGCTTCAAATCTATACAAACAAAAAAATTGAAGTTTGTGTTTGTAATTTCAAAATAACAGCTTTTTACTGAATGAATGATGAATGTGTATACGATGTAGTTAATAAAAAAAGTCTCTGTCCGTTTGTCTGTCTGTTGTTCCGGCTAATCTCCGAAACGGTTGGATTGATTTTGACGGGACTTTTACTGGCAGATAGCTGATGTTACAAGGAGTAACTAGACTACTTTTATATTAGAAAAAGGATTAGGGTTTAGAATTACGGGTATTTTTATGATTACATCGTCATAACATTATAGAAGACGAGATTTTTGCTGTGAGAATCGTTTACAGATAAAATTGAATTGTATATATTTTTTCTTTTTTCATTCCTTGATCGTATAACGTGACATTAAATAGGGACCCAAATTCTGTCCTGATTTTCGCAGATTCCTCCTACTCATAATAATAAAAAGGCCATTTGTTTGTATCTAGTACTGAGTCAGGATGAAAATTAAAAAAAAAACATTTATAAAAATACCTACAAAGGTAACCGTAAGAAGAATGGAATTATTACATTATGTACAGGTCATTAAACGGGACAAAGGAAAACGATTATTAATATTACTTTTATTCGTCTGCGGCGAGTTCAGTAGCTTAATTTATTTGTGTACACTATTGTCTGGGAATATTTTTAGGGTTTCTTATACTTATTGTCGGGATTTTAGGCTAATGTCCTTATTGTGACTAGGAATAATACAACGAGAGTGTGTGAGTGGCATGCGTATGGGTGGTGGAAACGAACCTGAAGGACTTATGTAAAGTAGCACATTTACGGTCATTTGAAATGATTCGTTGAAATGGCGTCGACAGTAAATTTTGTGTTTATAATATTCTTCTTATCGTATCGATTTTCCGTCCAATTACACGGTGTGGGCCCAGTAGGTGGCCACGTTTATTCCAGCGGTAGAGGCGCTGTACAAGTCGTCAAGAGTGCAGGTAGACGGACACCTAAGACACTCCATCAGGTGGGGCATTGTTTGGTCCAGAGCGTCGCACTCGCACTCGGTGTTGGAAGAACCAATTATATACCCCATTTTGCCAAGTTAGTTTGCAGCGGCCTACTTGGGTACGCAATCGATTCAGAGCTTTCCAAATAGGCCACTGTTGTTCACTGCCGGGAGCCAGGTGTTCTTGGGGATTTAAAAAGTCGTGTGGTGGAGGGCACTTCTCTTGCCATAACTATTTTCTTACTTTAGGTGGCCTGTCTTGATCGACCGGAGGACACGGTGGAGCACACGGTGGAGGTGTGCCCTGCTTGGGTGGAGCACCGCCGTGTCCTCGAGGTGGCGATTGGCGGCGGCGACCTCTCGCTTCCGGCCCTGGTTCGTGCCATGGTCCGGAGCGAGACGGAATGGGACGCCGTCACCTCCTTCTGCGAAGCAGTCATGCTAGCGAAGGAGGTGGCGGAACGTGAGAGGGAGATATCCTCACGTCCCGGCCGCCGCGGGATGGGTTTTAGTCAGTAAATGTGGGTTTACCACAAGTGTACACATCTGCTTAGCTCTTTGGGGATCACAGGCCAGATATTGTTATCTTATATTTCTTGGCAGAACAGTATCTTTTATTCTTGTAATCTTAAGATTGACCTTTATGCTCTTATATCTTAATGTACTATCGAGGACACTCCCGCCTGATCACCACTAAGCTAATTTTTGCTTGCACTTACAACAGAAACGCTCTCTAGCCCCGCCCCGTTGACTTAGTGTAGAAATAATGAATGAAAAGATATTGATCGGCCGAGCGCACTGACGACACACGCCATACGAGAGTTATTGTTATTTTGCGCGCCAAAGTTGACGCTTTCCTAATAGGCCTAAACTTTAAGGGGGCGTGGTGGCTCGGCGCCTCCGCATGATTTATGCGATTTTCATTTTAACTGATCAGGCGGAAAAGACCACGACTGTACCTAATGTCCTCTTTAGTATATTGCGTGTACATAAATAAATAAATTACCAAACTGCCTTCTACATAACATGTCAAACTGAAGAAACCACGAAACAAAACGCAGGAAAACATTAATCTATCAAAACAAGTCTGCCGTCAAATTGTGAACGAAGATTCTGAATTTCAGTCGCGCGAGTATTTCACGTATGGCTTGACAGATCCACTGATTAAGTACTACCCACGTTGGCAAACTTTAAGTTTATTTTGGTTACATATGTTGGTTACGTTATTATGTAACTTTACGCCTGTTTTATTAAAGGAGTTGGCAGGTAGTGTGTGTGGTGTACCTTCTTTTTGTCAGTAATTTCTCGAGTGCCATGTATTGGGCCAGGCCAGAGCTTATTGGATATGGGGCACGAGTCCAGACTCCAGGTGGCTTTAGAAAATCCCAAATTCTCGTTTTGAAGTTGTTACTACTTTAATCGGTTTGGAAATAGAACCTAAGAACTCAAACTTCCGGGGCTGCGGGGCTGTTCGAAAGAGATACCGTGGCCCCGGAACACAAAGGGCGATGAAGGAACATGGGTCAGTAAAAGTCTGACACTCCCTCCCGCTCCACCCAGAGCGGGAAGAGTCATTTGATGATTTCCCATCCGAAAAAAAAAGACCTCAAACTTGGCATTTGGACACACTATCGAGACTGACAAGGTAGTCAATTCGAATGGTTTTTTTTATGACGAATGTTAGTGGAAATATAGAAAAGGAACGCTCTAGAACAGTAGCTGGCCTTTTTGATTATTTCAAGATTATTTACAAGCGCGTTTTTTTATGAACGTAAACCACGAAATAGGAGCTAGTAGAGGAATTGTATAATTCCGAAAGCCACTGCACCCGCAAACCAAAACAACCTAGCCGCAACGACAGACCACAGCGACACTACATGTTTTTATGTAATTCCATGAGAACGAAATTCGGTGTGTGTATGTATCTGTATTATGTCTTTATTATGTCTTTATGATATTTATTTTTATTGTCTGTGTAATGTATCGGTATTCCTTTTAAGTATAAAATTCTACGCAGACATAAGCGTCTCCTCGCGCGCCCAATTTTATACTCAAAAGGCAAACTAATACAGTACCTTGTTCAGTGACATCAAAATAGTCCGCGAGGATTTTTCCGCTTGGTGAAAACGGATACCATGTACTTAGTGTTATGTGGTGTCTGCCTACCTTCATGAGAAAAAGGCGTGAATTGTGTGTTTGTTAAAATATTCTTGTCCATGTTATTTCATCATTATTTACAATTTGTTGGGTATAATTAAACTGTCGGAACATGGCTGATTGATGAACAGGTTTCAGTGGAAAATCCGAATGTTTCTGTTTACAATTACGATAATTTAATATTTGTTTTAATGGTTTCCAGGTGACTGGTTTTATTTCGATATGATAATAATTTAAAATAAAATCAAATGGCACTAATAATTTATAATTACTTAGTTTTCAGACTTTATTCATCATAATTATAATTATTATATCTGTGGGAGAGACTTATGGTGTGTCCAAACATATTTTTTTGTAATTGGCTGACTGATTATCATACTGTTATTTATCACTATTTAATTTAGCCGTAAGTCTTCCAAAGTCTTTAAATAAATAAGCGCGCGTTGCGATTGGACGACTCCGCGCGCGACCGCGCAAACATGCGTTTAGAGTCCTACTAGAACGCGGTAGAAATGTGTCCGGCAAACGCCGCGTGTTGCTGCCGCGCTCTTGTCGCACAATGTTATGTTTTAAGGCGCCTCCCCAAGAAAATGACCTTGAGCGAGCAGTTTTTTGAAGCCTACTCCTCTTTATGCAAAAGAAAACGAACTAATAAAAAATACATTAAATTTCCACATATTCTTGACTCCAAAATTGTGTTTTTTTTTGTAGCCAATTGTTTAATAAATCCCCTCACAACGAAACTACAGAAATGAGAAATAATTATTTATAAAATGAACATAATTGTCGTTTTTTTTTTTTTCAAAAGACTAATATTTGATTTTATAAACAATAAAAACCATTAATTTCGCACTATTCGACCCACAATGACCGACGTAACAACCACTTTGTAGTGCAAGCTGATTAGAACTTTAATCTAACAGTATTTCAAACGAAGTTTGAACCACCACAAACAAAGTTGCTAATTTTGCTCGGGGACCCGCCTTAACCGAAAATTAAAGATTTGCTGCATTTCATTGCGTTCGTGCTTGAGCCTGTGAACTTTTTTAGTTGTGTGTGTAAACCAACACAATTTAGTCGAGTTATTTTCTTCATATGAATTACTTCTAAACGTTTCTTCACAATCCCTTTCGAGGAAACCTGCATTGTTCCTTCACGTAAATCAGCCTACAGATCGATTCGCATTCTGTGTGCTGACTGCAGAAGCTCTTAGTCTAGGCATGTCAGGCCTAGGTATGTCAAAGGAACATTGTGTCACTGTAATCAATATCAATGAATTGTAAGCGTCCAGTGGCTGTAACATCCATCGTTATATTAAATGCTCTCTATAATGGATGCCAACACGGTTCTCGGAGATATTGGTGTATTCACTACACGCTGTTTACTACGTATCGATCTGCTTTTGAAGCGTAATAGACGAACGGTATTTGCCCAAACAGGTTTTTTGTGAATTACCCCTAATCAGGGAGAAAACTCCGAAAAATATTCGGACTTCTGACTGAACTACCTTACCTACTTACCTAGTATTATCAGAGTTTTCGGTCAGGAATTTCTCAAAAGCAGTTTAGAGAGGATTTGCCGCGAATAGTTCAACACCTATACCACCACCAAAGCGTCATCGGCCATCCGTTCTGCCAGCAATGTGCCCTGCCCACTGCCACTTAAGTTTGGCAATTCTTCGGGCTACGGTACGGTAACCTTGGGTCTCTTGCGTCGTCTTCATTTCTGATTCGATCACGCGAGGAAACTCCGAGCAAAGCCCTCTCCACCCTTTTTTTTATTTTTATTTTTTTAGGTTGGGAAATCATCAAATGACTTCTCCCGCTCTGGGCGGAGCAGGAGGGAGTGTCAGACTTTTACTGACTAAAACCCATCCATGTTCCTTCCTCGCCCTTTGTGTTCCGGGGCCACGGTATCTCTTTCGAATAGTCCCGCAGCCCCGGCAGGCTTCGGCCCTTGCGGACCCCTTCAATGTTGCTGACTCTCTTTGAGGCGCGCGTGGAACACGAACGCGCCGTCGACACGGCCTGTCGTCATGAGACGGACGGACGGCAAGCTAGCCCATAGCTCCCCGTCCACAGGCCCGCGCCTACGGTGGCCGGAAGCCACCACGTGGCCCCTGACGCCCGGGGCGTCTCCCGCGGCGGCCAGCCCTCTCCACCCTTTGGGTGACTTTAAGCCTTCTGATGAGGCCCATTGATTAATTAATTCCTTTGCCTACCTAGCTCTTGAACCCTGCACATTCGTAAGGGCAAGGTTTTCAACTACCTAAAAAACTCTACGATTATTCCATATGCTCAGTTTTAAAAAGCTTTTTACACATACAAAACGCCCCTTCTCATACCGATTACACTCACCATTTGCGTAATAACAACTCGAGTGTTTCCATCCTCATTTTTGAATTGAGCAAGTAAGTGCCAGTCTGTTCCCTCCCCCTCCTTGCTTCCCTCTGAGTTCACTCAGTGCAAAGAGGAACATAAATCTTAGACGGTGCACAAATACATTTGTGTTTCTAGTTTCTGCTAAACAGACAAGGTTGGATGGTTAGAAAGATTTTATGGTGACATAGATTTTGCTTGCGACTACAGTACATTCCCGTGGTATATTTTCAAACTACACGTAAGCAACTGCGTGTAGTTCGAAAAAATATATCACGGAAATGTACAACTGGGATGAAAAATATCCTATTTCCTAACCCAGGTCATTGTCTACCTACCTACATAATGCGCGTGCAACCAGTAAGGAGGTAGAAAGGTAAAAAACAGCCAGACAGAATAGAATGAGTACTCTTTATGCGTAGTTGACTGCCTCATTGATGGAGTGGTCACAAGCGGGTTTAGGGTTTAGGGGTAGTTTTAGGGTCGGGAAAAGTGTTACTGGGTTTTTCCATCAGAAATTTTCCAGTAGTAGCCTCGGAGTCTAGATTTGTGTCTGTTTGATGGCAAAAGTCTCGCCCCCTAATAAATAATAAATAAATAAATATCTTTATTTCCCAACAAAAACACGGATAATTGTACCTTCATTTTACAATTTTGAATTAGTGATAGAGACACACTTACATTTAACATTTGGATGCTTCAGAAATCTGTACACAAAAGATTAAACTCTGTCTCTTATACTAGGGTATCCTGTATCTTAAGAGACAGTGTTTCACAATGAGGTTCCAATTAATTATTTAATTTATTTATTTGGTGCGAAACATTGTATGTTTCGGAAATTCATTGGTGTCAAAGACTACAATATATATATTATATTGACAAATTGGTGTGTATCGTGTGTATTCATCGCACTGCGTTGGAAACTATCGTGACTTGAAATGTCAAAAATTCGTTGGATCTTTGTTGAGGAATGATGTTGATTTTACCATCTAGCATACCACAGTTGACTGGTACACATTAGAGTTTTAAAAGGAGATACGAGTTCGACGCTGAGGCGAGGCGAGACCAGGCTCCCATTTACCTGGCAAAGGTGCCCGAGGCTGCGCCGACATGTGTTCTTCGGCGGTGCGATACCCCAGGCCCCCAGTGTGTGTTCCTCCGCTCCTGTCTGTTCATCACAACCTACAATAGACTGATCAGTGTTTGTTTTTTAGTTTAGTTTAATAAAGTTATTTTTATTAAGTTTATTTTTAAGAGGTACTTTATATTTAATGAGTAGTAGCAGCAGCGATGCGGTGGGTAATAGTAGTAGTCAACCTTCAACATCGCTGAACACCCTGGAGAGATGCCCGCTTTGCGCCCAGGCACGATTTTTTAAAGGTAAGCGGGGTCTGAATGTGCATATTGGTAAGGTACATAAACTTCCAAATGCACCCTCAGACCCTGTCTCAAATCTTCCACCTACAACTTCGGATACATCCACTTTCGACCCGATCTGGCAAACCCTTTCCAAATTCAAAAACTCTGTTCCTGTTTTAAAGCGAGTTCCCCGCGGTGCTAGGCCCTTAGTTGCACAAAACCTAGCAGGTTGTGTGCGCCTTGTCGTCCGAGAGAACTCGCTAAGTGCTTGGGAGCAGTTGCTTACCTTCCCTTACCGAATTCTGCATGTTCAAAAGAATTTGGCCACAAAAAAGACTTTAACTGCTCAAATCAAAGATAACTGTAATGTTTCGGCTCCAAATTTTGTTTCAAATTTATCGGCACAGGGATATACCTCTTCGAGAGGTATATCTCATCTGGTTGAATCAAAGTTAGGGGAAGGTGACATTAGCGGTGCAGCCAGGATTCTCTTCAGTAGCGATGTGGTGGCACCGTGTTCTCCAGAAACACTCGCAGCTCTGGAGACCAAACACCCTGCCCCCGCGGATGGCCTTTCTTTTCCCGACCCTCCTGATTCGGACATTCACTCCCTCACCATTACAGGTCGAGAGGTGGTCACAGCCGTTTGCTCTTTCCGAAGCGGCTCCGCCGGCGGCCTCGACGGCCTAAGTCCTCAGCACTTAAAGGACCTAATTTGTTCAGGCGCCGGAGAGGCCGGTGAATCACTCTTGAAGGAGCTTACGGCTCTGATTAACCTTCTACTCTCCGGCAAGGTGAACGAAACCGTCATCGACGTCTTATACGGGGCCAATTTATGTGCCCTGCGCAAGAGGGATGGCGGCATTCGTCCCATTGCCGTGGGTACTACTTACCGTCGTATGGCAGCCAAGATTTGTTGTAAATTTTATGGTGAGGCTGTTTCGGAAAAATTTCAGCCCCTGCAGCTAGGTTATGGTTCCAAAGGGGGCTGTGAGGCTGCCGTACACGCTTTGTCGACCTACCTAAATTCTGGCAAAGGTGAGGTCATCCTGAAGGTTGATATTAAGAATGCCTTCAATTCAGTTAATAGGGACACCTTGTTAACAGAAATTAAAAAAGAATTACCTCAAATTTATAGTTTTCTTTGGCAGTGCTACAGACACCCTTCTAAATTACTGTACCGTGACAACCTTTTGGAATCTGCTGTTGGCTGCCAACAAGGTGACCCCCTCGGGCCAGTGATATTTAGTTTAGCTATTCACCCAATTGTTAGACAGCTAAATTCAAAATTGAACGTCTGGTATCTTGATGACGGAACCTTGGGCGGCGATGTAGATACAGTTTTACATGATTTAATTTTCTTAAAAAATAATCTTCACTCCATTGGCCTTGACCTAAACCTTGCAAAATGTGAATTGTTTTTAGCAGACTGTACCGACAGACAAATGACTATTCCTAAATTTAACGCAATAGCCCCTAACATCAAAATTATTGAAAAAAGTTCTCTTCGTCTCCTTGGGTCTCCAATCTTCGAAACTTCCTTTCCCGATTTCATCGAGGAAAAAATTCAAAATTTCAATGATATTTCGGAAAGGTTACTCCAAATTAACATGCATTCGGCCATTACCATTATCCGTTATTGCTGTTTTGGCCCTAAATTAACATATTTCCTACGTGCTTCTTCTTTATGGAAGCACACTCATCTTTTAGACAAAATGGATCAAATTATCAGAAATACTTTATCATCCATTTTAAATGTGGCCTTGGACGACCGAGCCTGGACCCAAGCTACTCTTCCCATTCGTATGGGAGGGCTCGGTGTCCGCAAAATTTCTAGTATTAGTTTACCGGCTTTTATATCCTCGGTCCACGGCACTGAGAAATTAATCAGGAAAATCCTGGCTTCCACACTGATTGATTTTGATGTGCCGTGCTTCTCCGAGGCTATCAACGCTTGGAAACTCGCTTGCCCGAATTCTGAAGAACCCGACCACCCATTTTCCCAGAGACGGTGGGATGAGCCGCTCTGCAAAGTAGTTCAGATAAATCTACTGAACACTTCTGCTACTACTGCTGAGCGTGCGCGCCTGCTGGCTGTGGGTGAGTGGGAATCGGGTCTTTGGCTTCACGCACTACCGTCGTCGAGCATAGGCACGTTGCTCGACGACACCACTTTCCGCCTCGCTGTTGCTCTACGCCTAGGCGCCCCATGCTGTTCTCCTCATCGCTGTCACTGTGGTGAAGTTGTCAACAGCCTCGGACACCACGGCCTGTCTTGCAGCCGAAGTGCGGGCCGTTTTGCACGGCACGCGAATTTAAATGACATCATCCGTCGATCTCTTGTCACCGTCGGCGTTCCAGCTTTATTAGAACCCAATGGCTTGGCACGCGACGATGGCAAGAGACCGGACGGCATGTCTTTGTTTCCATGGAAGTTGGGTAGGCCTTTAGTGTGGGATGCTACATGTGTCGATACTCTTGCGCCTTCCCATCTTCCTAGTTCATCGTGCTGTGCAGGGGCTGCCGCTGCGGCAGCGGAGAACCTCAAGCGGCGAAAGTATAGTAACCTTATTGGTAACTATATTTTCGAGCCGTTTGGGGTTGAAACTCTAGGACCGTGGGGTCCGAGCGCTCACAGCCTTTTCAAGGAAATTTCCAAACGTTTAGTTGACACTTCCCGTGACCCTAGGGCTGGCTTTTACCTTGGCCAAAGGCTTAGCGTTGCCATACAGCGTGGTAATTCCGCCAGTCTCTTGGGGACATTACCAGTTGACAGCGTTGAGGAGGAGTTTTTTGACGCCATTTTTTAAGTTTTTAGTTTAAGTTAGTTATCTTAGTTTATTTTAATTTTTTTTTCATGTGAAGTTGATATTTAAATAAAGTTAACCAGCATAATTGATGCATGAGTGGACTGAACTGAAGTTATGATTACACGGGACTTAAACATAACTGACGAAATGTGGGTGTACTATTAGGTACACCTCTGCTTAACCCTTTGGGGATTACAGGCGTGATGTTATATAATACGTAGCTCACTACAAGCATTAATTACAATCAGACATTTTGAAGTTTCACAATAATTATAGTACAGTAAGAAAACTGCAACCGACACTTAACTTATTCGTCATAGCTTAGGTACTATCGAGGACACTCCCGCCTGATCACCACTAAGCTAATTTTTGCTTGCACATACAACATTGAAACGCTCTCTAGCTCCGCCCCGTTGACTTTGTATAAAAATAATGAATGAAAAGATACCGATCGGCCGAGCGCACTGACGACGCACGCCAAACGTGAGTAGAGATGGGTAGCTATTCCAATAACTAGCCAAATACCGGCTATTAATGAAATAGCCACGGCTATGGTATCCGTCAATATGGTAACTAGCTATTGGCCACTGGCTGGCTAGAATACGGCACAGCGGATAGTCGACACAGAGTATAATATAACTACTACGTTTTGCAACCGTCCCGATATTCGGTAGCCGACTAGCCGGAGTAGCCGTTAGCTACTGCGCTGAGTAGGTAGTGACGTAGTGTGAGACGCGAGTGCGAACTCTGAACTTGTTTTGCATCACACATTTCTTTCTCACAATAGTCACAAAATAGATTAGAGAAAGAGAGGGCATTATACATAGTTATTTCGAAAATAATTTAAATTCGTTCGTTTAGTGTACGAATTTATGAAATACGATAATTAGAAAGGAAGTAGTTAGTTAAAGTCAGATGTATAGGTAAACATCGAACTCGAATCGCAGGGCAGTTGATCGTTATTCATTTAAGTCCCGCTGCGCCGCTAGCGAGAGCTAGTCGTTATTGTTCAATAGCCAAGTAGCCAAAATAGCTGGCTAGCTAGCTGGCTATTTAACCACAAATAGCCGGCTAGCTAAGCTATTGAAATTTCGGCTGTCTACCTCTAAACGTGAGTTATTTTGTTATTATGCGCGCCAAAGTTGATGCTTTCTTATTCGTCCTAAACTTTAAGGGGGCGTGGCTCGTCGCTTCCGCATGATTTAAGGTGGAAGCTCCACGGTAGCCCGCGAAATTTTGTTTCGCGAAAGTTCTGGGTTCGATGCCCGGTTTTCCATCAGGAATTTCTCAGTAGCAGTCACGGAGTCGGGATTTGTGCCCGGTTTCTGGCAATAGGCTAGATGGGTTGGATTCCCCGGGTAGTTTTTAAGATTTTCACAAGATAGAATATAGATCTTTGAGACGTTACAGGGAGCCTGAAAGTCTGACAACCAGTCCTTCTAAAGGTAACGTATTACCCAGTACTAATTGGGTTGTGGAGGTCAGATAGACAGTCGCTCCATGTAAAATTGGTATTCAGCTACATCCGGTTAGACTGGAAGCCCACTCCTACATAATTGGTAAAAGGCCAAACAGATGATCACGAAAGCAATTTTAATATAGCTAGGACAATTTACTGAAAATATAAATTGAAAAATATTCAGTTCATTTATAATAATATGCTAAAATCTCGTAAATAAATAATTAAACGAAATTCCCGTCAAAATTACCTTTTCTTTTCCACGTAGTACATGTCGAATAATTTGCGAAGAGAAATACCGCCACTAAACAGGGTCCTATCATATTTTGTGACGCAACGTTCCGTACATCCCATAACGCGGTATATAGGACAGCACCGTTAATATTAATAAGGGAGGCTGAGGTCCATCTGTCCGCAGTTCCGACAGGAAACCAGTGAGGATATTATATCTCATCTTGTTATGGTGCGGTTGGAGGTAGAAAAAAGAAAGACTGCAGAAATAATATTGATTTGTTGCTTGACGGTAATTAGTTAATTACTTATCGTAAGAATGTTTGAAGTATTTTTATGAAAGTGAGTACCTTACTATACTAAGGTTTTATTGCCTTAAATTTGATTGGCTAATGGATGAGGACGCATCACATCGGAAGTGCCTTTTTAGGAGCAACGTTTGCAAGTTCTAGTGGGCAAATATGGATAAATAAATAAATAAATATCGCTGGACATTACACACAGCGCCATCTAGTGCCACACTAAGCAACGAAGCTTGTGTCGTGGACACTACACAGTTGATATTCTACATAGATACTTTTTTTTTGTAAATACAAACTTAATATACATATAAACATCCATGACTCGGAAACAAATGTCCATGCTCATCACACAAACATTTGCTCGTACCGGGACTCGAAGAGCGTAAGGCAGCCTCACTAGCCCTGTGCCATTCGGGTCATCCATTGATGGTAAATAGTTACAGCAATGGCCGTAAAAGTTATGGAAAATTAGAGACAAGAATTTAAGACAGTGATTGTGACAGTGATTGTGACAGTGATTGTGATAGTGATGCTGATTGTGATGGTGATGGTGATTGTTATTACGATGATAATGATTGATTAACATGTAGGATACTATTTATCCCTCTATTTTGATCCAGTGGGACAGTAACCAAACTTCACGAGGGCGTAGCCGCGGGCAACAGCTAGTACATAACATATTCGTTTTGAACATAGTTGATTGAGATCACTGGATATCAGTAAGATACGTAATAGCCCTGCTGACCTTTCTGAGCATCACCAATGAGGTATCTCTATATCCGTGTATCTGTAACATACAACCTGACACTGACCTGCAAATTGCCATAACATAAGAATATTTTAATTTGGCGGTCTACCCTGGCACTTCCCCGTTAAAGTCATGCCTCAGAAAGCGAAATAAGCAGTTGGTCCTAGCTGCCATAACATTTAAATTTGGCTGATCTTTGACAGTCGTTATTGAAGAAGCCTGAAAACCCGTCGTTTCAGGGGGTATCGTGTTACTGACTAACTGGGTTGTGGTCAGAAGCAGTTGCTCCAAATAAAATACTGGTAACCACTTGCATCCGGTTACACTGATATCAAACCCCAAAATAGTTGTACAAAGGCTAGTCGGATGATGTTTTATGTACGAGAGTTCTTTCAGGTAAATGTAGTTTTTCATTTACATATTACACTGACCTGCAAAAATAAGTACTACACTTTTAAAATTTCATTTTTTCTTAAACTATAGAAGTTAGAGATTTAAAATAAAAAACGTTATAAAGCAATTTTTTTCCTTGAAACTATAGACCAAATTAAACTGTTTTTCGAGTCGTTTTTGTTTCGAAAGTATATCTTGTGACTGACTCATCTATCAACGCACAGCCCAAACTGCTGGGTCTACAGATTCCAAATTTGGCAAGTAGGTTCCTTGTGTGGTCTAGGGGAGCATAAAGAAAGGATTTTTCAAAATTCAACCCCTATGGGGGTTAAACGGGCCTCTAAAGTTTGTATGGGGAAACAAGATTAGTTAGTCTATTTTATTCGAAACTTCACAGGAGTGCTCCTATTAATAAATGAGTAGAAAAGAGTTTCAGGTTTTTTCAGAATTCAACCCCTAAGAGGGGGAAATGGGGTGACGAAGTCTAAATTCAACATTGGTATAGTTTGTATGGTGTATTACAAAAACAACGATTTTAAGATTGAAGAGTGGACCTGAAATACCATCATCCCCTGTTGGGGTGCGATGGGGTAGAAATATCTAAAATACAATATGGGTGACGATACCGAGGTTATCAGGGGTGCTGATTACGAATATGACATTTATTTTGAGATCCAGAAGATGGTGGATTCGACTTCTTTACAGGGTTATTTTTGATTTATTGTGATCACGATGATGATGATTGTGATGATGATAATGATTAGTGATTGTGATAGTGATTGTGATAGTGATTGTGATAGTGATTGTGATAGTGATTGTGATAGTGATTGTGATAGTGATTGTGATAGTGATTGTGATAGTGATTGTGATAGTGATTGTGATAGTGATTGTGATAGTGATTGTGATAGTGATTGTGATAGTGATTGTGATAGTGATTGTGATAGTGATTGTGATAGTGATTGTGATAGTGATTGTGATAGTGATTGTGATAGTGATTGTGATAGTGATTGTGATAGTGATTGTGATAGTGATTGTGATAGTGATTGTGATAGTGATTGTGATAGTGATTGTGATAGTGATTGTGATAGTGATTGTGATAGTGATTGTGATAGTGATTGTGATAGTGATTGTGATAGTGATTGTGATAGTGATTGTGATAGTGATTGTGATAGTGATTGTGATAGTGATTGTGATAGTGATTGTGATAGTGATTGTGATAGTGATTGTGATAGTGATTGTGATAGTGATTGTGATAGTGATTGTGATAGTGATTGTGATAGTGATTGTGATAGTGATTGTGATAGTGATTGTGATAGTGATTGTGATAGTGATTGTGATAGTGATTGTGATAGTGATTGTGATAGTGATTGTGATAGTGATTGTGATAGTGATTGTGATAGTGATTGTGATAGTGATTGTGATAGTGATTGTGATAGTGATTGTGATAGTGATTGTGATAGTGATTGTGATAGTGATTGTGATAGTGATTGTGATAGTGATTGTGATAGTGATTGTGATAGTGATTGTGATAGTGATTGTGATAGTGATTGTGATAGTGATTGTGATAGTGATTGTGATAGTGATTGTGATAGTGATTGTGATAGTGATTGTGATAGTGATTGTGATAGTGATTGTGATAGTGATTGTGATAGTGATTGTGATAGTGATTGTGATAGTGATTGTGATAGTGATTGTGATAGTGATTGTGATAGTGATTGTGATAGTGATTGTGATAGTGATTGTGATAGTGATTGTGATAGTGATTGTGATAGTGATTGTGATAGTGATTGTGATAGTGATTGTGATAGTGATTGTGATAGTGATTGTGATAGTGATTGTGATAGTGATTGTGATAGTGATTGTGATAGTGATTGTGATAGTGATTGTGATAGTGATTGTGATAGTGATTGTGATAGTGATTGTGATAGTGATTGTGATAGTGATTGTGATAGTGATTGTGATAGTGATTGTGATAGTGATTGTGATAGTGATTGTGATAGTGATTGTGATAGTGATTGTGATAGTGATTGTGATAGTGATTGTGATAGTGATTGTGATAGTGATTGTGATAGTGATTGTGATAGTGATTGTGATAGTGATTGTGATAGTGATTGTGATAGTGATTGTGATAGTGATTGTGATAGTGATTGTGATAGTGATTGTGATAGTGATTGTGATAGTGATTGTGATAGTGATTGTGATAGTGATTGTGATAGTGATTGTGATAGTGATTGTGATAGTGATTGTGATAGTGATTGTGATAGTGATTGTGATAGTGATTGTGATAGTGATTGTGATAGTGATTGTGATAGTGATTGTGATAGTGATTGTGATAGTGATTGTGATAGTGATTGTGATAGTGATTGTGATAGTGATTGTGATAGTGATTGTGATAGTGATTGTGATAGTGATTGTGATAGTGATTGTGATAGTGATTGTGATAGTGATTGTGATAGTGATTGTGATAGTGATTGTGATAGTGATTGTGATAGTGATTGTGATAGTGATTGTGATAGTGATTGTGATAGTGATTGTGATAGTGATTGTGATAGTGTATGTGATAGTGATTGTGATAGTGTATGTGATAGTGTATGTGATAGTGTATGTGATAGTGATTGTGATAGTGTATGTGATAGTGATTGTGATAGTGATTGTGATAGTGATTGTGATAGTGATTGTGATAGTGATTGTGATAGTGATTGTGATAGTGATTGTGATAGTGATTGTGATAGTGATTGTGATAGTGATTGTGATAGTGATTGTGATAGTGATTGTGATAGTGATTGTGATAGTGATTGTGATAGTGATTGTGATAGTGATTGTGATAGTGATTGTGATAGTGATTGTGATAGTGATTGTGATAGTGATTGTGATAGTGATTGTGATAGTGATTGTGATAGTGATTGTGATAGTGATTGTGATAGTGATTGTGATAGTGATTGTGATAGTGATTGTGATAGTGATTGTGATAGTGATTGTGATAGTGATTGTGATAGTGATTGTGATAGTGATTGTGATAGTGATTGTGATAGTGATTGTGATAGTGATTGTGATAGTGATTGTGATAGTGATTGTGATAGTGATTGTGATAGTGATTGTGATAGTGATTGTGATAGTGATTGTGATAGTGATTGTGATAGTGATTGTGATAGTGATTGTGATAGTGATTGTGATAGTGATTGTGATAGTGATTGTGATAGTGATTGTGATAGTGATTGTGATAGTGATTGTGATAGTGATTGTGATAGTGATTGTGATAGTGATTGTGATAGTGATTGTGATAGTGATTGTGACAGTGATTGTGACAGTGATTGTGATAGTGATTGTGACAGTGATTGTGATAGTGATTGTGATAGTGATTGTGATAGTGATTGTGACAGCTGAGTGACAGCGAGTGACAGATGTGACAGCTGAGTGACAGAAAGTGACAATGAATGAACGAAATGAATGAACGAAATGAATGAACGAAATGAATGAACGAAATGAATGTGTGAAATGAATAAACGAATGAATGAACGAAATGAATGAACAAAATGAATTAACGAAAATAATGAACGAAATGAATAAACGAAATGAATGAATGAAATAAATTAATAATAGTGACAGCTGAGTGACAGCTGAGTGTCAGAAAGTGACAGCTGAATTACAACTGAGTGTCAGAAAGTGACAGCTCAGTGACAGCTGAGTGTCAGAAAGTGACATTTCTGAGTGACAGCTGATCGTCAGAAAGTGACAGCTGAGTGTCAAAAAATGACATCTGAGTGACAGCTGAGTGTCAGAAAGTGACAGCTGAGTGACAGAGAGTGACAGCTGAGTGACAGAAAGTGACATCTGATTGACAGCTAAGTGACAGCTGAGTGACAGCTTAGTGTCAAAAAGTGACAGCTGAGTGAAAGAAAGTGACGGCTAGGTGACAGCTAGTGTCAGAAAGTGACAGCTGAGTGTCAAAAATTGACATGTAAGTGACAGCTGAGTGTCAGAAAGTGACAGCTGATTGACAGCTAAGTGACAGCAGAGTGTCAGAAAGTGACAGCTAAAAGACAGGTGAGTGTCAGAAACTGACAGCTGAGTGACAGCTCTGAGTGACAGCTGAGTGTCAGAAAGTGACATATGAGTGACAGCTGAGTGACATATGAGTGACAGAAAGTGACAGCTGAGTGACAGCTGAGTGACAGAAAGTGACAGCTGAGTGACAGCGAGTGACAGATGTGACAGCTGAGTGACAGCGAGTGACAGATGTGACAGCTGAGTGACAGAAAGTGACAATGAATGAACGAAATGAATGAACGAAATGAATGAATGAAATGAATGAACGAAATGAATAATTGAAATGAATGAACAAAATGAATGAACGAAATGAATGAACGAAATGAATGAACGAAATGAATGAACGAAATGAATGAACGAAATGAACGAACGAAATGAATGAACGAAATGAATGAACGAAATGAATGAACGAAATGAATGAACGAAATGAATGAATGAAATAAATTAATAATAGTGACAGCTGAGTGACAGCGAGTGACCGAAAGTGACAGCTGTGTGACAGCTGTGTGACAGCTGAATGTCAGAAAGTGACAGCTGAGTGACAGCTGAGTGTCAGAAACTGACAGCTGAGTGACAGCTCTGAGTGACAGCTGAGTGTCAGAAAGTGACAGCTGAGTGACAGCTGACTGACAGAAATTGATATCTGATTGACAGCTAACTGACAGCTGAGTGACAGCTGAGTGACAGAAAGTGACAGCTGAGTGACAGCGAGTGACAGATGTGACAGCTGAGTGACAGCGAGTGACAGATGTGACAGCTGAGTGACAGAAAGTGACAATGAATGAACGAAATGAATGAATGAAATGAATGAACGAACTGAATGAATGAAATGAATGAACGAAATGAACGAACGAAATGAATGAACGAAATGAATGAACGAAATGAATGAATGAAATAAATTAATAATAGTGACAGCTGAGTGACAGCTGAGTGTCAGAAAGTGACAGCTCAGTGACAGCCGAGTGTCAGAAAGTGACATTTCTGAGTGACAGCTGAGATACAGCTGAGTCACAGCTGCGTGTCAGAAAGTGACAGCTGAGTGACAGCTGACTGACAGAAATTGATATCTGATTGACAGCTAACTGACAGCTGAGTGACAGCTGAGTGACAGAAAGTGACAGCTGAGTGACAGCTGAGTGACAGAAAGTGACAGCTGAGTGACAGCGAGTGACAGATGTGACAGCTGAGTGACAGCGAGTGACACATGTGACAGCTGAGTGACAGAAAGTGACAATGAATGAACGAAATGAATGAACGAAATGAATGAATGAAATGAATGAACGAAATGAATGAACGAAATGAATGAACGAAATGAATGAACGAAATGAATGAATGAAATAAATTAATAATAGTGACAGCTGAGTGACAGCGAGTGACCGAAAGTGACAGCTGTGTGACAGCTGTGTGACAGCTGAATGTCAGAAAGTGACAGCTGAGTGACAGCTGAGTGTCAGAAACTGACAGCTGAGTGACAGCTCTGAGTGACAGCTGAGTGTCAGAAAGTGACAGCTGAGTGACAGCTGACTGACAGAAATTGATATCTGATTGACAGCTAACTGACAGCTGAGTGACAGCTGAGTGACAGAAAGTGACAGCTGAGTGACAGCGAGTGACAGATGTGACAGCTGAGTGACAGCGAGTGACAGATGTGACAGCTGAGTGACAGAAAGTGACAATGAATGAACGAAATAAATGAATGAAATGAATGAACGAAATGAATGAACGAAATGAATGAACGAAATGAATGAACAAAATGAATGAACGAAATGAATGAACGAAATGAATAAACGAAATGAATGAACGAAATGAATGAATGAAATAAATTAATAATAGTGACAGCTGAGTGACAGCTGAGTGACAGCTGAGTGACAGCTGAGTGACAGCTGAGTGACAGCTGAGTGACAGCTTGTGACAGAAAGTGACAGCTGAGTGACAGAAAAAGACAGCGGAGTGACAGCAAGTGACAGCTGAGTGACAGCTGAGTGACAGAAAGTGACAATGAATGAACGAAATGAATGAACGTAATGAATGAACGAAATGAATGAACGAAATGAATGAATGAAATGAATGAACGAAATGAATGAACGAAATGAATGAACGAAATGAATGAACGAAAGGAATGAACGAAATGAATGAACGAAATGAATGAACGAAATGAACGAACGAAATGAATGAACGAAATGAATGAATGAAATGAATGAACGAAATGAATGAACGAAATGAATGAATGAAATGAATGAACGAAATGAATGAACGAAATGAATGAACGAAATGAATGAACGAAATGAATGAACGAAATGAATGAACGAAAGGAATGAACGAAATGAATGAACGAAATGAATGAACGAAATGAACGAACGAAATGAATGAACGAAATGAATGAATGAAATGAATGAACGAAATGAATGAACGAAATGAATGAATGAAATAAATTAATAATAGTGACAGCTGAGTGACAGCGAGTGACCGAAAGTGACAGCTGTGTGACAGCTGTGTGACAGCTGAATGTCAGAAAGTGACAGCTGAGTGACAGCTGAGTGTCAGAAAGTGACAGCTGAGTGTCAGTAAGTGACAGCTGAGTTACAACTAGTGACAGTAAGTGACAGATGGGTGACAGCGAGTGTCAGAAAGTGGCAGCTTTGTGACAGAAAGTGACAGGTGAGTGACAGCGAGTGTCAGAAAGTGGCAGCTTTGTGACAGAAAGTGTCTGGTGAGTGACAGCGAGTGTCAGATAGTGTCAGCTCAGTGACTGCTGAGTGACAGCAAGTGATAGAAAGTGACAACTGAGTGACAGCTAGTGAGAGAAAGTGACAGCTGAGTGACAGCTGAGTGTCAGCGAGTGACAGTGTCATTGACATGAATGAATGAAATGAATGAATGAAATGAATGAATGAATGAATGAAATTAATAAACGAAATGAATGAACGAAATGAATAAACGAAATGAATGAACGAAAAGAATGAACGAAATGAATGAACGAAATGAATGAACGAATGGGCAGCTGTCACTGTCATGTTTTTTAGTAATGTCATTGCCGTTAACTTTGATATTCGCACGAAACGTTATCATTGAATTTCCTTTGAGAAAAATTGTAAATCCTTTTGAATCCGAGTTGTTTTCGGACATATTGTTTGAAATTCGAGCTTATCGAGCCTAACACCCCTTTTGCGCGTATTTACCCGGGATAGTTAGTGCATTGGACAAACGCCGCTTTTGAGGTTCAGTTAACCACGCGCGTGAAAGCATAGTTCCTTACGTTCCGTGACCTCCAGGCAAGTCATCAACCAGCGCTAGGTAAGTACATTAAGGCAAGAGTATTGTTAGTTTGGCTCCGCGATTCGCGGACATTCGACAGACCAGAGCTTGCAATGGTTAGGCGTCGAACATTGGTAGCAGAGCGTGGTTCAATATTATAAAAACAACTTACTTAGTGCTTGGTCAATTGGAAGTATTGAATTAACCTGGTTTGTTGCTGTGTCAGCCGGGCTCAAAGTTGGAACTTATTAAACTAAGTTAATTGTTTGACATATGTTATAGCCCCTTGTCATTGATAGACTAGCAATTTAAGTATCATTGGTGTTCACTTGTTGAAATACATGTGTGTTGTGTCATATAGTTTGACGTGTGGTTGAGGTTAACAACAGTATTAGACAACTCATTTGGAATTGTTATGTAAGTTGTTGTCGTTTGTTATTGTCATGATGTAATTGTTGGTGACCTGTCATAGGCAAACTGTGGTAAGGCAGGCTTACATTTCAAATAGGTACAGGGTCGGATCTGGAGTTGAAATAAATTAAAAATTAAGTTTTATTTCTCACCTGTAATAACCGTGACTATTTGTTACCAGTTCATTGTTTGTTGTTTGGATTAGATTAAAATTGTTGTTATCTTGATTTAGTTGTCGCGATGGCCCCATTGAAGGCCGTAAGGGAGGCAGCTGCTGGATTGATTTCACAACTAAGGTGGTTTACCTCAGCTGCAGCGACCACTGAGCGCTCGGATCTCGAAAAGGTCACACTTGCTCGGTCCGAGCAGTTGAACGTGAGACTCAGTGCTGTAGACGCGTTGTTCACACGCTTTAATGAGTTCATCGTCGACGTCGACCTGGAAGTGCTGGACCAGGCAGCCCGCGATAAGGTGGTTGGTGACTACGACCAGATTTTGAACCTGGGGGATGTCATCAGCCAACGAGCCCGGGAAATTTTGAAGAGCCGGGCGCCTGTCCAGGCCAAGCCGGAGACCTCGGTTGTTACTGGCCCCGGACTGTTGAGTAGACTGCCCACCCTGGAACTGCCACATTTTGACGGTCGCTTGGACCACTGGCTGGGCTTCTTGAATCTCTTTGAAAGTTTGGTTGATGCCCGCTCGGACCTCGGAACCGCCCAAAAGTTGGCCTATTTGTTGTCGGTCCTGGAAGGTGAGGCCAGAGCCTTGGTGCAGCACTTGCCGGTGACTGACTCAGCCTACCCTACCGCTCTGGAGCTACTTTCTCGGCGGTACCAGAACAAACGCTGTTTGGCTGATGTTCACATCGACCAGATTTTGGGGTTACCGGCCATCACTAGAGTGTCAGCATTGCGTACGGACCTGCTGAACCCGTTGGTCGCAGCGACCAACTCCTTGAGACGATTGTAGTTGCCGGTGGACCATTGGTCTTACCTGTTGGTGCATATAGTGCTGCGATTGCTCCCCGCGGATTTGAGGTCTCGCTTTGAGCAGAAGTATGGTGGGGATAGTGCCACCCATCTTCCACCCTTTGATGACCTCGTCAATTTTTTGGAAGACGAGTGCCGATTCTTAGACAACGCTCGTGCCGCCACGGGGTCACGCCAATCGCCTTCCCAGCCAAGAGACCAGGGACGGACTAGGGCCAAGGGGCCTGTTGATAGTCGCCCCGCCCCCCGTTTTGCTGGCACCCGGACTCGTCCTGATTGCGACTTTTGCAAGGCCACGGGGCATGGCAAGGCAAGTTGCACGGCCTTTTTTGAATTGCACGTAAGTGCCCGCCGCCGAATTGCCAACGCACGCCGCCTGTTCTTCTCGTGCTTGGGGGCTCACTTCCATCGGGACTGTCCCAAACCCCGCCCGTGTAGAATTTGTGAAGGGGCTCATCTTGAGGTTTTGTGCGCCAACGCGAACCGCTCGTGCAGATCAACGCCTGATGAGGGTTCGCGCAGGGGGGGTATCAGGGAGACGAGCACCGGGCTTCTGGCACGCCGATTCCGAACCGGCTAGAGGCCCGCAATTTCGATGGCTGCACTCCACCCCCCGCGCACGTTGAACGGGCGACGCGCGAACTCCCTTTGGTCTCCCCTCGTGAGGGTAATTGCGCGGCTGCTGCTAGGCAACAATGGCCGGACCAGCACCGCTATCTTTCCCCTCCGTTGGCGGAACGCCCCCGGTTGGAGTCGCGCCCCCCGCCATTCAGGCATTCGGTGGGATATGCCACTCCAGCTATGGCGAGCGGCTCGGGACACCGCGCCGACGAAGCGTTCGAGTGTTACCCTCGTCGTGAAAGGGAAGAGCCTGGATGCGGCTATCGGACGCCGCCCAGAAATCGTTAGGAAATCGGCGCCTGCCCCGCTAAAGGATCCCCCCCGGTCGAGACGGTTTTGTTGCCAACGGCATCGGTCAAGGTCTGGGGTCCCCTGGGTGAATCTGTTGTGGTCCGTGCCATTTTGGATACGGGAGCCCAGGGTTGCCTTTTGTCATCCTGGTTAGTGGGACAGGTGGGCCTGAATGTGAATGACTTTTCAGGCAAGATTCAAGGAGTGGGTGAAACCGCTGTCACCACTGTTGAGGGAAAGACTTGGTTTGAAATTACTCCTGTGAGTGGTTTGTACCCTAAAATTCGTGCTCCGGCCCTTGTTCTGCCGAATATTTTGGGTAACCATCCTCAAGGTCAGCTGCCTTTAGATATTTTACGGTTGACGTCAGACCTGGATTTGGCTGACCCCCGGTTTGATTCCCCTTGTAGAGAGAATAATGTTGGATAATATAAAGGTCTTGCAGCCGGAGATCCCGCGGCGCCACGAGCGAGGCTTGGTGGCTGTCTTGACCATCTTTGGCTTTGCGGTGATGGGCCTCGTGTTGAAGGTTGCCCCTCCACCTGAGCCTGATGTTGTGTTGTCGTCCGGCTCTGCTCTCTCTGACGCCGTTCAGAGGTTTTGGGAGGTTGAGGAGCCCCCTTAGGTGGCCCGCTTGAACCCGGAGCACGAGGAGTGCGAGTTGTTCTATCAGAACAACACGGGTCGACTCCGTTCCGGTCAGCTTGTGACACGGCTGCCTTGGTTGCGGTGCGACCAGCTCTCGGCCAATCCAGACTCACAGCTGAGAAGAGGTTGCTGGCGATGGAGCGCCGCATGAGCAGGGACCCGGTGCTGCGGCAGAAATATGTGGATTTCATGCGTGAGTACGCAGACTTGGGACACATGTCGGTGTCAAATTTGGATTGGCGCTCAGTTGAGCATTTCTTCCTGCCGCATCACGCGGTCCTCAAACCATCCACCGGTAAACTGCGCACAGTGTTTGATGGGTCTGCGCGGACTTGTTCTGGTGTCTCTTTGAATGATTGCCTACATTCCGGCCCCAAATTGTTGAGAGATCTTTGTGACGTCATCACGTCTTTTCGTCGCCATCAAGTAGTCTTTGTGGCCGACATCAAAATGATGTTCCGGCAAACGGTTATTCACCAGGATGACAGACGTTATCAGTTGATTCTGTGGCGAGAGAACCCCCAGGACCCCATGATTGTATACGAGCTCAACACGAATACGTACGGCCTTCGATCAAGCCCTTTTGTTGCTATTAGTTCGTTTTGGGAGCTCGCGGACCGAGAGCGTTTGAAGTTCCCTCGGGCGTCCGCCATCTTGAAAACGGACCTATACGTCGATGACGTCTGCACTGGAGCTCCCACAGTTGAGGAAGCTATCCTGTTGCGTGACGAGTTGATTCAAATTCTGGCTTCCGCTGGCTATGAGTTACGTAAATGGGTGTCCAACTCGCCAGCGCTATTGGAAGGTGTGCTGGAGGATCACAGGCAGGATCCTCATTTGTTTGAAAACGTTGACAACCCCGCTATGATGGCCGTTCTCGGCGTTCAGTACCGACCAGTCCAAGACACCTTTACATACGATGTCGACTTGGAGTCACCTCACACTTGGACTAAACGACTGGTGTATCCCCTGTCGCGAGGACCTTGGACCCAAATGGCTGGATATGCCCGGTATTGTTCTGGGCGAAATGCTTTCTTCAGCGCCTTTGGACCGCTGAACTTGGTTGGGATGAGCCACTTCGGGAAACCCTGTTGGAAGATTGGCTCCAATTTGTATCCGCACTACCTGCGGTCAATGAGGTCGCGCTACCACGCGCTATCCTTCCCCCTGGGAGCTATACTGCTACCCTTCATGGGTTTTGTGACGCTTCTTCGCACGGTTATGCAGCCGCTGTTTATCTGCGCACCGTCAGCGCGACAGGCCAGGTGAAATTGTCACTGGTCATGGCCAAGAACAAGGTGGCCCCCCTCCGGGCGGCTTTGACCATCCCTAAGTTAGAATTGTCAGGGGCGGCGCTTCTTGTGCGCCTTCTAAACCATGTTGCTCACACCTTGGGCGGAACTGTGGACATTCGGGCTTCTTACGCCTGGACGGACAGTCAAATTGTTTTGTGTTGGTTGAAAACGTCCGTCCACTCTTCGGAGATATTTGTTGCGAACAGAGTGTCACAGATACAAAATTCAGAAACGCCTTTGATTTGGAGACACGTGCCTGGAGACCTGAACCCCGGCGACGTAGCCTCACGTGGGTGCATGGCCCCCCGCTTGATTGTCCACCCCCTCTGGTGGGGACCAGACTGGCTGACTCGCCCCGAAGATGACTGGCCTCGAACGCCAGTCTTGATGTCGGACTCCTTGCCCGGGCTTAAGGTGCTCGCTGTTGAGACGAAGGACCCTCCGTTTGATCCTGATGTTTTGTTGAATCGATACAGCTCCCTCGACAAATTGTTAAACGTTACCTCGTGGATCAGGCGTTTTGGTCACAACTCTAGGAATCCAGGGGGCAAGTGCCTGTCACCGGTCCTCTCTCCTAAAGAGCGACAGGTGTCACTCCTCCTTTGGGTCCGCTCTGTGCAGGCTGCACACTTTGGAAGGGAGATCGAGACCTTGAAGTCTAGTAGGGTTAAGTTGTCGGGAGCCGTTAGTAAGTTGAATCCCTTCTTGGATAAGACGGGTCTTTTGCGTGTTGGAAGACGGTTGAGGCACTCTAGTCTTCCTTATGGGGCCCGTCACCCCCTCTTGTTGCCCAAGGAGGGCCGTTTGATCCAATTGTTGGTGGCTGATCGTCACATTAAGAACTCGCATGCCAGTTGCAATGCGCTGTTGGCCATTCTGCAGCGAGAGTTTTGGATCTTGTCGGCTCGTCGTACTAATCGTAGCATCGTCTTCCGTTGCATGCCGTGCTATCGGACCAAGGCCTCCACTATGCAACCCCTAATGGGAAGGACCCCTGGCGGAGATTGTTAGGAGACACCGTTCTCACCTTTGAAGAACTAGCTACGGTATTTTGCCGCATTGAAGCTGTACTAAATTCGCGTCCATTGTGCCCGCTTTCTTCGGACCCGAACGACTTGGAGGCTCTTACCCCGGGCCATTTTTTGATTGGACAGCCGCTTGTCGCCCTGCCGGAGTACCCTCTTGTCGATGTGAGCCAAAATCGGCTCTCGCGGTTTCAGTTGGTGCAACAGCTCGCTCAGAGCTTTTGGCAGCGTTGGAGCTTAGAATATTTGCACATCCTCCAGCAGCGCGTCAAGTGGACAGACAAAACGCATCCGCCCAAGATCGGAGACCTCGTCCTGATTAAGGATGCCAACCTTAAGCCTTTGTATTGGCGCAGGGGGCGCATTCTCAATTTGGTGGCCGGCACCGACGGGGTCCCTCGTTTTGCTGAGGTTTTGGTGGACGGATCGGTCATGAAGAGAGCGGTCGCAACCTTGTCAAGACTGCCAATTGATTAGCGGACGGGTAGGCCCGTCCGGGGGGGGGGTAGATGTTTAGTACCACACTCGTTTCCGAACGCGGTTTGTGACGTATTGGGCAGCTGTCACTGTCATGTTTTTTTGTAATGTCATTGCCGTTAACTTTGATATTCGCACGGAACGTTATCATTGAATTTCCTTTGAGAAAAATTGTAAATCCTTTTGAATCCGAGTTGTTTTGGGACATATTGTTTGAAATTCGAGCTTATCGAGCCTAACACCCCTTTTGCGCGTATTTACCCGGGATAGTTAGTGCATGGCACAAACGCCGCTATTGAGGTTCAGTTAACCACGCGCGTGAAAGCATAGTTCCTTAAGACATTGGTGAGGAGTGTGAACGATTTAGTTCAGGCCCGGAGCCGCTTGTGATCTTCTTCAATAATTGTTGTGGTGCGTTCCGAGCCCTTGCACGCTGTACGGACCAGCGCCCTTTGGAACATCGTTCGGATCTGACATCAAACTTCCCACTCATTACACAAACAAATACACATACATACATACACAGAAACGACGTGACCTCCAGGCAAGTCATCAACCAGCGCTAGGTAAGTACATTAAGGCAAGAGTATTGTTAGTTTGGCTCCGCGATTCGCGGACATTCGACAGACCAGAGCTCGCCTGGTTAGGCGTCGAACAAAATGAATGAATGAAATGAATGAATGAAATGAATGAATGAAACGAATGAATGAAATGAATGAATGAAATGAATGAATGAAATGAATGAATGAAACGAATGAATGAAATGAATGAATGAAACGAATGAATGAAATGAATGAAATGAATGAAATGAATGAAATGAATGAAATGAATGAAATGAATGAAATGAATGAAATGAATGAAATGAATGAATGAAATGAATGAATGAATGAAATGAATGAATGAAATGAATGAATGAAATGAATGAATGAAATGAATGAATGAAATGAATGAATGAAATGAATGAATGAAATGAATGAATGAAATGAATGAATGAAATGAATGAATGAAATGAATGAATGAAATGAATGAATGAAATGAATGAATGAAATGAATGAATGAAATGAATGAATGAAATGAATGAATGAAATGAATGAATGAAATGAATGAATGAAATGAATGAATGAAATGAATGAATGAAATGAATGAATGAAATGAATGAATGAAATGAATGAATGAAATGAATGAATGAAATGAATGAATGAAATGAATGAATGAAATGAATGAATGAAATGAATGAATGAAATGAATGAATGAAATGAATGAATGAAATGAATGAATGAAATGAATGAATGAAATGAATGAATGAAATGAATGAATGAAATGAATGAATGAAATGAATGAATGAAATGAATGAATGAAATGAATGAATGAAATGAATGAATGAAATGAATGAATGAAATGAATGAATGAAATGAATGAATGAAATGAATGAATGAAATGAATGAATGAAATGAATGAATGAAATGAATGAATGAAATGAATGAATGAAATGAATGAATGAAATGAATGAATGAAATGAATGAATGAAATGAATGAATGAAATGAATGAATGAAATGAATGAATGAAATGAATGAATGAAATGAATGAATGAAATGAATGAATGAAATGAATGAATGAAATGAATGAATGAAATGAATGAATGAAATGAATGAATGAAATGAATGAATGAAATGAATGAATGAAATGAATGAATGAAATGAATGAATGAAATGAATGAATGAAATGAATGAATGAAATGAATGAATGAAATGAATGAATGAAATGAATGAATGAAATGATACGGGAATCGGGATAGGGCAACGGAACAATTGAGTTGTGATATAGGAATTATGAAACGGGAACGGATAAATTGAATTGAGATACGGTAATTGCGATTTGGAAACGGAAGAATTGAATTGTGATACGGGAATTGCGATTTTGGAACGGAAAAAATGATCTCGGATACGGGAATTGGGACAGGGGAACGGGAAAATTGAATTGAGATACGGGAATTGGGATATAGGCACGGAAAAATTGAATCCGAATATAGGAACAGAAAAACAGAATTGGGATACGGTAGTTGCGATATGGGAATTGTGAATTGGGAACGGAAAAACTGAATTGGGATACGGGAATTGCGATTAGGGAACGGAGGAATTGAAATGTGATACGGGAATTGCGATTTGGTAACGGAAAAATTGAATTGAGATACGGGAATTGAGATATGGGAACGGAAAAACTGAATTGGGATAGGGGTATTGGGATACGGGAACAGAAAAATTTAATTGTGATACGGGAATTGCGATATGGGAACGAGAAAATTGAATTGGGATATTGGAATTGGGATATGGATCGGAAAAATTGAATTGGGATATGGGATCGGGAAAATTGAATTGGGATACGCGAATTGCGATTTGGGAACGGAAAAACTGAATTGGGATACGGGTATTGCGATACTAGAACAGAAAAATTGAATTGCGATACGGGAATTGCAAATACTCGAACTGTCACAATCACTGTCACAATCACTGTCACAATCACTGTCACAATCACTGTCACAATCACTGTCACAATCACTGTCACAATCACTGTCATAATCACTGTCACAATCACTGTCACAGTCACTGTCACAATCACTGTCACAATCACTGTCACAATCACTGTCACAATCACTGTCACAATCACTGTCACAATCACTGTCACAATCACTGTAACAATCACTGTCACAATCACTGTCACAATCACTGTCACAGTCACTGCCACAATCACTGTCACAATCACTGTCACAATCACTGTCACAATCACTGTCACACTCACTGTCACACTCACTGTCACAAGAACTGTCACAATCACTGTCACAATCACTGTCACAATCACTGTCACAATCACTGTCACAATCACTGTCACAATCACTGTCACAATCACTGTCACAATCACTGTCACAATCACTGTCACAATCACTGTCACATTCACTGTCACAATCACTGTCACAATCACTATCACAATCATAATCATAATCGTTATCATCGTAATCACAATCATCACAATAATTCAAAAATTACCCTGTATAAAAGTCGAATCCACCATCTTCTTGAGCTCAAAAGAAAGCCATATTCGTAATCAACACCCCGGGATTATCAGGGGTGATAATCTCGGTATCGACACCCATATTGATTTTTAGACATTTCAACCCCATCGCACCCCAACAGGGGATGATGGTATTTCAGGTCCGCCATATTCAAGCTTAACATCGTTGTTTTTGTAATACACCATACAAACTATACCAATGTTGATTTTCAGACTTTGTCACCCCATTTCGCCCTCTTAGGGCTTGAATTCTGAAAAAACCCGAAACCCGTTTCTACTTATTTATCAATAGGAGCACTCCTGTGAAGTTTCGAATAAAATAGTCTAACTAATCTAGTTTCCCCATACAAACTTTGGAGCACCGTTTAACCCCCTTAGGGGTTGAATTTTGAAAAATCCTTTCTTAGTGCGGGGTGCACTAAGAAAGGATTTTTCAAAATTCAACCACGTAACCAGTAGACCACATAAGGAACCTACTTGCCAAATTTGGAATCAGTAGACCCAGTGGTTTAGGCTGTGCATTGATTTTTAGACTTCGTCACCCCATTTCGCCCTCTTAGGGGTTGAATTCTGAAAAAACCTGAAACTCGTTTCTACTCATTTATTAATAGGAGCACTCCTGTGAAGTTTCGAATAAAATAGACTAACTAATCTTGTTTCCCCATTCAAACTTTGGACCCCGTTTAACCTTTAAAAATGGTTTAATTTTTAAAAATCCTTTCTTAGTGCACCCCTAGACCACATAAGATACCTACCTGGTTTGGGCTGTGCGTTGATAGGTGAGTCAGTCAGTCAGTCAGTCACTTTTACCTGCTTCAAGAGATATGTTATTTTTCCAATCGTCGAAATAAATTGGTATATCCAATTATGGTATGTGTAACATTTTAGGGGTTCCCTATCCATTTGCATACAATTTTAAGACCTAATATAACTTGGCATACTTTTGTTACTCCTAATTATATTTTCGCGTAGCATTATTTACGCATAACAGCTTACGCATAATTTTTTAAAGCATAATTTATCTAATCATAATAATGATTAAGCATAACATTCTCAGGCATAAATTTATTTACGCATAATGATATTAAAGCATATTTTTTATAGGCATAACAAAGAAGCATAATAATGAACTCCTAAAATGTTAGACATACCCTGATTGGATATACCAATTTATTTTGACGTCTGGAAAAAAAAACTATATCTCCTGAAGCAGTTAATACATAACATACTTGTTTTGAACATAGTTGATTGTAAACATATGTGACTTTTTTTCATGTATGTTTGCTGCATGTATGCAGTATGCAAACAAGGATACACCATGCATGCAGCAAGCATGCAAACAAGCATAGACCATACATGCAGCAAGCATGCAGCATGCAAACAAGCATACACCATGCATGCAGCAAGCATGCAGCATGCAAGCAAGCAAGCAAGCAGCAAGCAGCATGCAAGCAAGCAAGCATGCAGTATGCAACATGCAGCAGGCATGGTTTATGTCACGGCTCCGGCGCTGCGGGGCTCCGGCGGCCCCACGCGAGCCTATCGTCGCAGATGTGTTTTACGCTCACCACCTCCGCGCCTACGCAGGCTTAGATTACACTCTAGGGGTAGGGCAGACAAGACTACGTGGAGTCGGTTTTGCAGCGATTCGTTTCTGTCACTAACTTTTGTAGCTCAACTTAATGAATTTTTAATTCAAAATAAATACGTCAAAATAACTCAAATTTGATTCCGTTATTTCTATTAATGGTATGCCTAAATACTATTATGCTAATAGTCATTATGCCTAGTAACATTATGCGAATTCAATTTATACCAAAATAAATTAGCCTTCAAGATGATTGATGATGATGATGGCATCAACATAAACTATATGCCAAAAATAATATGGCAAAGTATTATTATGGCAAAACAAATTATGCCAAAACAGTTACGCCAAAGTATATTAGGAAAAAGAACATTATGCAAAAAGAAGGGATCCCCATTTTAGGAGCTAATTATTATGCTTCTTTGTTATGCCTATAAAAAAATTGTTTTATTATCATTATGCGTATATAAATTTATTCTTAAGAATATTATGCTTAATCATTAATATAATTACATAAGTTATGCTTAAAAAAATTATGCGTAAGCTGTTATACGTAAAAAATGTTATGCGAAAATATAATTAGGAGTAACAAAAGTATGCCAAGTTATATTAGGTCTCAAAATTTTATGCAAATGGATAGGGAACCGGGGATATCAATTTACGGTAACTAACAGGGTCATACATTATACGAAACTAACCTTTTGACAGTTAATTGATGGACACTGAGCCCAGTTACTATCATTTCGAGCTGTCAACAGAGATACGCAATAGCCCTACAGGGCAGTACTCGCATCCGGTGTGGGTATATAGAGTTAAATACAAAGTTATTATCATTAAAATAATTGTTCTATTGGTGATTTTATGTATTTTAATCAACATACAACCCATTTAAAAGCTTCTACAACATCTAAGTTAATAATATGCTTTATTTACTAACACGAGGTACTACAACAGACTATTGAAAAAACTAACAGCGACTTCGGTATATTTAGGTAAAGCCTTTATTGTATCGTACAAAGGTTATATTATATTGAAGGTTTGTTGGTAATATTTTGTCAAAATTGTTGGTTGCCCGGTCAAATGTTTGTCTCGTTTTAGTCAAAGTTAATATTTTGTGTTTGAGTATTGGTCACGCAAGTGGGCTGTTTACTGTGCTGAATTGTTTATCTATGTTTTTGGCTATTTTGGTAGCTGGATATGTTACATGAGGATGTAAAAAGGACTTTTAGGAAGGCATAAACATAGAGGAACGTATTCAGGTGTGAGGATCAGGCTTCGTAGGAAAATTTCTTGAAAAGGGAGGATCAAGAAATCTGTTGTGCATGGTGGGCTTCTATACCACGGTATAGCACTAGTAATTGTTTATTCCCTTTGGGCTTGCCTTAAGTGTAGCACAGACGGTTGACAGTGATGCCCGTTACAAGGGGAATAAAACACCTCAATGAATCTATACATATAATAAAATCGTTGAGACCAAAAAATCTGTACATTGAAGATTTAAAAAAAAAACCAGCCAGGGTGACTTGAAATAAGTAACTGAACATATTAAAACCATTTAAAAAAAAATTGTTTGTTTGTTTGTTTGACCGCGCATCACGTAAAAACTGCTGAACCGATTTTGTTGAAATCTTCACAAATCTGTTTAAATACATTCAGAATAACATTTTGGCTATAGAAATTTTGGATTGTTTTGGAAAAAGGGGGTAGAGTTTGTATGAAAAAAAATTTTTGATTGTTCTAGAATCATGAAACTCAGAATACATACTTACTAATAAAAATAAAGAAAGACCTGTCTTAGCATTTTTTTTAAATCTCATCCAGAGACGCAAAAAAGAGGGTTTTATGTTTAAAATTAATAAACTTCAAACACCTATACAATCAAAACCAATGAAGTGTAACCTTTTAAAGTTGCTACATATACTTTACATCTAATACAGGTAAATATAATTTACCTGTATTAGGTGTAAACTTATAATTCAGTTTTCTTGAAATTTGTTTTTTGAGGTGAATACGCACAATATAGCGGAACTCAAAAAAATCAGCTTTCCTCGGTATAAGTAGTTGGTACGAAATGATTGTGCGCGCATCACGTCAAAACTACTGCATAGATTTCTTTAAGGGCTTCTTCAATTTTTAGGCTATATATTATCACGTTACTTCCTTAAGCGGGTAGGCAATTTTGCATTATGTCCGTATACTTCAATTGTTTGACGTTTCAGTCATGACGTAGGTACATGAGAACGGCTATTTGTCGCTTAAGTCAACGAAGTAAATAGCCTAGCGGTGTCATGACCGCTCTGCGAACTACGGGGTTGCAAGTTCAAACCCCCCAACATTGTTTTTACTTTTTGTGATTTGTTTAATTTTTTTTTTTGATGCTGTGAAATTTCCTATATTTCTTTTTGTAATTGTTTGCATTTCTATATTTCTTATTTTTCGTGAAATATTTTTCCAAAAAGTAATAGAGAAGTATGGAAAAAGAATACAATCATGCTGCGCCGACCCCAAATAAATTGGAATAAGGGCAGGAGTATGATAATGATTTCTCCAAAAAGTAGTATAGCGAACGGAAGCCTGATAAATTCAAGTGTTCTTGCCGTGCAAGTACTGTGCTGTGCTATTCGCAATAATCAATAATCCATTCGCAGTTTACGTAGATTATATTTACAGCTATATTGTTATTGGCTTCATTTCATGCACCTTGGTGAGAATTGGCTGGACTGCCATCGAAGGTCTGACGATGGAGACAAAAGTCAGTTGCAAAAGGTCCGCAACAGTTTGCAGCAGCTATATCTTGTTTGGGCTCATTTCATGGACCTTGATGAGAACTTTAAACTTAGCTAGAGTATGACTTTCATCGAAGGTCTGACGATGGAGACGGAAGGCAGTTGCAAGAGGTCATCAAGATTTTACAGCATCTATATCGTGTTTGGGCTCATTTTATTCACCTTGATGAGAACTTTCGACCTAGCTGGAGTATGACTGTCATCAAGTGTCTAAGGATGATAACGTAAGGCTGTCGAGGGAAGCCCTTTTTTGGAAAAATCGAATATTTTAGCGATTAATGCAAACATTTCAGAGAAATTAAATTGTTACCTACTTGATTCTATACTATACCTAATATTATAAAGCTGAAGTGTTTGTTTGATTGGTTGAACACGCTAATTTCAGGAACTACTGGTTCGAGTTGAAAGTATCTATTAGTGTTGGATAGCCCATTTATCGGAGAAGGCAACAACGATCAACAACGTTACAACGTTTATATAACATCACGCTACAATCAATAGGAGCAGAGCATCAATGAAAAATGTTGCAAAAAAAGGAAAAAAATATTCCTTTTGAGATCTTTCGCTGCGTGCGCTGCGTAAACGGTTAAAGTTACGCAACAATCGTGTATGACGGAATTGTTCCTCTTAAAAAGTTCTATAAAAAATCCGCGATAGCATTATTATGTCTATCTTTTAAGGGTGTCTCACACTCTCTCTAACCATCTCTCTGTCTCTCTTATATGACGCAGACGAAGTTGCGCGGGTCAGCTAGTGACTAAATAAAAACGCACTGAGTTTGAAATTCAAACAGAGCAATAATATTTATATAGGTATTCGATTAGATATCCCATTAGTGTTAGTTAAAACGGGCTTGGACTACTTTAATCGATGACCTCGATTTATAAATGTTCTGTCGAACTCGAATCGGGATAAGGATTGTCAGAAATTTAACGAACCTTAAGCGTAACATAGATTTAATTATTTGTAGTGCACGCGTGCATCATTCTAGTTTCCCAAAGTTCTGTTAATGTTCTTACAGTTTTATAGGTTTCACGTTACAAGACTAGATCCGAGTGAAGTCGGGTAAAAATGATGTAGACACACAGGGCTGCGAGTTAACGAGCACTGCTATTAACTGGGCTGCTCGAACCGACAGCTCAATATACTAGAAAGAAAGAAAGAAAAAATATTTATTCATCGCAGGGACATGACGTGAATACAAAATTTGAAAACAGAAATAACAAACATAAAACGCGCGGACCCCACTTATACTTCCTAAGATCCTTTAATGTTGATGTTTAACAAATGATTGGTTCTAATTCTGATTTGTTGGAGATTGATCCGTTATCTAACAAAAAAGGCAGTCGAAAATGATTAAACGGACACCGCAAATATATTTTACAGATTTATACCATGTATGTTCCTATTAACGTACCTTTACCGCCTCAAACTCGTAAGAAACTACCCAAAAGCATTTTCCGAAGCAGTGTTGATAACGGGTATCTATTGGCGATGCATGTTACATCAGATACCAATTGGAAGGAACGTTGGTTATTGTACTTCACTTATATGGGGATAACTGTGACACCGAATTCGGACGGCCATCTTGATAAATGACAATAATTATTATTATCATCTCTTTACATTTTCATTTTTATATTATGATTTGTCATTTCGAAAAACCAACTTTAAATAAGAATACAAAACCATCAAAACCTGAAAATGGTTTTGTCTCTAGAGTGCCACAAAGGGACAAACGTACATACATAAGCTGATAAACACATTACCCTCTCTCAGTCGAGAAATAATAAAGTGACTACCAAGGCGACAAATAATAGAGAACTATGGAAAAAAATTAAACCCGCAAGTTGACCTCAAATAAATTGGGATAAGTAGAAGAGAATGCTGCTGATCTGTTTGCTTTTGCTCCATTTGTAACTGCTATTTTTACAATTTGGCTACATGCGGGCGCTGTCAGTCGGGACTGGTCATCTCTTAGCTGCCACGGTTCATTTTAATTACTTTAGTTTTAAATAGTTGAATTATTTTTTTACTCTGGACGCTCTCTTAATGTGGCAAGTCTTTCTTCATCGTTCTCACATATATGTATAATTTCAACATAAATGATGTAACCTAGATTTTGTAACAATATTTTGATTGAAAAGAGTGTCCATGTAGTTACTTGCCCATTCTTCTCCATAGAGATCCACGCTTTGAAATATGCAACTACAGTACTTTCTCAAGTTATTATGCCTTGTGACTGTGACTGTGACTGTAGCTACGCTTTTTTTATTTTTTTTTGATATTCAACATTGCCGAAATGGTCTAATTGAAATAAATGCTTTGAGTTTGAGTTTGAGTTTATACCTAAGACTCATTTGAGCTACATTAAGCACTACAAAAAAAACTTTAAGCACAAATATTCGATACACAAATATTCTCGGAAAAACTTCGGTGTAACAGTCGGCTCGTCGTCGTCTGGGTGGCATCGACTGTCTGCTCTCCGTAAGTTATAAATAAATAAAAGATTGGATTACCAAGCGGTGTGCACCTCTATAACACCTCACTGTATAGGTAGTATTAGTAAACGGGCCATAAAATCGCTGCTTTTCCCTTACGAGAGCGAATTTAAAAACGTATCGATGAATTAACCATAGAGCATTGGGATCTTTTGCCTTTTATTTTTTTCGTGGAGATTGTTCGTGAAAATGTTCGTGAAATTTCATACTATTTTGTTCTTCCACTATTCATTTAAATATTGCTTTAGGCAATTATGCATTGATCATATTTATGTATTTACAGCCACTTAATACGCAAATTGTATTTTTACAGACTTGAAAAAAGTTACTCATTGTATTTTTATTTTGCAAATTCGAATAATAAAACTTACTTCCTTAGGAAATTACATTATATACAGACAGTGTTAGGAAAATTGTTTTTCATTACTCATACTCTGAAAGTAGGTCTGAAGTTGCCTGAGAAGCGGGTTGAAAGTAATACTTTTCAGCCCTAGGGAGAATCACTTTCAACTGACAACTGTCAAATTATAAAAAAATAGTTCTTTTTTCTATTGAACCATGTTCCAACTTGCTATACTAATATATATTTTTATATAACTTTATTTTAATTAAGTTTCAACTGTTACTTTAAAATAACATAGATTTGGGCAAAATATTTACCATTTTTCGATGATGATAATGAAAAATAGGTAAGGCTGAATAGCTGGCCAGCCACAGAAAAAAAACAAAATAGGCGGGAAAGCGGCAATCCGATCTTCATTTGTTTTTTCGAGATGATTCTTGTTTTTATTTTTACTTTCCTTGTATTCGTAATGAAAAGCACAGTTTTTCTCTCGGGTTAAAGACTTATTTAGTCCCTCGAACTATTAGCGCCCTCGCTGCGCTCGGGCACCAAACCCCGTCTCGGGACTAAATAAGTTACTTTCACCCCTAGGGTAACAATGTACTATTTTGGATGCCATTAAAGTTTTATTTTTCCATTTAGTTTTCTTAATTTAAATGGCTTGCGTTGAATTTTTCATATCAACTGGCCAATATTTTGAGATGATTTTCCAAATGCAACCTCTTTATAATTTTTTGATTCAGTTTCATTAATATTGCAAGGATCTTTTAGAGCTTTAATGACATTGAAAAATTGAAAACACAACAAAATGGCAACAGGAGTTTTGCCCGCTCATCAAGGAACAGTATTTTCACAGTGCTAAGAGATTAAAATGACGGACCAGCAATACGCCTCCAGATGCTCGTTTCAAAACCAAATAATTTTATAGTTTTAAAACTCAGCTCTGCGGTAAAAGTTTTTAATTTCCCTCTGAGGATTATACGGAAGCAAACTAAGTATTTATTTACAATGTAATCCTACTTTAGTTTGTAGACAGTTTCGAAGTAGTAACTAAACGGACTCTGGTAGTTTCCATGTAAAGTATGTACTTGGTTAGAAGAACTTGAAGACTGTCAAAGTACTAAACTTCAGATATTCCCAGAAGTTTGCGGAAACATAAACTATACTGTAGAATGTATATGAGATTTCACAGGAACTCACCTTACCGTGTCAATATTTAACTCAACGCTACGTTACAGTTTTGCTGGAGTGATTCAATTTTTGTTTCTTCAGTAACCAAATACATACTAAAGTAGCTGGTGTCAACCCGCAGCACTTTTGGTGCTTAGCTATTGCACGCGGCTTTACCCGCGTTGTAGTCAGATATAGCCACGGGATAGGTTATCTATACTAATATTATAAATGCAAAAGTTTGAATGGATAGATGGAGGTTTTTACTCAATCGCACCTGAATGGCTGAATGGATCTGAATGAAATTTGCCACCAAGACAGATTATAGTCTAGAATAGCACATAGGACTTTTTTTTCTCACACTTAAGTCGGGAGCAGCTAGCAACGAAATAAACCACAACCCCAGGTCATGTCAAACATAGAAATTCGTCCTGTCGTTAACGCATGATAAGGTTACAGAGAGACAAAGTCACTTTCACATGTACAGTCGTGGTCTTTTCCGTCTGGTCAGTTAAATTTGTTCGCTTAAATCATGCGGAGGCGCCAAGCCCCCTTTAAGTTTAGGCCTATTAGGAAAGCGTCAATTTGGAGCGCAAAATAACAATAACTCTCGTTCGGCGTGCGTCGTCAGTGCACTCGGCCGATCGGTTTTTTTCATTCATTATTTCTATACAAAGTCAACGGGGCGGGGTTAGAGAGCGGTTCTAAGTTGTGAGTGCAAGCAAAAATTTGCTTAGTGGTGCTCAGGCGGGAGTGTCCACGATAGTACATATACCTAAAATATTAAGTGTGATGAATAATAAATAAGCTTTCGTATGACTGTCTAGGGGTCTGGGTTTGTTTCGTCTGGAAGCTAGTTCAATCAGGTCTCAGCTAAGTTTTTCTGAATATTATCATTTCACTTTTCGTTGAAAATTACTTCATCTGCCTAGCCTTTTCCCAACTATGTTGGGGTCGGCTTCCAGTCTAATCGGTTGCAACTGAACACCAGTATTTTACATGGAGCGACTGCCTATCTGACCTCCACAACCCAGTTAGTACTGGGTATAGGTAATACCGATACACCTCTTAGTAAGACTGGTTGTCAGACTTTTTGGGCCACTGACTGTAACGACTGTCAAAGATCTACAAAGGACAGCCGGGACCAACAGCTTAACATGCTTTCCGAGGCACGGGAGAAACTCGGTATGTAAGGGTGGTCACCCATCCACAGACCAACCTAGGCAAGCACGGCTTGACCTAAAGATCGACCCGAGCGGCTGTTATTATTTAGCCACGAGCTTTATTTGCTTTTACTTACTTGCGAGCACGAAAATTACTTGCAATCTAAAATTCGTAACTATCTCATTTCTATAACCACGAAACAATATTCGAAACAAGATTACCAAGAGTGTTACCGCGAATAATTGATGCTGGTAGTCTAAAATAGTACGTAATAAGTATTGCCGCTGGGTATGCATTGAACAAGCGAGTAAGAGAGCGATACACAGGATAATTAGACCGTAAATTGCTCACGTGGTTAGCGTAACCACCAAACAAAACCCATAGTCTGGTTACTCGCAATTAGGTATTGTTTTTGAGCTGTTTGGGCAAAACATTTTGGGTAGTTATACCCAAAATGTTTTGCCCAAACAGCAGCAATATGAGTCATGGATGTTTATATGTATAATAAGTATGTATTTACAAACAAAAAGTATCTATGTAGTATATCAACTATCTGGTGTCCACGACACAAGCCTCGTTGCTTAGTGTGGCACTAGATGGCGCTGTGTGTAATAAAAAAATGGGAACAGGAATAACTTATGTTTTGTTTATATATTTAGGCAAATATTTCAACAGCACGGTGGGTTGTAAAAGAGCATGAAATGAGAGATGACCAAAGAAATGATGGATAGATTCAGAGAATAGTTATTTGTGCAACAAGAGAGCAAAGTGGGTTTTTGCTGCGAGTGTTGATTTTGAATCCCGAGTAAGCGAAGGATTCTATAGTTGAATCACGAGCGTAGCGAGTGATTCTAGGTTAGAATCCTGAGCGTAGCGAGGGATTCAAAGACACGAGATGCAAATAACTTTGGTCTCGAGTAACACATACAACTTTTCACCTCAGCAGCGAGAACATATACCTAAAGGTAAAAAAACAACATGGTAAAAATTAAACCACCACGCCACATTAAGAGACTAGACACATGAGAACGGCGGTGGCCCAGTGGTGGCGGCCCCGACTTACGAATAGTAAGTCGCGGGTTCGAACCTAGGCAGGCGCATGACTGTGTGTAATTTATTTCATCACCACTGCTCTCAAAACGGTGAAGGAAAACATAATGATGAAACCGGCATGTCCTAGAACCAGAAATTCGAAGACATGTGACATCTACCAATCCGCACTGGGCCCGCGTGGCGGATTATAGCCCATTCCCTCTCATTGAGAAGAGGCCGTGTCCCAGCAGTGGGAACATTAATAGGCTAATGATGATGACAACATTTAAATAATTTCAAAAAATCAATAATGAAATGGTTGTAGTTTTGCAAATTAAAAGTAACAGTTCAGTCTCCATTGCTTAAAATATCATAAGTTTTTAGATATTTTTCGCGAGACTTTCCAGGCAGGAAACTTAATTTTGCATTTTTTACATTAAGTTTCTATTCTTCGGGTATTAAATAGCAGACTTCGTCACTGGACTCACTCATATTTATATACTTTGTAGCTAGTGTACACTGACCAAACTATTGCTAGAACACACAGAAAATAAAACAATTAAAATTTTAATCCCGCATTTTTTTTTAAATGCGTTCTGAAACTACACTCGCGGTATTCTGTCTCAATAATAAAGTTTGTTATAAGTGACTATAAATAAATAAGTAGATACATGATAAACTTCGTATTTTTTTCTTCAACATTCTTCATCTTGATATAAAAAATATAATTCGATTATTCGAAATATCACAATTTTTCATTTAAAACCTAAACACGTGATTTACAATATTACGGTTATCGATTTACAATATCGGTATCCGAACGTTTCATTGTTTGTTTCTTTTTTGGGCCTACTAGATATGGAATTTGAAAATCGAATTTCGAATCGACTTGTTTATATCTCTCGCTTTTTTTGTATCGAAGTGAAAGTGACAGAACAAAGTGAAGTTGAAATCTTTCGAATTTTGTGACTAGACCTGCACAGTTCTCGGTATTTAAAAAAAATATTAAAATGTTACTTTGTCTCACGCTCGCAGCAAAATCGAATTTAGCTCTCTGTCTGTAAACAGCAAAACCTGCTTGTTTGAGGTGCTGAGGTGAAATAGTTATTTGTGCCACAAGAGAGCAAAGTGGATTTTTGCTGCGAGTGTTGATTTTGAATCCCGAGTCAGCGAAGGATTCTATAGTTGAATCTCGAGCGTAGCGAGTGATTCTAGGTTAGAATCCTGAGCGTATAGCGAGGGATTCAAAGACACGAGGTGCAAATAACTTTGGTCTCGTGTAACATATACAACTTTTCGCCTCAGCAGCGAGAACATATAAAGGTAAAAAAACAACATGGTAAAAATTAACCACCACACCACATCACATCACAAACACACAGATATCCAGACGATGATTTGTGTATTTTTAAAGGATACAATAAACAGAAAAAGATATTGAGATTTGTAAAAAATAATGTTATTTGGATTTGTGCCCTACTGACATTCTTTTCAAAAATGCAATAAGTTTGGGATAGGTTTCAATGTGCACGTCATCTTTTGTTTTTATTGTAGCTTTCAACATTGAGTAAATACTCCACATTGTAGATGGTTGCCTATTTTGTGATAATTCTACGAAGTACGATAACAGTACAGTCGACCGACTCGAGTTGACCTAATCATTGATAGCGTAACAGACAATAAAACAAGAAAAATTTGAATCCCGCTATTTTTTTAAAATGCGTTCTGAAACTAACTCGCGGTATTCTGTCTCAATATTAAAGATTATTAAAACTATAAATAAATAAGTCGATACATGATTTAATTCGATTATTCGAAATATAACAATTTTTCACTTACTTAAAACCTTAACCCGTGATTTACAATATCGGTATCCGAACGTTATATTGTTTGTTTCTTTTTTGGGCCTACTAGATATGGAATTTGAAAATCGAATTTCGGATCGACTTTGTTTCTATATCTCCCTTTTTTCGTATCGAAGTGAAAGTGACAGAACAAATTGAAGTTGAAATCTTTCGAAATTTGTGTGTAGACCTGCACAGTTCTCGGTATTAAAAAAATAATAATTAAAAAGTTACTTTGTCTCACGCTCGCAGCAAAATCGAATTTTGCTCACTGTCTGTAAACAGCAATTAACCTGCTTGTTTGAGGTGCTGAGGTGAAAAGATTATATAGCTAGAAGACAGACGAAGACATGCTGCGCTGACTCAAAATAAATTCGAAATTAAGCTTAGAATTATGTTCATGACGCGTTACACATCAAGAGTAGCAAAGCGATTAGTAATTTATCCAGAAGTATATTCCAACAGGGAAAGAATACTTTAATAACTTTCTTTAATAGGTTTTCAATATCTGGCCATTTCTGAATGTGACAACCTTATTTATAAGCACTTCCACGTTTGTCAATTCACGTATCTTCAAGAGTAAAACAAAAGAAGATGAGCTCTCAAACCCGATGACCCTAAAAACTTTTATAACAACAAAACATTCATAATTACACGCTTACAAGTATAGTTAATTAGCAACTAGCTAGAACTAGTTAGCCAGGTGTTACGTTACTTACTACAACGTATCGCTGTGTTCCGACATTGGAGCAACTTCGCTGATTGCGCACTCAAAAGTTTAACCGACAGTTATTGTTCGGCGATAGTGAACATATAACTGAGATTGTTTTACAAGAGTCTAACAAGAGATTACTAAGTTATAATACCCAGACTATTGCTAACCCAGGGTATCTTAGGACCAAATAATTATAATATTTTGTTTTAGAATTTATTATTTTCGTTTAAAATTCATTTTACAACGTTTAATTTATAAATATTCCTAATATGAAAACATTTAAAAATATAAAAATAGTAGCCCACCAGCGCTCTGAACAGGGTCCGAGCTGCCGGTGGTCAGGGCTCTTGAGAGAGGAACCTCCTAACAATACGTGCCGTGTACAGTTTTTTAAACGAACGCTTGATTTATTAAAATAGCAGTGTTTATGTCGGCGGCATATTGTAAAACCCGTCATCACATAGACATCATCATCATCATCATTCTGTTGCCCTTATGCCCATTTATATGGGGTGGGCGCAGCATGTCTTCCTCCATACATCTTTATTACTCGTGATCTCATCAGACACCTCCTTTCTTGCCATATCATCCTTACACAGTCCACCTATCGTAGCTAGACACGAGATTGGGGTGTAGTTTCTTAAAAACCGTGACATTTTCTCCTACATAAGTTATGTATTCTATTCTATGGAAATAACAACCAGGCAACTCTATATGGAAATAACGACAGTATCATAGAAAACACGATCACTCTTTCATCAACTTTATGATATCAAGGTTCATACCTAAGTGGGTAATATTACATAATACCAGCTCATAAATTATACAAACACGTTTAGGCGTATATAATACAGGCACGTGCAAGAAAATTCAATACCTTCCTAATTTTGCTCTTAAAGTGGATAACGACAAAAAGATTTCCAAACGAATACTCTTGTTTTTGATGAATAACGTTATTTTTGTGTTACTTTTATGAAAGAAAAACTATTGATGGCTAATTAGCCATCGATAGTAATTTTTCTTCGTGATCTTGTTACCCGACTGGAGGATCCGTGTTTATACTAAGTAATGACATCGCAAAAGAAAACCTGGTTGAAAAGCAAATAAATCCTAAATGGGCATTCGAAATGAAAAATTATATGAGAAACCTAAAGGTGATTTTCAAATACCTCCTTTTTAATGATACCCCACTTTACATAGTTCTTCGACTTTGTTTTTTTTACAATATTATGGCGTCTGGTTTTCGCCATATTGAATTTTGATTACAGTCATGTCTTCGTCTAGTTGACGTAAGACTCACCAAAATCGGCCCACGCTTTCACGCTACATCGCGATGATGAACATTATCAATTAAGTAATTCGTCATAGCGTACCTTCTGACTCACGTAAGTCATATTTTCAAACGTTATATAAACGGTACATCGGTATTTTAAACTTCGAAGTTCAGTGGTGTCACTGAATTTCGAAGTTTAAAATAGCGTATGATGTACCGTATAAATAAAGTTTGAAAGTATGACTATCGATGTATTAATAGAGCTAGAGAGAGAGCTAGATAGTTTCAGTCCTCGTTAAGTTTTAATTTAGTAAGAATTGTTGTAAAAATTGTAGAGCAATTATAAGATCGATTATCCATAAGTAATCTACGAGATTTTTAACGCCGCTTAGCGACAAAAAGTAGTTTTCCAAAACATTTTCTCATAACATAAAAGCCTCCGCCCCTATGCATTTAATTAAGACGTCCTTCGGCCGTTCCGTAGCTAAAATATATCATGATCATGTAAGGGTTTCCTGCCGGAACTGACCCTCAGTATCAAATTATTAAGGCAAGATAAGGCTTCCGAGGATGTGACTTAAGTTTATCGATGTTGTAATTATTGTGTAACGACCTCATAAGAGGAGGAATGGCGTAAGGCCGCCCTCACTGTCTGGAGCAAGCTCGGTTGACAACGCTCATGCCTTTTATGTACTTTTAGGAAAAGGATTTAGCCAGGATAATGTGTATCATTATTATAAGCTATGGTAAGGTTTAAGGTATTCAGACTGAAAGTCCACCCCGACATAGTTGAGGAAAGGCTAGGCTGATGATGATGATGATAAAGATCTAGGTAACTAAAATAAACTTGTAGGGTGTAAAAGATTGATCTAAAGAAAAAAATCATAAGTTTTGACTTCTTCTACATACTTAGTAATAGTACTCCTACTTTGAACAAGAAACGACAACGCGGTTTTACCAGGATCAACGGATTCACTAGGTCGCCAAATGGATCAGGGATCCAGCAGAATATCAGCGTCAGGTGCATGCCTGACACATGCTGAGCCGACGCACACCGCACCTTGTATACTTGTTACTTTATTTTATTTGTAGTATGTCATGGTGTTACTATACTTATTTCGGAAATATGTTGTTTTTCTTTTTGTATATCGGCACCTTGTTTTTATAATCGGGTAAATAGTATCATTTAATTGTACTTCTGTGTGTTGTGTTATGTATTTTGTGTGCACTAAATAAATGGTTTATCTATCTAAATGGTACTGGATCCGCCAAGCAGCCCGCGTAGCACGACCACCGTAGACACGAAAGAGAATCGACAAATTTTTTGTTCATCTGTCATTGAATAGACAAAATTACAGATGAACTAAAGATTTGTCGATTCTCTTTCGTGTCTACGGTGGTCATGCTAAGCGGGCTGGATTCCTATCCCTAGCCAACCTTTGCCAGCAAGGTGGCTAGTAACAACAAAGAGGATTGCCGAGAAAGAGGACTGCTGTATGCTGATGATAATGATGAGCAGTAACTGCCTCGTAAATTCAGTACTCGTAAGTTGGTATCTTTTTACCTATCTCATTTGATGGTAAGCGATGATGCGATCTTTTTTGGTGCACATTTGGTTTTGATAAAGAATTAAATAGGGTAGATGACAAAAATTCGAATTAGTCCGTCAGATAGATTTCCAAAAAATAATGAACACATATTTTTTATTTTTTCACGTAAACAAAAAATTAAGACGATACAGTGCGTCGAAACCTCGTCTGACGTCACATTTGAGTACATTTTTTACTCAAATGTGACGTCACAAGCTCCCACTCATGATCTTTGACACGTTTTATCTTCGTCAATTTTTATTAATTTGATAAAACAAAAAACACATATCCAATATATTTCGTCAATCTAACTGACGGACTATACAGAATCATATCTTTTTAGTCAGTCATCATCCCTATTGTTAGATGTCAGAGTTCCAAAAAATTGTCCACTGAAAACAGTGAACTCATACATTCCGGATAAAATAATAGCGCTGATTTTCAATATGGATGAGAAGTGGCCTACTATGACGTCTTAAAGCAGTTTTGTTTAAACCTTATTCCAGAACAGGAAAGAGATGGCGCTGGACAGCCTCTATAGCTCCGTCTCTTTCCCACACTGGAGAGACATTAAAACAATGTAATCGTGGTAACTCCACAGGACAGTACTATTCAAATGTCAAAGAAATAAAAACGTAATCCTTTTGACGCGGCTTTTTTTCCAACGATTTCAATTCAAAGCCTAGAAGTAATTTACCCATTCGGGACGTGAATACTCTCAAGTAAGCGCTTGCGGAAAACCTAGATTTCCGCGGGGACTTCTACTCCTTAGGCATTGTGAACTGGTTTTCTAATTTTCTATAACTCAACTTCAAACCTGACATCTGGGGTTTTAGGTTTTAAACCTGAAGATATATTGAAGTTTCAGAAAATCCATGTACATTCTCTTAGTAAAATCGTTGCCTATGTATCATAATTTATCCAAAAATAATTATATTAGGCACTCAAAAAGCCTAAATCAACAGATTTATGTATCATCTAAAAGCTTTCAAACACCATTTCTCTCTTAAACAAAGAAAACCCAGACATACTCGTATTTCACGTAACGCCATTACTTTTGATAAAATTTTCAATTTCGCTGACATTTATTGCACAGAGTAATAAAACTATGCGGTACTTTATTAAAATCTAGCATTAACACGAATCTTCACGCAATTTAATGCCTATACTGGGTATTTAATTTTGGCCGGCTATTATTTTAAGTTATACACTTGCGGCCGAGAAATATTGCCCCCTTTTTAGTGGTTATTTTTTTTGAGTTTTTTGGTTTAAATTTCTTAAGTATTATTCCTTTCAACTCCTCCAATAGAGATGAATAGGCAGAATTGTAATTACATGAGTGCGTTTAAATCAAAATAAACTGGAGGAAATTAAATTAGTCCTAAAATGAAGTGGAGAGTAAGGAACAATTCCCAGTCTTATGGATCAATAGTCTTAAATTGTGAAACCATTCAGATTTTTGAGGAGACGGTTATTTTCACATGGCTGAGGTTATGATTGCACATTCACTCACCCAATAGATTTCTATTCTTCTCAGGTTATGTAAATGGAACGTATTTCCATGCCAGCCAACGTTGTTTAAAAATACACTGACCTGTAAAAACATTTGCTTGTCATCCCATATAATTTGCCCCGAAAGTAGGTTAGTAGGGATGAAAAATAGGAATCTGAATCTTGAGGGTCACACGGATTATTAATAAGTACTTAGCTTATTATTCTGCTGTAATCGGACAGTTAACCTTCAGCTCAGATACTTGACTCGGAACAATGTAGAAGAAAAATATTCAGTATATGAAATATAAGATAAATGACAAGGAAAACCTCAAAAAAATAGATGTTTACGACAAGCCTCCAAACTAGATTTTATTTTTACGCATACGTGCTTATTACCTCTATATTCTTTTATTTCAAATAAGTTTTTTTACTGTACCCGTATATTTGGCCGTAAGTGTACTATCGTTGGGCATAGGGTAACGCACTTAAAAGACAGAAAGGTCGAGCTACATTAAGGGACCTAGCCCTGTTAATTACATAGATAGCACTGCGGAATTTATTTCGCCCGATAGCCATCTACACAAGTACACAGTACCTACATAAGTGTTATTGTACCATTTCACAAGATAACTACTGTGAAATACTTAATTACTGAAATTATTGGGTACCTTTTAGCCTTCGGCGCACATTATGATATCTTGTTGTATGAAAATTTCTGAATATAATATACGTTAAAAGTTATTGAAGGTTTATAACGGTATGGTATATTAAAATGGAATTGAATATTATTTTATGATGGCCGCCATTGTAATGGTCTCTATAATTTTATGTAAAGCTTGTGTTTAAAGCGGACGTTTTATTTTTAGGGGCGTGTTAACAATGGCCTAGTACTATTTTAGTGCGTTTAATTTTAAATGAATAGGACAGAAATAATAGCTGTTTAGTCTTAAACATAGAAGGTAATTCATTTATATCTTCGAGTGCGTCTAACCGGAATATTTATGTACAATATGTTAAATAAAGTCCTATCCGAACCATGACGGTATTTTTGGGTATCGAGATTAGATTCTATTAGAGTAATCCTTTTTTGGATAACAAGTAAAAGAAAAACGACACACACACTTTGCACACATACATTTTGTTTATTTTTAAATAAACAAAATGTACAAACTTACTTGGCTACACAGGAGCGCGGGCGGCGACGCGACACTCCGGTTGCTTCTGGAGTAGTGACGTCATAAACGAACACTAGACAATCGAACATTATACTAATGCGGAAGATGGTGTTGTCACGTTTTAAAAGATTGTTAGATTTTAGGGAAATGGGAATGGTAATAGGGAAATGGGAATGGTAATTTAAGCACAAAAATCGTGCACTTTAAAATTCATTAACATTTTATCACCTTGAATATTTAATGTTTCTTTATTATTTGGTAGTGTCGTTGGTAATGCTCCTTTCGGATCGGACAGGGTTTTTTGACATATTGTAAGCTCTTGTAAGTAACATTAATTTACCTCTGATAGCAGCAAACCTCCAACAACCATATTGTATCGACAATAATATAATAAAATAAAAATAAAAATGCCTTTATTTCCCATTAACCTTAAAATTACGTTATAAATGTATACAATATTTTTTTCTTTATTAGTAGTTTTGTTTTTCTTATATTTATTTTTCTTATAATCTAAGTAAGTATGTTCTCCGGTATATGGGGCCCTCCTCGGGTGAAGGCCTCGACTCACTCCACGGTGAAGGTGTCGTATCGACAATAAAGATCACTAATTTTGCACGACATGTCTGTGACAGCACCCACACAAAACAAAGCTGACTGCTACAATTTTGACAGTATTGCAATATTAAAGGTAGAATAACTCTGAAAATAATGAAAGCAGAGTACGAGCGGGAGGTGTAAACGTTACTTAAATACTTCGATTATAAAATTAAATAAGGAAGGCCTCCCACTAGATGGAGCGATGACCTGGTGAAGGTTGCGGGAATCCGCTGGATGCGAATCGCACGGGACCGGTCAATGTGGCGACACGCGCGGGGAGGCTGATGATGATAAATTAAAAATACTCGTTTCACATAATAACATTTCATAATTTATTCATATCTATGGATGGTACTGATTGTGTTTGTTGGAACCAAAATGCTATTTTCAATTCAAAAATCGACGTATTTACCTTATGCTTACACCGCGCGCTCGTGCCCTTGACCTAGGTAACGTTTTTGTAGCGTATACAGGGTGTAAACCACCTCATCACGAAGCTTCAGCCAAGCATTCTGTACATCAAACTAAGTAACTTTACGCAAAAATTATTGCTGGGAAACGACTATTTTTTTGGGGTGAAAAATCATGTTTTGTGGTAGAACTCAATGTAACGCACTCAAAACATTGTGCTGATGGATGTATTGAATAGTACGGGGGTCGTGGAGGTGTTTAAAGTAAAAATCTTCCATTAAAAACTTGTTTTTTTTTTAAGTTGGAACTTTGACCCCCTATATCTCCGTAACTAGAAGGTATGCTGTAGAACAAAAAAATGATCGCAATGGTGAGGAAAACAACGTTCGGCTTCGTTAATTGGTATTTTACACCCTTTATATTTTCGATGATAAGATTTTATAAAATTGACTAGTTTGCTTGGGTGCGCGAGCTGCGCGCAGCTCGCGTGTTTGGTGTTTTTGAGAAGTATTACTTACCCTTATAAAATTTTGAGAATATATGGGCATCCTTAAATGAATTGGAAAATCCGTTAGAATTACCCCTAAAACAGTATGAAAACCTCTACGAACCCCTAATAAAATCTAAAACCTTATTTAAAAACTCAGAATTGGAAAATCCGTTAGAATTACCCCTAAATCAGTATGAGAACCCTGAAGAACCCCTAAAACATTTGAGAAGTATAAAAAAAAACATTACCCTAAGGTTTGCTTGTCGTCGTCCCTAAGTTACGCTTCACCCACTCAACCTTCGGTCTCGCAGGTTCGCTCCGCTCAGGACCTACCTACCACCGGACAGATTTCGACGCCTACTATAATATTGGTTCAAACACCTGATGGCTATCTCTAACCGTTATGAAGTTACAGCCCTTTCAATTTTAGGGGAGGTTGGGGAGGGGAGCTTCACCCACTCAACCTTCGTTACGCTACGGAGGTCGCCGGCTCGCTTCGCTCGCCACCTCCGCCCTTCGCTCTACTCGGTCTCGCTGGTTCGCTCCACTCAGGACCTACCTACCACCGGAAAGCGGAGGGGAGCAAAGGGGAGGTTGGGGAGGGGAGGGTATACAAATTTCAACGCCCCTCAATAATAAAGTATAGTAAATATCAAACTTCCGCTACGTGTCCTAGTTTCCGAGATACGATGGGGGGAGGGGTGAAGGGGGGGAGAGTGGGGAGTTTTGAAAAATGATTTCGACTAATGCATTGCCCCTTTATACAAATCTGAAAAAAAAAATGTTCGAAGTCTCTTAACTTCCGAGATTCGCCTAAAGGGGGGGAGAAGGGGAGAAAGGGGGACAACTTTGAAAAATGATTTTTACTTTTCCCAGCCTCCTCTATACGAATCAGAAAAAAAAAATGTTCCAAGTCTCTTGGTTTCCGAGATACGATAGGGAGGGGGGAGAAGGGGGGTGAAAAGGGGAGGTTTGGCACTTTTCCCATAGGTTTCAGAGTTAGTTGTTTACGAATCTGCAAAAATATACCCACCTCCCCATCCACCATCAGGGAGAACAATTCTGTCAGTGAGTGAGTGGTAATTTAGCTTTATATAGTATAACTAGTTTGCTTGGGTGCGCGAGCTGCGCGCAGCTCGCGTGTTTGGTGTTTATGAGAATTATTACTTACCCTTATAAAATTTTGAGAATCTATAGGCACCCCTAAATGAATTGGAAAATCCGTTAGAATTACCCCTAAAACAGTATGAAAACCCCTACGGACCCCTAATAAAACCTTATTTAAAAACTGAGACCTTTTCCCATAAAAAACATTACCCTAAAGTTTGCTGAGTTACGCTTCACCAACTCAACCATCGTTACGCTAAGGTGGTCGCCGGCTCGCTTCGCTCGCCACCTCCCCCCTTCGCTCCACTCAGGACCTACCTACCACCGGACAGGTTTCGACACCTACTATAATATTTGTTCAAACACCTGATAGTTATCTCTAACCGCTATTAAGTTACAGCCGTTTCCAATTATAGGGGAGGTTGGGGAGGGGAGCTTCACCCACTCAACCTTCGTTACGCTACAGAGGTCGCCGGCTCGCTTCGCTCGCCACCTCCCGCCTTCGCTTAACTTGGTCTCGCTCCACGCAGGACGCGTAAAACAGTATGAAAACCCCTACGCACCCCTAATAAAACCTTATTTAAAAACTCAGACCTTTTCCCATAAAAAACATTACCCTAAAGTTTGCTGAGTTACGCTTCACCCACTCAACCTTCGTTACGCTACGGAGGTCGGCGGCTCGCTTCGCTCGCCACCTCCCCCCTTCACTCCACTCGGTCTCGCAGGTTCGCTCCGCTCAGGACCTACCTACCACCGGACAGGTTTCGACGCCTACTATAATATTTGTTCAATTACCTGATGGCTACCGCTAACCGTTATGAAGTTACAGCCCTTTCAATTTTAGGGAAGGTTGGGGAGGGGAGCTTCACCCACTCAACCTTCGTTACGCTACGGAAGTCGCCGCCCTTCGCTTAACTCGGTCTCGCAGGTTCGCTCCACTCTGGACTTTTAGGGGAGGTTGGGGAGGGGAGGGTATAAAAATTTCAATGCCCCTCAATAATAAAGTATAGTCAAAATCAAAATGCCGCTATGTGTCCTAGTTTCCGAGATACGATAGGGGGAGGGGTGAAGGGGGGGAGAGTGGGGAGTTTTGAAAAATGATTTCGACTAACAATCAGCCCCTTTATACGAATCTGAAAAAAAAAATGTTTGAAGTCTCTTAACTTCCGAGATCTGCCTAAAGGGGGGGAGAAGGGGGGAAAGGGGGACAACTTTGAAAACTGGTTTTTACTTTTCCGAGCCTCCTCTATACGATTCTGAAAAAAAAATGTTCCAATTCTCATGGTTTCCGAGATACGATAGGGGGAGGGGTGAAGGGGGGGAGAGTGGGGAGTTTTGAAAAATGATTTCGACTAACAATCAGCCCCTTTATACAAATCTGAAAAAAAAAATGTTCCAAGTCTCTTAACTTCCGAGATCCTTCTAAAGGGGGGGAGAAGGGGAGAAAGGGGGACAACTTTGAAAACTGGTTTTTACTTTTCCGAGCCTCCTCTATACGAATCCGTAAAAACAAAAAAATACGGGTCCCTTAGTTTCCGAGATACGATAGGGAGGGGGAGGAAGGGGAGCAAAAAGGGGAGGTTTGGCACTTTTCCCATACTCGCGGGAGTTACTTGTTTACGAATCTGTCAAAAAATACCCACCTCCCCATCCACCATCTGGGAGAACAATTATGTCAATGAGTCAGTGAGTGAGTCAGTGGTAATTCAGCTTTATATAATATAACTAGTTTGCTTGGGTGCGCGAGCTGCGCGCAGCTCGCGTGTTTGGTGTTTTTGAGAAGTATTACTTACCCTTATAAAATTTTGACAATCTATAAGCATCCTTAAATGAATTGGAAAATCCGTTAGAATTGCCCCTAAAACAGTATGAAAACCCCTACGAACCCCTAATTAAATCTAAAACCTTTTAACCTAAAGTTTGCCTGTCGTCGCCCCTGAGTTACGCTTCACCTACTCAACCATCGTTACGCTACGGAGGTCGCCGGCTCGCTTCGCTCACCACCTCCCCCCTTCGCTCCACTCAGAACCTACCTCCCCGGGGTCCCCGGGGCTGCGGGACTATTCGAAAGAGATACCGTGGCCCCGGAACACAAAGGGCGAGGAAGGAACATGGATGGGTTTTAGTCAGTAAAAGTCTGACACTCCCTCCTGCTCCGCCCAGAGCGGGAGAAGTCATTTGATGATTTCCCATCCTAAAAAAAAAACGGACCTACCTCCCACCGAACAGGTTTCGACGCCTACTATAATATTTGTTCAAACATCTAATAGCTATCTCTAACCGTTATGAAGTTACAGCCCTTTCAATTTTAGGGGAGGTTGGGGAGGGGAGCTTCACCCACTCAACCTTCGTTACGCTACGGAGGTCGCCGGCTCGCTTCGCTCGCCACCTCCCCCCTTCGCTCTACTCGGTCTCGCAGGCTCGCTCCATTCAGGACCTACCTACCACCGGAAAGCGGAGGGGAGCAAAGGGGAGGTTGGGGAGGGGAGGAAATACAAATTTCAGCGCCCCTCAATAATAAAGTATAGTAAAAATCAAAATTCCGCTACGTGTCCTAGTTTCCGAGATACGATGGGGGGAGGGGTGAAGGGGGGAGAGTGGGGAGTTTTAAAAAATGATTTCGACTAACAATCGGCCCCTTTATACAAATCTGAAAAAAAAAATGTTCCAAGTCTCTTAACTTCCGAGATCCGCCTAAAGGGGGGGAGAAGGGGAGAAAGGGGGACAACTTTGAAAACTGGTTTTTACTTTTCCGAGCCTCCTCTATACGATCCCGTAAAAAACAAAAAATACGGGTCCCTTAGTTTCCGAGATACGATAGGGAGGGGGAGGAAGGGGAGCAAAAAGGGGAGGTTTGGCACTTTTCCCATACTCGCGGGAGTTACTTGTTTACGAATCTGTCAAAAAATACCCACCTCCCCATCCACCATCTGGGAGAACAATTATGTCAATGAGTCAGTGAGTCAGTGGTAATTCAGCTTTATATAATATAATAAAACCAAACACGCGAGCTGCGCGCAGCTCGCGTGTTTGGTGTTTTTGAGAAGTATTACTTACCCTTATAAAATTTTGAGAATCTATAGGCACCCCTAAATGAATTGGAAAATCCGTTAGAATTACTCCTAAAACAGTATGAAAACCCCTACGGACCCCTAATAAAATCTTATTTAAAAACTCAGACCTTTTCCCATAAAAAACATTATCCTAAAGTTTGCTGAGTTACGCTTCACCCACTCAATCATCGTTACGCTACGGAGGTCGCCGGCTCGCTTCGCTCGCCACCTCCCGCCTTCGCTCCACACAGGACCTACCTACCACCGGACAGGTTTCGACACCTACTATAATATTTGTTCAAACACCTGATAACTATCTCTAACCGTTATTAAGTTACAGCCCTTTTCAATTATAGGGGAGGTTGGGGAGGGGAGGGTATAAAAATTTTAACGCTCCTCAATAATAAAGTATAGTCAAAATCAAAATTCCGCTACGTGTCCTAGTTTCCGAGATACGATGGGGGGAGGGGTGAAGGGGTGGAGAGGGGGGAGTTTTGAAAAATGATTTTGGCCAACTTTTTGCCCCTTCTTACGAATCTGAAAAAAAAAATGTTCCAAGTCTCTTAACTTCCGAGATCCGCCTAAAGGGGGGGAGAAGGGGGGAAAGGGGGCCAACTCTGAAAAGTGGTTTTTACTTTTCCGAGCCTCCTCTATACGAATCCGTAAAAAACAAAAAATACGGGTCCCTTAGTTTCCCAGATACGATATGGAGGGGGAGGAAGGGGAGCAAAAAGGGGAGGTTTGGGACTTTTCCCATACTCACGGGAGTTACTTGTTTACGAATCTGTCAAAAAATACCCCCCTCCCCATCCACCATCTGGGAGAACAATTATGTCAATGAGTCAGTGAGTGAGTCAGTGGTAATTCAGCTTTATATAGTATAACTAGTTTGCTTGGGTGCGCGAGCTGCGCGCAGCTCGCGTGTTTGGTGTTTTTGAGAAGTATTACTTACCCTTATAAAATTTTGAGAATCTATAGGCACCCCTAAATTAATTGGAAAATCCGTTAGAATTACCCCAAAAACAGTATGAAAACTTCTACGGACCCCTAATAAAACCTTTTTTAAAAACTCAGACCTTTTCCCATAAAAAACATTAACCTAAAGCTTGCTGAGTTACGCTTCACCCACTCAATCATCGTTACGCTACGGAGGTCGCCGGCTCGCTTCGCTCGCCACCTCCCGCCTTCGCTCCACTCAGGACCTACCTACCACCGGACAGGTTTCGACACCTACTATAATATTTGTTCAAACACCTGACAGCTATCTCTAACCGTTAAGTTAAAGCCCTTATCAATTATAGGGGAGCTTCACCCACTCAACTTCGTTACGCTACGGAGGTCGCCGGCTCGCTTCGCTCGCCACCTCCCCCCTTCGCTCCACTCGGTCTCGCAGGTTCGCTCCACTCAGGACCTACCTACCACCCGAAAGGGGAGGTTGGGGAGGGGAGGGTATAAAAATTCAACACTCCTCAATAATAAAGTATAGTCAAAATCAAAATGCCGTTACGTGTCCTAGTTTCCGAGATACGATGGGGGGAGGGGTGAAGAGGGGGAGAGTGGGGAGTTTTGAAAAATGATTTCGACTAATGCATTGCCCCTTTATACGAATCTGAAAAAAAAAATGTTCCAAGTCTCTTAACTTCCGAGATCCGCCTAAAGGGGGGGAGAAGGGGGGAAAGGGGGACAACTTTGAAAAATGGTTTTTACTTTTCCCAGCCTCCTCTATACGAATCTGAAAAAAAAAATGTTCCAAGTCTCTTGGTTTCCGAGATCCGATAGGGAGGGGGGAGTAGGGGGGCGAAAAGGGGAGGTTTGGGATTTTTCCCATAGGTTTTAGAGTTAGTTGTTTACGAATCTGTCAAAATATACCCACCTCCCCATCCACCATCTGGGAGAACAATTCTGTCAGTGAGTCAGTGGTAATTTAGCTTTATATAGTATAACTAGTTTGCTTGGGTGCGCGAGCTGCGCGCAGCTCGCGTGTTTGGTGTTTTTGAGAAGTATTCCTTACCCTTATATAATTTTAAGAATCCATAGGCATCCTTAAATGAATTGGAAAATCCGTTAGAATTAGCCCTAAAACAGTATGAAAACCCCTACGGACCCCTAATAAAACCTTATTTAAAAACTCAGACCTTTTCCATAAAAAAAAACTCTAAAGTTTGCTGAGTTACGCTTTATCCATTCAATCATCGTTACGCTACGGAGGTCGCCGGCTCGCTTCGCTCCACTCAGGACCTACCTACCACCGGACAGGTTTCGACACCTACTATAATATTTGTTCAAACACCTGATAGCTATCTCTAACCGTTATTAAGTTACAGCCCTTTTCAATTATAGGGGAGGTTGGGGAGGGGAGCTTCACCCACTCAACCTTCATTACGCTACGGAGGTCGCCGGCTCGCTTCGCTCGCCACCTCCCCCCTTCGCTCCACTCGGTCTCGCAGGTTCGCTCTACTCAGGACTTTTAGGGGAGGTTGGGGAGGGGAGGGGAGGGTATAAAAATTTCAACGCTCCCAATAATAAAGTATAGTAAAAATCAAAATTCCGCTACGTGTCCTAGTTTCCGAGATACGATGGGGGGAGGGGTGAAGGGGGGGAGAGTGGGGAGTTTTGAAAAATTATTTCGACTAACAATCAGCCCCTTTATACAAATCTGAAAAAAAAAATGTTCCAGGTCTCTTAACTTCCGAGATCCGCCTAAAGGGGGGGAGAAGGGGAGAAAGGGGGACAACTTCGAAAACTGGTTTTTACTTTTCCGAGCCTCCTCTATACGAATCCGTAAAAACAAAAAAATACGGGTCCCTTAGTTTCCGAGATACGATAGGGAGGGGGAGGAAGGGGAGCAAAAAGGGGAGGTTTGGCACTTTTCCCATACTCGCGGGAGTTACTTGTTTACGAATCTGTCAAAAAATACCCACCTCCCCATCCACCATCTGGGAGAACAATTATGTCAATGAGTCAGTGAGTCAGTGAGTGGTAATCGAGCTTTATATAGTATAATAATGGATGTGTTTGACAGAACACGTTCTAAACATTTTATGCCATTTTTCAAGTCATTTTTAAAATAGAAAAGGTATCTCAAAACCTGCTACCGAATAAAAACGTGTCTTATAGCGAGATTTTCATGTCTAGATTGAAATACAGCACATTTTCATTTTACTTGAAGAAACTAAGGATCCCCGGGGGAAATTAGAAAAAAAAAACTAAAATTGTGTCCTAAGTCTCTCCTAGTAAATAATGATTGTCAGCACTTTATTCCAGCATTTTCTTGAATACGAGGTTCTGACAGATAGTTTATTTTTGAAAATAATTATTTTATACTCAAGAGTGTATTTATTTTAACAGTGTTAAATACTGAATGTTTCGATCTGACGTTTGACGTTTGAGTGGTGCTCGTGGCTAAAAAATAACAGCCCCTGTGGTTGAAGGCTAGGCAAATGATGATGTTTAGATCTGCGGGCCTAAAATGGCCGTTTTAGCAGAATCATAATATGAATCACGTTAAAAAATTAAATGAAATTAAATTCTTAAAAATTTAAAACTTGACTGAATTTGAGTCCCATGTAAAAATTATGCAGTAATGGACGTTTAATGACGACTTCATAATTTTGTTATTTCTTTCTAAAACTTGAATGAATATTTAAACATATTCATTCAAGTTTTAGAAAGAAATAACAAAATTATGAAGTCTCACATACCTTTATATATGTATATTAACCGACTCATCCGGTCAACAAAAAATTTAATAAGTAACAAACTTTTCCAAAAAGTTTTTTGCTCTGCTATAAACTACCTACGTTTAGAAAATACATATAAACACCTTAGACCAAGTTAAAAAACCAAGACATAGCACTGCGAACAATAAAGTCGGGCCAGCGTAAATTACATCTCGCTCTGTGCATACACGCTCACACGCACACATTTACATCAAATTACAATTAAATTATGCCTCAATAAATGCACAACATGTTTACGAATCCGGCTTCACTTCTCTGTTCGCCGAATTCTGTCTCGCGGCGAGACGTAATTTGACGGGCCTCACTTTGCTGTTAGCAGAGTTCAGTCTTTACCTTTTAATTTGGCCTGAGATAAACACTTAAAGCATTTCCCAGTGAGATCGTCAAATCGTTATGAATCATTATTTTGAAACTTCAACTTTTCTCTCATAATGTCTCCCAACTGTCGAAGTTTTGATTATGTTAGTATAATTTTATTGCTTCGGATCCCCCTGTTTGTTTTTTGGCCTTGGCAACTCTACACGGGTATTTTTGATAATAAAATCAAAGAAGAGGTGTATAAAACAGTGATTACTGATCATATTCTCATCTCCGTTTTATGATTGGGAATAAAAAAGTTTTTTAGTTTTCGAACATGAATTGAGAAGCTATTTGGATTTGGAACCAGTTTTTTCATGTCTTTTCTGTGAATTGATAATAAGATAATATGTGGTGATAATAGTATTACTATAGTTGGTGCCAGTTAAGATCGTAATAGCGGTCATTGCTCTTTCCCTAATATCTCTTCCTGCGAAACAAAACAAATGAACCATGTATTTTATTATTATTTTATTTTATTTATACTTGAACAGGCTTATTTTTGGATTTCAAAGGTTAAGAACTTTATTAAATGTAGGTCAATGACTGTTTTTGCGATCTTAACTGGCACCAACTATAGCCTTTAACTTTCTTACTGCAGCGGGGCAAAGTATACCATATCATTCTGATAATTACTTAAATCTCTGCAATAAATTCCATTTACAGCCACATTTAGTTCGCCGCCGACTTGCAGATTGCACTTTTCTTTTAAAAATTATAAATAACGAGATCGACTGTCCTGATCTCCTGCATAAATGCATTTCAATGTCCCCCAGAGATCAGTCAGATTTAATCCACCTATCTCCATTCCTTTTTCCTCATCCAACTATAGGCATAACTCATACATAGTGCGAGCGAGTAAGGACTTTAATATTCTTTGTGAAGAGTTCTCTTTTGACCCATTTTCCGTCAAAGCCTATTCTGTACGCCCTCGGCTGAATGCAAACTTTTTTAAAAGCGCGTAGTGCTTAATTTTTATCTTATTTTGCCCTATGTCAACAATGCCTAACCTAGTGTCTGAGTGTATTTAGTGCTTATTGCTTATTTTAATTCCTTATATTTGTATTATTATCGTGGTTGCTATTTTGTGATCCTAAGGTTTCTACTACGATCTCTGTGTCTACTCGTGAGAACCTGTAATTAGCTCTGTGTCGCTTATACAATGTTTAGTCACTTGTTTTATATAGCTGTTGGTTCTCCTTTTAATAAATAAATATATCTGCCTAGCCTTTTCCCAACGATATTGGGGTCGGCTTCCAGTCTAACCGGATATAACTAATCACTAGTATTTGACATGGAGTGACTGCCTATTTGACCTCCACAACCCAGTTGGTACTGGATAATACGATACCCCTTGTTAAGACTGGTTGTCAGACTTTCGAGTCACTATCTGTAACGACTGTCAAAGATCTACAAATAACAGCCGGGACCAACGGCTTAACGTGATTTCTGAAGCACGGAGGAAACTCGGGATGAAATGGGTGGTCACCCATCTACGGACCAACCTAGACAAGCGCGACTTAACCTTAAGATCGGCCCAAGCGGCTGTTTTCATTTAGCCATGAGTTCCTCAGAAGCTAACTGCTACTCCTTACACACACGATCTCCTTAAACTTAAACCTGCCACTAAAACCATTACTTATAATCTGATTTAAGTTAAGCCCTCAGCCCACGTTTCACCTTATCAATGACTACAGTATGGTAAGTGGAAAAGTTACAAGTCCAATGTCTCTCATACAATCAACGTGGATCCGTTTCCATCACGCACTCCTATTACTTTCGAGTTTGGAACTTTTGGAAGTAGCTTCAGATCTCAATTGTGCCATTGAACCGTGTGATAAGGCTCTAATATGATTGGTGCTGTTAACTGTTGACTAAGAAAGTACTTGTGGGTAAAGAAGTGTCCCGTTGTGTCCAATTTGTTTGGACTTTTGGGTATGATAATACGATTTTTTTTTTGGTTACTGGTCAATAAAATGAAGGTAATCGTAGTAGTAGTAAGGTAATGATAATCTAATTCAATATTTCCTTCTTTTAATAATAGTAATAAACGGCAATTTTTTTGGACAATTATACACTTTCAATTTTTTTGAAAGTACTAGCCTCCAACTGTCCCACTTCTGGTGGTGTCTTCTCAGACATATCGATGTCCGTATGATGTTTACCCTCACCTATGACTGTGATGTGGTTAAACTAAGAAAGTACTTTACGAATTGAAAAAAACATTGGTACTTCCCCAGATTTGAGCTCACAAATATGTGCATGAGAGGCGAGGCCTTAACCACTGGGCCATCAGAAAATTTTCAATTTTGCAAATAATTTAACAATCTGAGAAACCACCACAATTCATAAATATACCGACTACGTATTTCATCTACCACTATCTCATCATAATAATGTTCTGTGTAAGGGACATATTATTGCTAAGTCATAGTCTACGCTACCCACATTAATTCTAGACACCAGCACGTTTTTCACCTATTACATCGTAGGTAAGCACCTTTCGGTACACACGACAAAATTGTTAAGGGTGCAGACAATCTGGACATACACTGACCTTATTATTTTGTGAATTTATCTAGATAAGATAGAAATTGAATGATAGAAAGTCTTCAAGACTTCAAGACCTGCCATTTTCTGACTTTTCTTAAAGGTCTTTAAATAACTAAATATGATTTACTAAATAAATGAGAGTACTTGTTGAATAAAGGGTGTAAAAAGACTCTTAAGGAAGCCGAAAGAAACTTGTTCTCCCCATCAGTGCTTTATTTTTTTTGTTCTAGACCATACCCGGGAACCACTTGGGAACCTTCTTGTTATGGAGATATTGAAGGGTCAAATTTCGAACTTACAAAAAAAAAACACGGTATTAATGTACTTAAGAACTTTACTTTAAACACCTCCACGACCCCCACACTATTCAATTCATCCACCAGCACAATGTTTTGAGTGCGTTACGTTGAGTTTTACCGTAAAACGTGATTTTTCACCCCAAAAAAAAGTCACCAACAATTATTTTGGCGTAGGGTTACTTAGTTAACGGCTTTGTGAAGAGTCTGTTTACACCCTGTATATATCGTATGATTTCAACATTAAGTCCATTTCAAAGTTTTGTCTCAATCTCCCCAGCAGTGTCACCATTCACCCCGATTTACCCAGTATTGTAAACAGAGGTAGTCACCTTACGTTATTATTTACCTATACACAAATCGGTTTCGCCGTCAGTACAATGACCAACGCCTGGGTCAGACAGCCCATTACATCTTTTCATATCAACGTGACATTAAATTATGACTATTATTCTCGGACCTTATAAACGAGGGCCTTCAGTGGCTATAATGTTCCTTCAATTTCTATTAAAGTAAAGACGGTCCCTACCTAACTTTTTGTTTTGCTTAATTGAAAATTGACGTGGCCATATTGATTGATTGCTTCGAAGTGACTTTGCTTTTCATGGACTGAAATTTTAGAAGATTTTGTGAAGGTTTTTTGTGTTTTTAGAGTTCCGTACTTCAAAAGGTAAAAAAGGAACCCTTTTAAGATTACTCTCTTGTCCGTCCGTGTGTCACCACCGATTTTCTCAGGAACGGGTGGACCTAGCAAGAACGGGTGGATCTAGCTTGAAATTTATACCAGATACTGAGGTCTAAAGTCCCTATTAGGTGTATAAAAATCAAAGGTCAACATGATAAAAAGCATATAATAATAAATATGGGCAAATTTAGATTTTCGCGAAAACTTGTAAGTACCAAAATTTACCTTAATTTTCAACTTTTTTTATTTTTCGGAATTTTCCCTTTATTTGTGCTGAAAGACCTTACTTTTAATTAACCAAAATTGACAATTCTAGGTCAACCGGAAGTACCCTATAGGTTTTGGGTCGAAAACCTACATGGTAGTTCCCGTTGACCTCGAATCACGAAATTTGGCAAAAAGGTCTTACAGCACATGTAAAGAAAAACAGAGCATACTGATGTTACGTCATGATATTGTATAAACAATAAACATCCAAACGATTGCAGCAATCACGACAGATTTGCCGTCCATTTTTGAAGAGTTCCATTGTATATCCCCGAAAATCAGCATCAGATCTTCACCAAATTTAAATGGGACCACTTCAGGAGTATATTTTAAAAAAAAAGGAATTTTGAGAAACGGTCCACAAACGGGGGAGAAATTGGTGAACATACATACAAAAAAAAATACATACAGTCGAACATACAACCTCCTCCTTTTTTTAAGTCGGTTAATAATAGATCAAGGTTGAATCGTGACGTGTCACCAGACCCCTGAAAATCGGAAAATCCTTCTTAAATTAGACACATGCGACAACACCAACTATAAGCTTTACTTTTTTTTGATAATGTTCATACAAGTTTGAATTCTCAGTTTAGTTGGTCTTGTTTAGAATCTATCTATTGTGTGTTGAACAATAGGACACGCATTGTTCGGCCAAAAATCACCACAAAAGATTGACATGTTCCATCATGGTATACAGTATGAACGTGGACAACCCGGTTCGAATTTCCAGTTAAGCATGGTGGTGAATTTCGATTTTTGTTCAATGTATTTTTTGCAATGTGTTCCAAAATCTATAAAAAGGTACCTTTTCACATAATATATAACATCACGCCTGTAATCCCTGAAGGGTTAGGCAGAGCTGTACCTAATAGTACACCCACATTTCGGCAGTTGTTTAAGTGCCATGGTGAATTTTGAGCCTTTATTTTTAAGCTTTTTTACAACATTTAGTTTGATCCAGTTATAGAGTTCTCAATTTGGGTTACAGTTATCGAAATGACCACCAAAAAAACTCTACAACACACTAATTTTTAGTTCGCAAAAATACTTGTTTTGTTTAAAACAATAAAATTGGAATATTGGCTAGACTGTTTATTTAATTTGATTATACTCGTACTTTTGTCCGTGTCTGGAAACTGTCACATTTGACAAGCAAAAAGTTATTTGGTGGTCAAACATTGAACACATTTATGAAAAAATAATATTTAGTTATAGACTTGAATATTTTCCGTTGAAAATGGCAACGATTATGAACTTGACTTATATTGTGATGATATGTTATAATAGACACCCGTTTCGATGAGATTTCGATGTTTTCGATTCTCGCGAAATGTGTTTCTTAACATTAGATTATGTTTAAACAAGTCCTCGATATAAGCATCTTCTTTAACACAAAAGGGGAACAAACTCGAGTTCAGAACTCTCAAAACTTTGTTGAAAATTTTCATCCGATCAGAATTTTCTTCTAAAATATTTAGTTTAAAGTGATCCCGAAAGGACGTGATCCTTAAAGTTTCCCAAAATTTCATTAAAGTTAATTTCACGTTTAAAAAGCGAATAGAGAGTCTATGGAGCTTTCTTTATAATTTCTGCAACGCGTATTTACCAAGAATATTATAGCCATATTCAAAATAAAATATGTTATCATTTTTGGCCTAAATACGCGCTTCGGGTATCCGCGCCATGTTTTCCATGTAAAATGGGCAGCGTTTAAATTAAAACCAATTTAAAGTTGGTCAAACTTTCGACTGGAGTATTTGAATTGGAGGCAAATCTATAAATTATCATCTCGCTCTTCAGTTAATTGTATGACGGGGGGTGGAAAGGGGTGTCGAAGTTTGAGCCTCATTTAAACCGTGGTTTGAAATTCGGTGCTCGGAGATCTATTGATCTTTTAAAGGTTTAGATCAAGTTGTTTAACTTCGCTTTTGATTAATGACAGTTTGTGTTTGTTTAGTAAAAATATCGCTTAATATTTCTCAAGTGTTATAATTCAGGATTAAGGATATCTGACTGACGGAAAATTGATGACGGAATTTATAAACAATACAGCCAGAGTTTTATTTGCCTTTCAAAAATAATTTCTAAGCCTTCTGCAGAAGGAAAAGTAACCAATACGCCAAAAATAATAAAAATATGGCATCAGGCCATTTTCGTCTCGCCAGGCCATAACTTGGGCTGAGGCCGAAGATTGAAGGAGTCCCGAAACTCTATCACGGCCTATTGGGCCGACGTGACTGACGCAATATGAGGCCGGCGTCGATCAACGAAACGTGATGCTTTTACCAAAGCCTTGCTTGTAGGTATATTAATGTAGGGTTGACTCGATACAAATAATGAAATTAGATTTTTAATAGGTATTTAGTGATTTTTTATAATAAGGTTGAACATGGCATGACTCAAAGTTCCAAAGTTTTTGATTTATGCATCGGTAAGTCGCATTGAGTCGAATAGATAAGTGATGACCCAGTGGAAACGACCAAGACTTATGACTTAGGTCGTAGGTTTGAAACCAGACAAGCACTGAAAGATAAATACAGGGTGTAAACAACCTCATCACGAAACCGTCAACCAAGCATTCTCTACGCTATACCACGGTAATATTATAATACAGTAGTGTAACTCGGCCGCATGATAGAAATAAATGCCTACAGCCGCGCGGTACGTAAACATGCGTTAGGGCTGCCCGTCTCCAGCATTTTAATTACATTTGCCTACTTTCTGTTTCTATTTAGTTTTGTGATTGTAAATGTCCTTTTTATATAAATAAATGAAATAATTTGTATATTGAATAGGAAGTGTTCAATAAAATTACGTGTTGTTTTTTGATTGGTAGAATTAATACCACGTCTTTACTTTGAATTATGCAAACTAACAAAACACACATGCACCGAAGTTTTAACACAAGCGTAAGTAGGTAGGTACCTACCGTATCATGATCCATTCAGAACCGCATATAACTACCTATTTCACTCATCTCAATAACTTTACGTTAATCTATTCGCTTTAATGAATAATCCAAACACGGATTTTTTTAATGGAGAAGTATTTCCTTTTATCTCACGAAATAAAAGAAAATACTAATCCATTAAAAAGACACACATTATGTACCTACCTACTAGTAAGTAAAATTATTTTATAGTCTTACCTTTCAGAGTTTCCAGGTAGGTAATTTAAAAAAACTTATGTCTGGATGCGTTATTGATGAATTCATACAACCAAAAACAGCACAATATTTCCTATTCGTAATATTAACTGATTTTTAGAGAAAAAATCGCGCGGTTATTGTTAAAAAAACAACACACCGTCCGTTCCTGCGGTACAGCCGTGACTGTCTGCGCCCCGAGCGCACCCCGTGATCGAGGCGCGTAGGTATAGCTCGCGTTTCGTCCGTTTGTATGAAGTTGGAGTACTGTATTATAATATTACCGTGACTATACTAAGTAATTTTAAGCAAAAATTATTTCTGGGAAACAATAATTTTTTTTTGGGTGAAAAATCATGTTTTGTGGTAGAACTCAATGTAACGCACTCAAAACATTGTTTTTATGGATGGATTGAAAAGTACAGGTGTCGTGGAGGTGTTTAACGTAAAAATCTAACATTAAAAACTTGTGTTAAAAAAAAAACTTGTCAAAAAGTTGGAACTTTCACCCCCAATATCTCCGTAACTAGAAGGTTCCCAGGTATGGTGTAGGACAAAATGATCGCAATGACGGGGTGAACAAGTGCCTTTCGGCTTCGTTAAGAGGTGTTTTACACCCTTTAAATACTGAATACTTTTGAAGAAAACATCTTGAGGAAACCTGTTTACCTCTCTCACCAATCCGCACTTGCCCCACGTGGTGTATTACGGTCAATTCCTACAGCTACTTATAGAGGCCGGTGTGTGTTTGCAGTAGATACAATATTGGCTGCTTATGCCAAGTTAAATCGATAGTTGAATGGCAAAAGTTCATCTTTTGAAAACAAATAACGTAGCCTGTGTCATGGTGCCTGTTCTTGAACAATTCACAAGTTTGATTATGGCGTCACTATAACAGATTCAGGTTGTATCGCAAGCGAAATCGATCTTAGCAAGGTGATTGAAAATGTATGGATGACGAGAGTTGCCTAAGACCGAACGAAAGGATGTGTGCCTGGAAAGCCCTATGTCATTCATCAGCAAATCATTAGAGCCCGTTAAATAATTAAGATGAAGCCTTTTAACTATATAATTAGGGTTTTGTGAAATAAAGGTGAAATTGCGTTTTCTGAAATAAACAAATAATTTTTATTCACAACACAAATACAAAGTTTTAACACAAATTATTTAGCAACCTACCTGAAATACGCAAAAAACAACATTTACTTCTACAGGAATCTATTTTATGTTCCACGTTTTTATAAAATATTACATCAACAGTGACAGACAGCGTCACTGACATCTGTTAGAGGTCCATAGACAAAATAAATCCATAAAGGAACGACACTAGAGTGATACTCTTTACATAATATATTCCATAACTTAACATTAGGCCCGCTTCTCCTAAAGGAGTTAGGCAGAACTGATCTATAGCAGCTTCAACCCGCTTTGCCAGCTATGTTTAGGTCCCATGTAATAAAAAAACCGGCCAAGAGCGAGTCGAACTCGCGCACCGAGGGTTCCGTACAAACTTTTTAAAGGACAAACTTAACTTTGCTGATCGATCCCTAGAAACGACTATTGCACCAACCGCAAATTATAAGTTTGTAATAGTAACATCCCTTTTTTTGTTATTAAACTACATAGGTATTTACGGTTTACAGATTTTTTCCTTTACAAATGCTGTAGGACCTTGCTTTTTGCCAAATTTCGTGATTCTAGGTCAACGGGAACTACCATATAGATTTTCGACCCAAAACGTATAGGGTAAAATTCCGAAATACTTATAAAAAAGTTGAAAATTAAGGTAAATTTTGTTACTTACAAGTTTTCGCGATAATCTAAATTTGCCCATATCTTTTTATCGTGTTGACTCAGGACCTTGATATTTATAGGTACATCTAATAGGGACTATAGACCTCAGTATCTGGTATAAATTTCAACCTGCTAGGTCCACCCGTTCCTGGGAAAATCGCTGGTGACAGACGGACAAGAAAGTGATCTTATAAGGGTTCCTTTTTTTACCTTTTGAGGTACGGAACCCTAAAAAGCGAGCTTATTGCCATCAACCGGGCACAAATCCAGACTCAGGACTGCCATTGAGAAATTCATATTAGAGAAAGCCTATAACACTTTGCTGTCCTCAGCATGGTAATCGAGGACCAAGGACCAAGAGCCTCATGCCTCATTGGTAGATCAATAAAAACTATAATCAGGGATTCCATAATTACTCGCCACCAGCAACATGCTAGCCGTTTCTACAAACATAGGTTGTCATGAATTTTAATAGTATATTTTATATCGAGGGACTAAACGAAGCGATAATATACCAGAGGTGTATTATGTATATAACTCTATGGCGAAAGAAACTATCTAAAAATAAAACAAATTAGACCTACCGTATAGGAGCTCGTGGCTAAATAATAACAGCCGCTCGGGTCGATCTTCAGGTTATTCTATCTTGTCTTCAGGGTATTATTTGCAGGGCACGCCACAATAGTGGCGGTAAGTCCCTTCTTTGAGGAGTGTCTGGAGAGATGCCACGGCGTCCTTACCTTCCGCCTGACGCAGGTTCTTACCGGACACGGATGCTTCGGAACTTATCTTATAGGAACTTATCCTGCACCGAATCGGGCGGGAAGAGACGCCCGGGTGTTTCATTGTGAGGATCGACCAGAGGACAAGGTGGAGCACACGGTGGAGCACACTGTGGAGGTGTGCCCCGCTTGGGCGGAGCACTGCCGTGTCCTCGTAGCGGTGATCGGCGGCGGCGACCTCTCGCTTCCGGCCCTGGTCCAAGCCATGGTCCGGAGTGAGACGGAATGGGACGCCGTCACCTCCTTCTGCGAAGCAGTCATGCTAGCGAAGGAGGTGGCGGAACGTGAGAGGGAGAGATCCTCACGTCCCGGAGACGCCCCGGGCGTCGGGGGCCACGCGGTGGCTTCCGGCCACCGTAGGCGCGGGCCTGTGGACGGGGAGCTATGGGCTAGCTCGCCGTCCGTACGTCTCATGACGACAGGCCGTGTCGACGGCGCGTTCGTGTTCCACGCGCGCCTCAAAGAGAGGCAGCAATAGGGAAGGGGTCCGCAAGGGCCGAAGCCTACCGGGGCTGCGGGACTATTCGAAAGAGATACCGTGGCCCCGGAACACAAAGGGCGATGAAGGAACATGGATGGGGTTTAGTCAGTAAAAGCCTGACACTCCCTCCTGCTCCGCCCAGGAGGAGTCATTTGATGATTTCCAATCCGAAAAAAAAAAAAACGGTATTATTTGCAGACGATAGTACAGCGATAGTTAAGTACACCAATAAAGAAAACAATGAAAGTGAAATTAATAACACTTTAGAAACAATTATACATTGGCTTAATACAAATAACTTAATAATAGTCAAGTCTTCACCCGTTATAAACAAGCAACTACTTCATCTTAGTCACTTTATAGGATCTATTCTAAGGATTTTGTATTTGGTACAAAATTATTCAACACCCTAGTTCAACGACTACTACTGCTAAACTAATAACTAATAAACTTATCTTAACCGCTATAGTTTTCCTTTAAAGTTCATGAAATGCACTATCATCATGAATTTTTCCAGATTTTTCAAGCCAGCAGTTTAGCTTTTATAGGGGGGGGGGATGCCCTACCGGAAAAAAATTTGCACTTTAAAGTTTAATATTTCGTAAATGGAGCATTAAATCGGTACCCCACACGATGGGGTAGACAACGAAAAAAAATTCATCCCCTATTCAAATGTAGGGGCGCTACCTTAAAAAAAAATATTTTCCAAAATTTTATTTTACCACTTTGTCGGCGTTGTTGATATACACACCTCTACAAAATTACAGCTTTCTAGTACTAACGGTCTCTTAGCAAAACCTCGGACAGACAGACGGACATGGCAAAACTATAAGGGTTCCTTGTCACGACTACGGAACCCTAAAAAGACAAAAGTAATGCACTTCTACCAAAGGATACGCGCTGATGATATAAATGTTACTTATAATGGCCAAAAAGTTGATACAACTTGTGTATAGCGAAATTTCTAGGTAAGTATTGACAACAATTTGACTTGGAAACCGCATGCCGATGACGTATGTAAGAAGTTAAATAAATCAGCCTACGCACTGTATAACATATCACACAAAGTTAGCAATGATACATTTCTACTAGCTTATCATGGGTTGGTTGCGTCAGTGTTAAGATTTGGACTCATATTTTGGGGTAACTGTAGTGAGAGGGAGGAGATTTTTAAGGCCCAAAAACGGTGTATTAGATCAATGTCTTACCTTTAAAGCACAGACAGCTGTGAATCTGTGTTTCGGTCTCTGAGGATAGAAAGAACAGAAAGAAAAAGTATTTATTAAACTCACACAGGACATAATAGAAACAAAAAAAGATAGAATTAGGTATGACAAAATTATTTAAAGAAGTAAACATGAGAAACAAAAAACAATCAAATTTTATTGGTCCTGTGCAAGGTCAAAAGGCTCAGCAAGGTGCTGTGACATTTTAAAAAAAAAGTCACAGCGCTGGACACTGACTTTTCCATGTTTGTACATTGGAGGTGGCAGTTTTTTTAAAAACCAATTTAAACTTATTTCCGGCACTGGCCAATATAAGAACACGAAATGGCCCCTTGAGATCCTAATACAAGGGCTTGCTACATTCAGGTAATTACAAAACAGCACTGATAAGGAAAAGTATTATGACAATGGGTCCGGTCATTTATAATAAAATACCTCATGGTTTTAAGGACTGTTCTATAAACGTTTTTAAATCTAAGTAACTGCACTACTTTTAGACAAATATTACTACTCAGTGAAAGACTTTTTAAATGATATGAATTTATCCAAATCATGATTGTTTTTAATTGCAAATTTGACCATGTAAGACTTATGTACCTGACTATAATATTATTAATTGACTTCACTTTAATTTCTGTTTTGTTTTGTTAACATTGTTTTGATTTTATTTACAACATCTAATACCTGTACGGTCTACATTCAAAGCAAATAAAGATCTGATTCTGATTCAGGTTTTTTAATCAAATTCAATGTCAGTGTGCGCTTTGTGGAATAGTTTTCGTGTTCTTAGAAGTGTGCACTAATTTTGAGTTCTCTGATTTGAATACTACAACAAATCATGCTGAATTCACTCACCAAATAAGTTCAATAACAAATTCACTCCTTTTGTCTCAGAAATGTTAAGAACTCGCAGTTATTAGACTTGACTGTGGAAGACCCCACAAGGAGGATAAAGTGGTTTAACAACTTTACATCAAATAAATGAAAAAACCGTGCCCACCTTCAAAATAAGAAAACAAATGAGACCACTTCAAAATTAAATATCATTAAAAAAAACATTCAATAAATTGGACCCAACGATTGTATTAACCAAATATTATTTTATCCTTCTCCGATACGGCCCGACGAGGCCCATAGCACCGGAATTAACGACCATACATCGTTTTTCAACCCAATTTATTTAATTGGAAGTCACATTGCTGACGAAATCCGTTTTAGTCTATTAAAATTGGATTTTATATGTATACTGCGAATGAATGAGAAAGAGGAAAAAACAAATAAAAATTATGATGAAGGTTGAATCTTGTTGATCCATTATTTTTTTTAAACCTGTGTCGTAGGTGCAGCTTTTTTGTAAGGGTATTATAGTGTATCTAATGGTGAATCCTTTACGATATTAGGGCCTAGAAAAAGTGACATCTGTCATCGATAACGTACATATTTATGGCGTGAAGTCGAACACTCCGGTGTACATCTCCCGCTTAGATACACACCACTACGGCGGAGGACATCATGGAGTACGTGCGTCAGAAGACCAAGTACGTGGCGAGAGTGCAGCTGTTTTAGTCGCGCCGCAACGTCAACTTGTTAACCAACGTGTTATCTGCACCTCGTGCACATCTGCACCACCAGGGAGTGCCCTGCGGCCAAACGTCGTCCTCCAAGAGAACAAGTCCTCCAAGCGACGGAACACCACTGTGTTCCGTCGCACATAGTACAACATTGTTTTAAGGTTCTATATACTAACACAGTTTGTATTTAATCATATGCATGTAAGTCTTTATGAGGAATATTTCTATGGGCCCAACTAGCCTGAAAATAAATGGATGTAATATGTAGTTGTTGATGATAACAATAACGGAAAAGTAAAAAATGAATGGGGGACTAACCCCCGAATACTGAAACGTCACTCAAAATTTAAGGGCTGCTTAACATTTGAGCAGCTCCTAAACTTTAAATTTCGTATGGCCAAACGTCACTTTTGGGTATCTGTTAAATATAAGTGCTACTTAAATTTTGAGTGACGTTTCAGTATTCGGCCATTAAAGCTACCGAAACTTATGTCAATCCCGTGGAAAAATCCTGTAGAAAAACTACACAAGCCAAATACACACACTGTACACTAATTCTTTGAAGTTCTTTCTAGACTAGGTAGCTGCTACACTACTTATACTCAAAATAAATTCTGAAGGTCACTATATTATCTCACTATAAACGCCTAACACCTTAAGATTTGTCACGTGCTTCTAACCACAGTCGCTGGCAAACTTCCAAGGTTTTGTTTGTGTGGCTATTAAATAATTCGTAAGTTATGGTCTACGAGTTTCTTCAAGGAGTTTCAGGAGAATTATTGTTGAATAATGAAAAGGGTGAACCGCTTCTTTGTAGTTTGTTTTTAAATTAGATTTTATTTCAAGTACTGGAAGGTTCTGCCGCAACTTAAGCTCTAACGAGCATACTGATTTTCGATATTGCGAAAGATCAGAGGCAGGGGCACCAACGCGCGGAATAAACTAATCGCAAATACGTCGTTTCTTGAATCGAAATCAATACAATTATCCTTTGGCATTTTAGTTCAACTGTTTGCAAAATATTACATGTCAAACGACTATTTTTCATTTTACACCGGGCGCTCGTGGTAGGGCAAAAGGCCTACAAAACTGCAGGACAATGTCTGTCCCCTGATGTCGGAGGCTTCGCTTAGTATACTACAGCGATTCATCTATACATATAATAAAATCGTTGAGACCAAAAAATCTGTTGATTGAAAATTAAAAAAAAAAAACCAGCCAGGGTGACTTGAAATAAGTAACTGAACATATTAAAACCATTTAAAAAAAATTTGTTTGTTTGTTTGTTTGTTTGTTTGACCGCGCATCACGTAAAAACTGCTGAACCGATTTTGTTGAAATGTTTACAAATCTGTTTAAATACATCCAGAATAACATATAGGCTATAGAAATTTTGGTTTTTTTTAGAAAAAGGGGGTGAAAAGGGGGGGTAAAGTTCGTATGAAAAAAAAAATTTTAGATTGTTCTAGAATCATGAAACTCAGAATAAATACTTATTAATAAAAATAAAGAAATACCTGTCTTAGCATTTTTTTAAAATCTCATCCAGAGGCGCAAAAAAGAGGGTTTTGTGTTTAAAATTAATAAACTTCAAACACCTATACAATCAAAACCAATGAAGTGTAACCTTTTAAAGTTGCTACATATACTCCATATCTAATACAGGTAAATATAATTTCTCATTTTTCTTGAAATTTGATTTTTGAGGTGGAATACGCACAAAATAGCGTAACTCAAGAAAATCAGCTTTCCTCGGTTGAAGTAGTTGGTACGAAATGTTTGTGCGCGCATCACGTCAAAATTACTGCATAGGCTTCTTCAATATTTAAACTATATATTATCACGCTACTTCCTTAAGGGGGTAGGCAATTTTGCATTATTTCCGTATACTTCAATTGTTTGACGTTTCAGTCATGACGTAAGTACATGAGAACGGCTATTTGTGGCTTATGTCAACGAAGTAAATAGCCTTGCGGTTTCATGACCGCTCTGTAAACTACGGGGTTGCAGGTTCCAAACCCTGCAACATTATTTTCACTTTTTGTGATTTGTTTATTTTTTTTTTGATGCTGTGAGATTTCCTATAATTCATTTTGTATTTAAGTTGTGAGCATTTCTTATTTTTTTCGTGAAATATTTTTCCAAAAAGTAATAGAGTAGTACATAAGGAAGAAGAATACAATCATGCTACCCCCAAATAAATTGGGATAAGGGCAGGAGTATGATGATGAGGATGATTTCTCCAAAAAGAAGTATAGTGAACACCAGAAGCCTGATAAATCCACGTGTTCTTGCCGTGCAAGAACTGTGCTATGCTATTCGCAATAATCAATAATCCATACGCAGTTTACGTAGATTATATTTACAGCTAAATTGTTATTGGCCTCATATCGTGTTTTCGGGCAGGACGAGACGCCCGGGTTCTTCCATTGTGAGGATCGACCGGAGGCCACGGTGGAGCACACTGTGGAGGTGTGCCCCACTTGGGCGGAGCACCGCCGTGTCCTCGAAGCGGCGGTCGGCGACGGCGACCTCTCTCTCCCAGCCTGGTTCAATACATGGTCCAGAGCGAGACGGAATGGGATGCCATCACCTCCTTCTGCGAAGCAGTCATGCTAGCGAAGGAGGTGGCGGAACGTGAGAGGGAGAGATCCTTACGTCCCGGCCACAGCGGAAGACACCCCGGGCGTCGGGAGCCACGTATTGGCCCCCGGCCACCGTAGGCGCGGGCTAGCTAGGGCTAGCTCGCCGTCCGTCCGTCTCATGACGACAGGCCGTGTCGACGGCGCAGGAGTGTTCCACACGCGCCTCAAAGAGAGTCAGCAAAAAAGAAGGGGTCCGCAAGGGCCGATGCCTGCCGGGGCTGCGGGACTATCCGAAAGAGATACCGTGGCCCCGGAACACAAAAGGCGATGAAGGAACATGGATGGGTTTTAGTCAGTAAAAGTCTGACTCTTCCTCCTGCTCCGGGAGGAGTCATTTGATGATTTCCCATCCGAAAAAAAAAGCTATATCGTGTTTGGGCTCAATTCATGCACCTTGATGAGAACTTTCGACCTAGCTGGAGTATGACTGTCATCGAGTGTCTAAGGATGAAAACCTAAGGCTGTCGCGGGAAGCCCCAAATTGGAAAAACATAGTACAATATTTTAACGATGATTGCATAAAATTCCGAGACATTAAATTTTTACCTACTTGAATCTATACTTATTATAAAGGAGAAAAGTTTGTTTGTTTGGTTGGTTGAACGCGCTAATTTTAGGAACTACTGATTCCAGTTAAAAACATCTTTTAGTGTTGGATAGCCCATTTATCGAGGAAGGCTATACGTTATATAACATCACGATACAATCAATAGGAGCGGAGCATCAATGAAAATTGTTGCAAATACAGCGAAAAATTATTGCTTTTGAGAGCTTCCTTTCCGTGCGCTGCGTAAACGGTTAAAGTTACTCAACAATCATACATGTATGACGGGATTGTTCCTCTTAAAAAGTCCGCTAAAGCATATTATCTGCATTTTTTTTAGGTTGACTCACACTCTCTCTAAGCCTCTCTCTCTCTTACGTAACGCAGACGAAGTTGCGCGGGTCAGCTAGTCATAACTATAAGTACTAATGAGGATGCTCTTTAGTACTTACTAGCGTACGTCACGCTGTTTCACCCGCGTAGTACCCGTTCCCGTGGGAGTACGGGGATCAAATATAGTCTATGTTACTCAGTAAAGACGTGGCTTTCTAATGGCGAAAGAATTTTTGAAATCGGCGCCGTAGTTTTTGCGTTTATTCATTACAAACATACACACACACAAAAATACAAATTTTTCCTCTCTAAAATATTAGTGTAGATGTAGATAATAGGCTAGTTTTCACCATCAATAAATTGCAAATCTATTTAGTCACGTCAGTTATAGTATTGGAAAATAATGGACACGTATTTTTTGTTTTTGTAAATCAATGAATGTTGACAAAGACAAAACGCATCAAAACTCGAGAATGGGTGCTCGTGACGTCACAACGCACTAAAAATTATAGCACGGCGTGACGTATTGAGAATTTTAAAAGCGTCGTATCTTCGTCAAGTTTGGTTTACGTAACAAAATAAAAAAATACGTGTCAAATATTTTTGTATAATCTGACTGACGGACTAATTAGATTTTTTCAGTACACAAGCCTATTATGATGAATCGCTGTAGCGGTAAATGTGATGATGATATCAGGAATTTGGAATTGGAACATAATATTTCTTGGGACGAGCCCGCTACACTATTCCCAAGCCACTGCAGCTCCTGAAAGCCAGAACAAACACTGGTGACCACCAGAAAAGCGCCGAGTAATAGTTTCTCTGTCACTTTTCGTCGAGCTTCATTAAGAAATAGAAATGTCTTGGATCCCGCATCGAAATTAATCAAAATACACAATTTCCACTTCCCTCCATATCAGCAGGAGAGAGAAGATTATTGAATCCCAATAGCTGCACTTTGTTAATTCTTAGTTTTATAACTCCTGCATTGAACTGGATTTGATGCCTCCTGGATTTGACGACCCGAATGGCGCAGCGGTAGTAAGGCTGCCTTACGTTCTTAGGGTCCTGGGTTCGAATCCCGGTTGGAGCAAATGTTTGTGTGATGAGCATGGACATTTGTTTCCAAGTCATGGATGTTTATATGTATAATAAGTATGTATTTACATACAAAAAGTATCTATGTAGTATATCAACTATCTGGTGTCCACGACACAAGCCTCGTTGCTTAGTGTGGCACCAGATGGCGCTGTGTGTTAATGTCCAGCGATATTTATTTATATTGAATAATAATAAATATTTGCCAGTCAGTGGTTTTATATTTAAATTATCATCTTCATCTCTTATTTAGAAAAAAAAAAAAAATAAGCCAAAGCAAAGTGGTTAGTACTGCGGAGCAACTCAGATGCATTACGTCGATTGGGAGGAGGTTGGCTCCGACACCATCTTACCGCCTTATAGCAGCTGTTTTATACCTTTTTAGCTAATCTGCAGATGGAAAATGTTTTAATTTCAAAAGTAGCAGGGGTTTGTGGTCCATGGAGTTTGGTATCTGTTTACTTTCAAAAAGTGTGAAGACTTTCGCAAATGATCAGTATTTTCGTCAAGATTTCATTTCGAGCATGTTTTTCGTGTAACTATCTCTGACCTTCAGTCTTAATTTATCAGACAGAGGTTGATAGCGGGTCTGATTGCACCAAAAAACTGAGTTGGGTACTTAAAATTGAGTTACTGGTACAGGCTGTATTATTCTGCAAGTACCTCAGGATTGGTACTTTTGAAGGTACAAAAATGCTAAGGATAGTTACAGTGGCTGCGGGACTATTCGAAAGAGATAACGTGACCCCGGAACACAAAGGGCGATGAAGGAACATGGATGGGTTTTAGTCAGTAAAACTCTGACACTCCCTCCTGCTACGCCCAGAGCAGGAGGAGTCATTTGACGAATTCCCATCCGAAAAAAATCTCAACCCTAAGACAGGACTGTGCCACTGGCTGGGATGGTATTCCAGTCAAACTCATAAAACTTTGTTGTCATATCCTCGTACCACTTATTACACACATAGTGAATTGCTCAATGACCACAGGTACATTCCCTAACACGTGCAAAAAAGCCGTAATCCACCCAATACATAAGAGTGCGAACAGAGATTGTGTAAATAACTATAGACCCATTGCCGTACTACCAGTTATGTCCAAGATAATGGAGAAAATTATAAACAAAAAACTAGTAAAATACCTCCAAAAGCACAACATACTAGCAAATAATCAGTACGGATTCAAACAAGGAGTATCTACTGAAGATGCAGTGCTAGATCTAACTGACCTTGTAGCAAAGAAATTAGATAATCAACATAAATGCTTGGGTCTATTCCTCGACTTAACAAAAGCGTTTGATACAGTCTCTGTTCCCACCCTTCTATCCAAGTTGCATAGCATCGGCATACGAGGCATTGTTCATGATCTCTTCAAGAGCTACTTGATCGACCGAAAAATCTGTGTGAAAATAGGATCATATATTAGTGCTGATGAGATAATGTCATACGGAGTCCCGCAGGGTAGCGTTCTTGGCCCAACGCTCTTCCTAATCTACATCAATGACTTGTGCACTCTTACTTTAACATCTGCTAATATATTTACATATGCCGATGATACAGCCATTATAGTACATGGGAAGAACTGGGCTCAGGTGAAAAATAATGCTGAAGAATCCCTGAAAATAGTCATGGAATGGCTTCACAAAAACCTCCTTACCCTGAACCTGCAAAAAACTAACTACATCCCGTTTTCTATTCATGCTACCACGAAACCCCCAAACATATACTCAATTAGAGCTCACACCTGCCTGGACACTACAACTTGCTCTTGTATAGCGCTCCCCTCGGTAACATCCGTAAAATATTTGGGCGTAATAATCGATGATGGGTGGAAATGGTACAAGCATATTGAGTCTACTGCCAGCAAGGTCAGGAAAACAATCCATCTATTCAAGACATTAAGGCATTCTGGTGACATAGAGACCCTAAAAATGGTTTACACTGCACTTTGCCAGTCCATCATCGGCTATCGTATTCTAGCTTGGGGTGGATCGGCTAAAACAAAGTTCCTTGAGCTGGAGCGAGCGCAAAGGGCAGTACTTAAGGTTATGTTGCAAAAGCCTTTTCGCTATCCGACTCATAACCTTTACACCGAGCTCAAACTTTTAACCGTGAGACAGTTATTTGTACTCAGAACCACTCTTTGGAAACATAGCCAAGTTCCTCTCCCAGACTCAAGCAAACGTGGTCAAAGAATAGTTTGCCCAATACCTGGTCATAGAACTGCATTCGCCAGAAGACAGCAGTATGTGCTGAGCTCTCTTGTCTTCAGAAATATAAATAAGACCATCCAAATAGCAAGGTTAAGCAAACACGAAGCAAAGACTAAGCTGAAAGACATGTTGTACCTCTTAGATTACGCTCAAACTGAGGAACTATTAACTACTCACACATAACTCACAACATTCCATACAAAACGCGAAACACAGTCTGTACACCAAGCAAACAATTGATTGTTCCGTCTTACACCCGACACCATACATATATTACATACTTGGGCTCTTCATATCATACTCAAGAACACAAAAATACACCCATATCCCAGTCACAAGCACACTCACATTCGCACACACACACACACACACACACACACAATCACATACACACACTCACACAATACAAATAAATCATACGATTTCCAGACACACATACAGAATCCACCACACAGTCATTTTATACTTTTCAAATTTAACTTTTGAATGTCAGTTTTTTTATTTTTATTTTATTTTCCACTTTTTTATATTATTTTTGTAAAACACTACATAATAATATACTTTTTCGAATAATATCAGCTTACCAGCTCTCAATTTCCGTAAGGTATAATATAGTATCCAAGTGGCAGTAGAACACTGACTCCTAAGTCACAGGTTTCCCTAGTTTAGGAGTCAGGGTTTCAGCTTTTGTACGCCTTAACAATTGTGAACTTTAGCTAGATTAAGGATTTGTATCAATAAAGTATTATTATTATTATTATTATTTCCCAAACATTAGGTTTGCGTTACAATTTTTTGTGAATAGATTTTTTGCTAAGTAATAATTTGGCAAATGAAATTATGCGAAAAAATTTTTGGGAAGTGAAAATTTGTCAAATTCCTTTCGGTCAAACAAGGGAGACCCTATTATTACGTAAGCATCGTTTTCTTACAAGCATAGGGCTTGTAAGAAAACGATGCTTACTACTACTCTTTAAATAGCAACCGGGGCCTATGTCCCGGTTGAATCCGGTAAGACTGGAAGCCGACCCCAACACAGTTGGGAAAAGACTATGCAGATGATACCTACCGTATATAATGATTGATGCCACTTATAACTGCGAGTTTCTCCAAGTAAAAACATAATAAAATTGATTGATTGAATGAATGAAAATGAAATGAATTGATGAAACAGATTTGCGTATTTTTAGATTCTTTTAAATCGTAAAAACATTACCGAATTCCCGATTTCGCTTTTGTGGTTAACAAAATTGGTCCCATTACTCGAATTTGTTAAATGGACGAAAAAACCTCTTTGGTGTTACATTGTATTGATTTGGAATTTATTGTCAGCCGATTGAATAGGGCTGTACAATGGCTAGCCTTTTGTGTAGTATGGCTATGTCTGCCTTCGGATGGATGGAACATCTGAATGCCTGAGTATGGGCTGGATTTGGGCAGTGTTCAATGTATTGGTCTTTGGTACTTCCACCCTTTAGAGAAGAATAATATAACTAAGATTGCTTGGCCGAAATAAACGTTATTTTAATTTTAAATGACTGAATGTCAATGTTTTTCGGATAATGCTGTTCTCTTAATAGATTTGCATCGATGAGTTACTGATTTTACTTCAGACTTTTCGCCATTTATTATTTACTAACCCTCTAAATAATTCACTAAACTTATGTCGTGATGACATTGACGAAACAAAACATGCTGAATTCACTAACCAATAAGTTATGTTTCATAGTCACTCCTATATCTCAGAAATGTAAAAATTTTGAGTCGTTATAATATAATAATTACATTTTTCTTCTGAGAACAAAGACCCATAGAAAAATACCTTAACTAAGTATGTAACATACTATTATAGGCATGACATTCGTGTTAGTATGTACATAATTATATTAAACTTAAAACTATGCTAGTAACACTTCACTTGCATGATGTTTTTGTGGAATTTATTTAAAGCAGCGGAACACCAAAAAGTTTTCAAATGTTTCGGCTCGATAAAGGGCTCATCATTAAAATTTTAAAATGGTATATCTAAGTAACTAAAAACTGTAAAATAAAAAAAAAATTAAAAAACCACAAAGTCGGGACCCATTAAATAATCTAGACTAAAATCATTACATCCAATATGGGTCCCGACTGTTGCAGTCAATTTGTCCGGTTTCCTGAACTTGTTTTTTTCTTTTCAGTTTTTATTTAAAGTTTAGTTATTTTTTAAGCAGTCGGGTTTTTTAATATTTTTTTTAAAACCTGTGTCGTATGTGCAGCTTTTATAAGGTTATTTCATTATATTTATATTATTGGTGAATCCTTTACGACTCAAGGCTCAGTCTCGAAAGAGATAACGACAACTACATTTCGATCGCTAATTACTAACGAATAAATTCAGTTGCACTTATGATGCTTGCGAGAAACCCATCTTGGATGTAGAGACTTGCGTTTCAATTCGTTAGTAATCAGCGATCGAAAGTTAGTGATTTTGTAGTTATCTCTGTCGAGACTGCCGACCCAGGGGGCTAGAAAAAGTGTAATTTTTCATCGATAACAATGACGTATAAGTCAAAAATGAACGGAGCTGACTTAAACTACCGAAACTTATGTCAATCCCGTGGAAAAATCTCTGTAGATAAACTAAGTGTACGCGATTGCCACTGGGCAAGACCAAATACACACACTGTACACTTATTCTTTCATTTCAAGGTTTTGTTTGTGTAGGGTTATTTGATAATTAGGAAGTTATAGTCTACGAGTTTCTTCAAGGAGTTTCAGGAGAATTATTGTTGAATAACGAAAAGGGTGAATCGCTTCATTGTAGTTTGTTGTAAATGTCAACGCAGCCTGTCATACGTCTCGATTGTCAGTGAGACAGACAGAGACAGTCGAGAGCCTGAGTTTAAAACGCATAAACTTCCGTGTCCTTTAATGTGTCCATTTCCGACTCCACCACTCCACTGTCCGTCTGTCAGTAACCAGGCTGTATCTCATGAACCGTGACAGTTGAAATTTTCACAGATGATGTATTTCTGTTGCCGCTATAACAACAAATAATAAAATAAAATAAATATACGAAAGTACAGAACCCAGCGCGAGTTCGACTCGCACTTGGCCGGTTTTTTACTACCTACCTCAACACAAATAGCTGATATATTTTTCTCGATTACGATGTTCCATGGAGAAAGTTGTTCTGTTTCATAGTCCGAAACTCCGAATCCACAGACTAATTAGCTCCGAATCACGTCCTTAAATATGGCCACGCCTTTCTGGTATAGGTACGCTGTATATCATAGATCAGATTAACAGCAACATGTTTTTTTTTACTTCTAAATAGGTTGAGTCAAAAATCTTATTTTAGATTAGTTTTGATAATGATATTAAGAGACATCACTTGCTTAGGATTATTCTAAGCGCAATTGCTTTACGGAATAGTATGCTAGTAGTAGCTACAAGCTGCAATGAACATAGTTTAGACAATGCCACTAACGAGTACTAACGACTGACGGTGCGAGCTTAGAACTGAGTTTTAAAGTTAGTTTTTACAGAATAGCGGAGCAGGAAAATCATCGAGTGGACCGACCTGTGGACTGGCTGCTGGCTTCGACAGATAGTCATTGCTTTGTTTGATAGCAAGACATACTTTGTCAGATCATCATTATCATTCTCCTGCCCTTATCCTATTTGGGGTCGGCCCAGCATGTCTTCTTCTTCTTCTTCCATACTTCTCTTTTACTCGTCAATCTCGGCAGTCACTCCTTTCTAGCCATATCATCCTTCACACAGTCCATCCATAGTTTGTTTTGTCTACTTCTACTCAGAAAGCCATCTAATTATTTTCCTCATTCTTCCGTATCGCATGTCGATACCACTTCTGTGTCAGATGGAATATCATAAAACTAGTAACGACCTAATAAAAGGCTAGCTCACTTTCTACTCACGCTGGCTGTTGTAATCGGTCGATGGAATAAAATGAAAACAAATTTGATTTTATTAGAAGTAAATCTAATAATAAAACAAACAAGAATTGTCGTCAGGTTTATTTATTGTCTTAGACTTGCAATTTACATTGTTTTGAATCATTGGTGTCTGTGGTGGGTAGTGAAACACAAACCACTGCAGGTGTGACAGGTGCGAAGGTAGTGAGAATATTTTTACCCTTATTTTGCACATACGTCAAACAAAATACGTGATTATCTAGTAAACGGTAAACAACACAGATGCAACAATCAGAGAGATCTTGTTAGAAATAATGTTATGAGCAGGTAGAAAATGTCAGTGCAGATACGACAGTTTTTAGATACGACACTTGGTGTCGCTGTATGAGACAAAATCTTCTAAAGCGTCACATTTCCGGAATATCAGCTATCAAATTGTACTGATAGTGAATATTGTAACTTTGATAGCAAAAGTCTCACATACGTAAAGTTTAGTATTCATGAATAACAACAATGCCTAAGGTTGAACGTCCCAAGAAAAAATAAATAAAACAACAAGGTATTTTGGGCTATGTAACAGTTAGACATAAAGCAAGGCTGCATGGGTCTTTTGACGTTCGAATGACATTGACAGGAGGACGCTGTCAGTAAAAAATTGTGTTAGTGTCTGTGGAAATTATGTTGAAAAACCAAGATGGCGGAGTCAGCGCAAAAAGAATCATGCAGCACTATGATTTCGTCCTTAGTGATGTTGCAATGGGGATGGCAACTGTGAAACTAATGGCGCTAGGATAGCTGATTCCAAAGCATCGTCATTAGTTGTCAATCTGGTAATGTCATTTCATATTTCAAAATAGCTTCAACTCATTTTTCAGATTGAGGCCTAGCTATGGTCGCGCCATCTACAATTAGCTATTAAGCTATTATCGGTCTTCCCCATTTACTGGAAATTATTGTCAAAAGTGGCCAACATATACGAGACCGACTATAACCCAATACCTACATAATATTTACAATAATAAGTTCTGTTCCAGTTTTATAAATGGAAAGTAGGTAGCCGGTCCTTCGTACAGTTTCCGATTGGAATTTATTACAATTCGAAATTAGTTTTTGAACAGTACCGCAGTACGCGGTAAAATATTGATACTTACTTGCCAATTATTGTTACTCATGTGGTTATTAGGGAATTGAAACTGAAATAATAACGTAGGTATTTTTATTTTGTTCAATTTACATAGTTCCCAAAGGAGGTAAGTCAGTTAAGCAGTCCCACATGTAAAATACTTGTATTTAGAGCTTTGTGGTCGGCTTCCAGTCTAACCGGATACGGTATCATAGTTGGGAAAGGCTTGGCAGGTAAGATCACATACTTCCTCATTTTTAATAGGTACATATTGATGACTTTTTCGTTATGTTATGGCGTCTAGTATTTTTTTAAACCACCTTATTTTATTTTGCTTGCCACAGTTCTCGCCAGAATACGGTATTGTTAACTAAATGTAAACTAACTGAGGTATAGTTTCAAAGTAGGTCTAAAGTTACTACTTGGGTACTTATTAAAGTCTCTTCTGCAATGCTATAGACAACGCACTCTCTACTACAGTGTGGCCGCGACGAGTATCTACGGGTCGGCGCGATCATCTGCCGACCGTCACCCTACCTGGCGTCTGCAGCGTGGCACACCGCTACGGTCATCCTCACGCCGGGCTGAGCCAGGAGAGTACCGTGCACACCCCCCGGGCGGGCTTGGAGGAACTTAGTGACCATAAACCTACCCAGACCCGTGTTAATTTATTAATTATGTTTTTTTATGTCGACTAGGGTTCCTAGTTTTCTTTTAATTAACTAAACCACGAACACCCTTTCCGTAACATTGGCAGTATTTACCGTAGTAAATACTTAATAATCTGTCCTGAAACGTAAATAGAAGTACCTACCTGGTAGTAGAAAACTGGCCTGAAATAGACTTTGATTAAACTTTCTTGTCTTGCAACCAAATTGTATTTAAGTCTCATAGAATCGTGTCTAGCTTGAGCAATTTCTTGATTAAATGTACCGAAAAACCCGGAGTTGAGATGTAAATTGTAAAGGGAAGGCTCTCGCCGCTTTTGTGCTGAGTAAGGATCGAGTCGAGTTGGCAAAAACGGGGTAAATAGATATTCAATTATTTTGAGACGCGTCTTCGTGATTTATTTACTTCGCGAGCTTCCTAATGTATTGCTGTATCGATGTTTGGTGTAAAATAAATCAAATGTGGAAGCGAAACGATCGGTTTCTGGTTTAAATACTTTGTATTCCTGTTTTGGAATGCCTAAAGCCTGCCATTGAAAAGATTCTAAAGCAATGTAATCTCTTCTAATAAGTGAATATATAAAAGACAGATATAAACGACAGAAGGGATTTGTACAACACTTCTGTCAGACTTGATAAAAAACTATGAAAAAAAAGAAACACTGAAAAGCGGAATATATAACTTACTTTATTAAAGAAGCTAACTTATAAACTACCCAAGCAAAGTTAATACAATACAATTTATATGGGTCCACCGCGCAAGTTTCCTCTTCCAAAAGAATAAAATTGGTCTATAACTGACGGAAATATCGATGAAAAAAATACATTCAACAAAAAAAAAGAATTTACAGCCGAACATAGAACCTCCTCCTTTTTTAAGTCGGTTAAAAAGTTGAACAGTGGTGACTGCAACTAGTAGAGCATTCATTTCATTTTTCATATAAGCAAAACAAAGCCCTTCTATATTAGAATATAGAAGGGCTTTGTTTTGCTCATATGGTCACAGAATCTAAATGCAAGTTAAACTAAGGCATGGCATCTACTTAGCGCTTCAGGAAGTCTAAACCTTCTCCTCCAAACAGTATTACCATACGTAGCTTAGCCAGCGTCTCCAACATGCTCCACTAAGTTCGCTTATCTATTTAAAGGCTTATAATGTCAAACGGACTACTTAAAGACCCTCAGCCAGGAGACCCGAAGTGTACAAATACAGCTAGAGACCGACATACGTTATGTGGGACGGCACAGAATACTAAGCGTGGTCGCTAGTTAATAATTCAGTTGGCAAACTTTGACAAAATATGCTCAGATCTAGTGAGGTTTTAGCGCGTTGATGTACTGTTTTATTTGTACTGTGGCGGGGTTTAGGACGTGATTTGGCGTGGGATATCCTGGAAGGCTATCGATTTTGAAGGTTTATCCTAGCGTAGCAGGTAGGATATGCGGTCAGTCAAGGATTAATAACTAGGGTTGTCTATGCCTAGCTCTGGGTTATGATTCTACATAAAGCGTTCTATTGACTCTGATTTGAGAATTACACAGATGTAGATATTTTCGCTTCGGCTAGTGCTTCAAAATATCAGTTTTTTAGGTGCTTTTAGAACTGACACAGAAACCTGTGAATCTCCTATGATTTTATTCGCGGACGATAGCACAATATTATTCAAAAGTCAAAATGATGAGACATTTGAAAAAGAGATAAACGACAATGTTAATGACATAATAACCTGGCTAATCGAAAATAACCTAAAAATAAACCTAGGAAAAACAAACTACATCTCATTTAAACAAAGAACAAACCATAAAAAACCAGACATTCGATATGGTGACAAAAGTATTCGCGAGGCAGATCATACTAAATTCTTATGCATCTGGACAAATAAAAACATGAACTGGAAAATACATCAATATGTATCAATAAAACGTATGCAAAAAACTTAGCCAATGTTCCTATGCCCTCTATAACCTAAGAAAAGTCTCAAATCAGGCAACGCTAATAACAGCGTACCACGGATATGTCTCATCAACATTACGCTACGGACTCATGTTTTGGGGGAACTCACCCGACAGAGAAATGGCGTTTAAAGCACATTAGAAATGCATAAGGGCAATATGTGGTATACAAAGCACAGACAGTTGTAAGCCACATTTCCAAAAACTTCAGCTACTTACACTGCCGTGTCTTTATATACAGGCTGGAATTTTTCAATGCCACCTGGAGGGAAAGTACTCGAAATACTGGAGATAGCAAATTTTACTCAAAGAAAACATTCCTTTATTTTTAAAAAGAAACAAATCAGCATTCACAGATTTTAAAAAATTCGCTTGCCACACTCGGGATCGAACCGACTAAAGTTCGAAAAAATAACACCCTGTACTTTTTTTACATCAATCAAAAATCATCAAATTACGGTTGCCCCTATGGAAAATCTAAAGAACAGTTATAAATTCAATGGGATAAATTCAATAAGATAAAGCACTTTTATTCATGGTTTTCCTTTCCTTTAATTTATCATGTTTGTTAGAGAGATTTGATCCATATGTTTGACAGGTACAGGATAGGATAGGATTACAGGTGATACCCCTATCGATTGATGTCAAAAAGGTACAGAATGTTATTTTTTCGAACTTTAGTCGATCCATCCCGGGTTCGATGCCCGAATGTGACAAGCAAATTTTCGAAAATCTGTGAATACATATTTGTTTCTTTTTAAAAATAAAGGAATGTTTCCTTTGAGTAAAATTTGCTATCTCCAGTATTTAGAGTACTTTCCCTCCAGGTGGCATTGAAAAATTCCACCCTGTATATGAAGTAGCCAACTATGTCAAAGCAAATCTTCATCTATATAACCACCCAAAGAGCATACGCTACAAAAACACAATATGCGCAACACGACATAAAAAAGCCGTTTTCAGTAAAAATCTTTTAGGTATGGCACCCAAAATCTATAATAAACTAACTAAACAAATCATAGATATTACCAATAAAGATCTGTTCAAAAAATGTTTAAACGAATTTCTAGTTACAAAATGTTATTATACAATTAACGAATACTTAAATGAAAGATACTAGACTTGCTAAATCCGATTTATTATATTAGTAAAACCTTGACTATGAATTAAATTATTTTATTAAAAAATCAAATTGTTAATACCCGTTTAATTATGTGACATGTAATAATTTTATTTTTTATCAATTTTTTATTTTATTGTATTCTGGCATTGACATCTCATTTATTATTATATTGAATTTGTATAGAAATTGATAATTGATGATTATAAGTATGGATCCGATTTGTACGCTTCAACGCAAGACATGGATGGACTTGCTATATTATATTTATTGTAACACCACTGTACAACCTATGTCTACAAATAAAAATTTCATTTTCATTTTCACCTTCCATTGATATCCTCTAAAATATTGTAGGTTTTCCATTCGAAATACTTAGTAGGAAATATAGCTACATTCCCCCCGAGACTTGGTTACAGGTACATTTCAATAGATAAAGCTCGAAGCATCGTGCTGGCCGCACCTAAGTACATCTGGCCACAGAAGTGTACGTGAGCAGCATTGGAAGAATGTCTTTAAAATCAGGCATGCAGTATACAGTCGACGACCCGAATGGCGCAGCGGTAGTGAGGCTGCCTTACGTTCGTTGGGTCCCGCACCCAACGAACGTGGGTCCTGATAGGAGCAAATGTTTGTGTGATGAGCATGGACATTTGTTTCCGAGTCATGGATGTTTGTTTATATGTATATTAAGTATGTATTTACAACCAAAAAGTATCTATGTAGTATATCAACTATCTGGTGTCCACGACACAAGCCTCGTTGCCTAATGTGGCGCTAGATGGCGCTGTGTGTAATGTCCAGCGATATTTATTTATATTTACAGTAACACTTGGAAGTAAAATCCAAAAATGAATGGGTTTTTTAACAATAACAACTGTGTTTATTAAAACAGCTAACAATGTCGATTCAATCAAGGTTTATTGAGTTTTTCCATCAGCAATATCTCATTAGTACCTTGCCACGGAATCTGGATTTATGCCTGGTTGATGGCAAAATGCTGAGGAGCTTGTGGCTAAATAGCAACAGCCGCTGCTAGGTTGGCCCGTGGATGGGCCATTATATACCGAGTTTCTTCCATTCCGGTGGTTATTTGTAGATCTTTGACAGTCGATAGGTACAGGTAATCAGGGGCCCAAAAGTCTGATCATCAGTCATACTCAGGGATATCGTATTTCCCAGTACTAACTGGGTTGTGAAGGTCAGATAGGCAGTCACTCCATGTAAAATAAGGTATTCAGCTGCATCCGGTTATAACTGGAAGCCGACCCAACATTCGTTAGGAAAAGGCTACGCAGATGATGATGGTACTTGGCAATTGTCTGGCCATGTGTTACATGGAATTTAAACATAACTAGCGAAATGTGAGTGTACTATTAGCTAAGTACACATCTGCCTGACCTTCGTGTATAGTCATGTCATATTCTCTGTGTCTGTCTGTGTGACCGCGATGTTCTTCTAAGCACACAACAATATTGTTGATGAGGTTTTCACTATATTTTTATAATTTAATTAATTTCTAAAGGTGTATGTATCTAGGTAGTAAAGATTGGTATAGTTAAAGATTACTAGGGGCCAAAACACGAGCTTAATCATACTATACTCCTAATAAGTTACGGAACCCACGAATAGCAGGACCACTTCGGCTGATAAACGATTTTTCGTTTTTAAAATTAGAGATTTATATAACTACGCTAGACTGGATCATGACTAAGTATAAGATTGAATTTATTAGCATTAACCTCTAAACTCAGGGAAGGTAAACCTCATTTACTTGATGTCAACGTAAAATATGGTAATGTCTTTCACAATGTTACCGCAGGAAATTTTGGAGAAAAGCGGAAATAAATTGAAACATTGAACAATCAGAAACCATTGGATCATTAGAGAAGATTTATAGTCAGATAGCTTCGGGGTAAGTACTTTGTGTAAGTAATAGAATTCGTCGCGTCATCGTTATGACGTCACTCAAAAAGGCCGGTGTAGAACAAAGGCGTGCGAGTGTAGGTACGCACCGTTGTAATGTTGTAATCTCTATGGAAGATGTTAGACCGGCTGCGTGGCGTGTACACATGGCGACACATCAAGTTATACATTACCCGTATAACATGGCCTCGCTTTGTACAGGTTTCCCGTACAATGGGAAATCCTCATAAACTGGTTTTGTGTAGCTTGACTACACTAGGGTGCATCAGCGTCAACCCGTCTCATTTCGCAGTACTTACAGCACCGTACCTATACTTATCTGCATTTTACGCTTAATTTTGAAAATTGCATTGCATTTAGCCGTAAATAAAAACATATATCGGTTCAATTAAAATTAAATAAGTAATTCAAGTTTTTGCTAACACACTTTTTAGTAAAAGGTTTTTGTATCATAGTGACAGCAGAACACTGACTCCTAAGTCACAGGATCTCCAGCTAGTTTGGGAGTCAGGATTCCTCTATCTGTATGACATTTAATTCACTAAAGTTCATGTGACCTAGTCTCAATGTTGAAGGTTTTTGTATAAATAAAGATTTTTATTATTATAATTGAATATGATATCCTCATCGCCACTCGGCCGCTCTCCATAAACCCTTACCCGCTACTAAGCAATACAACAATATTCTACATTAACTCCAACCACGGCTTATCCCTACGGACCAGTACTCCGTTTCTAAATAAAATACCTCGTCATAAAAGGCTGACTGTGCCGTGCACTATTCAAGGAGTGCAGGTGTCCGACGACGGCTGCTGTCGGCAAGTGACAATCCAATTTTGTTCAGACCTCCCTCGACGCGGTCGGGTAAAACCTCTGCAGTAAACATTGACTGTACTACGATGTTGCCAGTTTAAAATAAATAAAAAGATGTCGGGGATATGAATGGAGGAATAGTTCTCTATCTAAAGTGGTTGGTGGTCTTTATTTAATTTGTTGTTGTTGATAGTTTGCACGATGGGTTGATGAAAACAAGTTTACTTTATCAAGTCACTTTGAACATGAGAAGCTGAACTTTATAACGAAATAGAAAACCATGATTCCACATATAGGTTCAAAAGACTTTAGTCAGGTTACAGATTTATGTACCTAGTATAGAAAGTGTTAGAGTGGTGTGACAGTGGTTAAAGCCGAGGCGGCCACGGACGCGGTGCAAGGGGGCGCATTTTCAGGATGCAAAAAAAAATCACCCTGGCTTCAAAAGCAGTACCTTTACCTACAAAAAATATATCCAAAATAGCCGTGTAATGTAGAGAACTAGACCTGTCCATTGCAGGGACCAACATTTACTAACGAAGTACCTACCCAATATGTACTACTTGAACTAATTTGTATAAGTTTAGGTAAGTATACCAATACCAACTTAACCGAAATACTTACAGGTATACTCAACAAAATAACAACTTGGATGACAGAACATAACCTTGAACTAAATTTTCATAAAACTAAAATCATGTCCTTCTATCCACATCAGAAAACTCCTATAGACATAAAATTTATTTACAATGACGCAAAAATAGAAACAGTAAAAGAATTCAACCTACTCGGCTTATCCATAGATACACATTTAAATTGGAAATCACATATTAAAAAAATCAGGTCAAAATTGTCAAAATTTGCCTATGCCCTCCGTGAAATAAAAAAATCAACAAATTTCTCCACTGCTCTGGTTACGTATTATGCCTATGCATACGCGTGGTTAAACTACGGCATAATATTATGGGGAAATAGTACAGACGCACCAACACTTTTCTTTTTTTTTTTTTTTTGGTGTGGCACTAGTTGTACTTTGTGCCATTTTCAGGTAAAAATTTGGGAAATAAAAATCGGAACGGAAAGGATTACAACGATAGGAAATATGGATCAGACAAGTCATTAATATAATATATTATGTACAATATAATAAATAAACTAAAGTTTAATATCATTTTTATACAGAAAAGAGGCAATTAAATCATAATAAATTATTGGGTTATGTAATAAACAGATCATACGAGTGGGGAAAGGGGTTTTTAAACTAATAAGGGAATCAAGGAAATCAGAACGGTCATGACGAGAACATGAAAAAAATATATGGTCCAAAGTACCAACATCTTCCCCACATTCACACATGTTATCCTCTACAATACGGAGCTTGGCAAGATGGTAAGGAGTACATACATGACCCAAACGCATACGAATGATTTGACTAACAATCAATTTGGAGCACTCAATCTTGAAAAACCACGGTTTAATAGGAACATGAGGTTGCATAAAGTAATAATATTTTCGTTTTGTTTGTGCGCTCTCTCCCCACGAGACACTCCAGGCATCGCGAAGGTATGACTTGGGTAAATTCATGATATCATGGGAAAAGTTTTTATAAGGAAAAGTGTCTCCATCATTGACAGCCTCCTTGGCTAAACCATCCGTCCTGTCATTTCCCTTTATGCCACAGTGGCTAGGAATCCAAACAAAATGTACAGATTGCCCCTTCAACCTTAGTTCATATATTACATTCCTAATATCAAATACAACAGGATAGAAAGCCTTCATTTTAAATGGGAACTTCTCAATTGCCTGTAACGCACTCTTAGAGTCGGAAAATATAACAGTATTTTGTAACTTAGCTAACAAAACATATTCTAGTGCCTTAAATAGGCCAAAGCACTCCCCCGTAAAAACGGAAGACTCCGGAGGAAGTTTTATTTTTTGAATAAGCTTATACTGTGCATGATAAACTCCTACACCTACACAACTATCAAGCGTTTTAGAAGAATCTGTAAATATTAGGTGCCAGTCTTTCCATTTATCATCAATATTACTGATAAATTTAGAATTCGCTCCAGAATCAGTTTTGGCGATACCCATATCATATGTTATTTCAGGCTTTATAAGTAGAGAGTCAAAAACGTTATCATTAAATATTGCTAGCTTTGGTGCATTATGCACAGGCGATTCAAGTAACTTAAACTTCCTGTAACTAGTAATTAAACAAGGAACAGATTTGCATCTCCAATAATTGGAGCTTTCAATCAAAGAATTTAGATTATCTAGCCTAATGATCAATGGATGGTTGGAAAATTGCATGATTTTAAATAGAAACCTATCAGCTAACAGCTGTCTTCTCAAATATAAAGGAGGCTCACCACACTCTACTTGCAACGCATTTAAAGGACTCGAACGCATTGCACCCGAAATAATTCTGAGAGCTTTAGATTGAATATTATCTAACTTTTTGAACCATTTTTTACTACCACCTTCTAATAAAAACGTACCATAATCCAAAATACTACGAATTATAGCATTGTATAACAATTTCTGGTTAAAAGGGTGAGCACCCCACCACACACCCGAGAGGCATCTCATAATATTCAACTGCTTTTCACATCTATCCACTATATAACTTAAATGAGATTTACCTGTCATTTTCTTATCCAAAATTAAACCCAAGAATTTGGCTTCCTCCCCAACGTTTAGAGTATGATTGCAATAGGAAACTTTAGGTGGCGGAAAATCCCGTTTTCTAGAAAAAACTACTACAGAACTTTTTTTAGCTGATAAATCCAGCCCATTATTATCAAGCCAAGCCTTTAATGACGTGAGGGATTCTGTTAAAGAATTACATGCAGTTGGGATAGACATGTTTATTGAATAAATTAGTAGGTCGTCAGCGTATTGTAAAACACTAACGATACCATTTAAGGACGCCTCAAGATCATGTGTATAAATGTTGTAAAGTAACGGGCTAAGTACAGACCCTTGAGGTAATCCCTTATACACAGTTCGTGAAAGTCTTGAACCTTGATTTGTTATTACAGATATAAAGCGAACAGATAAGATATTAATAATAAAATTAATTAAAATTGACGGCACCTGCAATTTCATTAGTTTATTTTTGAGCACTTCTATGATTACATTGTCATAAGCTGCCGAAACATCTAAAAATGCAGCAACCACCGATAAATTATTAGAAAAGGCCAAATTGATGTCTGTGGTAAAGATACTTAAACTGTCTATGGTACTTTTGGATTTACGAAAGCCGTATTGAGAAATCGAAAGCAAATTATTTCTTTCGATATGCCATTCAAGACGGTTCTTAACCAGGTGTTCTGCAATTTTAGCTATAACTAAAGATAAGGCTATAGGTCGATAAGCAGCCGGATCATCTGGAGATTTTTTAGGCTTTAGTATAGGGACTATTTCTTGAGTTCGCCAAGAGGTAGGAATATTCCCAGAAATCATTATGGAATTAATTATTTCTAAATAATATGAAAGTGAGGAATCTCCCATATTTGAAAAGAAAGCATAAGGTATTCCATCTTCTCCAGGACAAGAATCTTTAACACTCGACAATACCCCTATAAGCTCGTCTAAAGAAAAAGGTAAGTTTAAACTATTCGATTCTTTTATTCCAGGATATAATGCGCAACAAGGCATCAAAGAATTTTTTTCAGGAGCTGTTGCAGGGGCCAATCTATCAAGAAAATCGTCAGCTAACGCAGGAGACAACTGAATACCACAACGATTTTGATTAAAAGCATTCCTAAAACGCTTAATGTTACTCCAGACCTCCGAAGGACAAGTTCTAGGAGAAAGGGAGGCACAGAATGATCTCCATCCCTCAAATTTCCTTTCCCTCAAAAAATCTCTAGTCTCATTAATTATACCAGTAAGTTTATTTAAATTTTCTTCCGACATATCCTCACCATACTTTCTTTCCTCTTCCTTTCTTTTTCGTACTGCATCTGTACATTCAGTATTCCACCAAGGAGGCATAGGTAAATTGTTTGTGCGGGAACTTTTTACAGGGAAAATCTCATCCGCTACTTCAAGCATGCAAAGAGCTAAGGCTCGAGAGCAATCATCTTCTCCTCCATGAAGTATTTCAGGTAACTGTGAAACTTTGACTTCAAGGACCTGTTTAAATTTTTCCCAATCAGCTTTACCTAATCTGTACTTTAATCGAGGAGGACGCCTTTGACTGATGGGATATTTGTCAGGGGATGCTATTACTAGGGGAAAATGATCACTGCCTAGTGTAGAAGAAAAGACAGACCAAGTGAGTGATAAGGCCAAACTAGGGGAACAAATCGACAAGTCCACAGCACTCGGCAATTCATTGGGCTTGGTACGTCTAGTCGGTGTCCCAGTATTTAATACACATAAATTATTGTCATCTAATATTTGTAGCAAACGTACACCATCACTTTTATTTTCAGCGCTTCCCCACGTCTGATGATGACAATTAAAATCTCCCATTATCAAGACAGGGCTTTTCAATGAACAAAAAATATCACTCGTCTCTTGTAGAGCAGCGGAGGAAGGCTTTGGAATATATACAGAGGCATAAGATACATTATTTACACGTACAGCAACGAAATCAACTAAAGAATACTGATTGGGTAATGTAATTTGAGAAAATGCAACATTGTTTTTGATTAAGATGGCAACACCACCGTAGCCATCAGTTCTGTCATTACGAATGCAAACATAACCTGGAATACCAAATTTTCGACCGTGTTTAAGCCATGTTTCACTCAATGCAACAATAAGTGGTTTATACTTGTTAACTAAATAGAAAAGATCAGTTTTTTTATTAGTCACTGACCTGACGTTCCATTGAATAATCAAATCCATTATCGTTTTTGTCAATCAGTAATTTACAAATCAGGTCAGCGTTGTTCGGTTTTATGTATTTTTTATTTTGTAACATCTTAATAAGACTGTAAATTAGATCCATAATCTGTTCATGATCTTCTTTTTGTTCGGGTTTATTCTGTAGTGCACACCCATTACTGGGACTTGGTAAACTGAACTCATTTATTAATGCATTGTGTGCTGCTCTGTCATATCCAGACGCAGATTTAGGAGGCGAACGTGGTTTTTTAAATACTGTTTTTTTAAAAGAAGTTGTCCTAGGACCATTATTCACATTATCATTAGTGTGGAAGTATGCGGATTTGGAGTCTGATTGAGAAATTTTACTACCTGAAACAACTTTATCTGCATAAGACATAGAGGAAGATGGATGCAACTTACTAGCCTCCAAATAAGAAATACATGAATGAGCCATAGTGTTTTTGATATCTCTTTGTCTCTTAAACTCAGGGCATGCTTTATTTATAGCAAAATGAAAACCAGAACAATTTATACAAGATGCACAATCCTCCTCAATGCTACACGATTCAGCTGAATGATTTTGTCCGCATTTAAAACATCTCGGCTCTGCAGCCCTACATTGTAATTTTGTATGTCCGTACCTACAGCATCTGAAACACTGAATGGTGGGGTACACATATGTATCAACATTTAATGCATTATAGCACATGAATATTCTCTTTGGTAGAATTTGTCCATCAAAGGTTAAAACAATGGATTCTGAAGGTTTCCAAACTGGACTACCATTAATCTGCACTTTATAATTTAACCTCCGAATTTTAATGACCTTTCCACACCCAATTGGTGTAGAAATATTTGCTTCAATTTCATCGAATGACCATTCTGAAGGAACACCACGCACAATACCCATTCTAGTTACATTAAATGTCGGGATAAAGGCTTTGAATCCATTAGTACTTAATAAGTTAGACTTTAAAAAATCATTTGCATCATGAAAAGTCGAAAATGCAACTGCACACTTATTGCGGCCTATCCTTTTAATGCTTCCATTAATTATATTTTTAAATCCTCCCCGTTTCATAAAGTTTCCAAACGCAATGGGATGTAATACAGTTCCACTATTAGGTAAGTCAGTGATGCGCTGTACATGTATCAAATAAGGAGATACATCGGTATGTATGTACTCCTTCCTACCAACCGGCTCAAAACTTGCTTGACTAGGCTTTGACTGTGGCTCAAGTTGGGACGATGCTTGGTTACCATGGGTATTTTCAAGAACAATCTCTTGGGGATTACAATTACACTCTGTGATACTTAGTTCATTCTGGCCATGACCTTTTCTGCTGCGTTTCCGTATTTTACATGTTTTACATATTCTCCTGCGTTTTCGTGTAGATTTTTCACTACTGTCAGTGGCCACTGAACCATCAGTGTCCATGCCACTTTTATACACATTACTATCATTTCGTGACATGATAGTCACATAGTTTGCGACATCCTCGGGGGGATTTAGGCCGCCGCCTAAATCCCCCTGCAAGTTATTAGGGGGGTCGTTCATACAACCCGGACCTACGTACTAATCATACAATATAAAAAACTTACCAAATATTCACCTACGAACACTACTACAAATATATACAATTATTATACAAAATTATATACAAAGATAAGACTCAACTGATCCGTTTTACAATAAAAATTAAATTTCAAGAAGAAAAACAACCGCGCGCAACCGAAGTTTCCCGCCTTTTCCAACACTTTTCTTACTACAAAAACGACTGATTAGAATACTAGCCAATATAGATAGCACAGACAGCTGCAAACCCCATTTCCAAGAACATAAACTTCTAACCCTACCTTGTATATATATCTTGGAAATGTGTAAATTTGTTAAAAATAATCAAAAACTCTTCACTACACGTGAAAACATACAGACTCACTACACACTACGACACAAAAATAGACTAAATCAGCCAGGTTCTAAGCTAAAAATACACTCCACAAGCACTTTAGTAATGTCAGTTAAAATATATAATAAATTACCCGATGAAATTAAAAATGAACAAAAATTTAATATCTTTATAAATAAATTAAAACAACTTCTAATCCGTAAATGTTATTATAATGTACATGAATATTTAAATGATAAATTTAATAAATAAATAATAATAAAAAAACCGCAATAATAATCTATAATACCAATAATAATAATATATGTGTAATTTAAATAAATATTAATGTATAAATCCAATATATAAGTAGTAAAAATTATATGACACAATTTATGTACCTAGTTGTAAGCCCTTCACAAAACGAATGAGTAGATAAATATTGAAGTTGTAAACTAATACTAATTTATAATAGCCCTCCTCCTAATTTGTATTTTGTTATGCCCGACAGGGCCCACAATGCTCTAAAACTACTGTATGTATATTCCTATGTACCTACCACCTAAGTTCACATTGTGGAATGCAATAAAAGTATTGAGTATTGAGTATTGAGTAAGTAGGTACAAATAGATAGACAAGCGGAGTGTGATTTGATTATTGTTTAATCATAATTATCATCATTTAAATGGTTGTACGGTGTACCTTTGTCCACGCTGCACCTAAGCTGTAGTCTGCCTGTGTGATGAAAAGATTAGGTATACGGTGGACATAGCTAAAAACCATTTATTTTATTCCTAAAATACTTAAGTACTATTTTGCTTTTCGCTCGCCGACGAATGGCGTGTCATAATGTTCGAAGTAACGTCGCACGGACTGGTCTCCGAGTTGGCTCTCGTATACCACCGAAGTCAGCTGCTCCACCAGTTCCCAGGTACTTGGACTGAAGTGCTGCTCGTTTGTGAAGCCCAGGAATGAGGACCGTTCCGTATCCAACAAGTCTGAGGTCTTGAACAACGATATTTTTATCATTAGTCAAAAGAATCGTCCCGACTGTCATGGCGGCACACTGAAGCGGAGACTTGCCATCGACGTAGTGAATAAAATAGTTCATCCAAAAGCGTGTGCGCAAAACACAGGTGTCTTCTCTACCTCACCGTCACAGTCCAATGGGACGGCCATAAGACGCGACCAGACGCGACACGGCTAAACACACTTTGGCAGTGCCGGATTAAGCAAGCGCGGGGCCCGTAGCAAATTCAATCGATAGGCCCTTGATCTGCCAGAGAGGGTACCAGCCAAAAAAATATTAATATTTTAGCAACTTCGTTCATAAAAATTTGTGGTATACCCGGAGCTAACTTTTAGAAATATGATAAAATTTATATTTATTGTAGTAGCTTTTAACCACAAACTATCCATTGGCTAGTTGACCATTGTAGGGATACGTGGTGGGTAGGGCGGCCTAGGAATTGGATTTAGCTTACCGTAAATGAAAAATGCAAATAGGAGGGTCAACCAATGATTAAAACACAAAAAAAAACCGGCCGAGAGCGAGTCGGACTGGCGCACCGAGGGTTCCGTACAAACCTTTTAAAGGACAAACTTAACTTTGCTGTTCGATCCAACCGCAAATAATAAGTTTGTAATAGTGGAATCGCTTTTTTTTGTTATTAAACTACATATTTACGGTTTTCAGACTGTTCCCTTAACATGTGCTATAAGACCTTGCTTTTTGCCAAATTTCGTGATTCTAGGTCAACGAGAAGACCCAAACTTATAGGGTACTTCCGGTTCACCTAGAATCACGAAATTTGGTTAAAAGCAAGCTTGGCTTACAACACAAGTAAAGGGAAAAGTCCGAAAAATTAAAAAAAAGGTTTAAAATTAAGGTAAATTTTAGTACTTACTTACAAGTTGGACAGACGGACAAGAAAGTGATCTTTTTTCTTCTTCCCTTTCTTTTTAAAAAAAAAGGAAACCCTTCCGTTTTTTTTAAAAAGAAAGGGAAGAAGAAATTACTTAAAGGAAACTGTCGTTTGACCATTTAGCAAGGTCTAACTTTGTCGACTTATACAAAAAAGCATACCAATTAAGAAAATGTAGGATTGAAGAGCGAGCGCAACGAGCTCGAACATTTTAGCATTCACCTCGAATTTGATTGAATTTTGCGTTTACGAAAATTTTTACACTCCACCTCCACCGGATCTGGGTCTTTTGCGCGAAAGACATTTGCGCGAAAGACACTTGCGCGAACCCACTTGCGCGAAAAGACATTTGCGCGCATGGACTTTAGCGCGAACAGACTTTTGCGCGCCAGGACACATGCGCGACTTGACTTTTGCGCTAACGGACTTTTGCGCGCCAAGACACTTGCGCGAATGGACTTTTGCGCGAAAGGACACTTGCGCGAATGGACATTTGCGCGACTGGACTTTTGCGCGACTTAATGGCCACTGAGGTTTACTATGTACAGAAACAACATCACGCTTGTTATTACTTGAAGGTGGTTTTTTTTTGGTTTTTCCGCCATGGGTGTCGTTTTCATGGTTTTCGGGGTACCTGATTACGAAAATGAAAATCCAAGATGAAGCCGTGGAAAATTTTTGATTTTTCCATCATGGGTGTCGTTTTAATGGTTTTTGGGGCCGCTTATTACGAAATGAGGTCAAAATGAAAATCCAAGATGGCGCCGAGCTAAACTTTTGGTTTTTATCATGGGTGTCGTGATGGAAACCATGATGGAAAAACCATAAAAATTCCGCGGCGCCATCTTTGATTTTCATTTTGACCTCATTTTCGTAATCAGAGACCCCGAAAACCATGAAAACGACACCCATGATGGAAAAACCAAAAATTTTCCTCGGCGCCATCTTGGATTTTCATTTTGACCTCATTTTCGTAATCAGGTGCCCCGTAAACCATGAAAACGACACCCATGGCCAAAAAACCAAAAAAAAAACTACCTTCAAGTAATAACAAGCGTGATGTTATGTTTCTGTACAGAGTAAACCTCAGTGGCGCAAGTGTCCATTCGCGCAAATGTCCTTTCGCGCAAAAGCCCATTCGCGCAAGTGTCTTAGCAAGCAAAAGTCCGTTCGAGCAAACGTCCAATCGCGCAAAAGTCCATTCGCGCATTTGTCTTTTCGCGTAAGTGGGTTCGCGCAAGTGTCTTTCGAGCAAATGTCTTTCGCTCAAGTGTCCTGATACCACCTCCACCGGTTATATTTTCTTCTGACAATTCTTCAGCATGAATGGTCAAAAGAAAATGACTTAAAGAAAACTTTCGTTTGACCATTAAATGCAAGGACTAACTTTGTCGACTTATACAGAAAAGCTCACCAATTGAGAAAACGTAGAATAGCATTTTTCGATTTTTTGTCTCAAAAAAAAAAATAGAACGAATTCTACCAATCAATAAAAAAACTCGTGAAAGCAAATAGCGTACAAAAATCTTAGCACTCCACCTGGGTAGGTTATATTTTCTTCTGACAATTCATACTGAAATAGGAGTCATGCAGATACTTTGTCGACTAATGCAGAGAAGATTCTAGAAACAAGAGAACGCAAGAGCGAGCGAAGAGAGCTAAAAAATTTTTTAGTATTTCGCCTGATAGGTGGGTTTCTCTGTAGTTGTCCGAGATTTCGGGGGTTTTGAACCCCCAACGGCGGTAGGCGGGTTTGAATACGCGGGGCCCGTAGCATTTGCTACTCCTGCTACTGGGCTAATCCGGCACTGCACTTTGGAGGAATACCGTAAAAGGGACACAACCTCTCTCCCAACTTGGAGTCTGTCGCCTGAACAGACTGGGCCCGAGATGGCGGCGACTTTGAGTAGCAACTATGGGATCCGATCTTAAGGGACTGAGGCAGTTGTCGTTTGGCGTGCGTCGTCAGTGCGCTCGGCCGATCGGTATTGTCTTTCATTCATTATTTCTATACAAAATCAACGGGGCGGGGCTAGAGACCGTTTCTATGTGGCGAGTTCAAGCACAATTTTGCTTAGTGGTGATCAGATGGGAATGTCCACGATAGTACATAAATAAAAAACCAAATAAAAATGCTTGAAACTCACCTTCACCAAGGGCATTAATACTCTCAGTCGTACCCAAGTTCCTCAAACTAAACATAGCTCTATCCCCCGAATACTGAAACGTTACTCAAAATTTAAAGGCTGCTTAACATTTGAGCAGCTCCTAAATTTTAAATTTTGTATGGCCAAACGTCACTTTTGAGTATCTGTTAAATATAAGTGCTACTTAAATTTTGAGTGACGTTTCATTATTCGGGGGTAAATCTTTCAAATAATGGTTTAGTTTCATCTATCAAAGTATTCTTTAAATTCTCTACATCACTCTCACTGCATGGTGGAGCAGGGTCTACCGAGGTAAACAAACTCTTTGATAGGTTTAACTCCTTGGTGCTCGAAAAAATACTTAATTTGCCTCGTTTCGGTTTGGGCGATGCGACTCGTTACCACACCTAACTAAATGCGACATTTGTTATGAAAAGCGATCGGCTCAAGCCCAGCCGAGTGTGTTGTTGACTCCCCCCTAAATCAAGACGATAGCTCCTGGCAACACTTCACAATTATAAAACTCTGCTCGTACTTGAGTTAGGTACTCACCGCCATCGTTGTTGTAAATAAAAAGCACGCCAATAAAACTGTGCTATACTTCAACTTGATAATCATTTCACAGGAGTGAAATCAACATTATTCCTCCTTAACGAAACTTTGTACGAATTGATGTCGACAATATATTTGTTAGTTCAATTTAGACATAAAATGAAATAAAAACTATAAATATTTTTTATTACATTTTGATGTTGTGAAAATAAATTGAGGCCTCTCGTGTATGAAAGAAAATTCAGAGATTGTAAACTAGAATTTTATTTACAAAAATACTGGGATTTTAATAAATACAAATGAATTTTTCAACGAGTATGAAACATATCACCCAACGCGACATAGTAGAATAGTTTGTTTTTTTTTTAATGCGGCGCCTTAAAACTATTGTGAATCATTGATCTTTTAAATGATTATTGACTTTTTATGTTTAATAATAATTTCTGGTCTCTCAAATTTTAAACAAAATATAATATAAAATAAATCTTATACATGGTGCAGTGGGCATTTATGCGCAAATTGATGCCATAAATTCAGTACATGATGTTACTAAGCAAAAATACTGTCGGTTAAAAAGTAAAGCCCTTTAGCCAGGTTCGCGACATTTCATCCATGTAAATTTATACCCAGAGGGTGAAACAGCCAATTAAAATAATTGTTATAATTTAGTAGGAGTAATAAAAACCTTTTTAAAAATTGTTAATTGATTATGGTTTTTTTTGTTTAAAACTTAAATTTTATACTTTTTGCTGTGCCCTACAGGTTCCGTAATAATTGTATCATAGCTTGAAGCCATTGTAAGATCTTTAAACATGCGGGAGGAAACGCCCGGGTGTCACCACTGCGAGGATCTACCGGAGGACACGGTGGAGCACACAGTGGAGGTTTGCCCTGCTTGGGCGGAGCACCGTGTCCGCCCCCGGCCACCGTAGGCGCGGGCCTGTGGACGGTGAACTATGTTCTCGCCGTCCGTCCGTCTTATGACGCCAGGCCGTGTCGACGAAGCGTTCGTGTTCCACGCGCGCCTCAAAGACATGTCAGCAGAAAGGAAGGGGTCCGCAAGGGCCGATGCCTGCCGTGGCTGCGGGACTGTTCGAAAGAGATACCGCGGCTCCGGAACACAAAGGGCTAATAAGGAACATGGATGGGTTTTAGTCAGTTAAAGTCTGACACTCCCATTCATCCCCTCCATTCGGTGATTCCCCATAAAAAAAATTATCTTCAAACATGCAAAAAAAAGATGTGAATATGAATCATGTGCGGATCCCATGGTAACAGTTTGCGCATTGATGTCTCTAACACCTTGTATAATCAAAATCATAAAATTAAATAACATAACTAATGTAATCAGCCTTCAACAGTCAGCAAAGTGTTAGCATACTGGAACTCAGGACTGTTTTCATATTCAGACATGTCGAGAGCCACTTCACAGCTTTCACGTACAACGGGACGTGGGTCCTGTAGGTACCTGAAAGATATAGTGTTATTTGTTAGTGAAGAAACAATACTGTAAAAGATTTTAGGCATAATAACTTCGGTTTATTTAACAAAAATAAATAAAATTAAAGTCTTTGGCAATGGGCTTAGTTTCCACCATCAATAAATTGCAAATCTATTTAGTCCGTCAGAGTATTGGAAAATAATAGACACGTACAAGTCAATGAATATTGACCAAGATAAAACGCATCAAATCTCGGGAGTGGGGGCTCGTGACGTCACAACGCACTAAAAATTATAGCACGGCGTGACGTAATGAGAATTTTAAAAGCGTCTTATCTTCGTCAACTTTGGTCTACGTAACAAAAGAAAAAATACGTGTCAAATATTTTTTGAAAATCTAACTGACGGACTAATTAGATTTTTTCAGGAGACAAGCCTATTTAGGGTTCTTACAAACTAGCGGCACGTTGCCAACGGCAGATAAACTGCAGCCGTTGCCACCTGTCGACTGCAGCCGTCGACGCGCCGGCGGCAACCGCCGACGCCACAACGGCAAGCGTCGACGGCAGCCGTCGACAGGTGGCGACGTCTGCAGTTTATCTACCGTTGGCAACGTGCCGCTCGTCTGTAAGAATCCTTAGGGAGCAAACTGACTATCTAGTAATCTACCTAGCCTTTTCTCAACTATGTTGGTGTTGACTTCTAGTCTTACTGGATACAGCTGAAAACAGCATTCACTTGGAGCAACAGCCTTTATGACTATGTAACAAAGTAAATTGGTAGTAATGGGTACTACAAAACCCCTAGGAAAGACTGGTTGTCAGAGTTTGTGACTACAGTAACTACACTAAGCAATAATAAAAGACATGCCTTTTTATTATAGTGGTTAAAAACCTAATAAAATATAGGTTTATTTAGAAAGTATTCAAACAATATTTACCTCTGCAACACCTTGGTGCATTCATTACTAGCGATGGATCCCAGCGCCTCAGCTGCCTCATGTCTCACCATCTCATGTTCAGAGGTATCTTCAAGGGTCTTCTTCAGGAACGGCACGCTGCGCTCATCCTGCATCTGACCGAAAACAAACGCTACTTCATGACGAAAGAGGGCGCTGGATGCTTTGAAACCTGTAAATTGAAAAAAATATTGGATTTGATTTTTAAATATAATTGATTTTTATACAATGTCAAATTAATAAATGAAACGTAACATCACATAAAAGCCTGTAATCCCCAAAGGGTTAGGCAGATGTGTACCTTAAATAATAAAATCATTTAATTCGAGTATCACAGACTCATAATAGAAATCACACGAATTCATATAAAGAACACCCACATTTTGCCAGTTATGTTTTAAGTCCCATATTATAGGGTGAGCCTATTGCCAGTCACACAAAAACAGACTGCGAGACAGCTACTGAATAATTCTAATCGAAAAACCCATCAACACTTTGCCCAACCTAGAAATCTAACAGAGGACCTCATTCTTAGCAGTCATGTTTGCAACCACAAGTCAATGAAGAAGTTTTAAATAAATTATGGTTAGTTTAAATGTTGTTTTGAACTTAAATTCATGTAAAAAAAGACATGTTGCTTGCTGATCGACAAACTAAATTATGGACAGTGCCTAGGCTTAGCCTGCCTATACCAATTTAAATTATACTGAACGTTGGATATTTGACTATTGACAATGCTTTAAGACTTTGTACTCAAAACTCTAATTTGTTTTTCCTACGCATTTTATTGCATGTACAGTCGTGGTCTATTCCGACTGATTAGTAAATTTTTACGCTTAAATCATGCGGAGGCGCCGAGCCACGACCCCTTAAAGTTTAGGCCTATTAGGAAAGCGTCAATTTGGCGCGCAAAATAACTATCGTTTGGCGTGCGTCGTCAGTGCGTTCGGCCGATCGGTATTGTCTTTAATTCATTATTGCTATACAAAATCAACGGGGCGGGGCTAGAGACCGTTTCTGTTGCGAGTGCAAGCAAAATTTTGCTTAGTGGTGATCAGATGGGAGTGTTCACGATAGTACATAAATAAAAAACCAACTAAAAATGCTTGAAACTCACCTTCACCAAGAGCATTAATACTCTCAGTCGTACCCAAGTTCCTCAAACTAAACATAGCTCTATATCTTTCAAATAATGGTTTGGTTTCATCTATCAAAGTATTCTTTAAATTCTCTACATCACTCTCACTGCTTGGTGGAGCAGGGTCTACCGAGGTAAACAAACTCTTTGATAGGTTTGACTCCTTGGTGCTCTCGTTGGCAAACCAGTTGATCCTTTGCAGTGCAATTTGACAAGTCTCGGCAACTTCTATAGCTGGGTCATGTTGGTACTTCTCAAGTAACTCACGGAGATTTGGGTCACCAATAGCGCCTAACGCTTCACCTGGAAAGTAACAGTTATTTTGATGTTAAATGTGAGTTTTAGAAATAGTTTTAGTAGAAGTATTTCTTACAAGAATACCTTGGAAAAGAGAAAAAGAACATGAAGGTGTTTCTTATTAGTATCAAAGTAAATTTCAACTGTAACTACAAATCTTGAGACAAGTGTCACTCAATATGAAGTGCAAACCATGACTCACACCTCTACCCGTGCATGCATTAGCTCACGTACTCACTATCGCAAGATTTATCACAAAATAAGCATGGTAATTGATAAGAACCAACCTGCCTCATGGCGGACTATGGGATCATGGCTTTTATCCTCCAAAATACTCCTAAGAACAGGTATCGCACGTTCATCCTGCATCTGACCTAAACAGTAAGCTAATTCATGCTTTAGTAGAACAGATTTGTCTACAAAACACTGGCTGATGCTCGCAATAGCGGCTTCGCCTCCCAAGTTTCGTAGTGTAAATAACGCTCGGAAACGCTCCTTCATTGGCCTCGATGGATCATTGAGGACTTTACCGATGCTCCTCACAGCAGACTCGCTGGCGTTTGCCATTTTTGAGATAGTTTAGTTTTTAAGAAAAAATAAAATAATTCTAGTATATCAACAAGCAAGAACATGCGGTTTTGACAGGATAAAACAAAAGAAGAAACTGACAGTAGTCTACATTTGATAGACGTCATCTGTGAAATATAACATGTTCGGATAGCCTTTCAGAGTTAAATTTTGCTCACATCAATCATACGACAGATTTTGGTGTAAAACAAAAAGCTGGCGTAAAACCATATTTAAAACAATGATTTAATGACGCCTGTGTAGGTACAGTCACCAGTGCATCAAATAACTACAAACGGACAAAATTTTCTCATTCGATTTTGAATTTATGATAAAAATCATTTGAAATAATTTGACAGTTTGTAGTGACTTCATGTGCTGGCGACTGTACAGTGCTTTTGTTGATTTTCAAATAAATAATCATACAACAAGAAACTATCCGAAACAAAAACACTAATGTTACCATACCTTTTTTTTAATATCCACAAAAAAATAACAATTTACTGGTAACTTCTTGTGATATTAATTTATATAAATAGCTCTCGAGCAACAGTAAAAGTCAGGAATAGCTTGTAATTTTTTTTAATCCCAAATGAAACACAATAAACAAATGTTTTTTTTAAAACATCGCTTAGCTAGATAATGTTATCTTACTTGATTTTGACCTCTATACAATTGTGCACTCGGTACTTGTTGCTGGAAAGGTGTGCAAAAATTGTAACTACGTAGGTACGAGGCTTCTACAAATCGCAAAAAATAATGATGAAATCTATATAAGATTATCTTAAACAATGTTCATTATCAGTCTTTCGCGGACATTCAATCGATGCTCATGCGTCGAGCATCGAAATCGTACTAAACAAATAAGTAGACGTAGAAAACAGAGACTTTATTTGAATAAAGTGTAAAAAGAAGTAAAAGGTATACAAGTTATTATTTTTACAATTTATTTTAAGAATAGGAATTCGTGAATGTTTTGGCAATGGCATTGTTATTAATATGTTTTTACTAACACAAAAAGTGATAAATATTGCTTGAACCTTGAACTCAATTGAATGCTATTCTTTGGAACATACTGACATGAATAACATTGCATTATTATATTTTATTTGTATTTGTCTTGCACGTTTCTGTTTTTTTTTTTAAATGTATTTCGGTGTTTTTGGGTCTTGGAACTCTGCTTTTAATTAAGGCGCGTTAATAAAATATAATGACACCCATAGCTCACCACACCATGTCACAGCAGTAGGTACCTATATATAAACATATATAGTATAAACGTATACATAAACTCAGACCTATTTCCCATGGGGGTAAGCAGAAACTACAGACCGCTATGATCTGCTGCGATCCTTACATAGGTACTCCTGACATGTCACCGTCCTTTTCGGGATTAAGGACATTTTTTGAATCAACCTTATTTTTTTTGGTTAGAGTCAAGCACCTTGTAGGTACCTATCTAGTGCTTGGTTGGTGGTGCAGTTTTTGACATGCATCTACATTCTCTGGGGTTATCAAGGATCCTTATTTGAAAAATTCTACTCTCTGGGAAAAACTTAGGTCAAGTTACAGAATATGTTATAGGTACCTAGATAGGTACTTGTTATTTTACCGGTTTTTGTCGGCCATCAGAGCGGCATATTAATTACTTAAGTTGGTAAATAAAGTTGACCTTACACTAAACAGCTGTGCTTTGTGTACCTAAACCTCTCTTATTTACATTTCTATAGACCGCATACTTGAGTCAACGTCTACGATAAGTGCAAGTGACACAATCACAATTATTATTTACATACTATCGTCCACCTATCACTGGCCCCACTAAACAAATAATAACGTCTCTTCTACGTGGTCTAAATTAACTTTAATCAGTCTATTTACTCTCAAACATTGACACGTTGAATCAATAATTTATTCAAAGAAATTGGGGTGATTCTATATACGTCGCTTGGCTAATACTTGGCGACTACATTATCACTGATAACTTATTAATTTTGCTGCTGTCACAAAAACAAAAACTCACCTCTTCTGCTTCAAACAACACAGCGAAGGAAACAAGACAAATTATGTCGTCTGTAAAAAAATACAGGACGCGTTCAATTGATTCAAATACCATCCTCATCATTTCAACTCAAAACTCGATTCTAGTCGGCCTGGTTTCTTTGGCTAAACTTAAGTCAGCATTCGGTCAAAACTTTGCCCCATCAGCCAAATCAACGTCTCGTCTGGTTTCCGACAGCCTTCTGTGTCACGAACTCAGTCTAGCAGATCTGCAGAGTTATACCGAGCATGGCTCACTTCATGGCTGTTTATGCCACTCGTATTCGGTAGACAGTCTTCTTTGTGAGTGTCCATGTGTCGGTACCGTAGGTCATTGAACATCGCGTCACGTAGAGACTTTATGATTGTTTAAGTTTTGTGAGAATTACCTAACACCTTACTATTTATTATTTCTCAGGATCCAGAAACCACCGGCTATCAGTGACACATTGGATTTTACCCATAGAGGCTCTGGGAACATGGGTGACATGATCAGCCGATGGTGGTGGGGTGGCGATCCTGATGCGAAGAATGAGGTGTCTGGCATGTCTTTAAGAGACGTCTACAATGTACAAAAATCTTGGAAGAAGATACAGGAAAATTCTAACCCGAACGGCATGATGATATTTTTTAGGTAAAGTATGGATGGAAACAATTAATAATTGTTTCTGTAGAGGTACCTACGCGGCTCTTTCGAGATTGAACGATGTTTCTTCTATCGGCCCAATATTTTGTTAGTGCTGGGTCCAGCAGTTGGTCCAAAATGCTAGTTATGCGGAAGTCTCGTCGTTTTAATTTGCGATCAAAAAGTTTAAAATATTTGTTAAGGAAAAAGGTTCGGTTATTATAAGAGGTTGTCTGAAATATCATACTGGCTGTGTATGCCCAAAAAAAATCAAATAACATGTAAATTTTCTTTTTTCTTTTAATTATGCATAATAGGTACCTATGGCTTCTGGATTTAGTTTTTCGTGGCAATCAGCCGGTAATTAGGTCGTTATTACTAAAATTAAACAAGAGTTGCAACCTTTTTGCCGTGTCATACGTTATGAGGCCATTTGAAAGAAATCAATTTGCCGGTGTAACCTATTTTATAATAAAAAAAACTCTTAATGGAAAATATTTCATTTGTAACAAAATCAATAATAAATGTTGTGTTACAGTACGCTTATTAGGCCCACTGGTAAACGCCGTAAGAAATACCAATGGGTGTGAATCAGCTAGTTTGCGTAGATTCAATACATACGCATCTTTGTCTAGGACTGTAGGTAGGCTACCTATTACCAACACAGTGTGTAGGTAATAGGTAGCCTACCTACAGTATAGATATGTATAGACACACACATTTATAACAGCTATTTGTGAGATATTAGCTGTTATATATGATCGCGTATTCATGCATTAAGAACTACTCACACTTATTCAGCTCTATTCAGCTATAATGCCCAGAGAAAACAACGATTTTGTACGAGACTCGTACGCATCCGTTATGCGCACGCGTCTCACACAAAATCGTTGTTTTCTCTGGGCATAAGCTGAAGAGAGCTGAATAAGTGTGAGTAGTCCCTTATTCCGTCCCTCGATTCCGCATCATTACCCCCTACCCCCCCTAAATAGAATTTTTTCTTCGGTTTTTTTTTTAACTGTTTTTAATAGCAGATTAGAATAGCTTAATTATTGCACTTTTGTATGAAACAGCCGATTTTTTTTTTAATTAACGATTTAAAATTTCAATGCCCAAAAAAAAATTCGGAATGATGTAGGTACTGAATCACCATTTGTGCGTCGATGTCCCTTCCACCGTGTATTACCCAGACTAGCTTCGTCAAAAACATATCCTATAGCTCTAAAAAATAGGTAGCTTTCCGTCTGTGAAAGAGGTATTGAAGTCGGATGCAGTAGTTTCGGATATTACCTACCTCCTACATTGGAACTTAGAAAATTTACCTATGAAGTTTAGTGTAGATAAGATATTTAACGAGCTCATAGCCGCCCAGGTCGATCGTCAGGTTAAGCCTTGCTTGCCTAGGTTGGTCCGTGGATTGGTTTACCCATTACATACCGAGTTTCCTCCGTGCCTTGTAAAGCACGTTAAGCCGTTGGTCCCGACTGTCATTCGTGGACAATCGTTACAGTCAGGGGCCCGAAAGTCTGACAACCAGTCTTACCAAAGGATATCGTATTACTTTGTAGGTACTAACTGGTTGTGGAGTTCAGATAGACAGTCGCTCCACGTAAAATACGGGTATTCAGCTGCTTCCGGTTAGACTCGAAGCCGACCGCAACTTAGTTGGGAAAAGGCTAGGCTGAAGACGATAAGATATTTAACGTCCTATTTCCCCACAGACTCTTCGACGCGGAACCCGAAACCAAGCTCTTCTTCAAGAACTTAGCAGACGTGCATACAGAGGAAGAAATGGCAGCAAACGTCGTGTTCAGAGCACATATCATCAACATCATGTCTTCCCTCGATAACACGATTATAAACTTGAATAAACCAGAGCTCGTGGTCGCGTGGATGCAGAAGCTTGGAGACTCACACCGGAGACATCGGATCGAGAAAAGACATTTTTGGGTGAGATTTTGCCTGGAATCCGGCCTTAGAGCAATACCTCTTAGGTGGACAACTTACTGGGCGACTTTCTCTAAGGAAAATGGGTCGAAAATAAAAATTTAAATTTACCATCGGCTGGCGCAGTTACTCTTAAGAGTTTTTTTTTCGACCCATTTTCCTTAGTCAAAGTGGTCCAGTTTGATGGTCTGAAACACCACTTAATAGGTACTACGCTCATTATGTTACATCCTGTACAAATTATTGGACGTTAAATAGGTTATCGAGAGTTTTTTCGTAACGCGTATGAAGCTCTTCTACGCCTAGGGTTTTCACTGAGAAACAATTAAATGAAAGCATAAGACGTGTAGGTATTATTTCACTGTTGATTTTTTTATTTTATTTGAGCCGAGCTTTGAAAATCCTTCCGTGTACTTTAATGTAGGTGTTGCTTAACACTTAGTTAAACCGGGTAAGTACGTAATTATGCGAAGCTGCCTAGGTACAGCAGTATCTAACGTAACAAAGACAACATAAGACTCGAAATTAATATCACAGTAACAGAAAACAAAATAATATTCAAATGACTTCAAATACATAGATGCCTCTGAGTTTTCGGCCGTCAATCAGTCTCTTACATTTTCAATGCTGATTTAACCGACGGTTCTCATCTTTCAAAGGGTATTTTTTTACTTCTCGTGTGTGGGCAGCAAACGAGGTCCCCGTGGGAGTAATATTACGAAATATGGCTGCCAGCCCGACAGTGAACTAAAATAGATCTTCAACTGTACAGAGTCACATGTCTTGCCTTGCAGCCTATGATGGTTACATAAAACGCCACAGGACCCTGGAAACTAATGTCTCAGCAACACTATAGATTTATAAAATCATCATCACATTCATTCTTCTGCCCTTGTCCTTCAGTTCGGCGCAGCATGACTTCTTCTTCCATGTTTCTCTAACTCAACATCCTTCTCACAGTCCATCCATCGTTTCTTTGGTCTTCCTCTTCTGTTATAGCTATCCACATTTATACTCAAAATGTTCCTCATCACATTGTCCTCATTCCTCCTCACTACATGCCTATATATACCGTGACAATCGATTTTGAACATACAACTTTTCAATCAATCATTTTAACACACTCATTTCTTATTTTATTAACACACACATCTCTGTTACTTCAAAACTACGTGACCGGCAGTTACTTACGCGCTTAATCATCAAGCGAGCGTGTTTCCGAAGATTCCCGAAGCGGATTTTTTTTTTAATTCTTTTAATAAGATTTATCGTTCCAGGTATTCAAAGATGTCCTGGTAAACATTTTGCAGAATGACCTCAAGTTCCCCGAAGATGTAGTGGAGTCATGGGGCCGATACGTCACATTTATTTACGATCATTTGCTCTCAAGATTGTCTTCCTAATTATCAAATATTGCCTTCATATACGTTACGTTAGTAACGCTCATAGCGTTCAGTGTCATTACACTGAACGCCATGCACATCTAAACCGCGTTCAAAAGGCACTGACAGCTATTGAACGCAGTTCAAGTGTACTGATCGCGATCAGAATCTTTGGTGCCTCCTATTTTTAGTATTATGTAAACTAAGTGCCTTCCTACTTTTGACATTAATGTAATACGCAGTTTACTTTGAGATTCAGAGTTTAACGTTTGTGTTTGATTTTAGTAGTTTTAAGTGCCTTAAAACCTGATGGTTTAGGTAGAAATTAATCATGTCTTTTTTGTATTTTAATTAAAAGTATTAAATTACTTACTTATTTTACTTAATGATTTTCGATTATTGCATTTCTCTACTTCGTCTAAATGTATTAAGTTTTATTTGTTTGACATTAGAATATTAGATGCTATTCAAATAATAAATGTGATAATAATGATCGAATGTGTTTCTTTTACAAAATCTCTCGCGCCTACTCTATTGTTGTTTTTATGTGAAGATAATAGAACAAAAACCAAGTCATTTCACCCTCTTCCCTGAAATAACGGTCTTTTTTCTTCGTTGTAGAAACCCTCCACACACTTGCGTCAGCGTAGCAGGATCTATACATATAATAAAATCGTTGAGACCAAAAAATCTGTTCATTGAAGATTAAAAATAAAAAACCAGCCAGGGTGACTTAAAATAAGTAACTGAACATATTAAAACCATTTTACAAATTTTTGTTTGTTAGTTTGTTTGACTTCGCATCACATAAAAACTACTGAACCGATATTGTTGAAATGTTCACAAATCTATTTGAATACATTCAGAATAACATTTAGGCTATAGAAATTTTGTTTTTTTTTGGAAAAAGGTGGTGAAAAGGGGGGGGGGGGTATAGTTTGTATGAAAAATTTTTTTTAGATTGTTCTAGAATCATGAAACTCAGAATAAATACTTATTAATAAAAATAAATAAACACCTATCTTAGTATTTTTTTAAAATCTCATCCAGAGACGCAAAAAAGAGGGTTTTGTGTTTAAAATTAATACATTTCAAACACCTATACAATCAAAACCAATGAAGTGTAACCTTTTAAAGTTGCAACATATACTTCATATCTAATACAGGTAAATATAATTTCTCAATTTTCTCGAAATTTGATTTTTGACGTGAATACGCACAAAATAGCGGAACTCAAGAAAATCAGCTTTCCTCGGTATAAGTGGTAGTGGTACGAAATGATTGTGCGCGCATCACGTCAAAACTACTGCATAAATTTCTTTAAAGGCTTCTTCAATATTTAGGCTATATATTATCACGCTACTTCCTTAAGGGGGTAGGCAATTTTGCATTATGTCCCTATACTTCAATTGTTTGACGTTTCAGTCATGACGTAAGTACATGATAACGGCTATTTGTAGCTTATGTCAACGAAGCAAATAGCCTTGCGGTTTGATCACCGCTTTGTTAACTACGAGGTTGCAGGTTCAAACCCCCCACAACAGTATTTTCACGTTTTGTGATTTGTTTAATTTTTTTTTGATGCTGTTAGGCTGCCTATATTTCTTTTTGTATTTAAATTGTTTGCATTTCTATATTTCTTATTTTTTCGTGAAATATTTTTCAAAAAAGTAATAGAGAAGTATGGAAGAAGAATACAATCATGCTGCGCCGACCCCAAATAAATTGGGATAAGGGCAGGAGTATGATGATGATTTCTCCAAAAAGTAGTGTAGCGAATGGAAGCCTGATAAATTCGTTGCATTCGTGCAAGAACTGTGCTGTGCTATTCGCAATAATCAATAATCCATACGCAGTTTACGTAGATTATATTTCAGCTATATTGTTATTGGCCTCATTCCATGCATCTTGGTGAGAATTTAAGACCTGCCTGGACTGTCATCGAAGGTCTAACGGTGTAGACAAAAGTCAGTTGCAAGAGGTTCGCAACAGTTTGCAGCAGCTATATCGTGTTTGGGCTCATTTCATGGACCTTGATGAAAACTTTAAACTTAGCTAGAGTATGACTTTAATCGAAGGTCGACGAAGGAGACGGAAGGCAGTTGCAAGAGGTCATCAATAGTTTACAGCATCTATAACGTGTTTGGGCTCGTTTTATGCACCTTGATGAGAACTTTTACTATGACTGTCATCAAGTGTCTAAGGATGATAACGTAAGGCTGAGGAGGGTGGCGCGGGAAGCCCTTTTTTAGAAAAAAAGAATATTTTAACGATTAATGCAAATATTTCAGAGAAATTAAATTGTTACCTACTTGATTCTATACTATGCCTAATATTATAAAGCTGAAGTGTTTGTTTGGTTGGTTGAACACGCTAATTTCAGGAACACTACTGGTTCGAGTTGAAAGTATCTATTAGTGTTGGATAGCCCATTTATCGGAGAAGGCAACAACGATCAACAACGTTACAACGTTTATATAACATCACGCTACAATCAATAGGAGCAGAGCATCAATGAAAAATGTTGCAAAAAAAGCAAGAATATATTCCTTTTGAGAACTTTCGCTGCGTGCGCCGCGTAAACGGTTAAAGTTACGCAACAATCGTGTATGACGGAATTGTTCCTCTCAAAAAGTTTTATAAAAGTCCGCGATAGCATTATTATGTCTATCTTTTACGGGTGTCTCACACTCTCTCTTACCATCTCTCTGTCTCTCTTATATGACGCAGACGAAGTTGCGCGGGTCAGCTAGTCTTAAATACGACTTTAGCTGCCAGACTAGTGTCTGGGGCAGCCCGCTTGCATCGTCACGTGGGGGAAGTGATGTGTTAAACCCCCCCGCCACCATTACAAATCTAGAAAGGTGCGCGTGGAACACTACGGGCCGCCTTCTTGGGTCCAGTGTGTTGGGGGGCGGCGGATGTCTTCAAATCCGTCACCCCTGGACCTGTTTAGGGTAGCAAATGATGGTGTTAGATCTCTGCTGCGAGATGGGTAGGTAAGGGGAACTCGTCATCTCCCTCTCCTTTTCCGCAGCTTTGCAGAAGACCAATACCGCATGCTAGGACTCTGCGCGGCCGGTCATTGAGTGAACTACGAACCGCAGCGACAGGTCACCTACCTTAATGAGGGCACGGCGCGGCTCATCCCACGCGGCCAGCGTATACCGCGTACCAGCGTCGCATAAGCAGGGTCTTATACGACACTGGTACTTCCCGAAGCAGTCGAGCAACGAGATCAAGCGTCAGCCGAAACGTCAGGGGACCGTGCTTCCTCCCGAACCAGTTGTCGAGTACGGGCTGGATCGCCTCTCCTCTTCCGCCATTCCACCACCATGCCTTGCAGGAGCTGAGGCCGGCGGCGGAGCAGCGTTATCAGTCGCTGCACCAGCTTCCCAGCTGCCCAGATCCTTGGCCTCCTCGCGCCACTGATGAAGTTTCGCAAGGGTCTTCGCCTCAAGGTCCCACAACGGGGATCCGGCCAGTAAGCAATCCACCGAGTAGGATATTGTGTGAAATCCCCTTATGACTAGAGAGTCACAGATTCAATTTGGTTCAGTTTGATTTTTTTTTTGGAAGGCAGGCTCTCAAAAAGAAAAGTTAGGAGTCTGGGAAACATGTCTGAAAGGAAAGATGACGAGTTTACCATTTAATACCTCAGAGGGTATAAAGACAAGAGAGCCACTGGAAATAATACATACTGACGTGTGTGGACCTATGCAAGTTGAAACTCATGCTGGATCAAAATACTTCGTGACTTTTATTGATGATTTTACTAGATATTGCTGCGTATATTTTATGAAAAATAAAAGCGAGGTATTCCAGATATTCACAGAATATAAAAACATGGCTAAAAATGCATTAAAGCATAGAATAAAATATTTGCAATCGGACAATGGTACCGAGTACATAAACAAAAATTTTAATGATTATTTAAAGCAACATGGAATACAACGCAGACTAACGTCACCATACACACCTCAAAGTAACGGGCTTGCAGAGCGTAAAAATCGAACATTAGTCGAGAAGGCGAGATGCCTAATGCTGGAATCAAGTGTTCAAAAGGAGCTGTGGGCAAATGCCATTCATACAGCAAACTATGTAGTGAATAGGTGCCCAACTAAAGCCCTGAATGGACAGACGCCTTTCCAAAAATGGATGGGTCGTGAAGCTTCTGCAAGACACCTACATATATTCGGTCAGAAAGCATTTGTCCTAAGAAAAGGACCTAAGCGAGGATGGAAATTTGCTCCTCGAGCCACCGAAGGTGTATTTGTTGGATACGCAAAATGTGCCAGAGGGTACCGTATTTTCGTTCCTGATTCAAAAGAATTCATAATAAGCAGAGATGTGAAATTTGTAAATACCATGTTTTACAGAAAGAACTGTGAAAATTTTAAAGAAAAACTGGAAAGTAGTATAAAAAATATAAATAAAAGAAATACTGACCAGAGAGTAAAACATAAAAGGCAAGAAGAAGAAGAAACAACCGAGAATCTAAAGATCGACATAAAAATGAAACATAAATCACCAAAATCTGACGCAGTACCTAATTCTTCGACGCAGTATAAAACTCCATCATTGACACAGCTCGATACTCCACCACACGATGTTTTTGGAGACACATTCAACGATGCACTTGATGAGTTTAACGAAAATGTTGATGAAGCAGTAGTCGAACATCATGAAGAACATGAAGCAAGTGAAGACGAAAATGTTCATGATGATGCCAATAACAAAAGACGATCTCAAAGACAAAGACAATTGCCAGTATGGGCTCAGGATTATGAGATGGGAGGCAGAATCGATGAGGAAAAGACTGCTAACAAAATGTATCTATGTGAAGAAGAAGAAGAGGGAGATGAAAGGTACTGGCATGATGCCATAAAAGCAGAAATTAGAGCACACGTAAAGAACAGTACGTGGAAAATCGCAAAACGAGAAAAAGAAATGAATGTTGTAGACTTCAAAATGATTTTAAAAAGGAAAATAGGTCCGAAAAACACAGAGGTAAAGAAAGCGAGACTAGTTGCAAGAGGATTCAGACAAAGACCAGGAGTTGATTACAATGAGACATATTCTCCCGTTGCAAAACTAAGTTCAATTAGAAGCATCATCGCTATTTCTGTGGAAGAGGAATTGAAACTTAACCAAATGGATGTCACAACAGCTTATCTAAATAGCGTGTTAGATAAGAAAATACAAATGGAGATGCCAGATTACTTGGAAGAATATATAGCTGAGATAATGGTGGAAGAAAGTGCTAACAATGACTTAACACTGTTCCATAAAGCTAAGAAAATGTTAGAGGACTTAAGAAACATAACAGGAGAGAAAGCATGCCATCTCGAAAAAGCACTCTACGGCTTAAAGCAGTCAGGTCGACAATGGTACCTGAAACTGAGTAGCGAACTAGAAAAAATGGGTTTTGTCCCATCAGAAGCTGATCCTTCCGTATATATATTGAAGAAAGGAGGAGCCATAATGATAATAGCAATTTACGTTGATGATTTATTAATAGCTTACTCCTGCAGCACAAAATTAAAAGAAATAAAAAATATGCTTAACGAAAAATTCGAAATGAAGGATCTAGGAGAGCCTGAACAACTTCTAGGAATTCAGATTAAAAGGCAAGGAGGAGACAAAATTAAATTAAATCAAGAAAAATATATTGAAAAAGTGTTGAAAAGATTTAACATGGAAGACTGTAAACCAACAGTTACACCAATGGAACTTAATCTCAAATTACAGAAAAATGAAAAGTGTGATGATAAGTTACCATATCAACAATTGATTGGCTCACTGATGTATTTAGCCGTGGCCACCAGGCCTGATATAATATTCAGTGTGAGCTATTTGTCACAATTTAACAGTTGTTTTGGAGAGGAACATTTTAAGAACGCGAAGCGTGTGCTACGCTATCTAAAAGGGACCAAAGACATGGATGGGCCCGTGCTACAAGAAGACAGAAAAAGAGATGTATGGTCAAGCTGATGCAGATTTTGCATCATGTACACTAGATCGTAGATCGTACAGTGGCTACTGTTTTAAACTCGCCGGTGCTCCCGTTAGCTGGGAAAGCAGAAAACAAAAGAGTGTAGCCTTATCAACGGCCGAAGCAGAATACACATGTGTTGCTGAAGCTGCTAAGGAAGCAATCCATTTAAAACGTTTGTTAAATGATATATCAGAATGGAGGCAAGCGATCGTCAAAATTTATAACGATAATCAGGCTGCCATACAATTGACGAAAAATCCTATTACTGGCTCCAAGACAAAACATATTGATACAAAACTTCATTTCATACGACAGTTGAAAGAAACTGAAATAGAATACCGTCCAAGTGTCTACATGGAGGCAGACATGTTAACCAAGAGTTTGTCGGGACCAAAGCTTAATGGCTTGAGAACCTCGCTTGGTTTATTATAGCGGCGATCATGCTAGTGATGAGGAGGAGTGTTGGAGTTCTTGTCACACAGAGCATAATCAAACTGTTGCCATGGAGTTTTTTCTAACAACTTTTCCTTGTCAAATATAAGAAACTTATTATTGAATCTTATTTTATTAAATGTTAATACTGTACATATCTAGGTACCAACCATCAAATCATGCCGTCCAAAAAAAAATTCAAACTAAAAGTTTTGGACAAGTTCTTTCAACTTTTGACTTTTTAGTACTCCAACCTGGGTTGGTCCGATAGAACTTACTAAGTATTAGAAACAGGATCATTGGCATGTAAAATATTTTGTTGTGTAAAATGGCCATTTTCTTGCCAACTGATTTTTTTTCGAAAATATGTGAGTGGGGACCAACCTTGCACTAAAAATTATGGATAGTCTCTTATGACCATTTTCGTGCAGCTGCAACGGTTAAGGTAGTTCCCCTTACTGCCCCGTTTACCGTATCCACCCTTTATAGTGAAATAATACCACACAAAGTAAACCTTTTTTTGGAATAGGGTTAAAAAAATGAATCAGTTTGTTTTGGTTCAAATAACTACCTAATCGAGATGGTGCAGTTCGTGACACGCATTGATCAAGGGTGCAAAACATTTTTTTTTAAATTTTATATATACTAAATTTCTAGTTATTTTACTGCTTCTTGTTGGCCTTCCGGCATATTATGTAAGTTGGTAAATAAAGTTGACCTTACACTAAACAGCTATGCTTTGTGTACCTAAACCTCTCTTCGTCGACTCAAGTGTGCGGTCTATAGAAATGTAAATACATTTCTATAGACCGCATACTTGAGTCGACGTCTACGATAACTGCAAGTGACACAATCACATTTATTATTTACCTACACTGGCCCCACTAAACAAATACTTAATTACGTTTCTTCTACGTGGTCTAAATTAACTTTAATCAGTCTATTTACTCTCAAACATTGACACGTTGAATCAATAATTTATTCAAAGAAATTGGGGTGATTCTCTTGACGTCTCTTGGCTGAATACTTAATAATTTTGCCGCTGTCAAAAAATCAAAGACTCGCCTTTTCTGCTTCAAACAATAAGGCGAAAATATTAATATGTCGACTGTAATAAAAAATCATTCTCATCATTTCAGCTCGGAATCACCCACTTCTGGGTATAACCCATCATCAACTCAACGATTTTGGACTGCCTTGGTTTCTACGGCTTAACTTAAGCCAGCATTCGGTCAAAGCTTTGCTCCATCAGCCGTATCAGTGTGTAGCTAGGTTTCCGTCAGATTTAGCTGTCAAGCACTCGGTCAAGCAGAGTTATGCCGAGCATGGCTCGCTCCATGACCGTGCCACTCGTATTTGGTAGACCGTCTTCTTAGTGAGCGTCCATATGACGGCACCATAGCTCATTGAACAGCACGTCACGTAGATTATAATTTTATGATTTGTAAGAATTAAACACCTTACTGTTTATTATATCCCAGATAACCAGGAAAGAGACCGGGAACATGAGTAGACATCAAACATCACTCATCAACCGATTGTTGTGGGGTGGTAATCCTGATGAGAAGAATGAGGTGTCTGGCCTGTCTTTAAGAGACATCAACAATTTACAAAAGTCTTGGAAGAAGATACAGGAAAATTCCCTCGAGAACGGGATGTTGGTGTTTATTAGGTAAAGTATGGATGGAGATTTAAATCTTTGTTTCTGTAGGTACACCGACTATTAGAGCTGGGTCCAACCGTTGGTCCAAAATGCTGACTGAGGAAATTTCGTCGTTTTAATTTGCAATCGAAAAGTTTTACATAAAGGGTGTAAAAAACCTCTTAAGGTGGAAGCTTAGACGCGCTTTCCCATACATTATTTTTGATATACATTCTCGATACTTATATACTTTTTGTAGAAGTAATGAAACAACTTGATGTTATTATAAATTAGTGTTGTCGCAAACCCCTTCAAACATAAAGAAATAACAAGGATTGTAGGATTTCCAGGGCCGAAAAAAAAACGAAAAATCTTTGCAAGTGTGCGTGCTTGGAGTCACGCCATCTATCGGATTTTCAAAGAACAATCGAACCTCTTGCTTAACAAAACTCGAAATAATTATCTGCTGATTACTAGATGGCGTGGCGTTGTCATTGTAAGGTCAAGGTAGTGGTCAAGTATGTGCGTGCGGGGAGTTTTGACTCGCGAATAATTCACATTTCGTTCGTCTAACAAGTAGGTAGGTAGGTACTGCAGCAGCGGTTTTGTTTGGGTGAATCAGATTTATCATTTTATTATGAATGATTTGAAGTTAGAAAAATTCTTATTATGTCATGTTGTTTACCCAAACCAAAGTTGAAAGTACATTAGGGATGAAATGTGTAGGTAATTCGGAGTTGGTTCTAATTTTATTGTGTGATAGCTAAAACTTATTAGTTATTAACAAGTAGGTATTCAGACATACCTGTATACTTTAGTTTTGTACGTGGACTTTTCGCGGTTTATGTAATAAACTAATAATGTACTTACATTATATAGGTAACATTACATTCATTCATCACACTATTTATATTCATGAAGGTAGGTACCTACTACCTGCTTACTTACTAAAACTTACGAGACGCAGTCAAGGGGGTCTAAAATGGCCGCTTTAGCAGAAACGTTTCGTGAATCACGTTAAAAATTTAAAATTCTTAAAATGGACTTTATGACTATTGACATAAAGTCCATTATAAGAATTTAAATTTTTTAACGTGATTCGTGCTAAGATTCTGCTTAGATTCTGCTATAGCGGCCATTTTAGACCCGAAGGTCATGATGGGAGAAAAATAAGTGCCCTAACTATACCTACATAGTAATGAATAAAACCCCAATGAAAAACACAAACCTTACAGTCTGTTCAATCGATTTTGACTTCTATTGCGTTACCTTACAAATAGGTAGTTGCTGCAGTAAACAGTTGGTATTGTAACCACGTTTTTGCTTTTAATGCCATTCTTATGCCTACGGAATAGAAGTCAAAATCGGTTGACTGGACTGTAAACCGACCTGTTTGCGAAACCTGTTTGCAGAAAACCTGCAAAAAAAAAAGAAATGTGTGCTGGGCCACATACTAGAACTGAAACTTCAACGGACAAGTGGAAAAACGAATCGAGTTCATTTGTTTTTTTTTTCAATAAACCGCTTTCTATTTGCAACCCAATTCGAAATTTAAAAAATACCTTTGATATGTTACCTCCTTGGTTGCCCTTGCCATGTTTCAGAGTAAAAGATCATTCCATTTTTAAATAACACGACAGATATGAGTTTACTATGTAATTTATTTGGCCGCTAAACATGACAGATATGTATTTTCAACCGACTTCCAAAAAGAGGAGGTTCTCAATTCGACTATATTTTTTTTTGTGTTTGTTCGTTTGTGTTTCGACTGGGTGAACCGATTTTGATAATTCTTTTTTTATTTGAATGCTGGTGGTTCCCATGTGGTCCTATTTTAATTTGGTTAACATCTGACGCTGTTCTTTGGAGATATACAATGGAACTCTTCAAAAATAGACGGAAAATCTGCCGTGATTGTTGGAATCACTTGGATGTTTATTGTTTATACAACATCATGACGTAACATCACGCCTGTATGCTCTGAGGGGGTATGCAGATGTGTACAATACATCCAGATTTCGACAGTTAGGTATGTAAAGTTGGAGCGTTCGTGTTCCACGCGCGCCTCAAAGAGATGGCAAATATTTGTTTGGGAACAACTAAAAATTAAAAACTTTTATGAAAAAATAAAACCGACTTCAAAAAATACAAAAAAGCGAAAAATAACTTTAGCTTCAGAAGTCGGTGACAAAAAAAACTAAATCAATCAAACAAACGTTACCGACTTCTGAAGCTAGTTATTTTTCGCTTTTTTGTGTCGGTTTTATTTTTTCATATAACTTTTGCCGGCCGCTGGTCGCATGTATAGGGCCAGTACAGCAATTTCGAATCTCGAAGAAGGTTGTCAAAATAATGCTCAAATTTCCAAGCATGTTTGAGGAAAAATCTTATTATCTAGTCATGTTGTTCACCCAAACCAATGTTTGAAAGTAGGTCTATAAAATAAACGCCCTAACTATACCTAATAATAATGAACACAATGAAAAACACAAACCATACAGTCCGTTCAATTGATTTTGACTTCTATTGCGTTGCTCTACAAGTAGGTAGCTGCTGCAGTAAACAGTTGGTATTTTGTAACCACGTTTTTGCTTTTAATGCCATTCTTATGCCTACGGAATAGAAGTCAAAATCGGTTGACCGGACTGTAACAAAGGCGAAGTGGCGAAGTTACGCGAACTAGAGCTGTCTATTTGTGTTCCCACGTTAGGGTATTTTCCCTAAATTTAGGGGTTTTTTGAAAGAATTGTAGATTTTGGCAGAATCTTAGAAAACCTATGCCAAAAATTAGCAGAATTAGATATTGACAAATTACCTGTGCTTCACTTGGGTATAATTAGACTAAAATATCTATGGACCTCGATGCGCGCATCGAGGTCCATAGAGGAGCCTCCTCCACATCCTAACAGAATCAAAATCACAAAATCAATGGGCGCTATTGTACAGTGCTTCCTGAAATTAGTTTTATTTCGGACCGCGCTGGTGAGCGGATAAGATTGTAATGTTATGGTACCTAGTACAATCAGTGAACCCCTCAGCTGACCAGGTCATGACCTCTGACCCATATACCTATCAGCTGACCTAGATCGTTGACCCCCTGACCCTAGTACTCATCAGCTGACCAGGTCATGACCCCTGATCTTAGTACGAACCAGCTAGTCCATGGTCACCAACCTCTGAACCTCCACCCATGTACCCATGTGTAACCAGGTCATCGACCCCTACCTTATGTACCTGTCAGCTGGGCCGGGTCAACTATGTACTAATAAGTGTTCCAAAGCTTTGTATATGTATAAAGTGAAGATAAGAACTAAATAAGCTTTCAAACCAGTAGGAGTTTTTATTTGAAATCCCCAACAGTTTGTAAATATGTGAGCACCATGTACCTATCTATCACAGTCATAATTAATTTATGTCATTGCTTTATTTTTTATTCTTTTTACCTATTGTGGTACACTAATTTCATTATAAATGTGAGCACCATGTGGCCATTTAGTATATTTTATGTACTTTTGTGACATGAACGAGCATGGCAGTTGAGAATTTGACATGCTGTTTCGCTGATGTTGGATCATAGTTTCATTCAAAATGTTTGAGCAGAGTGGTGCTGATCCACGTGTCATGCTCGTGAATGGCCGCCGTTATTCGAGACTGCTGTTGTTGAACTTGTTTTTAAAAAGAGTGTCCATGTGTAACTAGAGACTGAGTCCTTGACAATTCAATAGTGCCTGTAAATGGTATTTAAATAAATGCTTTGAGTTTGTATCAATTGTATTTTTTTGCCTTCAACAATTTATTGTATAATGTAGTTGAAGGGTGGGCAGTGATGTTTAGGTTCAAGTATGTTCAAACCCTGACAGGCTCTTTATTTTGGGTAAATGAATACTAATACTACTTGAATAAAAAGCATTACTTACAATAGTTAATTATATAATTAGTGTAAAACAACAAAACCACATTCATATTTTGTTAGAACAGAACTTCATTGCGGCATTGAAAACAGATGCAGTACTTTTATCAAATGGCACATACTACACAACACATAAAACACAAATAATTTAGAAGTTAGATCACAATTAATTTCGAATTTGTTATGTACAGAATGAGGAATCACTTTGACGTTTGGTGGTGGAACAAAATTAAATCATGCTATAGTCATCAGACATAAACAGTTCTATAGGTAAACTTTATGCTCCAGAGTAACTCAACTTTTGGACATAGCCGATTGCGTTGTCACCGTAAGATTCCCTTGTTGAAAGAACTGCTAGGCTAACCTAGGTACGGTATGAAAACTTTGATGTTTACTTCTAGAAGTTTAGTCCGTACAACCATGTCAACACTAACTTTCGGTAGATTCGAGTACAGAAAATACAATAGATTTTCGCTTTATATTCAGAATGTTTATCTTCACAACAGCTATAACCTCAAATAAACGAGAGTGATCGATGTCACTAGCTAGATGCTGATTGGTTTATTAAAACACGTTCCGTTTCAAGTTTGGTACTTTTGATTGGTAATTATTGTTAAAAATTCACATTAACTAAAATAAAAACGTTGCAGTGGCCCTTCTTGTATGATTTTTTTTTTACATTTTAGTCACAAAATATTGTTAAATATGTTATCTGCATCTTTCCTAATTAAACGTTTTTGATGAGAACGCCATCAAGCGGTTCAGAAAGTAAACTATTTACGTGTGCTTGTGTGTGTGCATGGTGTGTACAGATTTAAAGTGGAGACGGCTGGTGGATTTGTCACCAAATCTCCGTTTGAGAAGAGATAACAAGGAAACTGTTTATGTGGAAAAATCAAGACAAAAGGCTAGTTAGGCGCAATTAGAATATTGTCTATCTTAGTTATTTAGGTTAGGCGTAAACATAAATAATAGACTTGGGTAGTTCCGGAACGAGTCATGAAAATGATATACTTCCAGTCCCGGTACTACACCACTCACTCGTTCACTACCAATTCAAATGTGTCCTTTAGTTCCTCTAGTACCGAGTAGTTCCGACTATTTCCGAAGCGCTCTGCTAGCTCTCGCGCCATCGCACATCAACGCACCGCCACGCCTATGATAGAACGAGATGGGAACACATCGTATGTTCGAACCGTATTACCGTACAACAACCACAGATTAACTCTTTTGTAACTTAACGCGGGCTTATACTACCACCACCCCTCGTCACCCGCTGTACTAAAACGTTGAGAGTTGTTCAGTACTCGTATAGTCCCGAGGTAATAATATATCAGTTTTGCTTGAATAGTTCTGAACTACAATGGTACTGGAACTTTTCCGTGGTACTAAATGAACTGAAAGCGTTCCCCGGTACTAAAGGAACTAATGAACTAAATGAGTGGACTAGTTCCGGAAGCAAAAATATACATATCACTCCTTATCTTTTGTTGGACACGTTTTGCGCATCTCTAATAAATAATACCCAAATGCGAGACTACAACGCCATCTATTGAAAAAACGGCGGCGGGATGAGCAAAGGGATCCCCTTAACGAAGCCGAAAGGCACTTGTTCTCCCCGTCATTGCAATAATTTTTTTATTCTACACCATACCTGGGAACCTTCTGGTTACGGAGATATTGGGGGTCAAAGTTCCAACTTTTTGACAAGTTTTTTTTTTTTAATGCAAGTTTTTTTAATTGTAAGATTTTACTTTAAACACCTCTACGACCCCCGTACCCTTGTACTATTCAATCCATCCATCAGCACAATGTTTTGTCTATGAGTATTAAAAGGATGTAAATACTTGTAGACCCTTAATGAAGCCGAGAGGCACTTGTTCTGATGATGGGGATCATTGCGATCATTTTTTTGTTCTGGACCTGGGAACCAACCTAGTTACGGAGATATTGGAGATCAAAGTCCCAACATTTTCACAAGTTTTTTTTCAAATACTAGTTTTTAAGGTCATAACTTTACTTTATTTCATAAACAATTTGATTTAATACTATTTCGCAAGAATTTATTATTTTAATATTTAGTATTTGAATAGTAAATTAATCCCATTACGATGTATGTGCTAGTTTAGATATCAACGTGATTTCAGATGACGATAAAAAAAAATTGTTTACTGGCTATTGTTAGACAAGGACACAATCCACCCATGTCGGTATCTCGCTCTGTAGTATTTTCCCCCTTTGTTATTTGTCTTATTAATCAAAGTAATACGAACTCTTTGTGTTTGACATAAGATTCATTTTGAAACGGTGTTTTGAAATCAAGATTTTTTTTGTTAGTTAAACACCGCTGACTTTTTAGTCGTCTTACAAAGGTGGTACTCAATGTATCTGACTTATAATACCTCTAGGCGCGATTATTTCTATTTTACCATTAAAATAGACAATAGGTACAAAAATAAATTATACGTTAGAACTATGAAACATCCTGTTAATAATGTTTACGTGTCAGAACATACCTCTCTGTTCAGACACGTTTATTATAGGTACAGTCGTGGCCTTTTCCGCCTGATCAGTTAATTTTTTTTTCGCTTAAATCATGCGGAGGCGCCGAGCCACGCCCCCTTAAAGTAAGCCTTTGGCGCGCAAAATAACAATAAACAAATCTATACCAAGTCAACGAGGTGGGGCTAGAGAGCGTTTCTATGTTGTAAGTGCAAGCAAAAATTAGCTTAGTGGTGATCAGGCGGGAGTGTCCTCGATAGTACTACTACAGGTAAAAGCTGTAAAGAAATCCCCAAAGTGTGAATCACTTGGTTTGCATTGATGCAATACCTAATTATCTCTGTGTAGGACTGTAGGTACCTACCTATTACTCCTATTAGGTGCAGAAACAAACACACCTGTACCTAGCTACATGACCTATGTAGGTGTGTAGAAGCGTATTGATAACATACATATATAGCTGTTATGCATGATGACGTAGTCAGTGCACCATTCCGACCCAAAAAAATCAGCTTTTCCCTAAATTTTGACCGTTTTGCTAATGCACTCTTGTAAGAATTTTAAAATTTGTATCTATTTCCTCAAAAGTGAGAGATCTTGAGATCAAAATGTCCACATGCTCTATTTTTTGGAGCGTTGTGTATGTATGCCACATTTTTTTTGTTTTTTTTTTTCGAAATGCCATCTCGCAGTTCCTGTTCAACCGGAGAGGTTGTCGTCTGTTTAACCGGACAATCCTGTGTATGCCTTAAGTGTAAAGCCTCCAAAAAAATAAACTTAAAAACTAAACGACTACACGCTAAGGGCACCCCCTGCGGGGTACGGGCCTCGGCTTAGGGCGTCGCTGGGAGAGGACAGGCTGGATGGAAGTGAATGCATGCCACATAATTCATAATCATACAATCTTTATTTTTCTCGATATCAGGAATTAAAGGCGCTGGTTAACATTATGTACAATCTTATAGATAGAGAAAGGAGTCTGCCCAATAATATTAAGGCCTCGAGGCAAAGACTACTAATTTATTTCAGCTTCTGTCTCTGTCGGTCGATCATGCGTAAATCCAATAGGAGTGCCAATCCAGAGGCAGAAAAAAGTTGACTTGCGGCCCTTAATATCCAAGGGGCCCTGGGCTGCAGCCCCAAAAGCTCTTATATAGTTTCGCCCCTGACTGAATACGTGGTAACCGTTTGTGCGTCGATGTCGCTTCCACTCTGTAACCCAGACTCGAAGAATCATAAATAATCTAATCTAATATTATAAAGAGGAAAGATTTGTATTTTTGTGTGTGTGTATGTAAACTCAAAAACTACCGCGCCGATTTCAAAATTTAGCGTTAATGGTTTATGCTGTTGTGTAGCTTTCCATCAATGAAAGAGTGTTTGAAATCGGATAAGTAGTTTCGAAGATTACCTACCCTTTACGTCCAAACTTTACCTCCTTATAATGTTAGTGCAGATAAGATATTGATCGTCATTTTTCCCCACAGGCTCTTCCACGCTCAACCCGAAATCAAGCTCTTATTCGACAGCATAGCACACTTGAATAGTGATCTAGAAATAGCGGAAAACATCATGTTCAGGGCACACACCGTCAACGTCATGTCTCACCTGGAAAACACTGTTATAAACTTGGATAAACCGGAGATTGTGATCGCGTTGATGCAGAAGCTTGGAGACACACACCGGAGACTAAAGGCCGAGAAAAAACATTTTTGGGTAAGATTTTGCCTGGACACCGGATTTATTATAAAATAGCAATACCTCTATTTGGTGACCTGGTGAGTCATCAAACTCACCAATTCAAATTCATTCGTTCATTCATTCATCAAATTCTTTGAATTTTTGTTTATGTAATTCTTCATACTAACTGCGCAAGCCGATGCCAAAGTCCATTATTTTTTCGACTCATTTTGCTTGGGTAGACCAGGGGGCCCAAAATCAAATGGGTTTTCAGAGTTTCCGTAACGCATATATATCTCTGGTACATCGTGGGGACATATATGTATTATTTCACTGTTGAATTGTAAACCCTGGACACTGATCCGAACTATGCAAATCCAACCGTGTGCTTTTATTTAGGTGTTGCTTACTGACATTTAGTAAATATGAGAAGATAAGGGACGCTGCCTATGTCTGAGTCACTGTTTTTAACGTAACAAAGACAACATAAGACTCAAAATTAATATCCCAGTTACGAAAACTAAGTATTATAATGACTTAAAATAGATGCCTTTGAGTTTTCGGCCGACAAGCAGTCACCAGGTTAGGCACTAACCACACGATAATGAGGAAGAAAAAGCAGTCAATCAGTCTTTTAAATTTTCAATGCCGATTTAACCGACTGTTCTCATCTTTCAAAGGGCATTTTTTACTTCTCGTGTGAGCTCCCCGTGGGAGTAATGTTACGAAATATGGCCGCCAGCCCGCCAGTTAACTAAAATAGATCTTCAACAGTATAGGCACATGTCTTTGCAGCTTATGATGGTTACATAACACGTCACAGAACCCTGAATTCTAATGCCGCACTGTTCGACAGCAAATTAATAAAGTCATCATCATTGTCCTGCCCTTATACTGTGTCTCCCAAACACAAAGTATTTTGTAGCCTAGCTATGAGAACAGAGCTACCCACCTTATTGTAGACTACAATTCTGTGTTACCTGTTATTAATTTATTTAAGTAAAAAAGTTGTAAATCTACAATCTGTTTTATGATATCCCAATTATTTTCGGGTCGGCGCAGCATGTCTTCTTCTTCCATACTTCATACTCCAGTCCATCATCGTTCCTTTAGTCTTCCCCTTCGCATAAAGCCATCCAAAATTTTCTTGATCACGTTGTCCTCATTCCTCCGCATCACATGCATCAAACTATGACAACCGATAACCACACAACTTTTATTACTTTTCAATCACCGGCATCACTTGCACACTTCCTCTTACACGAATACATATACTCATTTCTTATTTTATCCATTAAACGACTACATTCAGGGGACGTGGGGAGTGCCCCACGTCCCCTGAATGTAGTCGTTACTCGAAAACTACGTGTCCGGAAGTAACAGTTAGACCAGAAAAGTTATGCGCTTCATCGAAAAGCGTTCGAATTTACGTGTACGCGACTTTTGTTTTAATTATGTTTAGATAATTACAAGATTTATCTTTCCAGATGTTCAAAGATACCTTCGTAAACATTCTGCGCAATAACTTGAAGTTCGCCGAAGATGTAGTGGAGTCATGGAACCGATACATCACATTTACGTACTATCATATGCTCCCAAGATTGTCTTCCTAATTATAAAATATTGCCCTCAGATATAACTAAGGGCTTTCACCAATGACATTGAATGCAAGCACATTTGAACCGTGTTCAAGGGTTTCCACGTGAATAATAACACTTGCAACTCTTGAACGCAGTTCAATGACCGAATGTGTTTCTTTTACAAAATTAAAAGCTGCTGCTAAGCAAAAACCTCTCCCGTCCCAACTCTATTGATATGTTTATGTGAAGATAATAGAATAAAGACCAACCCATTTTACCTCCATACAAAGGTCTTTTATTTTCATTGTGGAAATCCTCAATGGATGGTCAGACTCGTACTGCACCACCCCGGCGCGCGGCGGTCCCTCACACACTTTCGTCGGGGGGCAGTGGGATCTATTGCGACTTCCGCTGCCCCAGACTAGTGTCCACTTGCCTCGTCCCGTGGAAGGAGAAAAGTATTATTCATCGTTACATCTAAAAAGGTGCGCGTGGAACACTACGCGCCGCCTTCTTGGGTCCAGTGTGTTGGGGGGCGGCAGATGTCTTCAAATCCGTCACCCCTGGACCTGTTCAAGCCGGCAGCGTTGTGCGCCCTCTGCTGACGCCCAGTGTGTATGCTGCGGGATGGATAGGTAAGGGGAGCTCGTCATCTCCCGCTCCGTTTCCGCAGCTTCTGCGACATGACGGTTCGCAGAAGAACAACACCGCATGCCAGGAGTCTGCGCTGCCGACCATATAGTGAACTACGATCCGCAGGGACAGGTCACCTCCCACCTCTGTAATGAGGGCTCGGCGCGGCTCATCCCACGCGGGCAGCATATACCGCGCCATGTCCTACAAACAATGGACGGAGTAATGGCACGGGGCGTCCGCCTCCCAAGTTAGGCGACACTAGTACTTCCCGAACCAGTCGAGCAACGAGATCACAAGCGTCACCCGAAACGTAAGGGAGCCTTTTTAACCTTTTTAACCAGGGACTTTTTTAACCGACTTCAAAAAGGAGGAGGTTCTCAAATCGTCAGAACCTTTTTTATTTTTTTTATGTATGTTCCCCGATTACTCGAGGATGGTTGGACCGATTTGGAGTTTGTTTTGTTTGGCCTTCCAAACTAAACTATATGTATACTTCCCGGGTGGTCCCATGATCATCAAATCAGGATCTGATGATGGGATCCTGGAGAAACTGAGAGAACTCTTCAAATTTTATAGGCACACTTGAGGCGATTTGGGTAGTTTTTGGACGAGTACTTTCTCATTGTGGTCCCATTTCAATTTGGTGAAGATCTGGTGAAAACTTCGGAGGTAGGCAACGGAACTCCTCAATAAATTATAGCAAATGGACTGGGATTGCTGAAATCTCATGTCTGTCTATTGTTTACACCAGTTCACAACATAACATCATGCCGGTACACGTAAAAGGGTAAGTACATGTGAACCACTAAAAAGTGAAAAATAAAAACTTTGTTTTTCACTTTTTTGTGTTTTTTGAAGTCGGTTTTATTTTTTGCACCAAAGTTTTTATTTTTAATACTCCAACCTGGGTTGGTTAGATGGAAGTTTTTAATCAGTATTAGAAACAGGATCGATGGCAATTTTAAAATGTTTTTTTGTTTAAAATGGCCATTTTCTTGCTAACTCTAGCTAATAAATGTCATAGCCAATATCTTAAAAAACCATTAGATAAATCGTTCGTTAGTGCGATTGATTTTAGTTTAATCAAAATTAGGTGAGGTAAACAGTAGTTGAGTCGACCAATATGTGTTATGAACATATGTGAATCAACCGTAGTTATATCAAAAATAGTTAGGATAAACTCAGGTATTATGATACGTAACCGTCTAATGATATGACAACACACAAACCTTTTTTTAGAATAGGGTAAAAATAAATTGAATCAGCCTTAATTTTTTTGGTTCAACTTAATCGAGATGGTGCAGTTCGTGACATGCATTCTCTGGGTTGGTCAAGAGTCAAAAACGTTTTTTAATTATGTTTATGAATATGCTAACTTTATAATTATTTTACCGCTTCTTGGTGGCCATCGTCATATTATGTAAATTGGTAAATAAAGTTGACCTTACACCAAACAGCTGTGCTTTGTGTACTACTTGAGTCGACGCCTACGATAAGTGCAAGTGACACAATCACATTTATCATTTACTATCGACCACCTATCACTGGCCCTACTCAACAAATAATTACGTATCTACTACGTGGCCCAAATTAACTTTAATCAGTTCATTTACTATCGTAACAAACATTGACACATTCCAAAGAAATTGGGTGATTCTCTTGACTTCTCTTGGCTGAATACACTAACTTAATAATTTTGCCGCTGTCAAAAACTCAAAAACTCACCTTTTCGGTCGGTCGTCCTCATCATTTCAGCTCGGAATCACCCACTTCTGGGTATAACCCATCATCAACCCAACGCGCTACGCTTTACGGCTTAACTTAAGCCAGCATTCGGTCAAAACTTTGCTCCATCAGCCGTATTAGTGTGTAGCCAGGTTTCCAATAGATTTAGGTGTCACGCAATCGGTCTAGCAGAGTTATTCCGAGAGCATGGCTCGCTACATGACCGTATGTGCCACTCGTGTTCGGTATACCGTCTTCTTAGAGAGTGTCCATGTGTCGGCACCATAGGTCACATCACGTCACGTAGAACAGAACTTAATGATTGTTTAAGTTTTGTAAGAATGAATAGCTTACTGTTTATAATATATCTCAGATTCCCGGGATACTTTGTGAATCCTCAAAGAGACCATTCAAACCACCGACTACCAGTGACCATAGAGGCTTTTAGGGTTTGCCTATTAACACTTAGTTAAACCGAGTACGTAAATATGCGACGCTGCCTACATCTGTAGCTACTGCAGTATCTAACGTGACAAAGACAACATAAGACTCGAGTAACAGAAACCAAATAATTTTATAATGACTTTAAATAGATGCCTCTGAGTTTTCGGCCTTCAATCAGTCTCCTACATTTACAATGCTGATTTAACCGACGGTTCTCATCTTTCAAAGGGTATTTTTTTACTTCTCGTGTGTGGGCAGCAAACGAGGTCCCCGTGGGAGTAATATTACGAAATATGGCTGCCAGCCCGCCAGTTAACAAAAATAGATCTTCAACTGTACAGAGTCACATGTCTTGTCTTGCAGCCTATGATGGTTACATAAAACACCACAGGACCCTGGAAACTAATGTCTCACATTCATTCTTCTGCCCTTATCCTTCAGTTGGGTTCGGCGCAGCATGACTTCTTCTTCCATGTTTCTCTAACTCAACATCCTTCTCACAGTCCATCCATCGTTTCTTTGGTCTTCCTCTTCTGTTATAGCTATCCACATTTGTACTCAAAATTTTCCTCATCACATTGTCCTCATTCCTCCTCATTACATGCCTATACCATGACAACCGATTTTGAACATACAACTTTTCAATCAATCATTTCAACACACTCATTTCTTATTTTATTAACACACACATCTCGGTTACTTGAAAACTACGTGACCGGCAGTTACTTACAGTTAAGTCAGAAATATAATGCGCTTCATCATCAAGCGATCGTATTTCCGAAGATTCCCGAAGCAGATTTTTTTTTTTTAAATTCTGTTCTTTTAATAAGATTTATCGTTCCAGGTATTCAAAGATGTCCTGGTAAACATTTTGCAGAATGACCTCAAGTTCCCCGAAGATGTAGTGGAGTCATGGGGCCGATACGTCACATTTATTTCCGATCATTTCATTCTCAAGATTGTCTTCCTAATTATCAAATATTGCCTTCATATACGTTACGTTATTACTAAGAGCATTTAAGTACGCTCATAGCGTTCAGTGTCACTACACTGAACGCCATGCACATCTAAACCGCGTTCAAAAGGCACTGACAGCTATTGAACGCAGTTCAAGTGTACTGATCGCGATCAGAATCTTTGGTGCATCCTATTTTTAGTATTATATAAACTAAGTGCCTTCCTACTTTTGACATTAATTTAATACGCAGTTTACTTTGAGATTCAGAGTTTAAAGTTTGTGTTTGATTTTAGTAGTTTTATGTGCCTTAAAACCTAATGGTTTATGTAGAAATTAATCATGTCTTTATTTTATTATAATTAAAAGTATTAAATTACTTACTTATTTTACTTAATGATTTTCGATTATTGCATTTCTCTACTTCGTTTACATGTATTAAGTTTTATTTGTTTGACATTAGAATATTAGATGCTATTCAAATAATAAATGTGATAATCATGATCGAATTAGTTTCTTTTACAAAACTAAATGTGTTTTGCTACCACTGCCGAGCAACAACCTCTCCCGCGCCTACTCTATCGTTATTTTCATGTGAAGATAATAGAACAAAGACAAAGCCATTTCGCCCTCTTCCTTGAAATAACGGTATTTTTTCTTCGTTGTGGAAACCCTCCACACACTTGCGTCAGCGCAGCAGGATCTTATACGACTTCCGCTGCCCCAGACTAGTGCCCACTTGCATCGTCCCGTAGGGGTAGTGATGTGTTAAACTCCCCCGCCGCCATTACATCTAGAAAGGTGCGCGTGGAACGCGCCTTCTTGGGTGCAATGTGGTGGGGGCCGACGGATGTCTCCAAATCCGTCACCCCTGGACCTGTTTAGGCCGGCAGCGTTGTGCGCCATCTGCCGACTCTCAGTGTGTCTGCTGCGGGATGGGTAGGTAAGGGAAGCTCGTCATCTCCCTCTCCTTTTCCGCAGCTTCTGCGACATGACGGTTTGCAGAAGAACAATACCGCATGCCAGGACTCTGCGCGGCCGATCATTAAGTGAACTACGAACCGCAGCGACAGGTCACCTACCTTAGTGAGGGCACGGCGCGGCTCATCCCACGCGGCCAGCGTATACCGCGCCGTGTCCTGCAGAAAATGGGCGGAGTAGTGTCACGGAGCGTCCGGCACCCTGCTTAAGCGACACTGGTACTTCCCGAAGCAGTCGAGTAACGAGATCACAAACATCACCCGAAACGTCAGTGAGCCGTGCTTCCTCCCGAACCAGTCGTCGAGTACTGGCCGGATCGCTACAATTGTGTCGAAACCCGCGTTGGGGAGCTCTCTCCTCTTGCGAAATCTCCTTATGACGCAGATTCAATTTAATTCAGTTTGAATTCTTAGGACAAGATTTTTCAACTTCTGACTTTTTGGTACTCCAACCTGGGTTGGTCCGATAGAACTTTTGATAAGTATTAGAAACAGGATCAATAGTATTAAAACATATTTTGTTGTGTAAAATGGCCATTTTCTTGCCAACTGATTTTTTTTCGAAAATATGTTAGTGGGGTACCAAACTTGCACGAAAAATTATGGATAGTCTCTTATGACCATTTTCGTGCAGCTGCAACGGTTAAGGTAGTTCCCCTTACTGCCCCGTTTACCGTATCCACCCTTTATAGTGAAATAATAACACACAAAGTAAACCTTTTTTCGAATAGGGTAAAAAAAAAATGAATCAGTTTGTTTTGGTTCAAATAATTACCTAATCGAGATGGTGCAGTTCGTGACATGCATTGATCAAGGGTGCAAAACATTTTTTTTTTTCGAATATCCTAAATTTCTAGTTATTTTACTGCTTCTTGTTGGCCTTCCGGCATATTATGTAAGTTGGTAAATAAAGTTGACCTTACACTAAACAGCTGTGCTTTGTGTACCTAAACCTCTCTTATTTACATTTCTATAGACCGCATACTTGAGTCGACGCCTACGATAAGTGCAAGTGCGTCCACCTACACTGGCCCCACTAAACAAATAATAACGTTTCTTCTACGTGGTCTAAATTAACTTTAATCAGTCAATGTGTCAATATTTGTTACCAGAGTAAATAGTTAATCAGTAATTTATTTAAAGAAATTGGGATGATTCTCTTGACGTCTCTTGGCTGAATGCACTAACTTAATAATTATGCCGCTGTCAAAAAATCAAAGACTCGCCTTTTCTGCTTCAAACAATAAGGCGAAGGAAACGACAATATTAATATGTCGACTGTAATAAAAAATCGTCCTCATCATTTCAGCTCGGAATCACCCACTTCTGGGTATAACCCATCATCAACCCAACGCGCTACGCTTTACGGCTTAACTTAAGCCAGCATTCGGTTAAAGCTTTGCTCCATCTGCCGTATCAGTGTGTAGCTAGGTTTCCGTGAGATTCAGCTGTCAAGCACTCGGTCAAGCAGAGTTATGCCGAGCATGGCTCGCTCCATGACCGTGCCACTCGTATTTGGTAGACCGTCTTCTTAGTGAGCGTCCATATGACGGCACCATAGCTCATTGAACAGCACATCAGGTAGATTAGAATTTTATGATTTGTAAGAATTAAACACCTTACTGTTTATTATATCCCAGATTCCCAGGATAAAATCCTCTAAGAGACCGGGAACATGAGTGGACATCAAACATCAATCATCAACCGATTGTTGTGGGGTGGTAATCCTGATGAGAAGAATGAGGTGTCTGGCCTGTCTTTAAGAGACATCAACAATTTACAAAAGTCTTGGAAGAAGATACAGGAAAATTCCCTCGAGAACGGGATGTTGATGTTTATTAGGTAAAGTATGGATGGAGATTTAAATCTTTGTTTCTGTAGTTACACCGACCATTAGAGCTGGATTCAACCGTTAGTCCAAAATGCTGACTGAGGAAATCTCGTCGTTTTAATTTGCAATCGAAAAGTTTTACATAAAGGGAAAAAACCTCTTAACGAAGCCGAAAGGCACTTGTTCTCCCCGTCATTGCAATAGTTTTTTTGTTCTACACCATACCTCAAAGTCAAAGGGTCAAAGTTCCAACTTTTTGACAAGTTTTTTTTTAATACAAGTTTTTATTGTAAGATTTTTACTTTAAACACCTCTACGACCCCCGTACCCTTGTACTATTCAATCCATCCATCAGCACAATGTTTTGTCTATGAGTATTAAAAGGATGTAATACTCGTAGACCCTTAAAGAAGCCGAGAGTTGGATGGGAGTGGATGTATGCCACATAATTCATAATCATACAATCTTTATTTTTCTCGATGTAAGGAATTAAAGGCACTGGTTAACATTATGTACAATCTTATAGATAGAGAAAGGAGTCTGCCTAATAATATTAAGGCCTCGAGGCAAAGTTTGACGACCCGAATGGCGCAGCGGTAGTGAAGCTGACTTACGTTTTTAGGGTCCCGGGTTCGAATCCCGGTACGAGCAAATGTTTGTGTAATGAGCATGGACATTTGTTTCCGAGTCATGGATGTTTATATGTATAATAAGTATGTATTTACAAACAAAAAGTATCTATGTAATATATAAACTATCTGGTGTCCACCACACAAGCCTCGTTGCTTAGTGTGGCACTAGATGGCGCTGTGTGTAATGTCCAGCAATATTTATTAAAGACTACTAATTTATTTCAGCTTCTGTCTCTGTCGGTCGATCATGCGTAAATTCAATAGGAGTGCCAATCCAGAGGCAGTAAAAAGTTGACTGGGGGCCCTTTATATCCAAGGGGCCCTGGGCTGCAGCCCCAAAAGCCCTTATATAGTTCCGCCCCTGACTGAATACGTGGTAACCGTTTGTGCGTCGATGTCGCTTCCACTCTGTAACCCAGACTCGCTTCTATACGTGACTTCGTCGGCGTCGAAGAATCATCTACACCAATATTATAAAGAGGAAAGATTTGTATTTTTGTGTGTGTGTATGTTTGTAATGAATAAACTAAAAACTATGCGCCGATTTCCAAAATTCTTTCACCATGAGAAAGCTATCGGATAAGTAGTTTCGGAGATTACCCACCCTCTACGTCCAAACTTTACCTCCTAATAATGTTAGTGTAGATAAGAGGAGCAGCGGTGGCGGCCCCGACTTACGAACAGTAACTCGTGGGTTCGAACCCAGGCAGGCGCATTACTTTGTGTAATTTATTTCATCACCGCTGCTCTCAAAACGGTAAAGGAAAACATTGTGAGGAAACCGGCATGTCCTAGAACCAAAACATTCGAAGACCTGTGACATCTACCAATCCACACTGGGCCTGCGTGGTGGATTATAGCCCATTCCCTCTCATAAAGAGGAGGCCTGTGTCCCAGCAGTGGGAACATTAATAGGCTGATGATGATGATGTTGAGATAAGATATTGATCCTCATATTTCCCCACAGGCTCTTCCGCGCGCAACCCGAAATCAAGCTCTTATTCCACAGCATAGCACACTTGCAAAGTGATGAAGAAATAGCGCAAAACATCATGTTCAGAGCACACACCTACATCCACATGTCTCACCTGGAGAACACTATTATAAACTTGAATAAACCGGAGATTGTGATCGCGTTGATGCAGAAGCTTGGAGACTCACACCGGAGACTAAATGCCGAGAAAAAACATTTTTGGGTAAGATTTTGCCTGGACACCGGGTTTATTATAACTGAATAAGAGCAATACCTCTAGGTGGTGACCTGGTGAGTCATCAAGTTTGCTGACTGTTGACTATTGCTCTAGATGACTTTCTCTGAGGTATTCCTCAGAAAAAGTCATCTAGTTTCTATCGAAAAAAAAGAATTCTTCATACTACCTGCGTCAGCCGATGTCAAAGTCCATTTTTTTTTCGACTAAAATCAAATAGGTTTTCAGAGTTTCCGTAACGCATATATATCTCTGGTATACCGAGGACGAGACCGAGACATATAGGTATTATTTCACTGTTGAATTGTAAACCCTTGACAATGATCCGAACTATGCAAATCCAACCGTGTGCTTTTATTTAGGTGTTGCTTACTGACATTTAGTAAAAATAATATAGATAAATAGGTTAGGCACTAACCACACAATACAGAAGAAGAAGAAGCAGTCAATCGGTCTTTTACATTTTCAATGCCGATTTAACCGACTGTTCTCATCTTTCAAAGGGCATTTTTTACTTCTCGTGTGTGGGCAGCAAACGAGGTCCCCATGGGAGTAATTTTACGAAATATAGCTGCCAGTCCGCCAGTTAACTAAAATAGATCTTCAACAGTATAGGCACATGTCTTTGCAGCTTATGATGGTTACATAACACGTCACAGAACCCTGAATTCTAATGCCGCACTGTTCGACAGCAAATTAATAAGTCATCATCATTGTCCTGCCCTTATACTGTGTCTCCCAAACACAAAGTATTTTGTAGCCTAGCTAGGAGAACAGAGCTACCCACCTTATTGTAGACTACAATTATGTGTTACCTGTTATTATTTAAGTAAAAAAGTTGTAAATCTACAATCTGTTTTTCCGAAATAAATTATTTTCATATCCCAATTATTTTCGGGTCGGCGCAGCATGTCTTCTTCTTCCATACTTCATACTCCAGTCCATCATCGTTCCTTTAGTCTTCCCCTTCGCATAAAGCCATCCAAAATTTTCTTGATCACGTTGTCCTCATTCCTCCGCATCACAAGCCCAAACCATGACAACCGATTACCACACAACTTTTCAATCACCGGCATCACTTGCACACTTCCTCTTATACGAGTAGGTAGTATATATTTCATTTCTTATTTAATCCATTCGCATAGTGATGCGAATGGATTAAACGACTACATTCCGGGGACGTGAGGAGTGCCCCACGTCCCCTGAATGTAGTCGTTACTCGAAAACTACGTGTCCGGCAGTAACAGTTAGACCAGGGGGGCTTAAATGGCCGCTTTAGGAGAATCTTAATATGAATCACGTTAAAATTTTAAAATGCTTGAATTGGACTTTATGGTTATGACATTAAAGTCCATTTTAATAATTTAATTTTTTTAACGTGATTCATAATAAGATTCTGCTAATGCGGCCATTTTAAGCCCGCAGAAAAGTTATGCGCTTTATCGACAAATGTTCATATAATTTACGTGTTCGCAACTTTTGTTTTAATTATGTTCAGATAATAACAAGATGTATCGTTCCAGATGTTCAAAGAAACCTTCGTAAACATTCTGCGGAATAACTTGAAGTTCGCCGAAGATGTAGTGGAGTCATGGAACCGATACATCACATTTACGTACAATCATATGCTCCCAAGATTGTCTTCCTAATTATAAAATATTGCCTTCAGATATAACTAAGGGCTTTCACCAATGACATTAAACGCTAGCACATTTGAACCGTGTTCAAGGGTTTCCACGTGAATAATGACACTTGCAGCACTTGAACGCAGTTCAATGACCGAATGTGTTTCTTTTACAAAATTACTGCTAAGCAAAAACCTCTCCCGTCTCAACTCTATTGTTATGTTTATGTGAAGATAATAGAATAAAGACCAACCCATTTTACCTCCACATAAAGGTCTTTTATTTTCGTTGTGGAAATCCTCAATGGATGGTCAGACTCGTACTGCACCACCCCGGCGCGCGGCGGTCCCTCACACACTTTCGTCGGGGGGCAGTGGGATCTATTGCGACTTCCGCTGCCCCAAACTAGTGTCCACTTGCCTCGTCCCGTGGAAGGAGAAAAGTTTTATCCATAGATACATCTAAAAAGGTGCGCGTGGAACACTACGCGCCGCCTTCTTGGGTCCAGTGTGTTGGGGGGCGGTGGATGTCTTCAAATCCGTCACCCCTGAACCTGTTTAGGCCGGCAGCGTTGTGCGCCCTCTGCCGGCGCCCAGTGTGTCTGCTGCGGGATGGGTAGGTAAGGGGAGTTCATCATCTCCCGCTCCGTGCCCGCAGATTCTGCGACATAACGGTTTGCAGAAAAACATCACCGCATACCAGGACTCTGCGCTGCCGACCATTGTGTGAACGACGGTCGGCAGCGACAGGTCACCTCCCACCTCTATAATGAGTCATCTCATTCCACGCGGCCAGATTTTCGATGTCAAACCACTACCTACATAGAAGTGCATAGTAGAACATTAATGAGTTGTCCAGGTTCATTACATTTATCGTGAGCTTTCCGAGTGAAATCAGTTATTTTTACTCTGGAACGTATTGTTGTATTCGTCACCCGGCCTAGGTACAAGTTTAGTACCTAGAATATACATTTCATACTACTACTCTCTTTTTTACTTCGCGTAAGGACTTCCGCTGAATTTTCACAAATTAAATATGCAGTTATCAAATTAATCAGACTGAGTTATCCTAGAAATATTTTTACGTGATAACGTCTTATAAATCGATGATGACCGGCTGCAAGCACGAAAAAGTGTCACACCGTTCCACGCGCCAGTCGATCAACACTCAGCCCAAACCCTTGAACCTAGAAAGCTGAAATTTTGCACAGTGGTTCGCTTTACAATGCAGACAAGGAAAAAGGAAGGATTCTTTGAAATTCAACCCCTACGGGGGTTAAATAGGGGATGAAAGTTTGTTTGAAAGTTCGTCAGTTTTAAAGTTAGGAGTTTTAGTGTTTAGGCTGACGATTGAAAATTAATTAACACGTCGTGTCTCAGCGTTTTTGATAATTCTACCCCCAGAGGGTTAAAAAGTTGGATGAAATTGTGTATGGAAGTCCTTAATTTTCGAAGTAAAAATCTCAAAATTTATGATCTAGGAGTATGGTTTTGTTAGAATTTCTAAACTAACGCAACGGCTTTGTTAGAATTTCAATCCCTAAGGGGGTGAAAACTGTGAAAAGAGGGATGAAATTTCGTTTATAAGTTAAAATCACTAATATCATAAAAAAATTACGGTATCACGAAAAATTATTATTGTCCGTAAACCGACTTTACAGACAACCATTTTTATTATAATTAATAACAGTAGTAAATAAACTATTTACCAGATAGGTGTTTAGGTACTTTTTCCCGATGCCTAATCGGTCTATATAATCCAACACACGAGTTCGGTGCGAAATAGGTATCATGCATGCCTGTCCGGATATGTGTCCAGAGTTGCCACGACCTTTCAACTAAAAATCGGGACAATGAACACTGGTACGGCGCCATTGAAACTGATTTTTTGTAGCAGATTTTTGACAGATCAAATACGACGAAAGAAGGTGAGATAAGTGTTCAAATGATCTGAAATATCCATAACTTATTATAATGCGTAGTGTGCACCTACATAATTTATTAAAGACAACACCAAATCGTCGTTGATTTATCATCAATGAATTATATTCGAATAATCAGCGGTCTTAATATTCTATGAACGCTGGCCACACAATGAGATAGAACCTCTTTTTATACAAACGTACGATCTATGAATACTAGATTAGGATACAAAAATACCGAGAATTATTAATTAAGGATTAGTTGAGGTAGCTTGAGACCTTGAGTGGAGACGAACAAGATGAACCGACGCAACAAGGTTGAGGCAGACTGAGTATAATGACTGGCGAAAAACTAGAAGGCCTAGAAAAGCAAGCGACTTCGGGCAACTTGGGAGACCCATGGCAATCAGTGAACTGTTATAGTTAGAGTTAGCTGATTGAGGTTCGTAGTTTATCGGTCAACAGCGATTAGCACGCTCTTGCTTATTAAAAACAAAAACAAAATATAATACACATAAAAAGGTTAAAAGATAATATATCATTTCACTCAATCTCGGCAGTTTGCAGTCTCGTGACAAGAAAGAAATATAAAATTATGTTATCCCATGATCTGTCCACGAACTAGACACAATAGTTAAACAATGGCGTTTCGACCAAATTGGTCATTTGACAGATCATGATTTAACCTTTTTTTTAACTAGCTTGGACTTGAAAATGTTTACTCTCGCAGTACATAATAAACTTTTCTTTTATTAGGCTCGCACGAATGATAGATTTAAATATCCCATTTTGTTTAACCTCTACTTAATTCATCATTTTACCAAATATTTACTAATGCAAGCGAAAACATACCTTCATAGCATATGCTTTTGGATAAACGCGTGTTCAAGGGGCTTGATAATTTCGAACCCTGCTATTTTTGAACAGTTTGAAACCCTACCTTGTCCAGGTTAGAATTGTTTTGACCCATCATACAGGGTCGACTTACAGACCAAGTTAAGATTCGCGAGAAGGAATTAGGCTGCGAAGCGAGCTCCAAAATTGTTTATAGTTACCTGGCCGACTTACAGATCAAGTCAAGAGAGGAAGTAGGCTGCAAAAAAGAGCGAAGTGAGCTCGAATTTTTTTAATACCCTGCCTTGGACAGGTTAGAATTGTTTCGATCCTTCATACAGCAGTTACTTGGTTGACTTTTAATTTTGGGCCGTTCAGACTAAATACCGTTTTAGACGAAGTCAAGATTCAAGAGAAAGTACAAAATTTTAAAACATTACCTTGAACAGGTTAGAATTGTTTTGACCTTTCATACAGGAGTTCCATGGATAACATAAAGATAAATCCGATCTTATAAGATTCAAGAGAGAATTGGCTAAGCTGCAAGAGCAAGCCAAGGAGAGCACGATTTTTTTTACATCATGCTTTGAATTAATTCACATACGTAATTTGATATCAACATGTCCACATGCTCCATTTTTTTGCAACCTTAATGGATGACATAGCTTAATAAGGTCTCGGGGCAAGGAGCTCTTAATTTATTTCAGCCTGTCTATATCAGTTGAGAATGTGAAAATTCGACAGGAGTACCAAACCAGAGGCAGAAAAAGAAGCCTCTGTGAAAAGAACTTTCTTTCACAGGATTAAAGAACGAACCACGTAAGATTACTCAGAAGCACATTCTTAGCCCTAAAAATATAAAAGCGAGAGTGTGGTTATAGATACTGTACGCTACATTTTATTAAGTACTTAGTTAATTCTGTGGCATCAAGCAGGGGGGGGGGGGTAGTTTTTTGTTTCTTTTTTTGCTCCAGGTGGAACTGATTTGGTAATTTCCATGGGCATTGATAATGATTATTGTTATCTTCAAGATATATGATAGATATCTTCGAACCCCGAAAAGAGGTAAGTTGAAAAAAAAATGTCATCGTTTTTTTATTGACTGATAAAGTGGTTACGCGCATGCATGACTTTTGAAAAAAGAAATAATAATGTAGATTAGTGATTATTACCGGCCAGTGACAAATCTGTAAGTAGGTAATTGATACCTATTGGCCTATTGACTTTCAAACGAATACAAATTATATCCCAACTATGTTGGGGTCGGCTTTCAGTCTAACCGGATGCAGCTGAATACCAGTATTTTACATGGAGCGACTGCCTATCTGACCTCCACAAATATATATAATACGATACGACGTATCGTATCGTAAAAAAAGTCTGACAACTAGTCGTTCCAAGGGGTATCGTAATACGACTGGTTGTCAGACTTTTTGGGCCACTGACTACCTGTAAAGACTGTCAAAGATCTACAAACGACAGCCGGCAGCCACAGACCAACCAAGGCAAGCACGGCTTAACCTAAAGATCGACCCGAGCGGCTATGTAACCACGAGGTCCTTCATCAGAGCATTCGCCTGTAATGGATTTGATTTTAAGCATTGCGTTACGTTACAAATAATCGCTCGCGGTGAAAGAACATTTGTAATGTAATGTAACAATTCCAAGATTCGTTTTTGTACAGAACTCAGTGACGGTTACAAAATGTATAGTTAAAGATAAGGCGTATACACTTAGAAAGCTGGCTACCGGCGCCGATCTGCTAGCAGCGCTTATCGGACACAATGAGCAGGTCGGAACTTGTCGGCGACGTTTGGCGCTGGTTCAGCACAAAGTATAGACTGCCTGCGCCGACTATCTGCGCGGACCGGTTCCGACAAGCGCTGGCAGATCGGCGTCGTCGGTAGCCAACTTTCTAAGTGTATACACACTTATGCTTGCCACCAACTTGGTTTATAGAAAGGGAAGCCTTTGCCATGCAGCGGAACAAATGGAACGCAAAAAGAGATATCCTAGAGAGAGGACGACATAGACTAAAATAAATAAAAATAATGATTCGTGTCAAAGCAGAGTGGACTCCCCAAAGCGTAGCAAACTAATACACTTAGATATAACGCAAACCTACTTGCCATATTAATTACTTACAGTGTTCATAAGTGTCTGCTGACAGTTGAAATATTTTTACACCAGAAAAAGTACAGGCGATAAATGGATATGAAAACATTATATAATTAAAGGCCTTTGTTCACAGAGTAAATAAGCACAGTAGGTAAACATGAACATACAATTTGCGATTACGACGCACAAAATTGTTTTTTCTAAGCTCACACTTAACACACTTAGGAATCATCAGTTTAATTGAATTATAATGAAATAACGACTGTTTTGACCTTTGGTATTGCTTAAGAGCATTTTAACTATTATGTGGCCGATGCGACAAAAAGGGATGGGTGGCAAGAAACATACATAAATAACATACTGAGATCACCAGTTAAAAAGGATTTTTGCGGGTGGTATTGAATATACGAGTAAGTACTTCCTTGTCAATAATTTGAGTTCTTATAAGAGGTCAAGTACTTTTTTTATTTTTATAACCAGTAATAACGCTCTGCAATAAAAAAAGCAAGAGCTTTTGAATGTTTCTCCTGACGGAAATAGTCGATATGGTTGTAAATACTTAGTATGCAGGTATAATAGTCCGCGCGCGAGCTCCGAGGAATCAGTGCCTTGTTTAAATCATCGGTGGTTTTATTTCGGGTGCATTGTGCCCTCAAATGGTTTCATAATTTAGTACTCCGCGCGAACTAAATGATGAAATCATTCTGTGAGGGTGTTAAGTGCTTGAGGTGGAACCACCGATGTTTTAAACAAGCCACCGACTCCTCAGAGCTCGCGGGGGGGCAATAGGTAGTTTGTGTTGTGAAGCTCAGTGAGAACAGAAAAAGGAAATGCACACTGCACAGGGACAGTCAAAGTTATACATGGGTGAAAGGATATTGACGCACTTTTCAAGAGTAATAAAAAAATATGTGGGGTACGGAATGATTTACTGAGAACATGGCAACCATTGTGTGCGTCGATATCCTTTCCACCCTGTATACTTTGACTGTCCCTGTGCAGTGTGCATTGTGTCTCTGCGCTCTATAACTCAAGTAGCTGATGTTGTAGAGAAACAGCCAGGCTGAAGTAGGAGTGGGCAGGCCACGTGGCACGGATGCACCAGGACAGATGGGCAAAGATAGTCACACATTGGACGCCTGAGGACGGACAGCGCCGTCGAGGTCGACCGCGGCGAAGGTGGCGTGACGATCTGATCATGTTTGCGGGGCTAACATGGCCGGAGATCGCACAGGATAGAGAGGTATGGAAGGAGAAAGGGGAGGCCTTTGCCCAGCAGTAGGACTTCCAAGTAGGCTAGTAAAAAAAAAAAAAAACAGCTGCTCCATACATTTTGCCCTTTTATAAAAGGGGGTTTCGGAATTATTTACAAAACTCGTGATAACTGTTTGTGCATCGAAGTTTCTAGCTTGAATAGTTATTACCTATGTTATAAAAGTTAGACGCTTTTGTCCTACTAGCCTATGCGCTTGATATAATATGTTCACACCGCCGGTTCAAACTGATTACAATTTATGATAATTGTTTTCGCACTTTATAGATTCACCACATACGAACCGAATGGTACATTGACAAATAAATTTGTCTTTTCTTATCTTCTCCCAATAACGTGATTGTTTTAAAGCCGCTTTGCCTAGTCCCGTTGGTGACTTGGAGTTGGATACCATGATGAGATCCAGTACGTACTTTCTATAAGAAGGGACGATATTACTGCCTTAACTGATGCTTTACGCTCTGTCCACGTCCTCTGGCAAAGCGACAAGACGCGGCTTGCGTAAAGTGACACGCGTAACGTGTGTTCCACTGGTTTTCTTTACGTAGTGCCGTCGCGGCGCGATGACTCGTCGCATTGCTCTTAGCTTTTTCTTTAGTGTTGTGTGTGTATATCTGATCTGAATCTTTCTACTGTCTAACTCCGCAACCATATCATGTTCCGACCAAGCCTTTTTCCTGACTGGGACACCATTACTTATCGGCACCTGTATACCTCATCCCCTGGGAGCCGCTGTTCTAATTACTCATCACGCACTTACTTCATTAACCCACTCTATGTTTGACATGCAAATGAGCGTGCCATTTTTGAGTAAAGCAAATATTAATTCTATTACTGAATTCTCTTTTGTATCGTAAATATACGCGCCTTGATCGTAGAAGTACCTACATACTATAAATACTTACATACTCGCGCCTTTATTTCGTTTGTACCCCAAACTAAATAAAAGCGTGAGTTTGAGTAGACGGAAACTACACAACGCAAAACAAGATAAATAAACGGACAAGCGCGTCTAAAAGATTCAAATATTCCTTAGAGTTGTAAAAATCAAGACTGAAGTATTCATTATTTTAATTTCAACTTGATACCACCACAGTCCACACGGTCTTGAAAAGGGGTCTTGACAGACAGACAGACAGACAACCAAGTAATCCTTCTTAGAAGGCTTCCGTTTTCTTTAGAGGTCTGGAATCGTACTCGCTACCAATAAAATTACTCCTAAAGATGGAATAGCTGATAAAAAATCAGTAACAAATAACAATAGCTAATAGTCTGATTGGGCGGGTCACGTCAGTCGCATGCACGATGACCGCTGGGGAAAAGTCTCCACACGATGGTTGCCGGAAGACGGATGGCGCCGCCGAGGCCAACCCAGAAAAAGGTGGCGAGACGATTTGGACGCGTAACTCGAGGGCTGGTCCGAGAAGGCACGGGAAAAGAGCACATGGAAGGAATTGGGGGAGGCCTTTGCCCAGCAGTGGGACAGTACAGGCTAACAACAAAAAAAAATAGTCTTTTATGCATGTCTTTTGTAGGCTACAATTTATACTATCCATTTTTGAAAGAATTCGACCGGAAGAGCATATACTGACTCAGCCCCATTGTTGACTTATCGTAATCGCGAAAAAGATAAAAGACGTCCTACTGTGTGTACTAGTTATACGGGATACAAAAGATACAGTGTAGTTTTTCCAATATTATTCCTTAGCTGTGCACTCAAGCTTGTGAACCTAGTCAATGATCTATAAATATCCCACCTTCATCAAAAAGGGATAATTTAAAATTTGATAAATTGACCATGTAATTCAAAAATCATTCCAGCAAAATCGCCCCCATCCGAAAATAAATATAAGTTGGCGGTTTTTCATGTCAAAACAGCATTCTAAATATAGAACGTACAAGGTGGATCTGGCATCACATCTTTCATCGCTAGACAAATCTACAGTAGTTTAAATTAGTCATAACCTCAGCTCATACTGGAATTCCAATCCGAAGGCTTTCGCAAAAACTTTACAATTCATTGTCAATATGCAATCATACTTATATTTTACAGCGACCCAAAACTTCTTACAACCAGTCTTACAGGGGGTATCGTATTATCCAGTACTAACTGGGTTGTGGACGTCAGATTAGGCAGTCGCTCCATGTAAAATAGTGGTAGGTATTCAGCTGGGTCCGGTTAGACTGGAAGCAGGCCCCAACGTACTTGGGAAAATGCTATGTGATGATGAAATCATATTATGTTTGAAAAATTCGTCTGCTCCTAAATGAAAAAAACGCTATAATTATTGTTTAATTGTCAAATTGCAAGTGTGTTACGCAGGTTTACGAAAATCACAATGTGCTTACAATAAAACAGTTCAATGTCTAATATTTGACTGTAACTGGTTATACTATCATTTGGCCCATACACTGGGTCTGTTTGGTTAGAAAAGTTACAGAGTTATAAAGATCAAGTACTTAAAGATGCAGTGAGAGTGTCGAGAGAATGGTGTCGCAGCGTCACGCAAGTCCGGGGCTGCAGGACTCCGGGGCTGCGGGACTATTCGAAAGAGATACCGTGGCCCCGGAACACAAAAAACATGGATGGGTTTTAGTCAGTAAAAGTCTGACACTCCTTCCTGCTCCACCCAGAGCGGGAGGAGTCATTTGATGATTTTCCATCCGAAAAAATAAATAAAAATAATAAATTTAATATCTTTGGATGACACTGATTGTGCTTGTTGCAAAAAAATAACTAAAATGCTATAAGATAACTTAATGTATTTTCGATTTTATGGCCTGAAGTGTTTGCTACGGGTGAAGCTTTGAGCTTTGAGCTAGGTACATTCTTCTATCTAGGTAGGTACTAAGACCTAGGCCGAGGAAGTAGGTCCCCAAGCCCTTAAAGGATCCTTAATTAACGTACAATCGCCACCGGTCGTCGACATCCTTTCCGAGGAGCATTCAGCATTCGAGCCACGCCACATGCGCGCCTCCGCTATAAAATGCGAGAACAATACTTCATTAGTAGACATAAATCGATCATTAGTTCACAAGTGCAAGACGATGCACATCAAATAGACCTTTATTATGTTTTGTGATTTACTTCTCATTGTGGATGCATACGTTTAATGTTCTAATGACTTATTATGAATGACACAATGCCGAGACGCCATTAACATGATAGAAGCAATCTTTACATAAAGGGATTGTCATGGTTAGGTATTAAATTCCTAACCATGACAATATATAACCTATCCTAAACCTCTGGAAATCATAATAAAGATTTCCATATTCGTCGTCTTTATTTTAGTTAACATGAGGTCGGCGCAGCATTTTTATTCCTGTATTTTAGCCAATAACCTTTCACAAAATCCTACCTCCTAATACCTATTTCCCTACAGCTCTGCAGTCATCTACAAATGACATACGAGATACAAGAATGCGTGTCTAATTAAATTGATTTCCATAATGTGAATTGATTTAAATGTTAATAACGATGTAACGTAATAAATAATCGTTAAAAAGTAATAAGAAGCACTCTCCTAAACTGCTTTTAAATTATTCTATACGATGACCCCTTCAAAAACTACAGCTGGGAATTAAACATTAATTTTTCTGTGTTAGACCCTCTCTGCATACAATTAATGAATAACCCATTTTTTTTTATTTGCAGGTTGCATTTCATACTACAGTTGGGTATTTTGTCTGTGGTGTTAAAAGAGAGACAAGAAAAAAGTGTACCTATGGACTATTTTCAACCGACTTCCAAAAAGAGGAGGTTCTCAATTCGACTGTATTCTTTTTTTTTATTTAAAAGCTGGTGCTTTTAGCAGATAAAATCGAGACAGAAAACATCGTTCCCTCCTCCTTTTGGCACATTCATGAATCATAACTTAACGAATACCGATTATTAAGGTGACACACACTTAGTTATAACCTATTCAGATTATTAAGATGCGTAGCTAGGCCTACGACCAAGACCTAGTTCTTATCAATATCATCCATGTATTTCCTGTTTCCGTACACAGACCAGTGAAGATACCCGTCTCTTAAGGCCAGCGTAGTAGTCAAACCGCCACTAAGAATTAATGAATAGGAATTGCATAATTAAATAGGTATTTCATTAAGTACATTCCGAGTTCACGGACGGTCGACCACTTTTCAACCTTATAACTTAGAACATAAGAGTGTAAAGTGGAAGACCCTTGAATGGATGTGTTTATTCTAGAGTGCCGGCAATTTATTATTTTAGGTCATAATAAAATCACTTTAATCAGTGTTTTTATTGAACTTGTTTTTTTCTTTTCAGTTTTTATTTAAAGTTATTAGTTAATATTTCCTTTATTTATTTCTGCACAAATTAATTACATTTTTAAATATTCCTTATAAAAAAATATATAAAAACATTGAAATATAAAAAATACGAGTTATTTGTATGAATGTTGTGTGTGTGTTAGGGGGGTGAATTAAGAGTTGTGTTGGTGTTGTGACACTGTGTCTGAATGAATGTCTTATACCTGTTGTGTATGGAAGTTTGTGATTTATAGTTGTGAATATATAATTGTAAATACATATATAAATGCATATGTACCTATCAAGGTGAGGCAAGTGCGTTTTTTTATTTTGTATTATAACATTAATGTCAAAGGTGTCAAGCTGATGTCTACTTTTTCTTTTTCTCTTAAAGATTTTCTATACCTAGGCTGGTATAGAAAATTTATAATTCAATGAAGGTTGCATTAGGATTGTATTTACTAAAAAACATTTATATCGTTTGGCTAGTCTAAATCTGGTTTAAGTTTGTCTACTGAATAACGGAATTCTAAATTATAATTATAAGTTCCTAAACGCAATCTCGGATTTTACCAAGGAGGTTATATACGTCATGGCCGACTACACCTGACAGGTCAGATGATTATATGGCTGCAACAACTTAAATCGTAAAAGGAATTGGAACAGAACAGAAACTTTGAGATTTCAAACGTCCAGAGCCGGAGAGGAAGTGCAATCAGTTCACGACTGGGTTCCGAGAGAGAACCAACAAAATGCGTGGAGTTCACTACTACTAAGAGTTAATAAGTGTTAGGGTCGCCGACGCTCTGACGCGTCCCTACACTTCCCAGGGGTCTTACTAACGGACTCGCCTCGGAGTGCCTTCCCCTCACTTCAAGTATTGTAAACCTAAAACTTTCTCCCTCTTACCTCCCGATAAAATCACTTTCTTGTCCGTCTGTCTGCCCGTGTGTCTGTCCGTCTGTCTGATCGTCTGTCACCACCGATATTCTCAGGAATGTGTGGACCTAGCAAGTTGAAATTTATACCCGATATTGAGGTCTATAGGCCCTAATAAAATCAAGGTCCTGAGTCAACACGATAAAAAGATACTTATGGGCAAATTTAGATTTTCGCGAAAACTTGTAAGTACTTACCAAAATTTTCAACTTTTTTTAATTTTTGGAATTTTTCCTTTACTTATGCTGTAAGACCTTGGTTTTAACCAAAATTGACAATTCTAGATCAACCGAAAGTACCCTATAGGTTTTGGGTCGAAAACCTATATGGTAGTTCCCGTTGACCTAGAATCACGAAATTTGGCGAAAAGCAATGTCTTACAGCAGCACAATGTAAAGGGAAAAATCAGAAAAATCGTAAATATGTAGTTTTTTTATTTATTTATATTACTGTATTATTACCTCGCCTCAATAAATTTAATTGTTCAGTCTACTTTTACCTTTTTTATTTGTTAAGAATAAGTAGATGTGACAACATGTAAATTAATGGCCTTAGACATTTGTGGGAGATTAGCCGGATTAACCTCATCGAATGTAGAACGATCGTTTTCAAGTGGCGCCCGTGGAATACGAACGCGTCGTCGACACGGCCTGTCGTCATGAGACGGACGGATGGCGAAGCTAGCCCATAGCTCTCCGTCCACAGGCCCGCGCCTATGGTGGCCGGCCCGACGCCCGGGGCGTCTCCCGCGGCGGCTGGGACGTGAGGTTCTCTCCCTCTCACGTTCCGCCACCGCCTTCTCTAGCATGACTGCTTCGCAGAAGGAGGTGACGGCGTCCCATTCCCTCTCGCTCCGGACCATCGATTGAACCAGGGCCGGACGCGAGAGGTCGCCGCCTCCGATCGCCATCAGTATGGCTCAATCGTTTTGTGGTACTTATTATGATGATTAATTCCACACTTTTGTTACATATTTCGAGCATTTATGATGCATATTTGCTTGAGTATTTCGGTAAAAAATTAGTAGCCTGTATTTGTGCCCGGTTGGTGGCAATAGGTTGGCCCTTCATGGGACTTAATGGCGAAATGTTGGTGTATTTGTTAGGTACACCTCTGCCTAGCCCATCGGTGATTACAAGACGTGATGTTATGTTCATTTAAAAAATTGGTTGTTATGTTTAAGTCCCACATAAAAGGGGGGAGCCAATTGCCACAAACCGTTAAAATCCAGCTCGGAGAAGCTACTGAGAAATTCTCGTAGGAAAAATGAGTATGGTGATGGGTTCGGGTTAGTTTTAACACTAAACCTAACCTGAACCCATCGCCATACTCAGCAATACTAGTTCGTAGATTTTCTTCACTAATATCAGTGATACTTTAACATTAATTTGGACGTATTATCTGTGCATTTTCCGCAAACAATCTGGTTTATGTGGTTTGTCTGGTTGTGTTATTTCAAGTTTATTAATCGTTATATATTTATGACATTCTTTTTTAACCCATTATGTGTATGTAAATCCTAACTAATATTACAAATGCGTAAGTAAGTTTGTTTGTTACCTTTTTCACTAAAAGTACGCCAATATAGCCCTACGAAGCGGTACTAAAGTGACCACTTTATAGTCCCTAGGGAGTGAAAAGAAAGTAGTTTTTTAATTTCCTTCATGTGACATAGACAAACTCAAACAGCCAGTACCTAAATATACTATTATCTGTGGAGTGTGGACCATCTTCATTGCGAAAATGTTGAGAGTTTCTGTTCCATGGGTTTTCCGTAATGGTGGCGCCATTTGTTTTAAATTGTTACTCTGTGACTGGTTTAGAAGAAAAAACTGACCGAGAAAATTTCAGAATTTTTGACGATGTAAATTTGTTCGGTTTTAAATAAATTTATTAAGAATGTCCAGTAACAGTGTAGAGTTTGACGTCGAGCAAAGAGCAAAAGACATAATAATAAATCTCGAAATAATAATATCTTTGTGATTTTTATTTTATTAAGTAATATTTATTAAATGTTTTTGTACTAAATCAACTATTTTTCTCGCACTCAAAGTGAAAAGTACAGTTTGCACCTCGAGACTAAACGCCAACTTAATATACCCTCGGTTTCATTGACTCCCTCACACGCTCGGGAGTTAAACCACCTCTAGTATATTATGGCTTCGTTTAGTCCCTCGATATAAAATATACTATTAGGAACCTCGATAACATTTTGCCGTATGACAACGTAACCCTAAAAATTTTGCACCTAAATTTATGTTTTTTTTTTGTTTTAGCTTATAATGTCAAGATCAAATAATATTAATAGCTAATCATGGATCACATGGTATATAAAGGATTCCATCTGGTTTCTGAATACATTTTCGTGCCAAGTGACCTCGTATCAACATGAAGCTGTACCTCGTTATCTTTGTGGTGCTTGCTGCACTTGCAGCTATCACGTTTGCCAATACAACTCCCTCTAGCCCGGAATATGATCATTGTCCTGAAGGCCTTGTTAGATTAGAAGGTGTCTGCCACAGCGAAGATGACGTGAGTACCTCTAAACTAATATTTTAACGAGGAAAGATTTGTATGTTTGTAACGAATAATCTCAATTACTACAACATTAAAATAATTTATTAAAATGTTTTTTTTAATTATTATTTGTTTTAATATAAGTAAATTAAAACAAATAATAAATTCTAATACGGAACATATTATTGACTGCAATAGTCGGGACCCATATTGGATGGAATGATTTTAGTCTACATTATTTAGTGGGTCCCGACTGTTGCAGTCAATTTGTTCCTCATTAGAATTTATTATTTGTTTTAATTGTGTTGTGTATTATTTGTTTTAAGTGTTCCGTATTAGAATTTGTTATTTGGTTATTATATGTGTGTATTTATAATGAAATTATTGTAATGTTGTAGTAATTAAATTGCTTTCTAAAGGGTGTAAAACACCTCTTAACGAAGCCGAAAGGCACTTGTTCTCCTTGTCATTACGATCATTTTTTGTTCTACATCATACCTGGGAACCTTCTAGTTACGGAGATATTGGGGGTCAAAGTTCCAACTTTTTGATAAGTTTTTTTTTAATACAAGTTTTTAATGTAAGATTTTTACACCTGCACGACCCCCGTACTCAATCCATCCATCAGCACAATGTTTTGAGTGCGTTACATTTCGAGTTCTACCACAAAACATGATTTTTACCCCAACAAAAAAAAATCGTTTCCCAGCAATATTTTTTGCGTAAAGTTACTTAGTTTGATGTACAGAATGCTTGGTTGGCGACTTCGTGATGAGGTTGTTTACACCCTGTATACTTCTGGACTGAACTTGTTTTTTACTTTTCAGTTTTATTTAAAGTTACTTGTTAATTATTATTAGTTATTTTCTACGCGGTCGGGTTTTTTAAATTTATTTTTTATTTTATAGGTACTCTTTAGTTAAGTACGATTTACTTATTTTATTTTTATTACGATTACTCTATTTTATTTATTTTGGTGTACATTTATCACTTTAAAGTTTAAAGTTCACGAACCTACTTAGTCATCCGCGCGTATTTTGTGTACCTAGGTAAATAAATAACATGTTTTTTTTAAATTAAAATATGGTCATGATACATCATTTTAAAATCCTCATGATGAGCTCTATAATTTGATACCCATAATGCAGTATCATAAAGAATATTTCATGCATATCTACGCATACATACAAGATACGCGCGTAAAACATAACCCTTCCTTGGCAGTCGGGTAAAAAACAACAGCCGTTGATATTTTGACCGTATAGTAGGTATTACACTTTTGTAGGAAACAGCAGATTTTTTTTCAATGTCCGCTCTACAACTATTTGAAATCTCTTTGATTCTCATTTTCTTGTGTTGGCTCTCTGAGAGTTTGTGACATAGAGATAAGGATAGCGATGACTGGATGATGGGGAAACTCACAGACAGGTACATTAGCACGTTTGTTAAATAGATTAGCGACAGTGCGTTGTAGCAGCATACGTGCCAATTTCTAGGTAGGTATTTTTCCCAAGTTACCTTTTATGTTCAAGCCTATCTGTAATAGAATTTTTTTTTAAATAATTACACTACTTATAAACAAACTATAACTCTAAATAATAATAAAAATACGTACAAGTAACAAAACGGTTACAGGGCGTCATCGCTGTCAACAGGAAAAGTGCCCAGAAGGCAGGCAGCATTGCCACGTTGGATGGCAATGCTGATTCTTTGGACAAAAAATAGTCCCGCCCTCTGGTCACGTGAAGAGTCGACCAACCGCTTGGCGATTTCTCGCAATATTAGGTGGGCACTCGGAGTTACCTTTTTAATTAATATAACATGTAAAGTTACATGGTGACAACTGACAAGTAATTAATTCTTTGTTAATATTATCTTACACAGTAAGTATTTATTGAGAATGCAATTTGTCCGAATGATAACTTACCCGAACTTAATATCACATGCCATAAAATTGAAATCCCTGCATACAATATGCCACAAACCCGTTTATCATAAATATAACAATCAATAATATACAAAAGACATGAAACGGTTTTCAATACCTAATAGTTATAAATCCTAAATTGAAATTATTTCATGTTTTTATCCTATATTTTTAAAACAAATTTCTATTATTAAGCTTTTGCTAAGAACTTCTCTCAAAACAACGCATTTCTAAACAATATTGCTCTAACAAAATTTGTAACAATTAAAAAGTAGAACCATCATATCGCAGAAAGTTCACAGTTAGAATCTTCTTTTGGCATACATTTCATATCGATTTTCACTCAAAGCGTCAATAATCATAAAACAGTTGATTATGAACATTTATGTGGATTTTATTTTAGTAAGAAGCATGCAAACAAACATACACCATGCATGAAGCAAACATGCAGCTAGCATGCAGCAAGCATTCAGCAAGCATGCCGCATGCAAGCACTCATACAGTATGCAAGCAAGCATGCACCATGCAAGCGAGCAAGCAACATGCAACAGGCATGGTTTCTGTCATGGCTCTGGCGCTGCGGGGCTCCGGCGGTCCCCCAAAATTTCGGAATTTTGAACATTATTGTTACTGAAGTTGCAAACGTGTTATGGATAATGATTTGCGGCCCAAAAATTTTAGGAGAAGAAAGGTAGTACCATATTAGGTAGCTCAGCCACTCTCAGGATTACAAGCGTGATGTTATGTTACTTCATTGTCATAATAAACCACTGACACACAGCAGACTGTCGTTTGTTACCCAACAGCACGTGATTTTCAGCCAATAACTCGACTATTACAAAATATTTCGCATGTGTTACATAATATATCGGAAGGTACATAGGTATTAAATAACATGTTGAAACACGGCCAGAAATCACATTATCTAAAATAGCTTAGGTTTTTTTTGTAAGGCGACACCTGCCGGTCTATTTTATACGAAGTCTCTCGTGTTTGCGTCCCTTCAAATCAAATCAAATAATTTATGCGCATAATATGGGTTAACAATGAGGATCCCCATATTAATCATTTCTGGTACCTATACGAAATATAAAATAAAAGCTTAGAATAACCATTAAACGAAATGGGTGATATAACTATGCATAGGTACTAACTTATCTATCTATTATTGCACTAGAATAGGAACTTAGTGAGGTGTTATAATGATTTTCTATTCTTATAACTAAGGTACTGTTCTAAAGGTACGATTCCGATGGCATCGGCAACCGCAACACGACTGGCTTCTATGCAATTCTATGAAGACGCTTCAGCAGACAGCAAATGTTGTTGCCGTCAACTTGCATAGAAACAATAGTTATTTATCCAACAAGTGAGGAAAGTTCGTTTTTCCTATGAGTTTTGATTTTGAGTCTTGAGCGAGCGAAGGATTGAAAAATAGAATCACGAGCGCAACGAGTGATTATAAATTTCAATCCTGAGTAAGCGAAAGACTCAACAAAACGAATAGCAAATGAACTTGCTCACATGTTGCATACAAAACTTTTCACCACTCCCAGCAAGAAAGTGTTCAGTCATAATAGGTAAATAAATTTTGTAATAAGTATAGCAAAATAATTAAATCAGCGCCATCTGTGAATTTTTGCTAGAACTAGCAAAAGCCAAGCAAGTTATTTTAACCAGGGTGAAAAATTGTAGGAAATACAAAATATTAAACTTAAACTTACTTTTAATCCGAGAAAAGTATCATCTGGGGCATCGTTTAAAAATGTCTTAACTTGATTTGCCGTAAAAACTTTTGATTTCTTGCTTTTGAACCCAGAAGACTGTATTTTTAAGAAATGAAATCAGCTTATGATATTCTTCGTTATGTTTCGTTACCAATACTAATTTTATCATAGAATAAATACTCCACAATGTACTGGGTTGCTTCATGTTTGAAATTTCCATGAAATAAGACAGCAAAACCGTTTCGGAGAAAGTTTTCGCATTTTTTTGAAGGTATCGAACGTTTTAAGATATCTTTCCTTCGATTTTTTGGGCAAAAAACTTAGTTCGGCATTTGAAACAAGGTTTTTTAACTCTTTTGGAGTTAAACTTAAATCTTCCTCACTAGAATCACTCATTTTTTTTAGTAATCAAAATCGCACGTAAACAAAACTTAGAATTTTCGCGCTTCTAATGTACTTCTTTCACAGGCTTCTTTTTTTGAGTGCGTTCAAAAATTATAATCCTAAATTTGACGATGTAATTTTTTCAATATATTATTAAACTTTTTTAATGTTTCTGAACTTATACACTTACAATAATTTGATAAATTTTATAAAAAACATTAATCTTAACTTATAAATATTTCAATTCTTAGCATAAAATTATTTATTTTTTAAAATATCTTTAAAACTTAACATAAAAAAATCAGGCAAGGTTAGTTTCTGAACGGGATCATTACTTTCCTCACTGTTCAAACAGTGAGGAAAAACCAACTTTCCTCACTGTTTTCGTAGAGGAAAGACACTTCTTTCGTGCGGGAGTGGTGAAAAGATATTTACATAAATATACTCTAAAGAAAGAACAGGACAACGCAAACAAATCTCTTGTCGTAACCTACTTGTAAGAGCCAACGGATTGCTATGGCAAACTTGCCAAATTAGGTAGGTGGGTCGTTACCCGTGGTCCCGGTGGGTCGACCCATTAACGGGTCCATTCATAATCGAAATGTACATGGATTGATTATGAGATTCCTATTAAAAATATAAAATACCTCCTTTATGGTTCTGCCCTCCTGGTAGTTGGTAGACAAATAAAAAACCGATAAACCCGTAGTCAAATTATGCAATGACTTGTTACCCGTGGTCCCGGTGGGATATGATATGCTGTTATTATGGATTTGTATTTTCTATCGATATATTCAGAAGTCCAGGAAACAATCCCTAATGTCATGGAACCACGGGTAATTAAAATTACTCATGGACCCGGCAATGGGTCGATCCACCGTGACCACGGGTAACGACCCAGGTAGGTACAGTATTACCACTTTAAGTGTGCAGTTCAAGATGGCGCTGCTGGTCAAGAAAAATTTAATCGATAAACGTAAAATAGATGTACCACTGTTGACAATACTGGTACACGACACGACATTTTGCTTTACATAACGAGGGGACCACCTATCTCTGTAACAGTTCTTCTAATAAACTGTCTAAGTCTCAAGACTTACATTTCATTGCATAGAAACTTGTGGCAGTGTGATTAGGCTACATTGCCGCTGCGGATTGCGGTTTGCGGTTGCAATAATCTCCAGAACTGGTGGCCTACCATGACGACTTAAAGCAGGATCGTTTTAATCGCGTTCCAGTGTGGGTAAGAGACGGAGCTATAGAGGACGTCTAGCGCCATCTCTTTCCCACACTGGCACGAAATTAAAACGATCCTGCTAAAAGACGTCATGGTAGGCCCGCTGTACCTTAATAATACTATTTTACTGTTGACACAGAAGTGAAATTTCGACGGTCGGCAGTGAGTTATTCCAGAATAGCACGCTGGTATTAGTAGTACAAATAACATAAATTATTCTGATTAAAAAAAAAGTGTTAAGTCATTTTGTGTGACTTCTTTTTTAGCTCTATTTATACCAAAAGATGGTGTGAAATTTTAACAGAATCGCGTGATCTGTCTAGCCATTAAACAAATAACAAATTCAGCAAGCATTCGCGGCGCTTCTAGATTACTGCACGAAGCCGACGCCGACGACCGGTTTAGGAAATATATTCATATTTATATTTGTCATTGATGTATTTGACGTTTACGTTAGCAGCTTCTTCGGTATTGATGTGATAATATTCAAAATAAATACGCAAGTCACCAAAATCAAAGAACGAGCAAAGTCCACCGAGTGATAATTAAAATCTAATTGTTAATGTCAATAAAAACTACTTTGTTGGTATATAAGGCATATCTACTTCATGCTTGTGACCTTAACAGGAAAATTCTTTTCACCTCAGCACCTCAAACAAGCAGGTTTTGCTGTTTACAGACAGTGAGCAAAATTCGATTTTGCTGCGAGCGTGAGACAAAGTAACTTTTTAATTCTTTTTTTTTAATATCGAGAACTGTGCAGGTCTACTCACAAAATTCGAAAGATTTCACTTCGATACGAAAAAAGCGAGAGACAGAAACAAGTCGATTCGAAATTCGATTTTCAAATTCCATATCTAGTAGGCCCAAAAAAGAAACAAACAATAAAACGTTCGGATACCGATATTGTAAATCGATAACCGTAATATTGTAAATCACGGGTTAAGGTTTTAAGTAAGTGAAAAATTGTTATATTTCGAATAATCGAATTAAATCATGTATCTACTTATTTATTTATAATTTTAATAATCTTTAATATTGAGACAGAATACCGCGAGTGTAGTTTCAGAACGCATTTAAAAAAAATAGCGGGATTCAAATTTTTATTGTTTTATTCTCTGTTACGCTAGCCATGATTAGGTCAATGTACGCTAGCGCTCTACAAAGTACAATAAAATTTGGATAATAAAGTAATAAAAATAAATAAGTATGAGCGAGTCCAGTGACAAAGCCTGCTATTTAACACCCGAAGATTGAAGCATACCTAATATAAAAAAATGCAGAATTAAGTTTCCTGCCTGAAAAGTCTCGCGAAAAATATCTAAAAACTTATAAGCAATGGACACTTACAAAGGGTGCTAACACTTTTTCGGAGACTAGTGCTGTTATCGTAATTCATAGAATTATCACAAACTAGGCAACCATCTACAATGTGGAGTATTTACTCAATGTTGAAAGCCACAATAAAAACAAAAGATGACGTGCACATTGAAACCTATCCCAAACTTGTTGCATTTTTGAAAATAATGTCAGTAGGGCACAAATCCAAATAACATTATTTTTTACAAATCTCAATATCTTTTCCTGTTTATTGTATCCTATAAAAATATACAAATCATCGTCTGGATATCTGTGTGTTTGTGATGTGGTAATGTGGGGGTTTAATTTTTACCATGTTGTTTTTTTTACCTTTAAGTACATGTTCTCGCTGCTGAGGTGAAAAGTTGTATGTGTTACACGAGACCAAAGTTATTTGCATCTCGTGTCTTTGAATCCCTCGCTATACGCTCAGGATTCTAACCTAGAATCACTCGCTACGCTCGTGATTCAACTATAGAATCCTTCGCTGACTCGGGATTCAAAATCAACACTCGCAGCAAAAACCCACTTTGCTCTCTTGTTGCACAAATAACTATTTTCATTTATTTGTGTTTGATTTTTTTATTATTTATGTGCCCAGTTCATAATGTTAAAGGTCGTTTGAACCGTGTTTTATGACAATCGTTATTTAATCAGGTGTTCGTTTTAGCAATATGGTGTTTTCGACGATCCGAATGGCGCAGCGGCAGTGGGGCTGCCTTACGTTCTTAGGGTCCCGGGTTCAAATCCCTATAAGTACAAATGTTTGTGTGATGAACATTTGTTTCCGAGTCATGGATGTTTAAATATTTATAAATAAGTACTTATGTATTTACAACAAAAAAAAGTATCTAAGTAGTATAACAATTATCTGGTGTCCACGACACAAGCCTCGTTGCTTAGTGTGGCACTAGATGGCGCTGTGTGTAATGTCCAGCGATATTTATTTATTTAATACTTCCTACGGCTTCTTAGTAGGTACAGTCTACTACTTTTGAAAGTATTTTTCTCCTACTGTTCTGATTTCATGTGGTTACAAACATGGTATTTTTGAAGTCATATTTTTATGAAATAGATCTCCAAGTTTCAATCGCTATTTCTCGCGAAAAATTCTTTTATATTTAGGCAAGTGTATACATATTGGTACAAATTGTTGTTACTGGGTTCTAAAATAAAATTATCATCGGAAAAAAGAATGTACTATACAGGATTTAAAGTGCGCTTTATTTACATCGTGACATCGGCGCATTCTGTCGTTGAATAACAAATATAAAAATATTTTACGTAACTAAGTAGTATTAATAGTGACTAGTGATGTATAAAATGCGGAGACAAGATGTGATGATCTCTATGTGATGGATCTTTTTACACTCTGTATGAGCAAAAGGCAAAATATAATTCTCATCTTATCTTAATATAATAATACTATTGTGTTACGAAATGGTTTTCACATAATTTTGTGAACACCAAAAGTATATAAGTATTTTAATTTTACCGATTTTCATTGCTACATCTGCAATATCTGATGACACATTTATGATCAGCCAAACGATCAGAACACTCCAAATTGTAATATTTTTATGACCGTGTCTTAATATTTTAGTATCTGATGATGGATTCAAAAGCAGGCGCATCTAAATATAATTTTATCGAATTGTTATTGATTTAAATATTTTATTGGTAATCAGTGCCTGAAAAATACAAATATGTTTATGTTTTGTAAACTCGAGAACTCAAATGTAGAACGAAAAGTTCATTTCACGCTTTTCTTAGTTTAAAAGAGACAAACTATTTATGACTTACTTTAAAAAAAAACGATATTATAAAGCAGCATCTCATTTGCGTAGCATACTTTCAATCCCAATACGAAAGATTTTGAAGGAAATTCCTAGTCCATTGTGTTGGCGACTGGCTGGGATACCACCTTTTCTTTAAGAACTGTATCTATCACATCATAAAGAAGGAAGCTGCCTGCACTAATTCCACTCACTCAACACACCTCACACACCCTCACAACACACCACACCACACCACACCACACCACACCACACCACACCACACCACACCACACCAAACCACATCACATCACCTCACACCACATCACATCACACCTCATTACACTACCACTCACCACTCCACTCACCCCTCTTCTTTACACATACACACACACAACACTTGCACATGACACGACTCCCCACACAAATACACGTCACACATATTATTATTCACCTAATTAAAATACTAAGTATAATTTTTATAGATATATCTCTTACCTTACCTTTTAGTCTTTAAATTGTATGTGACTACGAGATTATGCTAGTACGCTCATAATTTGCTAGTCCACTATTTATGCGAAGACACTGCCTCCTAAGATACAGGATCTTCCTAGTTTAGGAGTCAGGGTTCAAATTTTGTATTGACTGTAATGTACTCATCTCTCGCACACTACTTCTGTTTGCAAATTTTTCTGTACCTACCTTTGTGACTGTTGTGTATTTTAATATGTGTCAAACTCGTATTTTCCTAATAAAGTTATTATTATTATTATTATATTTTATAATGATTTTTGGAACAGAAGAAATTCTGAGTTAGTTGTCAAGTGTCATTGCTTTGTACATAGTTTTGTCCCGCTTTTCTATTAATAAATAGTAATTACTAATTTTAACAGTGTTTCCATCATCCTCCAATTCATTCCAAATACCTACAGTCCATTTGCTCACCAACACATTGCTTCAAAAGAATGTTTAAAAAAGTGTGTAGATAAAGCAATGGAGGTGGGAATTGGCAAAATGAAAGGCATTGCGATTGTAAGTACTTATGTTACGGATGTAATTAGGTACCCCGCAGATTTTCAAAGAAAAACGTGCAAGCACGCTGCGCTTGCAAATATTTTAAAAGTTACGAAAAGTTTAAAATAAATTGGGTATAGAAAGTATGAATGCTAATTTAAATCTACATTAGGCGATAAATGTGGTCTAAACATGAAATCTAGGTTTGTATTCAAAGTCACCTTCAAATGACATCCATCAAGAAGGGAAGCCAAAGTGATGATTTGTGTAATGATTTGCAAACTATATTATCATGCACTAAACCACATGATAAACTAAGTCAAATAAAATATTCTTGCAGTCACGGAGGCGACGTATTTACCTAAATTCTGGGAATCACGTCCTCGGAAAGTGCCGTCTGCCTCCTAGGAATGGAAAGGTTTGCACACGGCAGATATGTGTTGCAATATTATCCATCACTGATGAAACGTTTTTTTTTGTATTCGTCACTTCAAGTCACGATTAGATGATTACACGGAACAGATAAAACTTTATCTGTTCTGTGACTTGAAAGGGGATCTCCCAAATAAATTGGGATGAGAGGGCAGCCTAATGATGACGTTATTCAAACCCTCTGGGAAACTTGAGGTCAACGCAAAGTTAAACGCACTGTATGGAACCAGTATCACTAACCACTCGCGCCACTCAGGATTCTTCGTATGAAACTCCATACCGCAATGTACAGGCATCAGTTGGTAAAAACGAGACGAGATGCTACCGATCAGTAGTGTTTATACGTGAGCTATGAGCTTTATCCAACAAATACTGTAGTTAGAATGATAGCAAATATCGTTCAGCAAAACTTTTCAATGTAGTCGAAATCGTAGAATTTATGCATCGAGCTCAAACTCTGAAACAATGTCGCCAGTTCATGACACTGTCGCTTAAAAATAAACAGACCAAATGTTTATTTTGGCGCAGTCGCTGCAATTATTTCAGGAGCTTTCACCTGCTATTCTAAGGTTGCTACACACTTAATCGGGTATATTATATGCATTTGTTGAACAACAAAGCTGACCCAAGCACACGTGTTTGGTGATCAATCATGTTCAGGTGCGTTCGGCACAAAGTGAGCGTGTGTGCTAAGCCGAGCGAGTTATTTATCCCGAACGTATTCTCCATACATTCAATTTTGACGAACGGCACCGCGTTTTGTTGCTCCATAGGTACAGGTGTATTTGCAGACTGTACTCCACCCGATATCCCCAAAACATGCCGCAGAGGCCACTTTGGCAGCATGTTTTGGGCGCGCAACGCATTTTTAAAATTTATAATCATGGTCATTAACTAAGTAGTTATGACCATGATTATTTAAAAAATGCGCAGTAGGCATTAATAAATTCTAAATTTGTATAAGTATACAAATTTAGAATTTACTAATGCCTACTTTTTCGTTGCTACGAACCGCTACGACTGTACAGGGCTGCGCCCTCTACGTCTCGCGTAGCACCGCAGGGCCGGCTCTACGAAATACTAAACGTCTGATCGCAGTTCCCACAAGATCCGTAATTGTACCTTAGGTGTAAGCCCATTGTCTTTAGCCCCTTAGCTTTAAACATTATGGAATGAAAATAAAGATACGAATATGATATTGAATATAATGTTTGATCAAATCTAATACTTTTATATGGTAATAAAAATAACATAACAAGTCAGCCAAGCTGGAAATGTGAATGGAAAAAATATTTAAAACAAAAAATATTTAACATGATGTTGATGTTTTTAAATTTTTTTCCATTAGTCGTGTTTTGTTTTATTTTTAGTCGCTATTTTTATGTTTTTTCTCTATGTTAGATCTAGGGAACAACGATTTTTTATAGATGTAGTGTGAATAAATTAACTACCGTGTAGCTCTAAACGATAGTTGAACGGAATAGCTCGATTTACTACGTTTGTCGGCACCGTAAAGACTTCATTTAAAAACATTAAAACCATAAGGCAGTGTCACAATCAGTGGCAATAAAGACAGATAGTATTCTTGTCAGATTAAATATGCACATGTACTGGAATTCAATCATCGTAAACGAGGAACTCGTTAAAAAACAATCACTTACGATGTAAAACGTCTATTACAGATTCAATAAAACCCATAACTTAACACAACATTGTACAGAGGTGTACCAGCATTACGCCAGGTTATCATTGGGCACCCCCTAATGACACGGGGGTCAATGATTATTGCCATCAACCGACCACAAATTCAGACTAGGAGACATGAATCAACGTAAAAACACAGTCCAACCTGGGAATCGAACCCAAAACCTTATGCTCAACAGCCGCGCTTGCACCACCGATCTCTAGAGCAGCGAGAAAAGTGTAAAGCGAAATATAAAGAGCACACCTTAGCCTATCCCTTGGAGAAATACAGGACTGATGTTATTTGAGTAAAGTATAATTATTCGGAAACCCACTCAGTCATAAATGTGATTACTTCAATACACCCATAAGTTCTATACTATTTTGTTAGGGCTTCGCCGCATGGGCGGGCGGGAGGCGGGCGTACTACTAGTAAACAAAATACCACCACGCCAGTATCGCTCCAAACACCGGCCGTAGCGCACGCGTGCCACTAAACTTAACGTAGATTACACACCTCTACGAATTTTACACGAAAAACGCGCGCGTAAAAGTTCAAAGACAACATTTGAAATTGTGACTCGTAAGTAATATTTGTTTGTCTAAACATTGTTAGTCAACTTTTATTGTTTATCGATACGTTTAAGTATTGAGAGGGTTGAGTTTTTAGTGTATTGCGGTATTTATTGTTCCAAGTGGATTAAACGAATGCTCGCGATGCCGTCGGGAATTTAAACGACATATATATAGATATTATATTGCATTTTGTTGGGAAAAGTGTGTGTTTTAAAACTGTAGTTTCTTTTATTATAAAGAAACTTTGTAGTTGAAATATCTACGTTCTCTGACCTAGTTTTGAAATAAACTTTGAACTTGTATTTCAATGTTTTCAAAGGATAAGTTTGAATCTCCTCAGCGTAATATTATATCTATTTATATTGTGCATGATAAAGCTAATCATTGTCTTTATCAGAAACACTGTTTGTGTAATTAGGTATAATTATACATTATCTTCAAGACGGAATAACAACGCATGGCTGAAATAAATCTTTAGCAAGTATAAAATACTATTTATCTGTTATTACTTAATTTATCCACTTACTCACAAGGAGCGCATTGTTTTTATTTATTTGAACCCTAAAAATAGCAGAAAAACTTTTTTTTGCTAAATCTTCATTCTTAAACTCTCGTATTGTGCTAGACATGTCTTTAGTCAGGTAAAAAGGGATTTAATGTCGAAATACGTTCAGATTTCTAAACTTTTTCTTTCAATAAGCAGGGCTGTATTTTCACTGTATTCGTAATGCTAGGTACTCTACATTATATTCTACAATTTCCCCCTACATACCGACTTGATTACCCAATAACATCTTATATCGGTAGCAAAACTTTTTAAGTTTTAAAATTTCCGGAGAATCAATTTTAGAATTTGTTTCTGAGATTTTTTCTGCTGAGATTTTTTCTATATTGAGAATTTTTCTTTGCTTCAGATACTCGAAAACAAAAGTGTATCTTTTGTTAATAAGTCTTGATGGATATCTGAAATATAAGAGAAAGTTTCTTCACCTGAAAGTTTGTTGAAATACTACATTATTAAGAAAGAGGGATCCCATCATGTTTGACGCTCCTTTTTCTTTTCGATAACATGCCTACATGCATTTAAATCATAAACATGAATTGAATACTAAATAAAACAATTAAGTACTACACGAAATATTTTTCGCGTAAAATGTTTCAGAACTTTGTGTCCGACACATGTTACAAAACATTATCAACTTGTTCGATAGATATCCCGGTATCGTGCAATAAATAATACCCGATAATAGATACAAATAATTTGACACGGTATTTTATCAAACAAACACCATGTGTCAACTCTAACACGGTCATTGCAGATATGATGGGAAAGGTTGTCTAGCAAATGAAGCTAAACTATTTAGGAAAGCTGCTGTTCAAATTGGGTTAAAAACCTATCCATCCATCTAAAACCTAACTAATAATGACCTAATTAATCGGATTAAATGCAATCAGTGAGCATGGTGCGAATTAATCACTGAGAAAACCTAAACTTCTATTTGTATCGAATGTTCTTCAACAGTTGTCAAGTTCAGTTTCAGTAGATCAGATACAATTTATGCATGTTGGTAACACGATAGAATGGGAATAAAACCTCGCAATAGACCCAACAATGGTGAAAAACGCTTAAATACCATAAATATATACCATAAATTATAGTAGGTACCTAGGCAACGTTCAACCTCCTTTTCGGCAACGACAAAGGAACAACGAAAAGACGGAGATGTGATAAGAATTTTCCTGCACCTCGCCAAACGGTCAATGTCAAATACTCAAGTTAAATAACACGCTGATAAGAAAACATGAAAGTACTTATACGTAGGTATTTAATGTCAGTAGGAATGTTTTTATACGAAATAGATTATAGAAGAATAAAACAAACATTTTGTACTAGCTTTAGCCCATGATGGCTCCGCTCTTGTGGAAATCACAAATTTTCTACGGGAACTTAAGTTTTAACGGGAATTTTCAACAAGAACGCAAGTTTTCAACGGGAACGTAACACTGACGATCGACCACTTTTCAAACTTATTACTTAGGGCTAAGGAACAAAAGGGGCAGACCAGTCTACCACTTTATCCGAATTCTGGTCGCACCTGGGTGCATTGTTATCGACAGCGACAGGAAGTAACAAACAGACAAAAATATACTTTCGCATTATGGAAGGATGGATTTTATGCTATCAGTTGTGTATGAGTATTTAATATTAATTAGCACCTTTACGTTTGATTTTTCTTTATTCTAAATATTACGCACATAGTATTCTTTATTACGCATCAACAAAATTATACGCATAATGTAATGTACGGTCACCATTATGAATAAGTTACCATGATCGTCACTTCGTCAGATTCAGTTGCAGTTTTTTTAGAAACTTTTTTACGTCTTCAGATGAAATTTAATTATAATAAATCATGATCTGTCAAATGACCAATATGGTCGAGACGCCATTGTTTAACTATTGTGTCTACTTCGTGGACAGATCATGGGTTATCAAACTTAATATTTACCAATTTCATTTCATTTCATTCGAAAACATCCATCGGTTTCTAAGAAAAATCCAATTATATATTTCGACCCTGGTAACTTATTTGGTTTGTTGTCTGTACAAGTATGTTTAGGTATGTACTTCGACCTTGTCAAGTACGGTTAGCAACTGAAATATTTCACAATTTCAATCAATTACCTCATTTTTGTATTCATATCGTATCGATAATAACATCACTGATTGTCACCATATTATAATTATAATTTAATTTGATTAACCACTTTGATTATATTATGTTGCGTAATTAAGAGATACTCATTAATAATATAACTTTATAAATTCAAGTATTATCTAACTGATAAGAGAGAAACTAACGTTACTTAGCTGGTAAAAGTCAAACAGGAAGGAAAAAGAGCTCATTAAATACGAAACATTGAAATATTTACTAGCCCCGCCCCTGTTTCAAATGGTTAATAAATTGCCAAATTTCATCCAGATCCGTTCAGCCGTTCTGGCACGATTGAGTAAGAAACGTCCATCCAAACTTTCGCATTGAAAATAGTTGTAAGATAGGTAGATAATCAGTCGTAATAGGTAGTCATCAGTGGCCTGCAAGTCTGACAATCAGCCTTACCAAAGGGAATCGTATTACCCAGTATTAACTGGGAAGTGAAGGTCGGATAGTTAGTCGCTACATTTAAAAAACGGGTATTCAGCTGCATACGATTAGACTAGAAGCCGACCCCAACATAGTTGGGAAAAGACAGGCAGGTGATAATTATACAATAAGGTCTACCTATTCAAAATTTCAAACACGAAATATTTTCAGAGAATCATCTAACGGCTAAAAGCCATAGCAACGAAAAAGAAAATTTTATATAAGTAGTTTTGTTTTTACGAAATAATTATAATTCCAAAATTTCTTGAGACATTTTGCATAAAACCTTTACTACGACGTAGTATGACGTATAAGACGCGGCGACGCGACGAGAAACGTAGTAAACTAGCACAATGGATGTTGAAAAATTCAGAGCCAGTATTTATTTTGTGGATCAAGTAATTTTTTTTAAATATAGCTATTCAGATTTTTTCCTTGAAATGGCTTCGATAAAGGCGTTAAATGATTCCCTGAAAATATTTCGTGTATGAATAGATACACCTCTTATATAGGTAGATATAGAAGTATTATTTCCTTTTACCTTCTATTAATTTATTTAAACACTCTGATGCCTAGGGAATTGCCGTTATTTTGATGAATGCTGGTTTTCCTTTAATAACGTAATGTAAATGTCCTCATACAAGTAAATGGATGGTGTCATGTAAACCCCTCACGTCACGGTCCGGTGGGAAACACAATTTGAAATTAGGATGTTAAGGACGATAGGGAGTTGAAAAATGTGAATAATACTTATAAACACGCATGCCTTTGCCCCATGGGGTAGGCAGAAACTACACATCGTGACCAGCTACGATCCTTACATACTTTTTTTGCCTCGTCCACGTCTAAACAACGAATATACATTTCTCTATATTAGAATGACTCTAAAATTATAAAATAGAAATTAGGTACTAGGTCACAATGTTCTATTATTACTTTGTTGACTTAGTTACATTTTTACAAAAGTACCAACTATTTAAGTAATAATGGACACCATGAATATTTGAAATAACTGACAAAAATTAAAATTCTTGAGTTAGTTTAGGGTCTTGAGGCTTAAGACTTTTTGAATTTTATTTTTAAGTACTAATGTTCTTTTAATTCAAGAGTATTTACAATTTACAAATCTATTAAAATAAAATAAACTAACTAACTTAAACTAAAAACTAAAAAAATGGCGTCAAAAAACTCCTCCTCAACGCTGTCAACTGGTAATGTCCCCAAGAGACTGGCGGCGTTACCACGCTGTATGGCAACGCTAAGCCAAGCTTTGGCCAAGGTAAAAGTCAGATTCATCTTTTTGAATTTAAATTATTTAAACCTAATTATTTTGACCTAATTTGAAAGTAGGTTGCCAAAATTCAAAAAAATAAGTTGCTTTATTTTTCGACACATTAATTAGGTACCTACAAACCGTTGATGTTGAAAAGCAACAAGGTAAAATAATTTCTTCTAAAGGACAAGAAAATAAAGTCAAGGGAACCTAAGTTCTTAGAAAGACTTACAATTTATTTAATAACCGGATGTATTCCATAATTATATAAATAAATAAATATCGCTGGACATTAACACACAGCGCCATCTAGTGCCACACTAAGCAACGAGGCTTGTGTCGTGGACACCAGATAGTTGATATACTACATAGATACTTTTTGTTTGTAAATTGTAAATACATACTAATTATACATATAAACATCCATGACTTGGAAACAAATGTCCATGCTCACCACACAAACATTTGCTCCAACCGGGATTCGAACCCGGGACCCTAAGAACGTAAGGCAGCCTCACTACCGCTGCGCCATTCGGGTCGTCAATTGAATAATATGAATTGTAATAAAATAATATATTTGAATTGACCCTGATAATAGGTGTACCTAAAACTGCATCGTCCCATGACACAATGATTAGATGGCTAATATTAGTAATCATATCGAATGATTACTTATCGGACAAGTCAGATACACGGGTTTAGTAACTAAGTGAAAAAAATTACCGATAGTAAATTATTTATTTATGTAGGTACACAAAAAACGCGTATACGTATTATGTTACAGATTGATAGATATGTACCTACATAACATCACGTCTGTAATCCCGAAGGGATAGGCAGAGCCCACGTGTGGATGTACCCATTAATTAGTACATCCACATTTCGCTAGTTGTGTTTAGGTCCCATGTAATATAAGGCGAGCCTATTGCCATCAACTGGGCCTTTTTTTCGGTTTATGTTGACGGTATTGATTGACCTTACTATTACTACCAGTAATTTCATGTATAACAAAAAGGCGAAATAGTGATATTGTATGTATGTATTAGTATAATATATAGTGTTAAATACGAAAATACCAACACTGAGGTTTTTACCTCATCCGAGTGTCATCCTGAACTTCGACAGTTAATTACTTCGACACGGTCTCAATTTCAAATAACAATAGTTCGACTAGTCATTGCTTCGACAGAACATACTTCGACAACGCACACCTTCGAAATACACTGCTTCGACAGATCTCTACTGCGATTAAGCACTTGTTCGGCGGATTGCCTTCGACATAATATTGCACACATATTTACTTTATATTAGGTACAGAAGTCTTCTTGATTATTTATTCGACATTTGAGTAACGTATACCCTTTTTTTTTTCTGATGCGAAATCATCAAATGACTCCTCCCGCTCTGGGCGGAGCAGGAGGGAGTGTCAGACTTTTACTGACTAAAACCCATCCATGTTGCTTCATCGCCCTTTGTGTTCCGGGGGCACGGTATCTCTTTCGAATAGTCCCGCAGCCCCGGCAGGCTTCGGCCCTTCCCTATTGCTGACTCTCTTTGAGGCGCGCGTGGAACACGAACGCGCCGTCGACACTACTGTCGTCATGAGACGGACCCCCCCAACCCCCGAATGAAAAATTTATATATATGGGGGGAAGGGGTGTTTCGAAATGTCGTACCGAATTCGTTTATGCGTCAATGTATCTTCCACCCTAGTTGTAGGTAATCATGACAATATGAACACACGCAGACAAAGCCGTGTGCAAAAGCTAGCATACATATAATAACAGGACGTCATTACATTAATGTTTTCCCCAACTGTTAGATAAGGTGGACCTATGGCCCAAACCACATGACTGCAGTCATATGATCAGATTGTTTGTTCAAAAGTAAGACAGTTATGTTTTTTTAAGTATCTCTTTGGCTGATTAGATAAGGTGGTGTTTTGTTTTCACAATGGTTATTTAATTCAATATTATCAGCACTTTTTGAGCATTGGCAACGTGTAAAAGGACCCTTTACGAAGCCGCCAAAAAAGCCTTCTGTACATCAAACTAAGTAACTCCATGCAAAAATTATTGCTGGGAAACGTTTTTTTTTTTGGTTAAAAATCACGTTTTAAGGTAAGACTCTATGTAAAGCACTCAAAACATTGTGCTGATGGATGCATAGAATAGTACGGGGGTCGTGGAGGAGAGTTATAATCTCCAAAATATGTACTTATTTAAAAAAAAAACTTTTTGAAGTTTTAGATGTAAAAAAAGCATTTGAAAGATTTCCAAGTGCTTTTTTAGCACCTAAAACTGTTTGCCTTGAGTTCTAATGAACCTATTTACATCAACATGCAGCGTGGGTTAGAATTAATTTGATGGGTATACGGCATAGAGCAAACGGTCTAGACCTAAACCGCACTAATGCGCAGTTATGTCTGCAACGAAACGAGATTGAAATATTAAAGACTTGAAGAATATACTCGCTAGAATGTATGCTTTGGAGTATTAATATTTTATGAACAAAAACATAAAAGATCATCGTAAGTAATCAGTACCGTACCAAAACTTATAGGAATGTAGGATTAATCTACAATGTATAATTTTACGAGTGTTTTTGTTCTTACTCATCGCAAGCAAATAATAAAACCAAATATGTGCCAAAAATAACTTTAAATATAAACTGTAGTTAGTACAGCAATCGATTTAAACTACACATCCCTTCGCCCTATAATTTTCCTAGGAACTAATTAATATTGTGTGATTTGCTTTAATTACCTTCCAATCAATCTAGTTTAAATATTCAATTGGCAGCCTTGATCAATTAATGGTCTGGTCGTGAATAATGTTTCAATTGGTCCAGAATCGCGGTCGATTCTGGGTTAATGCAATTATTGGAGTTCAATTGGTTTGACGCGGCATGAGTGGAGCCACCCGCCACAGTCCAATTAATTACCGGTACAGACAACATGATTTTTGGATTTTTCCGGACAGAAAAACATAAAGCTTTTCACGTATTTGACCTCATCAAAAAGCATAGTCTGTCTTTCTTGCCCATTATACACCGTTCACGGTTTAAACGAAGCCTATGTTAGAGCAGTGCAGCTACAAACTGGCTGAATAAAATTGAGTGTATTCGACACGTAAAGAAGAAGAATCCCTAAAATGATTTGAAAAATTAATAATACATTTTTTATCCTTTTTGATCGGTGCATTATAAAATGCGTTATGTGTGTGGTCGAAGTTAAATATAAACACTTATTGATATGTCCATCAAACTAACGGATATGATGGGGTCAAGACCTAAGTTCAAGCAAAGGTGACTTCGGCAAACTATCAGTCAAAACTACGATAACAACAAACTGTATACGATAAAATTCGAACATATATAATTATGTGAGCTGTGTGCTTTAACTATTTTATAATATGTAACTAATAAAATATTATAGTAGCGGTAGCATGCACCTGTTAACGACAATTTAATTAAATGACCTCATTTTATGCGCGACACGTATATTTTCCAATTAGACGACAAAATTGGCCTTCTAAACACTAACGAGAACGATGATTGACATCCAATTTAGAATTTACCAAAACAAAAACATAATTATCACGTCGTTCTCGTTACAGAGGCACGTAGATAATTTCTTGACAAAATTATTAAAACTTAGTCAAGTCACAAAGTTTACGTCGACATTATTTATGTTGTAGGAAGTTTTTATTCGCCTGTCGAATAAAAATTAGTTAGAAAAGTTTTAACGTTTACGTGAGTTTCATAATAAAAGAGAAATGAAGAAGGTGTCGACTTGTGTAATAAAGTTTTTTGTGATTTCGTAGGTAATCATTTCAGCAAAAAGTACGCACACATGAAACATCCCTCGTAAAAGTAGAGATGTTACTTTTTATTTTTAAGTTTTGGTAAAAAAAAGTTATAAACTACAAATAATAATAAGGAGGATTCAGTTCTTTGATTTCTTGTAACAACACAGAAAAACTAAACATTACCTACTCAAAAGAATGACTAGAATGCAAACAGGTATTGTTTGTTTATTTCCATGATTAAAATACGGACAGTTTCGAAAAATTACCTTCCAGCATGGTGTCGCTACTATCGTACTACGCTCACCCCAGCGGACTGTGTGACGCCATTACTCAAAACTGCGACTTTCCCTCTAATTAATCCTATACCAAAATATTAAAATTATTCGCTTGTTTTTACGTTACTTTAATTAACTTATATTTTTGCCAATTTATTAAGTAAAGGACGGCCGGCTATTAGTGGATTGTTTTGTTATTAGTTAATTGGTTAAAAAGTATAGTATTTTATGTGATATATTTGACCTCTGTCACCTTCCTGTGTGTGTGTTGATTTCCCTGGGTTTTCTTAAATACCGCATTTTATTTTCCTTTTTATTGTAAAATGGAAGGTTTTTTTTTGAAATTATCGTTTAGTCTACATTTGTCAGATTCTACTTTTGACATCCTATTCTACATTTGACAGATTCTACATTTGACAGATTCTACATTCGACAGATTCTATATTTGACAGATTCTACAATCGACAGATTCTATGTTTGACCGATTCTACAATCGACAGATTCTACATTTGACAGATTTTCAATAAGTTATGAATTAACAGGCAACAATAATTTTTATCACATTTATTATAAGTATTAGTTTGTAACATGGTTACATAGGTATTTATACAATTACATTGAAAAAAAAAAACGAAAAGTTATACTTAATTGTAAGAAAAAAAAAGAAAAAAGTAAAGATTAAAAATAAAAATTACCAGTTGGATATCAATATGAAGAAAATATTTTTCGTGTAGCTTCAGCTTCTTAGCGTGTCGGTGGCAATCTAAATTTATGTAGCCCGTTTGGCAAGTGTGGCTAAAAACAAAATGAATTATATTCATATTTTTTTCTGAAGTCTTACATCTTCATCGAGAATCGAGATTTTCATCAAATTCTTGTTTGATCGACGATCTAACTAATCTGACCTAACAGCAAACTCATGTGCGATACCCGTGGAAAAAAATACAGTAACTGGTATTATCGGAAAAATATTAAAAAATATCATATCGAACGAGATACAGTTTTGGTATTCAAGGCTACATCGTGTTAAAGATATTTTGGCAATGTCAAGGTTGATTAAAACAAGATGGTAGATATACTTATAAGGATGGTGCGAGGTTACCCACCTAGGTGACCGCACATGCTGTATAAGGTTTCATCACGGTATGAACAAAATAAATAAACATGAAAACGGATGTCAATCAATTTTAGAAGGCTCGCCAAACATAATTTTGGTGTATTGTTAGGAATTTCATTGTAGCAGCCTGGAAGCCGGATTAGGTCCGGGTTGATGGCAATAGGCACACCCTCTGTTAGATGGGACTTAAATGTAACTGGCGAAATGTAAGCGTACTATCGTGGACACTCCCGCCTGATCACCACTAAGCTAATTTTTGCTTGCACTCGCAGCATAGAAACGGTCTCTAGCGGGGGCCCGTTGACTTTGTATAGAAATAATGAATGAAAGATAATACCGATCGGCCGAGCGCACTGACGAGGCACGCCAATCGAGAGTTATTGTTATTTTGCGCGCCAAATTGACGCTTTCCTAATAGGCCTAAACTTTAAGGGGGAGTGGCTCCGGCACCTGCGAATGATTTAAGTGAAAAAAAAAAAACTGATCAGGCGGAAAAGACCACGACTGTACCTACTGCAAGGCTTTAACCTCCGCCTAATCGTTCGAAGACTACAAGCTCGATGTTATGTCTTACAGCTAATAAAATAATCCAAAGAAATCCAAGTAAATTTATTTTATTTTAGAAGATATATAAGTGGAAATTTGTAATTGGCTTTCTTCTAGATATTCCTACTGACTACCCGAATGTATTAGCTGTAAGTTTTCTTAAAATAAATAAAATATTATAAATAAATAAAAATATTAATAACCGGTAGTCATAATTTATTAACTTGAACATCACATATTTATTTTAACCTAGTTATTATGATACCATGTACCTACTATTTACATTAGCTTTGTGTGCTCACTACATACTTCTGCAATTACAAACACAAGTAGGTATATGCTTACTTACGAATATTTACCCGCATGCTCTAAGCTACTTATTTACATTACCAACTAGAAGCTAGTACCTGCAGGCGAAAATTCTCATAAAAGTTCAGGTTTTCTTCGCCGTACGTGACAAGGAAACGAAAATTAAGAAACACGTTGTTTATGGCCAATTTCGATTGCACTGCCTCATATCAAGCCTGATTAATGATTCCCTAACTTTCTGTGTTTTTATTACAAAATGGCCCTGCTCTTGACCACGATCACGTTATGATGGAACGAGCGTGCCCAGAAGATGCCTGTTCACTCTTGCTTTGAAGGCAAATAATACACCGGTTACATGATAGCTTAACTACAGCCTAAACAGGTCTAAAAATGGCTAGGTACTATCGTGGACACTCCCGCCTGATCACCACTAAGCTAATTTTTGCTTGCACTCGCAACATAGAAACGCTCTCTAGCCCCGCCCGTTGACTTTGTAGTACTTTGTATTTTTTTTTTTATAGAAATAATGAATGAAATACAATACCGATCGGCCGAGCGCACTGACGACGCACGCCAAATGAGAGTTATTGTTATTTTGCGCGCCAAATTGGCGCTTTCCTAATAGGCCTAAACTTTAAGGGCGCGTGGCTCGGCGCCTCCGCATTAATAGATTTAAGCGAAAAAAAAATTAACTGATCAGGCGGAAAAGACCACGACTGTAGATCTGGTTTGGTAACTTCCCCGATTTGCCTGAACAAGTGAAAAATTGCCTTTTCGTAACTAAGTATTATGATCTTCATACTTAGAGTCCCGTTTCGCCAAAAATAAACAACTGTTTTTTGTACGGCACAGCCAGCTCCAAAAGCTACATGGAATCTTCTTGTTGATGAAATTACGCATCGACTAACCTCTTATTTTTTTCGCCGGCTGATAAAACTTTTAAAGTATTTACCTATAACAGAGTGTGATCTTATAACTAAGCATGGAGATACTTTTTTCCTAAAACTACTCCTATATTTAGGAGAAATTGCCTTTAACCCTTATCTCAAATAGGAGCGAGTACCAATGTCGCAGGATAATTGGAAACCTTTCTTTGATTCTAAAAACCTAAATTTGATTTTTAACTCGAATTGAATTTTCTCTAAGTGATTCGCCAACTAGTCCTTTAACGAAAATGTAAAATAAATTAGGTATACAAAAGAGATTATGGAAACCATGGACTTTAATAACTTAGTAGAGTGGAGCAACCAAGTTTCAGTATTGAATAAACAAATAGGTTTCAAAGACAAGGGTTTATTCAACCCAAGCCAACATAAGCCAGGGTATTATACTATTATGCCAAGGCAAACTTAAGGTGTTTGAGCAGTTACCACAACTGATAACGGGATTGCGAAACTGTTATCTTTTGAGTTCCTGTAGACATGATATTGTGCACAGTGATTGACTAAGTTCGTAGTTAACAAGGATGGAGTTACAAAAGCTCTGATCGAATTTATTATGAAAAAGAAAGTATGCTATCTATGGTATGCTACACCATGTTCGAAATCAAATATATCTAGCCTCTAGAGATAAATTCGGGAAAAATCTGCTTGACTTGAGCAGCACCCGGCTTGTTCTACACAGAGAAGTGTAGAACAAATGTGAGGGAGCGAGGTCCTCTCCACCATTATTAGAAACTTACACCCCACATTTTATAAATTTAGATAGTTTCGCACATAATCAGAACAAATATTAAAGAATAGCTATTGCTTAACGATGAATGCTTCTTGGCCTTCTTGCTGCTGTTATGTTGTGGTTTGATTGGCGACTACATTTGGACGGGGACCGCGGCCCAGTAATAGTTAGTGTGACTTTTTTATGTTCTTACTCTTACGCTTTCTGTATACGTCCGTTTCCTTATTACTTTTAAAATCGATAGCATTCCATGGACAATAGCGTGTGTAGATACCTACACTACACACAAACACATAGGTACGAATTTTATTTGTTTCGCGGCAAAGCTCTATTGTTCAAAAAACCCTGCCGACCTGGTGGCCTACCGTGACGTCTTAAAGCAGGATCGTTTTAATCGCGTTCCAGTGTGGGTAAGAGACGGAGCTATAGAAGACGTCTAGCGCCATTTCTTTCCCACACTGGCACGAAATTAAAACGATCCGGCTTTAAGGTGGATGCTCCAGGGTGGCCCGCGAAATTCAAATTTTCTTACGTTTTTTGAAATTTACAGGTCAGTGTCAGGTTGTATGTGGATTAAACTATGAATCGCGGCTGTAAGACGTATGTAGTTACAGAATTATAATCATCAAAATCATCAATACAACCCTCCAAGCTCATAAAGGTGTATGAATTTACTTTTTCAAGGTCAAAGTCATTCCTACACCTTTATGCGCTTGGAGGGTTGTATGTAATGGTAGGTATGTAAACGTAAGAAAATTTGAATTTCGCGGGCCACCCTGGCGCATTCATCTTAAGACGTCATGGTAGGCCCGCTGAACAACTGTGGAATGCTAAGAATGCCAAATTAATAATCAGAGAAAACCGAAATACTAATCAAGGTCTAGAAGCTAAAAAAAATGGTTTTTGGTGAAACCCATATTTTTTTTTATTTTACTTTCCTTTACCCTTTCATAACTGTTAATCTGTAAATAGCAAGGCCAGAGGATGTGTGAATTATGTCTACTGGTACTAATTTGACTAACCGGAGAGCTAATTAGATGCTTTCGACGAGATCTTTACTTGCGTCGTAGGAATTAAATAATATTTTCTCAAACGTGCTTGGAAATTTGAGCATTATTTTGACAACCTTCTTCGAGATAAATCGACCAGCGGCCGGCAAATCTTGTATGAAAATCTATATCTGTCGTGTTTAGCGGCCAAATAAATTACTTAATAAACTCATATCTATCGTGTTATTTGAAAATGGAACGATCTTTCACTCTGGAACATGGCAACCGCGGAGGTAACTTATCAAAGGTTTTATTTAAATATTGAATTGGCTTGCAAATAGAAAGCGGTTTATTGAAAAAAAAAAACTATTGTTGTTTGTGTGCATCATTGATTTTGAAAAGTAATTGTATTAATTTCCTCGCATTATTTGAAAAAAGTACTAAGTATACAAGCCTTGGCCAAAACTAGGCATTGATGGAATTACGTATGTGTACACGTTTACACGTTCGTCCATCAATGCCTCTGTTGCTGGTCGCTGCAGTTATGTTCCCATTGTTCGAACACCGGCCGTCTGTCTGTAACATGGAATGGGCCATGATCCACTAGGCGAGCCCAGTGCACGTGAAATACTTTGTAACAAATTACTTAATCAGACTTGATACCTCAGAACTCGTAAAAATCAATTGTAAGGAAATAAGATCTTTTATAACCACTCGTAGGCGAAGGAAACAAGCTATTCCGCCTACCACAAGTCACTGGACACCATCTCCAAGGCCGCAAGTTAGTTGACTTTTGTATCTTCGAACTATCAGGTAAACCCATGGTAATCCTGATAGGTTTTTTCTGTGAGAAGTTTGTGGCTTACATTTCCAGCTGGGAATGGCTTGGAAATGGGCTTTTCCCAACTACGTTGGGGTCGGCTTCCAGTCGGGTAACTGATGCAGCTGAATCCCAGTATTTTACATGGAGCGACTGTCTATCTGACCTCCACAACCCAGTTAATACTGGGCAATACAATACCCCTTGGAAAGACTGAGTAGCAAAGGAATGAGAAAATAGATCTTGATCCCATTGCTGTGCCATTGGTCCCAAATATACGAATTGACACTACCACAGTGCTACAAATAGAAAGCAAAAGTAATAAAGCACAGTGATGTCCCTTCGAACGAGGCCCTCGCGAACAACAATTACTGTAATGTTAGCTCAGTCTGTTAGCTAGGCCCATGTGAATTTCACCTACGCAAACATTGACACACTGTGTTATGCCGTGTGTCTAAGTCTTATATAATCAACGTAATTTTATTGCACCCAGTTACACAGTGTGTGTTTGTGATAATTTCAAATAGCGGGTGGGAAACAATATGATAAGTTTTAATAAATAAAATTATGAAAGGACCTGTTTCCAAATGTGCTTATATTTTGCGTTATGGTCGGGTTTTTTAATTACGTTTTTTTTTATTTCCAGTTTTTCATTGTCAATGTGAAAGATTTCACAGACGATTTAACTTTTGTTTTTTTTTTATACCATTTGTCATTTCGAATGACCAACTTTAAATTGTTATAGATCCTAAATGGTCATTCAAAATGAAAAATGAGATGAGAAAACTAAAGATGACTTTCAAATACCTATTCAATGATATTCCACTTGAGATTGTTCGACGACTTTATTTTTTTTTTTTTTCACCTGGCTGCCATATTGAATTGTGATTGCTGTCATGTTTATACTGACACTCGCAAGACAAAGACAAATTATTGACGTAGGTACAACTCGTGCCACGAAAGATGAGACCTGTCACACCACTTGTATACGAGATAATTGTGTAACGAAATACTTCTTTTGACATATAGGTTTACACGTCGGAAAACATCTTCCTACTTTGTCTTCTTAATTTTTTACCTCGAGGAATTAAGATTTCACAAAGTTTCACTCGTTTCAAGTGGTGTGACAGGTCTCATCTTTCGTGGCACGTACTGTACACTCCAACCAACTTATCTGTGCAGGCAATAAAACACACATCAAATAAATGTACCAAGTTTGACATATCGATGCAATATCTTGACAAGCAACATCAACTTGAGTGGTCACCATAAGAATCATTAAAGGCGGCCCACACGTGTGGTCTCTCGAGCGCTACAAAAGAACCAACTTACTTACATACATAGGGTGATAAACACATTATACCTTCCTTTGCGTCGCGCAGTCGGATAATAAACGGAAGACTAGGGCTGAGGGCTTAGATAACAGAAGTGGCTATCGCTTTTACAGCGTTTCGTATTGCTTTAGCTTTTCGGTAGTACCTAATGTCAATCTAATACATTTTTGACTTCTTCTTAGCCTGTCGATGGCAATCTAGATTGTGTCGGTTCAGGGGGTCTAGCAGACCGCTTAGCAGGGCGCTTTAGCAGAATCATAACTATGAATCACGTTAAAAAACCAATTAAAATTTTAAGAAGACCAAAAAAGAATTTAAAAAAATAAGATTTTTTTTTTATTATAAATTTATTTTAAATTTATTTATAAAAAAAAAACATGATTCTTATTATGCTTTAAAGCGTATTAGGCCCGCTGAAGATCAGAACTGAGCCACTAATTTGGCGCCTTCAGTCGCGTCCATCAGTTCCTGTAATAGACAAACAACAGGACACGCAGGACACAATATGAGGCGCCCAATCGTTTGTGGAGTGGCACCAGATTTACACTCCAGGGCAGAGTCATCAAAAAAAGAAGATGTTTGACTATTATGTCATCGCTAGGTAGTACTGTTAGAACGTCACTTTATCTAGGCCCTCTGAACCGAGTTGCGGCCAAAGAGGGGTGGGTCGACTGCGTTGCATTGCAAGGTAGATTCGTTTTATCAATACCAAGAAAACGACTAATCTTTTTCTGTTTTAATATGATACTCAAATACAATACAAGCCGTTTTGTTCAAATAAAGTAGTAGTAGATACATTAGTTTTTCTGGTCAAACAGCTAAGTGGTACCTATTTGTGTTTTATTTCCAAATAATCCAGGATCTGATTTATTAACCTTTGCGTTATAAGGGAATATGATTAAATTGTTACTAATAAACTATAAAGTTTTTATTTATTCATAATCCCAGGAAAAAGTGACGAAATATGTTTTTCATTTCGTCACAGATTAGTTGTCACTCTATGTTGTCACTATTTGTCATTCATTTGTAGCCGGTACCTATTTGTCGAATTCAACGTTCTTTTATAACTAATCAGAGAGAATCAACTGGTTTTTAAGTGACGGTTGACCTACTCCTTAAATATAGAATACGCATACGTTGTTATAATTTACGCACAATCCCAGGAAATTGTGACAAAATGAAATTATCCTTTATTTCGTCACGGATTAGTTGTCACTCCATGTCGTCACTCTTTGCCATAAACTTGCAGGTAGGTTCGTGGAATTTAAAGTTCTTTTTACAGCTAAATCTGCGTGAATCAACAGGTTTTTAATAGACGGTTGATCTGCATAACAAATGTGGAATATGCTTAAAAGCATTCCTAATCCCAGGAATAAGTAACGATATAAATTGTTTCGTCACAGATTAGTTGTCACTCCATGTCGTCACTCTTTGCCATAAACTTGCAGGTAGGTTCGTGGAATTCAAAGTTCTTTTTACAGCTAAATCTGCGTGAATCAACAGGTTTTTAATGGACGGTTGATCTGCATAACAAATGTGGAATATGCTTAAAAGCATTCCTAATCCCAGGAATAAGTAACGATATAAATTGTTTCGTCACAGATTAGTTGTCACTCCATGTCGTCACTCTTTGCCATAAACTTGCAGGTAGGTTCGTGGAATTCAAAGTTCTTTTTACAACTAAATCTGCGTGAATCAACAGGTTTTTAATAGACGGTTGATCTGCATAACAAATGTAGAATATGCTTAAAAGCATTCCTAATCCCAGGAATAAGTAACGATATAAATTGTTTCGTCACAGATTAGTTGTCACTCCATGTCGTCACTCTTTGCCATAAACTTGCAGGTAGGTTCGTGGAATTCAAAGTTCTTTTTACAACTAAATCTGCGTGAATCAACAGGTTTTTAATAGACGGTTGATCTGCATAACAAATGTAGAATATGCTTAAAAGCATTCCTAATCCCAGGAATAAGTAACGATATAAATTGTTTCGTCACAGATTAGTTGTCACTCCATGTCGTCACTCTTTGCCATAAACTTGCAGGTAGGTTCGTGGAATTCAAAGTTCTTTTTACAACTAATCGAAGTAGTTCAATAGGCTGGGTCAATCAAATGGTTTACTTACACAAAGGACAGCTGTGAAAGTGCGGCAGTCAATGACTTTTCAAGACCTTATTGTTTAGGCGGACAGTCTTTAAATCATGATCTGTCGAATGACCAATTTGGTCGAGACGCCAATATTTCACTATTGTGTCTACTTCGTGGACAGATCATGGGATAAGTTAGTTTTGAATTCTGATAGACATAAACAACATATCCTGAATTATTTAATCCTTGCGTTGACAAATAGTGCACTTAATCAACGTACTTTGTCATCCTAGACATGTAATAAGAAATGGTCTTTGATACTTCTTCACTATCCAGAAGATGGCTACGACGTAAAGTTACAGAACTATAACTTAAGACCACAGGCTTTATACATCTTTCCACGTGCATCATACACACTGTTTCGTGTGATTTTGCAAGCATTATGACACTGATGAAAATAAAACAAACTTCAGATTGCAAAGCGGGTTGACCAACCCACTTGTCCTATCAAAGACATTAGGCACGTAATGATGAAGTCTACGATGTAATGTAACGTCATCTTGTCGTCATCAGTCGGAGGAGCTCCCTCAACGACTAATTTCCCAGAAAGGTTTCCCCATTCAATCTCGAAAAGAACGGTCGAGACGCTACACGAGACATACCTAACGTCAGAATTAATTCAACTTCATTCATGTCGTCATCATTGCAGTCCTCCTGAGTCACGCACCTGTTTCTATAATATTTATTCTTCGTCTTATGACCGAGATAATTTTCACTTTTATTTAAACAAGTTTTGTATAAACGTCAACAACTTGTTAGGGCAACTTTAGTTTGTTACATAAAGTCGTGTAGACCGGTCGTTTTCATTATTTTAATTTGTGAGTTTTTGTGATAAAATGTTGTACGTTTTCGTATCCATAATTTTGGTTTTGGTGACTGCTGTTTCTATTATTTTGAAGAAGGATAAGAGTGGCAAGGTAGGCTGTTCTAGTATCTTTATCTTTCGAAAGAAATTTCATGGAAAATCGTCACTTTTCGCGGAATAAATTGTTTGTTTTGTTGATAATAATGTTTGTAAGACCCTTTAAATGTCCTTATGCAGTATTTACTAATCCTCGGTTACTGGTTCAAAGTTAACAGATCAAAGGGTAGAGTTTATATGACCTCTCATTTACAATTCAGGGGAAGGTGTGACTTTGATGTGGTAGAGTCGTTAATTATTAAGTAAACAGATGTTGCCTATATAGTGTGTTGAATTGATACGATTTACCTTCGATCATGAATAATACCAAGCAATGCGGATGCTCCTATGTCTTAATGATTAAATTAGTCAAAAAAAAAATAGAGAAAAACACATAGTCTAATGTATTTCAAATGCGCAGGCATTTGTTGAACTTTTATCCAAAAAAACTTAATGATAAGTGAGTTTTTGCTTAGTGATTATGCTCTATGGACCTTTTCAAATAGATTCAACGTAGTTTTTAGATGACTCATTACCTATTTTTGTTTCGAAAAAGCCGGTTAACTTTGTTGTGACACAAGTTTCGCTTCAAACTCGCGAATTTGTTTAAAAATAAATAATGACAATAGAATGGCAGATTCGTTTTTCTTTACTTATTAATGGCTAAGTTATAGTGTTGTTTCCAAACTTAAATAAAGGGTGTAAAAAACCTCTTAACGAAGCCGAAAGGCACTTGTTCTCCCCGTCATTGCGATTTATCGTCAATCGATCGATTTGTTCTACACCATACCTGGGAACCCTCTAGTTACGGAGAAATTAGGTGTCAAAGTATTTTTTTAAATACAAGTTTTTTATTGTAATAATTTTATTTTAAACACCTCCACGACCCCCGTACTATTCAATGCATCCATCAGCACAATGTTTATAGTGCGTTACAATGAGTCCGACCATATAACATAACTTTTCACCAAAAAAAAAATCGCGTCCCAGCAATAATTGTAAATGTAAATGTGAACAGTTACTTAGTTAGTTAGTTTTTTTGTAATATAATGCTTGGTTGACGGCTTAGTGAAGAGTTTTTTTACACCCTGTATATTTTGGAATGTCATTGCAATTAAAGTCTTTAACCCCTGCGAGTTGGCTTCGGTTTCTGTTACGTCTTCCAAAGAGCCGAGACCCCATGTTAATGACGAGTTAATGTTTTAATTTCGCTTGGGTTGATCTTCAGGTTAAACCGCTCTTGCCTTGGTTTGTCTGTAGATGGGTGAACACCAGCTACATACCAAGTTTCCTCCGTGCCTCGGAGAACATGTTATGCCGTTGGTCCCGGCTGCCATTTATATATCTTTGGCAGTGGTTACAAGTAGTCAGTGGCTCGAAAGTCTTACAACCAGTCTTACCAAGGGGTATCATATAGCCCAGTACTAACTGGGTTCGTCAGTCTCTCCATGTAAATACTAGTTTTCAGTTGCATCCGATTAGACTGGAAGTCGACCCGAACTTAAAGAGAGATGTTCATAAACATCCAACAAAATGCTGCCACAATTTTAAAACTTTTATAAAAATACTTTTGGACGTTATGTCATTCAACATTTACAAAAGTTATGCTTTCTGTATATGTCAATAAGATATTTTTTCCAAAATTTCATTAACATTATTCAACCTCACCATAACAACCACACAGTCTGAGGCAAAACCTGTAATATTTCAATGTGGCACGCTAAACCGCAAGGCTATTGACACGTATTATACTTAGGTATTAAGTCTCCAGTCATTGTATTAATATCAGGTCAGTAACCTGACCACCGGGTAGGTAAGAGCAAATGCTCACAACCTATATTTTTAGGTTTTTTAGCATTGTTTTTTTGGGTCTTTGCCTGGAAATTGTGTATTTCAAATCTCTACTTACAGAAAACAGTAATTTTTTGGCATAGACTTATATTATCTATACTAATACACACACCGGCAAAATTAGGGGAACACAAAAAAGTAGAATGATTTTTTGAGATTGAAAGTACTTATTTTATTTATTGTTTTCGCTTTATTTGAGTGTGTTTGTTTCCTTTGTGTAAGAAAAAAACAAAATGTGGGGTTGTTAGAATTGATTTATAGAGAAATAATAAAAATGGTCGTAACTGAAAAATATTTAATGCTAAATTTACTTACTGTTCGTTCACTAACACAACAGCCGTTTGACAATGATATCTTAAAGTTTGCGCCCTCTATAAATCATGATCTGTCAAATGTCCAATTTGGTCGAGACGCCATTGTTTAACTATTGTGTCTACTTCGTGGACAGATCATGGGATAACGTCGTCTACGGCACTGTTTGCACGATTTCTGCCTTGCCCTCGCCTGCGCACGTAAAATCCACCTGTCTGTCTGTATCATTGCATATTACGGTAGATCACGGCTACTGATACACCCAACGTACGACTGATTGTACCCACTTTTCACACTTTAATTGTGTTCCCCTAAATTTGCAGGTGTGTGTATTATAAAAAGGTAAATTTGTTTGTAAGGACTAATCTTCGGAACTACTGATCCGATTCCCATTTTGTTTTGCTTATCGGGAAGCTACTTACATTATCCCCGAATGTCAAAGACTATATTTAAACCTTTCCATAGCATAATTTACGGCCATAAAGCGAGCGAAACCGCAGGCAAAAGCTAGTACCTACTTCTATTAAAAGCTATCGACGAATCCAGACTCCGTGTCTGCTGAGAAATTCCTCATCGAAAAACCCAATAACACTTAGTCGACCTGGAAAATTTCCCATAAATATTATTTTCCAACAATTTTGACAGTTAGTAACAACATAATTTTGTATGTAACAATCCGTCTATTAAATACATTAAAGCCACTTACTAATAAAGTACGTAGTCAATTCAGCTTATTATTTCAAGGTCCATTTTATACAGTAAATTGACTCCCGCATATGCAAATGTAAATTAATCAATTGGTATTCGTTGCGTTGCTAACGGTTGGTAATGTAACACGAATCTGAGTGAGTTGACCAAGAAAATAAAGCTCATATCACACTTATTAGCACTACATCAAATCAGTATCAGCACTATCACCGCACCTCATTTTTAGGAATCCGTACCTCAGTCGGCAAAAACGGAACCCATAAAGGATTACTTTGTTGTTTGTCTGTCAAGACCCTTTTTCTCAAGAATGCGTTGAGGTATCAAGCTGAAATAAATATCAAATACCCCTTGGTGCAGTGAAAAACTCAAACTAGTAAGTCAACGCGATCAAAAGATATGACCATTTATTCGCTTATTTTGCGATTTCACTAGGGAATCAAAAGCATAGGGTAGTTCCCGTTGACCTAGAATTTGGCAAGAAGCAATGTCTTACAGCACATGTAAAGGTTTTATTATTATTATTATGTAAACTAACTAAATAATAACAAAATACCTACAAATTTATACGGAACCCTCGGTAAGCGAGTCCAACTCACACTTGGCTGGTTATTTTACTCTGGATCCCGATACGAGACGTTACGGTGATACAAAGATTCCAGAATAGGCATGACGACAGTATAAAAAAATTGCAAATCTATTTAGTCCGTCAGTTAGAGTATTGGAAATTAATGAACACGTATTTTTTGTTTTTGTAAATCAATGAATATTGACAAAGATAAAATGCATCAAAACTCGGGAGTGGGGGCTCGTAATGTCAGAACTAGCTAAAAATTATACCTAGGCGTGACGTATTGAGAATATTAAAAGCGTCGTATCTTCGTCAATGTTGGTTAACGTAACAAAAGAAAAAACACGGGTCAAATATTTTTTGAGAATCTAAGTGACAAGGACGGACTAATTAGATTTTTTTTGTCGTTTCGCCTATAGCATGCCCAGTGCTTATAACTGTGTGATTACCCATAGTATGCAATTTATTCACACGATTCGATTCGGTTGTTACCTATTTCAGCTAGGTAGATTATGAAGATTATAGTTTTTTTACAAATTACATTTGAACGGCACATCCTGTGATTTTGGCTTTAAATTGAATAGCGAAACTGTTTTAAATTAATTCTGAACAAATTATAGCAAATAGGTGACAAGAGCAAAAAATTCTTATAGTTTTTGTACAATTTGGGTTGCGGTGACCGGCCATGTTGGCAAACAAAACATTGACTCTAACTAGTATTTGATTATACCTATTACAAGATAATACCTTTTATTATACAAGTTTGTTTGGGGTTTCGATTAACAGTTTGGTTTCATATCCTAATTCGTTTTTGAATCTAAGGTACCTGTGACACGGGCACAAGACATTCCAAACTAACGAATAAGGTAGCGACGACGTCGGGGCGATGGAAATTAAATCAAGCCTAAAAACTTAAACCAATAATTTACAGGCTCGTCCGCACCGTGATTTACATTATTTGATGAATCAATGAGCATTACACTATAGGTGTGCTTTTGAACAGCGGCATAGAGAAGAATTGTATGAAGACACAAAGTCACCACTGCTTTTATAACGGTGAAGGTAAACATCGTAAAAAAAACGTGTCCTAGAACTAAAACTTCGAAGGCATGTCATATGCACTCGTACAGGTCTCGCGTTATGGGTTACAGCCCATTTCCTCTCATAGACAGAAAGTCTATGTCCCAGCAGTGGGAAGTGTTAAAGCTTCCTATGCGATGTACACAAAGTTGGCGGTTGACTACCGTTTCAACCCTTATGCCTTTAGCGTTAAGGTTCAAAAGTAGGCAACCGCCAACTTTGTCAAGTGTACCTAATATCCTACCTTTCTCCCACACTAAACTGCTTTCTTTCTCTTTCCAGGTGACAATGGGCGGATGGCTAAGCTACTTCTGGTGGGGCGAAGACCCCGACGTAGTGAACCCTATCTCAGGGCTCACGAGACGGGAGGTCAGCCTGGTGCAGAAGTCCTGGGCGCCAGTCAATGCAGACATGGTCAATACTGGTGCTGAATTACTTAGGAGGTAAGATGCTTTGTGCCGTATTTATATCTTTTCGGCTGGGATCCACTTTGACCAGTAGTTATCGACCCGAGATCCTAAGCATGTCATAAAACTACAAGGTCTATTTGCCTATGTAACAGTAAAATTTTCATAATAAAGTTTCAACTCTCTGGAAATCGTTGTCCATAGTGTGAAAGCAATTATGCTAGGTCAACACAAAGGGGCGGACAGACCAGGCAGTGGAAACATTTTATGTAGTCAGTAACTTTGTTCTTCAGTCTGTTAGGCGTGAAAAAATACCTGAACCAATGTACCGATCATTATGACATTTGATAGATAGGTAACTTTTCGTCCTGGATCACAAACAAGCTGCAGATAACAGCTAATGTTAGAAGCATTTAGCCAGACATCTTTAAACAGAAGAATCGTTTAGTTTTATCGCAATGACATTTCCTGACCCACTTAAGACCAGATGAAAAATCCATTAAAACGATCAAAATACATAATTTCAAGAATCCAAGTAATAAATAACACCAGAACGTTAAAAAAATGTCAACAAGTCAACTGCTCCAACATTCCGAGAGCTTTTTATAGCACTGTCTACGGCGCACTCCGTGTCCGTTGTCTTTGCAAAAAAATAACACGTCGGCACCATGTACTGTTTGCAAGATGAAAAAAATATAGGTTCGATAATACGATAATTATGCAACGTTTAGGTATTATTTGATTTTATACAAAACTTTTCGGTAAGTACTAGAGGAAATTAAAACTAAACAAACAGCATACCTTTTTTTTTTCGGATGGGAAATCATCGAATAACTCCTCCCGCCCTGGGCGGAGCAGGAGGGAGTGTCAGACTTTTACTGACTAAAACCCATCCATGTTCCTTCATCGCCCTTAGTGTTCAGGGGCCACGGTATCTCTTTGGAATAGTCTCGCAGCCCTGGCAGGCATCGGCCCTTGCGGACCCCTTCCTCTTTACTGACTCTCTTTGAGGCGCGCGTGGAACACGAACGCGCCGTCGACACGGCCTGTCGTCATGAGACGGACGGACGGCTAGCTAGCCCATAGCTCACCGTCCACAGGCCCGCGCCTACGGTGGCCGGAGGCCACCACGTGGCCCCCGAAGCGCGGGGCGTCTCCCGCGGCGACCGGGACGTTTGGATCTCTCCCTCTCACGTTCCGCCACCTCCTTCGCTAAAACAGCATACCTGCAAGCATGTATTTTGAGTGTGAGTGAGAATGTGTGAGTGTGATTTGTACCTACTATGAGTACCGAACTTGACCCTACTCACCAATAAATCAATCACGTCCAAATGACCGCTGGAAGCAATAACAAGCCGTAGCCCGTCACAGTTAAATACTACAAGTCTACAACAGCTATACTTTACGGCCGATTTTAATAGTACCCATGTTAATGTGATTTACGAAACCGTTCCAAATACTTAGGTGTTGGCGAACATCCAGATACATTTATCCCTTATAGGATTACTGGTAGGGCTACCAATAGGTAAGCAAAAGCTTTCAAGATGTAAGAAGACGTAAGATGCCAGATGAGATTTTGAGCAATGTTCACGTTGCTGAATTTTAGGTCAAAAAATATTTGAATAGGTACTTTTGCCTTCGATACGCCGAGGAGAGAAAATAGATCTCAGAAAGCGAGTAAGTTATCTTCGCGATGTATCGGTCATCAGTGTTGATCACCTTTAATATACAATATGGTCTCTAATTCTAATACGCAAAAGATCTTGAATCGGGAAAAACAATCTGCTTAAAAGAGCCAGATGCCGTATCGCCAGATTTAAATATGAATGTCACACAGAGCGAATTTAATTAAAAACATAGATTTAATAAACAAAGTCAAGTCTCAGAACGATCTAATACTCCTACAAAGTACCCCTCTAGACACCCCTAAACACAAGGGAAGCGGGAGCTAAGTGGCTCTATGTATATACCCACTTCCATTACGGCAGGTCCTTACGTTGGTATGCCACACGTAACCTTGAAGCCTGCCCCACATAGACGGTACATTATGTATTATGTATGTGTATACTTTTATTGCTCCACTGTCATACCCGACATTGTTGACGTGCCACCTGTTCGCGAGCGTCGACCCTAAGTCCTAAGTCGATGCTAAGGGTTTCTTCACACCGTTAACTGCGGGGAAAGACCAATTTTACTCGAGAAAGTTTGGTGCTCATTATTATTTTAATTATATTCAACCTTAAACTTTAGCACTGCTGGGTAATATACCTCCTCTCTGTGAGAGGGTGAGCTTGCTACAAAACACAAATGTTTAGTAATGATTATAAACTGTGAGAGGAAGTAGTCCGTAATCAATCACCAGGGTCTAGTGCCAGCTGGATGCTAGATGTCTTCTTGTTTTTGCTAGCTTCCTCACGATGTATTCCAAAGAACATAAACACACGAATTGAATTACCAACTTAAGTTCACCAGACACAATCAACAACTCGTATTATATTTACGTAGTTTCGAACTAAGAATGATTCATAATCAAACATATTTTTGCATTAGCAAACTATCAAACCACAGACAAAAACGCAAGCCCGCAGACAGACACGTCACACGCGTAAACACTAAACAATGCTCAATTATATCAACATACTACGAAGAAGTCGAATCCCGGTAGAAGCAAATGTTTGTGTGGTGAGCATGGACATTTGTTTCCGAGTCATGGGATGTTTATTTCTGTAATAAGTATGTATTTACAAACAAAAAGTATCTATGGAGTATAATTATCAACTATCTCGTGTCCACGACACAAGCCTCGTTGCTTAGTGTGGCACTAGATGGTGCTGTGTGTAGTGTCCAGCTCCAGCGATATTTATTTTATAATTATATAATCAAGTAATCATCTAGGTCTTCCTGGATTTACTTATTATTTGTCAAATAATGATTCATACCTAAACACATAATTTGGTGAAGTAAACTATCTGCGGACAAACAAGCAAAACCGCAGACAGACAAACGCAACCAGTAACCACAAGACAAAGTTCAATTACGGCTTTATTGGTCGAGTGGTCCCAAGCGCGACTGTCAATGTCCTTCCTGGCCCGGCAGTCTCGACAGAGATAACGACAAAATCGCTAACTTTTGATTCATCATCATCATCATTTCAGCAGAAAGACGTCCACTGCTGGACATAGGCCTCCCCCAAGTGTCGCCACATTGACCGGTCCCATGCGACTCGCATCCAGCGGACTCCCGTAACCTTCACCAGGTCATCGGTCCGCCTAGTGGGAGGCCTTCCAACGCAACGTCTTCCGGGTTCCCGGTCGCCACTCCAGAACTTTTCGGCCCCATCGGGGATCCGTTCTGCGAGCAATGTGACCTGCCCACTGCCACATAAGTTTGGCAATTCTTCGGGCTACGTCGGTAACCTTGGTTCTCTTGCGGATGTCTTCATTTCTGATTCGATCGCGCAAGGAAACTCCGAGCATAGCCCTCTCCATTGCCCTTTGGGTGACTTTAAGCTTTCTGATGAGGCCCATTGTGAGCGACCACGTTTCGGTCCCGTATGTAATCACTGGCAACACACACTGGTCATAGACTTTCGTCTTGAGACACTGCGGTAAGTTGGACGAGAAGATACCGCGCAACTTCAACGCTGCCCAGCCGAGTCGGATTCGACGATTGACCTCTTTCTCGAAGTTAGACCTACCTAACTGGACCGTTTGTCCCAGGTACACATAATCGTCTACAACTTCGAGTATAGAGTCTCCGATCTTGATAGGAGTGGGTGTGACATGGGCATTCAACTTTTAACAATAACAATTAACTTTTGATTGCTAATTACTAATTAATAAATTCGGTTGCAATAAAATGATGCTTGCGAGAATCGCATCTTGGATGTAGAGACTTTCGTTCTTACCCTCAAGTATTTCTCAGTAGCAGCTACGGAATCCAGATTTGTGCCCGATAGGTGGCAATAGGCTCGCCCCCTATTACATGGGACTTAATATATAACCGCCAAAATTGTGGGTGTACCATTAGGTACACTTCCTAACTCTTCTGGGATTACAGAGGTAATTTTGTGTTATGTTAATCTCAATAACTTCAACTTACAAGACAGAAATAGGGCACCTTAGCAAATGAAAAGATCATTCAGTCATTTATTAAATTAAGTAGGTCTTTCGAAGTTTCAGCGACAATTTGACTGTCATTTCACAGCTACGTTATCTCTAGCTTAGTGGCCAAATCTGAGATTTGTGTAAATAATATTATGTTCTACAATAAATCATTCAAACATCATTAGCCAACTTGGCGCCACGCGCCGGTGTGAAGCTACCCTTACGGACGGCATTCCCTTCCGTGCTCGGCAAGACGGCACTTAGTATTCTGGTATTAAGAATAGGGGCGAGTTTTGGCAAACGTGACTTAGAAGTTAGACATATCCATAAACAGTACGAATAAAATTGTAATAGACAAAGTTGCTAGGCTTAGAGTTGTTTTGTGTAGCAGTAGTCTTTCAACTGAATGATGAAGATTTTCGAGTAGGTACACGACTTTCATGATATAAGAATTAGTGATGTGTGTGTGTCTTTGCAAGAAGAATAATAAATGTTTCATAAAAAAAAAAAACAGTCAAAGGAGCTCGTGGCTAAACAATATCAGGCATTCAGGTCGATCTTCAGTGTAAGCCGCGCTTGACTGGGTTGGTCTGTGGATGGGTGACCACCCATTATACCGAGTTTCCTCCGTGCCTCGGAAAGCACGTTAAGCTGTTGCTCCCGGCTGTCATTTGTGCATCTTTGACGGTCGTTACTGGTAGTCAGTGGCCCCGAAGTGACAATCAGCCTTACTAAGAGATATCGTATTACGTAGTACTAACTGGGTTGTGGAGGTCAGATAGGCAGTCGCTCCATGTAGAAAACTGGTATTCAGCTGGCGGTTAGACTGGAAGCTGACCCCAACATAGATGAGAAAAGCCTTGGTAGATGATATGAGAACAGTCTAACTAATGCAGGCACACAACAACTTGTCCTTATTCGTGTCCGCAACTTATCCACACCAGTCCTACCAAACCTTTTGTAGACAGTGATCGCACTGTCACTGCAATGCACCAATGTATACCGATACTGGTGCATTGCAGAAAAATATATCTAATCTTAGTCTAATCTAGTTAATTACATCAAATTACGCAAGTAAATACTGCGGGTCTCCAAAACGAGGAGTACGAGTCACTATTATAAGCCATTGACGTAGGTCAGGATAAACGATCAACAGTTAATTACGAATGTCAACACCTCTTGTATCGTCCTGTTTTGAAATTCATTGGCACGTATTTACTACGGTACGTGTGATGTTCGATTTGATAAACCATGCTAGATAATATAATAGAAAAAACGGAACCCCTGTAGATTCGTCCTGGCCGTCTGTTTGTTTGTCCGTATGTCACAGACATTTTACTCCGAGTCTGTTGTCACCACACAGATGAAATTTGTAGGGTACGTGTCTTGTATGCACCGCTACACAAAAGTGTGGAAATACGAATTAAAAAAATACGAGGTCCTCTCCTGTTAAGAAAGTTTTGAAAATGCACGAAGATTTTTAATTCTAAAAGCTAAGAAACTTTAACTTTCTATAAACTTCTAATGAAGACGATAATGAAATTAATCATGACGTGACCTGGGTGTCACAGTTTTTAGGGTAAATGAGTACTAGAAAGTACCTAATATTTTTTTATATCCGAGTCGATAACGAAAAATATCTTCTCATTTATAGAAACAACAAAAATCTAATAAATCTGGATTAATTAAAATTACCTCGCAGGCTCGTACCTGTAGGGCACGCCACGATAGTGGCGGTAAGTCCCCTCTTTGAGGAGTGGCTGGAGAGACGCCACGGCGTCCTCACCTTCCGCCTGACGCAGGTTCTTACCGGACACGGATGTTTCGGTAAGTTCCTGCACCGAATCGGGCGGGAGGAGACGCCCGGGTGTTTCCATTGTGAGGATCGACCGGAGGACACGGTGGAGCACACGGTGGAGGTGTGCCCTGCTTGGGTGGAGCACCGCCGTGTCCTCGAGGTGTCGATCGGCGGCGGCGACCTCTCGCTTCCGGCCCTGGTTCGTGCCATGGTCCGGAGCGAGACGGAATGGGACGCCGTCACCTCCTTCTGCGAAGCAGTCATGCTGGCGAAGGAGGTGGCGGAACGTGAGAGGGAGATATCCTCACGTCCCGGCCGCCGCGGGAGACGCCCCGGGCGTCGGGGGCCACGTGGTGGCTTCCGGCCACCGTAGGCGCGGGCCTGTGGACGGGGAGCTATGGGCTAGCTCGCCGTCCGTACGTCTCATGACGACAGGCCGTGTCGACGGCGCGTTCGTGTTCCACGCGCGCCTCAAAGAGAGTCAGCAATAAGGAAGGGGTCCGCAAGGGCCGAAGCCTGCCGGGGCTGCGGGACTATTCGAAAGAGATACCGTGGCCCCGGAACACAAAGGGCGATGAAGGAACATGGATGGGTTTTAGTCAGTAAAAGTCTGACACTCCCTCCTGCTCAGCCCAGAGCGGGAGAAGTCATTTGATGATTTCCCATCCTAAAAAAAAAAAAAAAAAAAAAAGGCTCGTACCTGTGTATTTCAACTGATCTGAAAGAACCCTCTGTGTTATACACATGAGGTACAATAATATATGTAAGACATTATTTACCCTATATATTATCCCTGGATCGTATGTAAAAGCACGTGCATTCATCATGCTAATGTATACCCAAATTGCTCTTTTATAGCTGCCCTTTTCGTTTGAATATAAAAGTTCCTGAAAGCTGTATAGATTACTTGGAGTGATTTGAATTAGGGATTGTGAATATTTATTTGAACTGACGCATTTCGGCCCCATACTTCCTCCGCGTAAAAAACCTATCGGGTCCTTTTCACCCTTTTAAAGGGTTCTTCAAAAGTAAAACTTTTCAAAGGGGCCATCTTTACGCCATTAGAAAGAAGTTATGTTCTGAATTTCGCGATTTTTTTTTTCTGGCTATTATTGTGTGCCTTTATCTGTCGTCAAAGAATGAAACGGTCCCGAAATTGATCTATGTATGTAGATGGGTATCAGGCCCAAAGGCACCTAAGAAGTCGATTCCTGCAGGATCCCCTCGAGAACAAGGCGCTCGCTCTTAGGTACCTATAATACTGTGAAAATATTCTTTGTAGTGGTGATTGTAATTAATTATTTCATATAAGTACTTAGGTATTTACTTTGTTTGATATTAAAATTAAAATAATGTATATTTTATTTTCTTGTAATAATATTTGTTCTGTCTTGGCTAATCTCTGTATTTATTTATACCAGTATTACTTTCGAACACAATAAAATACTTATTACTTAAATTTTTCTTTATCCGAACTCGTACCTACATTTACATTTCATTAATTTACTCCATATCTATTTATTGTAACCATTTATTTTATGTATTATGTTTGAAACTGTTTTCTGTCTGTCACTTACCCCCTCAAGGTTTATTGGTAGACCAGCATCACCTGTCTGGCATGAATGCTGAAATGGATCTTTTTAGCGCAGCCGTGAGGCACTCAGCACATTCTATGTATTTTCTCTTTTTTTTGTAACTTTTTTTAGTATTATTGTGTGTGTGCTTAATGTACTGACGTCAAAACATTTTTTTTTATTTCTTTTCTATTTACGCGTCTTTTGGAAGGGGCAACTACCTTGCAGTCAGGAAGTCGCCCCTTGACTGCCTTGAAAATCGCCTGTAAATTATGCAAAATAATTGCAAAAGACAAGCCAAACGAAAATTGTAAAGAAAAGACTTAAACTACCAAAAAAAAAATGTATTTCATAAATTCCTTAAAACAAAACAAGAAAAAGAGGTGTGTAGAATAAATTACGTCAGCGTAAACATCTAATAAAATAATGTATTCACCTGTAGCTAATATGTTTCTCGTCTGCGAGGAAATATGAATCGACTTTAATGTGTATCTACATAATTTATATCTTCGTAACCGATTCTCTGTTTATATAAGCATTAGGTAAATTTATTTTAGATAGGTATATCAATTGGAATATAATTGAGTACATGATTTATTTATTTATGATAAGTATAAAAATACTCTTTCTATCAATAAAAACTTTCATATTTATTGTAAGTTAGCTATAAGCAACTGCTTTTGATTCCTATTCTTTAGTGCACACAAAATAAAATATAAATATACATACAAATATAATATTATTGCAATTTGTACTTACTTACTGTAATACTTATGTACATCAAACAATGATTAGGTTTTCTTACAGCAAACCTTATTGCGATTGTGAGATTTGCAGTAGAGGTATATGTAAATCATAATTATGTATATCATACTTATGTGCATTATGTAATAACAGGGCAGGGCTTTGAGCTTTTCCTATCTGCCGGGGCTGCGGGACTGTTCGAAAGAGATACCGTGGCCCCGGAACACAAAAGGCGATGAAGGAACATGGAAGGGTTTTAGTCAGTAAAAGTCTGACACTCCCTCCTGCTCCGCCCAGAGCGGTAGGAGTCATTTGATGATTTCCCATCTGAAAAAAAAAGGTCTTTTCCTATGTTAGTACTATCTTTAGTTTATGAAGTGAAAACTTCTTTAGGCGTATGAGCACTTTTTGGGTGAACAAAAATCATGGAACTCGATTCTATTCAAACTTAGTTTTCACTTCTATCGGCAGTCCCCAATGACTGCCCCGCATGTTTTTTTTAAGGAGTTTGTGGTTGTGGGACCTTCAATAAAATTCCGGATTTCAGTACCTACCTTATTAACGAACTTTACCTTCTGGATCCTCAGCAACCTTTCATAATAGAGAGTACGTCTCTCATATTCAGTAATTTAAATTATTGCTTTTAAAATGAGCAATTTTCCTTGCGATTGATTCATAAGATCAAACATTTTGCGGTAGATTTATCTAAGGTTATCAAACTATTGACCTTAAGGTGAATACGCCAGGGTAGCCCGCGAAATTCAAATTTTCCTACGTTTTTTGCAATTTTCAGGTCAGTGTCAGGTTGTATGTTGATTAAACTATGAATCGCGGCTGTAAGACGTATGTAGTTACAGAATTATAATCATCAAAATCATCAATACAACCCTCCAAGCTCATAAAGGTGTATGAATTTATTTTTTCAAGGTCAAAGTCATTCCACGAGTCATTACAAGCTAAACTTTAAATTTCGTATGGCTAAACGTCACTTTTGAGAATCTGTTAAATATAAGTGCTACTTAAATTTTGAGTGACGTTTAAGTATTCGGGGGTTAGACAGTCGTTACAGGTAGTCAGTGGCCCTAAAGTCTGACAACCAGTCTTACCGAGGGGTATCGTATTACTTACCCAGTACTAACTGGGTTGTGGAGGTCAGATAGGCAATCCCTCCATGTAAAATTTAGGTATTCAGCTGCAACCCGTTAGACTGGAAGCCGACCCCAGCATTGATGGAAAAGGCTAGGCTGTTGTTGTTTAGGTATCAGAAATTGGTAAACAAAAGACAAGTTTACCTTAATTTGGGTAAATAATTAAAAAAATAACACGTAAAATATTACCACCCAAACATTATTATCATAAAAGCAGGTAAGGTCAATGTGGGCAAATCCGTCTACGGGGCTATTCCGTATACATACATGCATTACTACTCATTCCAGAATAGTTACGCTATTACTGATTCGGTCGATAAATCAGGATCACTTTTTAGTTCTAACCATGATTCATAGATGGAGCAAAGTTGTCTACAAGAGTAAAAAAAATCGTTTGAAGTTTAGTTGTGATTTGAACTCGACACTCAAGTGTTGCGTGCTGACGTTTCTTATAAGGTAAATATTCAATTTTACAAGTTACGACTTTCTGAGTATGTGTATCATGTAGTTTAATAAGTGTTTTAACGGATTTTTCTATTTGTTTTGAATAAAAACCAGTAGATACAGAAATAATTGTTTTAAAAAACATGTTACCTCAAAATGGTCAAGTGGGAAAATCCGTCTAATATCAAAGGGGCTAAATCGTCATATAACGGAATTACCCCGTTCCAGATATTGTCAACCTTTTTCTACCTCCGTTGCTATCGACCCGAAAGATTTGTGTTATATTGCTGGAATAAGTTTTTAAACTCAAATAATAACTAGCACTAACAAGTATTATTACTTAAACTACCGCTGCTACCACCCATTTACCCGTAAACATGGACCCTACAACATAGTGCCGAAATGTCTAAAACTCGGAATACATAAAAAATATGATAAGAATCCGTTCCTGCTTTAGTGCTAACTAATACTAGATTTGGCTTATGGTCAGATATAATGTTTATTAATTATTTGTTTGTTTTCAGTTTTCTCATGATTACTAAATAACAGTAATCCTGGTGCGACATAAAAACAGCAAAGGGTTCCTATAACAAGGACAAGTTCCATGCAGCTGTACTGGCAGTCCGAAATGGTAGCGCAACTCTACCAAATTCAAATTAAATTAAAGATTTAAAATCAAGAACGTTTCGTATGTTCCATTTTAACACTTGTAATATGTCATTAATATAATATTATGTCATTATGAATAAAACCATTTCTTTTTCGGAAACTGATTTTTATTTAAGTACTAAATTCGATTTTTAATATAATGTGTGCAGCATTGTCTATAATTCTAATACTTTTATAAAAGTAAGGGTTACTTTTAATCTCTTTATAAGGGTTTTCTTAACCCTTTTTATTTAAGTCATTACAAAATATACCAATCTCTAAATAAGATAGGCATGTTTCAATGTACCTGCAAAATTAAACTGATGATTGTGAGTAAAAATATTTAAATTAGTTTTCTTTGCAAAGGTTCATAATCCCTGGTTATAAAAATAGGCCGGATTAGCCCCCAAAATAGTTTTTAGGGAATAAAACGTAAATTCAACCTTAAGGTTGAATTTACGTTTTATTTAAGATGTTACAATACATTTTTCTTCAACATGTGCATTTACTTGTTTACAAATTGCATACTTTAATCTAACGGCGCAATTCTAGGAAAATTTGCTACTAGACGGATTTGCCCCAATGCTCGGGAAAATCCGTCTAACGACTGTTTTTTTAAAAGACATTTTTAATTAAATATGGAGGAATGCTCTGTTGTTTTTAATGGATGTGTCTAAAAGACAACAAAATTCAAACCATCAAACCAACCAACCAAACATCAAATCAACCAACCAACCATCAAACCAACCATCAAATTTATATTAAAGTAGTTTAATGTACCAGTTATAGTCACCTAACTTCAACTTTCAAAAAAATATGACGGATTTGCCCCCATTGACCTTAACAAAAAATTAAAAATCTCATACTGTGCACACAACATAATGACAAATAAAATGAATAACAATTATATTACGTACCATGTCCAAGGTTATCTGTAAATATTAAGGTTCAAGAATCGAGAACCTTCAAAAACCTTAACTTCATCATGGATTGCAGAAAACGTAAAAAAATTGTTTATCGCGATCGTAGACACATCCGGAAACATCCTTTATAACTTGATTAATAAAAATTTCGAGTCAATGAAACAACTTTTATGGCATACATTTTTGTATTGATGACGAATTCACGAATACAGTGATTTTAGAATTATGCAAGTAGTCTTCTATATTCTCTTCTTGTGGAATTAAAAAAAAAAAGTAAGAAACAGAATGGGATGGATGTTTTCCATTGTAGACCAGAATCGCCACACAGTGAGCGCCTAAAGACGGTCGTAGTCACCCAGGCAGGCCTAAAAAACGCTGGCGTGACGATTTGGACTCGTTTCTCATTGGCCGGAGAAACCAAAACACCCGGAGAGTTGGAAAGGAATGGGGAGGCCTTTGCCCAGAAATGGAACAAAAAAGGCCAAAGGCCAATAAAAAAAGAAGCAGAATTATTAAATTAATGGAAGAAGGGTCCGTAACCAACTAGTCTTTAGGGTTCTTTTTATAACGAATAGATAGATCATATTAAAGAAACTGTATCTTCGCGGGTTGGCGATTTCAGACTTATATTAACTAAGTCAGTAAGTAAGTAGTAAGTCCTTAAGTCCAGGTTCCCTCACGATGTTTTCCTTCGCCGATGTCAATGTATCTGTTGAGAAGAGGCGTTTGCCCATAAGTGGGACGGTAATAGGCTGGTTTTATTATTATTAGTATATCTTCTTCACATTTCTATAATCAAATCGTGTCTTCTTACTTTGTGTCGGATCAACATTCATTAATATTGGTTTTATTAGAAACAATAACTCGATAAGCAAATGTTTTACTTTTACAACTTACTAACTTGTTTTACTTTTAATATTTGGAAACTGACTGCCTTTTCGCTAAGCATCGCCTAAATGAATGCCTAAACATTATTGCTCTGTTGAAAGTTCAGTTGGTGTCTATATACCGTTATACACCAACAGAGCGCTTTTATTTAACTTACGATGACGCGATTACTAAACCTTGATATCTTCCTACTTAAAATCTTACCAAACTAAAAATAGACTCGTATATAATATACTTAGGCAATGTAAGTACAATACTTATGTAAATGTTACAGTAACTGTGATTAATTATTAATTCTTGGTAATTATTAATAATTACCGAGAGTCGAGGTAAAAGTAAGAAATCAATCACTTTTACCGGTGATAATTAATAATTTAAACTTAGTACAATTCAATTTTGCAATTCTAAGTGCTAATGCACGAACGTACCTACCTACTATGTTTATGTTGCGGTTCATAATTGTCGAAGTTCCCTAATTTTATTACTACGACCAATTTCGACGTAGTTGGTCACAGTTCTAACCTAACCTAACCTATTTGGTCGGAGTGGTAATTCGCTCGCTTTCTACACCCCGGCAACCCCTTCGAATCTGTCCGAGTCGGGGTGCCACAAGTCCCGAGCTCGCTTTACTCGCTCTTGCTCCCTATGATCTCCTTTCAAAGAACAAACGATTTTGCATGCAAAAACTATGGTAATACCTACTGGACAAATAACTTAAAATCTTACTTTATTACTTTTACCAACGAGCGTAGTGAATTTTCAATAATAACAGTTAAAAGTGATAAATTTCTGTTTTATATTCACAGTTACCAAATCATGTGGTAATTATTAATAATGACCGGTAATTAATAAATAATTTTCAATTAATCACATTTACCGTAACATATACAAAAACGCACTCAATTATGCATTAAAATAGTTACTCCTCCATTTAATAACATCTATAGGTAAGCACATGTATAATGATATCTACATGACGCAGGAGTTTACAATTTCACAACTATAAATCACGTATGCACACAAAAAGTGTGAATTAATAGAAGTATAAATAAATATTTCATAATGTTTATAAAAGCAAAATATTGTGGTGTTAGCATGACTGTCAAAGATTTATATTAAACTTATGTTTGAGTTTTCTGCTATTTTAGTCTAATAAGGACGTGAATATTTTAATGCTGTAAATAATTGTAATACCCATGTAAATATTACATTAAGTTAGGTCAGGTTTCCTAAAAAATATACAAATTGAAAAAAAAACAAAACAAACATCAAACAAAATGAACATTCGAGATTCTAAAACTTTATTTCTCTTTAAAAAACAAGTCAAAGAGCATTACCTTTCTTCTATACCTCTTAATAATATTATAATATAAGTAATATTCTTCATATATATGTATGTATATTTTAGGTAAATATTTACAATAGTAGTTTTTTTTATTTGTGTATGTATTCGTGTGTATGTTTATTTCATAAATAGATATTGTTTTGTTTTAAGTTTTTAATTTAAATTTTCTTGTGTGACGTTTCTACACACTGTGTCTACATTTCTTATCCAACTTTCCTCTCGCAGGTCTGCTGGAAGAAATTTCTTAAGAAATAAGCAGTACCTTTGTGCTCTTCTATGCTAATATATTGTCCTGTAAAATATTTTGTGTGTACATAAATAAATATTTTAGTAGGTAGGTACCTATCTTGTCTAAAAATTACAACCGCTCAAAAGCTACAAAAAGTCTTTAAGATGCAATAAAAAAGACAAGATTTAGTGTGTTATTAAATTCTATTATGTCCATGGTAAACATTTTGACGCAAATATAGAAATAATTACAAAAAACTAAAAAAAAGAGCGTGTTTAGCTTAAAAAAACTGTGAGTACGAAAAAAAGTGTTAAACTTACTATGCCAACAATAACGCAGCATTAACAAAACGTTTGCGAAAAAACCTATCAAAAAAACTTCACAAAAAAGTGTTAGACCTATGGTGACATAACTCGTTGTTAGATTTCATATTCGCGGTTGAAGGTGAAGTGGAACGAAGCATTTATATTTGTGCGGCAAATCGATATGCCAACCCAATTAGCGCCGGTGATAGTTTCCTAGCTTAGCGTGAGGTACTAACTTCCCATTTCCTAGTTAAGACGGGTATGTGCTACTGGTTTAGAAGAGACACTTGTTATTGTCTTGACCCTGTGTAGATGTGAAAACTCTGTCAGTCTGCAAGTCTGTCAATCTGTAACTCTGTCAGACTGTCCGTCAGTCTGTCTGTCAGACTGTCCGTCAGTCTGTCCGTCAGTCTATCCGTCAGTCTGTCCGTCAGTCTGTCCGTCATTTTCTATTTAGCGGCTTTATACCTTTGCTTCTCCTTCAACCTAGCGAAAGCAAAACGCTGAAAAAAAAGGAAATTTCAATCATAGTTTCCTAAAATTCATGACAAAAATATTTTTCGTCTTTTATTTTATTTCTTCAAAAGTGTATTGAATAGTACATTATTGCAAAGGCCGTGAAAGAGGCAATTGCCATTTCCGCCGAGGAATATATAGTGCTTTTCTCAAAAGAATGCAGGGAAATAAAACATACTTTCTTTTGACTTCGCTGGAAGCGGGTTTTCCATTGCCAATTTGGCTTCTGATCTTAAATCTGGTAGAGTACAATTAATCTCCATTTCACTCTCTGAACAGTTGGAACTCATTTTAATTATTAAATTTATATTTATTAATTATGTAGATCAAGACGAATTTTCAGTTTTGCCGCCAATTTTCTATTTATCATCTGTGCATAAAGGCAAACGCATTTATGACTATACAGCCACGTGAACGCAATTTGTACTAAGCAAAGAGACTTACTTTGGTATGCCAAGAATGTTAAAAGAGATCAAATCATAGAGTATTTAATAACCCCAGCACGCCGTTTTATACAACATTGCTGGAACGTTGTAATGATCCAAATTAAAAAAAAACGCTCAGTCCTGCAATGGATTTGATTTTCTTTGTCCGTAAATTCGATACAAAAAAAGTAAAAGTATTTTTCTCAAACATGCATGGAAATATTGTCATTATTTTGGAAAAAAAAAAAGAACACGCGAAGTATCGAATTCGCATTAACTTGAAAAAATAATGGAAATTTAACTACTTTATAATAATTAAATGGATAAACGTATAATATAAAAAGTATGTTTTATTTCCCTGCATTATTTTGAGAAAAGCACTATACTAAAGCCTCGGCGGAATTGGCAATTGCCTGTCTCGTATTAGTGAAGTTCTCGCCTTTTTTTTTTTTTTTTTTAGGATGGGAAATCATCAAATGACTTCTCAGCAGAGCTCTCCTCTGAGCAGGAGGGAGTGTCAGACTTTTACTGACTAAAACCCATCCATGTTCCTTCCTCGCCCTTTGTGTTCCGGGGCCACGGTATCTCTTTCGAATAGTCCCGCAGCCCCGGCAGGCTTCGGCCCTTGCGGACCCCTTCAATGTTGCTGGCTCTCTTTGAGGCGCGCGTGGAACACGAACGCGCCGTCGACACGGCCTGTCGTCATGAGACGGACGGACGGCGAGCTAGCCCATAGCTCCCCGTCCACAGGCCCGCGCCTACGGTGGCCGGAAGCCACCACGTGGCCCCCGACGCCCGGGGCGTCTCCCGCGGCGGCCGGGACGTGAGGATCTCTCCCTGTCCTGTTCCGCCACCTCCTTCGCTAGCATGACTGCTTCGCAGAAGGAGGTGACGGCGTCCCATTCCGTCTCGCTCCGGACCATGGAACGAACCAGGGCCGGAAGCGAGAGGTCACCGCCGCCAATTGCCGCTACGAGGACACGGCGGTGCTCCACCCAAGCGGGGCACACCTCCACCGTGTGCGCCACCGTGTCCTCCGGTCTATCCTCACAGTGATAGCACCCGGGCGTTTCCTCCCGCCCGATTCGGTGCAGGAACTTACCGAAGCATCCGTGTCCGGTAAGAACCTGCGTCAGGCGGAAGGTGAGGACGCCGTGGCGTCTCTCCAGCCACTCCTCAAAGAGAGGACTTATCGCCACTATTGTGGCGTGCCCTGCACGGGGTTGCGATAGTCGCTCTCTCCATGTCGCCATGAGATCCCGCCGGAAGTCCGTCCGCTGAGCGACAATTTGCCGCGGCAGCGGAGTTTCCCCCCGGCGTAGCGCCTCCGCGCGCGCGAGGACTATTGCCTCCAGATCCCATGGCGGCAATCCGGCAAGGAGGTTCGCCGCCTCGCGGGAGATCTTGCGGTACCCCCGGACCAGCCTTACGGCTACCACCTTCTGGGGCGCGTTCGAATGGTGGGCGCCACGCCGCCTCAATGAACGCGCCCACACCGGGGCCCCGTAAAGGGCCATGGACCGCACGACACCCGCGTAGAGCCTCCGGCAGGGGGCGTTTGGCCCCCCCAGGTTGGGCAGGAGCCGCCTGAAGGCAGCCCCTGTCCGCTCCAGTTTGGGGGCCAAACGTCGGAAATGCTCCACGAAGTTCCACCGGCTGTCGAGGACAAGTCCCAGGTACTTCAGCGTCGACTCGACGCCGATGGAAACCCCTCCTGCCATCACTGAGGATCCCAGAGGTGGCGCATTCCGAGGCCCATGAAAGCACATGGCCTCGGACTTGTGCAATGCCACCTCGAGACCCAGTTGCCGGATCCTCTCAACGACTATCGCAACCCCGCGTGTCATAACTTCGGCCGCCGCCTCGTGCGACCTCCCCTGTGCCAGCACCAGCGTGTCGTCAGCGTAGCAGACTACGCTGACACCGCTAGGGAGGTCGGCGCTCAGCACCCAGTCGTACCCGATGTTCCACAAGGACGGCCCTAGAACCGATCCCTGTGGAACACCGCACGACATCTCTCGCCGGTTCCAGTCTCCGCTGTGACCGGGGTAAATGACGGCCCTATCCGTCAGGTAGTCCCCGACCACACGACGAAGGTAAGTCGGCACCCGGTGATACCGGAGTGCCTCCCTTATGCAGCTCCAGGGCATGGAGTTGAAGGCGTTGGCGATGTCGAGAGACACCGCCAAGACAACCCCACCCCTGGACACCGCATCCCTCGTCGTGAGGGCTCTCACGCGCATGATGGCGTCCACCGTAGAGTGCCCCTTGCCGAAACCAAACTGGTGTTCCGCAAGATCCGGCCCAGTCCTCGCAAGGTGCTCGGCGAGGCGGTTTGCAATAACTCTTTCAAAGAGCTTGCCCACCTCGTCGAGCAGCACCACGGGCCGGTAGGCGGACGGATAGTCCGCCGGGCGCCCCGGCTTCCGGATGAGGACCAGCTTCCCCGTCTTCCAGCGAAGCGGGAACTGGCCCCTCTCCAAGCATGCGCTTAAGAACCCCTCCAGTCGGGGACCGAGACCCTCCGAGGCCAGGACCCAGGCTTTGCCAGGCAAGCCGTCGGGTCCCGGGGCGGTATTTTTGGCACTGAGCCTGCGTACCGCCACTCTCAGTTCTACCCCGGTCACTTCCGGAGCGTCGTCGTCGTCACTTTCGTGGTCCGCTTCCAGCACCGCAGCCGGCGGAGCCATAAGCGGGGGCGGGTGTTCCCCTCGCGAGGGGAACAGAGCGCTCACCACGTCCTCCACGAGCTGAGGCCGGAGACTCTGCGTCAGCGGGGGGGCCCAGGTGCGGAGTTTATCCCGCACCATCTTGTAAGGGCGCCCCCACGGATCTCTGTCGAGAGTCTCCAGCATCTCCTCGCGGGCCAGGGAGCTGGCCCGCAGGACAGCCTCGCGGAGGGTGGTCTTCGCCGCTCTGTAGCCCTCATAAAGCTCCGCCTCAATGGCTTTTAATTCGCTCACCGAATGCGGAGCCTGCGGTGCCTTTTTTTTTTTTTTTTTTTTTTCGGATGGGAAATCATCAAATGACTTCTCCCGCTCTGGGCTGAGCAGGAGGGAGTGTCAGACTTTTACTGACTAAAACCCATCCATGTTCCTTCATCGCCCTTTGTGTTCCGGGGCCACGGTATCTCTTTCGAATAGTCCCGCAGCCCCGGCAGGCTTCGGTCCTTGCGGACCCCTTCCCTATTGCTGACTCTCTTTGAGGCGCGCGTGGAACACGAACGCGCCGTCGACACGGCCTGTCGTCATGAGACGTACGGACGGCGAGCTAGCCCATAGCTCCCCGTCCACAGGCCCGCGCCTACGGTGGCCGGAAGCCACCACGTGGCCCCCGACGCCCGGGGCGTCTCCCGCGGCGGCCGGGACGTGAGGATCTCTCCCTGTCCTGTTCCGCCACCTCCTTCGCTAGCATGACTGCTTCGCAGAAGGAGGTGACGGCGTCCCATTCCGTCTCGCTCCGGACCATGGCACGAACCAGGGCCGGGAGCGAGAGGTCGCCGCCGCCGATCGCCACCTCGAGGACACGGCGGTGCTCCACCCAAGCGGGGCACACCTCCACAGTGTGCTCCACCGTGTCCTCCGGCCTATCCTCACAGTGATAGCACCCGGGCGTTTCCTCCCGCCCGATTCGGTGCAGGAACTTACCGAAACATCCGTGTCCGGTAAGAACCTGCGTCAGGCGGAAGGTGAGGACGCCGTGGCGTCTCTCCAGCCACTCCTCAAAGAGGGGACTTATCGCCACTATTGTGGCGTGCCCTGCACGGGGTTGCGATAGTCGCTCTCTCCATGTCGCCATGAGATCCCGCCGGAAGTCCGTCCGCTGAGCGACAATTTGCCGCGGCAGCGGAGTTTCCCCCCGGCGTAGCGCCTCCGCGCGCCACTCATGTAGGCGCGCGAGGACTATTGCCTCCAGATCCCATGGCGGCAATCCGGCAAGGAGGTTCGCCGCCTCGCGGGAGATCGTGCGGTACCCCCGGACCAGCCTTACGGCTACCACCTTCTGGGGCACGTTCAAGTGGTGGGCGGCACGCCGCCTCAATGAACGTGCCCACACCGGGGCCCCGTAAAGGGCCATGGACCGCACGACTCCCGCGTAGAGCCTCCGGCAGGAGGCGTTCGGCCCCCCCAGGTTGGGCAGGAGCCGCCTGAAGGCAGCCCCTGTCCGCTCCAGTCTGGGGGCCAAACGTCGGAAATGCTCCACGAAGTTCCACCGGCTGTCGAGGACAAGTCCCAGGTACTTCAGCGTCGACTCGACGCCGATGGAAACCCCTCCTGCCATCACTGAGGATCCCGGAGGTGGCGCATTCCGAGGCCCATGAAAGCACATGGCCTCGGACTTGTGCAATGCCACCTCGAGACCCAGTTGCCGGATCCTCTCAACGACTATCGCAACCCCGCGTGTCATAACTTCGGCCGCCGCCTCGTGCGACCCCCCCTGTGCGAGCACCAGCGTGTCGTCCGCATAGCAGACCACGCTGACGCCGCTAGGGAGGTCGGCGCGCAGCACCCAGTCGTAACCGATGTTCCACAAGGATGGGCCTAGAACCGATCCCTGCGGAACACCGCACGACATCTCTCGCCGGTTCCAGTCTCCACTGCGACCGGGGTAGATGACGTACCTGTCTGCCAGGTAGTCCCCGACCACACGACGGAGGTAGGTCGGCACCCGGTGATACCGGAGTGCCTCCCTTATGCAGCTCCAGGGCATGGAGTTGAAGGCATTGGCGATGTCGAGAGACACCGCCAAGACAACCCCACCCCGGGACACCGCATCCCCCGTCGTGAGGGCCCTCACGCGCATGATGGCGTCCACCGTAGAGCGCCCCTTGCGGAAACCATACTGGTGTTCCGCAAGGTCCGGCCCCATCCCCGCAAGGTGCTCGGCGAGGCGGTTTGCAATCACCCTTTCAAAGAGCTTGCCCACCTCGTCGAGCAACACCACGGGCCGGTAGGCGGACGGAGAGTCCGCCGGGCGCCCCGGCTTCCGGATGAGGACCAGCTTCCCCGTCTTCCAACGAAGCGGGAACTGGCCTCTCTCCAAACATGCGCTAAAGAGCCCTTCCAGTCGGGGCCCGAGAGCCTCCGAGGCCAGGACCCAGGCTTTGCCAGGCAAGCCGTCGGGTCCCGGGGCGGTATTTTTGGCACCTAGCCTTCGTACCGCCACTCTCAGGTCTACCCCGGTCACTTCAGGAGCGTCGTCGTCGTCACTTTGGTGGTCCGCTTCCGGCACCGCAGCCGGCGGAGCCATAGGCGGGGGCGGGTGTTCCCCTCGCGAGGGGAACAGAGCGCTCACCACGTCCTCCACGAGCTGAGGCCGGAGACTCTGCGTCAGCGGGGGGGCCCAGGTGCGGAGTTTATCCCGCACCATCTTGTAAGGGCGCCCCCACGGATCTCTGTCGAGAGCCCCCAGCATCTCCTCGCGGGCCAGATCTCTGGCCCGCAGGACAGCCCCGCGGAGGGCGGTCTTCGCCGCTCTGTAGCCCTCATATAGCTCCGCCTCAATGGCTGCCGCATTCGGTGGGCGAATGCGGAGCCTGCGGTGCCTGGCGTACAGGTGTCGCGCAGCCACGCACGCCTCCCGTAAAGACGTCAGCTCACGCGACCACCAGTACACCTGACGTCGGGCGCTTCCTGGCCGGACTCGGGGCATTGCCACGTCACAGATATCGGACATGGCCTCCTGGAACCACCCTGCCTCATCATTGACGTCGGCAGGCCTGTCCGGTGATGTCACCCAGGCCTGCACGATCGAGGCTTCCAGGAGGAGCTCCCGGTCCAGCTGCTTCAGCGCCCAACGCGGACCACTCGGGGCCTGTTGGACCGGCGCGCTTGAGGTCTGGGTGGAGACGTCGAACCGGATGTACCGGTGGTCGGAATAGGTCTCCACCCCCTCCATGACGCGCCAGTCAACGACACGCGGTGACAGGGCGGGGCTAGCGAACGAAATGTCCACCACCGACTCGCCCCGCATCCTCACGCACGTGGCGACAGAACCCCGATTTAGGACGACCAGGCCCTTCTCCAGGGCCCAGTCCTCCACCATCCTTCCCCGCACGTCTGTGCAACGGGAACCCCAAGCCAAGTTCTTGGCATTGAAGTCCCCGAGGACAAGCACGGGGAGGGAATGGTTTCCGACGACGACACTCAACTCTGCGAGAGAGTTGTGGAACTCGGCGAGAGTTCGGCTCGGGGAGAAGTAGACACCCACTACGACGATCTCCCCGAACCGGGCTGCTACGCACCCCCGACCCCTCCTGACACTTTCAAGGGTCGGGGTGCCGGCGGCGGCCGACGACACTATGGTCACTGAGCCGCTTAGGTCCGCCACCCAGTCTTCCCTGGGCCAGACGAAATACGGCTCAGCGACCACAGCGATGTTAATCAACCACTGCGCCATGCTCTGGAGCAAGAGATCCTGAGCGCAGGCGCAGTGGTTGATATTCGCCTGGAGGAAGCGTAATGGGGCCGTTATTGGCACTCCATTACCGCTTCCTCCAACCTGGCCCCCTGTGAGGGCCCCTCTGTGGCGGCGACAGAGGGAGCGGCAGCGGCGGCAGTTGCGGCTGCGGCGGTGGCGACGGTGGCGGTGGCGGCGGAGGGCCTGCCCTTGCCTCTAGTAGCCCTGGTGGGCGGAGCGCAGGCCTTGCCCCCAGCCCGGTGATCGGCAGGCTTGCCAGCCGCCGCACATGCAGCGCAGTGCGGCGCGGCGGCGCAGCAAGCCGCGGATGTGTGACCGGGCTGGCTGCAGCGGAAGCAGAGGCCGCTGCGGTCGACCTCCGAGGCGCATTGCACCGATACATGGTGTCCCACGAGGCATCGGTAGCACCTCAGAGGTCTGGGCTCCAGCAGCTTCACCTGCGCTGAGACCCAGCCCACCAGTAGCCTACGGCCCTCCACAATCGTCCTGGCCGCCGTCACAGGGCAGCTGACCATTACGGTCCGCATGCCCGTGGGGTCCGGGCGAAGGGTGCCTGCCCTGACCTGATCGGCAGGGCACCCTCCGGACCTAGCGACGGCGGCCACCACCTCCTCCTCGGTCACCGAGTCGTCCAGACCCAGAATGCGCAGGTCTGCGCATTTGACGGGCCTGGACACTCGGGCCTCGTCCGCATTAAGGGACGCTCTGAGCTTTTCAGCCAGAGCGTCGGCGGACGAGCCGCTGGTTTCACCAGGGATCTCCAGCAGTCGAGCCCCCGTTGCGGTGACTTTAAGCCGGAGGCCCCCGGTGATCCCCAGCTCGCCGAGGTTCACCGTCGCCTTCGCCTTCGCCAGCAGGTCGCGGTAGGACACGCCCCTCTGTTCCGCTTCCGGCTGCAGTGTGATCACTACAGCCGCGGTCTTAGGGGCGCGGAGCCTAGCCGCGATCTTGCGCTCCCTAAACTGGCGCTGCCGCTCCTTGTTTCGGGCCTTTTTGGCCGCTTTCCGCCCCTTCTTCTTCTCGCCGGCCACCTGCCATCCGGCTTCAGCTGCAGGAGGTGTAGGGGGCTGCTGGGGGGGCGGTGGCGGCGGCGGTGGCTGACGTACTGCCGGCGCTGGCCCACTCGCTGCTGGCACTGGCGCCGGCACAGCCGACGCCTGTGCAGCCGCCTTGCCCTTTCTCCCCCTGGGCGCCTTTTTAGCCGGCACCGGTTTCGCCGGAGCCGGCTTTGGGGGAGGGGCCGCCACTGCCCTGCCAGATGGCTGGCTGGACTGCCCCGGTCCGGGTGCGGCAGCCGCAGCAGCCGCATATGAGGCTGCCCTCGGACCCGGGGCTCCCTTACTTGCCGCCAGGGGGGGACGCAGGACAATTCCCTCCAGGACGGAGAACCGTGCCTGGAAGGAAGCCAGCTCCTGCCGAACCAGGTTCAGGACCTGGTTCTCGACTGGCTCGGGCTGACTGGGTCGCTGCGTCTGGTCCCCTTTTTTCGGCGCCACTCGGGAGCCAGACTCCCGCAGACTGGCCAGGTCTGCTAGGAGCCTGGCGTTCTCCTTTTGGAGAGCCTCCGTGGCGGCCGACAGGCGGGCCACCTCCGCCCTCAGTTTGGCCAACTCCGCCCCATCCACCGTAGGAGGAGGAGGAGGAGGAGGGGGAGGTCCGCCAAAGTTGGCCTCCGCTGCCGCCATGATGGAGGCAGAAGCCGCGGGTATGGCCCTGAGTTTTGATGAGGTCTTCATCTTCAGGGCCACGCCTCTTATCGCGGCCTCTACCTCCTTCGCGAACCTGGTCTTACGCTCCACATCGGAGCCGCCAGGTGCACCTGCCTCGTCGCCAGATCCTGGAGCAGCATTGCTGCCCGGGTGGCGCCCCTCCTCGGCAAGCCTTGCCGATTTCTCGGCCCTCACGGAGGCAGATAGCCCCCTCCCCTTGCCCCGGATCCCACCACGCTTGTTGGTGGGGATCTTTCGGGCCGAGGCCTCCTCCTCTCCGGATGACGACCCACGGTCGCCATCCCGCCTGGGCCGCTTGCGGAAGAACTTGCCGTTCTCCACAGCGGCTCCATCACTCGCGCGGCGGGAGCTCCCTGAGCCTCCCGCACTCGCATCGCTGGATGCGACGTCGGACTCCGACCCCGCATCCCTCCTCTCCTCTTTCTTGCCGTTGCCGGCGGTTTTGGTTGGTTTTTTTGTATTGCTATCCATATTGAACCCACGAGTATGGGGGAAATATACTCCTTACTAGGCAGAGACCCCTGTACCTAGAAGGGCAGATTTAAAGTATTTATTACTCGCCAGGGGGTCTGCAGGTACCCTGGCGAGGAGCGCACTAGCGACTGATTTGTTCTCTGGAACACCCGTCAGCCATACATCCCCTCGCGGTGCGTCGCCGCTTGGGATTCGGGGTAACTTTTTATAGAGGTTGTCTACCTCGCGGTCCGGGCGGTTAAGCCAAGACCCTCGGTCCCTGTCGAAGCCGCGAGACTTGATCCACGACACTTCGACGGTGGGATTACGAGACTGGCGGTGACAGAGGAGGACGATCCTTCTCTGTCTGCTCGGAGGCAGGGTAAGTGCACACCGAGCCCGCCCTCACTCCTCTGCTATGCCCTCTGCTAAACAGAGGGGCACGCAAAGGAACGCACCTTGGTCCGGGTCGGACCCCACCCATGTCAGAATAATTGGCCGCGGCAGTACCACTCCCCGAGGGATAAGAGGAAATTCTCATTTCCTCTCATTCCCCGGAGAAGGATACTGCCGCGCCCGGGGTGCACCGGCCCAGCCGCTGCTCTTCCCTCCAGACGTATCGAGAGGGACGAGCAGCCGCCGAACACACGTGGAGGACTTCTGACTTCGCACCCCAGCCTGCGGTGCCTGGCGTACAGGTGTCGCGCAGCCACGCACGCCTCCCGTAAAGACGTCAGCTCACGCGACCAACAGTACACCTGACGCCGGGCGCTTCCTGGCTGGACTCGGGGCATTGCCACGTCACAGATGTCGGACATGGCCTCCTGGAACCACCCTGCCTCATTGTTAACGTCGGCAGGCCTGTCCGGTGATGTCACCCAGGCCTGCACGATCGAGGCTTCCAGGAGGAGCTCCCGGTCCAGCTGCTTCAGCGCCCAACGCGGACCACTCGGGGCCTGTTGGACCGGCGCGCTTGAGGTCTGGGTGGAGACGTCGAACCAGATGTACCGGTGGTCGGAATAGGTCTCCACCCCCTCCATTACACGCCAGTCAGCGACACGCGGTGACAGAGCGGGGCTAGCGAACGAAATGTCCACCACCGACTCGCCCCGCATCCTCACACACGTGGCGACAGAACCCCGGTTTAGGACGACCAGGCCCTTCTCCAGGGCCCAGTCCTCCACCATCCTTCCCCGCACGTCTGTGCAACGGGAACCCCAAGCCAAATTCTTGGCATTGAAGTCCCCGAGGACGTGAAGTTCTCGCCAACAGCTCGGCCTTCAAACTCATACTCGACCTGCAATTGCCTATTTCACGGCCTTTGCAACAATGTACTATTCCAGTCTTTGCCAACCTAGTTATCTCTTGTGAAGCATTGTGGTGAAGTGGCTGTCAAGACCAGGTTTGGTTGACCAAAGTACCATCCAATCATAAACCGAGATTTGACATCGTTTCAGGTACCACTTAGCAGAAAGTGGAAGTAAGAATACATTGAAACGAAACTATTCCGAACTCGAAACTATGTAATAGCAAAACTAAAATTAAAACTTTGCACATTAATTTAACGTCTTTGCAGCATAAATGTCAAATTTTACGGGTCTTGTCGGAAAACGTTATACAAACAAACAGTCGTGGTTATGTTATGAACAAGTTAATAAACGTTTTAAAAGTGTTCCAGCTATGACACTGTGTTTGATTTGTAGTCCGCTAGCACAGCGAATAGTTTGTGTGATTAAACGCCACTCAAACGTGGAGAATGGACGAGTTAATTAAAAATGTCTGTGTTTTAATGGCATATGTAGCATAAAGGTCAGGTTGAGGCTCTCTTAGAGGCCCCAGTAAGAGAGATAAAGTGGTGAGAGGATTTCAATATATTAGGGATGGTTGTGGATATGGCTAGAAAGGAGGTGACTACTGAAGAAGACATGCTGCGCCGACCCTAAATAAATTGGGATAAGGGCAGGAGGATGATGAGGGATGGTTGTGGATTATGAATGTTTAAGATGTTGGTAGACAGAGTTTAAGTTGGCAAAACTTGTTGTATGTACTTTATAAAAAAATCCTTTAATGTTATTCTCAATTTCAGTATATACTGGCGACCGAAACTCAAATTCTTTGGCCTTATCCCAAACGCCACACATTGTAAGAATACGATACTCTGCACTGAGTATTAATGTATTATTTGACCATATGAAAGTGATGCCAATTTGGCACGTTGAATACCTACCGACAGCAAAAACAAAAATTTTAGAGTTCCATTTTGATTTTATAAAAACTTCACTATGAGCCACATTATTTGACCAGGAAATCAGGAAATAAGAATGAGCTAACTCTGCTTTAAAATACCAGAGACAAAAAGGCATAGAATGCAAAAAGCATATTTTTTATTTAATCGAAAAAAACTGACGTTTTAGTCTTTTTCTTATTGATAACGCTTTAACATGGCTTTAACCATTAAGAAGCATGGCAGTTCACAAGTATTGATCAAGAATGTAAAAGTGGAAAACGTTCTTAGTAATTTGTATCTATTAGAGCCATGCATCAGCTAACGTTAACCACAAAATATCGATCCGAGTATGCAGACATTGACAAGTCACTTTGACGATAATGTGAATTTTATGAGAAAATGCACTTTATAGTTTTAAGATGAGAGTCCCTATCTATGAGTTGAAGTATCCTCGAATAATAGAGCTTTGGTAACTGTAATATGAATTATACATTTTGAATGCATGTTTTTGTTTAGATGTTAGTAGTGTAAAAAGTTAAATAAATAATAAATAAATAATACACAAATAATCTTGGAGGCTGTGGAGTTTCTTGAGCCATTTCTACTAAATTACAAGGAAATGATGACGGACGAGTATTTTGGGGGACTGTCCTTTGTAATTTTGACGTTCAAGATAGCAGATAATTCTCGGCTCTCTAAGTTAATTAATGTCTCACAATTTTTGAGCAGCTTTGTAATAAAGCCACTCTATGTTCCCAAATGGTTTAGAGCAGTATTTCCCAAGTTTAGCCGCGAGGACGAAGTTTATCCAAACCAAAAAAACGTCCAGATAAATAACTTGAAACTTTTTCCACTTTTCAGATTCTTTGTCGCATTCCCGGAGAGCAAGGAGTTCTTCAGGATGATCAAGAATGTTCCTGAGGACCAGTACTTGGCAAACCCACAGTTCAAGGCACACGTGATCAACCTGATGTCATCACTGAACCTTGCCGTGGAGAACCTCAATCAGCCTGAGGTGGTTGCCGCCATGATGACCAAGATCGGAGAGTCTCATCGCAGGAGAAAGGTTCAGGAGAAGAATTTCCAAGTAAGATTTTTTTTTTTTTTTTGTAAAATGCTGAATAAACTGCCATCCCTTCAGTTTGTATGTTTGTGTGTGTGAATTAGGTACTTAGATGAATTCCAATGGGATTTTGATAAAACGCTATATACCAAACCTACGTGATACATGTGATGTGATTATAACAGCCGCAATTAAAACTGGCATTATGATATCTCTATTCAATAATCAGGAATACTTAGTTGCGTTAGGGTTTAGAAAACCTAATTATTTTTTAACTGGGAAATGAACCTTTTTGCCTTGAATCATATTTATCTTATACCCATGTAGGGATATTTTTACAAAATATTACTTTCCCAACGACTTCATACGGTAGACGTGTTCGCAATCCGAAATGACGGCGAGAAACGTTCGATGCTTAAATTAAATTCAATTTACGAACCGCAAATATGGGCGATACGCTCATTTGCATGTCAAATGTATTGGATTAGACTAATGTACATACAGACCACGGAGGGTGTGGTTCTATTTACATTATTGTACATAACACGTCTACGTTTGTAGATAGGAATCTACTAGTTAAATGTTTTGTGTGAAAAAAAAACACCAAAGACTCCGGCTGTATGTAATGTAATATTCAAATTTAAAATGTACTGTCATCATCTCATAATCAAGCAATCAACATACACAGTTTTTGCATCTATTCGAACATTAAATCGAAATGTTTTTTTCATTGCTAATTTAATTCAGTTGTGCGACTGCAAATTAATGGTATAAAAGGTTAATTAAGAATTCGAGTCAATTAAATTACATTGTATTTTTTTCGATCACTCGGACTTCGTTTTTGCTTTTATCTACTCTTGGAGGCCCAGTCGGAAATCCAAAGAGTAGATAGACGACTACTTGGTATATCTACTCTGGTTTTAATAAAACCAAGCTATCGTTACCATATTATTAAAGTATCAGCAGGGCTATTACGTATCTTTCTGATATCCAGTGACTATCAAGCTTCGGTTGTACACCGAACTTTGATGACAACCGTGAATGTCATGATATTGGTATTACGTATCACACTGAGTGTATAACACTTTACGGTGCCTAACAGGGTCATACATAATACGAAACTAACCTTTTGACAGTTAATTGATGGACACTGAGCCCAGCTACTATCATTTCGAGCTGTCAACAGAGATACGTAATAGCCCCACTGAACCTATTCTCAATGAAAAACGAATCTGTTAATTTTAATTAAATCTTTTTTTTTTCCAGCAACTCAAAGAGGTCATAGTAAAAATGTTCATAGAAGTTCTCAAGCTCGACGATGTGACACTCGGTGCCTGGGGCAAGACGGTCGAGTTCTGGTACAAGAACATATTCGAGACTTTAAATCAGACGGAACAGACCAGATAACATACACATTGTCAACCAATTACAGTTTATAGAGTAGTTTAGTGCCTACAATGGCTACTGTGAAAGGCAAACTCGATTTGATCTGCGTTACGATGGTAGGAAAATGACCGAGCGAGTTAACTACAATAGGTACTGAGTAAGGTAATGCTTTGGAAACCAATGTGCTTGTTAAATTCAAGACACGACCATCATCAAACGTTAATTTATATTTTAGACGATAAGAATAATGTTTAAGTTGACATAAAAGAGTGTATACAATTTTAATGACCATAGATTTTTTCTGCCAATTGTTAAGCTTTTTTTGTTTATTGAAATCGTCTCTTACTACTTTTGTGTTTATGATAATTTTATATTCGAGTAGGTCTCGTTTTCTTTTGTTTTCCTTTCATCTTTTGATAGAATCTGTTCTTGCATTGAGGTCTCGTTAAACGGATAATGAAGCTAGTCATTGTCATAGAGTTTGCTTTTCACTGTGTTAAATCAGGCTGAGTAATTCATATTGCATAATTAATTCATATTGTTTGCCAACGCTGTTAGGAGCCAAAAATCGATTTTATTTCATGAATTTTTCATTCGATTTGTATTTTTCTTAAAAAGACAAATACAACTGGTATTTCATTTTTTGTTGTTTAATTTTATTTGATTCCTAGTGATCGTGTTCCTTACCGATTTTATTTAGTTTTTCTTTGGTATTTTACTGAGGCCTGTTTGTATTTTCTTCTTCTGTGTACGTAGCTTCTTAATTCAGAGCCTGTATTTAATGTTGTCAACACCAAAAATCTTGATCCTTCACCTTTTCTTTTGTACTTTTCTTGGAATTTTTATTATTGTACCGTTTTATACAATGACTTTTACGTGTTTTAAGTAGGTACATTTAATTATTAATTTGTCATAGATGTATATTATCATCTATTTTTATTATATTAAGATGCATTTAATAAAATTGTAGGTTAGATTTAAATGCTTCGAACATCTTCCATTTTATTGCATATTGTAAATAGCTATATTTGTAAATAAAGCTGTCGATTTTTGTACATTGTACACTTGTTAAACCAAAAATATATTATGTAAATACATACCTATTCAATATTGTCAACGATTTTAATTATTGGTTCATTAAATTTTATATTAAAGTCTTGGCGTTTTACTTTAGCTCTTGGCCACGACCAAAACAACATCAACTGTGGATTAAACCATATATGCCCAGGGGGTCGATAAAAACCCGAAACTACCTGAACATTTGTAATGCACACAGGCGGTTAATTTATGTACCTATTAATTGAAGATATGGGACTTTTTCGGCAAACTTTATCTTTTGATTAACATACTACTATGAAAAACAAATTTAGTTTTGCTGTTGAGTGTAAAACTTATGAATGAGCGTTAAAAATATTATTAATATATTATATTGTTTGGTGCTACGGAACCCTGTGTGTGTGAGTCTGGCTCCTTGGTATTTTTGTTCACAGAAAAGTTTACCCTACCCACAAAAGGGTCATATTATATCTTTGACAGCCGTTACAGGTAGTCAGTGGCCTGAAAGTCTAACAGCCAGTTTTACAGTATACTTACTAACTGGGTTGTGGAAATATGGAGGTCAGATAGGCAGGCGCTCCATGTGAAATGGTATTCAGCTGCATCCAGTTAAAATGGAAGCCGATCCCAACATAGTTGAGTAAGGCTAAGGCAGATGATTACGATGATAAAGGATTCGATTACGATTGATTAGGATTCGATTTTAAGGATCATACAGGGGCGGATCTATATAATCTCGAGGCCTTAATATTAATACGCAATTATGTGGCATAAGTACCTAAAAGGTTGTAAAAAATGGAGCATGTGGACATTTCGATGTCAAGATCTCGCTCTCTTCTGAGGAAAGATGTAAAATTTTCGAGCTCGCTTCGCTCGCTTTTGCAGCTTAGTTTCTCATGAATCTTAACTTTGTCTATTAGTCACCCAAGTAACTCCGGTAGTTCGAAACAATTCTAACGTGTCCAAAGCAAGGTGACAGAAAAATTTCGAGCTCGCTGCGCTCGCTCATGCACCAAGTTCCTCTGGAATCTTATCTTTGTAAGTCGACCAAGTAACTCCTGTTTAAAAGGGCGAAACAATTATTCTAACCTGCCCAAGGTAAGTTGTTAACATTTTCGAGCTCGCTCTTGGAGTATTGGTTCCTTTTTTTTCTTAATATTGAATTTTCATTTAGTTCCTAGACTTTTCAAATAACCCTTCAAAACCTAACCTAACCAATCCGAGGTCACCGAGGTGCTAACATTGTTGAAGTGGCTTATGCATTTTAGATTCTTAGAAGCAGTTCAGCTGCATCCGTAAATATTAAAATTACCAATCGGTTTTTGCTCGCATCCTTCTGCCCCCCCTGGCCCAAAAGCTGGCGACGCCTATTAGCCCAAGGCCCAACAAACTCACGGTCCGCCTCTGGTCATACATATCACAAACCACTCCCGCCGACAAACTGTTACGCAGTTTGGTAGGTGTATAAGATGTACAAAATGTTTGGTCCTAATTAAATGATTGATTTATTATTTATTTTTTACTAATGTCTCATTTTTTCGAAAATCAGAGACAAAGACAGACTCCCTTACTCTACTGTCAAGGTTCGACCATGTTCGTAAGTAAAAGTAAATACTTGGCTGTATAACAAAATTCCCTAGTCTCGCAAACCGACCATAGAGTATAGAGTACGGCGGACTCGAGTGCTTGCATTATTCAGCCTGCTGCATATTTAACGCGCGCCGTCCGTCGCCGCTCTCCTGTCTCTCGTTACGTTACTACAGACAGGGTTTACGCCAAAGAAAATTAACAATGATTTATATGTATACACCTTCTTGCATTTAATCAAATAAATTGCTAATAAATTGATTGATCACCCAACATAACAGCTGCGTGACATTAGAAGTTCTCTCACTGCCTACCACATCATCATCATCATCATCATCAGCCTACAGCAGTCCATCACTGCTAGGCATAGGCCTTTTCAGTCGCACGCCACTTAACTCGATTATCGGCAACTCTGATCCAGTTACTACCAGCCACCCGACGTGGCTCCCACCTTACGCTCGCTGGTTCTCGGTCTCTACTCAACAACACGTCAACCCCATCAGTCATCGGTTCTACGGCTAATATGGCAATACCTAGGTACTAGGTACCTGTTTCTTCTCACACACTACTTATGTCGTTTTCAGTTGTACCAGCAACTTTGATGTTTAAAGCTAATTACATAATTAGTATTAAATGCACGTAGGTATGTAATAAAGATAGGTAGGTAGGTACTTACCTGTTTTAAGTACTGCTTAGGTATGTAACATCGTTTAGGTACCTATGTACATTGTTATGATCTGATCTGATAAACTTTATAGTAACTAAGCAATCCAACTCAAAATACAAATTGTCAAGGATTCGGAAGAAATATTGTCAGTTGTCCATTCTAAGTACAATAGTACCTACATCTCTCTGGAAAAGATAATATTATCTTACGTACCAATGTGCCTACACAATGACCTTACCAACACACTTTATTACCGCCCGCAGCTCCTTTCCTTTACAAGGGGACCGTCAAATCGTTTAGTGTGATATCGTTCAATAGAAGAACGATTCTATCAGGCGGGAGTGTCCTCGATAGTACCTAGCTAATACTAGCTATGTATTATAAATTGATGGCACTTAACGATATACAATGAAGTGTTGTTGCTAGCAGTTCGTACTATTTTTCAAGTTTGGAAGAAAACCTGATGTCATTTGTTTCGCGAATCGACATAGCGGAATTCGACTAAGTATTAGGTATAACTACGAATCATTCCCTCTATGTACATGAGGGAATGATTCTTAGTTAAGGTGGATGCTCCAGGGTAGCCCGCGAAATTCATTTTTTCTTACGTTTTTTGCAATTTGCAGGTCACTGTTAGGTTGTATGTAAATCAAATCAAATCAAAGGATTTATTTCAAGTAAGCCAGTTACAGGCACTTTTGAATTGTCGAAACAAAGATGAAAATTAAATGTAGCTACAGTCCCAGTCACAAGACATAAAAACTGTGAAAGTACTGTAGTTGCCCATTCCCTAGCGTAGATCTCTATGGAGAAGAACGGGCAAGAAACTCCATGGACACTCTTTTAAGTCAGAATATTGTTACAAAATCTTGGTTACATCATTCATGTTGAGATGGTATATTATGTGAGAACAATGTAGCAAGATGTGCACGTTAAAAGTGTCCACAGTAAAACAAAACAAAAAAAACAATTCAAAAACTTAAATAATTCATTAAAATAAGCCATGGCAACTGAGAGATGACCAGTCACAACTGACAGCGCCCGTTCACGGACATGACGCATAGATCAGCACCATTCAACTCAACCATTTTGAAGGGAACTAAATGATCCGACAAATGCGCCACCATCAGCGAGACCTTTGAGTGAGCATGACATATTCTCAACCGCCAGGGCACATTCAAATCAAGAAAAGACGTAGGTTTCTAGTGAATGATAGCTTTCTAGTACATAGTACTCACACAATATGGGCTATGCGATTATATAATACTAAAGAGATTGAATCTATACAATGCAAAGATAGTTGTACAATCTTCAGCAGCTCCAACAATACCATTTAATGCTATCAATTGAAGCGCCCCTGTCCTTGTGGAGCAGGACCAGCATTGAGCCAAGCATTTTATCAGCGATATAATCGCTCAACTTGTAATATGCTTGCTTACATAGTGTGCGTTTAATGCATGTTTTAAATTTCGTCTCATTCAGTTCAAGAATACTTTGTGGAATTTTATTATAGCATCTTTTGAGATGCTATAATAAAACAACCCAGCAGTACCCCATGAAAGATGAGTCTACTTTAGCGAGTCTGAAGCCTGGCTGAACTAGTTGGTCCCTATTTCTAGTACTGTAATTATGTCTGTCACCCCTTTTACCAAAAAGGTGCAGATTTTTTCTGACGTACATTATGTTGTCGTAGATGTATTGACAATGTACAGTCATGATGCCAATATCCTTAAACAGTTCCCTTAGAGAATCGCGCCTACGAAGATTATATATGGCTCTGATGGCTCTTTTCTGCAGAATAAAAATAGACTCAATATCTGCAGCCCGTCCCCATAGCAAAATGCCATAAGACATTATACTATGAAAGTAACTAAAATAAAACCACTCTAGCGGTATCTACATCAGTATATTGACGGATTTTTCTAATGGCATATGCTGCTGAACTTAGCCGCCCCGCAAGAGATGTTAAATGAGAGCCTCATTGTAGCCTTGAATCAAGCGTAATCCCCAGGAAAACCGTTTTATCTACGAATTCAAGTTTCTCTTTATTCAGTACTTTATCACAATCACTACTTTTAACATTCGGTAAAGCAAATCTTATGCATTTGGTTTTTTTTTTCATTTAATACCAAATTGTTTGCTGTGAACCAATTTTGGACCTGAAGTAGGGCATTATTTACGTCATCTAGATTTTGGGCCCGCCTATTTATCTTAAAAATCAAGGAAGTGTCATCAGCAAATAACACCATATTTTGAGGTTGGTTTTTCAATAAATAGGGTAGATCATTTATATATACTAGAAAAAGGAAAGGACCCAATATTGTGCCTTGTGGAACCCCCATTTTTACTTTTAAACCATGTGAATTAACACCATTTATTTAAACATGTTGTTGTCTATCATTAAAATAAGATTTTACCAAACTAAGTGCAAGTTTACCCAGTCCGTAATGCTCAAGTTTCAAAAGTAATGTGTCGTGATTTATACAATCAAACGCTTTGGAGAGGTCACAAAAAAATCCTATGGCGTCTTGAGACTCTTCCCACGCAGTAAATATGTGCTTTAATAAGGTTACACCGGCGTCAGTTGTACAACGTCCCTTGGTGAAACCATACTGTTGATCATGTAAGATTCTGTTGGTGTTAAAATGATAGAGCAATTGATTAAGCATTACCTTTTCAAAAACCTTGCTAAAAGCTGGTAAAACCGATACAGGTCCATAATTATTAGTGTCTTTACTGTCCCCGGATTTGAAAAGAGGTATGACTTTACTGTATTTCATTAAATCAGGGAAAACTCCTTGGTCTACACATAAATTAGAAATTAAAGCTAGGTAAGGGGCAATAGTCTCAAGTATGGATGTACAAACTTTGATAGACATTCCCCATAGATCTTCAGTCAGTTTGATTTTTATTTGCCGGAAAGCTTTAATAACTATCATAGGGTTAATGTGTTTAAATTTAAATTCAGCCAGGCAGCCAGACACATTCAACTTTAATAAACCAATTGAGAGTTCAGGTGAGGAAATAAGAGCCTCTGTAGTTTTTAATGGTACATCGGTAAAGAAATTTACAAATTCTTGAGCTACTTCCTGATCAGAGCTTTTAGGACCACTTGCTGTATCTAATGTGTAGCTAGAGTTACGTATTTTCTTCCTGTTAGTCTCGTTATTTATGACTTTCCAAACTGTCTTTATTTTATTTTCTGCTGTTTTGATCTTGTTGCTAATGTGCAGGGCTTTAGCAACCTTGCATGTATTTCAAAAAAAAATTGAATACTTAGCAACATACTTGTTAAAAGTTTCAGTGTTTATAAAAGGCTTAAGGCCATAAAGCTCAAATAGTCTTTCCCTACTTTTTCGGATACCTCTAGTTGCCCAATCACTAAATATGAATTTAGGGCAAATACTTTTTGTCTTCTTTTCAAAAGTTTTATTGAATTCCGTGTGAAATATTGAAAAGAAACGATCATACAATAAAAAAAATATATGGTCAAGGCTCATAGCACTTAACTTGTTCTGTAGCGAAATATTATACCTATTTAATCTGCTAGAAGTTATAGGTCTAAATTTAATTTGAACTTTTTGCAATGGGTGTGTATTACACCTAAAAGTTACAGTTTGTCCGTTATGGTCAGAAGGCAGACAATTTACTATGGCCTTATCTAAGTAATCACAATCGCAGAAAACATTATCTATGCAAGTAGCAGTAGAAGGAGTGACTCTAGTAGGTTCTATAAAAGTGTTGGTAAGTAGAAATATTAGAAATGTAGAAAATAGTAGAAATGTTACAATAAAATACCTCCCCACATTCTTCAACTGAATGAGACGAAATTTAAATCTTGTATAAAACGCACACTATGTAGGCAAGCATATTATAAGTTGGGGGATTACATTGATGATAAAAATGCTTGGCTAAATGCTGGTCCTGCTCCACAACCATAGGGGCAAACTAATTGAATGTACTGGTCGGGCATTATTTGAGTCTATCGACACGCAAAGAAGAAGAATTGATTCCCATGTTAATGTATTGTGGAAGCTGCAGAAGATTGTAAAAATATACCCACTTGCATTGTATGGATTCCGGTTTTTAGTATTATATAATTGCATAGCACATGTGTGAGTACTTTGTACTGTTCAGCCACCACTTACATTTAGTTATCTTTCATTGACTTGAATATGCCTTGGTGGCTGAGAGAATGTCATGCTCACTCAAATGTCTTGCTGATGGTGGCGGGTGTGTCGGGTCATTTGGTTCCCTTAAATATGGTCGAGTTGAATGGCGCCGATACATGCGTCATGTTCGTGAACGGGCGCTGTCAGTTGGGACTGGTCATCTCTTAGCTGCCACGGTTCGTTCATTTTAATTACTTTATTTTTTAATTTATTATTTTACTCTGGACGCTCTTAATGTGCACGTCTTTCTACATCGTTCTCACATATGTATAATCTCAACATGAATGATGTAACCAAGATTTTGTAACAATATTTTGATTTAAAAGAGTGTCCATGGAGTTTCTTGCCCGTTCTTCTCCATAGAGATCTACGTTAGGGAATGGGCAACTACAGTACTTTCTCAAGTTATTATGCCTTGTGACTGTGACTGTAGCTTTGCTTTTTTGTATTTTCGACATTCAAAAGTGCCGTAATGGTCTAATTGAAATAAATGATTTGAGTTTGAGTTTGAGTTTGAGTCAAATGACTTAAAAGGATTTAATAACCGACTGCTATTTGAACTTTCTTCTAAAATATTGATACACACACAATTACATGCTTATCTAGCTCAACACAGGACAGTTCGACGCAATGTTCAACTGAGAGACCTACTATGTCATTACGTTGCTTATATTTAAAACAATTTTTTATTAATATTAGGGAACCTCCACCAAGCATAGTTTTACGGTTAAAGCAGCTACCCACCATATAGTTCTCATAATTGATAAGCATTTGGTAATCCTTTAGCCAATGTTCAGTAAAACAAATAATGTCAAACTTACTATTTTCTAAAAACAATTCAATTTCTAATCATTTGGAAGAAATGCCTTGGATATTTTGGTGGAATAATTTCAAAGTGTTCTTCTGAGGCCCTTTTTTACTAACTAATTGAATGCAAGAAGATACCTTGCTGTTGGTAGGATTAACAATATTGTTAATGGTACCTTCTGTTGTCTCACTTTCTAGTTTAAATTAATATTTGGAGTGAGGCCGGAGACTCCCGTGCCATCCTCAGACAACAAGACCCTATCACTAATAGACCCTAAATGACACCCTAAATGAGAATTCTCCACGGTGACACATGGATCCTCCTCAGTACAATGATTGTAAACATTTATAGCACTAATGCTATATTCATTTAAAGTCACCTGTACATTAGTATTACTACTAATAGTCGCAGTGTTAATAATAGAACTAAACTTAGACATACTATTTATGTCTGTGTGGGTATTATAAGCTAATAGCCGAGCTATTTTGTGTCTACATCTAATAGGTAGATACACCTTACCCCGTGTCGACTTCAGTTTACCAACAATAGTGTTGATATCCAGATATATAAGTCTGTCACTATAGTGACCTACTAAAAAATGTACATGGTTATTTAACATATGTATATAATTGTTTTTTCTATTACCCAAATTTTCAAAATAGGGAAAAGCACACAATATGATTTTACCACATTTTTATGACTTTGACCTTGAAAAAGTAATTCCTGCACCTTTATGAGCTTCGAGGGTTGTATTGATGATTTTGATGATTATAATTCTATAACTACATACGTGTTACAGACGGTTCCCTATCCATTTGCATAAAATTTTAAGACCTAATATAACTTGGCATACTTTTGTTACTCCTAATTATATTTTCGCATAACATTATTTACGCATAACAGCTTACGCATATATTTTTAAGCATAATTTCTCTAATCATAATAATGCTTAAGCATAACATTCTTGGGCATAAATTTATTTACGCATAATGATATTAAAGCATATTTTTTATAGGCATATCATAGAAGCATAATAATTAACTCCTAAAATGTTAGACACCCTGATTGGATTTACCAATTTAGTTTGACGATTGGAAAAAAAAACCATATCGCCTGAAGCAGGTAATACATAACATATTTGTTTTGAACATAGTTGATTGTGAACATATGTGAGTTTTTTTCCCTGTAAGAAGCATGCAAACTAGCATACACCATGCATGCAGCAAGCATGCAGCATGCAAACAAGCATACACCATGCATGCAGCAAGCATGCAGCATGCAAACAAGCATACACCATGCATGCAGCAAGCATACAGCAAGCATGCAGCAAGCATGCAGCATTCAAACAAGCATACACCATGCATGCAGCAAGCATGCAGCATGCAAGCAAGCATGCAGTATGCAACATGCAGCAGGCATGGTTTCTGTCACGGCTCCGGCGCTGCGGGGCTCTGGCGGTCCCACGCGGGCCGCCTCATCCCTCCGCGCCTACGCGATTTTAAATAACACTCTAGGGGTAGGGCAGACAAGACTACGTAGAGTCGGTTTTGCAGCGATTCGTTTCTGTCACTAACTTTTGTAGCTCAACTTAATGAATTTTTAATTCAAAATAAATACGTTAAAATAACTCAAATTTGATTCCGTTATTTCTATTAATTGTATGCGTAAATACTATTATGCTAATAGTCATTATGCATAGTAACATTATGCGAATTCAATTTATGCCAAAATAAATTAGCCTTCAAGATGATTATGCCAACATAAACTGTATGTCAAAAAAAAATATGGCAAAGTACTATTATGGCAAAACAAATTATGCCAAAACAGTTATGCCCAAAATATATTAGGAAAAAGAACATTATGCAAAAAGAAGGGATCCCGTTACAGACAGCCGCGAATCATATTTTAATCAACATACAACCTGACACTGAGTCACTGACCTGCAAATTGCAAAAAACGTAAGAAAATTTGAATTTCGCGGGCTACCCTGGAGCATCCACCTTAATAGGAACTGGAACCCCTTTTGGTGAATATAGGAGTAATGTTACAGAAAGATAGAATACCGACAATTGATTGAACTTGAGAAGCAGGGCCGTGGCCAGGGGGTGGTTATGAGGGTTCAAATCGAAATCTAAGACAACTATAGAGAAACAAACCTATCCCAGACGGAATGCAACAACTTTTGAAGTCGAAATTCGCTCGCTAATACATCCGATACTTACTGAAATCAATATAAGGTGACATATTTACTCCAATTCTCATTTCTGAACGAATGAGCCAAAAGAACTTATCGCCCCTTTAATTATAAAACGAAATAACTCAAAATTTCATTTTTTTGGGAAAACTCATTTAAAGTTTGACTTGTTTACCATTACGGCTTTAATTAATCACAAAAAAATAAAGAAATGGTTTAGGTCAATTTCAAAAGTAAATATAGCGAGCCTAATTAATACACTACAAGATTATCGAAAAAAAAAACACACATTGTATCAGGAAGACACTTAAATCAAGAATGAAAAAATAAGTTCGTAGTTAATTCACTTTTCAGTAAAGTCGGGGTAACTGTAAGTGTTGCAGTTTTATATTAAATTAATCTTGCGAGTAGACGAAGTATTTCGATTTAGTGCATTGTTTAACTAAGAAGCATCAACTGTCTGAGAAATATTCATAATTGTTTCTATGTTAGTTTTAATTCGCAAATAAAATTCATGGATTTCTAAGTAAAAAAAAGACAAATATTTCTTCTTTTATCTTAATGTATTGCAAAAAAAAATAGAAATTGTAATTAACTTAATAGTAAAAAAAAAACCACAAAATAACAACCTATGTCATAATTAAGTCAAAACCAAACAAAACTCCATATTAAATGTTCTTCTAAAATTATATTAGGGTGAATATCAGCAAAGTGCATTTTTCGTCAATTTTGGTGGCGAAATTTATTCTTCAGTTTTCGTGAAAAATAAGGACCTGGTGTAACAATAGAAAGTCCAAGTTTATAGAATCTTCAAGAGGCCCAAGAATATCTCGATAACTTTTTGAGATATTTTAGTTTAAAGTGTAGTGTGCCCACGTAAATTGAAAATCAGTGGCACTAAAATTGAATATGCATCGCATGTACTGTTTATCTCGACCTGATCCCGAAAATGAGGATTCCAGAACCACCTTAACCCGTCATTTCACAGAAGACCTGTCAAGATTCAGGCAAGATGAAATCGAGGCGGCTCTTAGACAGCTTAAAAATGGAAAAACCCCTGATGAGGATAGGATAACGACAGAGCTCCTGAAAGCGGGTGGAAGGCCTGCATTAAGATCCTCGAGGTGGCAATCGGCGGCGGCGACCTCTCGCTCCCGGCCCTGGTTCGTGCCATGGTCCGGAGCGAGACGGAATGGGACGCCGTCACCTCCTTCTGCGAAGCAGTCATGCTAGCGAAGGAGGTGGCGGAACAGGACAGGGAGAGATCCTCACGTCCCGGCCGCCGCGGGAGACGCCCCGGGCGTCGGGGGCCACGTGGTGGCTTCCGGCCACCGTAGGCGCGGGCCTGTGGACGGGGAGCTATGGGCTAGCTCGCCGTCCGTACGTCTCATGACGACAGGCCGTGTCGACGGCGCGTTCGTGTTCCACGCGCGCCTCAAAGAGAGTCAACAACAGTGAAGGGGTCCGCAAGGACCGAAGCCTGCCGGGGCTGCGGGACTATTGAAAGAGATACCGTGGCCCCGGAACACAAAGGGCGATGAAGGAACATGGATGGGTTTTAGTCAGTAAAAGTCTGACACTCCCTCCTGCTCAGCCCAGAGCGGGAGAAGTCATTTGACGATTTCCCATCCTAGAAAAAAAAAAAAAAAAGGCCTGCATTAAGAGAGCTTCAGGAGCTTTTCAACTCGGTCCTGTTATCTGGGAGAACTCCAGAAGCGTGGAGAAGAGTCGTTTTTTTCTTTAAGAAGGGGAACAAGACCCTATTCAAGAATTACAGACCAATTTCGCTGCTTAGCTAGCGAAATAATAAAAAAAAAAGTACAAGCGGTTTTCAAGAGTCGTCCCGAAACGTCTAGCGCAAAGACTCGACGACTTCCAGCCACCGGAACATACCGGGTTTTGAGGAGAATGAAGCACCATAGACCACATCCACACTATGCGGCAGAACGTACAGAAGTCTGAAGAGTATAATCGGCCACTCTGTCTTGCATTTGTGGACTATCAGAAGGCGAAGGCTTTTGACTCTGTCGAGACCTGGTCAGTTCTGAAGTCTTCTCAGAACTTGTTGTCAATGGCGGTCCTCTCGAGGTTGTTCGAGAATATGTTTATCTCGGGCAAACTCTAAAGTTTGGTAAGAACAACTTTGAACTCACCGAAGAATTCAGCTGGGCTGGGCTGCGAGAAGACCGGACGAAGTTTCCCAAATGCTTTTGGGAAACTTCGTCCAGTCTTCTCGTCGTCATATATGTACAAACAGTACGTAAAAACGCCACCAAAGCCACTGAAATTGAGCCACCAAAATTGGAACCAGGCATAAAAAAATCTTTAAAAATAGGGGTTTTAAGTTACAATTAAATTAATTTCACTGATTTATGCGTTACACAAATCACTAGCTACAACGTGTAGCTTACTATTCAAACACGTTATAATCAACAGCAAAACCACCAAAATTGAACAATTCTTGTCCCCCGTGCCACCTAAGATGTTACGTTTTTATCGGGTAATCGCAGCACTAATCACACACCTGTTACGGGCACGTCCAGCGCACGACCGAGAGGTGCGAAATAAAAAAACGCGATTGGTCGCACACGCACGAAACTTTATGTTTTAGTAAGTTGAAAAAGTGCCACCAAAATTTTGCGTTTTGCTTGGACAAACTTTGATCGAGTGTCCTGTGCTTTTAAATTAGTAATTCTAATATGGTTTAATTGTTTTTAGATAATGTGTCTAATGCATAAACTAAGGAAATTGATTATTTTACATTATACCTTAAATTGTTACTTTGGTGAATGCAATTACATCAAAAAATGGAACTGGGACAAACCACCAAACTCGAATTTTAAGACAATTTTTTTTCCTGATTATTTATAAACACGAATAACAACAAAAAATGGGGCCCTAGTTGCACCATGTAACGTAGTTTACAAAAAAAAAAAATAGAAACATCCTATCATTTTACACCTTGATTCTCAACGTGGACACGTAAAATTTGCTGCTTTGATATTCACCCGTATGTACCTAGATCTTTATTATTCTGTTGTTGGTTTTCTTTACAATCGTTGTATAAATCTTTAATAGTTTTGCTGCCTTCTATACTCCTTTGTTGAAGAAGCTCGTACGTAGTGAGATTCAATTTTAGGTATGGAATTTATGTGTTTCATGATCGCAGCTCGTAATTCAGGATATTTTTTCTTGTGATTTTGATGTCTTCCTCTAAAATCAATGAGTGAATAATCATTATTCTTTATTTTATTCTGTGTTGTGAATATCATACGGTTCGAGATGTCTAATGTGGCTCGAAAAACGTTTTGCAGACCCTAATCATAGTGTTGTTGACTGTAAAGTGGAAGGCTTTGTTATTATGTCTGGGTCGCTCTGAGTTTGTATACTTGTATTTTGGCTGGACATCAATCATGCTTGCACTTATGAATGCTCTTTGTTTCGCCAAATCTCGCCAATCCGAAAGAGGTCGTATCTGCTGTCTATAATTATTTCTGTGGTGAATTTAAGCCTGCATTTTTCTGAGCAAGGTTCTTTGAGACACCGGGCTGGAACACTCTTTTGAGTTTTAGACAGACATGTAAATATACGTTTTGCCCTTATTACGCAAAAGTTTCACTTTATTTTGTTTTCATTGAGATGGAGTTTTTGAACGTTTTCGTCCCTTTTTTGGAGTTGTACGCGAAAATAATTAAACCCTTGTTAATGTTTAAATTTAATAACGACACTCATTAATTTAGTAAAGTAGTGAAATAACTCGAAATTAAAGCAAAGCCATTCCTGACAAGTTAACAGTAAATAGGAACAAACCAAAAAAATATTACGTTTTTAATAAACTATAGTATAATACTGGGATAATACATAATTCGATTTAGGTTTGCTTATGCATTTTATTATAAAACTGCATCAACTGGAAATGTGTCGTAATAGGGTTGATAAAATTAATACAAAACTGAATTAAGTCAAAATACTATCGAAACAAATTACCTCTGTTTTTCTAGTAAAGAGAATTAACTCAAACAAAATCACTTTTTGAATAAATAAAAGCTTATAAAATAATTACCTGATAGCAAAACACCGATTTCTTTTCGTTTTATTCCGCTTTTTTTAAATTCTTCCGAGAACTTCCCTTGAGCAAGGTCGGTGCATCACTAAAGGATTCACTTTACCAGTATCAACTTGTTCGAGTGCATTAATCAAAAAGAGAACGACTGTCTTCTATCTCCGTCATTTTCATCGTATCGAGTTGGCTGTTGGATTGTACGTATTCTCCGTGTGAAGTTAATTCACTTTATGATAAAAAATCGAAAAACGTAAATTTTGAGTTGTTTCGTTTTATGAATAAAGGGGCGTTATAATAATTTATGTGAGGCGAGTGCTTAAATTTTCGAACTCGCTATTCCTGTTTCTGTATGAATGGTCAGAAGAAAATAAAACTTGCCCTAGGGGAAGTGCTTATGTTCGTTCGATTAGTACGTAGGTGGTAGGTAAGTTTCATACGTTCTCTATGTTTACGAGTTTACAAGTTGGCAAAATTCCTTGTAATTTAGGTACTTGCATTAATAATATTATAGACAAAATAAAACCCATCAAATCAGAGGTGGTGCTAAAATTTTGGTATTTGTTTGCTCTCGAATCCTACATTTTCTCAATTGGTAAACTTTTCTGTATAAGGCGACAAAGCTAGTCCTTGTATTATTCTACAAACGAAAACCTAACAAATATCCAAGGTGGTGCAATTTTTTTTTCCAATTTTCGTGGACTTATTCCTAATTCCCTTTCTTTGGTATTGTTTAACTCATTGATTAACACCCCCCCCCCCCCCCCCCCCATCAGCTTTTTTCAGTCAGGGTATCCCCCCCCCCCATCAAACCACTTCGCGACTACGGCCGTGTAGAGAAGCCAAGGTAGGAACCTACTTAGGTACGTCTGGCTGTGGAATTAAATAGGTTGACAACCATGATCAAATTATAAACAAACCTCGTGCGCGTGAATTTAATCAGCCGAGAGCAGAGCACGATAAAGTGATCTCAAAAGAATTTATTAGAAAACCAAAAACATAACTTTACTTTTCAATACATTTTGTTCTAAAACCGACCCTTATCGCGAACACGTGTTTTTTTTTTTCATTTATTTTGTTGAGGTAGTGTTTCATTTCCACAGATAAATTTACACTCACTAAGTCCATATGTAGTTACTTTCAGTTCACAGTACCTACCTATCTCAACATTGGTGCATTTATTTTAATTAATTCTGTGTTTTCCCGCCTGCACAGATAAGTTGGTTCAAGTGCAGTAGGCGGTGATTGATTTTTTTTATCTCAGCAAGAGGAGCATCTTGACTGGCTGTAATATGCGGATGTTCCTCTTCTATTACTGGCCATAATAATTATTATGACTGTGAATAAAGTCGTCATGTTATTTTTCTCATACCAGCCTAGGCATGTAGATTTTTCAAAACCAAGCTGCTACAAAACCACAAACAATAGTACATTTTGATACAAGTGGCGAGGCGGAATTAACTCGACCCGAGCCGTAGGCGAGGGTGTTTTTGAGCCGAGAACTGCAATAACAAATGTACACGTGTATCAAACGACGTTTTTCAATACACTTTTGAAGAAATTAAATACTTAAAAGAAAGAAAAATATTTTTGCCATGAATTATTAGGAAACTATGATTTTCTTTTTTTTTTTCCGCGCTTTGCTTTCGCCAGTTTGAAGGAGAAGCTAAGGTATGAAGCCGTTATACAGCCTAATATAAAAAATAGTTTTTTTTGTATTTTTGTATTTAGAACACAAATAAATGTTAATTTCTTTATAAAAGTAAATATTAGTTTTAAATAATCATGTTTATCTACGATATTCCATTTATAAACACAATTTTAATATTCAAAAAATATTTACCTACGCCGTAAAGACACACAATTACTTTGCCGAAATAAAAAAAAAACATTCACCTCCGACTATAGGCAATGAACCAATTTGGACTAAGTGTAGGTATAGTTATCTGTGGCATTTTTCATTCCCGCACCCGTGTTGGAAAATGAAAAATATCGCACCCGTGTGAAATACATTGCATGTTAAACCTAATCATAGTGCATCATGAACCAGTTTTCGAGGAAGTGTATTGAAAAAAAAATGAAGATGTTTCCATGACAGTTGCGTTGCGTGTGGCGAACTACGCGCATAGAACATAATTTGTATATACGGGTAAACTACGCCTCAGATTCAAACAAACCTCAATATTATTATAATTTGATTAACACTCGCATAATCAATGTTATTAATGTTATTTCATTAACGAGTTCCATGAATTGATTTGCTAGTCATTCTTGTTTATGAATTGAATGAAAGACAAGTCAAATACTGCGAACTTTAACCTGTTTTAATCATCTCGGCTGAAGAGCAGATATCTAATATTAGGTCTTTTTTAGGGTTCCGTAGTCCTGACAAGGAACCCTTATAGTTTCGTCATGTCCGTCTGTCTGTCAGTCCGAGGTTTTGCTAAGAGACCGTTGGTACTAGAAAGCTGTAATTTTGTAGAGGTGAGTACCTATATCAATAACGCCGACAAAGTGGAAAAAAAAATTTAGAGTAGCTCCACTACATGTGAAGTGGGGATGATTTTTTTTTTCATCATCGTTGAATAGGTCTTTTAAAAATGACATAGGGGTTGCTAAAACTATTTTTCGATTTAATGCTCCATTTACGAAATATTAAACTTTAAAGTGCAATTTTTTGTTCCAGTAGGGCGTCCCCCCTCTAAAAGCTAAACTGCTGGCTTTAAAAAGCCATGATGATAGTGCATTTCATGAACTTTAAAGGAAAACTATAGCGGTTAGTGTACGTTACCCCAGCAGGAAAGTGTCTCCTAGAGTTATATGAGTGGAACGTATAATGTGTGCCCTAACTGCTGTAAATGTGCCCCCACATAAAAAATGTGTGCCCCCTGTCGTTTTGGTAAAAAACGGAAAAAACGATTCAGAATCGTATATCTCTAAAACCATTGCATGTGCCCCTGTAGAATAAACATACACGCGTAGCTCTTCATGTGTGCCCCTCAGTGCCCCAATTAGATTTAGGAAAATATTTATAATTTCCAAGCTATCACGGTTTTATGAAAACTCGAAAAAACATCACAGCGCCTAAATGAGATAAGGTATAAGCTCGCTGAAAACTGTATTGGGTCCGCCTTGACGCTACTAATAACCATACAAAGTTTCAAAACTGGTCATGCATGCGTTTTTGAATTATCTTGATAAAACTCAAAAAGTTGGTGTCATAACTTTGACGCCAAAAATACAAGGAACCAGCTCGATCCCAGATGTGTAGGTGTTAAGGAAATAGTGTGCCCTTAGTCAAAAATATATGGTGAAAATATTCAGCTTGGAATGTTTTGCATTAAGTAAATATTAACAAAAAACCAAACATGTAAACAACGGCTAGTTATCCGACCAAATTCGAATGACTACTAAAAAGCGAAGGATTCATACATATCGATGACCTTCTTTAGTGGACGTATTATACCTAAGCTGTTGTCCGTACAGTCGCGTTCAAAAGTTTTGGGGGCTAATTAAAAATATGTTAAATGCACCTTGTGACCATATTAAACGAAACAGCTTGTTTTTTGTTATTTTTAATCCCTTAATATTAATTCATAAAGTAATAGCTGCCATAGAACATTCTGTGAAAATCAAGTATTTAGCTATTTCGGCTAAAAAGATACAGCCCTAGGATATGTTGACGGATTGTGGTCGAGTTTTGGAGTCTTGTGAATTCTTGTCATGATGTTTTTTTACATTGTAACTAGAAGTTATTAAGGGATCATATGTCATCAACGTAGCACAAGAAGACAAAATACGTACAAAAAAAAAAAAACAAATGACTGAATCGGTTTTGATGAAATTTCTATTGGATCAATCGGAAAGTATGTATATCCTTTCAGATGAAAACAAAACAAACATGATTTAGAACATTTTTGTTTACAAATAAATAAATAAAGTAATGAAAAAAAAATCCAAGTACTTGTTAAGTGTACCTAAGTTCTTTGAAATAAGTCAAAACAATACAATACAATACAATACAATGTCTTTATTTTTTCTCTTCACAAAGGTTCACATAGTTATCTTAAATATAATTGTATCACTGAAGTGTTAACAAAATGCATAATATATGTTCCTTTGTGAGAGACTGGCGTCCATACTAGGATACCCTGTGTGACGGATCCCCAGGCTCTCACCTCGAATTAATTTTGTAATTTACATATAATAGCTAATTTGAATACATTGACATAATAATGATTATTGCAGAAGGGAAAAAGGCAGACAACTTAATTAACGCAAACAAATTAAAATTATGTAAGGTGTAGTGTAAAGGATGAATGGGAGTGAAGTAAAGTGTCCAGTGTAGTGTGCAGGTGAAGTGAGTAGGTGATGTGTGCAAGTGAAGTGTGTGAGGAGAGGTAGGAAGATAGTGTGGGCGTAAATGTGTCGGGTGATACAGTCATGAACTAGAAGATGATATTTAAAAATATTACGAGGGTACAAGAAGTAACTGCTCAGTGGTATCATAGTCTAATTTTTGCAACCAGGTTGAGACTTTAATCTTGCAATGCTTATTTGGTAGTGAATAAATTGACAAACTTTTATTAATTTTGTTATACAAATAGTTTGCAAGAAAACCAAAATGCCGACGGGAGAAAGCAGTGTGGAACTGAGTAGTAGGACAAACTGCGTGTTTACGTCGCTTTCCATCAAAAAGACTAGGATCATAGGGAAGAGAAGAATGCCTGCGCAATATGGTATTTAAGATGAACAGTTGCCGTACAGTTAATACTCCAGTTCGCTCATAAAGTTCTTTGGTGGGAAATAAGAAAGGCAAGAAATTACTGACCTTTAAAACGGCCCTTTGCGAACGTTCAATCCGGAGCATTGATGTTTTAGTTGCACCACCCCATACCGTTATGCATTAAGAGATCAGCGATTGGCACAACGCAAAATAAACTGTTCTCATTACGCCAGTGTCCGCAACATGACGAAGATTTTTAAAAACAAACATTAATTTCCGGATTCTTGAGGAAAGAGAATTTATGTGTTGGTGAAAGCTGAGAGTGCTATCTAGAATGACTCCCAGATACTTGATAAATTCTGTACGCTGAAGGTAGAGACACAAGCAGTGAGCACTATGGGAAGAAATGCACGAGGATGTATGAGCGGCAATATTGAAATTATCAAGTGAGCTAGTTGGTTTTTTGATAAAAAAAGAAATATACTTTGTCTTATCCACATTGAGAGCGAGTTTATTCTTAGCTAGCCATGACAATACTAAATCAAAGCCCGTCTGAGCGTAGAAGTACACTTCGGGCCAGGTGTCAGCTTCAAACAAAAGCGCTGTGTCATCGGCGAATGTTATGATCCTTCCACTGGGCATCTTGAGCTCACAGAGGTCGTTGATGTAAGTCAGAAATAATGGGGGACCGAGAATGCTACCCTGCGGTACGCCGTGCACAACGGGAAGGTTGCCGCTAGTCCATTCTCCCACCCTGACTCTCTGGAATCTGTTGGTGAGGTAGTCAGAAAAAAGTTCAAGCTGTGTATCCCTTACACCAATGTTCTCCAATTTCCTCTGCAACAGTGGGATGGAGACTGTGTCAAAGGCTTTGGCCAGGTCCATGAAGATTACAATGACTTTTTTGTTCACATCCAGTTTATCAGAAACAAACTTAGTAAGATCATGAATGGCATCGCTGGTCGACAGGCCAGATCGAAAGCCGTACTGAGAAGGAGATAGCAATGAATTGTTTTCCAGGTAGTCGACCAGCCGATTTTTCATAATCCTTTCCAGAATCTTAGACAAAGCCAGAAGGATGGAAATTGGTCTATAGTTGTTGACACAGGCTCCATCGCCACTTTTGAAGATGGGGCGAATCTCAGCTATTTTCCAGGCATTTGGGAATTTGCCAGACTCAATGGCGAGGTTGCAGATAAATAAGATTGGAGAAATGAGAACATGTCTATATCTCTTCAGAATGCTGGTAGAAATGTTATCATAGCCAACAGCACAACTAGATTTCAGACTGAGAATTATATTTCCGATCTCTTCCAAGTCCGTGGGGAAAAACACCATCGAGTTGGAATGAGGCTGGAGCGGAAGTGACGAGATATTGTTGCTCGAATAACAGCGGTCAGCAATATTTTTGCCGATGTTTACAAAAAATTCATTGATTATATTAGTGGAAGAAATAGGATCTTTAGTATTAATTAACTGTGTGGCTTCGTTTTTAGATTTTTTCGTATGGGTAATGTCTTTTATTTTGTTCCATAGCTCTTTGTTGTTAGTTTTAGCAGCAGTCTTAAGTTCTGATTTGTCATGTTCCCTTTTTATCTTTTTTAAAAGTTCGTTACAAAAGTTTCTATATCTTTTATAGGTTGTCAATATGCTTAGGTCTTTAGGATATTTTTTTGCTTTTTGGTGCAGTTTGTCACGATTCCTCATACATCGCAACAAACCGGTCGTTATCCAAGGCTTGGTAATTTTCTTACGGTTGGAGGTTTTAAGAAATAGAGTGTTCGATATTATAATACAATTAATTAAGTTAACAAAGTACTGAACAGCAAGATCAACATCCGTCATTGAATACAGTTCATGAAAGTTGGCATTTGTAATTTCAGAGTCAATTTTTTCGTAATTTAGGCGTTTAGTTATCGTATTGGTTTTGTGTTTGTGTTTACTTAAATCTAGGATAAGGAAAACAGCATCATGATCGGTGACGGAGGTTTCAGCTACGTAACAAGAAGCAGGGAGTCGAGTTTTTAATATAATGTGATCTAAGCATGTTTTATTATGTGTAGGAAAGGTATAAGCCGGCAGCATGCCATGGGATGCTAAAAGGTTCAGGTAATGAGCAGAATTTGAGTCTGTGTTGGTCTCTGTTATGTCCACATTAAGGTTACCTATGAGAATAAAGTTTTTTATATTGGAGGTAGTAGTGAGAAAAAGGTCAAGAGAGGTAAAAAAGTTATTAAGGTTTTTGTAACCAACCACAATGCCAATACTTACCACCGCAGATCGTGCCATCATTGTAACTATTTTTACAAAATTCACCACCCCTATAACCACATCATTGTTATACATGCTTAATTATTACGCCACTTACAACCAACTTAAAAAAAAAGTAAACATGCAACAGTGTCCTTGGCGTCATAACTGCAAATGTTTACCAATACCAAGTAATAATCCAGACGCACTTCCCTAGTCAAAAACACTTCGTATTATTCATCTATAGAGCGACGTTTAGGTAGGTATCTGTCTCTGTCCCACTAATACCGTATGCATACTAGCTGTCTCACTTTCTCCAAACTAGACAAAGCGATTCCATGCAACACGACGTCAGCGGATGGAGCGCAGCTAGAGATATGCAGCGTTGGGGAGGCGAAAAAGGGAATTTTCTATTAAGGTGGATGCTCCATGGTAGCCCGTGCAGGAATGAATTTGACCTTGAAAAAGTAATTCCTGCACCTTTCTAAGAAAATTTGAATTTCGCGGGCTACCCTGGAGCATCCACCTTAATGATGAAAAACTTAATGTTAATTTATCTAACCTACGGCTTATCAATAAATATATAAATACTTCTTTTACTGTTGTGTTGTTCACCTCAACCTCTTTTTCGTAGTAGGTATTCATCACACATTTCATGAACTATATTTTTTTTAAAACATCCCCCAATCAAATTTTGGGTAAAAGACCTGGCAAATATCTGGATGTATGTCTTTCGTTCACATATAAATTACTAGATGTATTTTAATGAAATTTTGAATGAAGAAGATAGCTTACCTTGGAATATCACATAGGCTACTATTTATAATGTATTTAATCATGTGCAAAATCACAGAAAAAGCTAGTAGAATATTATCCAATAACAACTTTATTTTATTACATATTACTTTTCTACTTCAGTGTACTCAGGCACAACACGTGTGAATCGGTTAGTGCGTAAATTAAAGAAGGTCATCGATATGTATGAATCCGTCGCTTTTTAGTAGTCATTCGAATTTGGTCGGATAACCAGCCGTTGTTTACATGTTTGGTTTTTTGTTTATATTTACTTAATGCGAAACATTCCAAGCTGAATATTTTCACCATATATTTTTGACTAAGGGTACACTAGTTCCTTAACACCTACACATCTGGGATCGAGCTGGTTCCTTGTATTTTTGGCGTCAAAGTTATGACACCATCTTTTTGAGTTTTATCAAGATAATTAAAAAACGCATGCATGACCAGTTTTGAAACTTTGTATGGTTATTAGTAGCGTCAAGGCGGACCCAATACAGTTTTCAGCGAGCTTATACCTTATCTCATTTAGGCGCTGTGATGTTTTTTCGAGTTTTCATAAAACCGTGATAGCTTGGAAATCATAAATATTTTTCTAAATCTAATTGGGGCACTGAGGGGCACACATGAAGAGCTACGCGTGTATGTTTATTCTACAGGGGCACATGCAATGGTTTTAGAGATATACGATTCTGCAAAACGTTACCCCAGCAGGAAACGCAATATCTCGAAAACCTGAAGGGGCACACAATTTATTTTTGGGGGCACACTTTGGCACTACTATAAGCTACAAGGCCATGCACAATGTTTCTCTATCTGATCATTCGTTTAGAATTTTCCTGCTAGAAAAACGTTACCCCAGCAGGAATCGTTTTTTCCGTTTTTTACCAAAACGACAGGGGGCACACATTTTTTATGTGGGGGCACATTTACAGCAGTTAGGGCACACATTATACGTTCCACTCATATAACTCTAGGAGACACTTTCCTGCTGGGGTAACGTACACCATTTCGTAAGCTGTGATGAATTACACTGGGACTAGAGGTCACCAAATAGGCACATTTCCTTTAGCTACCTACATGATTTTTGTTTCCGCAGGAATGTCTGCTATTGACGGGAATACAAGGGTTTATAAGGGTCTTTTTGTCTGATTAGAAGTACATTTTTATGAAAAACGAGCGTTTTTTTTTTATTTTAAAACCATCGTTAATAAAATGAAGACGTTTTACCTGAAAATAAAACGTTTATTAAAATACTTACCGTGATCCGAAGTCTAATACATAATGAGAGATGTTTGTTATCGCCTGGTGGTGGTGGATAGCGTCAATGTGACTATGCATGAAGATAAAGTCTGTATCAGATGAATGTATTACTAACAATAGGTAAAACATTATATTCAATGGATTAACATAAAATAAAAACTTAGGTATATTAAATAAATGAAGTTTTATTTCAATTTCAACACAACATAAATTTTTAATATTCATTTAACAGATTAATTAAATCTTATTCTCTTAAATACTAATACATTATTGTATGGGAATCATATGAATCGTATTATAATTATACGGCTTGAAAAATCGGCATTACAGTCTGATTAATGTCTCCACCTGATTGTACTATTTGTCGGCAGTAGAACTTTTTAAAAGTTTTATGTGATCTCCAGTTTCCCCTGGAAAGAATGTCTTCTAGCGGTGTATTCTCGATCCAACTTTTAGAGGCCACTGCAGCTCTAAAGCTACCAGCTGATGCTTCTACTCCCGCGTCCTTTAACAATTTTTTAATCAAACCAGAAATCACACATCTGGAGGCAGATTTTGGCGGACCGCATGTAGTTATAAACAGGTTTGTACAGTCAGCAGATTCCCTTCTGTTTCGACCAACCTCAATTAACCTGTTAATCCAATGAACTGGATCCAAACTTCTGCTTTTAATGTTAACATTAAGCCTCCAACCAGACTGACGATAATTGGCCGAATCAGTCTTAGATCCGAAAATTGGCCATAAGATAACGTAATCGCTATGGATAAAACAGTTTTCAGGATTAATTCTAAGAAGGGTTAGATCGTGCACCCTTCTTCCAGAATAGAGTAGTAAAATAGCGGCAGCATTTCTGGATATTTGGTAAAGGCTGTTTATATTAGGATCTATCTTAGACAAATAATTAAAAACTATATCAACGTCCCACACCGGGGCTTTAGTTGGAGTTGGTTTCGATAAAGCTATCGACTTCAATATCCGCCTTACAAAGGGATGGTTACTAAGACTGTCTGACTGTTCTGGATCGCAAAGAGTAGAAACTACCGACTTATGGAGTAGGATTGTATTGTAAGAAAGATTTTCATTGTAGAATAAATCAGCTAAAAATCTCGCTAGCTCTGAACCCGTAGGTTTGTATTTAGATACATTGTTCTGCTCTGACCACTTTATCCACCTAGACCATGCGGGTTTGTAAGTCTTAATTGTAGAAGGACGCCAACTCTTAAAAAGGAGGTCTCTTTGTTGAGGTGTCCAATCTTTTAGCTGGTTGCCCCAGCCCCACATCTCCAAACCTCCAGCTCCATCTCTTGTACGTTCTGAGGAGGGTAACCCGTAGATACATCTACCAGAACACGGTGAAGGTTGTGAATTGTCCAGGGAGGTCCTATTGCCCGGCTCCGTAGATCTGGACGCCAAAAGACTTTCTCCCATCGTGGTGCTACTATGAGGTATATTCCCCGACAAAAATTTAGATGTTGCAGGACCTTTGGTATTAGAAACGGTGGGGGGAAGACCCATGCGAGTGAATAGTCCCAGGTTTGTGACAGGGCGTCGTGAAATTCCGCTCCAGGGTCGTTGTAATCTAGAGTGCAATACCTGGATACCACGCGAGTGAATCGAGTCGCAAACAAGTCTATGATCGGGGTACCCCATTTGGTAAATATTAGAGTAGTGGCTTGGGGTAAAAGGTGCCACTCTGGTGCTGGGCGATAGCGAGAGAGCCGATCGGCTTCGGCGTTGTATAGACCAGGAATATGGAATGCTGTTAAATCTATGTGATACAAGTCCAATAGTTGGAAAATCTTGTACGTCAAATCCAGTAGATCTTGTGACTTTGTCCCCCCTTCGTGGCGCAAGTAAGAAACAGCCGTTTTGTTGTCGCATTGCAAGTGTATGGCGGTTGATTGGAGGCTCAGACCGTGCTCTTCCAAAACTTTGTAAATGACGAGAAGTTCCTTCACATTCGAGTGCATGTCTTTTTCCGCAGGAAGCCAATCTCCTGAAAACTTCATGTTGTGTACCCGAGCGCCCCAAGCTATAGCCGAGGCATCTGTTACCATATACAGCGTGGGTTGGAGAACGCATATCTGGGAGTACTCTTCTAGATGATCGAGCCACCATATTAGATCTAAATTCGACTCCTCGTTGAGAGTCACTAGCGGACTGTGATTGTGGATTGTCAGCTTTTGAAGGTGGCGATAATTGAGCCTGCCCCGAGGGATCACGAAACTCGCAAAATTCAACATGCCTACGAGACTTTGAAGATCTACGAGCTTTATCATACGACTTTCCAATAATTTTAAAATTGCCGTTCGTATTTTGAGGCATTTTGATTTCGGGAGAAACTTGCGATTTGACCACGGATCCCACACAATACCCAGGTATTCTAGGTTTTTTCTTGGCGTGAGCAAGGATTTTTTGTAGTTTACTTTCCAGCCTAGATATTGCAGCATATGTAGAGCAATATTTATGTGCTCCCTGAGAATAAAGGAGTTGGTGTTTGCAAGCAAGAAATCGTCTAAATATACCAGCACCCTGATTCCTTTTTGGCGGAGTATCTGGGCCACCCAATTGGTCACGGAGGCAAATGTTTTTGGAGCTGAGCTTAGCCCGAAAGGCAGGCAAGTCATCTCTAGTAATTCCTGGCGATACAACAAGCGTAGGAATCGCCTGTGCGTTTTCTTGGTTGGAAGATGAAAATACGCTTGTGAAATATCTATCTTCGCCAGCCAATCGTTTGACTGAATAAAAGCTGGAATTTTTTGGACATTTATCAGTGTGAATGGTGATGTTAGGACGAAACGATTTAACGATTTTAGATCGAATATCGGTCTCATAGTTCCGTCTGTTTTCGGAAGGAGAAACATACGGGATAGAAAACTCTGGGATACTGGAACAGGAACTAGCACGCCTTCTGTCTTCATCTTTTCTATCACTGCTGTCATTTCTGTGGTTTCGCGTGTGGCCTGCCGACTGGTGTATATTTCGGGCAAATGAAGCGGAGGTCGTTTCGAAAATGGGATACGGTAACCTGAAATTATCTTGAGTACATAAGTGGGCGCACCCATTTCCTCCCATCTTTCTCGGTAATGCCTCAGCTGGCCGGCACGGAAAAGACTCGGTGAGTCAGTATTTCCTATTTCCTCTCCTATCCCGGTGGGATGAGGGAGAGTTTTGTCTAGCTCGCGAGTTTTTGTTCCCTGTTGGCCGTTGGTCGCCCCTTCTATTGCTTGACACTCCACCTCTACCTCGAAAGGATTTATTAGAGCTAAAAGCACCACGCGGCTTAATATGAGAGGGCTGAGCGTTGCTCGCCCTGTAAGCAGACTGATTATTGTATCTGCTAGATGTACCAGCGGTTGGACCCGTAGTGTTTGGACCGGTCTGCGTAGCAGGAGCGCGGTCTTTAAATCGAGGCCAAAATACTTTTCGAGAATCTCCCATTTTTTCCAAGGTGGACGTGAACTTCTCCGCGTTAAAAAGATTACTACATGAAGGGGGTATCTTGCGCAATATGCTTTTATGTAAAGAATCTTTAACCGAGGCCAAGACTGCTTCCCTTCTATGTTGAATAATCTCAGCTCTGTGGCCGCAGACCAACTGAAGAGCATCATTAGAAATCTTTGAAAACTCACCCGCAACAAAAATTTCCTCAATCTTTTTATGAATTGCATCATAGTTCAGGTCAGGCGTAGCCTTTGCCCAAGATAGAAAACCGCGTAGCTCCTTCTCAAGATGATCCTTTTGTTTTATTAACGCATAACTAATAGACGCAAAAGCTTTATCAGCATTTGTAGTCGTGCGAGACGTGTCGTAACGTTTTATTTCCTCATTTGCCTCTAATTCTGTAAACCCGGGGGTATGACGGTAATTTTTCTGAACTTCTGCATATCTCACGTTTTGCCACTCGACATCATCAAACCGTTGAATATTTTTTAAAAGCTCTAGGTACAATGGCGGCGTTTTCAACACATCAGGGTCTTTTAACTTGGTTCCAATTGATAGAGAAAATTTTAATTCATTTTCATTTAAGTCAGAGTTAGTCTCGGAATATAAATTTCTACTAATATTATCATCGATAAAATCATTATTGTACACTTGATCACCTTCAGAAAAAAATTGGCTATGTTCATGAGTAAATTTTGATTTAAGCTCACTAACCTCTGCTAAAAGCTTATTTAATTTGTCATTGTTATGCGAACGATGCCTACGTCGTTTGCGTCGGTGACGGCGTGAACGTCTTGCAGATGATGAACTCGTATCGGAACTGCTACTCGAATCACTGCTATCAGAAGATGATACTGAGCGTCTACGTTTAGCACGTCGCTTATTGCCATTATTATTAGAAACATTTTCTGCATTTGCTGCTTGATCTCTTGGATCCTCATTATTGATTTCTATATCACTCATATTTCATACGCAGTCGGTATATTTAAACTAAAAGCAAAGCATTAACTAAAGTTATAAATTACGCATAATACGCAGGTAAAATCAAGTTATGCATCTACATGACAAGGAATTTAAATTTGGAACACCAACATTCAATCTAATTTAAAATAAACGAAGATAAATTTATCAAAGAGACATGACAAAAAATTATCGAACGGTCACACCGTTAATTTAAATATTTGTGTCGGTGCACTACGCACCGATACAATGGAGGAAAAATAATCAATAACAGATAATTATGTGCACTGTTAAATACGAAAAACACTTACCAAAATCCTGTTCTATAGGGTACACAATATTTCTAAACAATACGTAATTGCACAGTACAAATTATACGATCTTCATAAAATGTTCGAACTGGAATAAAATAGTTATCTAGTTCGAGACGGTAGACGTTAAAATAAAATCAACTGCACCCTAAAACTTTAGTGATGTATTGAACATTCAACACAGATAATAAATAAAAATGTTACAATGAACAGAAAATTTGATTTGGAAATAATTATCAAAATTAATTTCCAAGCATTTAAAAATTGAGTTTTTGAATTAAAACTCTCAATATAAATGAATCTAGCAGCTCACCAGTGCACGTCCGTTTGAAGCGAAAACAACAACGTCAATGCCGGGTGAAATAAACTAACTTCTCGACGAGAAGTCGCTGCCTGTGGTGGTGGGATGAGCGAAAGGGACGACGATATATGCGTAAAAGGAGGAAAAGAGACAGAAAAACGGAAGCGGAAGCGATGGCTTATCTCATTATGTATTAGACTTCGGATCACGGTACAGTCTTTTAATAAACATTTGGCGAAGTGCTCATTTTGAGAAGGGCACTAATTGCGAGATTCACGTTGATTTTCCAGTGTACATTTTGCGAAGCCCATTCCACGACGGAGCCCTCTGTTGTAACTTAATTATTATTCTTCTATGTATATAATTTGTTCTTTTACAAAACGTAAATCAGGTTTAAAAATTGGATATAAATAAAACACAGTGCTTTAATGATTTTTTTTTATTTTTTTTACAATTAATCAGATAACATACATATCAAACCAGCCGAAGTATGGCTAAACCCATTTATTATCTAAACTTACGAACAATACAAGAAATTGATACCTCACAAATTCACCTTACTTTAATATATATATAGATATATTATAATAATATAATATGCGTTCACTCTACATATAGTCTACAACCTACTTAATCATAATCTAAGTTTTGCATAAATTCAAAGTAAATATGCCCAAAAGAAATATTGTTGAACTATGAATATATATTACTTTTTGGCAATTAATTGAGTATCATTTATGTGCATAGCAAAATTATTTTTCTTTTAACATGTAACTTAGATCTTACTTCATAAAGAGGCCACAAATATAACATGCGTTTCTGTCATCAGTTCGATTAAATAGGGACTTTTTGTTAAACATTATTTATTGCCTATTCTATAAAGATTACTCTTATCGAAATGTAAGAAAAATATCCTTACGCAATAACTGAATTAGTCTAGCAGTGCTGTGCAGTGAGTGTCGAGGGTCCACCGGTGGCTGGGCGGCGCGCGCGCGGGTCGTGTGCCGGACACAGTCGCGCGCGCCGCCCGACCCGCCTCACCGTTGTGCGTACACATTGCGCTAACAATACGAGACAACATTTCACATAATGATCAAAACAACTATTTGTCATCTACATAAAATTTGCTCCAAATGTTTATATTAAAATATGTCTACTTATTGTAACTTCTAATTAGTTACAGCCAACTTTACAAATAATTGATACATTAGACTCTCAAATAGATCTCTACTAACTATTATATTAATTAATGGTAAAAAATAAAGAATAAAAATACTTCTAAACATTGCATTTCAATCACATAAGGTTTAGTTTAAATACAATAATAACATTTTTAAAACCCGAACATAAGTATTACAAGAACAATGATATCGTTGAGTTCTGGAATGGAAAATAGCACACTTAAATTCACTAACTGTTACACTTACATAATAATTATTGTTCTCCTGCTTTGTTTGTTAATATACATTGCTTTTAAGGTAGTATCAGAAAAATAACAGTAAAATATATCGACTATTTGATACACTGATAAAATTCATGATAAACCCTTAAATTAACTTAAAGAAATTGTTAAAATTGTGTACCAAATAACAGTGCAGTGCGTTTGATAAGTACTGGGAGTCGATATATAAATAGTTTGATATAGGACATACTATGTGAGGTTATTGAATGAGGTAATACAGATACAAAGAACATAGAACCGCTGCCGATGGCGCCTCGGGCGAAGTCGACCCACCGTCGTCCGGGCGACTGTCTACACCTTATATAAATGGAGACGCCTATGTCTAAAAACACGGCAGTTGCAAAAATAGATCTAGAACAGTAAAAGGTGTAGCACGAGTGTGACGGTGGCGCGGTGTGTCGCCCGCCCCGGGCACCCGCTACGCTATTATTTGGTACGTGACGGAACACTAACGATTCGGCGCAGCAAATCGTCGACGGAACATACGTAGAGGATGGTGTACAGATCGATACAAATTCATATTACTATTAAGGCAGCCGTTCATAAACTTACTACTTGAAAATTTTTTACGCATGCCTCATAATTATTACGACCATAATTATATTATTACACATTATACTTTAGACATTGAGAATACAAAGTTTCAAATAAATACCCAACAAAGTTAATTTGAAGAACATAAGGAACACTACAGCAGCAATCAAATTGCGAACACATTTTGTACTACATAAAAAATAATACACAACCCTTTGCGCGAAAAGACTGAAAAGTTCAACTTTTAAAGTCACCATGAAACTCGGGCCCTAGCATGAAATGCAATACAGACTAATATTCCGTGCGTTCGTCAAAGATGTGCTTATGAGTTTAGCGTACATATATCTCCTGCAAACGCAAGGAAAATGCTTCATAGTACGACCCTCGTGTCACTTTCAGTTAATACTAGATCTTTAGAATAAATTTTCCCATCACAGAGATTTGCACAGAAAAATCTTTTAGTTTTTTTTTTAATATATTTAGCCTATTGATATAATTATGTCATAATTTAGTATCTGCTTATTTCTTAAGTGTTCCAATACAAATACCAAGGAAAGGAGAATTAATTATTAATAATATTGGTGTAACGTGAGACGAGACAGCCTAAGTCTACGGCTAAACTTATCAATTAGTTATGTTGATATTGTTATAATGAAATACGTCGCTGAAACATGCATTTATATAACTACATTGTACTTTAACTCAAAGGTGGTACCGAAAAATATTATTTTTTTATTATAAAACAACGCCAATCGTTCATTATTTTAAAGAGATGTCATTCACTACAATACTAAAGGCAATCCAATTTAGTATTCATTATTATGATAACTTAAGGTTTTACAATTATCAAACTTAACGCACATCACGGGAATCACGGATATGAATACAACAAAATAATTCGAATTAGAAATGTAGACGATATGCAACGTTCGAAGATCAATTATGTTAAGGAAACAAATTTCAGATGACATCGGTGGTACTCGAAATAATTTCTTGTGATCAGTCTCCGCCTTGGGCGGCGGTGATGTCATGATACTGAGTGATACATTAACTTAGTTTGTAAATCATTGATTCATTGGGATCGGTACACTACATCTTTACATGGTGGGCTTTTTAATTACTAATTAAGCTTGTTCGTTTTGTACAACATAAACCGACAACGGTACTAGTCCACTCGTGAAATGGTCTTTCAAATGTATTCCAACTCGATACATCACTAAAGTAAAAAAATATACGAAGCAGTTAAATATGGTGTCTCGTCACATAACATGTGCCGCTGGCAGTAGGAGACCTCTAATAAAATAAATATTCTCATCCGACTCACTGGACAATATTAAAAATATTTTCTTAATCACAGATATCAGTCTGTCAAAATTTAAATTAAGTATATTTCAGAATTGGATTAGTCATTCCTCACTTACATAGGATATTATTCAAGTACAAGTACAATCAAGGTACAAAAGTGACTAATTTAAGACCGCAGAGTATTGATTTTTGACGCCAATAGAAATATCTAAATATTGAGAGGTTATTAGTACTTTTGTGGAACATTAACGAATTTTGGTCGTTCGAACTACGCAATTACGTATATGTCAAGCACGGTGTCGTCGAGACCGGTACACTTCTCTTATAGTACAAATGAACATTGAATATAAACAATTTCACACAGGTACAACAGAGATCTAATGAAAGAATAATACGAATATAAACTAGTTTCATATAGGATATGATCGTTAAATTATGCTCGATTATAATCACTCGCACGTCGCGCCGTGCGATACATGAATGCGAGAGAGACTAGAGAAGCAGTGTGTGTGTGTAGTTAGCGAGCAGCAGTCTCGAGTCTACTGCATCAATTAACTGTTGGTGGGGGGGTTGGCCTTCATACACATACATAAATATACATAAACGCTACATAGTGGTCGTCGAATCAAATGCAACTTCACTGACGTATCCGAAAGGTGCGGCGGAACCCGCGCGCCCGCGGACGGGGCTCCAGCCCAACGCAATATATCTACCGGTGTGCATGTCCTTTGTATGCTCGCAGAGCTAACAGATAAATGGCGACTTACTGCTCTATTACAACTATACATAATAGCAGTTAAAATATTCTCAGCAATCACATTTAGTTAAATTACCACATAGAGAATTTAGCTTAGTTCAACATTTTTATCAATGGCCCTCTGTTTACACGTAAAGTCACTCAGTACATTTTTTTTTATATTTTGTTTATAATCAGTTGTTTGTGTGTTTTATCAAGAACACCCTTTGTCTTACAGCTATATATTCCAATAATACAAAAATCCATTCACTATAATTAAGGTAAATTTTAGATATTTAAACACTAAAATGTAAAATATGAACATCCTAAATAAACTCTGATATTCCAATTTTTAGGCATTAGCTCAATTAATTAAATATATGATTGAGTGACTATGAAAAAAGAGAAATAAATGCATTATAATAATACTACCCAACCATTCCCTTGTAAAGTTTGACAGGGTCCAAGCTGCTCGGCCGACCTATCGTTACCTCTACGTCTACACACTAACGTCAAAGCCTTCGTTATTTTATATTTGGTATTCACTTATTCGCACCACATAACAAGACTAGAGGAATGATTGCCTCTGTGTCGACGTCACGCGTCCCCGCCATCTCAACACGATCCCTCGTAAATAAGGAAGACTAGTTTCTTTGTAGATATCACTTAATGTGTTCTCTATTGTATTAGGACGTCAACGTCGTAACGTACAAAAATATATATAAATAAAGACAACAAGCAAAACTTTAACCTTATTTAAATTAAAAGGCCCTCCTGAATATCGTACGAACTATCACTAGGTTTAATTATGTCGTATAAGTAACATCGTCAGTTATATGCGACGGCAAAACGCATTTATTAACAATGGAAAAAAAAATGAGAATGTCTTTTAGTGTGCAATGTTCAGCTTATTTATGAGTGTAGTATATTCAGCGTAAAATGAAAACTGCATAATATTCATACATATTTTGGTCCCTATATGTGAGTACACAGTTGAACGAGTGAGTGCTGCCTGACAATGGATTCAACGCGACTGATGTCAAGCTAGAAATAAGCCGAACTGTTGTCACACCACCGACCCGGCGCCCTTGAACCGCGCTGCTCAATATTCCGTGCAATATTTATTGGATTTTCTTGGCGTGACCAACTATAGGGACAACAAAACGTATTAAGAAATATACGTATCTTTTCAAGTAAGAGTTTGATTTGAGTCTAAACTAATAAAGCTACCAAATTAATAAGATACTACACTTTTAAGACAACAAAGTCACAGGGACGGTAGAGTGACAAGCGAAGGAAAGCTATAAAATAAATTACAAACGCGCTACGCGTAGTTTAGGCGGCATGAGTCCTACGCCATACACACTGCAGTTATCAGCTATGGTCCAGTACATTAATAGCTAATTTGGAGATTACAAAATAACTTTAGAATTTTATTCCACACTAAGGGAAGTTTAATAATTAAGATAATAAAAAAAAAATTAAAATTAACAACAATATGAGCAAACTACTTGAATAGTTGAGCTAAAATAACACCAGAGCAGCTTGGATAGACTACAGCGACCTAAGCGTCGGCTGACAGTATTAATGGCTCTTATTTGTACGATCAATAGTTTGTTGTGATGTCAGAGATCCACCCAATTTATGTAAACAACACAAGCGGTCGTCCAATGGCTTACAGACATCGACTTTGGCATTCAAGTGTTATGGAATAGATGCGATCGTTCGAACACGCGACACCGCGTGATCTCACTTCAAGATAACCAACAAATTTTAAGGTTACACGTTAATTCGGGAAAACTTCATGAAAACCAAAAAATAAATAGATAAAAATATTTACATATACGTAGGTATATATATAAAATGTTGATTGATGAAATAACACTTATTACAATAAAAGTAAAACATAGCTAAGCTCATTAATGATTACACAAGGCGTGGGCGCGGGCCCCGCTGCTTGCAGCCTTATATTGTCTACAGCTAGTCACAGAGCGGTGCCTAGGCGCACAATTCATTATAATACATTTTTGAAAGGAAACGATTACACCTGCCATCGGTTACGGTAACGTACCACAGTTCATTGAGGCACAATCATTGGTTTCTTTTAATTGCTTTTCTTTATATATTTTTTTTTCATTTTTTTTTTGTTTTTTTTTTTTATTTTTTCATTATTTAACTTATATTTACATCTATGATCGTTATTATAATTACTTGTAGGTACGTAAATTTACTCTAAATAACAGAAACAAATCACGAAAAATGTTATTAAAAGTGAAGCGTGAAGCGTATTAAATCTTTACGAATAAAATTCCACAATATATACATATTACAGTATAGATGTATCATATAAATACACAACAACATAATAATAACACAGACTAAATTGCACATGGCGCAATAATTGTGTGCAGGAAATAATGATGCAGTCATTGAACCGAGAGGAGATTCAGTTAGCGCGGCGCGATGGCCGCTACTCACAACCTTGCGATGCGCGGAGGCGCGCGCACCTCTATCGATACACCTCTAACACCATAATATACTGCTACCGACACGTCTACACATTTAAAATACGTCCACTTTACAATAATATGTATATCCATTATTAAGTACTGATAACTTTAACTGACTAAAAATTTCAAGGCATAAACTTCTTTCGTCTTTAATCTATGGATGACGTATTTATTCTAAAGGGCACTGGTTTATTATACTTTCCGTTTGATCGGCTCGTCTAACCTTAAAATGGAAAAAACTTTATAAAAAATTAAATATGACATTTATTGCTGTATCATTAAAATTTAAATTTGCACCAGAGTAAACAACTGAGATTTAGGCGTTACCGAATATTGGTGTAGAATTGGACAGAACAATATCAGTTAAAAATAATACCTATACTCTTTATTTATTCTATCAATCGGTAAAAGAAACACCCTCATCACTTAAATTGAGCTTTAACAATACATAGAATTGACATTTGTCTGTTTATACGTGCACTATTGCTGAATAGACGTAACACGAAATGTTATAGGAACATCAGATCATTAACCCGTACCGCGAATATAATTTCAAATTTTGGAAGAATCTTTATCTAGCAGAGAAATGCAATCAGTTGTTCCGGATATCTTTGATAATCACTCTTTGGCACCTAACATTAAACTCCGTGACAATCTCGATTATGGCCCCTTGGAAGGCGAATCAAATAGTTCGGCTGCACATCCGTGCCTTCGTATCGACAACCCGGTTGTGGAGAGACGCGTGTCATACAAGCGGCGTCTGTCGTGAGAGAATAGGCTATCCGCGTTCGAACTAAATCTGTATCTCATACAAATCGCGAAAGGCAACGAAGAATATGCAACGATATAAACGCAAAACTGCCGCCGGTCCCTATAGTAAGATAATACGGTAGTAATGACAAATGCTAACATTGTTTCTAAATGAACACATCACACATCGAAACATTTAACACTAACTACTACAGGTCCGAAGCGAACAGAGTTCAAACGCACTGACACGTCCAAAGTCGCGTTCACCTAACTTAATTAATTAATTTGTGAAGAGTACGCGAGCCGAGGCTCGACAAGGTACAGCGAATCGCTTAAATCTAACTTAAGACTAAAATCGTTTTATCATAAAAACACTGGAAGATGTTCGAAATACAGATACAATTTACATTATTATAAGTCGGGTGACCGGCTCGTAAGCGTGGTGGGTCGAGAGAGAGAGAGCGCGGGGCGGCGCGGGGCCGCCGGCTCTACTATTCTAATCCCGTAATAATTGGTAATTTTATATTTTGGCAGAGTATCTCTGTGGCACACCATCAATAAATTAAAAAGTAAATAAAAGTGTAAATAAACTTTATGATAACGAACTTTAACTTACACGTGCAATCGTTGCCGTTAAATATCAGTTGTATGCTTATTGAACTCTACAATAGGACTTAAAATGTAAACTTACACCTACAATTATGTAATACCGACAAACCTACGACTACAAGTATATTATTAACAGAATATCTAAAGCATATGTCACTTTGAATAACGTTCAAATTGAGCCTATAGAAAATACCACAAATCTTTTATTTAAATAGATATTGATATGGCTAAATTTAAGTTAGAACTTTATTCTTACCTATACACAAAAGTGTAATATTTAATTACTGTTCAATTATAGTACTTTAATAACATTTCTCACAAATGTATGTGTAATATAAAATGATAAAACAATTTTCAATTTATTATATTAGGTTACCCTTACGTTAATCGTATAATCTAGATAATCGTCTCATTATATTAAACATAAAGTGGCACTTCAATCACAAATACTGGAAAAAATTTGGGGAAACGTCGTGTTCGGCGGGGCCGACGCCGGCGACTCGCTACTATGATACTCTCAACAAAATAGATTATCCTTACATTAGGCAAGATACTTTACATCACAGGATTACTGGATCCAAGGGAGAGCGTCCCACCTTGTACTTGCTGCGACTGCCGCCGCTCGCTCCTAACGCATATAACTATATACTCGTTCGCATCAGACTATACGGCTTAAAAGGAATTTACCGCTACAAGAATGCACTTCAAATCTCATAATTTTCAAATTTTGTTACCTTTATAAAAATTACAACTAATCGTAAAAGTTTTGTTAGTGGGCGAAATGCACTTAAACGTTTATTGCTGAATAAAATATCACTACTGGAAAACGAGGGCTCTATGCGAGTGAGAATTCAAAACAGAAATAAATAATTAAAATACGACAAGTACAGATAAAACGAGAAAATAAAAACGAACACGAAAGAAACTCGGAACGCAACAGCTCGACGGGCGAAACAGCAACAGCCCTCGAGTACAACAAAATAAATATACGCTATAAAATAAGGCCACGGGACGTGTGACTGAGGTAGCCCGCGACGCACTACTCTATCTGATACCTACGATTATTTGGTAGATTTGCAGGAGCGGGCCGCGCGCGGTCTCACCGCCCTGCGGCCCGCGCCCGCCGCGACCGGACTCTTCCTTATAAACCTCGATACAGTTTAATTTGCCATTGTATATGTATAATTCTTATATACACTAAATATTCTACATGAACACTTAAAACACAGTAAGATAATATAGTATGTGGACAGTTGGCTACCGCGAGCGCGTCGCGCCGCGTGCACGACGCCACGTGACGCGTTCGACATGATCTGACTAGGCGAATAAAATTAGTCGATCCCCGTACGGGGGACGGTAAAGCGTAATTACAACTAGACACCTAAGGCTTCGATCCTAAACTCGCGTCGTCGACGATCGAGCGTCATGCCGACCGATCGATAAATACTATTTATACTATCCAAATCGAAGATTTTACGCTAACCATAAAAAATTTGCACCTCAGGAATGACCGAGGCGACATTTCTTCACGACCGCGACAGAAACGAAATTAGGACCGAAACCCGATCGACACGGACAAATGCATCTGTACAGATCTCGACGCCTTAGATCGACTCGCCGCCGAGCAGGTCGGGCGGCAGGAAGGAGTTGAGCGACGAAGGCGTGGCGCGCGCCTCGTGCGAGTCGGGCCACAGCGCCGCGAAGCCGCCCCAGCCGTCCTTCTGGCCGCCGCGCCACGCGCCGCCGCCGCCCGAGCCCAGGTGCTGCAGGATCATCTGCACCTCCGACTCGGCCGGCGACTCCGCGAAGATCGTCGTGTTGCTCAGCACGCAGTTGTTCAGGGCCATCTGGGCCTGCAGGCACGAACGGAAGGTCAGCACACGCACACACACGACGCTTAATCACTGATAAAAAAATAACTTAGCAAACACTGACCTTAGCGGCCTCCTCGCGCGTAGAGTAGCGGGCGAGGGCGAGACCCTGGTTCAAATACAAGTGGAAGTTCTGGAGGGGGCCATGCTGGACGCAGAGCGTCTTCAGGGTGGACCCGTCAATCTGTAGGAAACATACTGCATTAGAATTTCACAAAATACATAAAGTAATCACATAGCAGCTGCACCCTACGAACTAATAAAACACTTGGTCAACAAGTGTGTAACTCCAATCAACAACAAACATTGTGTTTGGCAAACATGTTTGCAGTGACCCATTTCTTTTAACCTAAATTATGCGTTATATACATTCGTCGCGAACTTGTTGTTTAGCAACTCGATGTGTGTGTCGGTAGGAGATCGTACCTGAGCAGTGAGGTTCTTGAGCAGCAGCCAGGTGGAGGCCTGCCAGGCCGGCACGGCGCGGTGCTGCGGCCAGGCCTTGTTGAGGCCGGGCGGCGCGGGCCTCGGCTTGGCGCCCCACGCGTCCTTGGCCTGGCCGGCGGGCGGCGCGTAGCTCCACGTGGACGACGACAGGCTGCGCTCGCCGCCGGGCGGGGACGTCTTGCCGCCCAGCATGTCGGCGTCCTTGATCACCGCCAGCGACAGCGGAGACCGCACGACCGAGCCAGGCGTCATGTTCGGATCGTCTTCGACGTTCTTCATTTGGTTGCCCTGTGTTCAAAACGTTCGTTGTATGTATCTGCCTTTGTTATGTTGCTAAGGTGAGTTATCTCAGCCTAGTCAGGTCGTTCCCATAACGGGATACAATAGTATGACCTTATTCACCACGCTGGGTAGACAGGTAACTGAAGAGCGGACCCTCTCGCATTGGTAACGCTACTGCCAGCCATCAACCTGGGGTATGTGAACTGGCAAATTAGATAGATGTCCCATCTTTTAAAAACATGCCCGTAAAACCTTGTTGTTCACGACCAAGCCTCATGCTGGTTACCATCAACTGAATTAGATTTTATTGCCTTGACTATTTCGTTTTTTAGAAACTTTTTTGATTTCGTCTTAATCTTACCTTCCAGGGCTTTCCAGGCTCAAACTCTGGCACCAGGTCATAGACAGGCTGGTGTGATGGGTGGGATGGCCAGGCATCCTTGCCGTCGGCAACATCATTGCCGCTATCGCCCCAACCTTCGGAGCCGCGGCCTACTCCCCAAGTACTGTGATAATAGAAACTGTATATGAATTTATTGTGAAAGATGAACTTGTGTGAATAGCAGCAACCCTGAACTACATTGCTACAAACAAGATGATTAATTTGACATTAGCAATAATGTCAAGTGCAATGTAATGATTGCTATAGTTTTGTTGTTTATTCATTAATATAAATACATAATAATTTGTAATTCCTATCAAGATATTTTGCTATTTATTTGTTTTAACAATTTGAACATACGAGTCTGGTTGCAGGCCAAGTTGGTTGAGCTGTGGGCTCGTAGTCGACTTAGCCGTGCCGGGCGCGCGGCTGAACTCGGAGCCTTCGCCATCCTTGTCCAAAGAGGGCAGCTTCCATTGGTTCAGACGAGACTGTTGGTTGCCGCCGCTGCTACCGTAACCCTATATTATATGAACGAAATTAGATTTATAACAAGCCTTGATCATTGAGTACCCGGTAACTGCAAGACGGTTATAAATATGCTACTCCAGAACTTATTATTTAATTAAAATTATTATTTATTAATTAGAAGTATTATTTAATTAAATAATCATGTTATAACATACCCCTTGAGTATCTTTCGGAATAGACATATCACTGAAGTTGTTCTGCAACTGGGCGATGGGGTCATGACCCTGCTTGAACAAATCTGAGCTGCCAGCTTGTTGCTTCATATACAAAGCTTGCTGCGCTGTTATCTGGTTCTAAACAATAAAAAACACATTTATACTGAGATGTAATAAAATAAAGATTAAGTTAGCTTGCTAGCTAGTTAGCTGCTTATAGCATAAGATAAATGTTTTGAAATAACAAGTTGCTGCAATATCATTCTTAATTGGAATCATGCTCTAGAGATTGCAGCAGACCTCGTAAATGGCGGGACAATCTGGACAAAACCAACAACCAGTGGTCCACATTAGCCCTGAATAGAAACAACTCGAAGTCAGTTGCAAGCAACAGTATCAGTCGTAAACTTACTTGTAAAGCCGTAATCTGCTGCTTAGCCTTAGTGATTTGCACAGAGTACTGCAGCGCAAGAGACGAATGACCCTTGGTCATTGCAAGGGAATTCTGTTGCAGTAATTGTTGCAACACTTTAATCTGAAAGAGAACAATTTACTTCAGCAAACCTCCTTAGTGTTAAACCTCCAACTACCAAAGACAACATTTCAAAAAAGAAATTCTAAATTAGAAAAAAAGGTACCTGCTGCAGCAGCTGGTTCAGAAGCACAAGAGTTTGTGGAGCCAGAGGCTGATTCAATATCTGATGGTTCAGATACCCGGCAGACACCGCCATTTGTATTTGCTGCACGAGCATGCGCAGTTGCGCCGCGCTGGGCTGGCCGCCATTGCCCGTACCGCTGCGAATTTTATTTTTATTACAACAATGGTCTTTCTTAGAAGTCCATGACTCAATGTTTACAAACACAAGTTACATCCTTATGTAATTTCTATTTGTAAACACCATGAGTTGAAAACCGAGTTTACAGTAAACATTTTTCCTCAACCATGTTTGTTTTGGTGACATTCTGACCTTATTTTCAAGGTCACCTAGATCTCAATAGATCTTAGCAGAAGGAAGTCGTAAGTGAGATTTTAGTAATAGTGTTGACCTATAAGTACGTTTTGTTTGGTTACATACCTATTGGGGTTGTAAGACTGGTGGTGCTGTTGAGTGGGCGGCGGCGGCTGGTTGAGGATCTTCTGCACGACCGCGGGCGACACGGCCGGCACGTTGGGCGGCGCTTGGAAGGGCCCGGCGTGGTGCGCGAAGTGCTCGTCGCGCCGCCAGCCGTCGCCACGCGCGCTCGCCAGCATCTCCAGCGCCTCCTCCGCGTTCATGTCGCGGCTGCGCAGCGCGGCCTCTGCCTCCTCCTTCTTGAAACCCATCTCCACGAGGAACCTACCGTGACAAAAAAAACATGTCAAGACACTGTGATGGTAAATAAAAACGCCCAATTTGAGTTAATATGAATTTTCTGTTTACCTAAACTGCTTGCTGTTCCACACCATCTCCTTAGGTAGCTGCTTGCCTAGCGGGCCTCCTTGCGGTGGCTTGGGTCCGCCCCACTCGCCGATATCATCGGGCCAGGCTGTTCCAGGTCCAGCAGGTTTAGGTTTAGGCACGGGCCACAGAGCGGGTCCGGACGCATCGGGCCAAGCTGGCGCATCGCGTTCAGGCCAAGCTGGAGTGTGCGGCTCTTCCCAGGAACCGTTGCGTTGGCCGTGAGCGCCCCATACGGCGTCGGGCTTGGTTGGCGTCGGAGGCATACGTTGGGGGCCGGGCGGGCCTTGCGGACCGCGAGCTGCCATGCCACCCATACCACGCTGTGCCCACAGCGATGTGCCGTCATCGAATCCTCCTGGAGCGCGCCTTGCCGCCGGTGGCGATGGCTCCTCCCATCCTGATCCCTTGATCGGGTCCTTCGGACCTTGCGCGCCCCATTGGTTGACGCCGCCAGGCATGATTTTGTTCGGACCAGCAGTATGCTGGTGGTGCTGGCTCCACATATCTCCGTTCAGACGGCCAGATATTCCTCCACGCAGGTCGTGGCGTGGGTCTGCGCTCTGCTGGCGCGGGTCGCTCGAACGGTGCGGGTCAATACGCGGATCGACAGGTCGGTGAGGTTCTCCCCACGCGTTCCAGTCGTCTTTCTTGGGCACACCCCATTGCTGTGCGTGTTGCGGAGGGCCCGCGGGCCACTGCTGCGGCGGCGGTGGTCCGGTCCATACGTTAGCGGAGTCCGCGACGTCGTCGTCTTCTCCCCAGGTGCCACCAATATTAGTGGTGGGTGTGTGGCCCCATGGAGTCTTAGCTGCAGGCTGCGGCGGCGGCTGCCCTCCATTACGTAGGTTAGCCTCCCATAGATCAGTTCCGAGGAATGCACCATTGTTGAGATTAGGTTTCCAGGCTGGTGGTCCCCCAGCAGGCTGGGTTTCTACCTTTCCTGGTCCGGGCTCAGGAGAACCAGGTACATCCCAATTGGTGTCTTGATTTACATGTTGCTAAAAAAATATAGATACTTAGGACATGATAATTTAATTAAACTTGATTGCATTGTACATAAATTAAAATAGCTAACACTTACGCCTCCCCAGCCATCTTGACTAAACAAAGCTTCCCTCATTGAGTTGAGTTGCTCAATCTTAGCAGAGGAAGTGCTATTGGCACTGTTGCCATTGTTTCCATTGGCCGAGGTGGGCCCGTTCGAATTCGCAGCAGAATTTGGAGGATTAGTACCGCCATTGTTTCCGTTACCCGCAGTGTTCGTACCTAATTAACGTGAAAGAAAAAAAAAAAATCAATCGACGTTGAAAATGAAATACATATTTTGTGGTGTGATAAATTTTATTGTCAACTAACCGTTGCTCGTAGGTGCACCATTGTTGTTAGGCTGCGAATTTGGCATGTTTGGCGGGGAACTTTGCCAATTTTGTGCAGACGCGCCACTGGTTGGAGGCGGCATTTGATTACCATTCCCCTTGTTGCTATTCACTGCAAGAAACAATCCCAACCATAAGCACCTAGACAAAACGCGAACATCCATAATGTTAGTCGTAATTTCTAATCACTGTAATTATCATTTGCCAACGATAGAAGCAAATTTTATTTTGATGACTTCATCATTAGAGTGACGATATTAAAACAACTTACTGTCTGCTTGAGAAGTGGGCGGGCGCTGAGCCGTGTTATTCCATTGTTGAGTATTGTTTGTCCCATTATTTGTTTGGCCACTGGAATTACCGCCCCAATTCCCAGCTGGCAAAGAAAAAATATCTATTTTTACTCTCTTATCACCGACGTCAATTAAAATATAGGTCTTATGTCGGCCACGCGCGTTACTGCCAAATATTTGAGAGTCGATCAAAAACTAACTACTGCTCTACTGTTTCTAATTGGGATGTTAGTAAGAAGACAAGGGAAGATTCACTTACTGTTGTTGGAGGCGGGTGGGCTGCCCCAGCCGGTGGCAGCGTTGAGCGAGCTCTCGCCCCCGCCACGAAGTCGCAGACGCCGGGGGACGCCCCAACTGTCAATCTCTTGCGTTTTCATATCCTTGATTATTCGATCCTCGTTTTTCGTGAGTTCCAACATAGCGTCGAAGGTGAGATCACCGTTCGCGAACATTCGCAAAGCCGTCTTATTGGCGGGTTTGTCGTAACCAACTTCCAATTCATTATTGTCATGGTATGTCTTCACAGACTTGTCTTCATTACTAATGATTCGAGTTTTCGTTTTGGATATCATATTATGAGCAGACTTGTCGTTTAGTAGTTGCGTATCGCAAGGCTCATCTCGTATAATATAAACTGAGGATTTAAAAGCGTAATCAGACTTGTTCATATGCTCCGGCGCTCCGAACGCCATCTTATAGTTTAAGTTAAAGCTACTGAAATATGGGTCACTGTATGAGATACCCTGGACTGTTATGGCGTTAATCGTTAAAGGAATGCTGTAGTTAGGCGTATCGCCAATCATTTGGTTTTGTTGGACACTATCAACAAATTCTACATTATAAATATTTAAATCTACCATCTTTACACTAGCTTCATGACTTTCATTCTTCTCGACTCGCTTAAAAGCACCAAAATTATTTGTGTTCACCACCAACATCAAGGTGGAGTAATTACATTGCATTGGTTCGGTAACAGTATTAATATTGGAGTAACAATTATCCCTAATTAGATGTCGAACACATAATATTACAGAAACATTAGACATCAGACAATTATTATAAATAGAATAATTTTCTACAGTTTTCACCTAACATTATACTTATTTTCACAGATAGCATATTGTTTCAATTATAGACTAAGTAACAATGGTTCGTAGTGATGCAGTCAATAAAGCAGGTAGCAGTGTTTAGTGCCTCTATGGCAGAGGACAAGGTGAGATCACCGCTGGAAGCTGCTGCGGACTCGCCTCCTAGCCCCGATTGGCCCAGCCCTATAAAGTACACAACATTGTATCAGCATACAGCCAACTTGTGTCTCATATAAATAACAATGAGATTAAGCGAAACCAAATTTTCAAAGCTATAAATTCTACAATGAGGACTTGAATCAAAATCATTTTTTTAAATTATGTATTTAAAACAAAGGCTAGTAAGAAACATTCCCATTCTCTTAGTTACAATTTTTGCATCACTGACTAAATTGTACTGCTTTTTTTTTTTATCGTAATAGAAATTGTTTTTTATTTATTATTAAATGGTTCATCAAACAAGATATTTGAAACCAGTCCAAATATGTTCCATGAATGTTATAATACTAGGTGAAAAATATATTTATTTTGCAGCCCGAGTAGAAAATTGCAATAAAATATTTATATTTGTTACAAAAGGTTGATAAAAATATGTTTTTTCATAATAGTAACAGGCGAGAATAACACATTTTGTGATCATTCTTTTAGTTACCATTTAGCTTGCAAGAATTCATAGGAACTATCTACATACTCAGATTGTTGTTTTGAAAATAGTAGGTGAGCGAGTTGTTCACAATATTTTGCTTACCTTTTAGGACGGACGAGAGGCTGAGCTGTATATCACAGATAATGCGGGCTCGGCAGATCCTTTAGAGCAGCTTTGCAGTCAGCTCGTAATGTTTCAGATTATCTGTAGGACAAAGAATTCATATTTCACATTTCTTATTGGCACAATTAGCTTAGACAAGCAGTAAAAATCAATACGTGGATCACAACAATAAGTAGGTACATGATCTTTTTTTGAGGTTATCTCAAGGCTTTAAAAAAAGGTGAATTGGATCAGCGCATACATAGCATAGGTAGATACTGATAGCAGGGAATACAACAATGTGCAACATCAATATTATTCAATTCTTAGATTTGCGTCGCAAAGATACGTTATAGGCAATCTTTACATCAAAAATCATGATGGTGTTTCACAATACGCCATTCCAAAATGTATACGATGTACTACGAAGTACGACGCAAGTACTTAGTTTACGGTCGCACCGAAATTATATAGAGTAAAACGATAAAGTATCACAATTCCCATTTCAATTTTCACATTCCTCTAGAAACCAATATTCTTTTCTTACATTATATACTTATATATTTGTGTGTTTCGGCCTTGAGACTCGACGACTCGATGTTGAATATCTACAGTCGTATACATGTATCTATCTATGCTATATCATCCACGGTACCTATCTATATCTAGAGTGAAAGTTAGCACGACCCATAGCATAGGACTAAAGCAAATATTTTTTAAACAAATTAGTACTCCACATACACAAACACTTGATTGACATGAATATTACAAAACTTCTTCAAAAATTGCACTCTAATCAGGCAAAAATACAAAAAATCTTACGTGACACGACCGAGCACAACGGTGTTATATTACTAGAAGGAATGAGACAGAAAATTAAACATGTCGCTGACATCCCGTTTGTTGGAGGGAGAACAAACATACGCCTGAGAAAGCGATGCCATAAATGCTCAGAGCGATTAACGACGACATACAGAACTATTTCTATAATCTAGCTTATTTTAGCACTTACCTCTGTTTTGTAATGTTGTTGGCACATAACTTATAGATTTATACAAAATCACAATCCCAAACCCCCGAGAACACGGCTTCGACGGCTGGATGGAATGATTTCGTCGTCGGGGTTCGCACGAAGAGCTATGAAATGCTACCGTATAAGATGGACTTTGCGTCGCTGGGGCGACCTAGAGTTCCCTGGTTTTTTAACATGGCCGGGTTATAGCAATTTACTATACATACCTACGTATAGCATTCAATATGCAGAGGGTATTATCTATAGTATCTATCTATAAATATGTACCTATAATAATACCGTACGAATACATACCTATTTTTATACCGAGTGTACCTATCTCTTTAACTATAGACAGCAATTGAGTAAGGATGTCTGTGTAAAACTGTAATGTAGATCATTGAATGCTAAATACAAGTCGTTAGAAGTGGGAATATTGGAAACACCAAACCTTTCCTGATCCTTTCATGCGATCAAAACACAATAGTGGTAGGTGTATAGATAAGTATCTGGGTATAAACAGGTAGGTAGGTACATAACAAAGAAGAAAAGATCAAGCTAATATTTTTATTGTAATCTTGCGACAGTGATTGCTTATTTTGGCTTTTACGCTAATAAACACGCAACATATTATATGCAGGTACATGGTTTTAAAAGTAAGAAGTAATTAGTTAGAAATTTAGGTACAAATGTTGGAATAAATTGAAGTTTTACACAGAAATACAGATTTCCGAAACGACATGATTTTGGAATAATAGGGTTTATTAAATATGTAATTATTACTAAAAGAAATTGAGAAAATAATATGTTAGGAGATAACGTAGGTATTTTATTTTGCAGGCTAGCTTGGCTCTTGGACTTGGATGGAGTGGAGTGGAGCTGTGGAGTCTTGGCTCACGTCGTAATAGCAAATACCTAGCAACACTGACCACTGTTGGCTTGGCTCATTGGCTGTCTGATCATATACTCCAAGGAACTTATATACTAACTGGAATGAGTACGTACAAAATGCTAAAAAAAAAAAATCTTAAAAGCCTAGAGTATAAATTTGTACAATGGATTCAATAAAAAAAAACGTTCCGAGTGAGAAACCGACAATGGCGTCTCTGTCTTGCCTTGTCACCGATGCAAACAATATGGCCGATACATTTTCGCGTTGAAGTCATCTATGTACTTTTTATTGTATTTAAGTGAAATAATCCGCTTTAAATATGGTAAAATTGAATTGAATTGATTGCTGGATGTGGAATTTGGTTGTTCAGGGAAGTTTTTTAACTTTGGTTGTTTATTACGAATAGGGTTACCAATGTTTTAGAGTGACAAACAGGAAATATCCAAATAAATTAAGTAAGTAAGTTCGAAGTTACGGACATCGTTGTCGTACATAGTAATCAAAAGTATATTTTATAAATTAGAAACATCGGACATCGCACATGGTGTCGGTAGTACCTAGTTTGCTTTTTAAATACAAATATTGAAAAGAAAAGAGACCGCCGCACCGTGCCGTGCCATGCCGGTCCTAAGGATTTTTCCATGCTTCTCCAGCAAAAGAATCCATTTGACGAGCTGCGAGTGAAAATGAATGGTTTCGGAATATAAAATAAATATTGGTGAATGTTACTAAAACATTATAGATAAACAGTAATAGTATGAATATGCGATTTTCTATGTCTGAAAAAAAATATAATATTAACGGAGTCCTCGAATCCCCGAATACAAAAGTCGTCTGGATGGACAGGTTGCAAAATAGATAATTTGCAACTGGACGGGACAAACATACATTGAAGTTAACATAAAAGTTAATGACATTCACTCTTGAAGCTATTTCGCCTAGAATGCTATTGAGTTGCAGGTCATCATCACTAAATAATAAAATAACAGCTACTCTGTAACTGTCTCAAGAGTTAGTATGATTATTGGACACCCTATTAGAAAGAGACAACATCCACTCTTGAAGCTTTCTCGCTCGGAACGTTTTTGGGTTGCCCGTCCTCATTCCAGTTAGTATAAGTTTCTTGATATACCCATAAACCTACTCTATGGTCCGTTCAATGATTAGTGATGTGCTTGTTTTGGAATAAAAGCTCTGCTGGTTACCGGTTTCTGAAATTCTGAATTGTTAGTTTTGATACTCGTCACACACGAGTTTCAAAACAACGTGTTATGAAGGAATCCATAAGTAGAGTTTGATTTTAATAAAATTTTCAAAAGTTCAGTGTTCCATAGCGTATAAGGTCGTGATGTTCTTTTTCCGGGATAATAAAAATATTTATGGTCAGTAGACTATTAGGGAATTTGCAAGAAATATAAAACTCTTTTTATTTATTAAAAATGCCTTGTATTGGCGCAAACATTATGGTACACTTGTTTTATTTCTAAAACATCACTTAATTTACAATTTATTGTTATAAGTAGCATGTTTTTGTTGAAACGGAACGCACTCTCAAAACGCATCGTCCTCGTTTGGTAATGAAGTCAAAGTCCATGTGTCAAAAAAAAACTTATTTGAAAGAACACAAAACAAAAACAAAGAACAAAAAACACTTATTTCACTAAGATTTTATTATAAAATTGTTATTGTAATTTCTCGACGAAGGCACATGCATTAGTAAAATTATTTTTGTAATGCCAAAAAATTCGATGTAAACTCGGCAGATTGAGATAAATGACGTCACATTATTATGGCTGCGACAGTCACGGACGTTTGAACTGTCGTATAAAATTGCAGAAGTTTAAATTTTTTTTTTGGCCCCAAGCAGTAATTGAACTTAATTTTTTATACTTTTCTTGGGTTGTTATAACTGTACAACTTGTACTTTATTGATCTAAGTGAAAAAAAACCGGCCAAATGCGTGTCGGGCCACGCACAGTGTAGGGTTGTATTTTGTTTTTCAATGAAAGTCTTCACCCGTTATAAACAAGCTACTACTTCATCTTAGTCACTTTATAGGATTTTTTCTAAGGATTTTGTATTTGGTACAAAATTATCCAACACCCTAGTTCAACGACTATTACTGCTAAACTAATAAAGTTATCTTAACCGCTATAGTTTTCCTTTAAAGTTCATGAAAAGCACTATCATCATGATTTTTCCAGATTTTCAAGCCAGAAGTTTATCTTATAAAGGGGGAGGGGGGGGGGACACCCTACTGTAACAAAAATGTGCACTTTAAAGTTTAATATTTCGTAAATGGAGCATTAAATCGAAAAGTGGTAATGGCAACCTCTAGTCATTTTAAAAGACCTAATCAACGATACCCCATACGACGGGTTAGACGACGAAAAAAAATTCACCCCTACTTCACACGTAGGGGAGCTACCCTAAAAAAAATATTTTCCATAATTTTATTTTACCACTTTGTCGGTGTTATTGATATACACATTTCTACAAAATTACAGCTTTCTAGTACTAACGGTCTCTTAGCAAAACCTCGGAAAGACAGACAGACGGACATAACGAAACTATAAGGGTTCCTTTTTAGGACTACAGCATTTGACCTTGAAAAAGTAATTCCTGCATCTTTATGAGCTTGTAGGGTTTTAATGATGATTTTGATGATTATAATTCTATAACTACATACGTGTTACAACCGCGAATCATATTTTAATCAACACACAACCTGACACTGACCTGCAAATTGCAAAAAACTTAAGAAAATTTGAATTTCGTGGGCTACCCTGGAGCATCCACCTTAATAATGAAACACCCCCTGAAAAACAGTAACAGTAACTTGCCCTGAAAAAGGTACAACCTAATGGTACGGTAATGGTAAGGTGGTGGTGGTGGTGGTTGTACCTTCTTCAGATAAATTACTGTCAGCAGCTAGAAAGTAATCCTGCCTTCCCTTCACTTCCGATCACTCAACATCTGCCTAGCTTTTTCCCAACTAAGTTGGGGTCGGCTTCCAGTCTAACCGGATGCAGCTGAAGACCAGTTTTTTACATGGAGTGAAGACTGCCTATCTGACCAAAACGATATATAGGTACCCTATGGTAAGACTGGTTGTCAGACTTTTGGGCCACTGACTACCTGTAACGACTTCAAAGATCTACAAATGACAGCCGATCGAGACCACTGGCATAGCGTGCTTTCAGAGGCATGAAGGAAACTTGGTATGTAGTGGGTGGTCACCCATCCACAGACCAACCTAGACTAGCGTGGCTTAACCTGAAGATTGATCCGAACGGCTATTATTATTTTAGCCACGAACCGCACATCCAATCACTGATAGTAAATAAATGCAACTAGAAATAATGTATTATTACGATACACAGGCAACTGCTACAATTTTCCGTTTATACTTGAAAAGAAAAAAATGAGTATTTTTTTGTTGAAATGCCGAAAATGATATAAATAGAACTACGAAACGTAAAATAAATCACACCATTGCTCAGCCGTTGCATAAGACTTAAACAGGGAATACCCCCTCATAGATTTCATATCATCGACATCATCGTGGCAAATGGCAACTATCGCTTCAATCAAAGATTATGAACGGTTGAACGGTACAGTTAACTGCACATTTGTGGTTCGTGCTATTATTTTGTAAGCATTATGAGAGTGATTTTATTGTCTTACAAGTAATTATCTGTACAATGCCCATCTAGGCAGCTAACGAAAAACATGAGTAATTTAATTCACGGGTACAATATTTACATTTTTTTTAAATAAGAGAGAGAGAGCAATAAATATTTTGATAATTGTGTATTAACTGAGTGTTTAGCCAATGGGGACGCCCAGTTAAACAACTCTGGAATAATGGCCATTGATTGTAAGAGTACCAAATACTCATAACATCAATGGTCAAACCGCAGATTTTTCTACATGAATATTTCTATGAGTAGTCGAGTACGAGTGTGATTAGCTGCAACAGACAACTTCAACTTGCTTTATTTTTTTATAATACCAGACTAACAATGCAATGCAAATTATGTAGGTGTCAACTCGCAGCTTTTGAACATTTTATTAATACGTGTTTGGCAGGCCCAGACTGGCCACATGGGCAAATCGGGCAATTGCCTGATGGATGCCTGGTGGGCCGGTGTGGCCGATTGGCGGTCGACTTTCTTTAGGTATACAAAAAAATATATATCCCAATTCATCGATCAAAATAACGTCCTCTACCGTCAAGTCGAGGACCCTAATTCATTTAGTATACTCTTGGACTCTGTTTGTAGTAATGGTACCCCCGAGAGGCTCAGGATTTTTAAAAGTTTTAATTTTCCTGCCTGATGTCACAGAATTAGTAATTACGTAATAAATTGTAGCGTACAGTAGAATCACTCTCAAACTAAAATTTTTTTAAGGCTAAAAATGTGCCTCTGGGGTCTCGTACTACCGCTAGAAACTTATACATTTCTTTAAACCAACGCACGCGGTTCATACTTTGAACCCTGCGAAAAAACTTTTAACCACAAAGGTTGTTTTTTTTCTGCCTCTGGATTGGCATTCCTATTGGATTTTCGCATGATCGACCGGTATAGACAGAGGCTGAAATAAATTAGGAGTCCCTTGCCCCGAGGCCTTATTAGACAATTTTGGCAAGCACACACAAGGTTGCAAAAAATGGAGTATGTGGACATTTTGATTTCAAATTAACTACATTTAATAATATCTGAATTTATTCGAGGCAAGATATAAAAGTTTTCAAGCTCGCTTCGCTCGCTCTTACAACCTATGTTCGGTTCTTTATATTGTCTTTAGAAGTCACCCATGTAACTTTAATAGGTCTAAACACTAATCTGTCCAAGGCAAGGTGTCAAAAAATGTTCGAGCTCGCTTCGCTCGCTCTTACAGGGCACTTTCCCTTGAATCTTGGCTTTGTCTACAAGTCGACCAAGTAACTCTTGTATAAAGGGTCGAAACAATCCAAGGTAGGGTGACGTAAATAGCTCGCTTCGCTCGCTCTTGGAGCCTTACTTCTTCTTATTTCTAAAATGGTCTACCTAAGTCAAAGTAACATCCATTTCTTAATAAAGAAAAGCTAACTTCTCTAGAGTGAAGAGCTCAATTTTTAAAGTTCCTAGACGTTTCAAAATCAAAAATCAAAATCAAAGCATTTATTTCAAGTAAGCCAGTTACAGGCACTTTTGAACTGTCGAAACAAAGATGAAAATTAAATGTAGCTACAGTCCCAGTCACAAGACATAAAAACTGTGAAAGTACTGTAGTTGCCCATTCCCTAGCGTAGATCTCTATGGAGAAGAACGGGCAAGAAACTCCATGGACACTCTTTTAAATCAGAATATTGTTACAAAATCTTGGTTACATCATTCATGTTGAGATGGTAAATTATGTGAGAACAATGTAGCAAGATGTGCACGTTAAAAGTGTCCACAGTAAAACAAAACAGAAAAAAAAACAATTCAAAAACTAAAATAATTCATTAAAATAAGCCATGGCAACTGAGAGATGACCAGTCACAACCGACAGCGCCCGTTCACGGACATGACGCATAGATCAGCACCATTCAACTCAACCATTTTGAAGGGAACTAAATGATCCGACACATGCGCCACCATCAGCGAGACTTTTGAGTGAGCATGATATATTCTCAACCGCCAGGGCACATTCAAGTCAAGAAAAGACGTAGGTTTCCAGTGAATGATAGCTTTCTAGTACATAGTACTCACACAATATGGGCTATGCGATTATATAATACTAAAGAGATTGAATCTATACAATGCAAAGATAGTTGTACAATCTTCAGCAGCTCCAACAATACCATTTAATGCTATCAATTTAAGCACCCCTGTCCTTGTGGAGCAGGACCAGCATTGAGCCAAGCATTTTTATCAGCGATATAATCGCTCAACTTGTAATATGCTTGCTTACATAGTGTGCGTTTAATACATGTTTTAAATTTCGTCTCATTCAGTTCAAGAATACTTTGTGGAATTTTATTATAGCATCTCAAACAGTACCCCATGAAAGATGAGTCTACTTTAGCGAGTCTGAAGCCTGGCTGAACTAGTTGGTCCCTATTTCTAGTACTGTAATTATGTCTGTCACCCCTTTTACCAAAAAGGTGCAGATTTTTTCTAACGTACATTATGTTTTCGTAGATGTATTGACAATGTACTGTCATGATGCCAATATCCTTAAACAGTTCCCTTAGAGAATCGCGCCTACGAAGATTATATATGGCTCTGATGGCTCTTTTCTGCAGAATAAATATAGACTCAATATCTGCAGCCCGTCCCCATAGCAAAATGCCATAAGACATTATACTATGAAAGTAACTAAAATAAACCAGTCTAGCGGTATCTACATCAGTATACTGACGGATTTTTCTAATGGCATATGCATATGCAATGGCATATGCTGCTGAACTTAGCCGCCCCGCAAGAGATGTTAAATGAGAACCCCATTGTAGCCTTGAATCAAGCGTAATCCCCAGGAAAACCGTTTTATCTACGAATTCAAGTTTCTCTTTATTCAGTACTTTATCACAATCACTACTTTTAACATTCGGTAAAGCAAATCTTATGCATTTGGTTTTTTTTTCATTTAATACCAAATTGTTTGCTGTGAACCAATTTTGGACCTGAAGTAGGGCATTATTTACGTCATCTAGATTTTGGGCCCGCCTATTTATCTTAAAAATTAAGGAAGTGTCATCAGCAAAAAACACCATATTTTGAGGTTGGTTTTTCAATAAATAGGGTAGATCATTTATATATACTAGAAAAAGGAAAGGACCCAATATTGAGCCTTGTGGAACCCCCATTTTTACTTTTAAACCATGTGAATTAACACCATTTATTTGAACATGTTGTTGTCTATCATTCAAATAAGATTTTACCAAACTAAGTGCAAGTTTACCCAGTCCGTAATGCTCAAGTTTCAAAAGTAATGTGTCGTGATTTACACAATCAAACGCTTTGGAGAGGTCACAAAAAATTCCTATGGCGTCTTGAGACTCTTCCCACGCAGTAAATATGTGCTTTAATAAGGTTACACCGGCGTCAGTTGTACAACGTCCCTTGGTGAAACCATACTGTTGATCATGTAAGATTCTGTTGGTGTTAAATTAATAGAGCATTTGATTAAGCATTACCTTTTCAAAAACCTTGCTATAAGCTGGTAAAACCGATACAGGTCTATAATTATTAGTGTCTTTACTGTCCCCGGATTTGAAAAGAGGTATGACTTTACTGTATTTCATTAAATCAGGGAAAACTCCTTGGTCTACACATAAATTAAAAATTAAAGCTAGGTAAGGGGCTATAGTCTCAAGTATGGATGTACAAACTTTGATAGACATTCCCCATAGATCTTCGGTCAGTTTGATTTTTATTTGCCGGAAAGCTTTAATAACTATCATAGGGTTAATGTGTTTAAATTTAAATTCAGCCAGGCAGCCAGACACATTCGCCTTTAATAAACCAATTGAGAGTTCAGGTGAGGAAATAAGAGCCTCTGTAGTTTTTAATGGTACATCGGTAAAGAAATTTACAAATTCTTGAGCTACTTCCTGATCAGAGCTTTTAGGACCACATGCTGTATCTAATGTGTAGCTAGTGTTACGTATTTTCTTCCTGTTAGTCTCGTTATTTATGACTTTCCAAACTGTCTTTATTTTATTTTCTGCTGTTTTGATCTTGTTGCTAATGTGCAGGGCTTTAGCAACCTTGCATGTATTTCTAAAAATTTTTGAATACTTAGCAACATACTTGTTAAAAGTTTCAGTGTTTATAAAAGGCTTAAGGCCATAAAGCTCAAATAGTCTTTCCCTACTTTTTCGGATACCTCTAGTTGCCCAATCACTAAATATGAATTTAGGGCAAATACTTTTTGTCATCTTTTCAAAAGTTTTATTGAATTCCGTGTGAACTATTGAAAAGAAACGATCATACAATTGATTTATATTAACGTCAAGGCTCATAGCACTTAACTTGTTTTGTAGCGAAATATTATACCTATTTAATCTGCTAGAAGTTATAGGTCTAAATTTAATTTGAACTTTTTGCAATGGGGGTGTATTACACCTAAAAGTTACAGTTTGTCCGCTATGGTCAGAAGGCAGACAATTTACTATGGCCTTATCTAAGTAATCACAATCGCAGAAAACATTATCTATGCAAGTAGCAGTAGAAGGAGTGACTCTAGTAGGTTCTATAAAAGTGTTGGTCAAGTCAAATGACTTAAAAAGATTTAATAACCGACTGCTATTTGAACTTTCTTCTAAAATATTGATATTGAAATCACCACAAATAATTGTAGATTTATTACTGGCTGCAAGTTTTGCCAGGACATCTTCCATTATTGATTCAAATAAGGAAAAGTTTTGATAGTTTGGGGGTCTGTACACACACACAATTACATGCTTATCTAGCTCAACACAGGACAGTTCGACGCAATGTTCAACTGAGAGACCTACTAACTGTTTCAAATAACTCTTCAAAATTAATAACTTTACTTCTTTTGAATTAATTATGTTAGACTGTTAGAAGAACTTCAGCTGTATCTGTAATTAGTAAACTAAACTCTTACAAATCCGCTTTTACTCGAACCTTTCTGCGCCCCCCGCCCCTGGCCCAAAAATTACTGGCGATGCCCTTGTTCGACACCGTCGCTATTCTTTTAGTTTCAAGTCTCTTCTTTATCAAAATCGCAGCCTAGTATTTCAGCCCAACATTCTATTTTAAAGGGCTTAAAGGTGTTTTCTTCGGTTGATTCAAAATTTACATTAGTTTAGTCGTTTTCCTTTCACTTAAGAGTGGAGAGCCAACCGTCTCTAAAATGCCCGGGTCGATTTCGGGTCCCAGTGGTGTTTGGACAACTTAAATAAAATAAAATATAACACTGTTTTTCGAGTCGGACTCGCGCACGTAGGGTTCCGTACCATTATTAATATAACATTAGACAAAACGGCAAAAAAAGAACGATTGTTGTAAGGGAGCCCCCCTTAAGGTGGATGCTCCAGGGTAGCCAGCGAAATTTCATAAAACTCGAGGAACGACTTTTTCATGGTCAAAATCATTCCTCGACCTTTATGAACTCGGAGGGTTGTATTGATGATTTTGATTATTATAATTCTGTAACTACATACGTCTTACAGTCGCGAACTATATTTTAATCAACATACAACCTAGCACTGGTCTACAAATTGCAAAAAACTTAAGAAAATTTGAATTTCACGGGCTAGCCTGACCTTAAATATTTATTTTATTCTGTTTTTCACAGTCCAAACAACAGCATTATTCGAAAACAGCAACAACAAATTCACAAAAGTCATCTCAAAGCCTCCCCCACACAGGCGCGTTTTTGCGTTTCTGCGTCCCAATACAAAATTCGATATTGCGTTATGAGTTCTTAGAACATTTGGCATTGGGACGCAGAAACGCGAAAAAGCAAAAACACGCCTGTATGTGGGAGCCTTCACTTGACAAGGCAGAGTACTCCCATATTATTACTATACTCTTTGGCAGAGTCGATGTGTGCGACATCCATGTCGACCTGTGAGTTTTTCTCTCACAAGTGGAACTACGTCACTGGACCGTACCTTTTGTACGTCAAAAGTAGAACTGTCAAATTTGTCAAAAGTTATTGACATTTGCAATTTGCCGAATCTTTTGTGTTTATTCGTAATATCAATTTGCTTCATTATTTTAATATCGATTAGGGAAAACTCGTTCATTGCTGTGTCGGATATCTGGCAGCAATGTCGTGAAAGAACAGAGAGCAATGCCTCGTCGCACCTGGGGTATCAGAAGGTTGTTAAGAATGCCTTTAACAGAGGCTGGGGACCAATATTCAGTATGGGTAAGTGTTCAAAATATAAATTTAACACCTAAAACAATATAATAGTAGTTTGTTTGCTGACCATATGTTAGGACAGTGTGTGGTTCCGTTTTGGGTAAGCAACAGGACTGTTGCAGGACGATAGAGTTCTATTGTTCTGTATTTTTCATGAACCAATGTTGTTTCTCCGTCCCGCGCCAGCGATACCGTTACAAGCTGTCCCTTGTCTTTTTTTCGGCCCTCTTCAACAGATTTTAAGAAAGTATTTAATGAAATGTAAAAGTATAAAAATTGAAAACAAAATGTAAAAAAGTCAAGTTGGTTGTTTTAGGGAAATTATGTTACTCACGATTTTTGAATAGTAATAAATTTTTGGTAAACATAACAACAAAATGAATGCAATTTTCATTGATGTTAATGTTAAGGCATTGATGCTTTTTTTTTTCACTAGCCTATGTCGTGTTCCATTGCTGGGCAAAAGCCTCCCCTTTCCCCTTCCATACCTCGTCTGTACTGTGCGATCTCTGGCCGTGTTAGCCCCCACAAACGTGATCTATCGACACACAACCTACGCCGCTGTAGACCTTGATACTTATCAAACTATATTTTGTTATCAGGTGGGTTTAATCTACATATTCAACTTGATTGTGGGGACTGGAGCCCTAACACTGCCAGCAGCCTTCGCCCGTGCAGGATGGGGCCTCAGCACCATATCATTGATGTTCCTAGCGTTCATGAGCTTTTTAAATGCTACTTATGTCATCGAGACCATGGCTTGTGCTAATGCTGTGTATAAGTGGAAGAGGCTACAAAGTATAAAGAGGGAGAGTGTAAGTATACAGATACTACTTAACATCACGTCTGCAGTTCTCGGTTTCAGGTCATATAGTACACCCCCCAGGGTAATTTTTTGTAAGTGGTAAACCGGAGTACATATCTTTAATGTAGTTATATTATTTGTCTATAGAATACTGATTGTTCCATTTTTCAACGGGAATCTGGTAGGAATCTAACTGTATGTAACCTTCAACACTGGTACACCCCTATTTTTTCAGCTATGTTTAACATTATGCTGCCGGAACACAGATCCACAACAAAATGACATTAGAATAGAATAGAATACTCTTTATTATGTACACCATAAAAATTACAGATACAAATGTAAAACATTTTACAAAGGGTGACACAATGGGCGGTCTTATCGCTAAAAGCGATCTTTTAAAGACATTAGCCTTTTTCTTTAGAAAACTTAAGTGTAGAATTCACGTTTTGGCATACCAAAGGTTAAGTTAATTAAATGCAATACGGTGGTTGGCATATTATTGTATGTTGTCATGCTCTGCCACCGTATGCAAAAAGGGGTACATCTAAGGAAACAGCATGGGGAAAATGAGTCATTATAAGATGAATTAATTTTTTGTAAGGCTTATTTTTATTCTATACTATATGGATAGTTGAGATTTACCCCCCCCCCCCCCCCCCGAAAACTGACTAAAAATAAACGGATTCTTATACTACGATACTTTAAGTTATCAAAAATTATTGTACAGCGATTTTTTACACAGTTCACATGGTTGTTTCAATGTTTGTCCCCCCCCTGAACCAAAAGTTTGGATACATGCTTGATCTAGTTTAGATAAAATCAGAATAGAAAAAAAAAAATAGAAAAGCAAGCAGCATAGAAAATAATGCTAGCCTGAATCACAAACACAAAATTATATTGTTGCCTATTTGAACTACATAACCACCTTTCACCGAAAAACCAGACAACAATAAGGAATATTTATTGTTGTCTGGTTTTTCGGTGAATGAAACTTCAGTTCCAATAATAAATTTCTTTGAATGATTACTACATTGCTTGTTCATTACTATTACAGGCAAAAACAATATTTTAATGTTTGTTTGATCATTGAGTCGAAGCCATCCGCGGTTTTACGTGTAATTATAATAAAAATTATTTTGTTATACAAATAATACTAATTTCATTCTAAATGTGAGTAGAATAGAATTAGAACAGTTTTATCTTAAAAAGTGTTAAGTTACTAATCAGGTAGAATTTGAAACACTGGTATTGGTTATTAAACTGTTTGCTATGACTATTTACATTCTGTGTTTTACGCACAACGGACCGAATGAGAGTCTAAGTGCGGAAAATGGAGTCACTACTCTACTCTTACATTCTGTGTTGCGGTATGGCAACTGGATAGTCCTATCTTATTTATTTAAACTTCATGAACAATAATGCTACATAGGCGGACTTAATGCCACAAGGCATTCTCTACCAGTCAACCTTACATCAGACACATGGGGCTATTTATAAACTCCAGTTCTTGCAATGTATCATGTTGTGGAATCTGTGTGTGTGTGCGTGCTGGTTTTCCCTTTTCAATTAAATACAACAGGGGGCCCCAAAGCGGTGCGTTGCCTATAGGCAATTCGCTACTTGAAACTGGTTGTTATAAAGTCTGTGCACTGCTTCCTGATCCCAATGCTTAGCTTTTTAGATACAAAATTTATCATTTTTCGAACCCTTTTCTCCTGAATATCATGAAGTTGTCGTTGTGGTTACTGACACCATAAAACGTGTTTTAGACATCATCCTTCCGATGAGAAAAAGGGATGGGGCTATTCGTTCTGTATCTTCTTCTCTCTCTGGCACTGGACAACTCGACAACCATCACACTAAATCATGCCACAATCTACAGATTCAAGACCACGAATCAGACGATGACCCCTCATCCTCACGGAATACCCATGGGGACTTGGAAGAACCGCTGGTCTGCGGAGACACGATCCCGTCTCGATACTACAGCCTCGACCGTCGGGTGGAGTTGGGGGAGATGGCGAACCTGTTCTTCAACAAAATCGGGAGGACCACCTTCTACTGCACTTTGTGTATCTACTTGTATGGAGACCTGTCGATTTACTCGGCGGCTGTTGCGAAGTCTGTCATGGATGTTGTGTGGTAAGTGATCCGTTACTGTAATTTAAAAGATTCTTCATTTCTTTTTTCGTCATTCATCTTATTCATCATACTATAGCAATCCAGGTCTAAAATGGCCGCTTTAGCAGACTCATAATTTTATTATGTATCACGTTAAAAAAAATATATATATAATGGACTTTATGATCATGACTATAAAGTCCATTTTAAGAATTTAAAATTTTAAAGCGACCATTTTAGGCCCGCAGTAGTCCTCTGGATATCTATACTCAAGGTATAAACCTCCTCGTATGTATCGCTATCGCGACTGCCAAAAAAAACTTATAACACTACGGTTTTTCGACAACTTTTATTATGATAATCGGATTTACCGAGCCGCTAAGAAATCGACCAAAATCGTTTTGGATTCCGAAAACTTCTTGTATGCAAAGTAGTGGTTTAACATAATATTCAGGAAACCGGTTGATAGAGTAATCATTCTAATCAAAGACCACCAAAAGTGGGGAATCCTTAGAAAAAACGTACTTTGCGCGACATAGTCGCACCTCGTAATTACCAGTTTACTATTATCATTTAAAAACGTATCCTTGATATGATCATTTCGTAAATAATGAATGGACAATAAGAGGATAAATAGACACGCACTAAATGAAGCGTGTAATCGATCGGATTGCATAATTGCTAACGATCATCAATTACAAACAGACGTTTTTTTTTAATATGTTTAAATTTAAGAGAGTATAATTTCTGTGACAAATTAAACGTTTATTAAAGTAGCTGTCTATTAACATAGCTGTTTAGGTATTTCAACTTATTTAAAGCAAATAATTCAAGACATTTCCGAATATTGACTCAGGTGTAATATTTTATTTAACTACTGCATACGACATTAACAATATAATCGCCGTTGTACATAAGCTATATATTTGTATTTTGTGTGAATATTTTTTTTTAAATTTTGTGTGCTCTAATGAATCGCGGTAATGAATACGGTTCGAATCGCGAGAGAGATAACTAGTGCCGTCGGACGAATGTCTGTGTCGTCATGCGTGTGTTATGCAGCTATAAATATAAATTGCACACTGATTTATTGACTAACTTAGCAATAACAAGATGGGTGTGGAATTAGACGTCATTGATCAAGTTCATGCAGTTAGAGTATTTTTGTTCAAACATGTAAAGATATGGATTGATATGCCAGATAGATGTAATAGAATTTGGATTTCAGCATTGTCTTGCCATATTCAATATTTTACGAATTGATAATCACATGAACATATTTGTAGCCCTGAAAAGGGCCTTTTGTTGTTTCTCCTGCCATCCCACGGTGTGCGGCGTGCGCGTCCAGAAGTTTGTCGTGGTTCGTTCGCGACGCGTGCATCGTGCGCAGTGTCTCTGTTACGTACATACATGACATACACACACACACATAATATTGATATTGAAGATCAACAGCGTTATTTACAGTTGAAATAGGCGTTTCTTAAATAATTCAACTACTATCTCGTGTATTGAGGGTTTGGCGGCTTCTTAGTCGTGCTATTTTTTAAACGTGCTACACACGTAAAAAGACTTTTTGAGACCTAATCATCATCATCTTCATGAGACATAGACAGGGTGGAATTTTTCAATGGAGGGAAAGTACTCGAAATACTGGAAATAGCAAATTTTACTCAAAGGATACATTCCTTTATTATTAAAAAGAAACTTGCAGAATGCATTCAAATATTTTCCAAAATTCGCTTGCCACACTCGGGAATCGAACCAACTAAAGTTAGAAAAAATAACATCCTGTACTTTTTTTTACATCAATCGATAGGGGCAACTTTATGGATCAAATCTCTCTAACAAACATGATAAATTCAATAAGTTCTAGCACTTTTATTCATGGTTTTCCTTTCATTTAATTTATCATGTTTGTTACAGAGATTTGATCCATATGATTGACCCTATCGATTGGTGTCAAAAAGGTACAGAATGTTATTTTTTTGAAGTTTAGTCGATCCATCCCGGGTTCGATGCCCGAATGTGGCAAGCGAATTTTGGAAAATCTGTGAAAGCAGATTTGTTTCTGTTTAAAAATAAAGGAATGATTCCTTTGCGTAAAATTTGCTATCTCCAGTATTTAGAGTACTTTCCCTCGGTGGCATGGAAAAATTCCACCCTGTATATCGATACTATAGGTCTCATGAAGTCTTTTTCCGCGAGAAATGGTGTCATTTTCTGATCCGACCTCCTAGCGTCGAAGAACCACTATCCAACCCATTATTAGAACAGGCTGGAACAAAACGTCATCCATAGAAGAAAACACAAATATGTCATAGTCAAAACAAATTTGTCAGTCTGAAAATTGCTGCGAGGTAAAAATAATAATATTAAAAAAAAAAACGAAAAGTTTAAAAGTAAAAAACAACAAATTTTCTTTTATAATAAACAGTAAAAACCAACAAACAAACAAACTTTTTGTAATAAAAAGTAAAAATCAATTTAATAAACAGCTTTTAAAATATAAAAATGGTCAACGTTCAGTACGGAGCGTATAGGTGCTTCGAGCACGGAACTTTCGCGAGGTGTCCGGGCGGCTGTGACCCGCCCTGCATGAGGCGCTGCTGTGCCCCCTGCGTGCAAGGCTGCTGCTGCTGCCCGACCGGGCCCTGTTGCAACTGCCACAGCGCTGAGCGAAGATGTTGGTGTCCGTATTATTAAAATCTCAACCTCAAGACTGTGCTGTTCTGTAATAAAAATGTGGAAAACTCATGCGTGTTTTTTGTTCTAAGATATGATTTTCTCATAGGGCTGCGACTCCAGGCAAAGGAAACGAGTTTAAGATACAAAATCTGTGTTACATTGACCAAAGAAAGATACTTGTGAACAGAACTTGCTTTCAAATAACGCACCAGATAGGAATGCTATCCCACCCTTTACAAAAACACCACGTCGAGCCACAGGGCTCTTAAAATAATTATGTATGTTGTGTATTATGTTTATACAAGACTCCATGCCTTTTCCCAATGGGGAATGCAAAAACATACATGTACATAAAAGGCGTCCTACTGTATTATAGGCATATTCGCAAGCCTGCACACAAGATACAATATGTATTACTTTTTATTTGTTTAACGTGTGTATCTGTATGTAGCATCGTAGCTCCCAACGAATGGACCGATATTGATGCGATTTTTTCTGTTTAAAAACTGACGTGATAGAGGTTCAAGATCATCATCTCATTTCAAACTTGACAAAATGGTCTTATCAACTTTCACAGGTCCTATTAACCTTGGGCTGATGCTGCAGCATCAAGTAGTCAGCGGGATACCCAACCCCTCGGCAACTAACAGCAGATATAGCGTGATTGGGCTCATTAGAACGGTCTCAATGAGTAGGTCTCAGGTGATGATGGAAAATGTGTTTTGTACCTAATTGAATTAGCGGATTTCAGGAAGCAAGATCTTGTCATTGACACTGGCTCAGCCACTATCAAGGATTTTAATTTTGATAACACAAAAAATTAGTCGCTAATTAGTCGAAATTTGTCGCCAAATATCAGAATTTGTCGGTCACTGGTTCAAAAGATATAATGGTTTATAGGTGGCCGATCTGGAGAGAGTCTCCCCAGCTTGGCAACATTTATATCTCAAAAACTAGGGCACCTAGCGAAGATCTGTTTTTTCCCATATTTTGTCGACAAATATTCGTTTTGTCGCCAAGTCACAGATTTAATCGGGTCTTAGTTTAGAAGATGTAATGAGTTCAATTAGTAAGGAGAGCTCCAAGAGCTAGATCGAATGAACTCTCTAAATTCTTTCTGACACAGCAAGATCTTCTATTGCAATTTTGTTTTTCGTCCCGAATACTATTTTGGTGAATGTGGAACTGAAACATCATCATCATCATCATTCTTCTACCCTTATTTGGGGTCGGCGTAGCATCGTCTTCTTCATTAGTCCTGATCGTAGCGTGATTACTAGCAAGTTAAAAAGTATCAAATAAAGCTGAAATTAAAAACAAAAAAACCCTCCAAAAACCCCTCGAAAAGAATGAGTTGGTACGAATAATTCGGTGCTTTCCCAACATTCTAGGATCTTTCCAATTATCCTGCGATTATACATTGAGTTGATTGAAGCAATAGGCTTGTCAATTGAAAAAATCTAATTAGCCGTCAGATTACCAGAAAATATTTACCCCTATTTTTTCTTTTGCTATGTAAACCAAAATTAACGAAGTTACGACGCTTTTAAAATTATCAATACGTCACGCGGTGGTATAATTTTTAGTGCGTTCTGACGTCACGAGCCCCCACTCCCGAGTTTTGATGCATTTACAAAAACAAAAAATACGTGCCCATTATTTTCCAATACTCTACTGACGGACTAAATAGGTTTGCAATTTTTTGATACTGTCGTCATGCCTATTGTTAGTATTTTGAACCTTATTTCTCTCTCAACAGTTCCCCAATCCCACCAAACGTGACTGACTCGAAGGTGTGGGATGAGCTGCCTTGCTTCAACGCGTCGTCTTCGGACCACATCGGGTACACTCGGCTGGACACCTACCGAGTTGCGTTGCTGACCTTCGTGGGGGCCATGGGGCCTTTCGTCTTCTTCAACGTGCAGAAGACCAAGTATTTGCAGCTGTTCACTTCTGGGATGAGGTGGCTGGGTGAGTTGTTTTTTTTTTAATAAATAAATATCGCTGGACTTTACACACAGCGCCATCTAATGCCACACTAAGCAACGAGGCTTGTGTCGTGGACACCAGATAGTTGATATACTACATAGATATTTTTTTGTTTGTAAATACATACTTATTATACATATAAACAACCATGACTCAAACAAATGTCCATGCTCATCACACAAACATTCGTAGCGGGATTCGAACCCGGGACCCTAAGAACGTAAGGCAGCCTGACTACCGCTGCGCCATTCGTGTCGTCAAATAGGCTAATGATAGTCACAATAATAAAATGGTAATGATATTGGTAGTCACAATAGGCTACCTTTAATTTTTTTCTAACGTGTGGTAGTTCGTAATGATTAGCTATACTGTTCTCCCAGTTTGTGATGGTAGGCCGGTATTAATATAAATGTTATTATTGTAAAATATTCATTATCGTTCACCACGTGTGCCCGATGCAGATGTCCTCATGCTGTTTTACTACATAATTTTGAGAGCAGTGTAATGACATAATTTCCTTAAAGCAACTTAAAGTGGATGCTCCAGGATAGCCCGCGAAATTCAATTTTTCTTACGTTTTTTGCAAAGTGCAGGCCAGTGCTAGGTTGTATGTTGATTAAAATATTGCTCGCGACTGTAAGACGTATGTAGTTATAGCATTATTATCATCAAAATCAAAGTAAGCTGGTTGGAGCATCCACCTTAAGTGCCAGCCTGGCTTCGTACTTAGGCTCGGTAAGTCTCTCTCGGCCGTTTCCACTTGGTCAATACTGCTCTTAATATTATTGAAGTTAATTTTAAACCCAATAAGATTTTTTTTAATTGTGGTACCTATATTTTGTGAGTTGCTCGCCAAATGTGGTATTTTCATGCATAAATAGGTACATAATGTCAAACATTACATTCTCCGACAGAGTAGATAGGTACACTGTGGGTCTGCGGTTAAAACGGAAAGTTTATCGCATTTATTACAACAACAATGTTTTAAATTATAAGCATAATAATATGTTATCGCAAATAATATGATAGTAACAATTAAAATATTGATTAATATAATGAAGGCCTATTTTAGCCTAATAGCTATTGCATAGTGACACAATTCAACACCGTCACGACTCACGACTAAAAGTAAAGCAATCTTTTTCTTTTTGAACTAATATACACATTAGTTTTCATTTAGTAATCTAATTTAACTAGATTATTTTGACCTAGTAGGTGGCCACATTGATCGCGACTTTAACCGTGGAGGTAGCAGGAGTAGGAGGGACACTTTGGCGCTTCAAAACGAGGGCCAAGGTCTGGCCAGGAGTACCACACTACAATATACCCTCTATTATTTCCCAGCTAGTGTTCAAAGCAAAGCATTGTTGTGGGCTTAGATATGGTTAACACAGCAACATTTCCAAAATAAAGTGACAGTGCCCCCTAAATTCAGACCATAATTAGACTAGTTAAAGCTAACATTACAAAACGCAACTTTTAGTTAACTTGTTGCTGAGATATTTCAACATGCGGCCCTAACTCTCACGTGTTTACTACATAACACTCGTAACTAGTTTAACTAATAAATTCAGTCAATGGGACACGTGCAATGAAATCCCACTTACTGCATTCACACCAATTGATACTGAATGACTGATGGAGCAAGTGCTTGATAGCAATGATTTGTTGGGGCACCCATTGCATCAAAGGAAGCTCAAAGTATTCCTGCCATGTACTAACACTGACTTTGTTAGAGTCGGGTAAAAATTAAGTAAAAATGCCGCCCAACACAGTAGGAAAATTAAAGGCTGATTAAGTAAAAAAAAACTAAATTAGAATGTTTACATCAGTTAGAGAAGAAAAAATTATAATGATTGCGGTGGTTATCGACGTTATAATGAACAGAATTACATATTTATCCGGTTTGTAAAGTTAATGAAATATAAATGTTAAATATTTAAAATAAGATACAAAATACCGTTATCACTTGACCGATAAGATCTATAGTGTGTTATATAACCCTTATATCTTTTGAACTAGTCACCGACAAATTCTGATATTTGGCGACAAAGTTCGACTAATATTAGCGACTCATTTTTTTGAGTTATCAGAATTAAAATCCCTGATGGTGGCCGAGCCAGTGTCAATGACACAAAGTTACACACTTTGCTAATGTTGCCTCACCTTACCTGTGCTGCCGGTCTGACTCTGCTGAGCGTGGGGTCCTGGGTTCGATTTCCGGGGCGAGAATAGTGTTATTAGGTTTTTCCATTACATATGGATAGAGTTGGAAGTTGGCGGTATGATACCTCCGTGCTTTGGGAAGCAGTCGCCGTCGGTCCAGCGCCTGATCTCTCTCCGGTCTTGTCGGATTGCAATCGGACTATGAGCTTGCACCTGTGTTTACGCACCCACTTGTGCACAAAAATATCCCCCGCGTCGGATATCTAGTCTCACCATGTAAGACTACGCTGCCTTACCAATAACTATGTTTTTTTGTTACAGCATTTACAATAATGATCTCAATGACGATACACCTGCTAGTGGGTCGGGGTCCGCAAGGCCACCCTCCTGCCTTCGACGTGACCGGCATGCCCACCCTGTTCGGCGCCTGTGTCTATTCCTTCATGTGCCACCATTCACTGCCCGGGCTCATCGCACCAATCAGAGGCAAGACAAGACTTGGACTACACCTGTTCTTCGACTACGCAATAATAGCAGTGTTTTACCTACTCCTAGCGTTCACTGGAGCATTCGCCTTTGCACATTTAAATGATTTATACACTCTCAACTTTATACCCACAGACAGCGACAACATATTCCTAGAAATAGTCGAGTATTTTCTCGCTCTGTTCCCAGTTTTTACACTGTCAACCAGTTTCCCAATTATAGCTATTACACTAAGGAATAATTTACAGAGTTTGTTCCTAGATACGTCGAGACTTGAATCGTACAATTTCATTTTGAGGAAATGTATCTTCCCTATAGTTACAGTGGTGCCTCCAGTATTGCTAACTTATTTCTTGGAGGATATTAGTATCCTCATAGAGTTTACAGGTTCGTACGCAGGTACAGGTATCCAGTACTTCATTCCGACGTTTCTAGTCGTGTCTGCGAGACGCCATTGCACGCACTTACTAGGTTTAGGAGTAGTCAATAAGTATAGAAGTCCGTTTTCCCACGTTGCATGGGCTATTTTCGTCCTGCTGTGGTCATTCGTGTGCATAATATTAGTGTCAGTACACATATTTGAGAAGAATTCATGACATTAATTTTAAGATGATTTAAGAGAATTTGGCAACGTAAATGAAATGGGTGGGTAGTCTGAATGGACCAAATCGAATGGACCGCGGTCCGTTCAGACGTAGACAAAAAATGATTACGTACGAACGGACCGGTGTCAAAAAAAAAACAAATTAATAAACTTCATCAAGTGCATTCAAGTAAGGAAGAGTGTTCACGCCATTTTGTAAGATTTCAATTTCCGAGTGGGGTTTCAAGGCAATGAGAGGTTTTCTTTGAGTGAGTATTAAAAAAAAAAAACATAGTTTTCAAGAACTCTGTGAATGGCGTTGAACTGACTACGTTACTAGGTGCCAAAGCCAAAACGCTTGAAAAAAAAAACATTGCGTCACGTCACATACGCTCCTTGACTGACACTTTCGTTTGCTTAAGCTTCCGAATATAACCATTACATCCAAGTGAAATGATGTGACGTTCCGTTCCTTGCAGTAACTTACCAAGTTCAATGCCATCTATCCAGCGACTAGGGAAGAGTTTAAAAAGAAAATCCCTCATTGCATCAGTTTTGAGAAAAACAAATGGTATAAGATCAAGATTTTTAAATATCGAATTAATGTTTTAACAAGTAATTTAAATAAACTAAAGTCATACGAAGTCTGGTGAAAAGACAATATTATGCTTATGTGTTCATATCTCTCTTCCGAGCTGTGCAGTCGTCAGCAATGGTGTTTTAATTTTATAATTAATATAGCCTTTTTAATAACAGTTGTCGACAGTACAGCCAAGCCTTTGTATTTTTGTATCAATATTACTATTTTCCCTAATAATCATATTATAACGTATTATAAATCCATTTTTAATTATCCATTAGGATATATGGCTAATATCTACTTAAGTACTCTCCGTATCAGAATAAATGTCTTAAGCTGCTGCAATATAAATTCGATTCGAATTTTAAATAATTTCGAACGAAACCATGTCTAGGTTGATAAGAGACTCTCGACATTTATCCTGGCACGGATGTTAATGTTAACTAATATAATCAATGTTACCTTTTTCCCAAAGAATAAGAAGTAAATTTCGTATTCTTTTGAAGTATTCCATGCGTATTAGAAAAGTATTTTTTATTGTTTTAATAAAGATGCATGAATACGATAAACTGCGAATCTGCCATGCACAAACAAAATATTCTCATAATTTATTAGTCGACGTGAGTTTAAAGCTTTTTTGTGATTGATACTTATCCCTAAATAAAATTGTTCGATAAGTACAATGTAGCATTTCGGCAACACCGCAATAAAGGCTGACGCACATTATTTGGGGCAGTTTGCAAGGGAAAGTAAAAATCGTGTATCCGTACCGGACTTTTTTATGGGAATGCGATGCGCTGCAACTTGTTGCCGGTGTATAGTCCCACCAACTTATCTGTTCAGCTGAAAGCGTCGCTAGTGGAGAATTTGGTATTGCCATTTAAGAAACACCAAGAAAAAAGGGAAGTATACCTTATGTTTTATTTCCAGTCTGTTTTGCCAGTCTTTCAAGTCGGGTCTCTAAATACCATAAGAATATAATATTAAGAAAGCAATCATAAATTTAAATTTGTATCTAAGAAAAATAAATAATGAACGGTACGAAATTAAATAAATATCAATCTCATTCAAGACTAACTAGCATATTATAGTGAAGTCAATATGGCTATGTTATAATTACAATACAAGTGAATAAAAATGAAACAAAAAGTGCGGACAATTGGATTTTATTTATATTTTGTAGAAATCATTTATCATGGTCTCTAAGTTCGAGCGGCCGCACTGAAGGAGTCTGTGTCGTAATCGATGTTTTCAAGCCATCTGCTGATTGCCACGATAATTCATCTTCCTAGTCACTCTAATCGCTTTCACTGTAAATTTATCTAATAATGGGCGATTAATTTTCCATATGTGGCATCACTGACCTGTCGCAGCCACAACGCGGGCACTGACTAGCGTAATGACGTTCTCTAAATAGCGGCTGTAGTTCCAATTCTGTCCACCTGTACAGCTAAGTTGGTGGCACTTTGTACATAATTATGTCATCAAGGTTTGGTTCTCTGCCTATATTTTCCACACATATTTCCGTCGATGTATTCTTCTATGACAATACACATACAGGCAATAATGTGTCTGAAGCAACTTGCAAATTATTAGTTATATTGTATGTTCTAAAGCCTTTTAATGAAATTGTGATTTTATATAGTCAATTAACGCTTGCGAGTATTCAGTGTTGTACTTAAATTCATGACAATTTTGTAACAATATGCAGGTATATCACAATAGGTAATAGAGAAGTATGGAATGTGTTGAAAATATGAATTGGGATAAGGGCAAGAGAATGATGATGCAGGTATAGTCATAATTTTTGGCCTCTATTTTGTTGTTTGCGAATTTATAAAATAGAAGAATTACGAAGTTATAATACTATTAGAAATACGTGTATAGACATAAAATGTGCATTTATGTTTTTTTTAGTCTTTCGTTTATTGGATATATTTTGTAGTTCTTTTAGATTAAGTAGGTATTTTTCTACTTTGATTTTGAATGCTAATGGTGCCAAATCGTGAGATTTATTTACATATTTTTATTTAGAATGTTTATTTTTATAATTATGAATGTTTGTGTTATATTTTTATTGTGATAGAGAACCCAGTAAAAGGAAACATTATATTGCAGTTATGTTGTGTATAATATGGAGTTTATTGTATCGACTGACTTATTAATTTATTAGCAGTACAAAATATTTTTATAACAATAAAATACCCTTGCGTGTTCAATTGTGGTTTATTTTTCTATGTTTAGTCACACCATTTGTTATCAGCATGACTAAAATAGGCAACAAGGTATTTTTTCCTATCTTGTTAGAGTACGGCCTCTGCGGCTGAATCCGACTAACGTGTGACGCTGCGAGCTGCGAGTCGAAATAATAAATGCAAACCACTTTACTAATAAAATTTTATGAACGTAAACATTCCGCATCACCCGCAAACGGACATGACACTCGCAGGGTGACAAATTTCGATGAAACAAAAACTATGATAAATTAAACGAGTACGCGCATTAAATGTAGTAACTTTTAGTAATATATTAATGTGTTAGTGTGATCATTATGATGACGATAACTGGATCTAATGATAGATAGGTGGTCGGTTAGCACAAATTATAAAATAAAATCACGCTTTGCCCCCAACGCATAGGCCCACACCCACATTTCACCAGCCTGTTGCCATCATCACCCGGCACAAATCTTGACAGATGAAATGTTGGAAAACCTTTTAAGTCCTACAACTTTACGAACCTTATAATCCAAACTATTGTCTAAGTGAAGCGGAAGCAATGGGTCAAACAACGGTAACTATACTTTTACCGTTGTTTGACCCATTGCTTCCGCTTCACGCTCCAAATACCACTGCTCACTGCATCTTACGAATCACAATACCGTTAACCCAAAGTTGCGGTAAGCAAAACAAAACGCACTCATAATGTTGAAGAATTATTTATTATTTTATCATTATACATAGTTGTCACTTATCTCGCGTACACAAGCGACAAAAGCCTTCCATAGCTCAATTGACTTTGGCATGAAGTTACATTGTATTTGTGCTGCCGCCGGCGCGGCGTGGGCCGTATGGTTTAATACTATAAGCACTAACGAGGAAGAATTTTTTCTTTCTAAAACAAGTGTGAATAGAAAATTAAAACTACTTTCCAAAATATCACTATTCAAGCGCGAATCACTGGGTAGCATTTGCAATTTTATTATTTTTCGGGAAATGTAGAATGAATACTAATAATGTAATTGTAGGTGTCACGGTAACACGTTGCTGTTGTGACGTTCGTATTTGGTGCGGAAATTAAATATTGAAACATCTACTTGCACTAAACCTAAGAGTGTAAATAATTTTCATTGATTTCATACATTGGTAACAAGAGAAAACAACATTTACTTAGGATTGATAACATAGTGAACATGTAAAGACGTCGACTATGCTAGGTGGTATGAACTGCTTGTGAGAGGAACCGCGCCAATATGACCACGACGGTGTTACTACATCATTATTATCATACTAATTAATATTTCCCGCGATAAAAACAAAATAAAATAAAAACAAAACTATAATTACATAAAAATGAGTGAATGCATTTTTTACATACAACATTACACATACATAAAATAGACATTGATGAGATACTCGTAATACTCGCACACCATTCCCTAATATTGATAAGTAGGAGCTTCAATCGTAATATTAAATAATATTGGAATTAGGAACAAAATGTTCTAGACGTTACATCTAAAATTATCTGTCTTTATTGTATCATATAATAATATTAGTGTAGCAAATATTCGAATGATAGCAATAAGCTTTGCTTCGTAAAAAGTATGTAATTTCAATAAGTACTCATAATCTAAACATTATAACGTCGAATGTTGAATTAAAAGTAGACATTACTTTGTAACAAATAAATAATATTAATCATAAATCTAAGAATCATACGATTCGCATTAGATCGAACATTTCATTTAGAATTTGATTATCATTAATTTTAGAGAGGACCGGTCGGTTTCATATCATCCGGTAATATGAACAACTAGCCCGAAGTGCGCATGCACAGCGTGGCGACTCCGAGCTCGCGACGCACGGGAGACAACATCGAGGAGCCAGCCGAGAGTAGCTCAGAACATCACAATAAATAGTATGACTACAATATATTTTTGTGTGGGCGCGGTGCCTCCGGGCGCGGGCGCGGCTATAACGTGCAGGCCGGCACCGCGATGTCGTGCCGCCGCAGCGCCGCGCGGAACGACGCCAGCGACGAGCGCAGCGTCAGGCAGAACCCGCGCGACGCCGGCACCAGCGGGAAGTCCGGCGCCGGCTCCGCCCCGCCCCCGCCCTCGCCCGACAGGCGCACCAGCCCCTCCAGGCGCGCGCACAGCGCCGGCGACTCGCTGCGCAGGTGCGTGAGGATCTCGTCGCGGAACGGCTCCGGCGGGTTCATCAGCATCTTGCTCATCGACTGCACCAGCTTGAGGAGCACCATCTCGTTGTACATGCGAGAGTTCTCTTTGCCTTGTTGTGTACCTGCGAGAGGAAAAAATTAAATTCATTTTTGATTTACCCTAGCTTAAGCCTTACATTTAATACTAGCGGACGTCACGCTGTTTCACCCGCGTAGTTCCCGTTCCCGTGGGAGTACGGGGATAAAATACAGCCTGTGTTACTCAGTAAAGACGTGGCTTAGAATTTTTGAAATCGGCGCAGTTGTTTTTTTTTGAGTTTATTCATTACAAACATACACACACACAAAAATACAAATCTTTCCTCTTTGTAATATTAGTGTAGATAACGGATTGCCGCTGGAGCCGGTTAACATTTGTAGATCTCTGATAGTCCTACCTAGGAGAATCGTGTAACCCGGCAAGGTAAAATGCTTAAATATAGGTGTTCAGCTGCAACTAGTTAGAATAGAATAGAAGAATAGAATAGAATAATCATTTATTCGTTACTGGACAGCATCAACACAATAGAGCAACACATACATATACATATAACAACAAACAGAACAATTAATTAAACAGCTCAACTGCGCTGAACGTGCCCATAACGAAAGGGTAACCAACTCAGCATATGCTGGGTGTAAAACACTCAGCGCTGGTTTTCAGTAGGCCCCCCGCAGTGACACACGGATGAGGGTAGTAGATAGTAAATAAATAATGTTATTCTATTATATGGGCGTTTCTAAGTGTGTAATAAATAAATAATATACAATGAATATTTTTGTCACTGAGGATAACATAATTATATTAGTAATAATAGACATGAAGGAACCTGCTAAATAAATAAGTACTTATCCGAAAACGAAACACACACAGTTTATTGACATGACGCACTTCGATGCAGCGTCGACCTATGCATTTTTAAAATTGCAATACCGCAATGCCATTTCAGTGAGAGTGAGACTACTGCCTGGTTGATATTATTTATTAATAGACTAATATTGCTGAGCATGAAGTTCCAAGACTAAACTAGTTATCACAATGGAATATGGAATTACAAAGGGAGTCAAAGGGAGTCGGAGAAGGATGATTGTGCAAATGTATGGGAGTTTATGTATGTGTGATTGTACACACACTTGGATTCTGGCGATCGCAGACAACGGATTTACGGATCTACCACCGCCGCGCAACTACCCACATTATTTGCCGGTGAGTTTCTATGTTAGTTAGGTTAGACGGAAGCCGACACCAACATAAGAGCTGAGCAGATGATGAGGGTTCAAACAAAGCATCTCATACGAGTCAAGGTCCTCCCGTACCTTTCTGCTTCTCATAGCCAGCTTCGTTGAAGTAGGGCTCCGCGTTGAGGATGAGCCCCTGCAGCGACACGATGACCTGCAGCAGCGAGCTGTCCTTGCCCCACACCTCCACGCCGCGCCCCGACCACGTGCCCAGCAGCGACACGCACACCTGGGGAAGGAAATACTGCTTTATGAACGACGGTAGACATTTCAGATTATACTTTGGATGTATGTATGTTATTGTATGTATAATCTAAACATGAATGATGTTAATATTTTGATTAAAAAAGTCAATTCGAAAGTGCCTGTAGTCTATTTAAAATAAATGTAGCCATATTGTTTCTAGACTTAATTTTTTTTTGTGTATGTATTTGCATGTATGTTTATTTTATAAATAGACCTAGTTTTGTTTTAAGTTTTAACCTTTTGACCGCCACAGTCGTGTATAGACGACAAACCAAAATGTGCCTAGCACGCCACGGTCGCGACTGCGTGACAGAATTTTAAACGTAAATAAATGTCATAAAACAGAATTGTTTTGTTTATTTCCCTTGTTAATTATGTACCTTGACTCTTCTTAATTTAATTAAAATGAATTGCTTTCGTTAGATTCCATCTTTAGTAACGTATGATGACAAAAAAGAAAACCAGTCATAAAGTTCGAAAAACATAGTGCCCTCGACGCCAGAGTCACCATAACAGGACACGTAGTGATGTAAGTAGCAGTCAATATAACAAGAATATCGACCTCGACGGCAACCTACGTTATATTTTATTGACTCTGAATTCTGCACTAGTAAATAAATAAAACAAGTGCAATTGAACTCTTATGTTTGAGAAATCAAGAAAATTTTATAATACTAAACTATGCGCTCTTTAGAAGTCAAGTGTTAGTTGATTATCGATTAATTGTAATGACTGAAATGCCCATCTCTATCACACTGTTGTATTGTTTGTGCCGGGGACGCCACAGTCGTCTATGCTTGACAGTCCCATGACGTCAACGCGGTTTTCTTTTAAATAGAGTAGTTCCTTTACTGTTATTAAATATCATTAGTAATGGGTGCGGTCATCCATTATTAATCTTTTATTTAATCGCTTACGTCGGATTAATCCGACAAATATTTTCGGTTCCATGACGATTTCGCCAGGGTCGTATACAGGGTTATTTGTAAAACACCGACAACCTCTCAGGACTGTGTTACTAACATCATAATCAACAACTTTTGTTCTATGACTTAAAAATTCATCAAATTTTAGTACAAAAATAAAAATATTTAAATTGAACGCTCTAAATGTTAAGAAATCTATGCGAAGCAAAAGAAAGCGATAGTACCATAGTGAGGGGAGCGGGTTCAGGGCGGCGAGGGCCCGCCCGTAAAAGCGTTCAATTTAAATATTTTTATTTTTTTATGAAAATTTGATGAACTAAAATACGATGAATTTTTAAAAGTCTAACACAGTCCTGAGAGGTTGTCGGTGTTTTACAAATAACCCTGTATATCAAAATACCACAGCTCGTTTAATGTACCTACTTTTTTATTTAATTACATAATGATGCCTTAGAGCATTTTCCTGTTAGAATACTAACCGGCAAAAGTCAGCGATGCAAAATATGTGCAGCAAAATAAAAACGGTCTGACACTCGTTTTATGTGCCAAAAATGCAAAGTTTAACTGTGCGTAGATCCATATTTTTGCGTTTATTCTATTATGACCATGACCAACCATTTAAACAAAATACCTATTATTATTTCGATATTATTAATAAATATCGGTTGCGCACCTCTAGTGCAGAGGCAAACAAATTATAAAAGCCGTGCCAGCTACGCCACTGTCATCGTAAGGTGACAAGAAAGTACGTCATGATTGAACATAGTGCTGTGATATTGACTTGGTTTTATCGATTGTTATTTTGAATTGTGGATTTAACGCCGAAACTGTGACACATATCATTATTATTTCTGTCATAAAAGACAAAGCGGGATGAAAAAAAAACTCCTGTATTATATTGTTCCGGTATAGACCTTTTATTAAAAACATACTCTAGGTTAAAAAATAAATAGTTAGAGCTTTATCGATATAATTTCGAACTCACTACTATTTTGTAGGTATTCAAGGATGAATTCATAGCTTGGCGCTGAGGGCACGCTTTTACGTTTTTGACGTGGCGGTCAAAAGGTTAATTTAAATTGTCTTGTTTGACTTTTCTTCACACTGTGTCTACATTTCTTATCCAACTTTCCTCTCGCAGGTCTGCTAGAAGAAATTTCTAAGCAATAAGCAGTACCTTTGTGCTCTTCTATGTTAATATATTGTCCTGTAAAGTATTTTGTGTGTACATAAATAAAAAATAGAAACTTAGTATCCAACTTCCCATTTTGTATCAAATATAAAGGTATTTCCTAAGAAAGATGAGCTAGCAGCGCGGTTTGTTGATTTAGTCTTCGCAAATGCGACTAATGGGCTTTTTAAAATCTCCGGAGTTTCTCAGCCGCAGCCAGTATGGCAGTAATAGTTTATAATAGACCATCCGTACCTTGCCGTCTTCATAGAGGTTAGGGTTGAGCCTGTCGGTGCAGTAGGAGTGGTAGTGGCACAGCGGCGGGGCGCGCGGGTACTCCCCGCCCAGCTGCACGTCGAACACGAACAGCCCGCCCTCGTACGGGGTCTTGGTGGGCCCGGCGATCATCACGGAGAGCAGGTCTATGCGGTCCTCGTAGCCACGGACCCATACCTGTGAAAAAACGTTGAGGTTTCACTAAGGAATAAAAAATAACACAAATCCCAAAAAAAATCTAATATACTTATGTCTAATCATAAGTATATTAATTTTTTTTTTGTGATTTGTGTATAATTTATAAAGGTTCTAAAAAGACCCTTAACGAAGCCGAAAGGCACTTGTTCTCCCCGTCATTGCGATTATTTTTTTGTTCTAGACCATACCTGAGAACCTTTGAGTTATGGAGATATTGGGAGATCAAAGTTCCAACTTTTTCTCTTTTTTGTTTTAAATACATGTTTCTCATGTAAGATTTTTACTCTCTTTTACACCTCCACGACCCCTAATAATTCCATCCATTAGCACAATGTGTTGAGTGCGTTACATTGAGTTTTACCGTAAAACGTGATTTTTCACCCAAAAAAAAGTAATTTCCCAGATTTTTTTTTTGCGTAGAGTTACTTAGTTTGATGAACTGAATGCTTGGTTGACGCCTTTGTGAAGGGTTTGTTTACACCATGTATACAGCCGGAAACTTTGACCGTCGAGATCGACACAAGTATACTTTCCTCCAACTTATGCGCACTTCATAATCCTGGCTCCAGATTATTGTTACCTAAGTTTATTTACCTATTTATTGACCTACATCTACCATTATAGCTAACCAATGCGGTAAATGCGCCTTAATGAATACTTGATGAAGATGAGACATGTCACACCACTTGAAACGAGTGAAACTTTGTGAAATCTTGATTATGTCTCGAGGTAAAACATTAAGAAGATAAAGTAGGAAGGAAGATGGTTTACGACGTGTAATTTATTGACCTACATCTACCATTATAGCTAACCAATGCGGTAAATGCGCCTTAATGAATACTTGATGAAGATGAGACATGTCACACCACTTGAAACGAGTGAAACTTTGTGAAATCTTGATTATGTCTCGAGGTAAAACATTAAGAAGATAAAGTAGGAAGGAAGATGGTTTACGACGTGTACACCTATATGTCAAAAAAAAGTATTTCGTTACACAATTATCTCGTATACAAGTGGTGTGACAGGTCTCATCTTTCGTGGCACGAGTTGTAATTGTTAATTATAACTAATTACAAACAACGCATTCCTTGTGAATTCATCTAGAGAACAACAGAATATGTCTGTCTCACTCGCTATGAGGTTGATCAAGTTAAAACGCTCACCCCTGGTGGCAGATCACTCTTGAGCAGTTTGATCTCCCTCTTCACGGCGGAGTAGAAGGTCCTGGGCTCTGAAGGCTGCAGCATGGACAGTCTGAACCGATGGGCGGCGGGCGCAGACTCCAGTATGCAGAACCCTTCGCCACCCTCCTCCTTATTCTCTTCGAGCATGGCTGCGGGGCTGGCGGTGTCCATCTCTGCCTCGTCCGTGCCTTCTGCTGTCGCGAGGGGAGCTGTGTCGGGGACGGCTGACGGTGTGAAATAAAATTATAGTTTAACATTAATAAAGGGTGTAAAAAACCTCTTAACGTAGCCGAAAGGAACTTATTCTCCCCGTCATTGCGATCATTTTTTTGTTTTACACCATACCTGGGAACCTTCTATTTACGGAGATATTGGGGGCCAAAGTTTTTAATGTAAGATTTTTTTTTTCACCTCCACGACCCCCGTACTATGCAACCCATCCATCAGCACAATGTTTTGAGTGCGTTACATTGAGTTCTATCACAAAACATGATTTTTCAACCCAAAAAAAAAAGTTGTTTCCCAGCAATAATTTTTGCGTAAAGTAACTTAGTTTGATGTACAGAATGCTTGGTTGACGGCGGTGATGAGGTTGTTTACACTCTGTATAATATGAATATGTTTAGCAACTGATGAACTGATTTGGATATTTTCAACACCGGTGTCTCTCGGCTTCAGCGTTTATTGGTAAAAGCTTTTTTTATGGATAAGTAGTTTATTGGTGTCTAACTATAGTTCTTAGTATTTTTCTCTTTTAAATTTAAATTTTTAGTTTGTAGTATAAAGTAGTCGATCGTGTTGTTTTATTGCGTAACTTATGCTATGTAGATAAGTATTTTGTACGTATACCTCTTTCTTTTGTTGTGTTTTCTTTTTCTTTTTTGTTTCGAGTGTTTTATATGCGGAAACTTGTAAATGGCCTTCAAATTCGTATGTTTTAAGAACATTGTTTATATTAGCTGTAAGTTTCCCAAACAGTATAAAATAAAATAAACTTTTACAAGTACCCTTACTGTTCGGTACGGGTACTGATAGTAAGCAATCGTTTCAAACAAAATAGTATCTATGTAGTATAAACTATCTGGTGTACAGACTGGCGCACTAGATAGCGCTGTGTGTAATGTCCAGCGATATTTTTTTTTTATTACAATATGGGCCTGCTCTTGACCTCGATCACGCCTGATGGAAAGCGATGGATGAGATCTATGATGGAGCGAGCGTGCCCAGAAGATGCCTGTTCACTCTTGCTTTGAAGGCGGGCGGGTTAAATGTGGGTGGGAACACAGACGCAGGCAGAGAGTTCCACACTTTGGCTGTGCGCATAATAAAAGTGGAGGAGAAGCGCTTAGTACGACACATCGGGATGTCAACCAAGTGCGGATGGTACGTCGCAGTACGTCTGCTAGTCCGGTGGTAAAAGGGTGATGGTGGGATCAGGTCGTGGAGCTCCTGCGCACACTCACCGAAGTACAGTCTGTAGAAGACCGACAGGCAGGCAACATTACGCCGTAGAGCTAGGCTGTGAAGCGAAGCTGCCAACGTCTCGTTATTATTCTTAAAGAGTTTCTTATAAGTAACTAGCGGACGTCACGGGGTTTCACCCGCGTAGTTCCCGTTCCCGTGGGAGTACGGGGATAAAATATAGCCTATGCTACTCAGTAAAGACGTGGCTTTCTAATTGCGAAAAAGTTTTTAAAATCGGTCGAGAAGTTTTTGAGTTTATACAAACATACACACACACACACAAAAATACAAATCTTTCCTCTTCATAATATTAGTGTAGATAAGATTTATTTAAGCTTTTGATGTTAGATGGGTTTGATGTTTGCTATCAGACTACAATCTGGCAAAGGCATGTGGAGCTTGGCACAAGCAAAGAGAGGCCTATACTCAGCAGTGGGTGAAGTCGGTTACTCACAGAGAAGACACACACGTGGGTTACGTAGTTCAAGAGCCCCATTACTATTAATATCTCACCAGTGCCGTCCATCTTCTGCGCGGTGGCAGTGGTGGCATCCTTGACATCGGCCGCCTTGCCTGCTTCCGCCTCCTCCGCCATGCTGACCACCAGCGCGCCGTACTGACTATAATGTTATGAGATTATATTATGTTCTGAACTGCAGGAGGATGTACAATGATCATCGACTTCCTAAACTAATTGATTTAAAGGGGAAGATTAAAACAATAGAACAAAAAACTAAGAAGAATTGATGGGTTACTTCTAAATGGACTTGTAAAGTACAACATGATTGAATCGAATTGATTCAATTTAAATTGCCATCGAAACTCTAAGAAGCAAAGTTATAAAAACAAACCAAGTAGTATTCCTATGACTTTAAAACTATTTGATGGTACGAAGATCATTGTACGAATTATGAATTAGGACAAAACATGATAATTACAGGGACAGATAGACAGTTTTCGATCAATGGATAAGACAGTACCAATAATATAACAAGTACCATGCATATCGTTATACAACAGGGGTTTACAAGGTTTCAAACTGGGCGTTTTTCACTATGACGAAACGTGATCTTAGCGATTGCAAAGATGCATGTGCAGGCGGGAAAATTGGGTACTAATTTAAAATCTACTGAATTTGACAGATCTTTGTGCTCAACTACTAGTGCCACACTGAACCGCAAATGATTTTCGTCATAGCAAATCAGCCCCTAAGGGCCTTGCAACACTTACATTAAACAAATATATGGTAATATAATCGGTAAACTAACAATATCGGGTTTAATCGGAAATCAGAGAAATTAAGTTACCACTTTTTATAGAGTCATCTACAAAAAAAAAATAAAAGTATATAAAACATAAAGGGTAATAAATACGCTGGAGGAACATAAGTTTTTACTAAATAGTGCTACAAAATATGCCAAACGGTAAATTATTCTACTACACATGCTTAATTATTTTTTATAAAGGCTAACTCAAACTATTTCAGTTCAGCCGTTTTCATTGGTTTAAAAAAAAAACCTTTGCCCCACACTAGGAATTTCTCCTGTATTGGGGGTGTATTTAGAAACATTTAAACTCACATACACAAACAGCCAGTCGCGGAACAACTACCAGCTCGCGTAGCAAGACCGCCGTGGAAACGGGTTTCAACGGGTCGACGAAGAATCGTCAAAATGAATGACAGATGAACAAAAGAAATCTGTCATTTTGTCGATTCTTTCTTCGAAGAAACCCGTTTCTACAGTGGTCATGCTACGCGGGATGTAGTTCATTCAAATATTTGTTGTGTGCAGTAACAAGGAATTTTGTAATATAGAAAATGTGTATTGCCTCAGGACTCAGGAGTAAATAAACGTGTTACAAAGAAAAATTGTTTTAAAAATATTTTTTTTTTTATAAAGCCATAAAGACGTCAGATAAATAATATTCTCTGTCTCGATTTGATGTCTAGTCCCTACTATCGGATCGTAGGCGTGAATTCGTGAAACTTTATGGCAAGTCGGGGCTTACAACGTCTAAGGGGTAGACTGAATAAGTTACATGTTCACTCGAGACTTGGCAATAAGGACAACCAAAATGTATAGTTACAGGAAAACGTTCTAAGAAATCTGCCATATCTTTTACAAATATACTGTTTTAAGTCTACAGAAGTTGGAAAGGAGAAATTTATTTCTACTGTAAGACAAAATAAACATGATACAAAATTATAAAGAATTTTATATTCATATACATTTGTTTAATATAAGTATTGAGCTACAGGTAAGAGGGTGGAACCAAAAATACTATCAAAACGACTATCATACTGTGGCATGTGATCATTATGAAAAAATATCGGTAGGTTATTTGAATTTGGAATTCTTTATCACTTTTCTGTTTTTTTTGTCGGTACAGTTTTTTTTCTAAATGTTTTTTATTTTACACCAGCATCATTATCGCAAAGCCTTCAGCCACTTTTCTTATTTTTTTAATAAAGTACCTTATTATTGTATTTAATTTTATTTATTATTTACAAAACCATTTATATACAGGTGAGACCCCAACCACACAGTACGACATGAAATGCATAACAATAAAATAAATAACGTAAAAAAATATATACAAATGAATGAAATAATAATTAACAACAAAAGCTTTTGGAAATCTGTACATGATGGTGTTCAAAATGTGCTGAAAATCAGTTTTATGTAACCCTTGATAACTTTATATTTTATTCTATTTTACCATATTTTAATTTGAAGAGAGAAAGCAGCCCAGTAACCGTCAAATGTTACTGTGTTAATATAGTATGTCACCAGCTTTAATCAGCATTTTAAGCATTTTTTATGTACATGTTCAGTGTGACCAGTATAATCACCACCCTGTATATATGGGACGTTATTATGTGGGATGTATAGGGAAACATTATGATTATGCGAAAAAAGCAAAAGACATGTACAGAAGCCCAAATATAACAGAAAGGAATGTAAATAAAAAACAATAAAGGAGGCTCACACTGAAAAGTGGTAGACTAAGTTCTCTTCAGAGCCGTTTGTGATTTGTTTTCTCATTAAGGCGTTAAGGAAATCGGCCAACTCTTGCGGCCTTCTCCTGCGAAATAAATGTAACCTTTATTATAACTTACATAAGGTTTAATCTTAAATGTGCCGTGGTGCCAGTGTGCAAAACTAATGACCAAGTTTCAAGTTAAAGTAATGCTGAGGCCGGATCTGATCACTATTGTCGCAAGCAGTGTTGAATCAATCACGACATGTTTGAGCTATGCAAGATTAGCCGTCGATAGAACAACGGTTTACAAATATTAGATGAAACCTTTCTTAAGGACGTGGTCAGATGCTGCGGGACTATTCGAAAGAGATACCGTGGCCCCGGAACACAAAGGGCGAGGAAGGAACATGGATGGGTTTTAGTCAGTAAAAGTCTGACACTCCCTCCTGCTCCGCCCAGAGCGGGAGAAGTCATTTGATGATTTCCCACCCTAAAAAAAAAAAAAAAGGACGTGGTCAGATTAACTAGGTATTTACTGGTGAATAGTGTCGTGTGGCTCATGGCTGAACAACTATTAAAAGATGAAGCTATAGGATCTAGAATTCATAATTATAACTTGCGAAATGTGGGTGTACAATAGTACAACTAATAGTGTAACTAATAAGTTACACTTCTGCCGACCCTTCGGGGATTACAGGTGTGATGTTATGCTATGTGAACTAAGAACAAGCTAGTTATTGTGCTCTTACCTTGTTAATCAAACTGCAGTTTAGCTCAAATTATTTAATGGCTCTTAATTTGACCACGCCCTTTTTTTATTTTATTTTTTCGGATGGGAAATCATCAAATGACTCCTCCCGCTCTGGGCGGAGCAAAACCCATCCATGTTCCTTCATCGGCCTTTGTGTTCCGGAGCTACGGTATCTCTTTCGAATAGTCCCGCAGCCCCGGGATTTGATCACGCCCTGAGATCACATTTTTAATTCTATGAATTATGTTTATTTCATTACACAAGTTGTAAACAGGCCCTTCACGAAACCGTCAGTCAACTATTCTGTACATCAAACTAAGTAACTCTACGCAAAAGTATTTCTGCCCGCGTAGCATGACCACTGTAGAAACGAAAGAGAATCGACAAATCTTTTGTTCTTCTGTCATTTTGTCGATTCAATGACAGATGAACAAAAGATTTGTCGATTCTCTTTCGTTTCTATGGTGGTCATGCTAAGCGGGCTGGGAAACGACTTTTTTTTTTCGTGAAAAATCACGGTTTACGGCACAACATAAAGTACTGATTGAATAGTACAAGAGCCATGTAGGTATTTAAAATAAAGTTATTATAACAAACTTGTGCAAAACTTGGACCGCAATGACGGTGAGAACTTGCTAAGGGTCTGTTTACACCAATTAGACTAAGATCCGGCCATTGCAAAAAAATACAAAACTTTTCTTGTCAGCTCTAATAACTATTCTCCAGGTCTGCAAATCAAATTATTGGTCAGTTCGCAAGCTAGTGCAGGGGCTTACCGGCTAACTTCGGTGTGTGCTTTGATGAGCTGCGCGTGTATGAGTGAGCACAGTTTGTAGCAGACGTTCTTGCCCTGGCCCTGCTCGCCGTCAGACTCCGTAGTAGCTGGTAAAACAGGTTCTCATGTTAGCTTGGAACAGCTAAAGGTTGAAAATTAGTTCTAAACCAAACGTGGTTCTTATTTTTAGTACGAGAAAATTATTATCTTTTTTATTTTCTGATGGGCTTGCAAAATAATTTAGACACAGTACTTTAAAGAAAGCACCCAATTGAATATTTGACACGCATGAGATCAGAATGAAGATTTTTTTTATCTTTTTCATGATGAAAATCTTTGTCCTTTTAGAAACTACACGGACGCCTGAACTTGTTGCAGTGGAGACATAAACATGCAAGAGGGATCTCGAATATTGTGTTGTCTTGCTCCATCGTAAGGCCCGGTTTTTACCGAAGTGGAGACGAGTCGAGCCGAGATCCGTACAAGATTTGACCAATCACAGGAGAGAAGACATCATTACGAGATGTGGATTTCCACCAATGTGATTATTCGATTCCTAAGTGTAACTTTTAACGAAGGTTTGCTCACCATTATCACCAACAACGGCACTGTCTGGCACAACGGTGTTCGAGCCGGTGGCCTGTGCCGACTCTATGTTCAAATGCAACTGCTTCTTCGACACCGTACACTCCACCTAGAAAGTAATTTAGAATTCATTTAAAATCTGGCATTCTTCGGAGCGAATATAGAAATAAAATAAATAAATAAATATCGATGGACATTACACACAGCGCCATCTAGATGTAACTAACTCAACTTTTGAATCCCATCCTTTATTGGTGAAATAAAAATTACACGCTATCGTATTGTACTTATCCAGCGATAATGTTCCTGAGATGTATTAAATCTTGCAATGTTATTTATGTTATGTAAAATACTACACATTCAAAGACTCACACTACCCCTACAAATTCGTAGTCTCTTCGGGGGCCGCACTATGCTGCTATGGGGGCCGCGTTTCCACTTTGTCGTGACGACAGATAATCGTGTAGTTTTAAGTGTCGTGGCTTGTGTATTTAAATGGAGGTGTTCACATATAGGACGACGCGATTACTGTCGTCCACGACTTTTGCCAACTAAAAACCAACGATAAATTAATCGTCACGACATAGCAGGACGCCGGTTTAAGGTGAACGCACACTTTTCCACGGCGAAAGAACCAACCGCGCCGAAAGAAACATTTTCTCATGCGTATAACGTTATCTATCAAGTCAAGTCATTCTAAAATTCGATTCTTTCGGCTCTTTCGCTTCCTTCGGCTCTGATAAGTGTGTGTTCACCTTTAAAATCATCATGATTCCGTTGTCAAAATGGAGTGTTATCGGTCATGTATCTATCCTTCTCTTTCTCACAATGAATTGTTTAAACCATCATTTTATGACATTGATCTACAAAGACACATCACCTGCATCGGCTCCACAGTAACATTCGCCGCGATGATGGCCCTCGTCCCATCGCTGCACATCATCGGCTTGTCCATGTCCTCGTCCACGAGCATGGGGTCGGGCGGCGGGGAGGCGGGGGAGGCGGGACAGGCGGGGGCGGCGGGGTCGGCGGGCGCGAACAGGCGCGCGAGCTGCTCGTGCACGCGCCGCTCGCCCGCGCGGGGCGTGCTAGCGCCGCGCTCGCGCACGCGCTCTAGGAGACCCTGAGCGGACAGCCATACATACATTCGCAGTACTGACATGTAGCCAACGTAACATCACACCCGTCAAATACACGTCAAATTCAAGTAGCACTTATATTAACAGATACTCAAAAGTGACATTTGGCCATAAGAAATTTAAAGTTTAGGAGCTGCTCAAATGTTAAGCAGCCTAAGGGCTGCTTAACATTTGAGCAGCTCCTAAACTTTAGATTTTGAGTGACGTTTCAGTATTCGGAGGTTAGTCTCACGTTATAAGGGGCGAGCCTATTGCCATCAACCAGCCACAAATCCAGGCTATGTGGCTGCTACTGATACATTCCTTATGGAAAAACATAACACTGTCCATCCTGGGAAAATTTCTCGAATAGCCTGCTTCTCAAATCCAAAACAAACTAATTTCTCCAAATTAATAAAGACTAGAATACTTGTAAGTTATTCAAATAGGTTTCATGTAGTATGGTTTGATAAGGTGTTAAGATTCAGCCTATATCGGATACCACAAAACTTACCAAAAAGTGATCCTCATGGAAGAAGGATGTTCCCATTAAGCGGTCTAAAAATCGGCAATCTTTGTACAAGTTTAACAGCTTGCGCATTATCTGAAAATAACATACATCTTTAGAGAGCTTATGTTTATAATTTACGTTCACATGTACCATTGGATACAATGGTGGCAGTCTTAAGATATTTACATCACAAAAAATACATAAAATATTTAAACTTTAATTGGAGAGGCTTTTGCCCAGCAGTGGGACAAAAAGGAGAATTAAAATAAAATAAAAAATAATATGGCTTTCCCTGATTGGTCGATTTCCAAAAGAAATATCAATAATAGAAGGGTGGAATACAACGACGCACATACGGTTACCACGTGTGCAGTACAGTCACGACCAATACAGGATGTAAACCACCTCATCACGAAGCCGTCAACCAAGCATTCTGTAGGTACATCAAACTAAGTAACTTTACGCAAAAATTTTGGGGTGAAAAATCATGTTTTGTGGTAAACTCAATGTAACGCACTCAAAACATTGTGCTGATAGATGGATTGCATATCTGTGATATATGATTGTCGTAGAGGTGTTTAAAGTAAAAATCTTACATTAAAAACTTGGAATAAAAAAAAAAACTTTTCAAAAAGTTGTAACTTTGACCCCCAATATCAATACCAGGTATGGTGTAGAACAACAAAATGATCTCAATGATTGGAAGAACAAGTGCCTTTCGGCTTCGTTAAGAGGTTTTTTAGAGCCTCTAAGTATACCTACACTTTCCTAAATTTAACCTTTTGACCGCCACGTCAAAAACGAAAAGGCGTGCCCTCGGCACCAAGCTATGAATTCATCCTTTAATACCTACAAAATAGTAGTGAGTTCGAAATTATATCGATAAAGCACTATTTATTTTTTTAACATAGAGTATGTTTTTAATAAAAGGTCTATAGCGGAATAATATAATACAGGAGTTTTATTTCATTCCGCTTTGTCTTTTATGACAAATAATAATGATATGTGTCACAGTTTCGGCGTTAAATTCACAATTCAAAACCACAATCGATAAAACCAAGTCAATACCATCACAGCACTATGTTCAATCATGACGTACTTTCTTGTCACCTTATGATGACAGTGCCGTAGCTGGCACGGCTTTTTTAATTTGCTCGCCTCTGTACTAGAGGTGCGCAATCGATACTTATGAATAATGTCGAAATATTAATAGGTATTTCGTTTTAATGGTTGGTCATGGTCATAATAGACGAAACGCAAAAATATGTATCTACGCACAGTTAAAGTTTGCATTTTTGGCACATAAAACGAGTGTCAGACCATATTTATCTTGCTGCACATATTTTGCATTGCTGAGGAAAATGCTCTAAGGCATCATTATGCAATTAAATAAAACGAGCTATTTTGTTCATTTTTTTTTAAATTTATTTTTTTACTTTAAACACCTCCACGACCCCCGTATTATTCAATCCATCCATCAGCACAATGTTTTAAGTGCGTTACATTGAGTTTTACCACAAAACATGATTTTTCACCCCAAAAAGAAAAGTCGTTTCCCAGCAATAATTTTTGCTTAAAGTTACTTAGTTTGATGTAAAGTTACTTAGTGTGATGCTTGGTTGACGGCGTGATGAGGTTGTTTACACTCTGTATACGACCCTGACGAAATCGTCATGGACCCGAAAATATTTGTAGGATTAATCCGTACCGTACCGACGTAAGCGGTTAAATAAAAGGTTAATAGTGGATGACCGCATCCATTACTAATAATATTTAATAACAGTAAAGGAACTAATCTATTTAAAAAAAAAAAACCGCGTTTGACGTCACAGTACTGTCAAACATAGACGAATGTAGCGTCCCCGGCACAGAAAATACAACAGTGTGATAGAGATGGGCATTAGTCATTAAAATTAATCGATAATCAACTAACACTCGACTTTTATAGAGCGCATAGTTCAATATTATAAAATTTTCTTGATTTCTCAAACAAAAGTTCAATAGCAAATATTTTAATTATTTACTAGTGCAGAATACAGAGTGAATTAAATATAACGTAGGTTGCCGTCGAGGTCGATATTCTTGTTATATTGACTGCTACTAACATCACTACGTGGCCTGTTATGGTGACTGTGGCGTCGAGGGCACTATGTATTATTTTTTATCATCTTACGTTACTAAAGATGAAATCTAACGAAAACAATTCACTTCAAAGAAATTAAGAAGAGTCAAGGTACATAATTAACAAGGGAAATAAACAAAACAATGCTGTTTTAAGACATTTATTTACCTTTAAAATTCTGTCACGCAGTTCGCGACCGTGGCGTGCTAGGCACATTTTTTTTGTCGTCTATACACGACTGTGGCGGTCAAAAGGTTAAAAGCAGAAAGGCGATTGTAACTTGGAGATGGATCTTCTTGGGTTCCGAAATATTATGTTCGTAATAAAATGAAATTTTAATTAGGATAGTACGAGAAAACACTTTTAAAAGTGTTTACGTATTGGTGCCCTTGACTATACATCATTCCGACTTCCGACCCCCACATAGACATGTTTCATCACTAAATATTATAAAACTAAGTCCCCCACAGCGTCTGTCTGTCCCTATGTATGCTTAGATCTTTAAAACCACGCAACGGATTTTGATGCTGGTTTTTTAAGCCGCGGACATCAGTTAGTAGGTATTAAAAAAAACACAGATGTTTCATACAAGTTGACCAAGTAGGTATTGCACTTTTATAGGAAACAGCAAGTTTTTTTTAATTACCGGTGAAAAAATTATATGTGTATGCCCCCCCGGTCTGAATGATGTACTGACACGTGGTAACCGTTTGTGCGTCGATGTCAATTTCACCCTGTATATTGTAAACGAACAGATTATGACACAAGAATCACGTCCGTATCGACCAGTAATGAAACGGCCTATAACAGTAAGAAGTTGGTTTTTAAATGCAATCCGGGGCTGCCAAAAAATGATTATATATTATATAAATCGTTATTTTGCGACACGGATCTAAATGAAATCGATTGAAGTGGAGATATAGAGGGATGAAATACGGACTAGATTTTAAGTCTTCAGTCACTTCAACTCTAGTCCATATTTTATCTACAAGTAGCGCCGTCAACCAAGTTCATTTACGGCCATTTTCAATAACTTACTAGCCGGTTTCGGTAGGTTGCTATCTCTGTCTATTTGACATTTTGCTTACTGGACGGTTAGAAACAAAACGTAACAGAACAGCTTTTTTGATTTTTCTATGAATCAAGTGACAGGTAGGTGACGCGGATAGGATATTCTTTGTTTTTATAGAAACACCGATAGCTACGAGATAAGGCACATTAACCAACAGTAATACGTAAGTAAGTTATAGAAAACGGCCGTTAGACGCAAAACCATGTCGCATTGTAGTTTGGAATGCCAATAGATTTAAATATTTGTTGTTTATCTTTAAATTAAAATCTTTAAAACATTTTTAAGAAAAATTAAGAGGGGGAAAAATAAATAAAAGAATAGATGTTTTATTCAATAACTTTTAATATTTAAGTAGTGGCTATTTTCTCAAAATAAAAACAAAAATAAAAAATCATGATATTTAATGTAAATAAATAAGTCATTAATGAAACCAAAATGAGGAAGCCAACGAAGATCAGGTAAGATTATTCAGGCAGCACTTGTATTTTTTTTCTAAACTTCCTGATTCATCCAGTGTTTCCAAGCTAGGAGTGAGGGCCTTTGAAAGTATCCCAGAAGTCAATATGCCAAACAAAATATAATCGGTGCATTGCTCAAAACCATGACTATATTCCATATAATCGTGACTTTGTAGTCGCAGCAACATAACACTTAATAAATCACACTGCACGATTTCCCAAGGCCTTGCGCACACCAGCCCGGCGCCGGCAAAAGTATCCTTCGACATACTGAGAGCGCATCCCGAAGTGCGCCATGTCGCCGGATGCTTCGGGATGCCAAGGCGTCTTGCGGTTTACTGCACCTTCCTGCTGAATTTCAAATTATACCGCTCCCAACTTGAATGATTGTGCACATGAATGTGATGCATTTGAAATGATTACTAATGTTAAGCATTGCAGAAAAACAGCAACTCAAATTAGAACAATAAATCACTAGAAATTCTAGCTCGGAGTTCTGCCACCACCGCGCTGAGACACAAGCCGACACGTCGCGTCGGCATGCCGAAGCATCCTTTGTCACCGATCCCGGACATTACGGGAGAAATTGAAATCTGAGCAACATTACACGCACGTTGTAATATAGTTAGGAAAGAAAAAGATACTTTTGCGGTGTCGGTCCGGGGCGCGCCGGGCCTCGCCACCTACCTCCTGCGTCTCGAGGGCGGGCTCTTTGGCGAACAAGGCTAGCAGCTGCCGCAGCGAGTCGTGCAGGCGCTGGATGAGCGCGGCCAAGGGCGGCTTTAACAACCAGGGCACGTCGGACCCGCGCTCTACGCCCGCACCCGCTAGTGCCACGTCCACCGAGGGCGAGCGTAGCCACCTTAACAGAGATAGTACTTTTACCTCTTGACTCTGTAACGTGGGGTGTTTAGCGAACATCTCTTCTAGTTTCCTCATGGCGATGCGGCCGCGCTCGATGTGTGCGGCCACGCGCGGCTCCAGCAGGCGAGGCACCTCGGGGACCCCGGGCCCCGCGGGCCCTGGCCCCGCGCAGGGGCCCGGCCCCGCGCAGGGGCCCGCGCCCGTGCACGTGCCGCACTCCGGCGCCGGCACGGCAGCGGCCACCACCACGACTTCTGTATTCAAAAAATACAACGATTAAACGACGACTCAGCAATCGTAAATCAGGACGCCTTCACGATAGGTGGAGCGATCTTCGCAAGGTGGCTAGTAGCAATTGGATTAAAGTAGACGAGAAAGGAGTTGAATGGCGTGCCATTGGAGAGGTCTATGTCCCACAGTGGATTACTTTAAAAAACGAAGCAGGAAGGGGTGCTAGTATTGTTTTATAACGCTCCGGCGTAGTACCGTCGTCATCGCATGGCGTCGTGCGTGGCGTTGCTCGTATGGCAGTCATGCGTTGCGCTATGGTTAGAGAGTCAGCACAGTACATACCGTTGTTGTGCGGCGCCTGCTCGTGCGGCGTGGGCGTGCGCGGCTCGGGCTCGTGCGCGGAGCTCTGCGTCTCCCACGAGTCCTCCGACGCCGAGCCTTCAGAGCCCCAAAGTTCACCTTCTTCGCTGTCGTACTCGCCCACCTGATAAAATTTTATTATAATATACAGTGAATATCAGAAAAAAGCGATACCCTAGTTAATAGAGCAAAATGGCCAAGTATTGCATGTAGCCCCATTCCATCGGTTTATAATATAAGGTTTTATTATGATAAAAAAAACTTTTTTGCAAAAAATAAAACCGACTTCAAAAAACACAAAAAAAGAAAAAATAACTTAAGATTCAGAAGTCGGAGACCTTTGTTTGTTTTTTTTTGTCTGCGACCGTTTTATTTTTTGTACTTAAAAAAGTATTTTTTTTTCTATTATTATTTATACAACATGTAACATAATTAACGCACATCCTGAAATTACTTTGTTCAGAATCGTTTACTGAATCGATTTCTATAATTTTTAATATAGGTAATTTTTTATCCCAAAAATAATTAAAGCTACGTAATTTATAGTCACACTACCCCTGTATAGTCCAAGCAAACTGAAATGGACCGTAACTCAAGGCAATAAGACTTTTAAAAGTGCAGTTTTATTTGTATTAATACAAATTCCGCCATTCAATACAAAATAAAGAAAAATGAACCTTGTTTCAAGTAAGTTAAAGTCGTTACAAATACAGTAAGGTAAACTTGGCGATTCAACCGCACGCACACTAAACAGGCACTCGTTAAAGGACACAATCTTCGATCAATAATAGTACTAGATTCCCGATAAGCGCTTCAAAAACGGCTAGAAAAATAAGACCACAAATACTTTTGTGGTCTTATTTCAAATTAGTATGGTCCAATCATAGCCAACATGAAGACGTCAAAGCGCCGCAGTGCGCGTTCAAAAACAGTGTAAATAACCACCGTAACACCAAGGTATTGGAAGGAATATCTTATTTTTGGTAAGTATATATCATGTAGGTATTTTTCATAAAATAAAAACAGAATTAAATAGTAAATATAAATTTATTATCTAATATTATAATTGTTTGGCCAATGTTTGCTACAACGCACCAACTATTGTATCAAACATCGACAGTTCTTGAACAGGGAAATGCATGGAGTAGTGTTGTTATTTTATAAGTTTATGTTTGTTTGTAGATTTCCTAGTGACCCATTTCGCTGTGCAGAAAGAGGAGAAGATATGTACAACCCTTTTAAAAAAGAAAATTCATTTTGACAGATTCGACATTACTGGAAACACGCAAAGGCGTGGATTATTAAAAACAGCGGTTCCCAAATAGCACGTAATTATTATAAAGTATTAAAATAGTTGGTGTAAGATAACGTTTCATTTACGTACGATAAGATGACTTTTTTTTAGATTCACGGACCATAGAAGATAATTGACGAAAGATTTATCAAATCAGGTTTTGTAAAAATATTTATCAGATGAAACTATTTAATTAAATACGTAGGTATTTTTAAAATGTAATAGCGGTAATGTAAAATAGTCTCTACTACTTTTTTGAGTCGGTCAAAAATATTTGCCACCGTACAAAACAAAACTAAAAAAAAAAAATTCGGCAACTCTACGTCTTTCAATACTTTCTGTGTTCTGAGCATTGAAATGTGACACCAAGAACTACTTCTAGTTCCACAATAGAATAAGCATGAAATTGTAAACAAAAGTGTTTTAAACTTATAATTTAGACTTTAAGTTTTATTTTAGAATAAATAGTTTTGTACTGATGACTTTTTAGTTTCAAGCGACTTTTTAAATTTATTCCTTTTATCCTTTCTCCGATGGAAGGACTTAAACAAATACATTTTGCAATGGTAATTAAACTTTATGTGTAAGGATTAAGGTTTATAATAAACTGTAGTTGTTAATATTATTGAACTTTTTTCCAAGAAACATAGATGTTTACGTGTGTGCAAACGTGGCCACTTCAGCGACATATTTTTGTTCCTGATCCTTAATCTAGTACTATTATTGATCGAAGGACACAATAGATAAACCAACAAAATGCAAAATATGTCATACTTGTTTTCGTTGACTTTCTCGTGCAAATTAAAAACCTGGGATAGAGCGAGATGACACCATGACACCGGGCGGCGCCGCCACCGGCGCCTACGATCAACGCTAACTTAAATAAATGTAAACAATATTTAGTCACGGGCGAACTTCCGTACAGTGTATGCAAATAGTCTTTCGCGCGCGATTTCTTTCCAATAATTGACACAAAATGTTCAGTGAAATGGTGACTAATGGTGAGGACTGTGGCACAGTGCAGTGTGGTGATAATGTGGTTCTAGCTGGCAGAACATTCCAAGTCAACCAAAGGTATGGTACAAGATTAGACCGCAGGGTAGGACTATGTTAGCTGCTACTTCGTGGCCATGGAACGTTCCGTCCGAACACAGCCATCGACAGGGGAGCCGATTGGCGTACACGTAGGTACTCGTTTTCAAAACGAAATATGGGATTAATTCGATGAGAATCCCCAATCAGCTGATTTTACGACTTTTTTTGTGGGGACGTATTAAATCGTTAGTTTATTTTAGTGCGACAACAAGACGTGCTGAGGATCTAAAAAATAGGATAGTGAACGCTTTTGCTAAAAAATGACGAAGTGCTTTCTAAATTACAACATCATTCATCATCATCATCATTTCAGCCGAAAGACGTCCACTGCTGGACATAGGCCTCCCCCAAGTGTCGCCACATTGACCGGTCCCATGCGACTCGCATCCAGCGGACTCCCGCAACCTTCACCAGGTCATCGGTCCACCTAGTGGGAGGTCTTCCAACGCAACGTCTTCCGGTTCGCGGTCGCCACTCCAGAACTTTTCGGCCCCATCGGCCATCCGTTCTGCGAGCAATGTGACCTGCCCACTGCCACTTAAGTTTGGCAATTCTTCGGGCTACGTCGGTAACCTTGGTTCTCTTGCGGATGTCTTCATTTCTGATTCGATCGCGCAGGGAAACTCCGAGCATAGCCCTCTCCATTGCCCTTTGGGTGACTTTAAAAGACTTCTAAATTACAACATCAATTAAGAAAACAGGCATTAAAATGTATTGAAGTTGAGTCGAGCGACGACGTTAACAGCTGTCTCGAACGCGAGCGACTACCTACTAGGCATACGACTCACACAGTCGCATACGTAGGTATGAGACCTACGTATGCGACTGTGTGCGTTCGTTGATTTGTACTGTGACTACAACATTCTTCCGGAATTAGGAAAACTAATTTATTTAATAATCATTGCCTAGACATGTTTAATTAAAAATTCAGTGCATGTATTATGATTATAACATAATAAACTAATTGGGGTGTCTGAGGGTGTGCGGTAATTACGTAACATGTTGTATACATTGTTAACAATACATGTCATAGTAATAGTCTTATCCCCAATAAATGGAACTTAATATACCTAAACACATCTGCGTATCCCGCAGAGCATACAGGCGTGATGTTATGTCATGATTTTGAAACAATAAACATCCAAGCGATTGCAGCAATCACGACCGATTTACTGTCTATTTTTGAAGAATTCCCTTGTATATCTCCGAAGATCAGCATCAGATCTTCACCAAATTATAATGAGACCACCTCAGGAGAATATTCTTTCAAATAAAAAAGAATTTTGAGAATCGCTCCACAAATGGGGGAGAAATCGATGAACATACATAAAATAAGACCACACGACTGAAGTAAAAGAGATCATAAAAAAAATGAAAACTACTGGGCCAAACTATGTTAAATTTTATGGAACTAAATGGCAACTATTCCGCATCAAACTAAAGAAGAATCACGTAAATCGGATCATAAATGTCAGCGTTATCGAATTGAGAACGTCCTCCTTTTTGGAGTGGGTTAAAAACTACTTACTGCATTACAACTTAATACAAATGAGAGGGATAGGCTAACAATAATCGAATAACATTGAGAAGGATTTTTTAGGATTCTGAAGGTGTTCTCAATTTGATTAATCTTAGTTAATTATAACTACATGTTACCTTGTATAGATCTTGAGGCCAGCACATACTCGTGTGTCCGTCTACCCACCATACTTTGACGCGGCCGGACGGGAAGTTGTCAATCACCTGAAAGCAAAGGATTATTCTATATGTTCAGGTTTTTAAGTTCTACCCACTGTTAATACAAGGTGTAAACGGGGGTCCGTTTTGATTAATAGATGAGAAACCAGCATAACTATTCACAACGGTTCGATTCGATTTTCGATTTGGAAAGTCGTATATGTCTATCTCGCTCGATTAAAATAAAATAAAATAAAAATAGCCTTTATTCTACCACAATTTAACAATTTCATATTTGAACGTAGCTTTCAAAATAATCACAATTTACTTAATTATTATACAGGGTGTTACAGTAGTCGCGTGCCATAGCTTAGGCGTGAGTTCAGTATCGTTAAAGGAAACCGAAAAAAAAAAAAAATAATTGAAAAATCAACCTAATTTAGTACCTACTAACTTAAAATAGCAATCGTTTAGAATTAAAATTATTTTATATTGCTATTTGAAGTTGGTAGGTACTAAATAAGGTTGATCTTTCAATATTTTTTTAATGTTTTTATTTTATTTTTTTCGATTTCCTTTATCGATACTAAACTTACCCCTAAGCTATGGCACGCGACTACTTTAACACCCTGTATAGAGTACAATTGCATTTAAGTTTATGAAAATAATAAAAATATAAATTATCACTTTCATACATATTTCATTAACGAATAAAAATTATCATTTTCATACATAAATCAATTTCATTATTAAATTTAAAAAATATAATTTTCATGCATTATTATAGAGTTGTGAGGCAGGCCGAAAAAAGCGATGGGAGGACATATTTAAGGAAAGATGTGGACCAGACTGGAGAAGACAGACTAGAGACAGAGACAACTGGAGGAAGCTGGGGGAGGCCTACGCCAGAGGCGACTTCCACAAATTAAATAAAGGAAAATATATAATAATGCATCTCGCTCGATTACGTAATGTCAAAAAAAGATAGACATAGGACTTTCCGAATCGAAAATCGAATCGAAGCGTTATGAATAAGGGGCCTGGAGTACTTGACGTGCTTACCTGTCCCGCAGTGCAGTTGGCATCTTCCCCGGTAAAGTTGGCAACCCTGATGACGACCGTGCCGGGTCGGTACTGGAAGTCTGGGTGATCCTTCAGGTCATACACGCTGACTTCGCTCTCATGCAGCATTTGTGGACTACGACAAAAAATAAGGAAGCTGTAAGGAGTTCGTCCGAGGAACCAGAAACTCTTCCCGGATTTCCGGTGGCTTTTGGCAGGCCTTTGCTCAGCAGTTGAATAGTAAAGGCTATCACGCACAATGGTCCACTTTAGGGACTAAGTTCGGAAACCTACACTCCATGAAGATAAAGAAAGGTTTTTTTTTATTTTAAGATTGAATTTTGATGACAGATCCTGACGTTAATGTTCGGTAACATCGTTCAGATAAAACGCGTCACGGTAAAGACGGGCGACTTAGTTGGGGTTTGTCTCTTTTTCCGGAAAATTCTGATTAGTATTGGCCTTTATACTCGTAAAATAGCTTCGCAGACATATTTTTTAACTTGGGGGTTGAGGGCAAGACGTAAAGGTCGTCGTCTTCCAGAACAAAGTGCGGATCGATATATGGATAAGACGGATGTTGAGTCTGGTGCCCACTACCCGACGGTTGTTACCTTGTTTCCGCATATATGTATGTATGTTAATAGCGTACAATACTTCTGATATCGCGAAGGAGGATACGTCAGTGTGGTATGTATGTGGCGGTATTAAGTTTTCGCCACAACGTAACATCACGCCTGTAATCTCCGAAGGGTTAGACAGAGGTGTACCTAATAGTACACACACATTTCGCCAGTTATGTTTAAGTCCCATGTAACAGAGGGTGAGCCTAATGCCATCAACCGGGGACAAATCCAGACTCCGTGGCGGCTACTGAGAAATTCCTGATAGAAAAATCAAATAACACTTTACCCGACCTGGGAATCGAACCCATGAATTCATGCTCAGCAGTCGCGCTTGCGACCACTAGACCTTCGAGGCAGTCGCCACAACTATATTAAAATATAGTTTTCATCCCATCTATTCGAAAAGGAGGACTTGGTTCGCCTTTAGGTGCGCCCAAAGGTGGTGTTTTCTATAAGAAACTTTTAGCGGACAGTAATGAGTTTTTAATCCTCTTTATAAGTGCGCCGCATTTATCATTGCCGCGCACTTTTTGAATTTGGATCATCTTATTGTTGAACGCCAAAGAAATCGAACGCAAATATTGTTTGAATAAAGACTGGCTGGTACGATGGCCAATAATAGTCGCGCCGCCGGCAGAATAAAAAAAAAAAAAGAAATCAAATTAAAAACGCGCGAACTACAGCCCGCGTTTTCGTCAATTTTCACGGATTGTAGAAATTCATGGTTTATTTTTTTGAAAAATTAGTTCCTCAAGTGACAGTGAATAAAATAAATATGAGGCGCCATTTATTTTCTCATAGTGGGTGATGAAAAGTAGAGTGTATTACTCGGGCGCAAAATATATTTTTGGCTCGGGCGACGTACTTTGAATCCCTCGCTACGTTCAGGATTCTACTAAAGAATCCCTCACTTCGCTCTGGATTCAAAAAGCGCCCTCGCCGTCAAAATAATATTTTGCTCCTTTATGATACAATCTACTATATATCGCACAATAACTTATACAATAATAATATCTTTGCGCTCTTTCTATCTCTATGTATTTTCCTTTAATAAGTATTTTATGTACATAAATAAATAATGTATGTAACTCACACTGGCTCGTCAGCGCTGGTGTAGGTGCGGTACCAATGCACGATGGCTGTCCTCCCGTGATGGTCCACACGCTGAACCACGCCGTACTCTCTGTGCTTCAGCTGTTCAATAACAAGAATACATTAAGGTGACACTTGTCGACATTTTTTCCATAGAAATTTCGGGAGCGTATTACTCCACTGTTTGACACTGTTAAACAAAGTTTAACATGATATCGTTTTATTTCATTATTAATTTTGACTGTGCGGAAACAGAATAGTAAAATAAAAAGCCATTAAAAAGTTACGAGCTACCAAAGATTCGTTTTTATTGCCAATTTTAACGCAACTTTGGGCGTAAAATAGGAATAAAAGAATACAATTTGTAAATAAAATGTTGTATATACAAATGAAATTAAATGAAATGATGTTTATTTTTGCAAGTAGGTTTTTACAAACACTTTCAACGTCATTTTTTTTTAAACTAGATGGGGCCGGTGTTTTGTACCTGACTACTCTGAGAAGAAACAGCCGAAACAAACTCAGAGGTCACAGTCTCTTTTGAAGTGCAGACATAATCTTGCTCAATTCACATGAGGACTATGCAGATTGTGATGTCTGAGATGGTCTTTAGAACCACACAGATTTGAGTGGACTTGTCCAGTCAGTGCAAGCATTTGTCAGTTATCGTGTAGCTCGACTTATAACTCAAGGAGCTCAACGAAACGACGAACAATACCAAAGAAAGAACATTTGGGTAGGTCGCTTAGAGTACTCAAACTGCCAGACAGTCGTGGGGTTAAAAAAAACTATGACTCTAAATAATAATAAAAATATGTACAAGTAACAACCTGTAACCGTTACAGGGCGTCAAAAAATTCGTCCACATTGCTGTCAACAGGAAAAGTGCCCAGAAGGCTGGCAGCATTGCCACGTTGGATGGCAATGCTGATTCTTTGGACAAAAAAAAGGGGCCCGCCCTCTGGTCACGTGAAGAGTCGACCAACCGCTTGGCGATTTCTCGAAATACTAGGTGGGTACTCGGACCCCATGGCCCTAGTGTTTCAACCCCAAACGGCTCAAACACATAATTACCAATTAAATTAATAAAAGAATTGACAAATTTACAAAACAAAGCCGGTACCGACAAAGCGCAACTATCGAAGAATTCAATAAATTTTATTTGTAAGTGATTTATGCAGTGGTTTGACACGATGAGACAGTGTGCTTTGTGGCCACGCCCACCAGCGAGTTCGAGCCCGCAACTTGCGCTACCTTAGAGCTAGATGTCTTAAATTTTGTATTACCCTGTATTTTTGGCTAGGATTAATTGAATTTCTTTTTTTTCCTGTAATTTTTAACTTTTTTTTTTTTGTTTTTTTTTTTTTTTTTTTTAATTTTCACATTTATTTTGTAACAAGAAAAACCCAGATAGTTGAAAGTTGACTCAAAGTCACTAAGAGCAGTTAAAGTACTAACGTGTTGATTTTCCTCGACGTTAGCTGCCCCGCTGACCACAAAGTCGCCCGGGAAACACTCCTGCCCGTCCAAGTGATGTATCGGGTACAGTTGTGTGGATGGAATGCCCATTTCTATCGTACCGTCCTGTAAATAGATAGGAAATAAATGCTTCAGACGACTCCGTCGCAGAATGTGCAGCGTGTGAAATACAAATGAAAATTACATTTCGAAAAAGTAACATGCGGAAATATTAGTATTTGAAAGGAGACAATTTTTTTTAGGCCGCTTGGATGTTGCAGTTTTTATTCATATTACACCAAAAAAAAAAGTAAACATTTTATTATAGTAATAAACGAAAGATTACATAGAAACGAAACCGGAATCTTAAAATCACAATAAATAAGTTATATTATGATTTTTTTTTGCGAGTCAAATCATTCCTGTTGTGGTCGACAGCTGAGGGGACATGTGACGTACCTGCCACACGACGTTAGCGCGGCTGGTGGTGTGCAGCGTCTCGACCACCACGCGGTCGCCCAGGCGCGGCGGCGGCGCGGGCGGCGCGCGTCGCACGGTGCGCTTGAGCCGCTTGCCGCGCAGCAGGCGCACGGCCAGCTGAGGGGAGCGCTTGCCGCGTGCCGATGCCGCTGATGAGCAGCGTGATGACCATGTTGCACCGCTAAGGGGATTCAATCAATGATTAAGGCTGAAACTACAAGAAGGACCGGGTACGTTCATTTGGACGTGAACGGCGTGCTCAAATAGATTACTAGTTTATTTATAGGATTGCCAAACAGCGGGACACCCGCCATGGCATAGCTCACATAAAAAAAGTGTGTTGGACTGCAGAGTTGGCCTTTGAATGTCCTTGACTCTTTAACTAAACCTTATAATTTGCACCCATATCTGAAACTGCTGCTCTCGCAGTTGCCGCATTGCAACCAACTTAAGGTTGGATCTTTTCTAAACAAATATAATTAAATCGCATGCACTGTGACTGGGCCCCCAATAAAAAATGCCTCGGAAAAAAATCTCACCCTCATGGTGATGCGACATTACTACAATACGAGAGTGAGTTTGAGGTGGGGCGTGAGAAAACCTGGAACGATAAAACACCACTGACTAAGATAAAAACATCAGTATTCACCTGTCAGTATCACTGCCATCGCTGCTAGTATTCTCCCAGTTATCGGAGTCGTCGTCATTGAACGCATTGTCCGACCTGCTGTCTCCGTTGAGCAAGTTCTCCTCGCGCGTCGGCTCAGGACTGCGGACGTGCGATCTAGTTAGCGTTATATGTCGCTGATGAGAGGGCTCGGTTATGGTGTTGAGATGTAGCGAGAAGCGATAGCGATTTTATGTGTAGTTTACTGGGTGTTTTGGTGTCTGATAAGTACGGCCGACTAACGATTCAAATTTCGAAATCAACAATATGACGTATTATTGAAAGAAGTGATTTTTAGTGATTGTGCAGGACCTGTATTGATTGAAGCAATGTGTGAATTTGATTTTTGATTTTCTTTCGTTTTGATTTGATTTAGTTTGATGATAATGATACGAGTAGGGAATTATGTCAGTCAGGTGTGATTCTTAGGAGTATAGTAATGAACTAACATGCAAGAAAAAAATCAAATGTATTAACCCATCAAATCGTTTTCTGGGCCCAAAATCCTCCTTTCTTGATCAAGAGAATATTCCAATAACTAATAATCTTTTTATTTAAAAACTTTACACGTTATTATCGTCTAAGTTAAATTTTTAGTTGTTTATCTTTATTATTGTGATATCGAAATCCTTCTTCGAAGTTTCTCCAGTTAATTTAATTTCACGCTATATTTTATAAGTAACAAGTTGTGCCCCGCGGTTTCGCTCGCCCAATCTCTTTTTGCTCGGCTCCTAAGAGTGATATTAAACAGCCTATAAATTTCCTTAAGAATTGGGCTATTAAATGCCAAAATAATGTTCATATCCTTTAGTTTTGTTTTAACTTTAGTCTTTGATTTTTATTTCTTTATTTTTATGTTGTGTTCAATTGCATTATAATGTTAATGTGGAAGAGCGGAGTCACCATACAAGCATCTCCTTGCTTAAAAGATGATCTTCAAACCCTGTTTCTTTAAGCCTTATGTGATTGAAATAAACATTTTTATTTTTTATTAAAAAAAAACGACTGGTAGTTCCGGAGATTATTGCGGTCAAACAAACTCCCCAGCGTTATATTGGAATAGATTAACCCAAAGCAGCAAAGCTAAACTCCCCGTTCCCCTACCTACCTGATTCCCGAATCATTCTTCTCCTCAGTGGCGGTGTCTTCCTGACTGCTAGCCATGGGCAGGGACACATCGCCGATGTTCTCGATCTTGATGCTGGGACAGGTCGCGTCCATCTTCAGGGCATCGTCTAGGGACTCGAGCTGGTCTGCGGTGTCTACTTCCATGTCATTCTAGATAAATATAAAGGTGTGACTAAACTTATCAACGGATCGGTTTGAGATGATCACGTATCATCAGATACTTTCATACAAGCCTCACTTACTCTTCATGTTGTTAGGGTATCTGAACACCGGGGCTGCGGGACTGTTCGAAAGAGATACCGTGGCCCCGGAACACAAAGGGCGAAGAAGGAATGAATGGGTCTCAGTCAGTAAAATCTGATACTCCCTTCCGCCCAGAGCGGGAGGAGTTCTGAAAAAGGGTTTCTGAACAGTATGCTTGCCTTACGGGTTTGCCGTATTAATGGCCCCTCGGCACGCCATTGTGACTGTTACATTTAGTTCGTCGTGGTGTCGAGTTGTGTTGTCCGAATTTAAAAAAATAGCGAAAGACGTCTTTGTCGCTTTTATTTCATGGATATGTCACCGTAAAATTGTAAATGGTGTCGATTCTGTTGTGCACAAACTAAACTTAATTTAGACTATTGCTATCTTTTTCTCTCTAATAAAACGAGAAAGAGATGGACATCATTAAGAGCTGTCAAATTTAATTGGAACTAATATTTCCATACAAATGAAGGGTGCACGTAAAAACATGTCGACTAAAAACAAGGTGAAGCGCAAGGCATAAACTAGTTTGAAATTTCTAACTTAGTTCACAGCTATAGCCGTCCGTTTCTCGCACTGCCTTTTAGTAAAAGATAGCAATAGTCTACATTTTTTATCAGCAGTGATAGCCTAGTGGCGTGACCGTCGGACTGCTAAGTCATAGGTCTCGAGTTCGAACCCAAGGCACGCACCTCTGAATTTTCGGATTCATGTGCGTATTGTATAATTATCACTTGCTTCGGTGAAGGAAAACATAGTGAGGAAACCAGCATGCCTGAGAGATATTTCTCGACGGCATGTTAAACCAAGTCAGAGGCCCATGGGCGGCTTAAAAACTCTGACACCAGGTTAGGCACTAACCACACGATAAAGAAAGAATAGTCTAAATTAAGTTTAGTTTGTGCACAACAGAATCGACACCAATACCGTTCGATTATAATTTATCTTGCGAGATTAGTTGAACGTCGTGTGCCCCGCGCCGCCATATTTGTCGTCGAATGTAAACGAACAGTGTTTTGGTTATTGTAAATTGATTTCGTGTTGAACAGCGACAGCTTTAGAATTAGTTGTATGAAATTGTGGTGGAAGTAAAATTAATCTGTGATTAACCAAAGAAACAAACAGAACGGCCTACTGTAAAACCGACCAATCAGGAACAGGTTCACAATCTTTCGAGAGTTTACTTTCTCGCGAGATGGATTATAGTCTGCGGTGACAGATATAAAGCTTTTTTGATTGATTTAATCCGATTTCTCATCAATCATGAACCATTATGTTTCAAATTTTCCTAATACAGTGTAGAAGTTACAGTACATCATTATTTAATTACTGGTGATTTGTTTTAAGAGGGGATACCCGGGGGGGTTCATAATGATGTACTAAATGAATATGTGACAATTGTGCGTCAGTATCCCGTCCATCCTGTATACAAGGGCACTGTGGATGGACACCTTTGTAGAGTATATCGAAGAGCCCACCGTAACTACCACCCACAATAGGGTAGATGACAAAAAAAAATCGAATTATTCCGTCAATTAGATTATTAAAAAATATTTGACCCGTATTTTTTCTTTTGTTACGTAAACCAAAATTGACGAAGATACGACGCTTTTAAAATTCTCAATTCTTCACGCGGTGGTATATTTTTTAGTACGTTGTGACGTCACGAGCCCCCACTCCCGAGTTTTGATGCGTTTTATCTTTGTCAATGTTCATTGATTTACAAAAACAAAAAATACGTGTCCATTATTTTTCAATACTCTAACTGACGGACTAAATAGATTCGCAATTTATTGATGGTGGAAACTAGCCTATTATTGGGAGGTTTCCAATAATTTGCATAGAATTCTCGAAGGTTGCTGGAAGGTTGCATTTAGTCAAATATCAGGTCAATGCTAAAACATATGAAATATAACATCAACAACTTAGTTACCTCGTGCGACTTAAGTTTGCGGTGTACCGAGGCTCGCTTCTTAGGTCTGGAGGGCACGTGGTCAGTCGAGTTGGTCTCTGTTTTCGATGGCTTCTTGATTGGCTTAGTTTGCTTGCGGAGACTCCTGTAGCCTTTACCTACACCCAAAAGTGTTCCATATTTTAACTACAACGAACTGTCATTGTGCGTGTGAGAGGTAGAGAGAATGGGCAAAAATCCACTAGTCACGTTACGGTTGGATACATGCCAGGTTATTTTCCTTCGTGCTTTTTTTTAATGTTCCTGGCTGACTTACTTCTTACTAAAGTTGCGCAATATGTGGTTAAACAATATTAAGGGGACTACAGGAGCTAAACGCGAGTTTTATAATGCAAAAAAGCATATGATTCACTGCAATAAACAAAACCAGAAAAATGAATTATATTCTTCAGGATATATGCTAGTATGATAGTGTTTTGAAAACATAATACAACTAATTTTACTCGGTAAAAAAAATCACGAACTTATCTCTAAAAAAATCTTTTAACGAGTAAAAACCATACTAAAATACATGCGATCATTCTGATGTTTTGGCAAATAATTCTACAAGCAACATATTAGCATGATAATGTTTTATTTTTTAGTCCAATCAATAGTTTTTTCGTAAATCGCAAAAAACCACTCATTTCGAACTATTCGGCCTGCAGTGACTGACGTAACAACCACTTTGTAGTGCAAGCTGAATAGAACTTTATTCTAACAGAATTTCAAACGAAGTTTGAACTACCACAAATAGAGTTGCTAATTTAGCTCCTGTAGTCGCCATAAAGCTCAAATCAATAGCATTAGTAGTTGCTGCAAGACACGATAAAGAGGAATTAATTCTCATTGTTATACAAGGTGGAACGGTCACCAAGGCTAAAACGATTCCCACGTATTCGGTACATAATCCTGAACCCTATAGGATATTTCGTCTGTTGTTAAAAAAATAATCAGCTGTTCCATACATTTTGACCGTGTACGTATTGCAGTTTTGTAGGAGACAGCTGTTTTTGAAGATTTTTGTATGAAGCGTGGCCGGATTTACTTTCGCCATTTTGTTTTTTTTTTCAAAGTAGCGGCCACGCATACGACCTATATTAATAATTAGCTAGTATCAAAACAAACAAGTTTTGTATGAGGCAAAATGTTTTAAGTGCAAAGTCAAAATGGCGGAAATTAATCCGGCCAAAAATTCAAACCCTTTCTATGTTCAGAATGATTTACCGAATATGTGGTAAACGATTTAGCGTCGGGTCCCTTCCATCCTGTATGAAAGCAAGTGTTACTAACTCTGTTGTTTCCTCCATGTCTTCTTGCTTACGAAGCTGTCTTCGGGGCCAATAGTGAGGAAGTTCCTGTCGCCGACTTGCAGTGTGCACGGCTCAAATACATTCAGCAACTTCAGATTCTTTAGATCTTCACCTGTTTGTGGAAAATGCTTTGTAAAGTATTTTTTTATTGAATGAAAAGCAGCAAGAAATCTGTGAAAAGTGGAATATATAATAGTTTCTCAAATTATTAACTGTTTTTCTAGACTCTTTTAGAGACTGATTGTGAATGCCTTCGAATTTTGACATGTTGCAAACGTCTGACCTAAACTATATCGTGTTTTTTTATTCTCAGGTGGTATTAGGAACTTAGTTGACTGCTGTCTTCACTGACATTGATTGTCATGTTCGAATTACGAGCAGGAGGATATTTACTATACTAACTAGTCACATGGCATATGACCAGATCTCAAGCTTTTAATTATCAAAGAATGTGAAGTAAGAAGGAGCTGTACGTATTTTAGGTTTCTCACACCAAAAACTCGGTTGTGTCACGGCATTCACAGGATTTTTCTACAGAGATATTCAGGGTGTAAACAGACTCATCACGAAGCCGTCAACCAAACATTCTGTACATCAAACTAACTTTACGCAAAAATTATTGCTGGGAAACGACTTTTTTTTGGGGTAAAAATTATTTTTGTTGTTGAACTCAATGTAACGCACTCAAAACATTGTGCTGATGGATGTATTGAATAGTACTAACATTAAAAACTTGCAATAAAAAAAAACTTGTCAAAAAGTTGTAACTTTGACCCCCAATATTTCCGTAACTAGAAGATTCCCAGGTATGCTATTGAACAAAAAAATTATCGGTAATGACGGGGAGAATAAGTGCCTTTCGGCTTCGTTAAGAGTTTTTTTACACCCTTTAGACAAAGTCTCTGTGTCGTGATGGCCCAGAGGTTAAGGCCTCGCGTCCCATGTATGTGGTTGTAGGTTTAAATCCGGGCAAGTACCAATGTGACTTTTTCAATTCATATGTACTTTTCTAAGTTTATCTTGGACATCACAGATATCGGTGAAGGAAAACATCGTGAGGAAACCTGGACTTATAATTAATATAAGTCTGAAATCGCCAACCCGTCTTGAGCAAGCGTGGTGATCTCTGTATGAGAAGAGGCCTTTGCCCAGCAGTGGGACAGTAATAGGCTGGTATTATTATTATTAGACAAAGATGTAAAATAATACCTTCGACTAGGAACTTGGGCTGTTGCGGCGTGGTGGGGTCGGACGGGTGAGTGCACAGCGCGCGACACTGCCAGTGGACGCTCACGCTCTCGGTCATGACTGCTTCCACAGTGAACTGGGGGACAAATAATAAACGTCGATTATAGGAATGAGTAGGACTACAAATTTATTCCTTAAAACTCAAAGTCTATGTCATCTCGCTGCCGTGTATTAAGACTGCTATCAAACTTGTCTTCCCTAGAGATATTTTCAGGGCCATATTCCAAACTGTCGCTGATTAGGCCTATAGTTGTTTCCACCAGGCAGCAAAGATGACATAGACTCTTAAAAAATTGGTCACATTAAGCTTACCTTATGATCATGCATCTTATGTTTCCTGGCGGCTTTCATTTCCTTAGTGATGTGGAGCCAGTTGGCGCTGTCCAGCGAGCCCAGGGGGCCGTACACCACCTGTCCAGGGTAGAACTCGGACGAGGAGTAGGGAGTGGAGCGCCGGCGGCGCATGGAGTAGTCCTCCAGAGGACACGTGTCCAGGTCGGGGTACTCGAGGCGCGAGCCCTCGGCGGAGGCCAGGCGGAGTTTGCTGTGGACCGCCTGTGTAGGAAACATAACATCACACCTGTTATCTCAGACACTATTTTCTTTTTCCATGCTTCTGTAGTTATTTGGAGTATAAAACTAGAAGTCATCTTAGGAAGAGTTGATAAGTTTATCTTTAATATTTTTATAAATGATAAATATATCAATTAATAATTTATTTAAAAATCCGATATTATATATTTCAGGTTTTAATATTTTACAACAGAAAGCAATGTCTAATTCAATTTAATTAAGCGTAGCGTCGAGGTAGATGGGCAGGAAATAAAGTATGTCGATGAGTATATCTACTTGGGCTAGTTAGTATCTTTCGAAAACAGGCAGGAAAGAGAAATCGATCGCCGAATCGAAAATGCCTGGAAAAACTACTGGTCCATGAAGACGCTAATAAAGGGTGATCTTCCGATCTCCCTGAAGCGCAAACTCATTGACATGTGCATCCTGCCCGTCCTAACCTACGGTGCTCAGACCTGGTCGCTTACTGAGTCTCAGAAGCTCCGCCTTGGAGTTTGCCAAAGGGCAATGGAACGCAGCATTCTGGGTGTCAAAAGATAAGACAGGGTTCGAAACACCACGCTGCGTTCCAAAATGGGCATAGTGGACGTTGGCATGAAAGCTGCTAAGCTAAAATGGGATTGGGCGGGTCACGTCAGTCGCATGCACGATGACCGCTGGGCAAAATCCTCCACACGATGATTGCCGGAAGACGGATGGCGCCGCCGAGGCCGACCCAGAAAAAGGTGGCGAGACGATTTGGACGCGTACCACGAGGGTTGGTCCGAGGAGGCACGGGAAAAGAGCAAATGGAAGGAATTGGGGGAGGCCTTTGCCCAGCAGTGGGACAGTACAGGCTAACAAAAAAAAAATACGTAAGTAAGTAAGTACTTATTGTCAGTAAAAGAATTTTCGAAATTGGATCAGTATTTCCAAATATTACCCTTTACATTCCAACTGACAAACAAAAACTTTACCTTTAATAATGTTAGTATAGATAGAATACCACTATGTTTTATATCTAGGTAGTTATATGTCGCAAATTATTTATGGCCTCTAGTTACCTTGCTACACCATTAATGTGTTAACAATAGAAACATACCTAAACATTGATAGTCATGATTATACTACATTTTTTCCCTAAGGTAACCCAATAAGAGAATGTATCATACATTATCATAATAATTCAGGCCTGCACCTCAAAATACTATGGATAGGGTAAGCCAAAGGGACTATTATTATATTCCCAAAATATATTGTGTGCCTGAAACAATTTCATTCTTACACTTGTTAAAATAATGTTGTGATTTTACTTGGCAAAACATGTGTAAAATGTACCTTAAAAAAAAATTAAGTATGTGTCCATACTTATATATTTTTTTAATCAGAACAACATTCAAATGAGAGTACTTAACAAAAATATGGGCCTGAATGAAATTGTTTCAGGCACACAATATATTTTGGTAATATAATAATAGCCCAAGAATGTTCTGCCTTTCCAATCCTTTTTTGATGGCTGACTCTTGAGATATGAAAGATAAAAGTCAAGGACTTCTTGAAAATCATCATTGGCAGCTTTATTTCCACATACTGCTGAGAATAGGAGTTTTTCATTTCATACCATGCTTCGTTTTTGTCCAGGTTATCTGTCAGCCTTGTAAACCCAATCCAGAGAACCTTAATATATGTATGATTTGCTTACCTTAGAAGTCCCAACCCAAGAATCAAGGCATACAGCTAAATCCGGAGTGAACTCCTCCAGGGGCTGGAGCCTCTCGCTGGCAACACTCGGTATCACATGCTTGGTGCCCACAATCTGCAGGGCGGCGTTCATTATGATGTCTCTGCAGTAGCCTCTCTGCGTATCCTTGCCAGCAATAAGTCGGCGGACTACATCACCTGGCATCAATGAGCGGTCTGCTAGGCCAACCTAGGATATCAAAATATTTCATAAAGATCTATTTTTTTTCTAAAAGAAATGTAGCTCGTAATAATTATCATGGTTACACTTTGAAATGTTTGAAGCTAGAAAAAAGTGTTTAAAACATATTAATTCATACTTTATGCAGATGTCAAACACATGAGATGTTATAATTTAGTATGGTCAGGCCTCCCACCCTGTTAAAAGGCCACACCCTCTTGATCTTAGAATAACATAAGAAGACTTTATTTATGGTAATATTGAGTGAATATGATAAGAATCAGGTTTGGATAGCATCAACCTCCTTTTGATAAACACTTTTCATTCATCATACCAATAAGTATGTTCATTCATTGTAGCAGTTGTTCCACGGTCTGTTGGTCTTTAGAAAAACTGTGATAGGCTGATAATAAAGTAAGTAGAATATCTTATAGCAAGTACATAGAAAAATGTAACTAAATCAATCAATCAAAAGCATTTATTTCAAGTTGGCAAGTTACAGGCACTTTTGAATTGTCGAAACAAAGATAAAAATTAAATGTTGCTACAGTCCCAGTTACAAGACATAAAATTTTGAAAGTACTGCAGTTGCCCATTCCCTAGCATAGATCTCTATGGAGAAGATCAAATGAGAAGTCCAATAAGTATTTGTTTTTCTAATAACTATCAGTACCAGTTTAACAGGATTTTTGTTGAAGTCTTTGGAAGCAGCATGTTTTTATTATACCTACATGTGATTTCTAATCATTAATTTTATAGTCAGTAAACCTGAGTACCTCAAGTCAAGTTCAGGGTTAAAATATTGATGTTGTGAACAAGTAATTTTATAATAATTAGATTTTTAACAGATCTTTTAGAAGCTGTAGGTTGTTCATTCTTTTAAATCCCAAGAACATTTAACAAATAGTGGAATAGCTCTAATTACTTCTAAATCTTGAGGGTAGACTCAATTTCAAAGAATTTCATACCTTGTTTTACCCCTGTATGACATGTTCAAGGGCAAATCATGTGTTATTCACGAAAATTCGCTTGCGCCCCGGGCTTAGGGGTTGTTGTACTCGCTAGTACAGGCCTTATTATATTTTCGTTATCTACTACGGTGCGCAAGTGCCAAACACCGCGTGAGATCAAATAAGATATTTTGTAATTGTCCTCGCTTACCGACTTCTCGGATATGACTCGCTCGGTGCCGGAAGGATGCCAGACAACACGAATTTCGCCTTTTTGTATAGGTGTTTCAATGTCGCTCTCTTGATCGCTGGAGTTGGCTTCATAGTTCTCGAGTACCAGACCGAAGACCACTTGACCGCGATTGTTGATTTTATACACTTCATCCTCGTAAAAATATTGAAAGTCAGTCGGCGAACCTGGATTTTGCCCCGCCATATTGACGGGAATTATCTAAAGACACAAATAATTTTGTTTTTTACGTGATTATGTTCTTTCTGACAGCTGATTGCAATGTGTGGCGCATGCGTCAATAAATTATGCAAGGAAAACGCCATCTTGCGGGTTTTTTAGGAAGACAAATTGCGTTCCGTTTTACATTGTTATTGTTTTTAAATTTTATCTAACATTGTACATTTTTTATCATTTTAAGATAATACTTTTACCGATAATCCCCCACAGACCACAATCTGTTTTTATCGCTGCAGTTACATTTAAGCAGCAACTACCTACATTTGCTTGTATGATTAGATAGGTAAGTTGCTGTTCTTATATAAATGTCGCGACTCAGTGTTTGCGAGGCGCTGGAGATTTATGGGAACATTCATAGAGTAAAGTAGTATATGGGAACATTTCAGTAGGCCGTATAGCAGTAAGGCTACGTATGCACTGAAAAGTTCCTTGTCTAGCGACGAGAACCTAGTTAAGTAGTGACTTAACATCTCATTACTTGCTATAGAAGGCGCCGAGCGTGCAGTGCGGCCGGATGCGAAAATTCTAGAACGTTCGTTTTATTTCGCTAATCGCTAGACTCGAGGCAATAAGCAAGTCACCTGTCGTGCGTACGTAGCCTTACGGCTCTTTTACGAAATCGCGGTGCGTTGTGCGGCGCGGTCCGCAATTAATTCAAACGTAGGGCGATGTATGAGATCGTTTACTGATAACCGATTTCACGCGCGTTTGCTTGAAATTAGTTGAAATGTAGCGTTACTTGCGGCCGAGCACGCGGATGACAATTTACGATGTTGTTCACTGAGAAGCGGCGTGTTAAACGGAGCGAAACCCGCGACGGTGCACGCGGCGTCGCACGCGCCTCTTCACGCCCCGCGTCTCCGTGAACAACATCGTATTGTCATAATGTTTGTGTTTGAGCGTGTGATAACGAAGACCGCCTCTCCGTAAATGGAAAAAGAACACGCCATGAGACGCCACGCCGCACGCGACGCGCCCAAAAGACCGGTGGCCTTGGCACTTGTAATTTACCTATAAGTCATTGTATGGCAATGCTTAACCTCTGGCAGAGGTAAAGGCCTGTTCTTCGGCCACGGGAAGTGTCACTAAGCGTTTTGAAATTTCCTTATAAAACACCTGGCCCCCACGACCCCAGAGTTTCAACCGTAAACAGTTACTATAAGGTTACTATATTTACGCCGCTTTACCTAAGTTTTCCGCAGCCGCATTGGCAGCGCCAGCACAGCACGATGAGCTAGGAAGATTGGATGGCGCAAAAATATGGACATTATGTTGCATCCCACACTAAAGGTCTACCCATCTTCTATGGAAACAAAGACATGCCATCCGGTGTTTTGCCATTGTAACGTACTCAAGACATTGGGTTCTAAATAGTACTACTAACACGGATGTTAGCCAATTTTTAAGCTTGTTTTAAAATCTATCGCTCCGTAGCGGGTTGGTCCCGCGGTTGCAAGCGCGATTGCTGAGCTTGGGTCCTGGGTTCGATTCCCGGGTTGGGCAAAATGATATATTGGGTTTTTCCTTTAGGAATTTCTCCGTAGCAGCCCGGAGTAGGGAAGTTCGCGGTAAGAAACCCTTGTGCCTCGGAAAGTACGTTAAGCCGTTGGTCCGAATCATTCCCCCTGCTCAGTCGAGTCCCTTTACGTCAACTCGTGATTTTTCTTGGTTTTGATGCACTGTCTTTTGTTTCGCCTCGACCTAGCTGTCACAGAGTACAGTCACATTAAATACGAAATACGGCGTTTTAATTAATTTTTAACACCCTTGCTCGTAAAGCTGATGTAATTCCACAGGTTTTAAATATGTAAAGCGGGTCATAAAAAACGCGTGTGTTATCAAAGCAAATAGTTAAGTTATAGTCCATACAAATTCCATAACAGTATTATTTGCCATTTCAAATATGGAACTGATCGCCGCCGCACGACTCCAGCTAGTGAGCAGCGCGCTGTTGCTATTCAAATTTCGAACTAATCGCCGCGCGGCGCCAGTCAGTAGGCAGCGCTAGCGCGCTGTTAAAATGGCGGGAAAGCAACAGTGTGCATTCACAGATTGAGTTTATTTAAAAAAAAAAAAAAACAGTTTATTCGGTAATTGAAAAACTTGGCTGCATGCTCTAGCGTCTTTGCCAACATTTTCACGCAGCCACGGCAGAAAATAATCCTCGCACCATTTTTCTCAAATTTTCTTTTCTTTGTACTTGTATTGTGAATATCTAAAAATGACAACTTTCAATAATGAAGATGAGCAATATATTACTTCAACTCCACCGGATATACTAACAGAAGCGCGAACCGCATGCGACAGCTTGCTGCCGTCAATATCCAAGGACAGATACATAACCACGTATGAATTTTTTTTTTCTGTTTCCTCGCAAATGTGTTAAAAAACGTCGTACGATATACGTGCGTATTGGTTATAACATGCTCGGCTCTATTACGCCCTCGCCTTCGGCTCGGGCTCAAATTCCGCCTCGCATGTTATAACCATCTTTACGCACTAATATCGTAATGTACTATAAGTTATTTTGCTCATCTGGTGATCCGTATTTTAAATAATACATTGATAACCCACCAAAAAGTACTAGGCTAGCATAAGTTCAAGGAGTTGCCTACGCCTAGCGCCTGTGCCCTCTCCGGTCGTGTCTGAATTTACGCATACCTAGTTACTTTTCGCGTTAAAATCAAAACAATAATTGAAAGGATTTGGCCCAATAGACAAAGACAGAAATAAATGGAAAGACGAATAGTGTGAATGAATAGTATAGTATATATATATATATATATAGAAATGAATAGTAGTGGGACACATCCAGGCTCATAAAAAAAAGAAAAATGTAAACTATTGATCGATAGTATGACTAGTGTCACTAACTATTGATTAATTATCCTGCTACCTCCTTTTTCTGCTAATTTAATTAACCACTAGCTTTGGTCCATGATATTATCAGCGTGAAATACCGAAAATGGAACCGATAGCATCACCTGATGTGGTACCCACGACATGTGAAGACCATCCGCGGCGGGAGGTCCGCGATGTTGGTGAAAAAACAACATGAATTGAGACAGAAGATAGGCAAGGTAAAAACACTGAGAGAGAATCGATGTTAAAGAGAGAAGGAATATAATGTGTTAAAGATAAACCAGTAGGAACCCTACTATTTTGTTACCTTCAAATAGATGAAGAAAAAGCAAGAAGATAAAACACAGACACAAGAAAGATAGAAGAAGATGGTAATAGATACTATACATAGGTATACGTACCGTATGATGTTCCTCGTAGTAGTGCAGAGGTTGGAAACCTGCTTGACGCACTCTTAACAAGATTATCTTCTTCATTTAAACATACTTGCCTTTCAACAACAAATAGCAAAATATTCTTACATATTAGGATTGTACTTTAAAAAACTTTTTGATTAAAATTCAACCTCATTTAATAAAAACTTTTCATTAGATTTTAAAACCGGTCAACATAATGACCTTTTAACTATAAAGTCAACTTCACAAAATCAGACTTTGCCTCGCAAAAAAAAGTAAAAGTTTAGTTAAAGTCGACACCATATACAGCATAGCTGTACCTAAACCTTGTGTGGCGCATCAGATAAGCTCGTACTAAGAACAGCAACAGCTGGTACAAACAGGTATTCGACATTTTAATGTATTCCAAATAGAGTCTGTTAATAGACACAAACAAGGCTCCAAGCTTGAATTTGGCGGCTCGAAGCAACAACGGAATACGCCCAGTATTACTTACTTATCATATTGCATAATTAAATGTTATGAGCATTACTGCTTCAATCGATTCTCAGTGCAAAGCAACCGCTGACACACGTGTTACCCGTTCAAGTTGCAGAGTGACACAGCTGTGACGTTGGTCCGAGTGCGCTGCGATGCCGGGCGGTTCTATTCGCGCTGGCCGATCAATACGGCGTTATCAACATAGCTGTGTAGGTGTTTACATGCGCGTAGTACCCACACAGCCTCGCTTGAATGAGGTTGTCGCGAGTGATAACGCGCCGCAGTAAATAAGTCGTGCATTAATATTTTAAGGAAATGTGAACATATCCCGCAGCGAGATGCCGCTGCCAGAGCTTTTGAAACGAGCCTCGAGCTACTTCCTCGGTTTGGAGTTCGACGACAACGAAGAACCCCCCGATTACGTCGACAACGAAATATTGTTTTGCAAGAACAATGTGTGCGTGCATCCTCCGACCGTCGCCAGGCATGAACTAGATATCGTACACCATCCGGGATATCTCACAGTAACAACTAAAGTTTTTACAGACCAGCATAATAATGCCAAACGACCTACGCTTTTCCTCAACTGGATTCCGAATTCAACGCTGCGTAAATGCCCTTCGGCCGTAGAAACCAGTCCGAGCGACGAGTTAGTTGTTACTGGTAAACCGGCGAATCCGAAGGAAATACCCAAATCACGCTGTAATATGAACAGCGCTAAAATGGACGCTAACAACGAGCATGCATTTTCTGATTCTTCAGAAACTACAAGTTTAAATTCTAACTCTGATAAACAAAGTATAAAATCGTCTGATACAAGATACACTCCCAATGATACGACTCAGGACGAGTTGTCCTCTAGTTCTAAGCCTACAGTGAAGTCAATAGATTCAGTAAAGGATAATGTTTTCAGTAGTTTTGAAAAGGATGAGGTGTTTGTGTACGACAAACAACACGTAAGATCACAGTCGATGACGTCGGTGAACATAACTATCGCTAATCCAACAATAGAGAACGTAGATTTGACCCCTGACTCGCTGTCGGGGGACAGGTTTATTAGGTCACTGTCAATGAGTTCATGTGACGAAGGCAACCCAAATTGGATGAGTACTCCGGAGTTTTTAGCTTTGAAACACAATTTGGTGTTTCCTGACAGCGTTCACAGTTCACCAGTGCCGCAAAGGCGAGCTCCTTTGAAATGTCGAAGGTGAGTCCACTTATTTTAATAAGTTAATATGTAAACTTGTTTGTGCGTTTGATGTGTACCTTCAGAAATTAAGTTGATGTTTGCAAATTTTGACTAGCAACCTGTTATGTTACACAGTTGTATATTTTTTTAAGTAGGTATACACTTTTTGTGATTTCTTGTTGTTTTTTTATGGTCAGATTAATTGCGTGTAGCGTTAACAACCGGTTTTAGCGATTTAGATTATTCGTGTCCGCTATAGAATCAACCTACTTACGTCTCAAACGGTCTCCTACAGTTTTTCACTGCACAATATGCAGTGGAAAACTGTAGGAAACCGTTTGAGACGTAATTTTGGTACTACCTATTAAGTAGTACCAAATTATGTACCTACCTATCGAAAAAACTAGGTACCTACTACACTACTGACTGCTATAGTTATTAATGTAGATTGTATGCGAAGTCGATGATTATGCGCGGTAGCGGCTCTCAATTATTCACATACTTATTGTAGGTTTTTGTTTGAATAATGTTTGTGGATTATCTAAGGTATTTTACACCACTGCAACTGTGATGTTTAGTTTTATCTTACTTACCGGATCTACTGTTACTAGGTACTGATAATACTGTTGCCACCGGAATTGTGATTATATCTATCTCCTGTTATCCTGTTTATGTTTTCCAAATAAGTAGGTAATTATGGAAGGATCCTCCTACCCTTTATTGTTCCCTGCAATCATTTTAAACCAAAATAGTACATTTTGATACAAGTGGAGAAAGTTTGTTATTGCATCCGAGGCGGAATTAACTCCCGAGCCGTAGGCGAGGGTGTTTTTGAGCCGAGAACTGCAATAACAAATGTCCACGTGTATCAAACGACGTTTTTCAATACACTTTTGAAGAAATAAAATAAAATAACGAAAAAAAAACAATCACCGCCGCCTATAGGCATTGCACCAATTTGTACTAAGTATAGGTTTAGTTTTATCGGTGGCAATTATGTAACACCCGCGTGCTGTGCCGCGTGCGAAATTGGCTCCTTTCTGCACGCGGCAGAGCACGCGGTGATGGAAAATGAAAACAATCCACGTGTGTGAAATACATGGCATTTTGAACCTAATCATAGTGCGAAAAGGGCCCGTTTTCGAGGAAGTGTATTGAAATAGTACATTTTGATACAAGTGGAGAAAGTTTGTTATTGCATCCGAGGCGGAATTAACTCCCGAGCTGTTTTTGTTTTTTTGAATTTAAAACACAAATAAATGTTAATTTGTTTAAAAAAGTAAATATTAGTTTTAAATAATCATGTTTATCTATGATATTCTATTTATAAACACAATTTGAATATTTAAAAAACATTTACGCCGTACAGACGCATTCTTACTTTGCCAAAAAAAAAACATTAAATTCCGACTATAGGCATTGAACCAATTTTGACTAAGTATAGGTATAGTTATCTGTGGCAATTTTCGTTCCCGCACACGTGTTGGAAAATGATAAAAATCGCACGCGTGTGAAATACATGGCATGTTGAACCTAATCATAGTGCGTTATGAACCAGTTTTCGAGGAAGTGTATTGAAAAAACATTTTTAGGTTTAGTTCCCAATCAGGCAAGCTTATGCCAAAGAAATTTTGAAATCCCCATTATATTTTATCCATAAATTCTATGAACGAATCAAATATCAATACAAAACACGGCTTTCATCTCAGAACGAAAAAAACACAGTTTATTTTTTTAGTTCTGAGGCTCCCATATTGTTTTCGCTTTGTGGAAAGTTTGAGCCCCTTTTTTGTGAGCCCCAATTTTTGTTCTAATGGTCAAAAGAAAACCGACACGTAGGGGGATCATCCCATTCTATAATAGCTTAGCCCAGATTATCATGAATTTGTTGTTCACGGTTGGTATTGTCTAGGATACTTAGCTTAGTTCGGGTTGATGTTAAACTAACGCCTGGGTTCCCTAGACAGAAGCGCTTAGTTTTTGAGAACTAAGTGGAATCTATGAAAGGCTACCCTTGAGATCCATAAAAGATATTTACAAGTAGAATTGTGAGGAAAATCAACTGAGGCTATCACAAGGATACATTTTGGGCATAATGCATGAAGTTATAATTAACGGAGACATCAATGAGACAAAAATTCCCCATTTACTTCCAATGTACAACAGAGAATGATCTATAAATAGCCTTTCAGTTTAGCGAACTGGTTGAATAAATAAATCCATGACACGCAAGGGCTCTCGAGGGATGACGGGCTTCGGGTCGAGGACGCCCACTCGCTGTCAATAACGATTGCTTGTCTGCTTGCTAAAATGCCGTAAAATCGTTTTATTTTCAGCTCCGAACGTTAATAGTACATTTTTATACAAATGGAGAAAGTTTGTTATTGCATTTGAGGCGGAATTAACTCCCGAGCCGTAGGCGAGGGTGTTTTTAAGCCGAGAACTGCAATAACAAATGTCCACGTGTATCAAACGACGTTTTTCAATACACTTTTGAAGAAATAAAATAAAAGAACGAAAAATATTTTTGTCATGAATTAATAAGAAACTATGATTTTCATCATTATTTTATTTGATCTTTTTTTCCGCGCTTTGCTTTCGCCAGGTTGAAGGAGAAGCAAAGGTATGAAGCCGCTAAACAGCCTAATATAAAAAATAGTTTTTATTTATATTTTTGAATTTAGAACACAAATAAATGTTAATTTGTTTATAAAAGTAAATATTAGTTTTAAATAATCATGTTAATCTATGAAATTCTATTTATAAACACAATTTGAATATTTAAAAAATATTTACGCGGTAAAGACGCATTATTGCTTTGCCAAAATTAAAAAAAAATTCACCTCCTACTTAATGCATTGAACCAATTTAGACTAAGTATAGGCAGTATAGGTATAGTTATCTGTGGCAATTTTCATTCCCGCACACGTGTTGAAAATGAAAAAAATTGCACGTGTGTTAAATACATTGCATGTTGAACCTAATCGTAGTGCGTTATGAACCAGTTTTCGAGGAAGTGTATTGAAAAATATCATTCTTTTAAAATTATCGTATTTTAGCAATATAGCTCCATTTTCGTCCGCCTCAAATAGGAGCCTCGATGCAAAAATCGTAAACTATTCTTGTATTTCTTGACCGTGGAGCATATATAACCCAATAACGTTCCTATAGCTGGGCCATAATCATGTCTTTTCCTTTTGAGAGGGAGTACCTAGCCTAAAATCCACCACTTGGGCCCACTGCAGGTTGGTGTTGATAAAGTACCTACTGTTCGAGTTTGAATCGAACACTAAGCGAAAATGCATAATTGCATCGAACGCAAGTATGCACATTCGCTACAGCGCTACTTTTTACACCTACTTCATATTTTAAGGCAAGCTGTTTCCTTACTTTGGCCTCAAGTCATTATTCAGAAACTGTTTACAATTTTGGTTTACTTTGTTAGTAAACGTGTGAATTGTTTAGACAATACATAGGCAGTTTGTTTTGAGAATTTTATTCATCATCACCAACGTGTGTGAATACCAGCTGTTTCTACAGTACCCACGGTTCTTCAATATGACGTCATTAAAGTAAACGTCCAAGACAATTCGAAAGCTGGTTTCAAAATTAGACAAAGAACGTACAAGAACGTTTTCACAATATTTGGAAATTTAGACCGAGATACCGAAACGTATTCTCCTGTGCTTTAGTACCTATAAACACATTTTATAAGCGTAAATGTTACAGATAGTCAGAAGCCAGGCAACGAGTCTATCCAAAGGGTATCGAATTACCCAGTCACTCACTATGCTGTCAGCAGTCGCTCATGTAAAAAATACTGATAGTCAGCAGAATCCGGTTGTACTGAAAGTCGACCCCGAAGAAGTTGGCAAACGGCTTGGCCGATGATGATAACTGAAAAGTATTATGGGCTTTAACTGTGGACTTATCGTCAGTGCTACCATTTAATTATTTGCCATTTAAAGGCGTTTCCAAGGTCGCATACTCGCACCCCTATTTCTATTCGCCGACCGATTGCATTCCTCCAGCCACATGCCGTGCCAAGAATGTCATTATTACTCGCACAACTCATTTATACCCTCAAAACTTCACCCCTCTTGAATGCTAAGCAGCCGTAGAATGAAAGAGCCATATTGGACATAAAATTCTATGTTATTCCACTGGATAAATCTAGAAAATGTAAAGGTCAAAGTGTTATTGAGACGTGCACTTACGTAAGAGCTTGTCGCCGTTCTGTATGCATTTCTTTAAGCTGTGAATACAATATAATGATATTATGTACTTATGTTGTTTAAATCCTGAGCTATGAATACATTTTTAATGAGGCTGGAATAACTAGAAATGTTTTAAAAACATTAGGTCGTGTTACCCTTATAAATGCAACAACATACGGAAGTCCTTAGTTGTTAGGGCATGGGTTTAATTAATAACAATGCTAATTGTGGTGATTGCTTATAAACTCGTACCTATTTCCCATATAATATCCCAGATTTACTGGCTTATCTAAACGGGTCGATCTTCAGTTTGAGCCGCACTTGCCTAGTTTGGTCCACGGATGGGTGACCCATTGTTACACATACCGAGTTTCTTCTGTACCTCGGAAAGCACGTTAAGCCATGGGTCCTGTCCTGGCTGTCAGTTGTTGATTTTTGACGTTACGGGTGTCAGTGACTCAATAGTCTGACATCCAGTCTTATCAAGGTTCCATACCGTTATACTCAGTAGTACCTGGGTTATGGAGGTGAGATAGGCAGCCACTCGATGTTAAATACTGTTATTCAGCTGCATCCGATTAGACTGGAAGCCGACCCCAACATCGTTGGGAAAAGGCTAGGCAGATGATTATCTGGCATGGAAGAACTGATTCACTTGCAATGTGTTTATCATCATCATCCGCACCCTTTTGCCATTCACTGCTGAGTTTAGACGCCTTCGTTTTTGTGTCATTGTTGCAATACTTGCAATGTCTTATAAACTGAAAACTTCAACACAATTTCATCAGTGAAACATGGGTCTAATTCTAACCTTCATTATTTCCCTCAGGATTTATCCTTTCATTAGCTCTTCATGTAAGGGATCAGTGAACATGTGAACATCGATAACTTAATTAATATATCGTGTAAGGAGCGTGACATACTTTATAGTGTGCCGAGTAACCGAGCCATAGTTCATCGTCTTATTTGTACGCTGACCTGATTCCGGACGTCAATACCGCATTAGGAAACTAGAAATTGATAAAATCGTTATAGAGTGATGAATTTATTGCATAAGTTGAGTGCAGGATAGTCAAGTTTTCCGTTCACTCCATTTTGGTTACTAAGTAGTTACAATAGGAAATACATGAGATTTTGTATCAGTTAGAGATTATGAGCACTGAGACAGTTATCATTCTCTTGCCCTTTTACCAATTCATTTGGGATCGGCGCAGCATGTCTTCTTCTTCCATACTTCTCTATTACTCGTCATCTCATCAGACTACTCTTTTCTTGCCATATCATCCTTCACACAATTCATCCACTGGGCACTGAGGCAGTAAAAATACGAAACACGTATTCAGCCAATATTATAGCACTCTGTATCGCCAAGCTAGATATAGGGTCCGGTGCAGGCCTTCTCTCTGAGAAAGGCCGTAATCCACCACGTGGGCCTAGGGTGGGTTGGTGGATGTTAGACAAAGATATTTCACGTACTACCAGGTTCACCCACGGTCTGACACGTTTCACCCTGAAGTCCTAAGTTAAAAGGTTGAAAAGTGGTCGACCCGCGCGCCGTGTACTCTATAGTACCTCTCGATGTTTTCCTTTAAGCTTTGAAGGCAGTGGTGCGCAATTGTACACCTACCCCGTATTATGCTAAATATGACAGATAAAGAAAACTTAACCAAACAGAAACCCAGATTCAAATTCAAGTCGGCCAGTCTTACTCCTTAGTCGTACTCCTTTGTCGCCACCTGTCGACAGTTGCAATTTATTTGCCGTGGGCAACGAGGCGCTCGTCTGTATGTAGTAATACCCTTGTGTACTGTCAAAGTTAAACTTATTGCAAACGTAAAATACATTAATCTTTATGCGGTTCGCGTGGGAGATACACGATTCGCAACTAGGATCGACTACTACTAACTAGGACGTTTTCTTCGAGTGTTTCTGTAGTCTTCAGTGCTATAAACGGTAGATGTGACGTGCATTTGTTCCGCATGAAAACACACATCTAGATCGGATAACACGTTTACTGCTAATATGTACCAGAGTATCCATTTTCTTTATGGTATATTGGTGATTTTATTTGCGTTGGTGGCGGTGATAGGCGCCTGATGTTTATGGCCGTTTGTACTAATATGATCACTAGATCTAGGTGTGGCATTTAAATGCGTGGCTAAACGAACTGCTGGATTTTTAACGCCCAGCATAGCATTTCTTAAGTAAGTAGTTTATTTATAACAAGACACTCTAACCAAAACTTCTTCTATATATCTACAATTTCCTTCACCAGGTTCTCAGTAGACCTGAGCCAGATGCGGTCACTGCGGCTGTTCTTCAACGATGACAACTGCACATGCGGGCAGCTAGTGGTGGCCTCCCGGGAGTCCCAGTACAAAATACTTCATTTCCATCATGGAGGCCTGGATCATCTGGCTCAAATGCTCCATCGGTGGCACTCGTTGCTACACACCATCAAACTTACTCCAGGTAAGAAGACTACTAGAATTTTATTATAGTATCTTTACAATATACCTACTTGGAATTCTACTAACGTAAGTAGGCACTGTATCCGCAGGTTCCGAAGAGCCCAACCTGCCCTACCGTCATTTTATGGTATGTCGTCCGGAAGTACAAAAGTCTGAACAACATCCTGAAGAAGGGAAACTTCCCAAAATATCTCCCGAACTTTTCTACGGAAAGATTATGAATGGAAAGGGAGTTATTGAAGATGATCTCTTTTTGAGGAAATGCGTCTTTTTCGGAGGACTGGACAAGGAACTCAGGAGAGAAGTCTGGCCTTTCCTCTTACACTGCTACCCATACAATTCTACCTACGACGAAAGAGAGATAATTCTACAAATTAGGGCGAGAGAATACGAAGAAATTTCGAGAAGAAGACTGGAGAAGATGACTCCTGAACAACATGCAACGTTCTGGAAAACAGTGCAATGTGTGATAGAGAAAGATGTGGTCAGAACGGACAGAGGCAACCCATTTTTCGCCGGAGATAATAATTACAACGTGGAAATTATGAAAAATATACTGTTGAACTACGCTGTTTATAATCCTGTTTTAGGGTAAGAATGATATACCTATATAATTAATTGTTTTGTTCTGTTATTTACCAGTTATTGGACACAACGGCATTTTATACCGTATTGCGACACTCATTGTTCCGTACTAAATGTTAATAGGTATTATTATTAAATTAATGAGCAAGTACTTGGAAACGTAGCGTCATTGCCCTTGCGTATGGAGTATGAAGCTGTTTCGCATTCAAGGCCTACTTCATACTGTCTGTTTGAATTGAATACAAAGGTAATCTTACATTACGAATTTATTTTTGTATAATCACACTTAGGATCCAGATTTATAATCGTGTTTGGGCTTAGTCATGTTACCGTCTCTTTGAGTGACACGGTAATGGTTAGCCAAAGTTCGTGCTAAGGGCTAAGTGACGGTTATAGGTCATCTCTGTCTCACACTACTATTGCACTTTCCTCTCTCTGTCAGCTTCATATCTACAGGCAACCTCTATTATTTTATGTGTAGGACCTACGCTATAGCTGCTTTTTTAAAGTGTTTATTAATTTATTCTGCAGCTATACACAAGGAATGAGTGACCTCTTAGCCCCAGTTCTCTGCGAGATTAAATGTGAGGCCGAAGCTTTCTGGTGTTTCGTGGGTCTCATGCAGAGGGCCATATTCGTGTGCACGCCCACTGACAACGATATGGATAACAATCTTGTAAGATACAACAACTGTTTACTGTCCAATAATGTAGGTAAACGAAAAGTTATCGTATAGCTTCGTTGGTGTCGGCTTGTTTTCTTTACCGTAACATTTTTTTTCGTTCTAACGTAATATTTAAGGCTTAATAATATTTATTAATAAGTACATTGTCGTTGTCTTGCCAAAAAATGTGACTTTGGTATACCTATTGTGTAAAACCATGTGAAATATTACTTTGAATATAAATGTGTTCAATTGTGTTTAGTTCAGTCGACTTCGAAACACGGTTTTGTGCACTACAGTTAAAAAAATACAGAGAACCACAGAGAACACAGAAATATCATGATACCTAAATTCAGTTGATCGTTTCAGTTACTTTGAAGTAGGTACGTCTAGTCGGTTGTTTACCGACTCGAATTTATTATTTATGCGAGCTTTGAAGCCAAATCAATAAAGCCTTGTTAGCTTTTCGTAACCTGCCTTAACAAGATGCTTATCTAACATGATTCATGAATCATTTTATTTGTGTTAAAATATTATGAAATCGATAGATACCTTTATCCTGCTGAATTTCATGAAGATCATTTTGTAGTAATTGCCTTGTTTAGACTTATAAATACACGGTGAAGGGGTATGGTATAGTTTTTTAAACTGACATAGTCATCACAAATAGTAGGTAGTTACTTAGACATGGTTATATCCCGTTTACAGTGTTAATGATAATTATGGAATAGGTAGTTGTTTTTATAACTGGCTTTGAATTGGCCTGCTTAACTTTCGCCATTTTATTTTAGTTTCAAAATAGCGGCCACGCATTAATCAATTGCTGGCATCAATACAAACCAGTTTTGTAGAGACCAAATCTTCGCAAACGGCACGTTTTCGGGTTCCAGGGCTGGCAGTCTCGACAGAGATAACGACATTAACGTTAACTTTCGATCGCTAAAATAACAATGAAAAAAACAGTTGCAATAACGATGCTTGCGAGAAAAGCAAGTCTTTACATCCAAGATGCTTTTCTCGCAAGCATCATTAGTTCAACTAAATGTATTCGTTAGTAATCGGCGATCGAAAGTTAGCGATTTTGTCGTTATCTCTGTCGAGACTGCCGGCCCAGGGCGCCGGCAGAGATAACGACAAAATCGCTAACTTTTGATTGCTAATTACTAACGAATAAATTCGGTTGCAATAATGATGCTTGGGGGAAATGCATCCAAGATGCGTTTCTCGCAAGCATAATTATTGTAATCGGCCGCTTTTTAAGTGGTCGCTATTTATAAAATGGCGGAAGTTAGATGAGCCACGCTTCATACAAAAATCTTCCAACCCTTTTTTACGCCGAGGCTCTAAGTCTAAACACATGACATGTGAGGTCTGATGAATTCACTGTAACAGATTAAACGTCGATGTCCCATACAGCCTGAATAGTCTAAGCTGCTGAGTTAAAAAAAAAAACAGATATAAATTACGATCCTTTGAGCGAATGAACATTAATCTATAATACTGAGTCACAGTTACCTACAATCCTATCTTATCATTCTCTACCTGTCTGATTACAACGATAGGTACCTACTATGATATTAACATTACTATTATGACGTTATTGAAAACTCCTACGCACCACCTTTTAATTTACAGAGCTACCTACGTGAACTAATAAGGATAATGTTGCCACATTTCTACAAGCATTTGGAAAAACATGTCGACGCTATGGAATTACTGTTCTGTCATCGTTGGATACTTCTGTAAGTATCTAGATAGTACCTTCCACTAGAGAGAAAAAACTAACACCCCCATACAGTTGTTCTGTTTCACCCTTAGTGACAACAGTTACACTGTGGTAAGACCCATTTTACAAACAGGTCGTTATTTATAGTGTCAAACATAGGTACCTACACTTCCCTTCCCTCGTTCCAGGTTGCTCAGTTAGGGCTACCGAACGTTAGGGCGAAATAGTCTGTCTAAAGACAGTCGTAATGTCTATAGTGTGCGGTATAGACGTTTTTTTTTTTTTCGGATGGGCAATCATCAAATGACTCCTTCCGCTCTGGGTGGAGCAGGAGGGAGTGTCAGACTTTTACTGACTAAAACCCATCCATGTTCCTTCACCGCTCTTTGTGTTCCGGGGCCACGGTATTCCCTCGCCCCGGCAGGCATCGGCCCCTTCCTTTTTACTGACTCTCTTTGAGGCGCGCGTGGAACACGAACGCGCCGTCGACACGGCCGGTCGTCATGAGACGGGCGGACGGCGAGCTAGCCCATAGCTCCCCGTCCACAGGCCCGCGGTGCGGTATAGCCGTTAAACTAAGTCAAGTCGAGTAGTTTTGTCATTATGGGCCGTCCTTTAATCACTTGAGGTTTTTAAGACCACTTTTATAGCCCCCCCCCACCCCTTGGTGATACGCCGAGAAGTTTATTTTAAAAATACACATGATACTAGGAGGGGTAGCCGTATACCCCTCCTAGTATCATGTGTATTTTTTGTTATTGAAAAGACAAATAGTTTTAGAAATTGTTTAAACAAAAAATTAAACTAAATATAAACTCAAAATTAAAAATTCGCATGCTCGGGTTTTATAGACAACAAATCCCTTGCTCGGGTTTTTAATTAATGTATCGGTAAAAAAAAATTTTCACGTCACACATATTTTTCGTCTCACTAATAAAATACACGGGATGGTCACATTATCCCGTCCCCCCCATCGTGATTAATCGTAATTTTTTTTCTAAACCGACCCCTAATACCTTTTTTTCAAGCTTGTTCAGGCCTTCTACATACAAAGTCCCCTTTCCATTATGCCAACCATTGCCTCGTGGTTGTCTTCCCCTCTACAAAGGTTTTGATCTGGAGGTTGTATACAACATGTTACATAATTAACGCACATCCTGAAATTACTTTGTTCAGAATCGTTTACTGAATCGATTTCTATAATTTTTAATATAGGTAATTTTTTATCCCAAAAATAATTAAAGCTACATAATTTATAGACACACTACCCCTGTATAGTCCAAGCAAACTGAAATGGACCGTAACTCAAGGCAATAAGACTTTTAAAAGTGCAGTTTTATTTGTATTCCGCCATTCAATACAAAATAAAGAAAAATGAACCTTATTTCAAGTAAGTTAAAGTCGTTACAAATACAGTTAGGTAAACTTGGCGATTCAACCGCACGCACACATTAAACAGGCACTCGTTAAAGGACACAATAGATAAACCAACAAAATTCAAAATATGTCATACTAGTTTTCGTTCCCTTTCTCGTGCAAATTAAAAACCTGGGATAGAGCGAGATAGCCACCATGACACCGGGTTGCGCCGGCGCCTACGATCAAGGCTAACTTAAAGAAATGTAAACAATTTTAGTCACGCCCGGCCTTCCGTTCCGTACAGTGTATCGCGCGCGATGTTTTTACAATAATTGACCCAAAATGTTCAGTGAAATGGTGACTAATGGTGGACTGTGGCACGGTGCAGTGTGGTGATAATGTGGTTCTAGCTGGCAGAACATTCAAGTCAACCAAAGGTATGGTACTGGAGTAGACCGCAGGGTAGGACTATGTTAGCTGCTACTTCGTGGCCATGGAACGTTCCGTCCGAACACAGCCATCGACAGGGGAGCCGATTCTCGTACACGTACTCGTTTTCAAAACGAAATATGGGATTAATTCGATGAGAATCCCCAATCAGCTGATTTGACGACTTTTTTTTTGTGGGGACGTATTAAATCGTTAGTTTAGTTTAAAAAATAGGATAGTGAACGCTTTTGATAAAAAAGGACGAAGTGCTTTCTAAATTAAAACATCAATTAAGAAAACAGGCATTAAAATGTATTGAACTTTTCTATTGAAGTTGAGTCGAGCGACGACGTTAACAGCTGTCTCGAACGCGAGCGAATACCTACTAGGCTAGCAAGACTCACACAGTCGCATACGTAGGTGTGAGACCTACGTATGCAACTGTGTGCGTTCGTTGATTTGTACTGTGACTACAACATTCTTCCGGAATTAGGAAAACTAATTTATTAAATAATCATTGCCTAGACATGTTTAATTAAAAATTCAGTGCATGTATTATGATTATAACATAATAAACTAATTGGGGTGTCTGAGGGTGTGCGTTAATTACGTTACATGTTGTATATGCGTGACCTGCGCGAAAGGGTTTCCTTATAACATTCCACGCAGCGTAGGATGTTATTAGGAAACCTTTCCAATTCCATTGCTCGGTCACTTGTTATTCTTCAGTCATCTTGAACTCTACGAAATATAGTCGTAAATTGAAGTTATTTCGTGGAAGCTTTCTGTTTATTATTAAGGAAAAAAATTGTTTGTTGTAGTTTTTTGAGAAAAACTTTGAAAAGGTTCAAGATTTAAAAATTTTGGAAAGCCTACCATTTTTTTTCCTTCGCTTCGTTCTGCTTAATTAAAGTTGATGAAAAAACGCTTTATTCATTAAAGATACATATTACGTTTAGATATCGACCCCAAGGCATCAAAGGGGATTTCCCTTTGCGGCATAAAACATTGGAATCTGTATATAGTTACCACTAGTCACGTATGAATTTCCGTTGGGTAAAGATAAATTCTTCTGCCGTCTCGTCCATGGTGTGCGCTGGCCATTATGCAGCTACTTACTTGGACCCTATGTGGCATTCCAGATGTTTCAAACGCGAGTTCACTGAAGCAGTTGCGCTTCGAATGTGGGAGGCTTGCTGGGCCAACTACCAGACGGACTACTTTCATCTGTTCCTGTGCCTGGCCATCATCGCTGTGTACGCGGATGACGTCATCGCACAGGACCTCAATACTGACGAGATGCTGCTGCATTTTAGTTCTTTAGGTACGTAACCACTTTTATTTCATTCTCCTACCACTAGCATTCACTTACTGAATGACTCATCATCTACTAAGAAGGCCTTATTAAGAAGGATGGTCCTTTCAGGAGACCAGATACTGGGTTGTACGTCAATGTCAGATATGCAGTGTTCAACAATTAACTTTATTTTTGAATAAGATATAAACGTGAGTCGAGACGTTTCTTTGAAATCTGCCTGGCACATTTTCACATGCATCAGCTATAAAAAGACTGAGTTGCAATACTTTTAAAACTCGCTTTACATCTTTCAGCAATGTACATGGACGGGCGGCTCATTCTGCGCAAGGCCAGAGGACTGCTCCACCAGTTCCGTCAGCTAGTCCGGATCCCCTGCACCCTGGTGGGGATGTGCCAGCGATGCGGCCCTGGCATATGGGACTCCACACACAGGCCCAGCGTCGAGTGTACTGGGGCCCACGACTTCTGCATCTACGCTGTGCAGTAAACTTGAAGATGGCTTTAGTACACGATTCTGGGTTTTTGAAGTTCATTTAAATTTCTATAACCTGTTGACCACGAGCTGTACGCTCAAGCGACATACGTCTTCTGACAGCTTCTTCAGGGGAATCATTGAAGACGAATTGTTGAGAGCATGCTACGAGATACCTCACGGCGTCCGAGATCACCCATTTTAATTTGGAAAATTAGGACTCGACTGTCTCGTTGTTCTAGTGGTAGCTAGCGTGACTGATCAGGATGAAATTTTGGGGTCAACCCCAGGATTTCAACAAAACACTATCAATCGTTATGAATTTAGGAGACTTGAAACTTCTGATACAATGCTAGCTTTGTCTTGGAATACTCACGCGAAGGAATTAACTATTAAAAGAAGCTTCGCCCGAGGCCTAAGAAGCTGCAATTGATTGCTTCTGGAAAAGTGTCCAATGGATGCATGAATTATAGACGCCGAAGGAGATCCTACTGTAGCTATACGTTGGCCAAGTAAAGTGGGTTCTTGAGTGTGTAGGTACTGAAGTCGAAGCGTCGTCGGCGTCGCAGGCAGTTTTAATTTCGTTTAACAGTATTAGAAAGTTAGTTTTTAATTAAAGTGCCGTGCATTGATTTCTTCTTACCGTTACAATTTGCCATATTATTATTTGTAACAAATACAGGGTGTAAACAACCTCATCACGAACCCGTCAACCAAGCAATCTGTACATCAAACTAAATAATTTTACGCAAAAATTGCTGGGAAACTACTTTTTTTTCGGGGTGAAAAATCATGTTTTGTGGTAGAACTCAATGTAACGCACTCAAAACATTGTGCTGATGGATGGATTGAATAGTAAGGGGGTCGTGGAGGTGTTTGAAGTAAAAAACTTACATTAAAAATTTGTATTTAAAAAAAATCTTGTTATAAAGTTGGAACCTTGACCCCCAATATCTCATAGGTATGGTGTAGAACAAAAAAATAATAATCGAAATGACGGGGAGAACAAGTGCCTTTCGGCTTCGTTAAGAGGTTTTTTACACCCTATAAACATTACCTACAGATAGAATATAAGTGTTTTGTGAATAAAAGATGTGTTTGCGAAGAGAAATCGGAATGGCGCAGTCTCAAATTAATGTTAACATAACTGTTTATGAGTAAGTATATTTGTACGCTTTTAGAAAAAGTAAATAAAAAGCAAAATATTTATTATAATTGTTGTTAGGAAGTCACGACAAGTGTATAGTAATGAAACAATCACGATTCTGCAAACTAACGTTCTGTTGTTCGAAAAGTTTTCAGGACGCAACGCGAGTGAAAATGTGACCTAGTTTTCATGTCCGCATTTGTAAAGAACATGCTAATTGTTTCTACTAGAATTTGTCTCGAAGTTTATTTACTACTTTTAGGATTTCTTTTTATTTGTATATATATGAGATAGGCTGCGGTTTTAAACGGAAGTATCTGAAGCTGGAAGTTAACCTTCAGTACATTAACTAACAAATCAAAATAATTTATTTTGAGATGCTTGCTAAAACATTTTAAACTATTTTATGTATTTATTTAAATTAAAGACGGTATACGTATAATTGTGCATTTAATAGCAAAATGCACATCGTACAAAATTAAAGTAACCAGTACAAATTATATCAGTATTAACAATCCATTCGAAGAAGGAATAAAAAATGGTTTCTGTCAAAGACTTTCGTGGATATGGCTGGGACATATCAAATTGGTTTCTAAAATAACCTTCATAGATAATTATCAAAATTGTTACGAAAACTGTACCTGGTTTATACCTAGATACTTAATGTTAAAATAATGTGTATCTATATCTAGGAGCATGTCATGTCATATCAAACATAGAAAGACCGAAAATGTTTGAAAAACACCATTATTGTAAAATATTGTAAATTATTGGAAAATGTTATTGATTCATTTATTTATGATGAATTTTTTGTAAGATAGGTATGGTTCTTGCTAAATATTTAAATAAAAAAATGCGCAGCTGTTTCAAATATTTCTAGTAAAATAAAATTTACGTACCTACATAATATAACCCGTTAATATACCGGGTGATTTTTTAAACGTTGGCAATATTATAAGGGCGTGTAGGTAGTACCTACTCATGAAAATGAACAACTTTTACTATGGGATTGACTGATGAGATCGCGAAAAAATATCAGGTGCTGCCTACATTTTTTCGAGTTACGCGAAAAATAATGTATGGAGCAGATGATATTTTCTTCGCGATGTCATGGTCGATCCTATACTCAAAAAATCACTCTGTATACTATAAATCATGATCTGTCAAATGACCAATTTGGTGGAGGCGCCATTGTTTAACTATTGTGTCTACTTCGTGGACAGATCATGGGATAAATTATGAAACTTTATAAATGTTTATTTGAACAAAAAGTAGGTAGATTAATTATACGCTTGGTGTTATTAAATCCCTGCAGCTTTCTGAATGATTTTGTTTTGCTTTCTGAATGATTTTGTTTTAAGTTGTAAATTATACAAGGACAAATAGAATTCCGGCGAAAGGCGAAACTCCACAAACAATTTATTATTGGTGTTTTTTTTTGTAATTATTCAACAATTTATCGAATAGGTTATTCTTATCGGCAACCATTACCATCTTCAAAAATCAAATATAAGAATAACCTACTCAATTATTCGTGAGTGTAGTCTCGCGGGTTGATTTAATTTGAAATTGTACAGGACTTATAAATAATATCATAATGTAAGAATAATCGTCTGTATTATTACTCTCTTATTACTTAATCAAAATATCGTGATTTATAACTAAGAATAACTACGGAGTTCAATTTCTTTTTTATTTTGAACAAGGCAGCTTATATTCTTGAATAAAATAATACTTAACAAAAAAAAAATGTATTTTTACAAAGGTTATATTAGTCACTTCAATGTTTTAGAATTGAACGCTATATAAAAATATTTACAGCTAAGAAAATTTAAGCTACTTTTGATGTGTATTTAAATGTTTCATGCGAAATGCGACTATTAAAAAAGGTTTTATACTAATACTGGCCCGAGCATGTGTGAGACTAAAAAATAGCCTACGACTTATTCTCAGACCTACCAAATACACACAATTTTTTTTTATAAAAATCGGTCCAGCTGTTACGGAGGAGTTCAATAATAAACACTGTGAAACGAGATTTTTTTATAACGTTCATTGATCCTACGGTGATGCCATTCAGTCAACTTGGTGCTGTTACTATACTGTGTTTGCGCAAAGAAAGCTCTCATTCAATATTTGTAAAATCGGTACCAAGCAGCTAAGTAGCGCGTTAGTTATCCTATGTTTTAAAGGGATCTAGATACCTTGGTGTTCAGATTCATTCTGTTGTACCTACTAGATAGACGCGTTTATGGTAAAGAATTAAATCGTGAGATTCACCCTACTGGGTTTCTGTTTCTTTGACAGTGACATTTGCATAGTATTGTCTCGACCAATCATGAGTACTACTGGAAATCGTAAAGATCTACCGTTCCACGACCACGTGCTGACGCTTTTTCGCCCGGCCGCGGCCGCGGCCTAAGAATGGTGAGAGCACATCTAACGATTTCAATCTTTGGTTTATAGCTCATTTAGGCTTACCGTTACTATGATAAGTAATAGATAGGCACATTCTTACCCAACACATGCACTTGTACAAAGTTCCTTGAATAGTCACTGAGGTAGTATGTAAATGATGCAAAAATAACGACGTAGATAGGTACGACATATTCACGGTTCAGCCCATTTATGAATATTTTTGACTATTACTTTAATGTGACTTCTGTGTTGGAAAGGGATGACGCTATACACGATGTCTAGCTTCATCTCTTTTCCACTCATAAGTAAGATTAAAAAATACTACTACTATGAAAGGTTATGACCTGCGGTACCTACCTACTTTCTCAGATAGGAAATAGATAATTGATCACATTTTGCTATTAATTCGTAAAATATATTTACCCTAAAATAGTCAAAATATTGTTATACAAATTAAATATGACGTATTATGAGGCTACAAAATATTTAAAAAAAAGGTTTATTTTTCGCATATTGTGAATTGTTACGCGTACTCTGTGATATATTATGATCTGCTTGTATTATATTGTGTAAATGTTAATAATATTGTATGTAACGATGAATAGGAGCCATATCTTATTAGAAATAAATGTACAAGCATCCAACCAGCGTTTGTTTTTAACCCTGATGGAATATATTTTCAGAAAGACTGATTTTCCCTAGAAGATGTCTGCTTTCTTTGCTCGTAAACAACTATGTATGAATTTAAAATCTAGTAGGTAAACCTTAGTTTAAGAGAAGTATCATCGATCGATCAAATTATTAAGTCTATGAATCAACATACGATTCCATGCTCAATAAAATAAGCACAATGTTTAATACGGCAACGAGTTACATCATCTTTAATTTCTGAGATATCGGTATTTGGACTTGGCAAAAGCTTTTGACGAGGTCTGGCACGAGCACGATAGCATTTTGATTTTAGCTCTATCACAGCTTCCTCATTGCCTCACTAGTCCAGATGATAGCACATTACTAGAGTTTCGTTATCTGTTTAAGGTACGTTTTCAACTTGTGTCGTAGGGGAGTTCCATAGAGTAAAGTAATGGCAGTTTTAACTTGTGGTGGATAGGATAGTCGCTCCATTTAAAATACTGTTATTCAGCTGCATCTGGTAAAATCCGGTTAGACTGGAAGCCGACCACAACATAGTTTCGAAAAAGGCTAGACAGATGATGATTATTAATTTACGCTTTCAATTTAAATCATCCCGTCATTACAACTTATTATGAGCATCGGTGTCAGCGGTGTCCCTCAAGGTTCTACGTTATCTCCAACTAGGTGTGCTGGCCTACGACAAGCACAAATTGTGGTGCTACCCGCATTGATAAGAGATGATAAGATTACTTGTTATTTAATATCAGATAGTAATCGTAATGAGTGGAGGGACCCAATTAAAAAAGTAGTCTAAAACAGCTGCCCGTAGTTAACGTCTGTAATGTTTCAACCATAACTAGGTACTCAGAATTCTAAACCATAGCTATAGCTAGAAGCGAATGGTATTGGAGCAGGAATTGACTTAATTCTAGTCAATTACGACCCCGTGCATTATTGGGCACAATGATGAAAGCAATCAAAAGATCAATGTTTGATTGTTGAAGGCTGTGCTCCAGTGGACTTAGGAGCACTGAACGATTTATAAAGCTTAGCTTTGATGTCAGAAAGGTTTTTCATGAGAGTTAGGTAGGTATAATACTGAGGACAGAATCGGACAGTAAGACATTTTTAACCTTTTGCCCGCCAGAGCAGAAACGCACGCACGTGATCTTATACACTTGCCACAGTTACATATGTTTATATGTATAATAAGTTTGTATTTACAAACAAAAAGTGTCTATGCATAGTATAACAACTATCTGGTATCCCCGACACAAGCCTTGTTGCTTAGTGTGGCACTAGATGGCGCGGTGTGTAATGTCCAGCGATATTTATTTACTTATTTTATTATATTTGAATCGTTTGGCGTACAAGGCACGCGCCGTTCAAAAGGTTAAAGAATCGATAGATGGATATATGTAGAATGACATAACAGGTTAGAAACGGGTTGAATACTGAGATGTCAATGATAGTGATCAGTTCTTTGTGAGTAAAAGAAATATCGCACTGACCCATAATACATACATTGGGTCCTTGTGATAAGGACTAGATGATGATGATGAGGTTTTTTGAATGCGGGCTTTTGAGAATTACCTTGTCTAGCAAATAAGGAATCAAGAATTTGTAGAATAAGTAGATAAAAGCCGAGCTGCAAAACTACATTACCTACTACCTACTACAAAGAATAAAGACAGTCAATATACACGCTGTTTTAGAGTGGTTTTTCAAGTAAGATCATTTGCTATGATGCAGTGGCAGAACTCAAAACTAAAGGATCTCAAGAGGGCAATGATTGCCAGTTGGTAGCAGTCGTAGCAGAGCTTAGTCTATCCACTCAAGATATCGACAACCATACACCAAATGCTTCAATGGATTTGGATTTTGGATAAACCTTCTGAAGGAACAGAAGAATAGATAATGGCATGCTGGTAGAATTGATCGGGACTTCATTTCCTTTAGAAAAAATTGTGATGTCGATAACAGATGTCATGACGGTGTATGTTTACTATATTTAACGCAATATGTATAATGAGTAAATATTTATCAAAATTAAAATCAACCCAAATAATGACGTTTTCAGTCAACATTTTTCAATTGAGTAGCTTTAATCAGCTAATTGTTATATAAAGTGATGCAACAGTATGAACTGATTGCTTAGTGTGACCCAATTCAAGGACAATATTTCAATCTTCTTCTATTCGCTGTTTGGAGTCAATTAATATGTAAAAGGTATCGAAACATTAACGTTGTCATACCTATCGAAACAAAATAATTATTCATCGTTTTTTTTACGCAGTTCAATGTCACGGGGCCACATGTATATGAAATAGGCTTAGTACCCACGAGTGTAGCATTGCGGCAGGACTGTTGGTTACAATAATAATTATGAAGTTTATATTTTTTTACCTTGTTTTGTTTGCCAGGCAGGTTTTAGGAATGGACATGGAATTAGACGTGAGTTACCTTTAAAAGCCATGCCAATATTTATTATATTAGGTAAGGTACCATTTTCTTAATTCAGATTTAGGCCAAACGAGCGTAATTTTTTGAGCTGTGAGTCGCGTAATTTACGCTGCAATACAATACACATTCATAAAATTACGCTCGTTTGGCCTAAATCTGAATTAAAAAAATGGTACCTTTCCTAATATAATAAATATTGGCATGGCACTAATTAATACTATAGCTAGCTAATCACTAAGTCACAACAAGACATGAGTAGTTAATTATAAAAACATTGTTATCTACAAGTAGATAATTATGAAGACACTAACCACCTTAGAATAACTTAATTTTGGAAATACCAAACATGATAAATGTGCCATCCCCATAATTGACTATGGTCATGTGTGCTACTATGACCTGAATGCAGATCTCCTCAATAAACTTGACCGACTCCTTAATAACTACATTCGATTCGTTTTCAATCTCCACAAGTATTATCATGTATCTGCACATCGATCGAGGGCTTTGACAACCCTGTTTTCTCTTCTTCACAAACCCACTTCTCGGTCAGTGGGTCGTCTTAGGGGCACTATGAAAAAAAGACTTATTAAATTTCGCGACCAATTTCAACGTAGTTGGTCACAGTTATAACCTTTTTTTTTTTTTTTTTTTTTTTTCACGATGTGGAAATCCTCAATGGATGTCCTCCGCCCTGGGGAGAGCGGAGGGGTCTGTCAGACTCGTACTGACTAAAACCACACCGGTGTTCCATCGCACACTTGCGTCGGGGGGCAGCGGGATCTGATGCGACTTCCGCTGCCCCGGACTAGTGCCGGCCCGCTCGACCTGCGGGCCTCGTCCCGGGGGGAGTGAGGTGTACAACTCCCCCCGCTACGTCTCGGAGAGGCGCGCGTGGAACACGACGCGCCGCCGTCTCGGGTCCAGTGTCATGGGGGGCGACGGATGTCCCCGAATCCGTCGCCCCTGGACCTATTTAGGGGGGCCGGAAGAGGGCGTTGTCCGCCCTCTGCCGACGCCCGGTGCGTCTGCTGCGGGTCGGGAGGGTGGTCTCGACCTCCCTCAACCGCTCCGCAGCCTCCTTCTGCGACATGACGGTTTCGCAGAAGGACACCACTGCGTCCCAGGACTCTGCACTGCCAACCATCGCGCGAGCGACGGCCGGCAGCGACAGGTCTCCTCCAACCTCTGCTACGAGGGCACGGCGCGGCTCATCCCACGCGGCACACTCGGCCAGCGTATGCCGCGCCGTATCCTCCGTGCAGTGGACGCAGTGATGGCACCGGGCGTCCGGCTCCCTGCTTAAGCGACACAGGTACTTCCCGAAGCAGCCGTGCCCCGAGAGCACCTGCGTCGCCCGAAACGTCAGGGAGCCGTGCCTCCTCCCGAGCCAGTCGTCGAGTACTGGCCGGATCGCCTCGATTGTGTCGAGGCCGGCGGTGGGAAGCTCTAGCCTCCCCCGCCATTCCGCCACCATGACCTGTCGGAGCTGAGACCGGTACACCGTAATCTGTCGGTGCACCTGCCTCTCGCCCCGATGTTTGGCCCCCTCGCGCCACTGGTACAGTGTCGCGAGGGTCTTCGCCTCCAGGTCCCACGGCGGGGATCCGGCCAGTACGCAAGCCGCCTCGTACGAGATCGTGCGATATCCCCGTACGACTCTGACGGCCATCGCTCTCTGCGGTCTGCGCAGGACTGCGATAGTGCGGGCCGTCAGGTCGGTCGCCCATATCGGGGCCCCATAAAGGGCCATCGATCGCACGATCCCGACGTACAACCGCCTGCAGGCGGAGCTCGGGCCCCCCAAATTGGGAAGCAGCGTTGACAGCGCGCCCGCCGCGCCCATCAACTTGGGCACCAGCCGCTGAAAGTGGGGGCCGAAGTCCCAACGGCTGTCGAGCACCAATCCAAGGTACTTCATGGTTGACTCGACAGCGATCCGGACCCCCCCGACCACGATGTGTGATCCCAACGGCGGTGCCCGTCGGGGGCCATGAAAAGCGATGGCCTCCGACTTGTTGAGGGCCACTTCCAGGCCCAGGCGTCGTATGCGGCTCACCACCTGTGAGACCGCAGCCGTAGCCAGCAACGCTGCTTCCCTGTACGAGCTCCCCCGGGCCGTGACCAGCGTGTCGTCCGCATAACACGTCAGGTTCACTCCCGGCGGGAGCTCGCACCGCAAAACCCAGTCGTATCCGATGTTCCACAGGGGTGGGCCCAGAACCGAGCCCTGTGGAACACCGCACGACATCTGGCGACGGCCCGTGCCGTCGCGTCCCATGTAGGTGACACACCTTCCTGAGAGGTAAGCCCCCACGATGTTGCGGAGGTAGGAAGGCACCCGATGGTATCTCAGGGCCTCCCTTATGCAACTCCAGGGCAGGGTGTTGAACGCGTTGGAGATGTCCAGAGACACCGCCAGCACCACCCCACCCTGGGACACCGCTTCCTCCGCCAGGACTCTTACCCTCCTGATGGCGTCGATGGTAGAGCGCCCACACCGGAAGCCAAACTGGCTGTCGTCCAGGTTCGGCCCCACCGTGCACAAGTGGCTGACGAGGCGGTCTGCGATTACTCGCTCGAACAACTTGCCCGCCTCGTCCAGCAGCACTATGGGCCGATAAGCGGACGACGAATCCGCAGGGCGCCCCGCCTTCTTGAGCAGGACCAGTCGACCAGCCTTCCACCTGGTAGGGAAATGGCCCCGCTCAAGGCACGCCGAGAAGAGTCCTCTCAGTGGGGGCTCCAGCTCCTTCAGGGCGAGGACTAGAGCGCGGCCAGGCACTCCGTCGGGCCCCGGGGCAGTGTTTTTCGCCCGGAGCCGCATCACGGCCGCGCTCATCTCCGCCTGTGTCACCTCTGGGACGGTTTCGCTCTCCTCTTCTTCTTCCGACTCTGCGGCTGTGGGCACAGCCATCGGTGGTGGCTCATGCTCGGCTCTCTCAGGAAAGAGAGCCGAGACCACGCGCTCCAGAAACTGCGGCTCGAGACCTTCCGTTAGCGGGGGGGCCCACGGCCGAAGTTTCCCTCGGACCGTGCGGTAAGGGCGCCCCCACGGATCCCCGTCTAGGGTCGCCAGCAGCTCCTCTCTGGAGCGCGTCTTCGACTCGCCGATGGCCAGCCACAGAGCCTCCTTCGCCGCGCGGTACACCCCATACAGCGCGGCTTCTTCGTCGGGATCCCGCAGACGTCTCCTCCGACATCGCGTGTACGGGCGTCTGGCGTCTGCGCACGCGACGCGTAGCCGCTCGACCTCGACGCACCACCAGTACACGCGGCGCCTTGCGGACAGAGGGGAGACGCGTGGCATGGACGCGTCGCAGATTTGCGTCATCGCGTCGCCAAACCACTGCGCCTCCTCATCGACGTCGACGGGACCGACGGCAGCCGACTCCCGAACCCAGGCTTGGACGATGGTGGCTTCCTCGAGAGCCTCCCTGTCGAGGCGTTTCAATGCCCAACGCGGGCCGTCTCTCCGGGGGGCCGATTGGCTACGACCTTCAGCGGTTTGGGCGGAGACGTCGAAACGTATGTATCGGTGGTCCGATAGCGTCTCCACCTCCGCTTCCACGTGCCAATCACGAACGCGGTGCACGACAGCGGGACTAGCGAACGAGACGTCCACTATGGACCCACCCCGCTGCCGCACACACGTGTTGGTCGACCCCCGATTTAAGACGGCCAGGCCCGTCGTAATGGCCCACTCCTCAAGCACATCGCCTCTCGGGTCTGTGACCGGGGATCCCCACGCCGCTGATTTGGCGTTCAGATCACCGAGAAGCAAAATGGGCCGAGGGTGAGACCGGCCGACGACGGCTCCCAACTCGACAAGGAAACTCTCGAAGTCGGCGAGACTCCTGTTGGGCGAGAAATATGCCCCGATCGTGACGATCCCGTTCACAAGGGCGGCAACCCAACCGTGACCCCGGGATACGTCGACAAGAGTCGCGCCGATGATGGTCACCAGGCCGTCCAGATCCCCTGCCCAGTTTTCCCGGGGGGGGACAAAATACGGCTCAGCGACCACCGCCACATTTATCGACCACTGCGCCATGCTCAGGACCAAGAGATCCTGAGCTCTGGTGCAGTGGTTGATATTCGCCTGGAGGAAATGGAGTGCCATTACTGACACTGCATTTCCTCGCTTCGTCCCACCACAGGCCGGGAGTCGGCCTCAGAGGTGCTAGGGAGTGTGGCCCCCGCAGCCTTGGTCCAACGCTTGCTGCGCTTTCTGGGCGCGCCGCAAGCGTTGCCACCTATTCGGTGCCCCGCGGGCTTTCCTGCAGCTGTACACAGACTGCAGTTTGGCTCCGCGGAGCACTGGGCCGCCTTATGGCCGGGCCGACCGCAGCGATAACACAAATCGCTGCGGTCTGTTTCGCAGGTGCAGAGTGCCTGGACGTGCCCTTTCTCCAGGCACCGGTAGCACTGCATGGCCCGGGGTGCCAGGAGTTTTACCCTCGCTGACACCCAGCCCACCAGGAGACGGCCCGCGTCGGCGACCTGCTTGGCCGCAGCCACCGGACAACGCACCCAAATGGTGCCGAGCCCGCCAGCATTAACGCGGACGTCGCCCGCCCGCACATTTTCTGGCGGGCATCCACCGCTCCGGGCAATGGCCGCCACCACCTCGTCTGGGGTCACTGAGTCGTCCAGCCCATCGACGCGAAGCTCAGCCGTCTTCATGGGTCTGGACACCCGGGCCTCCTCAGGGTTGAGGACGTCCCTCAGCTTTGCAGCTAGAGAGTCCGCCCTCTCGGCACTGCTGGTCCCCGCCAACTCAAACATCTTGGCCCCCGTGGCTGCCGTTCTAAAACGGAAGCCGTCCGGGGTGCCAAAATCGGCGAAGACCAGTTTGCCCCTCGCCTCCGCCAGTACCTTCTGGTACGTCACTCCCCTCTCCTTGGCTTCGGGCTGCAGCGTGACCACTACAGCCTCGGAGCGGGGGATGCGGATTCGCGGGGCCTGCCCCTTGGAGCCCTGCGCGTTCTTGGCCTTGCGACCCCTCTTCCGCCTCTTTTTGCGGCCTTCGGCCGTCTTCCACTCGCCCTCTTTTTCTTTGGGGGACGAGCTGTTCTCCTCAGTGGGATTTCTCGTCCCCTTCCCCACCTTTTTGCCGCCCTCGGTGGGCTTCTTAGGCGCCTGCGTGGCCTTTTTGGGGGCCGGCGAGGGCGTTTTTGGCGCCGGTGGCGCTTTAGCCACCTGAGCCCATGTAGGACCAGCCGTTGTTGGAGCGGACTCCGCCTCCTTCCTCCGCGTGTCTGCCGCCAGCGGTGGACGAAGCCTAACGGGGGGGTTGAGCCTGGGCTCTAGGCTGTCGAAGCGGGCGGTCATAATGCTCAACAGCCGGCTGAACTGGTCTTCCCCCAAAGACCCGTTCTGTGGCAGAGCACGACTGTCCGCAGTAGTCGCACCCTGCTGCCGGCTGAAGTCTGCCCTCAGGGCGCTGACCTCCTGCTGGAGCTCCTCCATCCTTGTATGAAGACGGTGATTCTCCTCTTGGAGCTTCACCGTCTCCTCTGAGGTCGTCCGGTCAAGGAGGACGTCCATCGCCTCTTTAATGCCGGTAGCCGCCTCCTTCAGGGCCCGCGTGAACGTCCCCTTCAGGTTGCCCGACTTCGTGGCCACCTTCAGGACGACGTCCACGCCGTCCAAGACCTGGCGGCTAAGGGCCTCTGCCGTCAAGCCCTCAGGAGCTTCGGCAGCGTGCGACCGCCTCTCCCTTGCCCGACGAGCCAACTCAGCGACCTCATCGGTCGCGATGGCCTTCCGGCCCTCCCGCCTCGCGGCATTGAGCTCCGCCTTGGTGGACACTAGCGCGATGGAGGCATCGCCTTGCTCCACCTGCATTGCCCCTTCGGAGTCGCTCGGCACCGGCGTATCGGGGGGCTTTAGGAAGCGGCCCCGGGAGTCTCGCGACGCTGCCGGAGTGCTCGCTCCGGAAGGCGTCTTGCGTCCTCTGCCCCTCCTAGTTGTCGAAACCTTGGGGGCCAGCAGGTTCTCCTCGCTAGAGGACAAGCCCACCGAGCCCGCATCCGACCCACCGTCATGCGGCCGCTTCAACCAAAATTTGGAGGCGGTCGCAACTGGTTGCGGTGTGACGTCGACCTCCGACAACACACGCACCCTCTCCAGAACCACGCGTGGTTCCGCTGGAGCCTCTGCTCCCGTCAATAGTGACGCAGCGCCAGAGTCTGACACTGCATCCACCGCGCGGCGCGGTGTAAGAGAGATCAGGTCTTCAAAAGACCGTGATCTTGTTGAGCCTCCTCGGCTCTCGTTGCCACTGGCAAGCGGAAAACGATTGTTGCCCTCCCCAGAATACGAGGGGCTTGACGATCCCGAAGGGATCGTGGCGGATTCTCCAGCTGCTGAGCAGCTGGTACCGCCCTGGGGTACTTACAGTTATAACCTAACCTAACCTATGGATTCCTTCGACATCGTTTTTACGACAAACGGTTAGTCGAAGACAAAAAACACCAAGACACTTTTATATTTAGGTGTTGTAAACGATAGAATCGACAAAATAAACGATTTGCGAAAATAACAGTTCTTTGGCTAAAATTTTCTGTCTTCGCGCCGTAGCGCCCCTAAGGCTACACTCCAACCCACTTCTCCTTCTTATCTGACTTCTGATTGTCAATATTATGCTCTGCGCACAGCAAAAATCTTCGTTCCTCCAATAATTGTCTTCTACGATGCCTTCTCACCGCTCTGGTTTTATAAAATCTTCCTTCTTTGTCCAGGCGGTCTTCCTTTGGAATGCGCTCCCTCAGAGTACCTAAGTACCTATCAGGACGGTGACCAGGGGGTCGAGTCTGCTATTACAATAGTGTCACAATGATCTATCATTGATTTCATAATAGTTGATCGATGCCATTGTCATTTTGCTAAAAGTTCGTAATCTGGTAAATTCATATAATGGTCGGTCAATGGTCTCGTAATAGAATTGTGTTATAATGACATTGTTGTATTGCCATTATTGTAAAACCTGTTAATAGAAATGATTTTCGAAAAACTAGAATTAAATTTGAACATCTAATCATGCCAGATTTCATATAAACATATTTTTACATATTATTTATTAGTGTTCTATGCAATCTGACGTAGTAAGAAGTTCGTAAATAGCAAAAAACATTAAAGTTATGTGTAACGCGGATTTGTGAAACTATAAAATTCACTAATATTTTATCTGTTTAGCTGTCAAAGTCAATTGTGACATTACTGCTTACTGACGTTTTATCTGTTTTTATTTCTAGCGGTCGGTGTTTTGATTTATTTTCATTTATGTGTTCTAAATTGTCTTTAATATAGAAGGCTATATTTATTGCAATACAAAATGGTGCTAATTGAGCAAATTTCGGCTGGAACTGTCAAGATTACCGAGTAAGTCAGTCATCTAATTGTCATAAAAGTACGAGATTACCATTCTATGCCATTTATTTCAATGGAGTGTCAGTGGGTGGTTGATCATTGGAAAGTCATAATGACGCCAAAATATTAGCAGATTACCAAACTTGTCAAAATCAACAATTATGAAATCAATGACAGACAATAAAATTCTGACACTATTGTAATAACAGACTCGGCCCCCTGTCGGTTCACTTGTACAATTCACTATTAATATTCTAGTTCACTAGTTGGCCATATTTCTTATTTCCATACAGTAATATTGCCAAATTAGTTAAAATAGGTAAATATTTAACAGCTATTTGCGGCGTTGCCAACTGGATACGCGCTCTTAACGCCGATTGTAGGGTCCACAGTTTTTACACACATGATGAAAGAAAAACGGGTAACCACAGGCAACAGCGGAGCATGTGTGCCAGGCCTTACTAACTGACGCGAAGTTGTATAGTCATGGTGTGCGATTATGTTCAGACTACAGAATTAGTAAACACGCCCGTCGCGACGCCGCGCGCCGCGCTCCGCCGGTTGACTTATTTTTGGAAATTGTTATGAAATACTCGCGCTGATAAGAAAGAGATTACAATTTATATAATTACAAAGCGGGTGAGGATTGTATATCAACCAATGACTATCACTTTTCAATTCTCAGTTATATTTCTGCTTACAATCACTACACACGCGATTCAAGGTACAATGTTTAGATTACCGAAAACAATGCGAGCCGTCGGGCTCTATAAATATTTGCCGATAACCGATGTCAACAGTCTAGTCGATTTAGAAGTGAGTTTACCAAGTGTTCAGAAATCGGATGTGTTAGTTGAAGTCAAGGCTACGGCATTAAATCCCATTGATACTAAAGTACGCGCTCCAAAACCGAATATAGAAACATCGCCTCGGATTTTGGGATGGGACGGCGCTGGAATCGTTGTCTCCAAGGGGGATAATGCGAATTTATTCAACGTCGGCGATGAGGTGTTTTTTACTGGCGACATAAACAGAAATGGCTCTAATGCACAATATATGGCTGTTGATCAATATTTAGTGGGAAGAAAACCAAAGAACTGGACTTTTGAACAAGCCGCTGCAATGCCGCTTACTTCGCTTACTGCTTTTGAGTCAATTTGTGATCGCTTGCAGCTCTCAGAGAAGGATAAAGGCAAGTCTTTCCTGATCATCAACAGTGCCGGCGGAGTGGGGTCAGTAGCGACGCAGGTCGGTAAGCAGCTGGGGCTCAAGGTGATAGGAACTGCGTCGCGACCAGAAACACAAACATTTACACGGGAATATGGAGCAGAATTCGTTCTCAACCATACTCAAGATCTGATACCACAACTAGAAGCAAATGGATTTGGAGCAGGCGTTGACTTCATTCTTGTTAATTTCGACCCCGCACCGTATTGGGACACTCTCCTGAAAGCCATCAAGCCTCAAGGTAGAATTTGTTTGATTGTCGACAGCAGTGCCCCCGTAAATATAGCAGTATTGAAAGACAAGAGCATTACGTTAGTGTCGGAAAGTATGTTCACAAGAGCGAAGTATAATACTGAAGATAAAATCAGACAATATGAAATTTTTGATACCGTTTCCAAGTGGTTGGAATCGGGAAAGCTAAAAACTACCCTGACAAAAACGATGGGCCCGATCAACGCTGCTAACTTAAGAGAGGCTCACAAACTGATTGAAGATAAGAAAATGATTGGCAAGCTTGTGTTATCAGGATTTTAGTTTTAGGTGTTCAAAGAAATACAGCAATATATTATTTTGTAAAGCAGTGAAAATATTATTTTGTAAAGCGAGAAAATGTGCTTTGTGCTGTTTTATGTTAATTTTGTAAGTGAAACACAATGTATAACAAAATAAATCTACACTCTACAATACACAAAATTGATTTTTTTATGGATTGCCATTAGAAGGTTTTGCAACCCGGAAGTTAACTATGCTACAGGCGGATCCACAAGGGATGATAATTTGGGCCGTGAATTCAAGATTGAGTAGTTTCGATCGAAGGAATCTGGGAACGACTAGACTTGCTGTCTCGTATGGAAAACAATGTATTATTATAAAATACAAAACCATAAAAGAGGCGAAGAAAATTGCATTTGCATGCATGCAACAGGCAGGCTGCTAACAAAACATTGTATACGTACGCACATGTAGGTAAGAAATCTAAAAATAGTGAATGTATACCTACATTGTCACCTACATGTATACCACTACAACATTACAGACCTATTTCTAAGCTGTGCATATTAGCTAAAGTTTTTGAGAGGGTCAGCTACGACCAAGTTTATGCAGCACTGCGTCAATCTTTTAGCCCTTCTCAGCACGGTTTTCTTAAGGGTCGTTCAACTGTATCTAACCTGGCTTTGATCAATGACTTTTTAACGGACAGAATGGATAATGGGGCTCAGGTCGACGTGGGTTACACGGATTACAGTAAGGCTTTTGATAGAATTGACCACAATATTCTCAAAACGAAGCTGTTTATTAATGGTATCAGAGGAGATCTACTACGTTGGTTTACCTCATATCTTGAAAATAGATCTCAAGCTGTCGTTATCAGTAACTACATGTCGAGTTGGGTTTCAGCTCCCAGTGGCGTTCCTCAGGGTTCCCTATTGGGTCCGTTACTTTTTATTATTTATGTGGGTGATATCGATTCATGTTTCCTTAATTCTAAACTACTATGTTTCGCTGATGATATAAAAATTTTCTCTGCAGTATCGTCAGAGGATGACATGGATGCTCTTCAGAGTGAGCGCGGTTGGATGAGTATTGTCTGATTAATAGGCTTGACTTGAACCCTGCTAAATGTTCAGTAATCTCATTTAGCAGGAAACGCGTCCCTCTCCCTACAACATATATACTTAAAGGGCAGCTATTACAGAGATGTGACGGTGTTCGCGACCTAGGTGTTTTTCATGATTCCAAACTTTTATTCAACGTGCACATTGAGCAAATAGTAGCTAAAGCTTCGAAGTCCCTGGGTTTAATCATGAGACTCGCTGGATGTTTCAAGAAGGCCAAAACCCTTAAGATTCTCTATTGCTCTTTTGTTAGAAGTCACCTTGAATATGCGTCACAAATTTGGAACCCGTGTTATGGCAAATACATAAATCGTATGGAGAGTATTCAAAAAAGATTTATTCGTTTTCTTTGCTTTCGGCTGCGTATTCCATATCATTCTGATAATTACTTAAGTCTCTGCAAGAAATTCCATTTACAGCCACTTTTAGATCGCCGCCGACTTGCAGATTGCACTTTTCTTTAAAAAAATATAAATAACGAGATTGACTGTCCTGATCTCCTGCATAAATTACATTTCAATGTCCCCCAGAGATCAGTCAGATTTAATCCACCTATCTCCATTCCTTTTTCCTCATCCAACTACAGGCAAAACTCATACATAGTGCGAGCGAGTAAGGACTTTAATATTCTTTGTAAAGAGTTCTCTTTTGACCCATTTTCCGTCAAAGCCTATTCTGTACGCACTCGTCTGAATGCAAACTTTTTTAAAAAAGCGCGTAGTGCTTAAGTTTTTTTTTTGTTTTTCCAATGTCAACAATGCATATCCTAGTGTCTGAGTGTATTTAATGCTTATTGCTTATTTTTTATTCCTTTTATTTGTTATTATGACTTCTCCCGCTCTGGGCTAAGACTAAAACCCATCCATGTTCCTTCATCGCCCTTTGTGTTCCGGGGCCACGGTATCTCTTTCGAATAGTCCCGCAGCCATTTTGTGATCCTAAGGTTTCTACTACCATCTCAGTGTCTACTCGTGAGAACCTGTAATTGGCTCTGTGTCGCTTATACAATTGTTAGTCATTTATTTTAGCTGTTGGTTCTCCTTTTAATAAATAAATAAAAAAAATAAAAAATAAATTGTGTGGAAATCGGTTGTGTATGTGAGGGATGTGAGGACGGTAGTACAGTGGAGTTTAGACAATAAGTTAGGTTTTGGTTTTAACGTTTCTAAATGCGGTATAATGAGCTACACTCCGCGCGGGAACCATTGCTGCATCAGTATGAGATGGAAGCCTCAGTCGTGTCCCGAGTCACGCATGTGCGGGAGCTGGGGCTGTTGGTTCCAGAATTAATGTTTCGTCAGCACATTTTAGACATTATGCGGCAAGGCCTTCCGAAATCTTGGATATATCTATACTCAGACAGTGCTAAGACTTTCATAATACGGCAGTGGTTCGAATAATGTACAATGCGCTGGTGCGGAGCAGTCTTGAAACGAGTGCGATAGTTTGGAACCCCCATGAGGCTAAATACAGTGTCATGGTGGAAAGAATCCAAAACAAATTCACTCGTTTTTTATTTTTTAAGCAGTACGGCGTCTATTCCTTCTTCCCGCTCATGCACCCGAGTCTCTTCGTAATAGGGGTGGCAGGGTACAGCTGGCTGGCGACGCGCAGGGACGTCCTCGGTGTACCTTCGTGTTTCGGGTGCTGCGCGGCTGGCTGCACCACCCCGATCTGTTAGCGGAGCTGGGGCTGCGCGCGGTGCCCGGCTGTGGGCGCGCGTCGCCCCACGCCTATGTGGAACCATTCTCTAGGACCAACCCCCTTGCCATGCGCCATGACTGTTAAAAATTATTTCAGATGAGGTTGATATATTTTGACTGTAGCCTGATGAAATTCACAGGAGTAGCAGTTTTTAATATGTATTTTGTCTCATGTGTCTTTAGCTTTGTGGTAGTAATATTGCATTGGCGTTATAGTTGAGAAGGTGTTATTTATGTAATTTTAAATAAATAAAATAATACATTGGGTACTTGGGATAAGGACTGGGTGATGATGATGAGGTTTTTTTAATGCGAGCTTGTCTAGAAAATTAGGAATCAAGAATTTGTAGAATAAGTAGAAAAAAGCTGAGTTAATCTTCGCATTTTATTCGCTGTTGTTGTTTTTATCTTTTAATATGTCAATGAGTTACTCATCATTTTTTTAAATAGTTCAATGTCACGGGGTCACAATCACGTATAGGTTTGAAATAGATAAGGCTTGGTACCCACGAGTGTATCATTGCGGCAGGACTGTTGGTTACAATAATAATTATGAAGTTTGTATTTTTTTAAGATTTTAAAGGTTTTAGGAGTGGACAAGACATGAGTTACCTCGAGCGTAATTTTTTGAGCTGTGAGTCGCGTAATTTATGCTGCATTCGGTTTCATACTAAAGTCCTGGGTGTCGAGTCTGCTATTACAATAGAGTCTCAATGATCTATCATTGATTTCATAATTGTTGATCAATGACAATGGTCGTTTTGCTAAAAATTCGTAATCTGCTAAATTTACAATGGTCGATCATTGTTCGGTCAATGGTCTCGTAATAGAATTGTGATAAAATGACATTGTTGTATTGCCATTATTAAAAAACCTTAATAGAAATGATTTTCGAAATACTAGAATTAAATTTGAACATCTAATCATGCCAGATTTCATTTATATATGTTTTTACATATTATTTATTAGTGTTCTATGCAATCTGAAGTAGTAAGAAGTTCGTAAATAGCAAAAAACATTAAGTTATGTGTAACGCGGATTAATGTGAAACTATTCAATTCAATAATATTTATCTGTTTAGCTGTCAAAGTCAAATGTGACATTACTGCCTACTGACGTTTTATCTGTTTTTATTTCTAACGGTCGGTGTTTTGATTTATTTTCATTTAAGTGTTTTAAATTATCTTTAATATAGAAGCCTATATTTATAGCAATACAAAATGGTGCTAATTGAGCAAATTTCGGCTGGAACTGTCAAAATTTTAGCAGATTACCGCGTAAGTCAGTCATTCATTTGTCATTGTGTACGAGATTACCATTGTATGCCATTTCTTTCAATGGAGTGTCAGTGATTGATCATTGGAAAGTCATTGGAAAGTCATAATGATGCCACTATATTAGATTACGAAACTTGTCAAAATCAACTATTATGAAATCAATGATTGATCATTGTGACACCATTGTAATAGCAGACTCGCCCCCCTGTTTACAAACAGCATGTCCTCTTTGTGCCGTGTGGTACATATAGGACTTTTAAAATTCAATACACATTTATAAAATTATATTATATGCTCGTTTGGCCTCAGCCTAAATCTGAATTAAGAAAATGGTACCTTTCCTAATATAATGAATATTGGCATGATACTAATTAATGCTAGGTAGCTAATCACAAAGTCACAAGACATGAGTTGTTAATTATAAAAATATACACCTTTATAATAACTTTATTTTGGGAATACCAAACATGATATGCATTTTAACGCCGATTGTAGGTTCCACATTTTTTAAGCGATGTTATTATCAATTTATTACCTAATTGCTTTACATGTATCCATGTATGAAAGAAAAACGGGTAAGCAGGCAACAGCGGAGCATGCGTGCCAGGCCTTACTAACTGACGCGAAGTTGTATAGTCATGGTGTGCGAGTATGTTCAGACTACAGAATTAGTAAACAAGTCTGTCGCGAAACCGCCGCCGCGCCACGCCGGTGGACTTATTTTTTGAAATTGTTATGAAATAGGTACTCGCGCTGATAACAAGAGATTAAAAAATTGATAAAATTCAAAGCGGGTGAGGATTGTTTGTGAACTAGTGACTATCACTTTTTTAAATTCTCAGTTATATTTCTGCTAGCAAACACTACACACGCGGATCAAGATAGGTACTTACAATGTTTAGATTACCGAAAACAATGCGTGCCGTCGGCTTCTATAAATATTTGCCGATAACCGATGTCAACAGTCTAGTCGATTTAGAAGTGAGTTTACCAAGTGTTCAGAAAACGGATGTGTTAGTTGAAGTCAAGGCGACGGCATTAAATCCCATTGATACTAAAGTACGCGCTCCAAAACCGAATATAGAAACATCGCCTCGGATTTTGGGATGGGACGGCGCTGGAATCGTTGTCTCTAAGGGGGATAATGCGAATTTATTCAACGTCGGAGATGAGGTGTTTTTTACTGGCGACATAAACAGAAATGGCTCTAATGCACAATATATGGCTGTTGACCAATATTTAGTGGGAAGAAAACCTAAAAACTGGACTTTTGAAGATGCTGCCGCAATGCCGGTGATTTCGCTCACTAGTTTCGAGTCACTTTATGACCGCTTGCAGCTCTCAGAGAAGGACAAAGGCAAGTCTTTACTGATCATCAACAGTGCCGGCGGAGTGGGGTCAGTAGCGACGCAGGTCAGTAAGCAGCTGGGGCTCAAGGTGATAGGAACTGCGTCGCGACCAGAAACACAAGCTTTTACACGGAAATATGGAGCAGACATTGTTCTCAACCATACTCAGGATCTGATACCACAACTAGAAGCAAATGGATTTGGAGCAGGAGTCGACTTCATTCTTGTTAATTTCGACCCCGCACCGTATTGGGACACGCTCATGAAAGCTATTAAGCCTCAAGGTAGAATTTGTTTGATTGTTGAAAGCAGTGTCCCCGTAAATATAGCAGCATTGAAAGACAAGAGCATAACGTTGGCGTCGGGAAGTATGTTCACAAGAGCAAAGTATAATACTGAAGATAAAATAAGGCAATATGAAATTTTTGAAACGGTTTCCAAGTGGTTGGAAGCGGGAAAGCTAAAAACTACCCTGACAAAAACGATGGGCCCGATCAACGCTGCTAACTTAAGAGAGGCTCACAAACTGATTGAAGAAAAGAAAATGATTGGCAAGCTTGTATTATCAGGATTTTAGTTTTATAAGATTTTCAAATAAATGCTCCTATTGTATGTTAATTTTGTAAGTGAAACATGTTTATTAAAAAAAATCTACACCCAACAAAATTGGTTTTATGTATTGCCATTAGAAGGTTTTGCAACCCGGGAGTTAACTATGCTATAACAGGCGGATCCACAAGGGATGACAATGGGCCTTGATCGTCTCTTTTTAATTCAATATTGAGTAGTTTCGATCGAAGGAGTCTCGAAACGGCTAGATTTGCTGTCTTGTATGTAATGGGGGACGACATGATGCACGACGACAGTTTTCAGTATGAATGAGGATGGCTTTTGTCCTATTTGAAAAACTACTTCTACTATTGATGCAAATTCTAGCTCGTTAACATTTACTGCTCAAAATGGGTCACCTCATGGAGGAATAAATCTGTGACATAGGACATAGGTATTAGGAGTTACGAGTCTGCTAGCATACTCTGCTGCTCCGTCTCTTTCCCACACTGAAGTGACATAAAAGTAATACTGCTGATGTGGTGGTACCTGATGTTTGAACATAAATATGCCTGGACAGTAGCAGATGGCTTCAGTAGTTTTTGCCTAACCACTGGCGAAAAAGGCTCGAGTAAATTCGCACAATATTTTTTTCAGTTTTACGCGTAATAACGCGGGACACACCTAGATACGGTGCGAATTGTAAATACCTACTTATGTAATGTATACGTAGGTATCAAGTTAAAATGCAACATAGTTAATTATGTAAAGTTGAGTGTACATACTCCCCAGTCAAGTACCGCTAACATTTTGATAAGAAATACGTGATAAAAACATAGGTACATTTTGCCCTGTCATTGTGTTGTTTTCAAGCGTGACAATGACATATACTAAGTTGTGATGATAACATTATAATACGTTTGTTTCAGTTACATTCCTCTCTGCTACCTCTCCACACGCGTCCAAAGTTTCTTACTACAATGGCGAGTCCGAGTTTACCGAAAACTATGCGAGCAGTTGGACTCTACAAATATTTGCCGATAGAAGACCCGGAAAGTCTCGTTGACTTAGAAGTGAGTTTACCAACTGTTAATGAAACTGATGTATTAGTCGAAATTAAAGCTACGGCCGTCAATCCTATTGATGCGAAACAACGCGCTCCGAAACCAAACGTAGAAAATCCGCCTCGAATTTTGGGTGTTGACGGAGCTGGAGTTGTAGTCTCCAAAGGAGCGAAGGCTAATTTATGGAATATTGGTGACGAAGTATTTTTCACTGCGGACATTAGGAGAAGTGGCTCTAACGCACAATACGTAGCTGTTGATCAATATCTAGTGGGGAGAAAACCAAAGAACTGGACTTTTGAACAAGCCGCTGCTATGGGAGTCATTGCACTCACTACTTTCGAGTCACTTTATGATCGCTTGCGACTCTCAGAGAAGGACAAAGGCAAGTCTTTCCTGATCATCAACAGTGCCGGCGGAGTGGGGTCAGTAGCGACGCAGGTCGGTAAGCAACTGGGGCTCAAGGTGATAGGAACTGCGTCGCGACCAGAAACACAAGCTTTTACACGGAAATATGGAGCAGACATTGTTCTCAACCATACTCAGGATCTGATACCACAACTAGAAGCAAATGGCTTTGGAGCAGGCGTTGACTATATTCTTGTTAATTTCGACCCCGCACCGTATTGGGACACTCTGATGAAAGCCATCAAGCCTCAAGGTTGGATTTGCTTGATTGTCGACAGCAGTGCTCTAGTGGACTTAAGACCATTGAAAGATAAGAGCATTACTTTGGTGTCTGAGATGATGTTTACTAGGGTCAAGTATCAGACAGAAGACAGGATGAGGCATTTCGAGCTGTTGAAGGAGATTTCCCAGTGGCTGGAAGACGGAAAGCTTAAATGCCCTCTGAAGAAAACGTTGAGTCCAATCAATGCAGCCAACTTGAAGGAGGCTCACAAACTGTTAGAAAGCAAAACATTGATTGGAAAGCTGGTGCTATCAGGATTTTAATTCTATGCCATGTTGCCCTAACAATTGTTGATTTAATCTTTTTTATAGATTTTTGCGCATATAAAAGTTTTTAATAAAATGTTTTTCACGTTATTTCAAATACCAATTTCGAAGCAATGTTACAATATTGTCTTAATACCTGAAGTCGTAATTGTGTTCTTTCTTAGTTCTACAGGACTTTTTGATAGAAATCTCATTGATTAGTGAACCGTTGCAATTATTTGCATCGTATACATACCTGCGAGACTAACAACAAAATTACTAAATTATTAAATGCAAACTTACAGATTGGAATTAGAGTCGATTTTTTTTCGAGTTACTCCACTATTTTGCCGCTGGAATTCCTTAGGTGCGGGTGGGTATATAGGATGGGCCGCTGTGGCTATGCATGGGACACTTGTCAAAGCCTCCTGCTTTTATCCAGCAGTGACTACTTTCTGCTGAGAAAATGATGTAAACAAACTCAAAAATAAGTTTAAAATATTTTAATTCCACATTACTTTTGTCCAGAAAATGATCCTATAGTGTGTGAAGAGTTGTTAAGAATGCTAGGATCAAACTCTTGTCCTATAAAAGGAGAGCCCGGCGCATTCCATGCTCGCTTCAAGACATCCATGTTACGAATCTCGTCACTTGTTGGTAGACCCTGCATTTTTCTCTCTTGATTCCATTGCATTTCACGAACCTGAAAAAAAAGTAGAATTCAAGGTTTTATTTTGTCATCAAGACAATAAAGTTTGGATTTGGCAGGCGTTGGGGTAGAAGTACTTAATTAACCATTAACCAAATCAACTTTTTTTTTAATAGCCTTGTTTGTCCCACTGCTGGGCCTCCCCCATATCCCTCCAGGTACTCTTCTCCTGCGCTACCTTGATTCAGTTTTCGTGATGCGTCTCTAGATCATGTCTTTCTAAGCCGGCTTCGGCGGCGCCGCACATCCACAGCTCAACTTATAAGAAACTAACTTTTGCCTTAGGTTTCATTAGCGTGGAATATCTATTATCGCAAAGTATTACCAGGATAGAAGTATTCTATATTATATACGTCATGGTTTTTCCCGTTCAGGAGTTGTGGCATGAAAAAGCGATAGAAAGACAGTACTATACTATCGCATTTATAATATTAGCCTGGAATTATGATGTATTTTTGGGACTTCAGTGTAAGTGCCTTTACCATCTTCCAAGTTTCTCTTAGCCAGAAGGCAACAGGGTTCATTTTACCTCGACATTTTGTTGAAGATCTAAACATCGCATTTAGGATAGTTAAAGTGCTATATTATGTTAGAACCTGAACTATGGAGACCAAAAGAAAACTTTAAAGTTTTCAATGAATGCTACGAATCTAATTATACTTCAAGCTGCTCAACAATAAAATACTATACTAATTATACCAGCGTATTACTGTCCAACTGCTGGGCAATGGCCTCTTCTCATTCGGAGTACGCACGAGCATTGATCACCACGCTTGCTCAAGACGGGTTGGTGATTTCAGACTTACATTAATTACAAGTCCAGGTTTCCTCACAATGTTTTCCTCCATCAATGTCAGTCATGTCCAAGATAAACTTAGAAAGAACAATATGAATTGAAAATTCACATATTGTTACTTGCTCAGATTTGAACCCACAATCTTGTGCATGTGAGGCGAGGCCTTAACCTCTGGACATGATGGTACATTTTTTTTCTTTGCAAATAATTAAAATATAAATCACCTTTGCTACATGATCTTCTGGCAAATCATCTAGAGGTCTAGAACAGTCAATTTTATCCAAGTCTATAGCATCCTCACTGTTTAATAACTTATTCCACCATCTTTCTTGCACCTTTTCTGTAAATTGTAGAAATCAATTGGATTATTTAAATGGGCAGCGGTGATAGTGTAACACTACATGTTTGTTTTGGTGTTTCTTCTCAAAGTAGGTAGCCAGGTTAGAAACACCAACCTTTATAGTCCGCGCGCGAGCTCCGAGGAATCGGTGGCTTGTTTAAAACATTGGTGGTTCCACCTCAAGCACATAAAACCCTTTTATTTTTGTTTTTTTCGGATCGGTAATCATCAAATGACTCGATTTTTATTGACTAAAAGTAGAGTGTCAGACTTTTACTGACTAAAATCCATCCATGTTCCTTCTTCGCCCTTTGTGTTCTGGAGCCGCGGTATCTCTTTCGAACAGTCCTGCTGCCCCGGCAGGCTTCGGCCCTTGTGGACCCCGTCCTTTCCCGTCCGTAAAACCACCGATGATTTAAATAAGCCACCGATTCCTCAGAGCTTGCGCGCAGACTATACTTCTAGAACATGAAATGTGTAAAAGTGTTTTATCAAACCTACAGAAATAAATAAATAACGGCACTGGCACGAGAGTGATCTAGGGCACAACAGTATATAAGTGCACCTCATTACTTAGAACAGTGTGGCATGCCTACACTTAGCAGCCCGCACCGATTCTATGGTGACATGTTGTGATCCCTCAAGGAAGAAATCACTGAAGAGCACTTAGATCAGTGGGGCATGGAAGTATAAAATTAATAAGTGATAAGATTTTACTATCCCATTGTGTAAAAACTTCATTATATTGGTAAAAATGTCACTTAGATCAATCTGGTTCCAATGTCATCAAATATCAATACAGCGAGGACAAGTAACTGTTACCTAAATGCATGACCAGTTTCCCTTCACTGATGCTCCAGAAGCTATCCATGGTCTTGATCTTGTACGGCAAGGAATCCTTGATGATGATGGTACTATTCTTCTTACAAGTCACAATTATGTCACTAGAGTTGATTGTCACTTTTAAGTCCTTGGATGATTTTATGTCTGGTGGAAGCTTTACAGTAACATCTGGAATTGAAAATGAAAAGGTGTTATGGTAATTCTTGGCATGACACAAATAGTTCCTTCAAATCGTTGTTGAAGTTCTAACATCACATGATAAGTAAACAAGAAAAAAAAACCCGACTACTGAAAAATCACGCCTGAATTAAAATTGGGGCTTACTAGGTAAAATCGACTCCTCCTTTTGTTGAAGTTGGTAAAAATGCAGCCTATTTTACCCGGGCCATTATATCTCTGTAAAATCACTGCATAAGAATGACTCCACAAAGCATGAAGAGGTAAATTATGGGCAACTTGAATTACCTAGTTCCATAATATTCTGTGACCACAAGTATTTCTCCCTTTCGGCACCATTATAAGTATCGGAGTTCTTTTGTATAGGTATCTCAGGCGGTTTGTAATCGTCTGGGAATGCCTTTGAAGTACTGGCCACATTACTTGGAGAGTCACACTGATGCTTTTGGATTTGTTGATCTTCCGGAGACTTTTCTGAAATTTCAACTGGTTTCTTGGTAGGTTCTGTGGTTGTAGCTTCATTATCACTTTGTTTTTTCTCAGGTTCTGTAGTAGTTTCTTCATCACCACCGCCATGGTCACCTTCAGCGAGAACTTCCACCTCTTGAGCTACAGTTGAGCACATAATTTCATTGTCTAAGTCAAAAGGCATCTGTGCACCGTTTGGTCCTTTCCAGCTTTTAGGGTCACATGTTCTGAGGACTTTGATAACCAGCTCCTCAGCCACTCCTGGGGGGAAGCCCATGTTTTCGTATGCACCTGTAGGTACATAGTAGAAATCGGTCCTGGAAAATATTTACAGGAAATTGAGTGTGAAAGTTAACAGTTAAAGCTCAAGTACTGAAAAACCCAATAAAAATACTAGTATTATTTTAAGCCAAGAGGAACACGAGAAACCGAGTATTGAGCCACAAAAGAGTATTGCTAATGTAAGATCATTTCCTACTAAAAAGTAAACAAAACCAGTGGAACTCACCTTCTGGCTAAAAAACCGAATATGGATGATAGAAAACCTAAGATTGATTTTTCATTGACTAATATTGACGTCAAAACTTCGTCATATTTTGTTATGTCGGAAGATTCAGACATATTTGCCGTACTCTATGCATAAATCCACAATTTAATTTTCAGAGCTCTGTTTTGTTCATTTTTGACATCAAGCCGCTGAGCGAAGCGAATGACAAGACAATCACAGATTACTAATATGTGACAATGAATGAATGAATGAACGAAAACATGAACGAAGTTGCGTTTCATTTCACACATCTCTGAAAACACAAATGAAACGGGAACATGACTGTCGTCTGAAAATGATTTATTTTTTTCAGTCCATTTATGTAAAATTAAAAATAACAATAATTTTTGTATTGTACAAGAAAACTCATTCTGTTCTTGTTCATCGCACGTCAAATTTTATTTTTTAGCATTGGCATCCCAAAACCAGTTTTTTAATTTGCATTCCCGCCACTTGGCGGAGTTACTTCGCTTTCGAAAGTTTCACATCCGCAAGAGAGCGGCAAGGCAAGGCGAAGTGAAGTAGGCAAAGAAGTCTCGCGCGCGAACTCGGTACGCTGCAGGCGATGACCGCATTCATATGAGTTTTTTTATTAAATTGTGTGTGTGCTGTCGTGTTCTCCGATCCGTTAAGTGTTTACGAAAATGCTGTATAGGTGAACTTTTATGATAAAAAGTGTTGTGATTGTGTTAATATCCCTTTAACCCTCTTCTATCTAATACTGTCTCTTGAAGGTTGTAAAAATGCCTTGCTCAGCGGTAACTTTGTCCATAGCGACCATTACAGCAATCGTGGCTGCTGCTTTAATGGCTATAGCATTTTCCACGGATAACTGGCTTTATATTGAAGTAAAGCGCACGAGCATACAGGTAAGAAATTAGTAATACCTATCCAATCATTATTTACGTTTTATTTATGGTAAATCATTGTTTACCTACTTGTTGTTTTTTTGTCTGATTTTTTATCAGCTAAGAACTGCATTTTAGGTAATAATCTTCGTAGTGTAGTTTGTAGGTAGATTGAGGTCAAGTTATTTTCAAACTAACCACTCTTTTAATTATCAGTTGCCTCTTCGAGTCGCCACGAAGTCTTCAAAATTAATCAAACTATAAAGTTATCTTGTCAGTTGTCTTTATATCACCACTAGAACTTACAAGGTCGAAGTCAGTTAATCGTGAAACTGTTAAGAAACTTGGAGCAGAACAGCTGCTGCTCACACCTTCCACCAAACAAACAATTGATTAACATCTCAGAATTTTTCATTGTCGATTGTTTAGCATCGAGCGCCAGCGAATACAATCTTGATCATCAATAAATCTTATGACTTACGAAATTTCCCTTGTTTCATTATGAAGTAGGTAGTAGAACGGACTCAATAAAACTCATCGTAGCACGTATTCTTTCAAGTCCTTGCCGAGGCACCGTTAGCAGACACGTTACGCATAAATATGCACGTATTAATGGCACGGACAAAAGTGTGGGTAACTGTACTGTTCCGTGCTACTCCTGTGCACCCAGACGTGGAGATAAAGAAACTACGGCCGATAACGATACACGCCAACAATGTTTTAAATTAAATAAGTACTTAGGTAGTTTATTTCAGAGTTCCCCATGCAACCAAGAAGTCATCCACATACACAAAAACTTCGACATTTGCAGAAAGCGCGTAATTTGCAAAAACTGGAACATCTCACGGTTAATTTGCTTGTTATGTGCGTCGAGCTTTTTGTAACGACAGGCCAGACAGTTTCTGGTTTCTTTTCTTGAGTCGGGGTCATGTTTTTTGCGATACGAAGCAACTTGTATCGCCTTGTCCTCTACCTGCTCGCGAGGACGGTTTAATTTTTTGCTGGTTCTATAATAGGGGTGGCTTTAAAAGCTACACGAAGACAGGTTCCTACGTGTCGCAATCTCTCAGCATCTTATCTATAACTCAAATTTAAATGGTTTTGTAACCTTTTTTGTTGCGAGTGTCTAACTTTATGCGCAAATCTTTCCTTAACTAAAAATACATTGTCTAAAGTGAACAAAAAGTTTATTTGTACTCGTATGTCTATTCTATATCCTCCATTATTTAGTTTTTCTGATACTTCATTATTCTGTTCATTCATTGTAAATTTGGAACTAGTATAGTTTTATCGTTTTTTTGTGCATATAACAGCATAGGTGCAGCAAAACGACATCAAACACATTAATTTCATCACCACCAATTCCAAGATGAGGTAAAAATTAAATAGGGTACTATATACACAAATGTTTTTACGGGAACTCAAGAACGAGTTTTGTACGTAAACGTTTGCTAATGATCACATCGATTATAAAAACGTCTAACAGCGTCATGGTTTTAAATAATGATACAAACATCGAACTTGCTACTTATTTAGTTTAGGTAGGTACTTGCCTATGTGTTTGACCTCTCCTAAACTATTTAGGCCTACCGCACACTATAGACAAGACTGTCTTTAGACAGACTATTTATCTCTCGCTCACACTAGTAGGGAAATAGTCTGTCTAAAGACAGTCTTGTCTAAAGTGTGTGGTAGCCCTTATACAAAACAACATTAAAAACTATCCTCAGATTGGAATTGCTTTAAGAAACTGAAACTCAACTTAGGGCCGATACCTATCTCGGACTCGGACACTTTCGGAAAAGAACCAATTCTTATCCGGAAGTGTCCGAGTAAGTTGAGTAACTTTTAATTACAAAGTCTTACTCTATTCTCCTCTATACTTTGTAATTTCCCGTCCAACACCACTTCTCATACCATAATGCGCACAAAATTACATAGAGAAAATCTAATCTCACTTTATTGTCACTTAGCAGTATATTCAATGAGGCTTCCAAGAAGAAAATTACTTACCATAATGCCTAATTGTAGTTTGCAAGGCGTCCCAGAGACGTGTAGCGAATGACTTACTATCTACATATCCAAGTCTATTAGATCTTGCAAAGACAAACAGTGGAAAGCTTGGGAGAAATCGATCGTGAAAGTGACGAAATCTGTGTGAACATCTTTCTGAACATGCATAGTAACTATGTACGTAGTTAGTTACCGCGTTACGATAACCGTAACTTTTAAGTTACATCATTGTTACCATTGCGACTTTATCCATGCAGAAACCAACATATTTGCGAATAGAAAATACTGGAGATTACATGCTGTTACGATTGTCTTATGTTTTCGGTCGAGCAATTTTTAATGACAGCAAGACGTTTTTCGGTACTTACTCCCTGAAATTGTTAGTTTGAAAGACCATAAAAAATATGTCTGGTTTATGGAAGCTCTAATATGCTAAACATACATAAATGTGCATTCATTCACCCCTTTTTCCCATGGCTGAAACAGCAGAACGGCAAAAATATTTGTTTATTTTAGTTGGCGCCCAACAGAATTTAGGTCGTTGGTCAGGAAATTGGTGACGACGATCAAAGTACAGAAATTTTAATCAAAAACTTTAAATAAACAAAGTTCGTGATGTTCCTGCTCCGTTGAGTTAAATACACAGTCACACAGCTTATATACACAATTACACAGTGATATGAAAGTCACGACTCACGAGTGTAGAGTTAGAGAATTACCTACTATTTATGTAGGAGGTAGAGCACAATCACATTTTTATTCAAGATTGCATTAACGACTTCGCAATAAGAATAATATAGGTACTTTATCAATAATAATTTAAGAGGTAAAGTTTGTAGGCTTGGATGTCAGGGGTGTTCTTCGGAACATTTAAAAAAAAAGTCGTTCCTGTAGGATAATTTCCGACCATAAGGCCCGGTTTCCACCAAAACGGAGAGGAGCGGAGCGGAGAGTAGATGTGTGCAAACCGACCCATCACATTGTTTGAAATCTAAATCACGGCTCTCGTCTTTACAGTGATTGTTCGAATCTTACACGGAGCGAAGAAGCGGAAAAGAGGAGCAGAAAGCGGAGAGGAGCGGTGCGGAGAGGAGATCCTCTCTGCACCGCTCTTCTCCGCTTTGGTGGAAACCGGGCCTAACGCTTTGAAGCCACTTGCCAAAAAAGCTAAATGATTTTAAATCCAGCTTCACATTACGAATGAGATTTAATCATTATATACAATCATTTATATTATTGTTTTAAATGAGCTCAAATATTTGCATGAATGAACATTATGAGACTTTCATCTTGCTGATGCGTTGCTTTTCTACGTTTGGTTAGTTTTTTTTTTAAGTTACGCAAAGGCCAAAGAAAGTGGTTTATGCAAATAAGTAAATATTCTGTGAGTGCGAGATGGTTTTAGTTTTATGCAACGAACTTACATAATAGGAGACGTTAATTTAAAGGAATTATGAAGACTTTCTAGTGTGCCTAACACATCGTAGCCACCTTTGTTTTTGATAACTGACTCCATTACGTTAAAGTAGCCATTATGGTCACTGTCAGTTTCTGATAATTATGGTTCCAAATAAGATGGTGAAGGTTTGTACATACCTGTACCTAGGATCTAGCATTCGATTGTTTCTAGTTGTAATTTGAATAGGTAGATAGGTGTAAAAAACTGTTACCTTTTTACGCGACTACGTCAAAGTCAAAAGGTTCCTTCCTTTTGATTTTATTTAACATCGGGCAACACCGGACACCAAGACAATCTCCTATTCATTGACTCCTAACTAAAGTTAGTTAAAAGAATAAACGAAGAAACTTGAGAATTTTTCTATTTACGGATGAAGCATAACATCTGGGAACTAAGGGATGAACACGAACTGTTTGTTTATTGCCTTAGGTACCAGTTACCTGGCGAGAGACCGGATGCAATGTTTACTTCTCCAGACAAATAAACGCCATTTACTAAAAATATTTAGATTTAAAAAGATGGTGATTAAGCTTATTTATGCCTGGTAGAAAGGCAACGCTGTAATCATAGGTAATGTCTACACCCAAGGCTCCACTGACAGTTGGTATTTTAAAGCTTAGTTCTTGTAAAACGGACACGTCTGGTTGTTTAGCTTACTGCCTGGAAAATTGTTAAGGTAGCAGTGCACTGCTCCTTTACGTTCACAATCTTTATTATTGTCTGGATTTAACTGTCAATTTCAAATAAATTTTAATTTATTGTTTGTTTAACAAACCGACGACTTACGAAAATTCCTAAATACTTGTCTACATCTACACATCATCGACAATGGGTGATTATCACGGCAACCCGCTTTCCTGCACGACGACACCCACTTCTCACGACTTCCGACTACAATTCTTTTACACTATTCCGCTTTCTTGGTTTCATAGAAAATGAGTGAAAAAAGTAAGCGTAAGCAAAGCGCCAATTGAAAGTTCAGTTATGTTTGGTTACGTGTATCGCGGTAAAAACAAATTGAAATATCTTCTAAGCAAAATAGCTTGAATGAAGACTTTTTCATGGAGACCTTTGCACAGTAAAAAAATAGATCATTCATTCTTTAGTTCATACCTTACACCCAAAGAGTTACTATACCCATGCGTAAAACAGGTGTTGCCTTATAGAAAAATCAGCAGCTAGCCTTAAAATAATTATGAAAAAGTAAGATTTTGATTTTATTTCTAGTTTTTGTTATTCAGAAGTTTTTAGACACTAGAGGCCAGTCAAGTTAATTCAATAATAAAAATCTATTGAACACTTGAATACTTAAAATATTTATTTTGTTCGTTTAATTAAATTAAAAACTGAAACACAAAAAACACGTTATTTATTCAGTAGCGAGAAAGTTTTTAATAAACAGAGATTTAATTAGATACTGACGAAAAAGGATTTAATAGGTTTGATCCACAAAGTTTTGATCACTTTATTTAATCACGTTTCGATCAAATTAATTCAACTCGAATCTCAGCGCTTTCAAGTTGGTTTAGATTAATTTTTCAAACAGGTTAGATGAAATAAGGGGAGAAAAAGAAACTCATTCGGTTTAATTCGATATTTGCGTCCTTACCATACAAGCTGTATTGTGCGTTTTGAAATTACTTGCTCAACATTGCATGCACACGGATATTGCACGGTCAAGCGTGATTGCAGCTTCTAACAGTCGGTTTAATCACCGGTAAACGTAGCTTACCCACTAGGGGTGGGACCACGCTGTGCTGTGTTTAGAAATGGCTGACGTCACGTTAAAGTCAACAAAACAAACAGTTTCATTGGCAATATTTTGTTCCTCCTGTATAAATACGTAATTCTTAAAGAAAATGTCGCAATTTAGGAGTCGTGAGAACTTGAGTAGGTACTTACAATATTTTCATATTTACAAAGCTTAGGAACTAAATTGGCGGTCACATTATGTAAAATAAAAATATTGCCTGCTGCAAACCAGAAGTATTTAAAAATATTTGTACTTAATTAACCAGAGACAATTTGGTCATTATGTCACTTGATTGCCAAGTATATTACGTACGACACGCAGAAAAGAGCCATGTCAACGTATACGCTTGGCACGGCTGTATAAAAGAACAACGGGGCCGCTTACTTTAAAAAAAAATTGCCGCCATATTTGTATGGCCTTCTTATTATTAAATGACATAACCGAATTAAATTGATTGTCCGAAAATAAACAAATAACTATAAATCTTGGAAAGTGTAGATAATCTATCTGGTTCTCAGATCGTTTCATCGTTATTATGGTTGCCTTTCACAATTCTTTCCATGGCTTATAGTTTTCCGGCCTTTCACTGAACTTGAGACGGTTAATGGCTCATGAACAAATGGTCAATGCTGGTGTTTTCGACACATTGATAGACTACATGCATATTTTATTACATAGATGATTATATTCCACAAATTACTGTGCAAAAGCTATTAGATAGTGGTTGAATTGATATAATTTATCAAAGCAAAATATTTTCATGAAAAGATGATGAAAAATATATTTTGGCGCTTTAGATGTTCCCGTATTAATATCTCATAGACTCATTAGCCTCAATAAGTATGTCCAGGACTCCTGTTAATTAGGATCAAGACCTCGGAAAACAGGTTTTTAGAGCCCCTAAACTGTTCTCCGATCTCACATCATTCATAAAAATAACTAAACTTAATGAAACGTAAGATGACGAGGTGTTGCCAAACTGCTCAGTTTCGCACAGCATACTCTCATTATTGTTACCCCATTGTGTCATTAAGGTTTGTTCATTGATTTTGCAACCGTGCACATTATAAAGACATTTTTTCCTTTAATTAGTGCCGTAAGAATGACATAGTGTACTAATTTGAGGTTGTACGTTATGGCAATTATGGCTTATGTAAGGTCGTTTTTGCCAAGCCCGATATACTTATTCGTTTCTCAGTTGCAGCTTGGAGGCTGGGGCTGTGCTCTGTTTATGTCAATATGCTCGCCCCTATCACGAGGGACTTAAACATAACTGTTGAAATGTGGGTGTACCATACATCCGCCTAATTCTTCGGGCAATATAGGCTTTATGTTATAAAAGGTAGTTTTTGTCTCGTCTGTTGCTTGATTTCAACCTTTAAGGTCTACAGAAAGATGCTCACGCTTTAAAGGTGCTTCTAATTAATAGCCCTCATTGTTAAATTGTTAGTAATGGTTGCTGGACTGTGCTTTGTCCCTTTTTGGGTTTTAAGTTGTAACTAATTAGATATCCCTTATTAGTGATATGCTTCCTAGATTGTGGAAGTGCTTCATCAGAGATATTTTCCGCCAACTAATTGTTCTTTTTGTGCGTCATCAGTACAAAAAACGGTTTCTTCTTATCTTTTTTTCTTTCTGGATATTCTGGTGCTAACGAGCATTTGCTTGCCAGTTTTCCAAGCAATGTCGTATGGCCCGTAACGGTCACAATATCGAAATAAAGACTCATTTCTCGGTCCAATTTAGAATTGGTTAATTTCTTTATTGAACTGGTGCGACCTTGTGTCTTGATGATTTAGTATGCGATTTAGACATTTTAGTAAATGGGGTATTTAAGTAGTATCTGCAATATTAACCCACTTTATTTATACTGGAGTAAATATCGTGATTTTGATCTGATCAAAGGTGGAAGAATAACTGACAAAATTTCAACAGACTATGATTAATGAATTAATCTACTTACAGCTTTTTTTTAAATTATCTATAGTACGAACCTATCAAGAGTTGAACGATATACATACTTTGATCAAACATACATCTATAGGTTTAATTTAAATAATTGCACTACTTATATACAAACTATAACTCTAATTAATAATAGAAATATGTTCAAGTAACAAAACGGTTACAGGGCGTCAAAAAATTCGTCCACATCGCTGTCGACAGGAAAAGTGCCTAGAAGGCTGGCAGCATTGCCAGATACATCTATAGATATTTCTTTGCATGAACAAGAATAATAGCAGGTTCATAGCACTTCATAACAAGCAAGTTTCATCCAGTTCCCATCTTTTCATTATTTTTATTGACTTGGTGGTACAGTCGTGGTCTTTTCCGCCTGATCAGTTAATTTTTTTTTCGCTTAAATCTTTCGGAGGCGCCGAGCCACGCCCGAGAGCATTTCTATGTTGCGAGTGCAAGCAAAAATGAGCTTAGTGGTGATCAGGCGGGAGTGTCCTCGATAGTACCTAACCTACGTACAGGTTTTTTCATACTTAGGTACTCTTCTGTCAAATTAAAAATCAAGTAAAAATATGACCAATTTAAAATTGCGTAGATCGTAAACTGGTATTATTGAGCATAAAAAAGTAAATGTTTGGAACGTTATTTATAGGTTACAAAATTCAGTTTATTATAACTACAGGTAGTCAGTGGCCCGAAAGTCTGATAACCAGTCTTAAGGGGGAGGATAAGGTCAGGTAGGCAGTCGCTCCATGTAAACTACTGGTATTCAGCTGCATCTGGTTAGACTGGAAGCCGACCCCAACATAGTTGGGAAAGGGCTAGGCAGATGATGATGATAAATTGAGGTCAGTAAAACTAAACGTACAAACGTGCCAAAGGCTTAATTTAATCAATAGAATAGGCTTTAAATCGGGGCTTAAGGCGATATCTATGCTTTAGTATGGTCGCCTTAACTCGTGGATTAATGACAAAAGTAGCTGAAGGTGTGGTCAACCTGTTACATCTATTAGTACACTACCTTCTCAATACCAGCTTTCGAGGAAAAGGATAAAAGCGTGGGAAACATGTCCACTTGTCTAGCCAGTCCAGTTACATTGACGTTGCGTGTCAATGGACACTGTATCTGAAGTGTCCAGTGCGTCCACCTCTGGGTAGTGAAACTTGACGTCGACGCTGATGGATCGCACACGCAGCTAACGAGATCCATTTCAATTGAGACATTACTTCATGTTTAGTCATTATGTGCGTGATGTGTTCGTTTACAAAAACTTTTTAAATCTGGAGTTAGGTGTTTTGGAACCAAAACTTTTGGTTGAGTTTTACCTAACATTTTACTTTGTTAAAATTCAAGGATTTCAATCAATCAAAAGTCAATTTATTTATTTGCAAATATGGGTCGCCCAGCAGTGGGACATTCAAGGCTAAGTTAAAAAAAAACAACCAAAAAAACTAAATTAGCTCAGATGCTTAGGTAAATAAATACGCCGAATTAATTTAATTTATCCTTTTACGTCGTCCACGTTCGTACATTATTCAACTCCACTTTAAAACGAAAATAGACATTAATTTTGAAATTATGGCAAAACTATTGTGAATTATAATATTTTACGATGTCTTTCACCTCTGATCAGATTAAAGTGTAAATAATAAAAAACTTTTACACTGTTTTCCATATTCCGAACATTAACATTTCTTGTGATACAACTTTGATGATATTAAACTACGTAAATGTGGCCACAAATGCCACAATACATATTGATAAGAGCTATTAATAGAGATACGGACTTTCGAGCTAAAGGAACCGTAATCATAGAATTTAACGCAAATCCATAGCAGTTTTAAAAAGGATGCGACGTGAGAAAGTGACTGAAACCGAGTGCTATCATACTTAGACGACTACAGAAGCTAAATTAGCAACTCTATTTGTGGTGGTTCCAAATTCGTTTGAAATCCTGTTAGAATAAAGTTCTAATCAGTTTGCACTACAAAGTGGTTGTTACGTCAGTCACTGCGGCCCAAATAGTGCGAAATGATTGGTTTTTCGCGATTTACAAAAAATCTATTGATTGGACTAAAAAAATAAAACACTATGATGCTAATATGTTGCTTGTAGAATTATCTGCCAAATAATCAGAATGATCGCATGTATTTTAGTATGGTTTTTACTCGTTGAAAGAAATTTTTAGAGATAAGCCGTGTTTTTTTTCTATCGAGTAAAATTTGTTGTATTATACTTAAAATGTCTTATGAACCGTGAAAGCTTAAAACAGTGTTTGTTGTATTATGTTTTCAAAACACTATCATACTAGCATATATCCTGAAGAACATCATATATTTCTCTCTCTTTCTGGTTTTGTTTATTGCAGTGAATCTCGCGTTTAGCTCCTGTAGTCGCCATAATACAGTTTGTTAATAAACTCAAATTCAAAGCATTTATCTCAATAAGACCATTACGGCACTTTTGAATGTCAAAAATAAAAAAAAAAGCAAAGCTACAGTCACTGTCACAAGGCATAATAACTTGAGAAAGTACTGTAGTTGCCCATTCCCTAGCGTAGATCTCTATGGAGAAGAGATAATTACTTGGACTCAGGTAATTACTTTAAATTTACTATAGATACCAGGGTTTAGAATAGACGTTCTTTAATGCCATGCTTCCCTGGACAATTAGAGACGCGTCTAGGTCTCACCCTTTATTTTTCCCTCACAAATTTGCCTACCTGAAATGAGTAAGTAAATGTTTAATATCCATATTTATTCAAATAATTTCTGCATCTATTAATTCTTATTGTTTGTGTGTTGCATAATAATTATAAGTAACCGTACTATGTGGCAGATGATATTGATACACGACACCTAACAGGTGCTATTTTATTTTAGTAACGCGATGCCTTTATTCCTAGACTAGCGGACGTCACGCGGTTTGACCCGCGTAGTTTCCGTTCCCGTGGGAGTACGGGGATAAAATATAGCCTATGTTACTCAGTAAAGACGTGGCTTTCTAATTGTGAAAGAATTTTAGCAATCGGCGCAGTAGTTTTTGTGTTTATTAATTACAACCATACACACAAAAATACAAATCTTCCCTCTTAATAATGTTAGTGTAGACGTAGATAATAAGTCTTTTACGCAAATTCCGGGCTTAACAGGAGCTGGGTATTTATAACTATTGACCGTGTGAAGACCAGATAAGAAAAGGGGACCTTTCTCCAAATTTTTGTTAAGTTATCAGTATGACTGTTTTACACTATTTTCAGCCTACAAATTAATATTAAGTCAAGTTTGCTCAGAAAATCTGGAAAAATATTTATTTGTGTATTGTCAGTGTCACAAGAATTACAAATAATTATACATGTTTATTTTGTCAAATTAATGCATTTTGATTGTGCATATAATTTCGCCATTTTTTGGCATTTTGATAGTGCATATATTTTGTATATTGCGTTGTCTCGTGATAAGTATCTATGGATTGGCGAATTTTACGTGCAGACAACACTCTGTAGGTCAGGCAAGTTTTCGACGCGACATCGAACGTATGACCCTGAGTTCAGAAAGCGGACACTTCGACATCGTGTGCTTGAGGAATAACAATGACGATACCAGTATCTTAGATGTCTGCTTAGATAGCTTGTAGTTGTCTGGCTATCTCAGGTCAATCGACCCATTACATTATACAACCATTAGGTAAACAGAAATTGAGACAATTTTATTGTGGCTTTATTTTCAAGTCTGATGGAGACGAAAATTGTAATGACTGTTTTGTGTCTATATTTTTCGATGTTGTATGTATATAGATGACAATAGTGACCAACGAAATTGTAATTGATTCCTTACGCATAGGAAATCCTACATTCAGCCCATTCTTTTATCATGAATGCAACTTTCCATTCATTAATTAAAGCAATCAAAACAAATAATGAAAGAACTGTTGTATGTTACAAAGTTTGAAACTAGAAATCGAACAAGCTCAATATCAAAAAGTTTGGTCTTCAAAGTTCTTATATCCGTAGTCTATGTTAGACTTGCTGGTAAAAAATAAGACAATTAGGTAATAATAACAAGTGATGCTATTGTATAGTAATGTTGTATCTTCAAGGTAGGCGGGTTTATTGCCGATTGCCGCCGCATGCCCTCTTAAGATTATTAAGAAGACCGTTTAGCTGCCGTGGAAATTTATTTATTTGGATTTGAGTAGCGGTGTAATATGAGATGATTGACCAGCTATTCGACTATACATTCAACGTACATCAACACTAAGTTGTTTGCTTACTGATTCGTTTTTTAGATTGTATGTAGAATGTGCAAATAAACTCAGTGTAAGTAAGGTGAAAAAGAACCCCGGTTCTTTTTCACCTTACTAGTTTATTTGCAGTGTTTGTTGGTTTACAGTTCCGCAGCCCCGGCTGCGGAACTGTTCGAAAGAGATACCGTGGACCCGGAACACAAAGGGCGAAGAAGGAACATGGATGGGTTTTAGTCAGTAAAAGTCTGACACACACACTGAGGAGTCATTTGATGATTCCCATCCGAAAAAAAAAGGTGAAAAAGAACAAACGCTTTAGCTCATAAATACAGTGAAACTACAGCTGTACTCAAATTGCTGCAAATACAACAAATTTTGCAAATATATTTTAAGTTAATCATCTCCATATTCTTTCGTAACAAACCATTTATTTATTCCAGTTTATCCCAGATCTGTTTTTACATCACTGAAACTAATAACATGTTTACCTCACCAATCATGGCATGTTAACAAAATATTCCCTACGCTTAAACTATCCCGAGAACAGCTTACAAACTGAAGTCGAAGTTTCTCAGCGTGCATTGTGAGAGCGCACATAGCCTCACATATTCGTATACCTACATATGTCTGGGATGCTCCGGTGCTCGGCATTGCAAGGTGAACGGGCTCAGTCGAGTACATGACCCACCTCGCGTCCTCACTCCTGCGCAAGCGCAAAAACGTCCACTCGGTACAGCTGAGCGTCTGCGCGTCTTGCTCTCTGCACCCGGCCGGTACACAATACACGACGCAGAAATATGTGGAGAGCGTTAAGCGTTTGAAATGAATGTCATGTTTAGGGAGCTTGGATGTCAACATTTTGGAAACGGTTTGGGAGTGGAGTTGGCCATGGAGTTTCTTGCCCGTTCTTCTCCATAGAGATCTACGCAAGGAAATGGGCAACTACAGTACTTTCACAGTTTTTATGCCTTGTGACTGGGACTGTAGCTACATTTAATTTTCATATTTGTTTCGACTGTTCAAAAGTGCCTGTAACTGGCCTACTTGAAATAAATGCTTTGATTTTTGAAGTCTATCTATATAAATATACTCTGATGAATAACCATTCGTTAAATTTCGATAGTTTTTCGACTGATGCGACTAGGACTTATTTACTGGCAGTCGATTTTCAGTTTTGAAGGTGTCACTTTATAGTGATTCCAAAAAGTGAGCTTACGGAAAACTTGTGTGAAGACAAAGGTAGACCCCACCTGAACTGACAATAACACCAACACATAAGACGGAGCCATTAAAAACTGCTCAGAGTTTCATTTATATTTCAAAGCGTCTGCATCCGGTTTTCAATATTCATTAGAGTAAATGTTCTAAAGAGGAAGCCCACATCCACATCCACAGCGTTAGCGGTGGATTCTCTAGCCGCGTACGGTTGACCGGTTTTTTATGAGAAATCATCGTACGCGGTCCATTCGTAGTTCGTACCACATTCCGAACGTGCTCGATCATACATTGACGTACGACACGTGAGCATTCGTTTGTGCGCCTCGCCAGGCGAAACTGTATACATTAGCATTCGAAACTAGCCAACCTTTTGTGATATTAATCGTAGGTCTGTACTTAATATAAATTGAACATTATGAGTACGAAATGCTTGAAAGTTTTGCGAAGAATTTGGTGCGGTTTCGCAATACAAAAGATATCAACGAGCGCACAATCACTTTTGATTAAGAAAATATTTCTTCCAAGAAACATTTTGTTGTTTGAATATAGATTAACAACAACAATTAGCCACTTATTTATCATCATTATCATCAGCCGACAACAGTCCACAGCTGGACATAGGCCTCTTCAATCGCACGCCACGCGCTTATTTATGGCTGACATTAAAATTGTAGGTACCCACTTCAATTGCTCGCTGACAAATTGCTCTAGTATTAGGCTTCATAAATCTTTTAATTTTAACTGTCCACTATTCAATTATGTACCTACGCGTGCATAAACAGATCATAATAAAAAACTAAACATAGTGATTTTCACTTAATGCTCAGCATAATGCTGCTGTGGAGCATTAACTTCATACGTAGCAATAAACTCTCTAACTGCGTAGTATGAGATTATTAATGATTAGTTTTTTGACGTCCAAACTGCAGAACTACAGGTTGGGCGAAAGTTGTAGACAATGCTGGGGTATTATAATTGCCGAGTGTGCTCGGAGATGTGGCGAAAGTGACCGAGAATATTGACCAAGTGCGGTGGAAGCGTCTGTCTTGTCAACGTACCGCGACTCTTCCTAATTAGACTTGTATGATATTCATGTAGTACTTAGACAAAATAAAATTAATTTGAATTTTACTTTAAAACTTCTTTAGCGATATGGGTGTGGGTATGGTGGTATGTGTAGCATTTCAGAAAAAAACTGAGAAGTAGGTACATAATATATTTTCTTGACAGAAGTTGGACTAATGCGGCATTTTTGATTAAATTGTATTTATTTTGAAAGAAATTCATCATTTTGATCTTCGATGTCTGTGTGACAAATTCATATTTAATCTTAAGTTTTAATATGCCAATGAATTAAGTATTAATAAGAAAATAACTGCCAGCTTTAAATGACAATCATCAATAACGATGTCTGATTTAATATCTATTATTATCCAATAATTCCGAGGTCGAGACGAGAGTCACCAAGTCAATTGCTCGATCATCGGTTGAAACATAAATTGATCAATCAAATTAATTCAAGTACAATCCTGCATGGATCTTTTGGCGCTCGAATGACGTTGATAGAGGGGCGCTGTTGGTAAACATTTGTAAAATTGTCTGTGGAAAAACAAGATGGCGCCGTTAGTTCCGATTTTGACCACGCGCCTACCGATCCTTGTACACCTAGATATGATGTATTGCTTAACTTTAACTTTATAGTGATTTGAAGAATGTGTGAACATCGCGTGGGTGTCTCACAATAGGATCGATTCGGTTCAAATCGATTTGAATCGGATAGGTCTTGCTTGGTGTCGTCTGGTCACGCAAGGTTGCGATGGCAGGTGGTTGTCTAATTTTGTTCGGCCCTTATTACTTAAAATTTATTTTATTCGGAGTCGGTTATGACTTTTTAGATCTTTTTCCTCTTTTCGAGTCGATGGAACTTTTTAGGTTAGGTAGGCCCAATAGGTGGCCATGTTAATAGCAGCGTCAGATACATTAGATCCTCAGATGGTCAAATAATGTTATAGTTTCTTACTTCTTCTTTAATGTAACTATCTATAGGTGCACATGCTGCTAGCATGCAGGTTAGGGTAGGTATTCAAAATATGACTAAGGTTCGTTCCTGGATCGCCGCCCTAACATTTCTGTGATGTTTTTTTTTTAATTAGACAAAGTAGGTATACATCAGGGATCATTATAGGAATGGAACAAAAACAAGGAAAACTACAAGATGCTGACACCTACGTATTACTTTAGTTTATTGTGTTAATAAATTGTAAAACCAGTATGTACTACCTGTGTACGTGCTTAATTGTAAATACCTCGGAATCTCAGATAGATAAGAAAATACGAATACCTACGCTTAGGTAAATGATAGATAAATCTGCAGTTCGCTGCCCCATTCTTGATTACAAGTAACCGGACTAAGTATATTGTTCCAGTATAACGTCATTTTGTGTAATCTGGCCAAACTGAATTATTACAATGTTATATAAAGTGAAAGGTGCGTGCACAATATCGCAATTTTATCATGTTAAATAATTATTATTGACATTATTTCCAAACTGGTTATTAACATTTTTGGTGATTAATTTAAAGTTGCTGATCGGCGATTCGATAACGTCAAGTTTATGCCAAATATTTTCAAGTGGGTGGTATTAAAATCGTAATTTGTAATAGCATAGTTTACTGACGAAAGGAACATAAAGTTGAAGCTGACTCAATATTTTAATTTTGACATTGCTATTAACTATAATTTGAAATTATTAATAATAATCATCTTTTTTTATCTATCGAAATTCAGAATACGTTGCACCATGCAGCACTGCGCCTCGACAATGAAATGTGTATCTTTTCGTGTAGTAAATAAAGTTTTATTTTGAGTCGCTCTGCGCGCAGCGTCGCTTCGCGTCGCGTCTCGGTGTAAACTGACCCTTACACGCAATGCGAACGCGGTGCTTCTGACCAAACCGTGTTGGAGTGTACAGTCGCCAGCGCATTAAGCTTCTACAAACTGTTAAATTTTCTCATTCGATTTTCAACTTAAACGTCAACATTTTATTGTTTAAAATCATTTGGAGAAATTTGACAGTTTGTGGTAACTTGATGTTGGCGACTGTACAAGTCCAAAGTGACCCAACGCCTGCACTTCTGGGGACTTAAAACGCCACTGATGTCACGATCTTCGTGGCCCTGCCTGCCGGGTCCAGCTCATTTACCATCGACTCCAAATAAAGAAGATTCATTCTAATTCAGCCTGCCCCTTTGCTGCCCACCCCTAGCGACGCCATAAGCCAAAGCCGGACCCCATAGGGAGTGCCCTTAGTGTGTAGTCGCTTAAGTTTAATTATTAGTTTTTGCCCCTGGCTGGAGGCCGTTAAGCAGAAGCCACCCTAGGTTGACTAGCGAGATGCCATTCAAAACAACAAAAAAAATTAAGCAGATCTTTCCAAGCCATTCATCAGTTTTCTACTATAACATTGACACTGTAATCAAATATAACTTTCTTAGCACTTTCCCATCGATAATCGTAATCGGATAGCTTAGTCGATTCTATAAAAACGTCGATCGATGAACTCTATTCGAGTTGAAGAAACGTCGCGCTCCGCTGGCTGATCGCTCTGATGGTCTCGAATCTAGTGTTGTGCTGCAAAAAAGCTAATGATCTCTCATTACTCGAAGTGGGAGGGTAATAGACAAATAATAATACTTTAATAATGCGATAGGTACCTACTTCTTTACTCCATCTTAGTTTAAGACACTGTCTGTCTGTAGGTACGTATGCTGATTTTTTTATAGCTTTGGTTATGTTAATATTTGTTTGTGAGTTTGATCGCCATAATTGTTTCCGCAGAGCGATATTCTGTCCAACAAAAGCCCGTTGTACTTAACTCAGATCTTTGAAAAAACCTTATCAACATAAGCAGAAAAACACGTTTTAATCTGGTCAAATAATTTCGATTATTCAAACATAAAACTGGATTTACTTAACCTGGTTTAAAGTCCGGAATAATTAAAATACCTGTGTACCTACCTAATTTCGCAAATTACATCAGGCTGGTTTTTAGTTGGTTTCGATTGAATTCTAAATGATTTAATATTTGTTCAACCAAATCTTTGCTTTTTAACCGACTTCATAAAAAGAGAAAGTTTTGTATTTAGCGTGTATTTTTTGAGTGACTGGATTAGAATCAATATTAGTTATGCCTTAATATTATGTTAAGCCATATGGGGCTCCGTCGCAAAATGAGCACTGGACAAAACACGTGCCCTCGCGGCCTCGCAAAATGGTTTTAGAATAAGTAAATACCGTTCTCTTTTTCATAAATGTTGTTTTAATCAGACGATTTCACTATTGAGGGCTTTTCAACATTCCTTTTATTGAAGTTACGTCTGCTGTGCTAATGTGCTGTAACAATAAACCTTTAAATAGAAGAGATTACCATTATACCCTAGCCTATATCCTAATATTGTTCAAACAAAAACTTTTCACAAAAGCATTTGTGATGGATTAAGTAGTTATTAAGAGGGAGCTGCCGCTACTGTATTAAGTACGACAAAAGTCTAGATATAGTATACTTCTGAAGACGTCAGCTTCAGTGAAGTCATAACAAAAATATTTCAACAACAGAATAAAACCGATTAACTCCAAACTCCAACGCATCCATTGACAAACAATCTCACGCGTGTAAAATTCTCATAGTATTAATGTCAACACATTATCATTGCGTGGTGTTCCCAAGCTGTGACGTCACTCGTCAGCATCATCTAAGCCCCCCCTCCCCCCTCACCGGGAAGTCATTATAACCAGTTTGATGGAATGTACGTGCAGTCTCTGATGGACTTCGTATTCATCCATTGTCGATGTTTTTGTTGCCTTTATTGTTTCTTGATTTTGTAAAGAAAGTAGCTAATGGTAGGTCCCTAGCTATAGATAGCTAGGTAATTGTGTTTGATGTCTGGTTTTTGCTGCGGTGAATGACGTTTTGTTTGATTGTTATAGTTTAAACTGAATTGGACAAAAGCGACCAGAGGATCTAGATATTATAGTGATATTCTATTAGTGCTAACACCCATAACAGCCCGAATTTCTTCCGTTTTCCGAGTACCTCAGAAAACACGTTAAGCCTTTGGTCCCGCTCCCGGCTGTCATTTGTAGATCTTGGACAGTCCGTTACAGGTAGACAGTGCCCCAAAAGTCTGACAACCAGTCTTACCACGGAGTATAATAAATTACCCAGTACTAACTGGATTGGTGAGGTCAGATAGGCAGTCACTCCATGTAAGATACTGGTATTCAGCTGCATCCGGTTAGACTGGAAGCCGACCCCAACATAGTTGGAAAGAGAAAAGGTTCGGCAGATGACTTCACCTGCTTCATCTTTTACTAAGAAACCTGACGGCATAATTTTTTTCCTTTTAAAATATAAAATTGTATGACTCATTTATGATTCTTGACAAACAGTGTTATCCGGTTTGCCAGCAAAACCGGATTGCAATGAGTGTCAAAGGAACTTCCACTTGGCAGGCTTAAAAAAATCTACAGTAATACACTAAAATGGTGACGGTTTTCAAAATGCAAACCATTGGAGCTTGAAGAGACCAGCGGTGTAGTCTAGAAATACATTATTTAGGTTAATCTTTACTTGTACCTTATTCTTTTGCCTACGTGTCGCCACAGAATAGATAATAGTAGTGTCGCAGTCAACATTTTGAGTCTTCTTTCTTTATCGTGTGTTTTGTGCTTTATCGAGTTTTTATGCCGCCCATGGGCTTCTGAATTGGCTTTACATGCCGCCAAGATTATCTCTCAGGCATGCTGGTTTCCTCACGATGTTTTCCTTCACCGAAAAATAAAATAACTAAATATCGCTGGACATTACACACAGCGCCATCTAGTGCCACACTAAGCAACGAGGCTTGTGTCCTGGACACCAGATAGTTGATATACTACATAGATACTTTTTGTTTGTAAATACATACTTATTATAGGTACATATAAACATCCATGACTCGGAAACAAATGTCCATGCTCATCACACAAACATTTGCTCCTTCACCGAAGCAAGTGATAATTATACAATACGCACATGAATCCGAAAAATCAGAGGTGCGTGTCTTGGCTTTGAACTCGAAACCTGACTGGCAGTTCGACGGTCACACCACTAGGCTATCACTGCTATTTCGAGTGAAAATAACGAAAAGAGGACACATGCACCCGCTGTTGAAAGAAGGAATTTTATAATTCCATATGTTAATACTCCTTAACCGTACAAATTCAATCAGAAATAACGAATTCTAGTCATGTATCTTACAATAGGGATAGAATTTGTGATACCTTTCAATCCACGCTTCTCACGACATGTATCCGCTCCGTTAGAATGTCGACGACAAAGGCTCTGAGAGCATATCATGTAAAGCTGACGACTATGTCTTTATTGACGTTGTTTGATCTTTAATTGCTTTTCCATACAATATAAATTGTTGAGGAGAGATTTGTTTGTCTGTGTAGAATAAGGCGGTGGAAGGCCTAAGAACCTAGAGCTACCGCATACTATAGACAAGACTGTCTTTAGACAGACAATAGGCATGACGACAGTATCAAAAAATTGCAAATCTATTTAGTCCGTCAGTTAGAGTATTGGAAACTACTCGACACGTATTTTTTGTTTTTGTAAATCAATGAATATTGACAAAGATAAAACGCATCAAAACTCGGGAGTGGGGGCTCGTGACGTCAGAACTAGCTAAAAATTTTACCATGGCGTGACGTATTGAGAATTTTAAAAGCGTCGTATCTTCGTCAATTTTGATTTACGTAACAAAAGAAAAAACACGGGTCAAATATGTTTTGATAATCTAAGTGACGGACTAATTGTTTTTTTTTTGTCGTCACGCCTATTTAAGTGCTACAATTAAGTTTTTTTTTAATATTCCTCGATTTTAGTGGGGTCACTTTTATTATACCAGCTTGTTCACACCAAAATTCCTAATTATAATAAATTACGCTAGATGTAAAATAAGCAGTTACTCGGTCGCCTCTGGTGTTCAACATGAATAGTTAACATTAACCTAATGTAAAGGCAAACTGACGTTAAGTTTAAACACTTGTCGTGTAACTTTAACCGTGTTAGGAACGTCAGGGCGTGTAGCTGACCGCCCATCTCTACTTTCTAATGAGTTTAATCATCTACTAGAGAGTGTCTAAAGATGTGGCTTAGGTACTATCTCAACGAACGAAATCTTACCACCAATATGGCTCTTTTTGTTTGCAGCATCCGGCCGCTATGAAGCGCTAAACTTTCTCTTCCTTGTCCTTTTTTTTTGTTTTTATTCCTATTAGTCAAAAAAAGGTGACCAAACAATAGAATAGATTTTTTGTAAAACAAAGGATAACGTAAAAAAGGGTCGCATAATTTTCGGCGTTTTACTACTATTGGTCCGCACACTCCTTGTGCAGACCAATAGAAGTCCTTCTTCTTCTTCGTGTCGATGATTCGTTAAGGGTGGTAAACAGATGTGGACATCGTGTGCACGGGATTTTATTTTGAACATGAGCAGATTTCGTTCGTTGTCATAGTACATGCACCATCATTATGTATCAGCTAAACAATGGAACATTTGATAGATTTCCGTGGAAGCAACAAATAGTATAAAATTAGTCAATAATTCTATGTGTTTCCCACTGCTGGGACACATGCCTCATATCAGTGAGGAGTGGGCCGATGGTCATAATTTAAACTTCCATCATAAAAGAGTCTTAAGAGGTAAACAAAAGTACAAATAAGCTATTTATAACTCTTAATTAACTAAGTAAATAACAGGTAAATAAACAGGAAAAATCCGGATGAAACTAACCTAATTAATTACAAATTCTGAATAACAAGACGTTTTATTAGCTACAACAAAACATATTTAAATGGTTAATATTTATTCATTAGAATACCTTGATAAATAAGGGAACTTTACACACACCTGTTAAACATAATCAACCATTGCGCAACATTCAACATTGAAGGAAAATCAAAATGACCAGAAAAAATCGAATTCCAAATTGTATCCTAACAAAAGGACCACGTATCCCGAACGTGGTCCTTGAATGCCCTTGAAGGCAATCAATCCGTTCCGGCCTTCGAGCTTCGGTCCTGGAAGCCTCGTCAGGAATGCGGTCCTCGACCAGTTTCTCGTAATTACGCAGCCGACTACCGCTCGGCTGTTGGCTATTGTGGCCGTTAGCCAGTTTAATAATACTATACATTCAGCTTAATGATTTAACGATATCAATACTGCGTTTTAGCCATTTTTTTGTAATTGATTTTGTGATGTGGGCATTTTTACTCAGTATTGAGGTGAAAAAGCAAGAATGCTACAAAATTGTTCCTATAACAGTAAAGTATGCGATACCTACTGGTAATATTATTGCCAAACGTTGTCTCAAAATGAAACAACAGTATCAAACCTTGAGTCAGGAAAAAAAAATCTACCACCCACTATTTATACCGAGTACTTAATAATCAAACTATTGAAATATTTTTTGTTCAATTAACCGATAATATTGAAGTGCTTTCCTAATTATAGGTTTAACGGGTCACCATAACATTATTAATAGACAAAGGTAATGATTATCAATAATGACATTGTTTCCCTAGTTTATTGGTCGCACCAGGCCTCCTTAACACATTTTTAGACATTCCAAGTTTGAGTTTGAGACACACGATTTCTTTAAAAGACAGTGCGTCGTCGGATGAAAGATGCGAATTGTGGAGGAACAGACATCCCACCCCTCCTCACTTAATCAAGCAGAACATCTTTCTCCTGGACAGGAACTGCAGTGGCCAATCTGGAAATCTCTTAACTGTTTGCGGGCTCAGGTTGGCCGCTGTAGAAATAATCTGGACAAATGGGGTATCATCGACCCGTCCCATATACAATGTGGGTGTGGAGCCCCTCTGCAGGATATGCCCCACCTCCTTTCTTGCCCATCCTGCACAGCTACTTGCACCTTCTAGGATTTAAACGAAGCCAACGACAAAGCTGTGCAGGTGGCAACATACTGGTCGGGTGTTATTTGAGTTTATCGACACGCAAAGAAGAAGACATTCTAAGATTAGTAATGGCGATGAAAGTGTTAACCGTATTTTCTGTATTGTTCTAGAATTACGCAGCGGAGAACTCGGCAGGCAACTCACAGTCGATCCTGGACAGCCTCAACAACAAATACTTCTTCTATACGAGGACGCGGGGGCTGTTCCGCATGTGCTATCCCAAGGAGAGACCGCCTTCAGGTAACTTTAGACGATTTTCATTGACTTTGAATTCTTCATGCTATGAAGAAGCCAAGTACCTATGCCTGACTGTTCTGAGAAGACTATTCTTAGGAAGCTACACTTTTAAAGAAAGAAGATCATTTCTTTAAATCATTCTTTATGCTTTAAATATTTGACTACATTTAGTCCTCGCGCGATTTTGATTTACGTAACTGGTTCACGTTGAAAGAAATCTTATGGCTGAAGTTACTTAAAAATGCGTTTGAAAATATGATGCCTGCAGAAATTTTCCTAATTATTAAAATACCTAAGTAACTCTTGTAGCATTTCCAAAACTTTTATTTATTTAAACACAGGTTTACATTAAGCATTTGCACTTTTAGCTACAATCGAATATTAATCAGTTTGAAGTATTGTCTCGTCGACAAGGCCATCACTGTATTAATGTGATTGTATCTGAAATGTGTTCGGATACTGCAAACTTGTCGTTACGAACATGTTGATCATGTGCCCATTTGGTAGTTGGTACCATTCACTAATTCGCAAATCAAATCCGTTTATTTATTAGTATTACTCATAGTAATAATATCTTTGTACAGACATGGTACAGACCAAGCTACTACAATCTGTAAAATTTATTTAATAGAAAACATAACATTTCTTTTAACTTTATTGCTAAAGCATTAGGTTTAAGTTTGATTGGGAAAATTTGACGTTTTCGTTTAGCTTGATGTACTGGCGTATGTACTACTGAGTTCACTGAGGGACTGCCACTTTTCACCCTTATGCCCTTGGTAATAAGGTTGGAAAATGGTCGACCGTCATGAACGGTAGTACCTCGAACGTTGTTTGTATTGATTGAACATAGATTTATACAAAGCAAATAATTGTTGAGGGGTTTTGATACTTAAAACTTTATTTTAGTCACAAAACTATTTGTTTCTGTAAAGTTAATGATGATCTAAGATCATACAGTTTAATAGGTATTTTTGTAATCAATACAACTTTGAAAGCTTTTTGGTCCTTTGAATCTTGGATCATAGCATTACCTATAACTTTTCCATCCCAGCTTGTTGTGTTCTGTTATTTTCTATAAACTCCATCATATCATACACACTGTTATCTACGAGAACATTCCTAGAATTTCTATCATCTGACGTGCATCTAATGGATTCCGAACTAGAGCCGTATTCACGTGGAAAGATAATCAAAATAGATCATCTTAACTAATTAACGAATACTCATATGTATCTGCCTCGCCGTGTTGTACAATGTTATTGTTCTTACAAATGCTGCGCTAAATATTTTACCACCTAATCATAAGTAAGTATTGATGATCGCAAGCATCCGAGAAATTCTCTCAAACAGTTACTTTATGTTTTATCTAATTATTCATACTTTATAACCATGATTATCTATTGGCGCGTTAATAAACATACTGACTGCATGACCAAAGGATTATAAATTCTATTCTTGAAAGTGTTGGGTGTACAATTGCATGTGTTGTGTTGTGTTCAGGGCACGCAGTTTATCTGATACTGTGTTATAGATTTAAGATTCTAACTGTGAGAATGTAAGGTGTTTATTTGAATGGGATGTGGAGTGGTCAGCGGTACACGTACGGTAAAGATGGCCGTAGTCGTCTAACTGTGAGTGAACAACAACGATGGTTATGCTCTGAACAAGAACTAAAACATCTGGGTTACTTACTGTTCAAGCTGCCTCATTACTAGCTCATGAATCTCTGTAAATTCTATAATTGTCTATGGTATTTAGAACGTGAGTTGTAATTGGATAAAGATTCGTTTTTTACGTGGAACTGAGTATGATTCGTAGACAAAATAATTCTTGATGACTATGCAAGTGAATTTGCACTATTTAGATGTGTTGTTTCTGACTTGGCGTATTTTTCAACTCTCGGATGATTTGTTGAACTCAAACTCAAAGCATTTATTTCAATTAGACCATTATGGCACTTTTGAATGTCAAAAATACAAAAAAAAAACAAGCTACAGTCCCAGTCACAAGGCGTAATAACTTGGGAAAGTACTGTAGTTGCCCATTCCCTAGCGTAGATCTCTATGGAGAAGAACGGGAAATAAACTCCATGGACACTCTTTTAAATCAAAATGTAGTTACAAAATCTTGGTTACATCATTAATTTTGAGTTTATACATATATGTGAGAACAATGTAGAAAGACGTTCACATTAAGAGCGTCCAGAGTAAAAGACGAGATCAACACTTTAAAAATAAAGTAATTAAAATGAACCGTGGCAGCTAAGAGATGACCAGTCCCAACTGACAGCGCCCGTTCACGAACATGAGGCATGTATCGGCGCCATTCAACTCGACCATATCTAAGGGAACTAAATGACCCGACACACCCGCCACCATCAGCGAGACATTTGAGTGAGCATGACATTCTCTCAGCCACCAAGGCTAGTCAATGGAAGATAACTAAATAAATGTAAGTGCAATGGTGGCTGAACAGTACAAAGTACTCACACATGTGCTATGCAATAATATAATACTAAAAACTGGAATCTATACAGTGTTGAAATGTTCACCTACGCATTATCATTCACCCTGAAGTCCCATCTCAAAAATTCTCCCAATTAAGCATTGATGACATATCGGGCGGTCTTCAATGTCACTCCAACACTACCTTGAACCATTATATTCAAGATCTTCACTGTCTGTCACTTCCGTTGACCCAGCCCCGTTCGAAAGTGTCGGCCTTAATTAATTTTTATTTATTCAATACATAAAGCCTACCATAAAATAAGCAGCACCATTTAAAGACCTGGAAACTATTTAGAATCCTATTTTCGTAGTCCTAAGGTCTAGGTCAAACGTGTACGAAATTATTGCATTTTGATTGGCAGTAATTTCGTGTTCCTTTGCCTAATTGTTGATGACTTTCGACTGGTGAAAACTAGTCGGATGTGTTAGAAATTCAAAAATAGAATACCGATTAGTGTTGATTTGTTGAATTGAATGGAATTCGTCTCATTTGAGAATGTTGTCTGTTTTGATGAAAGTATTCCGTCTAGAAACTTAGACAGACAATGGGTATGCTAGAATCAAAGAGTTTTGTCTATGTCAAAACAGGTTGTTAAGTACATATTTTTACAAGTAACTAAGTTACGTTAATGCTAAGCTGTTTTATTGCAAGCTAGTGGACCATCGTTGAGTGACGGATGCCCATCTGACTTCCAAGCAGTCTTGAGTCAGTTTGTGCGCAACTAAGGGCGTATACACGTAAGAAGCTGGCTAGCTACTTTGTGCCGAACCAGCGCCGAACGTCGCCGACAAGTTCCGACGGCGCTTATCGGCGCTGGTTCGACACAAAGTATAGAGACTGCCTGCGCCGACAACCTGCGCGGACCGGTTCCGATAAGCGCTGGCAGATCGGCGCCGGCGCCGGTAGCCAGTTTCCTACGTGTCCCACCTAACAGTTTAAAAATTCTATAATATAAATAGTGGCCAGATAAAATATGCGATATTACTATCAAGCTAGCTGATATCTCTAGTGTTTGTCGATGTGCATTCATTCTCCAAGGCTTTGCTTCATAGTAACATCACGTTTGACTTTTGACACTGACACTAGCCTGATAATTGAAATGCGAACATGTCTGACAGATAAGACGTCAGACGAACGGCTGAATTCTTGAATGCAACTCGAATCTTAGAGATAGGTAGGTAATTGTTTCGGGACTGGCTGTTTATGTATGTCAGTTTAAATCTTTGTAAGCGCTGGGTGCGTTTACACTGGAGAAATTAAGAGATTCAGAAGAAGTTTAAAAAAAAAAAAAAAATCTTGTACTTACCTAATTAAACTAATATTGTAAACTTAACATCAATTTTTGAACCGTTAGATTTCTGGAAACTCCATTAAATGTAGATTTATCTTAATTGTTATAGTCATTAAAGGCTGTTGAACTCACATTATGTTAGTGATCTATTATTTTAATATTTACCATCTCCTTCATAAGAATATATTTATTTATTAATGTCTCTCTATTATCTCTTGAGCCTTATAGGGTGTAAAACACCTCTTAAAGAAGCGGAAAGGCACTTGTTCTCCTCGTCATAGCGATAATTTTTTTGTTCTACACCATACCTGGGAACCTTCTAGTTACGGAGACATTGGGGGTCAAAGTACCAACTTTTTGAAAAGTTTTTTTTTTAATACAAGTTTTTAATGTAAGATTTTTACTTTAAACACCTCCACTCCATCCATCAGCACAATGTTTTGAGTGCGTTACATTGAGTTCTACCACAAACATCGATTGACATGATTTTTCACCCCAAAAAATGTCGTTTCCCAGCATTTTGCGTAAAGTTACTTAGTTTGATGTACAGAATGCTTGGTTGACGGCTTCGTGATGAGGTGGTTTACACCCTGTATTTACTTAGTGGTAGTTAAAGTATTGGTATCTCCAGGGGTCATTATGTGCCCGCGGGCCTGTGGATGGGGAGCTATGGGCCAGCTCGCCGTCCGTCCGTCTCATGACGACAGGCCGTGTCGACGGCGGCGCGTTCGGGTTCCACGCGCGCCTCAAAGAGAGTCAGCAATAGGGAAGGGGTCCGCAAGGGCCGAAGCCTGCCGGGGCTGCGGGACTATTCGAAAGAGATACCGTGGCCCCGGAACACAAAGGGCGATGAAGGAACATGGATGGGTTTTAGTCAGTAAAAGTCTGACACTCCCTCCTGGTCCGCCCAGAGCGGGAGGAGTCATTTGATGATTTTCCATCCGAAAAAAAAAAAACAGGGTTATTATGTAACTTTTTAAATAACATACCATCACGCCTGTAATCCCCGAAAAGTTAGGTGTACCTAATAAAACATCTATGTTTAAGTCCCGTGTCATGCCTGGGCCAGCCTATTGCCATCAATCCCGCGCAATAACACTAAAGATAATCCTATAATACTGCCCGACCCGGGAATCGAACCTAGAAACCACCTAGACCGAGGATACTTGGATAACTTACTTGACCAAAATCAGAAGCAATGTGTGAGATTTCAGCTTCGATATGTTCCGTCATCATTCAAGTTCAATAAATTAAATTGGTCCTGTGCGAGGCTAAAAGGCCCCATCTCAGCATGGTTTTTAAAAATGTCACAGCACTGATAATCCGATTGGGCCAAGTAATGCTACGGTCAGATACGACAAATTACAATTACGATTAGATCTGTTTAGAAAGTGCTAAACTACTGTTGTACAATGTGAAGTTCATAACTCTCGGGTTGGTATTTAGAATGATACAGGAAAAAACTAAACACTTGCTTGTGAATGTTGAAATCGTCAATACTGTATCCAATAAGACAATAGGTGCGGAACCCGCCTACAAGCCTCGGCCTCGGCCTTGACTCCGTGCCTTCAAACTTTACTATTTGTTATTGGGTAGGCAGGTATTTGTTATAAAACAATGGGTGGAGGAAGTGGGAATATCTTTAGATTTGCAGATAACTACCATGGCTATGATACAAGGGCCTGTTAAACAATGTTTTTCTAGGGTTCCGTACCCAAAGGGTAAAAACGGGACCGTATTACTAAGACTCCTCTGTCCGTCCGTCTGTCAGTCACCAGGCTGTATCTCACGAACCGTGATAGCTAGACAGTTAAAATTGTCACAGATGGTGTATTTCTGTTGCCGCTATAACACAAATATAAAAACAGAATAAAATAAATATTTAAGGGGGCTCCTATACAACAAACGTGTTTTTTTCCGTTTTTTTAAACGTCTATGCGGAGGAATGAGAAAAGTTTTGAGTACCTTTGACGATTCTCCGCAGTCACAGTGCCACGCAGGTCGCTTGAGCATGCACCGTTCAACGCCGTTTAAGCTGTCTGTAAGCTGTGTGCATTTTTAAATTTTGTTTTCTATTTCATTTCTTGTAATTTCATTTCACCTGTAGATGGGTGTAAGAGTAGAGGAAGAGCAAAGAAACGATGGATGGACTGTGTGAAGGATGACATGGCAAGAAAGTAGGTGTCTGGTGAGATGATAAGTAATAGAGAAGTATGGAAGAAGAAGACATGCTGCGCTGACCCCAAATAAATTTGGATTAGGGCAGGAGAATGACGATATGCCCCATTCTAGGAATTGCTCCTGTATTGTGTGTGCGTTTACAAACATTTTAACTTACGTACACAAATAGCCAGACCCGGAACAATTAACTGTAGGTCATACAAATATTTGATCGAACACGCGCCACGCAGCGCAGCAGCCAATCGGTCAGCCACTGTGCTAACCGTGCCCTCAGGTCTGGAATTGGTAAACGACAAATTATACGTTGCCTTCTTAATTCATCGGCACATGCTTAGATCACTCTCAGTGGCCAGAAGCCCTCAAAGCTTTAGGAGTAGCACAATCGATTACTGATAAGGTAATGTCAAACAAGCGCAATTGACATTACCTTATCCATTATCCAAGTGTGTTTGAAAAGAGTAATTTGGTTGTCTATTGAAGTTGTATGCTCTTGGACAAAATGTGGCTATTATTGGGCATTTTAAAATTATTTACACAATAACACATTATGTGTACGAACTACGAAGTACGAACGTGCAATTTTCAACCTTGGTGGTTAACCTTTAGTGGTTAAGTTTATTTTCAATCTCTGATTTACCTTCACGCAATTCGTATAATTTGGTTTAAGTTGTTACTTTTTGATTTTGTTTATTAATTTTATTATGAAAGTATAAAAAGCATATCAACTGTAAGTCCTAGCAGTGTATTTTACGGCGTTTTTACATTCAGTTAAATCACGTTATGAATTTCTTTCACCAAAACCCAACGCAGCTACTGAACTCTAAAGCCTCATACCTCAAACAACTTTTCAGTAGTTTGCATTAATTAACAAACACAAAAACTGAAAGTTTAACTATAATCCATCATCGTACGTATCACTGAACAGTTGGCAAACATGTTATTGTCTGGGATATCTGGTTCCTTGACAATAGTCGGTTGAGCAACGACCTGAATGCGCGTATTGGCCGCAACACAGCTTGGTTAATAGTCTGCAGTCATGCGAGTGAATAATTTGGTAACCATGCGCTGAGACGTGTGAACATTAAGATTTGTTTGGTAGTGGCTTTAATATAGCTTATATATTTGATATAGATATGGCAACTTTTTGCCCCGATTTTGTTTGAAAAGCTTTTGAATAAGGATGTCTATTCAAAAGGGTGGTTTAAAAAGTTATTCCTAGATCTACATCTAAGAACATAAATTTTTCAGTTTATGTTTAAAAGATACGCTACGAAAATCCGTTGTCTCTATAGCCCTGTAGCTTGAAATGTGAATCCTGAATGTTAATGAAGATCTATAATCAATCTTATTCCACAGTTAATGACTGTACTTTAAAAAGAATTTTCCAAAATTCTAAATCAATTAATTTTCAAACGACCTCTGCAGCAGCACTAAACCTAAAACGATTATATGATTTATATACTGCAGCCATTCAGCTTTTGTTTACTATTTTGAAATTACATGTAAACATGCCGTAACATATGATTTAATAATCGCACCTTATTTTATTGTTAGATACTGTGAAAACCATTACAATTATAACCAAGGCTATCATTGGAAACGGCCTTAAGGAGGCCTCGTTTTACTAGTTTAACTTAATGGTTTTTTAACAAAATTTTCGTGTGTAGAAAATAATTAAGAAAAGGGCGTTAAACAAAACACATTAAAAATGATTCCATTAGATATTTTTGATTTTTATTAGATAAGTACCTACTAGCTTTTTCTCAAGACTTCGCTTCCGTTATGTACGCAATGTACGCACGTGAAAGTTTTAAATGTAGCCTATAACACTGGGGGATAATGTAACTTAAGGTGGATGCTCCAGGGTAGCCCGCGAAATTCAAATTTTCTTACGTTTTTTGCAATTTGCAGGCCAGTGCTAGGTTGTATGTTTATTAAAATATTGCTCGCGACTGTAAGACTTAAGTTATAGAATTGTAATCATCAATACAACCCTTTAAGCTCATAAAGGTGCAGGAATTACTTTTTCAAGGTCAAAGTAATTCCTGGGCAAAGCATTCCGTTAACTTTCGATCGCTAAAATAACAATGAAAAAAAACAGTTGCAATAACGATGCTTGCGAGTAAAGCAAGTCTTTACATCCAAGATGCGTTTCTCGCAAGCATCATTAGTTCAACTGAATTTATTCGTTAGTAATCGGCGATCGAAAGTTAGCGATTTTGTCGTTATCTCTGTCGAGACTGCCGGCCCTGCACCTTTATGCCTTAATGAAACAATTTTCGGAATCGGATCAGTAGTTCCGAAGATTACTCCCTACATATTATACACTCGAGAGCAATGCATCCGGGTCACTTAAAGAATCCTAAAAATCTCGGAAACTAAAAATGCTAGGTTGATGCAATAAATTATATTTAATAGACAATGTAATACTCCTTAAATGAAGGTATTAAAACTTCTTAGTTATTGTATAGTTATATCATAAAAAAATCAAATTTGAAAAAGGGCCACTTTCGAAGATGGAACTACGAAATTACAGCATTTGGTTTTGCTTTTGTTTGTAATCTGTCATTTATGTGGGTACATAAACCATGTTGATAGTGCTCTATATTCATTATTCAAGCTGAAATTATGTCGCTTACGCCTGAAGAATGCACCAGAATACTTACAATGCTGGAAACCGGCCGGAGTCAGCGCGATACAGCCAGGACTGTCGGTGTGTCGCTGTCAACAGTACAAAGAGTTCTCCGACGTTACGAAGAAACTGGTTCTAACCTACGCAGACCAGGAACGGGCAGAACCAGGTGTACCACAGCACGAGAAGACCGATACTTGGTGAACACCATGCTTCGAAATCGCTTTCTCACAGGAACTGAACTCACAAATCAGTTTCGACGCCTCGGAGGAAGTAACCCAAGTGCATGGACAGTAAGACGTCGGCTTGCTGAATCTAACTTAAAACCCCTTAGACCTGCAAACGGCCCTAAACTGGAGCGTGGGCATCGTATTTCAAGACTAAGATATGCCCAGAGCCACGTAAATTGGAGTATTGAAGATTGGTCAAAAGTTATGTTCTCCGACGAATCAAAATGTATGCTCTACAAGCACGATGGAAGACACAGAGTGTATCGAAGACCAGGGGAAAGATTCAAGCAAGCATGCATCGAAGAAAAAGTAGCCTACGGTGGTGGGTCTGTACTTGTGTGGGCCGGAATTTCTTCTGAAAGTCGCACAGAGCTGGTGATCATAGAAAACGGCTCTTTAACTAGCGTAAGATATGTGGAAGAAATCCTCAATGATCACGTTGGTCCATTTATGGTCAATTTAGGTGAGGATGCTATATTTATGCATGACAATGCCCGACCTCATACAGGTAGGATTGTGAATGACTACCTTCAAGAGATGAACATTACTCGTATGGAGTGGCCAGCGCGCAGCCCAGATATCAACCCGATCGAGCATGCTTGGGACGAGCTAGGCAGATGCGTAAAACAACGAAACCCTCCCCCAATCACGCTTCGTGAGCTCAAAATTGCTCTCACAGAGGAATGGGAGAATATTCCCCAAAATCGTATAAGGAACTTGGTGTACAGCATGCCAAACCGCGTAAACGCAGTAATGGAAGCACGAGGAGGCAATACGAAGTATTAAAATTCAAGAAAATCGTAATAAAGTTCAAAAATTTCATGTTTCCTATTTTTATTTTAAGGAGAGATCAGCAGTTTTTTTCTTTATGTAATTTTGTGTTAATAAAATGTATGGTGACTCATATTTTTTTTACTTTCATTTAAGGAGTATTACATTGTCTATTAAATACAATTTATTGCATTAACCTATCATTTTTAGTTTCCGAGATTTTTAACATTCTTTAAGTGACCCGGATTCATTGCTCTCGAGTGTAAATTTACAAACTTTTATCTCTTATAGATTTATCCCTGAATCTTTTTCGCCTTCTCCCAACGTTGACTTCCACCCTATCGGTATCTTTCAGTATTTTTCATGGAACGACTTTGTGTCTGGTCTCCACAACCCATGGTTGTCTGAGTTTCATACTGGTAACAACCGAGTCTTAAATCACACCATTGCAAATCTTTTTCAACAGGTCTTGATGACTTTATCTAGCCGGCAGCATCGGAAACAATCTAAAGATAGTTTCTCTGCTGTCCAATCCTTCTCAATCAATATAATCACTGAACGTGGACACCAGATGTAGGCCAAATGATAATCGTTTATAACGAGACCGTGTGTCACGCCAAAACTTGTTTAATTGAGATTGATGGTCATTGCAAGTGCAAAAAGCGGCGCCGGCGATCAACATACATCAAATCGATCAATCGAAAATTCTGACTCAGTATATGTATATTTCCGAGCTTGAATCGATTCGATTTCTCAGTAAAATGAATATAAGTTTTACATCAGAATCGGTGGTCGCAGGTGAAATCTCTCGTGCCACTAACTAACCGGTCCTGCGCGTCTCGTCGGTCGAGGAGGTGCGCTTGCGGCGACGTGTTCTTTTTTTCTAAGATGGCCGGGAAGGTCGCGGTGGGACCGAACTGTTCCGATAAAAACCCGACCGTAGCCGAACAGAGGATGTTTATCTCACGAAGTGGGTGAAGATGTATTTGGGTTATGATTTTTGGGACCAGTTTCTGTCTGTCAGCCACACAATTTTGGTTGGGAGATGGTGCGATAAATTGAAGGTTGTTTGTACTGTTTTCTTTACGGTTCTGGTTACTTTTACTTGTTTAGGAGATATTTGTTGTTTTTTTGCCAAAACTTGTTGTTACCCGACTACGGCGAAGCCAAATTAAAGGAAGGGTTATAATTTTTTGTATGTTTGCATTTACGTATGTTTCACTGTAGCGCCTTAACAGTTCATCTGATTTCGATGAGTAGGGTGTCAATCGATTCGTTATTATGGCCCGGGTAACATAAGCTACATTTTATTCAGTACTCTGGTTTTCAGTGGTAGTATACCACACAAATCTTGTTTCTGATGTTCATGTCGTTCTACTCATAAGTTCATGACTCACCAGTAATGATGTTGTCTTTGCATTATTCTACATCTCCCAACCCAAATACAACAAAAAATTAGGCACAAACGCCAGTCTTATCTTTGTGTTTAACAGCTAGTTTAATACAATAGTCATTTAGTAATAATAATTATCAGCAGAAGTATTCAAACAACTCGCTATGACAGATAGGATCGGCGTCTGGCTGTGCGCAAACGCAGACAAAGAGCGGTTTCGCAATGGGGCGGAATGCAGTCCAAGATTGTTGTCCTAGCCTTGTTTTCCCTCTAAGATATGACCTGAGTCATTTACACCTGTTTAGGACAGACCACATAAACTAACAACTGTCGTTTTAACACGTCAAGCGATTACCTCCAATGCGTATGCGCCTTCTTCTTGTTAGAGTCACGGTTTTAACTATTATTTTAGTTGTAAAAGTACTTACGTCAAGTGTCGCCACATTGACCGGTCCCGTGCGAATCTCATCCAACGGATTCCCGCAACCTTCACCAGGTCATCGGTCCACCTGGTGGGAGGTCTTCTAACGCAACGTCTTCCGGTTCGCGGTCGCCACTCCAGAACTTTTCGGCTCCATCGGCCATCCGTTCTGCGAGCAATGTGCCCTGCCCACTGCCACTTAAGTTTAGAAATTCTTCGGGCTACGTCGTTAACCTTGGTGAGATGAGGTAATAAAACTGAATACTCGACTTAGCGTCTTAATGAGTAACTGATAAGGTTATAAAGATATTAGTGAAGACATGACTCATTCATTTAAAGGAAAGTACAAAGAAAAGACTTCACAAAAGAAAGTATTTAATAACTAGTCTAAAGTGATTCACGCCTGTATTTCCCAAAAGGCTTAGGCAGAAGTCTATCTTATTACATTACATGACATCACGCCTTTAATCTCCAAACGGTTAGGCAGAGGTGTACCTGATAGAACACCCACATTTCGCCAGTTATGTTATGTTTATGTCCCACGTAATTAAGGGCGAGCCTTTTGCTATCAACCGGGCACAAATCCAGACTCTGTGGCTGCTACCGAGAAATTCCTGATGGAAAAACCCAATAACAATCTTCCACTTTTTTTTTACTTCCCGAAATTTTAAGTACAAAAATACGTGATATTTACCATTAACTAAACTTCCTTATAATAAAACATAGCTTTGGTATCATTATTTATTTATCATGTCTTCGTTCGTCTATTTTTAATTGGTCAGAGACTTTCAAGAGTTTAATCAAGTTTTAGATTTATCTCTTAGTGCTGAAATTGCTATTAAATAAAAAGCTAAATGAATATTATGTTACTTTCGTTTTCAATCGGCATCTTTACAATCTGTTGATAGGTGATTGGATTCTGATAATTGTAGCATTCGATAAGTCGTAAATTGTTTTGATGGAAAGTGTTTAACTTGTAATACCTAGTTTATATTTTTATTAAATAACACAGTAACTTCTGTTCATAAAATAACGTTAGTTACTTTATGAACAGAAGTTACTTATTACTTCATAAAATAACGTTAGTTGGGTACTTGTTTTTTATGCCACCCCCGGTCTTCTGACTTGGCTTTACTTGCCTTCGAGAAGCATCTCTCAGGCATGCTTGAAGGGGTCCGCAAGGGCCGATGACTGCCGGGGCTGCGGTACTGTTCGCAAGAGATACCGTGCCCCCGGAACACAAAGGGCGATGAAGGAACATCGATGGAGCAGGAGGGAGTGTCAGACTTTTACTGACTAAAAGTCAGTAAAAGACTGACACTCCCTCCTGCTCCGCCCAGAGCGGGAGGAGTCATTTGATGATTTCCCATCCGAAAAAAAATAAAATTAAAAAAAAGGCATGCTGACAGCCTCACGAAGTTTTCCTTAACCGAATCAAATGATAATTTAAATACATAATACACACATGAATCCGAAAAATCAGTGGTGCTTGTCTTGGGTTGGAACTCGAGACCTATGACTTGTGCAATTGCAATTTTATTTGGAAACTTTTCTTGTGAAAAGTGGAAAATTGTTTATGAATTGAGACGTAAAACGTCTATCCATATAAACCAACCTTTTTGTTTTGAAGTTGGTTTAAAGAAGTTACAAAGTTGTCTTTTTTATTAATACTTAACTGAAAAAACATGTTTTGTGTCCGTTATAATACTTATGTAACTTTACTGTATCAGTGTGACTGTCCTGTATCATTTGCTGTAAGTTTAGCTTACTTGATATTTATGTAAAACAAGTTTATTTCATGTTACCATGTCAGTGAATTTTATATTAAGTACTAAATTCAGAATATAAAACTTAATGAATTTATAATAAATACTTATTAGTAAAGGTACAGTCTCAAGATTTAAACATCGCCATTGTCACAACGAAATTATTGTGATATTACGAGTCCTTTGTTCTCAGCCAAATTCACGATTATTCCGTCATTATAATTGTATTCAATACCGTCCACGCTTTCCGTGTCGTTCTGCATGTAGGTGATGTTACCTGTGTTTTAGCCTTCGAGGTCTCAATGTGTGATGAGAGGAAATGACTTGGGAGTCAACTCTGTATTTAGAGCAATTATAAGGTACTTTTTATGTAGGTATATTTACTGAGGAGCTCGTGGCTAAATAATAACAGCAACAACACGAGACGATCTTCAAGGTTAAGCCGCACTTGACAAAGACGGTCCGTGGATGGGTGATCATCTAATTCATACCGAGATTCCTACGTGCTTTGGAACGTTGGGCCCAGCGGCGGTGATTTCTAGATCTTGGACAGTTAATGTTACAGTACCAAAGTGTATCGTATTACCCAGTACTAACTGGGTTGTGGAGGTCAGATAGGCAGTCGCTCCAGTTACTCGTATTCAGCTGCATCTGGTTAGACTGGAAGCTGACCCCAAGATAGAAAAAGGGTAAGGTTTCATGCAGCTGAATACCCGTATTTTTCACGAAGCGTCTACCTATCTGACCTCCACAAGTCAGTTAGAATTACTGGTTAATTACTCTGCAAATGATGTGATGGATTCTCCGAAGACACGTAGGTATGGTACGTTTCCCTAGGTATAAATCTTGCTTAAAATTCTTATCTGTTGCTTTACAACCATATTGCTACACTGAGAGCAATGAATCCGGGTCACTTAAAGAATGTTAAAAATCTCGGAAACTAAAAATGATAGGTTAATGCAATAAATTGTATTTAATAGACAATGTAATACTCCTTAAATGAAAGTAAAAAAAATATGAGTCACCATACATTTTATTAACACAAAATTACATAAAGAAAAAAACTGCTGATCTCTCCTTAAAACAAAAATAGGAAACATGAAATTTTTGAACTTTATTACGATTTTCTTGAATTTTAATACTTCGTATTGCCTCCTCGTGCTTCCATTACTGCGTTTACGCGGTTTGGCATGCTGTACACCAAGTTCCTTATACGATTTTGGGGAATATTCTCCCATTCCTCTGTGAGAGCAATTTTGAGCTCACGAAGCGTGATTGGGGGAGGGTTTCGTTGTTTTACGCATCTGCCTAGCTCGTCCCAAGCATGCTCGATCGGGTTGATATCCGGGCTGCGCGCTGGCCACTCCATACGAGTAATGTTCATCTCTTGAAGGTAGTCATTCACAATCCTACCTGTATGAGGTCGGGCATTGTCATGCATAAATATAGCATCCTCACCTAAATTGACCATAAATGGACCAACGTGATCATTGAGGATTTCTTCCACATATCTTACGCTAGTTAAAGAGCCGTTTTCTATGATCACCAGCTCTGTGCGACTTTCAGAAGAAATTCCGGCCCACACAAGTACAGACCCACCACCGTAGGCTACTTTTTCTTCGATGCATGCTTGCTTGAATCTTTCCCCTGGTCTTCGATACACTCTGTGTCTTCCATCGTGCTTGTAGAGCATACATTTTGATTCGTCGGAGAACATAACTTTTGACCAATCTTCAATACTCCAATTTACGTGGCACTGGGCATATCTTAGTCTTGAAATACGATGCCCACGCTCCAGTTTAGGGCCGTTTGCAGGTCTAAGGGGTTTTAAGTTAGATTCAGCAAGCCGACGTCTTACTGTCCATGCACTTGGGTTACTTCCTCCGAGGCGTCGAAACTGATTTGTGAGTTCAGTTCCTGTGAGAAAGCGATTTCGAAGCATGGTGTTCACCAAGTATCGGTCTTCTCGTGCTGTGGTACACCTGGTTCTGCCCGTTCCTGGTCTGCGTAGGTTAGAACCAGTTTCTTCGTAACGTCGGAGAACTCTTTGTACTGTTGACAGCGACACACCGACAGTCCTGGCTGTATCGCGCTGACTCTGGCCGGTTTCCAGCATTGTAAGTATTCTGGTGCATTCTTCAGGCGTAAGCGACATAATTTCAGCTTGCATAATGTATATAGAGCACTATCAACATGGTTTATGTACCCACATAAATGACAGATTACAAACAAAAGCAAAACCAAATGCTGTAATTTCGTAGTTCCATCTTCGAAAGTGGCCTTTTTTCAAATTTGATTTTTTATGATATAACTATACAATAACTAAGAAGTTTTAATACCTTCATTTAAGGAGTATTACATTGTCTATTAAATATAATTTATTGCATTAACCTAGCATTTTTAGTTTCCGAGATTTTTAGGATTCTTTAAGTGACCCGGATTCATTGCTCTCGAGTGTATTTCGCAATAAAAAAGATTAAATAGAAAGTAAGAAGAAGAGGTCTTGTGTTATGATAACATTTAATTTTGGAAAGTGTCAACAGAGTCTGATTTGTGTTGAAGATCAGTCTAAATATCATTGAATTTAGTGATGTTTGTGATCTGTTTGCATAATAATTATGTGTATGAAGGTGACTTCAAGTTTTCAAGGATATTCTCGCACGTGCTAATAAATTGAGTGTCATCTTGTAAAACAAGTACTGCACGGATTTAATAACGTAGTTTCCAAGTATCTTCTTAACATATTATTGGCTGATGGTACCGAATTATAGCATGATGAGATACCAATTTAGTGACAAACAAAAACCGATAAGTTGTATTTGTACTTTTAGTGTGGTAATGACCGTAAATGAACATCTCAAATCTCAAGCGAGTTGCCATAGCTGACCTGGATGGAAGTCTTTGAATAGACTCAGGACACAGGTTGGTCGAAGCAAAGAAAACCTGTTCAGGTGGAGATTCTAGATGACTCAGACCTGGAGTGTAAAAGTGGTGTTGGCCTACAAACGATGGGACACTTAATAGGGTGTCCAGCCTGTCCTACTGCACATCACAGGAGCTGATGGACGCTACTGAAAGTGCCAAATTCGTCGGCAAATTTTGGGAAGACTCATTTTAAATTGTTTTCGACACGCTAAGAAGAACATCTCAAATGAGTGATTATACTAAGTTAGCTCTTCTTGTTGCACACCCAGACTGGAGCCTCAGAATTACATTGTAATTGCTATGATATTTATGGCAAGTGAGATGAAGAAAGAGAAAAACAAGACAAATTTTATGTCCTCGTCAACCTTGTCTTTCAGGGTCCTTTCTAAAAATAAAGCACCCTCACCCCTTTTCAACGTAACAATAAACCTTTTAATTAATCAAACCTAATAGGCCTGTAAAAATTACAATATACCTAGCACCTTCCGGCTAAGTGCCGGCAACCGTGCCAAGTATAAGTCAAACGACGATACAATGAGGTCATCATGGTGTTTGTCTTCATTATGGCGAGCCGAGGTGACGGTCTGCAAACAGATTTAATGCTCAGTAATTAATGGTGCGGTAGATAATAAGTATTTATAGGTCCTTCGTCCTTCACCAGCCATTTTCAAAATCTCGTGATTCGTTCCTGAGATTTTAAAAGAATAAAATTTAATAAATTTAATTTCAGGAACTACTTACTGGTTCTAATTGTAATTATTTTTGGTGTTGTATCCCATTTATCGAGAAAGGAGGAGAAAGGTTAACATCACGCTACAACCAATAAGAGTGGATTATTAATGAAAAATGTTGCAAAAAAAAAAAAGTTATTAGTTATTTTTTCGCAGTCAGGTTTTTATTTTTTTTATTTTACAGTTTTTAGTTAAGGTACTTAGATATATCATTTTAAATCCTCATGATGAGCCCTTTATCGAGCCGTTCAGGCCACAGAGCGTGCCAAACAATTATACATACATACATACTCTCGAAAAACATAACTCTCCTTCTGGCGCAGACGGGTAAAAACAGCAACATGCAAAACATTCCTCTTACAAAGTCCTAAAAAAAGTCCGCGATGGCATAATGTTATGTCTATATTTTAAGGTTCACTCTCTCTCTTACTTACCTATGTGACGCAGACGAAGTTGCGCGGGTCAGCTAGTAAAATAAAAAGAGAGGTGTCATTGGTAATGAGAAGTTGTGTTCTCCATTTTTGTGAAAGATTGCATTGAGAAAGGTGCAGGGTTTCGGATCAATCAATTTGATTTGCCTGTTTCTGTAACTGAACACTTATAAGTGCATACAGGGTGTAAACAACCTCATAAGGAAGCCGTCAACCAAGCATTCTGTACATCAAACTACTTAAGTAACTTTACGCAAAAATTATTGCTGGGAAAAGATTTTTTTTTTTGGGGTGAAAAATCATGTTTTGTGGTAGAACTCAATGTTACGTACTCAAAACATTGTTCTGATGGATGGATTGTATAGTACCAGGGTCGTGGACGTACATTAAAAACGTGTATTTCAAAAAAAACTTGTGAAAAAGTTGGAACTTTGACCCCCAATATCTCCGTAACTAGAAGGTTCCCAGGTAGGTACCTATGGTGTAGAACAAAAAAATGATCGCAATGACGGAGAGAACAAGTGCCTTTCGGCTTCGTTAAGAGGTTTTTTACACCCTTTATAATATCTATCCCTATTTCAATTAGTTGCCTCTGAAGGAAGGACTTGAACCTTTTTCTTATCATTTCTTGTTAGTCTCGACACTCGATTATTGTTTAAACAAAATGATAAAGCAGACCTCATATCAACGTTTGTGAAATGGTCTGTTCCTTCTAAACACGGTGACACATCAAGCTATACATTTCCAGTATGACATGGCTTCGCTTTGTATAGGTTCGACCCGAATGGCGCAGCGGTAGTGAGGCTGCCTTACGTTCTTAGGATCCCGGGTTCGAATCCCGGTAGAAGTAAATGTTTGTGTGATGAGCATGGGTATTTGTTTCAGTCATGGATGTTTATACAAGGTGTAAACAACCTCATCACGAAGCCGTTAACCAAGCATTCTGTACATCAAACTAAGTAACTTTACGCAAAAAGTATTGCTGGGAAACGACTTTTTTTTTTGGGGTGATAAATCATGTTTTGTGGCAGAACTCAATGTAACGCACTCAAAACATTGTGCTGATGGATGGATTGAATAGTACGGGGGTCGTGGAGGTGTTTAAAAATCTTACATTAAAAACTTGTATTTATAAAAAAAAACTTGTCAAAAAGTTGGAACTTTGACCCCCAATATCTCCGTAACTAGGTTCCCAGGTATGGTGTAGAACAAAAAATGACGCAATGACGCGGAGAACAAGTGCCTTTCGGCTTCGTTAAGAGGTTTTTTTACACCCTTTTTGTATAATACTGTATGTATTTACAAACAAAAAAGTATCTATGTAGTATATCTAATATCTGGTGTCCAAGACAAACTCGTTGCTTAGTGTGGTACTAGATGGCGCTGTGTGTAATGTCCAGCGATATTTATTTATAGGTTCCCCGTCCAATGAGTGATCCGCATAAACTGGTTATGTATAGGCATGATTGGTTGTCGTGCGTACCTGTAATGTCATGCTATTTATGTAAACAAACCACTGTAATAATATCAAATGCAGGTTATCACCAACTTTCCTTCCTACACCGTTTTTATTGTTGTCTATACATATAATAAAATCGTTGAGACCAAAAAATCTGTTCATTGAAGATTTAAAAAAAAAAACCAGCCAGGGTGACTTGAAATAAGTAACTGAACATATTAAAACCATTTAAAAAATTTTTGTTTGTTTGTTTGTTTGTTTGTTTGTTTGAACGCGCATCACGTAAAAACTGCTGAACCGATTTTGTTGAAATGTTCACAAATCTGTTTAAATACATTCAGAATAACATATAGGCTATAAAAATTTTGGATGTTTTTGGAAAAAGGGGGTGAAAAGGGGGGGTAAAGATTGTATGAAAAAAAAAATTTAGATTGTTCTAGAATCATGAAACTCAGAATAAATACTTACTAATAAAAGTAAAGAAATACCTGTCTTAGCATTTTTTTTAAATCTCATCCAGAGGCGCAAAAAAGAGGGTTTTGTGTTTAAAATTAATAAACTTCAAACACCTATACAATCAAAACCAATGAAGTGTAACCTTTTAAAGTTGCTACATATACTCCATATCTAATACAGGTAAATATAATTTCTCAGTTTTCTTGAAATTTGATTTTTGAGGTGAATACGCACAAAATAGCGGAACTCAAGAAAATCAGCTTTCCTCGGTTTAAGTAGTTGGTACGAAATGTTTGTGCGCGCATCACGTCAAAACTACTGCATAGATTTATTTAAAGGCTTCTTCAATATTTAGGCTATATAATTATTATCACGCTACTTCCTTAAGGGGTAGGCAATTTTGCATTATTTCAGTATACTTCAATTGTTTGACGTTTCAGTCATGACGTAAGTACATGAGAACGGCTATTTGTGGCTTATGTCAACGAAGTAAATAGCCTTGCAGTTTCATGACCGCTCTGTAAACTACGGGGTTGCAGGTTCAAACCCTCCAACATTATTTTCACTTTTTGTGATTTGTTTAATTTTTTTTTTTGATGCTGTGAGATTTCCTATATTTCATTTTGTATAAGTTGTGTGCATTTCTTATTTTTTTCGTGAAATGTTTTTCCAAAAAGTAATAGAGTAGTACTTATGGAAGAAGAATACAATCATGCTACCCCCAAATAAATTGGGATAAGGGCAGGAGTATGATGATGAGGATGATTTCTCCAAAAAGAAGTATAGCGAACACGCTATACTTCTTTTTGGAGAAGCCTGATAAATCCACGTGTTCTTGCCGTGCAAGAACTGTGCTATGCTATTCGCAATAATCAATAATCCATACGCAGTTTACGTAGATTATATTTACAGCTAAATTGTTATTGGCCTCATATCGTGTTTTCGGGCGGGAGGAGACGCCCGGGTTCTTCCATTGTGAGGATCGACCGGAGGCCACGGTAGAACACACTGTGGAGGTGTGCCCCACTTGGGCGGAGCACCGCCGTGTCCTCGAAGCGGCGATCGGCGGCGGCGACCTCTCTCTCCCAGCCCTGGTTCAATACATGGTCCGGAGCGAGACGGAATGGGATACCATCACCTCCTTCTGCAAAGCAGTCATGCTAGCGAAGGAGGTGGCGGAAGGTGAGAGGGAGAGATCCTCACGTCCCGGCCACAGCGGGAGACACCCCGGGCGTCGGGAGCCACGTATTGGCCCCCGGCCACCGTAGGCGCGGGCCTGTGGACGAGGAGCTATGGGCTAGCTCGCCGTCCGTCCGTCTCATGACGACAGGCCGTGTCGACGGAGCGTTCGTGTTCTACGCGCACCTCAAAGATAGTCAGCAAAAAAGAAGGGGTCCGCAAGGGCCGATGCCTGCCGGGGCTGCGGGACTATTCGAAAGAGATACCGTGGCCCCGGAACACAAAGGGCGATGAAGGAACATGGATGGGTTTTAGTCAGTAAAAGTCTGACACTTCCTCCTGCTCCGGGAGGAGTAATTTGATGATTTCCCATCCGAAAAAAAAAAGCTATATCGTGTTTGGGCTCATTCATGCACCTTGATGAGAACTTTCGACCTAGCTGGAGTATGACTGTCATCGAGTGTTTAAGGATGAAAACCTAAGGCTGTCGAGGGAAGCCCCAAATTGGAAAAACATAGTAAAATATTTTAACGATGATTGCATATAATTCCGAGAAATTAAATTGTTACCTACTTGAATCTATACTTATTATTATAAAGGAGAAAAGTTTGTTTGTTTGGTTGGTTGAACGTGCTAATTTTAGGAACTACTGATTCCAGTTAAAAACATCTTTTAGTGTTGGATAGCCCATTTATCGAAGAAGGCTATACGTTATTTAACATCACGCTACAATCAATAGGAGCGGAGCATCAATGAAAATTGTTGCAAATACAGCGAAAAATTATTGCTTTTGAGAGCTTCCTTTCCGTGCGCTGCGTAAACGGTTAAAGTTACTCAACAATCATACATGTATGACGGGATTGTTCCTCTTAAAAAGTCCGCTAAAGCATATTATCTGCATTTTTTTTAGGTTGACTCACACTCTCTCTAAGCCTCTCTCTCTCTTACGTAACGCAGACGAAGTTGCGCGGGTCAGCTAGTTAGATATATATGCACGGGCGCACTTCCAGACTGCATGCATATGTTTATTTTGTCATACGATCACTTACGATTATTAAAGGAAGTTGTTTTGTAATTTATAACTGTTTGATTGAAAACACATTACTTTGTTTTATATTCTTGATTTTCCGAACGGATGTTTTACTGCTTCGATTACTGAATCTAATTTTGAATGAATAATTAATCCTTTATTTTGTTTCCAAGATATTGTTTTGGAAACGATTTCCTTTCATTGATCAATAATTCTCTCTACGCGCATTCGAAAATCCTGTTGCATGACAACGAATACTTGTTGGCTTCACAGTCACGCGGACCATATCCTGAATGCATGCCATAACATACTCAAAAGTAATAATGATATCATCCAATTCCTGATTTCGAAAGTAAACGTTCCATTACCTACATTGCAGTCTTCCGTGGAACATATAATTTTGTAACTATTGACAATCTTTCGACTAATCGAAGTAGAAAACTGCTGGTCATACGTAACTAATAGCCGTTTCGCAAACCCCGGCGAATCTAAGCCCATATCAAGAGTTTTGCAAGTGGCCACCGTTCCGTGAAGGAATGCACTGCGATGCGCAAGCGTCGAACCTTCGGATTGTTAATATGTCAGTTTATAACAGTTTTATATGTAGCCGTCACACCTGTGGTGCTAGAAGTAGGTATTAGGTTTACGTCTATTATACAGGGTTATTTGTAAAACACCGACAACCTCTCAGGACTGTGTTACTAACATCATAATCAAAAACTTTTGTTCTATGACTTTTAAAAATTCATCATATTTTAGTTCATCAAATTTTCGTACTTAAATAAAAATATTTAAATTAAACGCTCTAAATGTTAAGAAATCTATGCGAAGCAAAAGAAAGCGATAGTACAATAGTGAGGGGAGCGGGGTCAGGGCGGCGAGGGCCCGTAAAAGCGTTCAATTTAAATATTTTTATTTTTTTTAATGAAAATTTGATGAACTAAAATATGATGAATTTTTAAAAGTCATAGAACAAAAGTTGTTGATTATGATGTTAGTTAGTAACACAGTCCTGAGAGGTTGTCGGTGTTTTACAAATAACCCTGTATATACTTTCGTTTCGCTCGATAATTTGCTGATGACTACATTAGCTATATGTCAGTCATGTCTAATGCGGTTCAGTCATTTGAGGGCATTATTAGTTCATGGTTGAGGCCTCATATTACCTAGGGCTAACGATTTGAACCAAAGTAGGTCTGGTACCTGGTTGGTTTATCTCTTCTTTGCCCATGGTTAATGGTCGCTTGATTCCAAAATAGTTGGAAACAACCGAGACACGTCCGTTCTTAAGTATTTCAAATAGCCTTAGTTGGTTCTTGTGAGATATCGTATTGAGGTATGCTGTCAGTGAGGCGTCTTTATATTTGCATGTTTAATAAGTGTTTAAGAGAAAGGGACGGAGCCTTACCGTTGATTGTAAACGTTTCGGTCGGTGGTCTCGTGGTGAGGTTTTCACTGCAAATATTCAATCTGGAAAAATTAAAGAAACTCTTTTTCTTATAGTTCAAGTCGATTGAAGAATCAAGTTTATCTAGTCCAGAATGCATTCTGTCTGAAATGCAAGAAATAGTACATTATTGTATAAGTGCGGTAAGTTGAAAATTACAGCCGAGGCGATATTGCTTGCCCGAGCCGTAGGCGAGGGCGATAAAAAAGCAGAGGCTGTAATTATCAAAGCGCACGTATGTCATACGACGTTTTATAACATATTTGCGAGGAAATAAATAAAACAAATAAAAACAATACAGCGAAAAGAAAAAGCGCGCGGAATAATTTTTACTTGTTCACAAATTAGCGAGGCGCGCGCATCTTCAATTTTTTTTAATGCATAAAGTAAATTAATATTTTTGTGTTTTTTTTACAGATCTGGATTTGATTTTTACAGGTTGTAATTTATTGTCAAAATTAATTAAATTAAGGAATTAAATGTTTATTTATTATATATCATCTCCCAAAGTTAATTTTATTCATAAAATGTTGACCACTTTTCTGACATAAAAACTCTTTGCTAAGATTTAAAAAAGTATAAGCCGTGATTTTACTTTACAGCACAAGTACGTAATGAGATGATACATTACGATATTAAAATTGGTGAAATAAGAGACCCTTTACGAGCAAATGTGTTATAGAGGTTAATAACCACCTACCGCAAACAAACAGTTATCAGTTCTTAATCCTCACTTAACAGTTAAGAACTAATCTCATGTCGCGAAATAAGTTAACTCATTAATCAAAACATCCCAGTTTTATCGCAGAGATGCAAATTGCTTGAGATTTGCATGAGGAAGCTATCGTTTTATTACGGAAAATCAGCAGCGGTGCGAACGCGGTAGACCGCATGCAACGATCACTTGCGGCAAGTTGCGGACGGATGCGGATGGGTGGGAATGACGGCTTCACATTCAGACGGATCAATACCGTTGGTTGACCGTGCGCGTGGGCATGCCAGATGCAGGTGAATTTAGGTACCTAATATTATGTGGTTATACAGGGTTATTTGTAAAACACCGACAACCTCTCAGGACTGTGTTACTAACATCATAATCAACAACTTTTGTTCTATGACTTTTAAAAAATCATCATATTTTAGTTCATCAAATTTTCGTACAAAAATAAAAATATTTAAATTGAAAGTTGTTGATTATGATGTTAGTAACACAGTCCTGAGAAGTTGTCGGTGTTTTACAAATAACCCTGTATAGGGTCAGTGTGTTAAGGCTTTTAGGAATTTGTCAAGGGCGGAACCGATTGCGGAGTGTTTAGGAGGTGCAAATACCTGAAATACTTTACAATATGAGAGTCGCTGAGAATCGAGTTGAGTGGCGTGCGATTGAGGAGGCCTTTCCAGCAATGGACTGATATAGGCTGATGATGATGGGGATGATGAAATGCCTGACATTGTGGTTAACTGAGATTTCAATAAAATGCCTATGGAGTCCACTAAGATAAGTATAGCCCTGGTTTGAATGCTAGATGTGTAATTGCGGCTCTGGAGATGATTTATTCCGTATACGCTCCACAGCATATTAATTTGTCGATCCAGTCATGTAATGTAGTGTTACTTGCTCCAATTTTCTTTCTCCGGCGTTTAAACACGAAGAAGACAGTGAAGACAACACAACATCTAGACAAAAAACAGATGCTTATACACAATTAAACATTCACGAAACTCAATAGCCCATGTAAATAAGTCGAGCACAGATCTGCATGTCCGTACGTGATCACGCTAACCCGATTACGTATGAATGGACGCGTGACGCCGGATGGCAATAGCCATCGACCAATTACCATCGCACGAAATCACGATTCACTTGTTCTTGGATTCGTGTTAATAGGCAACTGTTCCTATTTTCGTTAATAGCTTTTTTCGGATATGACTGTAATCAGTATTTAATTTAGTTTAATTGTGCCGTTAATCACGAAGTCGCAAGTGCAACTCTTGGGTGTTAGTTGGTCCGATTACCGAGTCCGATAGCAATTGGGTTTTACCATCCAAAAATTCTCAGTATCAGCCCGAGTTTGGAAGTTCTATGTGTGATACCCTCGTGCGTCGGAACGTTAGTAACGAGCCGGTCGTTTCGGATTGCCGTCCCATTTATGAGAGTAAAGGATCAGGATGAGTGCACATGTATTACTCGTAGCTCACTCATTTATGCACTAGTGTGTACTGTGTAATGTGTATACAGGGTGTAAACGGACCCTTCACGAAGCCGTCAACCAAGCATTCTGTACATCAAACTAAGTGACTCTACGCAAAAATTATTGCTGGGAAACGACTTTTTTTGGCGTGAAAAATCTCTTTTTCCGGTGAAACGCAATGTAACGCACTCAAAACATTGTGCTGATGGACGCATTTACTAGTAAACGGGTAGTATTTACACCCTTTATCGCCTGCTTACTTGCCTAATTTCCCGTTGCGATTGGATACCGTGACCGCAGTTCATTGGGGAGAATATTACACATTAGTTTTAGAATGTGTTAGGCGTTTACCACGTATTCAGTACCTACATCATTCTAAACCAAAAAAACAAGAAAAAAAAACACAGAAAAAAATAATAATTGGTAATTTAAAAAAAACAGTGGTTCATTTTGACCGTGTATATATTGCAGTTTTGTAGGAAACTGCCTAGTTGAACAACTCATCATCTGCCTAGCCTTTTCACAACTATGTCATGGTCGGCTTCCAGTCTAACCGGATGTAGCTGAATACCAGTATTTTATATGGAGCGACTGCCTAACTGACCTCCACAACCCAGGCAGTACCTACTGGGTAATACGATACCCCTTAGTAAGAGTTTTTGGGCCACTGACTACTTGTAACGACTGTCAAAGATCTGTAAATGACAGCCGGGGCCAACGGCTTAACGTGGTTTCCGAGGCACGAAGGAAACCCGGTATGTAATGGGTGGTCACCCATCCACAGACCAACCTAGGCAAGCACAGCTTAACCTAAAGATCTACCCGAGCGGCTGTTATTATTTAGTCACGGGCTCCTCACAGTTGAAATGTTTTTTGTTTAATAACTGACGAAAATTTTCTGTGTTACCGTTTTAGTGTCGGCGTTCCTTCCACCTTGTATAAAAAGTAGTTTGTATTCTATTCGAAGGTCTACCTTGCCTTCAGTCACGACCAGTGATCACTCATTCATTTGCCGTTCGATTTTACACCACACTTTGTCACCAACTCACCATAATCGTGTGATTGTCAGTCATCCTGCCTTAATTTTATCGATGTTCAATCGAAATTAATGTCTAACCGTAGGCATTAGATTCGGTTGTAAATCGGAAACTTCTGCATCTTTGTGTGGAATGGGCTTATATGTAGTGACTGGCAGTAAACTGTAACTACCTGCGGCTTTGAAAGCTACGCTATCTGTCGTCAATACCGCTACATCTCTCTTCCTTAGGGTTCTTACAGACGAGCGGCACGTTGCAAACGGCAGATAAACTGCAGCCGTCGCCACCTGTCGACGGCTGCCGTCGACGCGCCGGGCGGCAGCCGCCGAAGCGTCGACGACTGCCGTCGACGAGTGGCGACGCTTGCAGTTGTGGCGTGCCGCGTAAATGTGTGTCGACGGCTGCCGGCGACGCGCCGGCGGCTGCAGCCGACGCCACAACTGCAAGCGTCGACCGTAGCCGTCGACAGACGGCGGCGGCTGCAGTTTTTCTGCAGTTGGCAACGTGCCGCTCGTCTGTAAGAACCCTAAGAGAAATCGTCCGTCTTTAAATGTAAACAAATGTACTTTCCTAGTCGGGTTTCTCAGAGGCCTCTCAATCTCTATACGTGTCCTAGACTTCCACCGGTGTTTGAAGTAAGTACTTGACGTGCCCTAACAACCTACAGCAGCGGTGGCCCAGTGGTGGCGGCCCCGACTTATGAACAGTAAGTCGGGGGTTCGAACCCAGACAGGCGCATTACTTTTTGTAATCTATTTCATCACCACTGCTCTCAAAATGGTGAAGAAAGACATCGTGAAGAAACCGGCATTTCGCGAATCAAAAATTCAAAGATGTGTGACATCTACCAATCCGCACTGCGTCCGCGTGGTAGATTATAGCCCATTCCCTCTCATTGAGAGGAGGCCTGTGTCCCTTATGAACCACCTATAAGGCCCTTAATAGACCTTTTCGCAAACTTTCATATAAATACATAACTGTATTTTCTTAACGGGCTAGAATTTTCACAATTCAAAAGAAATCAGCAATTGAACCTATCAATTGCTGATTTCTAATGTCAGTTAATACCAACTCTCTCATCATCTTACGAGTATCGTCGCGAATGTCGAGAAGTGGTACATGTTATATTATGGAACGCGTTATTTTTCAGATTATTAAGGCGACTACAGGAGCTAAATTAGCAACTCTAAATAACGAAATACTGTTAGAATAAAGTTCTAATCAGCTTGCACTACAAGTGGTTGTTACGTCAGTAACTGCGGGCCGAATAGTGCGAAATGAGCGGTTTTTTGCGATTTACAAAAAATCTATTGATTGGACGAAAAAATAAAACACTATCATGCTAATATATTGCTTGTAGAATTATTTACCAAAAAAAAACAGAATGATCGCATGTATTTGAGTATGGTTTTTACTCGTTAAAAGATTTTTTTAGAGATAAGTTCGTGATATTTTTATCAAGTAAAATTAGTTGTATTACGTTTTCAAAACACTATCATACCAGCATATATCCTGAAGAATATCATATATTTTTCTGGTTTTGTTTATTGCAGTGAATCATATGCTTTTTTGCATTATAAAACTCGCGTTTAGCTCCTGTAGTCCCCTTAAAGGTAAATTGCAACTTATTCCACTGACAGACTGACACGATCTACGGAAAATTATGTAATTACCTTCCCAAGATGCGACATCGTATGTTGGTTTTCATTCTATGTTAAGGCCCAAATTTACGTTGCGTAGCAAATTAGTACTGTAGACGTAAGCTCACCGTATTTCTGCTGCGTAATTTCGGCCACTGTGTTACTACACTTGAGATATTTCAATTTTACGATCATTAAGCTAAACAATCCGTTTTAAAACCTCAGTAACTTGCAAACAGTCAACCTCGAACGAAACTTTACGACTCAGGTGTAAAAAACAATGATTATGGACCTAATAACATTCAAATTGAATGCTGCTACTATAGCTAGCTGCGTACCTATGTCCATAAGTATTACGTTATTTCACAAAACGAACTTGTATTATAAACAGGTATTTTGTATTCGACGCTAAGATTATTTGCTTTTTAGAATTGGCTAATCGACGTTATATCAGGACTTTGAACGTTACTTGAATATTTTGTTGAATGTGCGAGGAAGCGTATCGTAAGTGTTTAAAATGTCAATTTGGCACTAAAAAGATTCTATCTTTCAAGTAGACTTCCTTGCTTATGTCACCAATTCTGTCACTGTCATAGCCGGGTCCAGACGTGTGTAACGCGTAATGTAAGATTACTTGTAATTTAGCGCAACAGTGTGGACGATCACGGCGAGCGCCGACGCAAGCGTTACATGTAATGCTCGTAGTGCCGTCCACACACAGAATTCGCGTTACATTACATTACGCGTTACACACGTCTGGACCCGCCTTAAAATTTGACAGCTGTGTTAGTATCGTCCACTCTTTAAAATCCATACTAATTTATAAATGCGAAAGTTTGTTTGTCTTTTCACGGCTAAATGGCTGATCGGAACGAAATAAAATTTGGCACAGAGATAGATTATATCTTAAGGCCTATCTCCTTGCCAAATTTCATGGACAAAGGCTATCTTTTTTTTCTTCCACAAACACTTCAAAATTTCCATGCGAACGAAATTGCGGGCAACAGCTACTACTTTATAAATAAGTGAAGACACTCCTCAAAGTTAATATAAAACCAATTACCGGTTCAATCTTACAATAAATGAACTGCCTCTAGTCAAAGAAGCATGTTCTGTGAGAACTGTTTTTAATGACGCCATTACTAAAATAAACGAGACAAGGTACCTACCAACTAAAGATGGAGGAAGTACAGCACGCCGCCACTTTCTTTGTTCCACTAGCCAATATATTTACACATTTTTCATTTGCTTTTTGCCACACCTTGGGCCGTCAGAGGTCACAATTAACATACCGAAGAGACAGATGTTCTGTAAATGAGCCACCACCGGCCTTTCTAAGTGCACTGGAAAATAAGAAAGTGAAACTGGCCATAGATAATTGGCGGGAAAAGTGAGCCGTGGAAATACTGGGCGGCCATGTTTTCTTTCCTGTCATTTTCTTTTGCTGTCAAGGTTTTTTTTTTAATTTGTTATCATCAAGGCCATGATCGTGACATACAATTGGCATTACGCGTGCAGCCTAATTACATAAATAAAATAAATCTAATTCAATTGTTTAGTTCACGAGTCAGTCATTCAAATCAATTATTTATCAGGTAGTAGGTAGGTAGATTGCAAAAACGGGGAAAAAATATTTCTTTTGTGAGCTTTTTCTCTCTAATGTGACGCAGACGAAGTTGCGTGGGTCAGCTAGTTACAAATATAAATAAGCGGAAATAATATTTAATTAGGCGTATCTTAATTATTTTACGAAGGCCTTTAATAAAATATGTAATATAATAAATTGTGTCTTGACGTTATAGTCTGTAACTAATTAAATCTTGTCAGTAAAAACAACAAAAAGTTGATGTTTTGCATACCAAAGCCAAATTTACAGCAATTTTATGTAAGTGTCTAGGAGTTTTATTCGCATTTTAAATCAAGCTCGTTTTGATGATTCGCTATTGTTTTAGAGATCGTGAACTTTACATAATACTTGCGTAACTTATAAAATAAGGAAGTTTATCAATATTTTTAGTGCTATTTGAAATGTTACATGACTTGGATGTTAAATTGTGCGAATGGTTATAGCCATTAGCTGTTTGAACAAAGGCTAGGCCGTAAAGGTATAACAGTAACTAATAATAATTGTAGTTTGGTCAATGCCTTTAGGTGATTTTTATATTTTTATATGGAGCCGGAACTACAGCGACATTATAAAATGTTCCCTATTGATAAAAACCTAAATAACATTTATTAGACAAGAACAACTCAAGAGTTAATGTACATTGCACACATAAATATAGAATTGATTCTATGGACTGTTATTTACTGATAGATCTTAGGTACACAAATAGATCTCTATTTGTGTACCTAAGATCTATCAGTAAAGTGAGCGATTCAACTTTATGTCATAAGATTTTACTGATGAACCGCATCATCATGGGGACTGTGCCAATCTTCTAAATAGTATACTTTTACTTGAATCTGAGTCAATACATAATATTTTTTAAAGATGGAAATACAGCAACTTAGTAGTTTTATTATTGTTTAATGATCAGAATTTAGTAACATCCACGCCTCAACATCCTTCTTGCTCACAATTACTGTATCCTAACTTTGATCGATATTGATTATTGACATTGCAACATTTTAATTGTTAAGTATATTTTTTCTATTAGCGCATGCAAGTTAAAGTTTTGTTGGGCAATTACTTAATTATCATCATAATTACAATAGAATTAATTAAAAATTTATGTGTAATTTCCCAATTATAGAACTTGCTGACTAGTTTCAATCATCGACTTCGAACTTCCAACTCTGTCAGTGGTTCTGGCAAATCGAAGTTGACCAAGGACTATTGACGTTTTTGGTTTATCTATACCAGTGTTTTTCAATCCTTTTTTCGTGTCACGACCCCCGTAGTATGAAAAAAAATCGCGACTCTTCGCTTTTTTTTCAAGTATTTTATTGTGGTACAAATATTCAATCCATACAACATTTTTATGCATATGCATAATTAGGATTCGGATAAATACATAAAAAACCCCTACCCCCTACCCTATTACCCCCATGGGGTCGCGACCCACAGGTTGAAAAACACTGATCTATACTATTTCTAACGGAGGAAGCAGCGAAGCGTTCTATGGTTTCTGCCTAACTTCATGGGTAAAAGGCGTGAGTGAGCCAATGCATATTGATCATTTCGCCAATAATGATACAAGGTCCGATTCAGTCTCATCAAACAGGTTACGGCTTCTGAGAACTTTAAAATCCACTATCATATTTCCTAGTAATAATGACACGTTTGATCGGCTCACTTCTTCTTGCATTCAACAAGGACACACTGGTTAACTTTCTCCTTACGCAGCGAGCTGGGCTGTTCGCCTACGGATCGCATTCGTTGCGGCTGCCGCAGCTTTGCTACCAAATGTCGCGCGAACCCGGTCACCCATTTAGAACGCACTATCATGTTGGTGTGTGGGCCAAGCGAAGTGCGTGGAGCGATTATTAATGTGTAGTGTGATGGAATGTGGCGTGAAGGTAAAGTTTGTCGGGGTCAGGTGTAATGTAAGCGAAGACAGCATTAGAATCCGAGGCATAGCTAGATTCAGAGAAGCTTGAAGGACTTTGTATTCTAAGGGTTTTGCAAGGAAATCGTAACACGTTTTTAATGTTCCATAGAACACGGGTCTACTTGTATTTAAAGTACGCCAGGCGTAGGTTCGTTAGTGTAGATAAGCGACATTGCTTCACTAGACTGGCTCAGTTCAGTGGATTTATTAGAAACTGGATAATTCTCGGTTGGAGTAGATTCCCTAGTGTATATCAGTTTTAGACTAGGCCATAAAACGAAATACCTAAACCTCTTCGGAAAGGTGTTTTGGAATCCACTCTGAAATCTTACATTTTACACCACAGACAAGCACCTAAGTGCATACCAGCGTCATGTAGGCAGAACAATGCAAACGATTGCCATAATATTAATATTGATTCCCATTGAATATGCGTATGTTTAATTCTAATATACAATACAATAGCTACTATGTACTAATTTGTTGCTGACCTTGTGTTAGCTGAAGCGTGAGACATGACTGTCCAAATATTTGATATTAGCAATAAGGTAGGAATTAGGTGCGTGTCGTCTTGTTTGAATTTGTTGTTAACAAGAATTGTGAAGAAGTCTGAGATTGCCCCCAAAGACTGAAACGAAAAGTATCATCTGTGTAAGCGGTTGACAGTTTTGAGTATGATTGTGGATGGCTATTGAGTAGAGGAAGACCAAGAAAACGATGGTTGGACTGTGTTGAATATGATTTGGTTAGAGAAGGGGGTGGACTTATGAGGTGACGACCAATAGAGACCTCAAATAAATATGAATAAGGGATAGGTTTGCCGCTATCAAGACGAGAGTTAATGAGCCTGCATCTTATCAGCTAGGTAGGTAAGTACTCATGTTCACTTGTCCGTTACTGAACATGACACTCCTCATTGGTACCTACGTGTTTAGTAGACCCTGAATTTAGAATCGGTCGTGAAAAAGACCACGAACGGGACGGAGGAATGTTGGAAGACAACCGACGAGGTGGACAGACGATCTCATTAAAGTGGCCGGAAGAAACTGGATAGCCATGACACAAAACTGCCAAAAGTGGAGAGATTTGGAAGAGATCTACTTTCAGCATTGGGTGGCCAAGGGCTGAAGAAGAAGAAGAAGAAGTGAAAAAGACAGTTCAATTTTAAGACAGAACGTACATAGATCTTCTGTTTGTTTCTAAATGATTATCTTGCAGCGCGGCTGCTGAGAATAAGGTCCTGGGTTTGATTTCCGGGCCGGGCAAATTGTTATTGGGTTTTTTGTTCAGGAATTTCTCAGTAGCAGCCACGGAGTTTGAATTTGTGCCCGGTTGCTAACAATAAGCTGGCCTCCTATTACATGGGACGTGAAATGTGGGTGTGCTTGTTAGTGACACCTCTGCCCAGCCTTTCGTGGATTACAAGACGTGATGATATGATAATATGCTATCTTCCAGCAAACTTCAAGGAATGTAAATGCCTTTTTGGGAATTGGAATTCAATTCCGAAGCTCTTGCATCTAGTTAGAAATGAGTGCAGACATAACATGAGCAGTTACAAAATAAGCACATTTTCCTACTGAAATCGAAATGCGGTCGCGGTTCAAACGCAACTGCTTATCTAATCTATCACTTTCCTTCTTAAGTAAAATGCTGCAGTTAGAGAGAGAGGTGCGATAGATCTTGGTTAAGAGAACGTTCTGAGAACTAACGTGGATAACAATAGAGTGAATGGGGCTTTTTTTGGCTTTATCTTTTAATTATAAGTGCAAAATCAAGAAGGTTTCTAGGATAATATTAAATCCATTTAACAACTACTTTTAATATTGAGGAAGCTGTTGTTCACGTTGAATGTCAGGTTTAAATCGATGGGTTTAAAAGATAAAGAAAATCATTCAAAACTTTTTATTCAAATAAGTACGGTACCTACATTGATACTTATAAATGTGACCTCCTTCCTCCGTGGACCATTCAATAACTTTTACTTTTTAGGGTTCCGTTGACAAATGGCAAAAAACGGAACCCTGTTGTGTAAATTGTCATGTATGAATGAGCGTTCAAAATATTGTTATTATAATTATTTGGTGCTACGGAACCATTCATGTGCGAGTCCGACTTGCCTTTGGCCGTTTTTTTAACATTCAACCGACTACGTTCTACATAATAAGACAGTAACGTGTATGACATTTGCCGAGTGTATTTACATAATAATATTAGTAGTCTATTGTGTATTTAGTCTTCGTGCGAGAGAGACAATAGATTGTGAAACACGAATGAGTGCGCCTGAGTAACTAGATGACTTTGTTCCTGGTTCAATGCAAAAGAGAAATGGGACGTAGAGGTGACACACTTAACTTAATGTGAAACTAACGAATGCGATCGTGGATCATCACATTTGGGTGAAACCCAAACATGTTCAGCCTCCTGAAAGTGATTTAAGGATCGAAGAATTTCGAAGCCTTCAAAATTCGTTATAAGTACCTTAGTTTAACGACTTACACGAAGCTCGTTTGGGGTGGTCCGCGAAATTCAATTTTTCTTTCTTTGGGCCCGGTTGTTAGTTGATTAAAATATGATTCGTTAAAATCATCAACACGACCCGTTTAAGTTCATTATATCCCATTGAAAGACTATTTCATAAAAAAGTCATTCAATGGGATTAAATGAACTTAGAGGGTTGTATTGATGATTTTAATCACTATAATTCTGTAAATACATGCGTATTACGACCGCAAATCATATTTTGACACTGAAAATATTGCCAAAAAGAAAAAAAAAAGAATTTCGCGCGGGCTTTTCTGGCGCTTCCACCTTAATAAGATTTACATCCACTCTCATAGATTAGTAAACCCACACCATAAAAAATATCAAAAATGCATTCACGTACCTACCTATTTCATTATTTTATTAGTTGTAAGACATTCAGCATTAAGCACGAAATATGCGGAATAAGAACACAGAATCACTAGCATTTACAGATACGTCATTTGAACATACCTCGTAATTAGGTAACTATGTTTTAAATACCTTCATTTGTTTTTGCATGGCCATGGAACGTTACGTGGGCGTGTGAGCTGATGCTGCAATTATGTGATGAATTAATGATCAGGCATTATAATACACCTTGTCTGTTTCCTGTTCAAGTAAATAAAGGCAATGGAACTCTTCTTGACTTGTCTTGATTCGGGTTTATTTGGATGTTTTTCGGATAGGGGATTAAGGTTCCTGCTTTATTTTCCTGATGTTTACTTTAACAAATTTAATAGAAATAGTAAAATAAGTAGTACCTACCTACAATTTAACATATATTTGGTGACTTCGTTTGGCTAAAGGTAAACCAAAAAACTCTGTTCTTTGAACGATTTTATGAAGCATACATCAAATATTAAAAGGACGTAGGTATGCATGTCCTCAAGCTGATAATGTTACACAGTCAGTGCCCTGCATAATCGGACCTATTTTCCCTTTTTTTCTTCATAAGAGTGGTCAGAAACACACTGACTTTACCATACATACTTGATTCATGTGTCAGAAATTTATAATAACTCAAGCTAATTGTTGTGTCAATGAGATCACTTAATATAATGCGAAACTTGCATTTGTAAGTTATAACTAAGGGCAAAGGGTAAAACCCCGGAGAAATCCAGTTGCGTCTGTTAAGGACAATGGCACCAGGCAACTGATTCATTTTCTGCAAACTGGTAAATATAATAAAAAAGTCCCGAACTCAATTTTTATGAGGTCATGTAATAAAAATAGACAAACATCTATCGATTGCACATTCTGAATTTCCAACATTTAGAGTAGCTTTTGCTAATCAATGGTTCACTAAATACTTACCTACTTCACGTTTTGCTAATTCGTTTGCGTCTTTGCTTGTTAAAATCCAGTCCCCTTTTGCTTTTAGTTACTTCCTTTCTGGTCATATTATTTCTAAGACGGTCCGTTTATCGTTTCTTTCGCTCTCACATTTGACGTGTTTGCAAATTGTTTTGCGTCTTTGCTTGTTCAAATCCTTTCTTTTGCCTGAGTCAGTTTATCAACAAGAATTAGGTCAACTCTTCTTCTAAAGGTTTTAGCATACATGCAGCATGGTTTTCTCTGACTTATAATTTCGTTGTCAGTCTTGTCTCTCATATGAAGTAAAGCCGTGGAAGTTGATGAAGATTGTAGTTATGTATGTTGTGAATCATAACTAGTTATAATTCAAGTCACATTTTACACTTTCTTGCTCATACAAGGTTACAATAACGTATGAAAGTCACTCTTTAACAGTTTGTAGGTTTAAAAGATACTAAAACAGAGAACATTCTTGTGTTTCGTCACAAACGGATAAAGTCACCGATGATTCAAACGATTGGTATTCGCATGATTATGTGCTCAATGATCTTATTGGTATTCTGTTTATTTATATACGTTGGCGTGATTGTAAATAAATGCCAGCTGAATAATTAGGTGTTTTTGGTGATTACGAATTGATTAATTTTAGAGTTCCGTTGCCAAGTTGTCTGTTAGAGTCCACTGATGTGAAGTACAATGGGTAAACTTTGCTTTTGACACAATCTTCAAATCTTCATCATCATCATCATCGTCTCAACTTTAGACGCTGATAAAAAGGTTAGAGTCCCTTTAGACTAAAGGGACTCTAACCTTTTAGCCAAAATGTGTTCTATACTTACAATTAATGAGTTTTTGACTTGTAAACCCATTTGTATTGGTTAACTAGTCTATGTGCCTTTTTTATTGATGTTTTCTAGTTTTTGTTATTTTTCTAATTTCATTACTTTAGCTTAGAGTCCACGAGTAATTTAAATTCTGATAGAAAATTTGTAAAAAATGAAAATTTATTTTTCATAAGTGTTTTAAAAAATTGTAACTTACCTAAGTGACGAGTACGTATACGATACATTGCAATTAGGTATTTTTATTGAATTTTTAGTTTGCATGTTGAATGGAGTCTGCAAAACTTTTAACTGTAAGCTCATAACGTACCATATTTCACGCAAGTAAAGAATCTTGAATCGTCTACTGCTTTACTTTAGCATATAGCACAGTCAACACTTAACACCGAAAGCTAATTTCTCCTTTATTTCTGTTCCAGTCGAGATCTACCTCTCACCTGTCGAGACACACTGCAGTAATGTGGACTACTTCATCCCTGACGAGAACAACGAGACGAAAGGCCTTTCAGACGATGCGATGAACAGGTAACTCCCTACTTCTTGGTCCTGATAGGCTAAGGGCCTGATACACCACCACGATTGAATTCCCGTTAACTTACTCTTGGCAGATAATTTCATGCAAATGCTGTTCCATTTTTGAATAGAATAAATTCAAAAATGGAACAGAATTTGTAATGTAGGTATAGGTACTCGTGGCCTAGTGGCGTAGTCGGTTAGAATTCGGACATCATAAAAAATAGGCCCTTAAACTAGACTAGATAGAGCTGAGATTAGACAACTGCGGAATCTTGTGGAACAAGGGAGACACTTCATGTCTCTATTTTACCAAAGGATGTCGTCTTACCCAGTAACTGGGTGATGTAATCTAGATACAATAGGTACTGATTATAAATTACATCCAGTTTTACTGGAAGCCGACCTCAACATGGCTAGGAAAAGGCTATGCAGATGATGACGGGAGACACGAGACACAGCATATCGGTTAGATAAACTTGAGCCAGAAGGCATAGCACTGAACCAATGCAAAAGGATTTGCATACGGTGCAACACTTGCTGTCTATAATGAGGTATCATACTTTGAATTTCCTACTAGTGTAAATTTGTTCGGTTTTAAATAAATTTATTAAGAATGTCCAGTGACAGTGAAGAGTTTGACGTCGAGCAAAGAGCAAAAGACATAATAGATAATCTTTTGCCACCAAAATCGCGAAGATTTACCTAAAAACTTACGAGAGTTTTATGGACTGGGGGGTTAAGAAATATTTAAATACTTTCACAGAAAGCGTCTTTTTGGCATGTTTTAATGAATTGTCGAAAAAATATCAACCATCGTCGTTGTGGAATACGTATTGTATGTTAAAATCGACAATGAAGTGCACATGAAGACATTCACAAATTTGACTTCGTTCCTGAAACGCTTATAAAGTGGTCTTAAGGTGGATGCACCAGGGTAGCCCGCGAAATTCAAATTTTCTTACGTTTTTAGCAATTTGCAGGCCAGTGCGAGGTTGTATGTTGATTAAAATATGATTCGCGGCTGTAAGACGTATGAAGTTACAGAATTATAATCATTAAAATCATCTGGCTTCGTTTAGTCCCTCGAAATAAAATATATTATTCTTTACTTCTTATAACAAATCTATTATTATGACGTCTACGTTTTGATAAAGTACAATATAAACCAGGTGTGTTTATAATCAACAAGATGTTTCGCTAAAGAATAGAACAATGGGATAGGTAGGTACAGAATTGTATCTGTTGTGGGTCATTGGCTCATTCCATGGAGCCATATGGCTCTAAGCATGCCATTCTGTGTCGGCATGGCTTCAAGGCGTCAGTATGTCATGAACAATTACCATGACAACCGTTGACAATTGATTTTAATCTTCACTTTCAATACAAGGTGTGTAAGATTTGGCAAATGATTAAACTAAAGGTTAAAATAGCGAAAATAAATACGTCCATATTTTGTCTGTGGTTTCGTATTTGAATTCATCTCTCATTTTGTAGTTGCATATTCTTTTGCAAGTGCCTTCAGATCTGCAATACCTTGAAGTGCAGTGGCCTTGCTGACTACAATATACTCGTCTTCATTCACACTTACGTCGTGACCAACACATTTGCATTACAAAACTGTTTAATGTCCTTTTTCTAAAACACTATGGCTCCAAGGAGATTAACTAGGACCGAACGGTGACAAAAAATAACGCTATTTCAAGGCTGCTCGACCCAAGTGGGTCAACGTTTGGTTCGACAGCCATTCATCGATATTGAAACCAATCGTTTGCTCGTTTAAATCATAGTTGATAATCATTCACAGATTATTGCTTCAGCGGAGGTGTCTAATAAATAATATTTTATAAGACCTGGCTATTAATCTTTTGACCAGTTTGAAGGCTCTCCAGTAATTTGTGGGCTTGTCTTAAACTGGTTGTTTAGATCTAGAAACGAAATCAAAGACCTTTTTAAAAATGTTGTAACTGTTGAATATTCATACAAACATGTATGAATGAGTATGGCATCAAAAGGCATAAATTTGCAAAATTTCTCCCAGTATGGAAATAATATAGGCACAGCTATATGAAATGGTTGTATACAGTTATAAATACCGCTGTGGTCAACTTAATCTACCGCAATGTTTGCTTCTCTTAGCTGTTTGTATACTTGAGTAGATAGGTTTTGGCCGCGGCTTTGCTCGCATAGGAATTCTTCCACAGTAACGAATTATGGGATAAATGTATTCTGGGTAGCTAACTAGCCCAGGTTACCCAGGTCATGGTCCACCAGTTTGTCATTTTCATTGCATAGTAATCTCGTTCGCCCGGGTAATAGACAGAGTTACTTTCGCTTTGAATATAGAATATGAATGTAAGAACTACAAAAGTTTACTATTATTTTCAACAGACTTCCAAAAAGAAGAGGTTTTCAATTCGACTATTTTTTTATTTCGTAAAAATGAAAAAAAAAAATGTGGTACACATGTTTAATTTTCTAATACAACACTTATTTTACATTTTAATATTAAATGAAGCGTATTTTTGGTGAAACGGAATGCAAACTCTAAACGCATCGTCCCTCGATAACGCAGGTAGTGACGTCAAATACTATGTGTCAAAGAAACATTTTTTATAAAAAACTAGTTACAGTTTCACTAACTTAGATGTTATTATAGTATTGTAATTGCACTGTTTGCTTGAATAAAGCACATACATTTAGTAAAATTATTGTTAAGGATAAAAAAAAGTAAACAAGGCAGTTAGAGGGAAATGACGTCAAATACTATGACATAAATGGCCGCGACAGTAACGGACGTTTGAACTGTCGTAGAAAATTGTAGAAGTTTTATTTATTTTTTTGAGCGACAAGCAGTAGTTGTAGTAACTTTTAATTATTTTCTTGGGTTGATAGTTCTGTATTTTATTGATTGAAGTGAAGAACTAAATAAAATTACACACATATGTATTGTATCAACGATCTTCTTTGGTCGTGACTTTATTATAAAACTGATTGGCATAAATAAAATAATTATTTTGAGAAGAACGGCTTTTGTTCAGCATTACAGGCTGAAATATTATGATATACGACGGGAGTAATAAATGACAATAAATAATATTTTGCGAATACTCTTCCCTTACAATAATAATGTCCTTTGTCCATTCTCATTATTAGACCATTCTCATTCTCATTATTATTAGTATTTCATAAATCCCCGTCCATATTGAAAAGGGCTATTAGAGGAATGTGATTGGTTGCCTTGATAATGCTTGCAATAATAGTTAAGCCACCGCAATCATATTATGTCCTAGATTTTTAAGGACCAACCGCAAACATTTTTGACACGTCAGGGACATGGCCGTTGTTTAGGCCTTTTGTTTACATTTATGCTGAAGCCTTAGTGACGGTACTGGCAACTTATCTGATCGTGTGTCATGCCCTTCTTCGCCATACTTTGCTACTAGTTTTCATCTCAGTGGCCCCTTTCTAGCTAAATCACCTTTCACACAGTCCATCAATCGTTTGATTTGTCTCCCCCATCTCTTTTATTTTCTTGATGATTTTTAAGGGTCTCTGTTTACTTCTACTCTCGTCTTCTAATCTTATTTTTTGTACAATTTCAGGCTGCACATGGCACGTTCAACGGTAGCTCTGTTCATCGTAGCGTTCCTGTCTTTGTTCATCGCGTTCTGGACCGGCGTGGTGGGCTGCTGGAAACGAAGCCCTGGCAACATCACTGCCACCGCTATCCTCATGCTGGTTACATGTAAGTGTACCTATCTATCTCAATCTTAAAGTAGGTACTGGCAACTTGATCGGTCTTAAGAAGTTGAATGACGTACCGTTAACCTTTAATCCAACAACAAAGTTTGTAGTGATTACAAACAGTTAGTTGAATTGTTATTCAGATATCTTGAATAACTATTCAACTTGCCATCTACCTATAGACTCTATAGTCTTCAGAATCATTACTGGTTCGTGGTACTTACAGTTTAGGTTTTTCTAAAGAAGCAGGTGTATCCTATTGTCCTTTTGCATCCTACTCGCCCAACCATCCGTGGAGAATTTAGTTATATACTTCTTCACCATATTACGGAGTTTAAATGATGACAACCACTCACTTGGAGTACCAACTTCAGAATTCAAAATTTTCAAAGCCGATTCTACCTAGTGGGAGGTGTGCTGTCGAGAAATATTTGTCTTAATGATTTTGGTGTATGTCTGACTAGTATATACTGATGTTTCAGGCTTATTAGCAGCGGGTGCGATGGCATTATGGCACGGAGTGGAGTTCTATGAAAAGGAGAAAGTTGTCGGAGAGGAGTACTACCAGCAGTGGCCTAATGTAAGTGATGTATCTTATTGGATACGTTAGAACTGCCATAAGTATCTAGAATTCAGATGATGACAGACGTAAGATTACCTTTTATTCTTATTTGACTCTCTAGAGTCAGTACAGGCTTTCTAAGAATTTACCATGAGCAAGACGAAGTCCAAAATTACCAGATTAGCAGGTTTAATTTCGGGGGTTTTGTACTAAAATATTATCAGTTGCGGGTCGTTTTCAATACTCACCGTTAAAATTGTCTCCTCTGAGCAGTTGTAATAAGAGAGTGGTAATACCTACTGTTGTGCTACGAACAGTTTATTAGATGAATTATATTTGGACACCTAATATTATGTCCGTTAGCAATAGAGATCATTCAAAGAAGCGGACAGAGAAGTTCTGGTTCTGGATTTCCTTCTAGTTTAGCTTTTTATCAGGTACTTAAGTTTTAAGCTAAAGGTTTGCACCACATTATTGACCCACCCCCAACATCAGGTGTTAAAAGACAACTCATCAATCTGGTACGATTGGTCGTACATCCTGGCCTGGCTGGCTGTCGGCGTTTCCTTCGGAAGCTCCATTTTATTCTTCTCCGCCGCCATTTGCCTCAGCAAGGAGAAAAGACGGGAACAGCAGAATAACGTGCAGTACATTATGCCAGGTTAGACCGCCATCTTGAGCGGCCATCTTGTGTTACGCTTGGCGGGAAAACACTAAACTCTAATGTATATTTTCTACGATTTCCCCTTGATGATTTTGTTAAAATATTTTATAAGTGTTAAGTAATTTGTGTGTAGTTATGGTACCTTGATTTGTGTAAAAATAAGTACCTAGTTAAATACATGTTTAGATTGTTGTGTGCATTTTATGTTTATTTAGTATTTAATTTAATAATTTTGGTACCTTCTCATGCGTATTACTATTCACTAGACAATACATCATAATAACGTAGTTTGTAAGTACAATCATGTAAGTATTTCATACTAACAAAAAGCTTTTCTCTTTTTTTTCATGTTTCTATGAAACTTGGCTACTGCGTATAACTTCGCGACTGCGACCGGTCGTTTAACGCATATAAATGTAACTGGCTATCTCATAATATCTGGTTTACGCCAAACGCAATACTAACTCGCTTTCGGACGAATTTATTAACATTGGTGCTGTAAATATTTGAAAATAACTGTATCTGAACGAACTAAATTGATTATCAATCTGATACTGTACATAACCTTTTGGTAACAAACTTTATTTACAAACACTACACATCTTTTACTCAATTGACAATTCCAACATAAAATGAATCGGTGATATTTTCCCCGTATAATTTTCGTCAACCATAACTGTATAAAACACATAATTACACTTACACTGTACACGTCACACACACACACATACACACTCCACTACCCGCAAACACACCCACACCCCACACCTATAAATACATACGATTCCTGCGGTATAAACCAGATATTACGTGAGAACTCTCGCGTGTGGTACGACTGGTCATACATGGTCGCGTGGTGCGGCGTGGGCCTGTCGCTGCTGTCCGCCATCTTGTTCTCGTCGGCGGCCATTTGCTTGCGCGGCGAGCGGGAGCGGGAGGAGGCGCTTAACATGCAGTACCTCATGCCCGGTATGCTTATAAACCCATCATTATAGAAGAGCATTATAATTTGTACCTAAGCCATCATTCCATCAAATTATTTAAAATTATTTTTTTTAGACAGGTACGTACTATTGCAACAAAATTATTATTTATGTTGCAGGCATGATTTTAAACAAAACGAGAACTTGCACAAAACGCACACACACCCATTAGGATATGCACACGTTTAGATATACAAATAAGGTTAAAAATTGTTATAAGAATGCCAAAATAAAATTTAATATATCGCATAACCCATGATCTGTCCACGAAGTAGACACAATAGTTAAACAAAGGCGTCTCGACCAAATTGGTCATTCGACAGATCATGATAACGACAAACTCATCACAGTCATTAGTTTTATATTCGACTCATCTCATAACTGAAACTCATAAATGGCAACATTAAACATTTTTCGCTTGTGGCAACACAATACATAACAATACTTTCTTTTGTAAATATTTTCTTCGTTTCAAATAGGCTGATTGCTGGATGCATGAGTGGTTTGTGGATTTTGATTTACTATGTAGTTTAATCTTAAGTTTGAGCCCGTAATGTAAACCACGCAAATTTGAAAACACAAATTTGAAGCTAGCACAAGAATTCCCAACGGGTTCTGTGAATTGTAAGAGTTACTAAAGAGAAATTTAACAGTTTTATCAACAGTTTTTTGCATCAGCTAATTCATGATCCTTTTCTTATGGTGATATATTTCTAGCAGTAAAATCATAAAATACCATCCCAAAAATCTTTCGAGGAATTTTCGAGGACGTTAGCTCTTACCTTACTACTGGGTCCGTTTTCTATATCTCTATTACTAACCTATTTCCGTGTGCTCCACAGTGTACCCACAAAAACAGCAGTACGCTTACGCCGGATACCCGCCGCCCCAGGCGTACCCGGGCCCCTACTACCACGGGTCGCAGTACGGCCCCTACAACTACTGAGCATGTGACCAGATGAGGGACCTCGTGGCGGCGCACTTCGCCAACGCCCCCGCCCCGCAGGCACCCGCGCGCAACCCCTCCCCGCCCCACCATCCACCCCCGTCCCTGCCCTCCTCCATCGAGACGTACAACTCCCACCGCAAGATCAAGCGGCCCAAGCTGGGTGACAGGAAGGTGTACCGGCCCGTGCGGCGCCACACGCTGTCGCGGATCGACGAGACGCCGCCCAACTCCCTGCGGCCGCGCTCTAAGAGCCTGCAGCACTCCACGGACTTCTCGTCGACGCGGCCCATCCTGCGCTCGCGCTCCAACATCTCGGCCGACACGAGCCGCAGCGTGCCCGTGTGCAACCAGAGCCAGGACGTGGAGAACCAGCTCGAGAGCGGCAGCCCGCAGTACGCCGAGGCCAACCGCTCCGACTCGTCGTCGTACGAGCGCCCCGCCTCCATGACGGACCTGCCCATCATGGTCCCGCTGGACCCGGCCACGGGCGCGTACATCCCGTACCCGGAGTACACGTACTACCACGACGACGGCTGCCGGCTCGCTCGCTACAGGCAGTACAACAAGAAATCAAAGAAATACTCCCCCAAACATAGTAATTTATATTTAGCATTCATGTATTGAGTCCCGCGCGGGTGTAGGTGTATCACGAAACATAATTGAAAAGCAATGGTTACGAGTTTCGATTATTGCCGCACAGTGTATGACACCACACACAAACCATCCATGAATTTAATATTGAAAAGTTTTAGTTCTTGTCTTTAAAACATTCATACACTGTTTTTTTAAATGGGTGGCCCGAATCTGGTTGAGAGAATATTCTTTTAGACTATTGGCACTTTTATTTATTTTTGCTGTGGCGCGAGTTTATCGATCGATAGAGTAGGTAGGTGTACAAGTAACGACATCGAACTCGCGCCGCGGATCTGCGCACGGCTGTACGAAACTCTGACGCCACTGTATCTTAAAGTTTCCATGCGACATTACGAACAATCTCTGCTACGAATTTTAGATAATGATAAAACTGTATTGTAACAATGTATCGGGAAAGATGCTGTAATTAGGAGTAAGTTAGTAAAGACTCCGCCATAATATACAGAAATGAAACAAATTCTTGTAGTACCTAAGTTAAAATCTAAGAATTTAAAGATTTTTGGATTCGTAATAATTATAGTTTTTATAAAATTCGACTTATTTACTCTGATCAAATAAAAATATCTGAAAGTATTGTGCCTTCTATATTATAAATATTGCTCATTTGTACTGTTAAAACATATCTTAATCTAATTTAATGTAGGTACTGTAGTAGATAAAGGTATTTTTGTACACACAATAAAACTCTATAATGCAAGGATAGTTGAAAGAAATATGGTATATTTCTCTTTGATATATCTTCATTTCTTTTATGTAGATCAATTTTAGAATTTGTTTATATGTTTTGAGTGTCAAATCATGAAAACCGTCCTTTGTATGGATATATGTAGCATAATGGTGTTTCTATGGAATTATGTGTTTAATTTCCTTAGTCAAAATCGTCGAGGTATGATTGTACCAATTAGTTAGCTCAGAACTATTTGTACATTAATCAGTGTAGGTTATGCATTACAATAAATGGTAGATTATATTTAATTGTATTTAAAACTTCCTTAATAAAAATAATTGGTAAAACATGTTGTTTTCTTATCTCTTTTGAACCATCTATATATATATATTTTCATCATAGAGAAGACAAGCAAGAAACGTATCAAAAATGTAAATGAAAATATTAGAAGTACAAAGGCTATTGACACAGTCTTTGTATTCATTCTTGTAAAGTAACTACAATACGTAAGAATTAAGGAGATAGCCCACTTCTTATTTAAAATTATCAAATGAGGCGGACGGGGATAATTAAAAGTGCTGTGCAAACAAGGATGGATTTGAATATTTTACTTGGAGTAGGTACCACAAGGAAGCGTTATAGGACCTACTTTGTTTCTAAACTGACTATATTGATATAATGATAACTATTTTACTGGCAATATTAATTTGAAAATATGTGGTTTCTGGAAGGACAAAGGAAGTAGGAATAATAAATTATCAAAATAATGAATTGCATTCTATACGCAAGCGAGTGGATTCACGTAGTCTCGTAAAAATAAAAGATAATTTTCATACAAATGTATATATCTACAAAAACTGTACAAAAATATTTAATATGGCGATTGGACGTTACATTGGATGGAATGATCTCGAACATTACTATCACATTTCATGAGGCACTGTTATTATACACATTTATAAAAGATGGATGCAGAGAAAATACTGTGGAAGTTAAACATTGCGGTATCTTTCGAAAGACCGGACTTAGAAATGAATGGATGAATTAATATTTGGATTTGAAAGTGTACACATAAAGCAATAGAAGTGAATACATAATAATACTTATTTATAATTGAAAAGCACACAGGAAACTTACCTACGTATAGAAAAACGAATTCACACTAACGAGTAGCATGAACGCGAAGATCGCGTACTCACGCGACCGATCAGTTTGGTTAGGATGCTGGGTCTTACCCAAAAAAATATGAAACCAATATGAAAATAACAACCCTTTTTTTCGTCGAGGGAACCGACGACCCTCGACGAAAAAAAGGGTTGTTATTTTCATATTGGTTTCATATTTTTTTGGGTAAGACCCAGCATCCTAACCAAACTGATCGGTCGCGTGAGTACGCGATCTTCGCGTTCATGCTACTCGTTTGTTAGGAAAACTGGAAGTCGCCGAACCTCATGAACGTAAGTTTCGCGCGATCGTTTTGGTTACGACGCAGCCTAGCTTGTTGATCACAATGCATGGGACGATAATGATAAAAAAAAACAGTGTACATTCAGCAAGGCATTGGAAAGTTTATAGTTATTGCATTTCACGAGCACGCGTAAATTGTATCTATTTTAAATCTTATATCCACACTGATAAAAGTCACGCTCGTGCATTTGCAACAACTGTACACAACTAACACACTGCTTTACAATAAAGTGCAAAAAACCTACAAACACTGCTTACAAACAATATTTAATTCAAAATTGAGCGCTCGTTTCGACGTTTAAAACAACCAAAAGAAGCCCGAAAGTCTGACAACCAGTCTTATCAAGGATTGTCGTGTTACCTAGTCAAGATCGTGGAGGTCAATTACGCAGTCACTCGATGTAAAATACTTGTATTCAGATGCATGCGGTTAGACTGGAAGCAGACCCCTATTAGTTGGGTAAAGGCTAGATGCAGATGATGATGAATCAGATTGCAGTATCTATCATAGGACCGGGGTGTGAGAGAGCTTGTTTTCTCTCTTGGACGGCTGTTACGAGCTTCCTATAAGGTCCTAGTGGCAGTCCTAGGGACTTCATGTCGCTTTCAGTGAGTAGCATGAGGGCGTCGAGGTCAATTTGTTCGTCTTTGAACTTCTGGACGTATGATGAAAGACCCCAGGCTGTGAGGAAACGTTCGAGGGACGCATATCCTGTGTCTTCGGCTTCTGCTTCTTCGTCTGATGTTATAGTCGAGCTCTCTGTGGATGGGAAAGTGATGGTATTACCACAAGTGTAAGATCAACTGTGCAATGACTCAAAGTGAAAGTTTTTTAAAGGTCATATCAATAACTGATGTTTATTTTGTAGAACAGGACGAGCGTACCGGGGGCCGTCTGTGTTCGTACAAACGGTCGCGCTACCTACACTGTTTTCGTCAGTATATGCGATGCGACTGTATGCGACTGTACCCAACTTACCCACCGTTTACGCAGTGACCCTACAGACCGTATTTGTTCCTTATATATGATCACATATTTCTGATTCATGCTGCATAATTGATGGGCAGTTGAAGATGCTCTGTTACCTGAGTGCGCAGAGGTCCACTCGGCCGGCTGGTACGCGTGCCGGGCGGCCAGGGAGCCCGCGGAGCCGATGGACAGGTCCTCTCCGGGTGCCGCGCCGCTCATGGCGCTCAGCGTTGCTGTTATTGAGCGTCTACAGAAATTCAACATTAGCTGTAGTTTTAAAATCTTATTACATAGATGTGTTGCTGGGGAGTCCCGTTCATTTGTAATCAAGGCCTGTACAAAAATCTAGCTTGTTGGGAGTTATTGCAAACTGGAATGTGTATTTTGTCTCGACAAAACAAATGTTTGTTTAGCAAAAAGTTATGCACACAATAAAAATGAATATTGACGGTGTAGTGGAAACAAATATTTTCAAACTATTTGTTTGACTGTATTTATAAAGATAAATTAATGTAATGTAGAACACAAAAATTGTGATAATGTCCTACAAACCTGAAGGCGACGCTGCCAAAGCCAGGTCTTTCGAATATACTGGCCGGCTCCTGAAGCATCACCTCTTGGCCAATGCCACTGTCTTCGTTCACCGCTGCAAAGTCAGGCTGACTTGCCGACCTGTGGGGAACAAGTTAGTCATAATTATGATCATTAGGCTTTGAACGCAAATAAATTGTTCAGTTGGTAAAAAAAAAAACCTAAATCTTGAATGTAACAAACACACAACAAGCGTACTTACCTATACTTATTTGATTTCATGTTAACAGATTAGGTACTATCCGCAAAAAAACTAAATATGTATGAAATTATGAGCCAGAGAAGTTAAACTGTTCAACTTATTTGGAGATGGTGAAAAACCGTAAGCTTATGCATGTATGTGTGTTGATGTTTCCTTAATAATATAATTAATAGCCTTGACGAACATCTCGGTTGGATCAAGGGCCTGATTCAGAAGGCAGTACTCCTCGATACGGCTCGCATTGTAAGGAGGTTCCTGTCTTTGGAGCCCTGACCACCGGTAGCTTGGACCCTGCTTCCTACACCGGCGGAAAAAAAATCATTTTAAAATATGTATAAAGATAGTGGCTTTATACATATTTTTAAATGTTTTTTCTTAAGAAATATTTAAAATGTATAAAATAAGATTATGGAATGAATAAAGGTGAATAATATTAATAGATAGAGAATAACTAGAGATAACCATAATGAAAATAGCAATAGTTGTAGGTTCGGTAAGATGGGTAGATAAACCCTTTAAGCTAGCTACACGATTTGACAGACGCTCCATGTAATTTTCATCAGCTACATTCAGTTAGACTGGTAAGCCAATCCCAACATAGCTGAAAGAAAAGGTAGACAGATGATGATGGCTCATGGCGTCTATTTTGAAGCACCTAAACTGTCTGGAGTAGGCAAAACAAAGAGTAAATTGGAAAGGAATGAGGGAAGTCAGGCAGTGCGACAGAAAATGCTCATAAAACAAATACCTGGTCAGTGGTTTCTTCTGCGTCTGCTCGGACGGTAGCTCAGTAAACACATCGGCGACGTTGCCCCTCTGCTGCGGACCAGCTCCGAACGTCCCCACGTACATGACCTCCGAGTCACGACGCATCCCGCTCAAAGACGTGACGGAGCGACGACCTGTCGTCTCTATCTCTCCTACCTGGGGAGAGAGGCGTGAGGGTGATCAGTAATACCGTTAGGTTTTAACGGTGATTTACAGTTTTGTTTTTGTATGAATTAGAATGTGGGTGAGTGTTGCCGAAACGTTATGTGAAATTTTGACTATAAAGTCAAACAGCGTCTGTGCATCGCCCGATGTCCCACATTCTTGTTTTTGTGTCAGTGTGTTTTTGTCGTTGGTATTTCCTTTTCGGAGACAAAGCTAAGCAGTTGCTTGTTACTACATCGGAATCCAAGGTATTCATCCAAACGTCATAGAACAAAAGTTGTTCAGTATCATGGTCTCTACTAAACGAGAGGTTGTGCGTTTATTTTGTTACACCTAAGAACAAAAAGCTTGGCACGTAGCTTGTATGTGGCCTAATATTGACGCTGCCGTGGAAGCGTTATATGTAAACAATGTGAGACTTGTGCAGCGGAGGCGCACGCGCCGCCGCGGGCCCCGATACAGCCGTGGCAGTATCACGAGCGCTCCTGGACAAGGGTTCATTGGTATCGATTTCCTAGGTCCATTTATAAAGGTCATACCTTCTTAGTTATTATTGATTCTCCTTCAATTTTTTTTTTGAAGTTTTTGAGAGGACACGAACCAATGCTTCAAATGTTATTAAGGTTTTAAGAGCTACATTTGCAAGGTTTGGGTTGCCAGAGGAATTAGTATTTAATCAAGGCCTACCATTCGGATAGATCCTCACGTCCCGGCCGCCGTGGGAGACGCTCCGGGCGTCGGGGGCCACGTGGTGGCTTCCGGCCACCGTAGGCGCGGGCCTGTGGACGGTGAGCTTTGGGCTAGCTCGCCGTCTGTCTGTCTCATGACGACAGGCCGTGTCGACGGCGCATTCGTGTTCCACGCGCGCCTCAAAGAGAGTCAGCAAAAGGGAAGGGGTCCACAAGGGCCGAAGCCTGCTGGGGCTGCGGGACAATTCGAAAGAGATACCGTGGCCCCGGAACACAAAGGGCGATGAAGGAACATGGATGAGTTTTAGTCAGTAAAAGTCTGACACTCCCTTCTGCTCCGCCCAGAGCGGGAGGAGTCATTTGATGATTTCCCATCCAAAAAAAAAAAAGGCCCACCATTCACTAGTATGGAGTTTAAAAATCTCTTAAACCACAACGGCATTAAACAGTTCTTTTCACCAGCCTATCACCCATCATCAAACGGTGCTGCGGAGAATGCAGTCAAGCTTTGCAAACGGCGCATAGGGATTGTGTAGATGTCGACACCGCACTACAAACGTTTCTGTTAGCATACCGAAAAACCGTGCACAGCACCAGCGGGGAAACCCCGGCTATGCTGTTGCAGAGACGTCAGGCTCAGAGACGACAAATGGAATTAAGACCGCAGTTTCAGAGAGGGGGCTCATGAGGGGGCTTCGGTTTGGGCTCGTGAGTACGGTGTCAGTGATAGGTGGGTGATAGTTAAAGTGGAACGGGTAGACATTGCTCGTAGATAATCAGTGGCAAAGGATAATGGTCAATCACTAAAAAGACATGTAGATCAAATGCGCCGAACGTCACGCTTATCTGATACCTGTCCAGAGACTGTGGACAATACCGATCATGGGGGAGAGAGTGTGGTCGAGCCACTTAGTGAGGGGTTAGAACGGGTAGTAAAGGCAACCACACCTGAGGCGACTACTAGGAATAAGGGGGAAGGTTCAAATGCAAACATTATTCCTCTAAGCGAACACGTAAACCAGTAAACAGATTTAGAATTGTTTAACTAGTTAAGAACTATTATTAGTTTACATTAAGTTGATATTGTTGTTTATATTATTGTGTTTATAGATGTAGGTACTGTTGTATTGTGGTGCAGGTGTGATATAAAGGGTGTAAAACACCTCTTAACGAAACCGAAAGGCACTTGTTCTCTCCGTCATTGCGATCATTTTTTTGTTTTACACCATACCTGGGAACCTTCTAGTTACGGAGATATTTGGGGGTCAAAGATAGAACTTTTTGACATATTTTTTTTTAAATACAAGTTTTTACTTTAAACACCTCCACCCACCACCACTCCACCCCCGTACTATTCAATGTTGTGAGTGCGTTACATTGAGTTCTACCACTAAACATGATTTTTCACCCCAAAAAAAAAACCGTTTGCCAGCATAATTTTTGCGTAAAGTTCCTTAGTTTGATGTACAGAATGCTTGGTTGACGGCTTCGTGATGAAGTGGTTTACACCCTGTATTTTTAATAGTGGGTACATAACTATTAAGTTATTTGTACATCGCAAGAGCGCGCCGTTCTGCGAATATACGCCTATAAGACTAGTCCATATTTTATTGTGCTCCCGATAGTCCCAGCAGTTCCTATATCCACACACACAAACGGTTACCGTACTACAGCTTGTTTTTTGACGAGTATACCGTCGTGATCATCATCGACCACAGCCACTGCTGGGTACAGCCCGCTCTTTGTCGTACCTATATTTATAAAGAACGCTATTCACCTTAAAATCACCAGACATGTCATTCTTTCTCCCGTGCTGTTCTTCTGTTTGCTGGCTAGCACCCTCTTGTCGACCGCGCCGCGTGCCCTCGCACCCGAGCTCACGGTGCCAACTGGAACTGTAATATGTAATGTACGCTATTCACCTTAAAATCATCAGACATGTCATTCTTTCTCCCGACGGTGCTGTTCTTCAGTTTGCTGGCTAGCGCTTTCTTGTAGACTGCGCCGCGTCCCCTCGCGCCCGAGCTCACGGTGCCGACGAGCGCGCTGTATGTTGGCCGAGGCTGTTCGTCCGCTAACAGGTTGCCTGGATCATGAGGAGTTGATGTAACAATAGGAATGAGATGCGCCAGTTGAAAAACACCAACTGCTGAACGCCACCCCTAATATTATTTATTTAACACTTCAAGCACAAACTACAGAGGTGGACTTAATGACATGGACATTTTCTACCAGTCAAATCCTTTGGGTGATGCAGTTTGGGTGGTACCCCATTGGTACTGATTTTAAAGACGTTTCACGTCAAAAATGTGCAACTTTAAAACTTCAACAACATCAACAATCTCCTGGCCTTATCCTAATTTATTTGGGGTCTATAGCGATATTATTATGAACGTGTGTGTATCTTATTTTTTATTTCGTAGTTCTTTGCGTTTCAATGTAACCTACAAATTGAACCTACCATAACCAACCTACATTTTATTACATTGTATGACGAATTATACGATGTTATAAAATGACGTTTCTATAGGTTTTATATTAATACAAATGAAAACATGTTCGATAATATCAGCTATATTAATATTAAGTACAGGAAATTAAATGACATAGATATGAAATCTTGTTTATCAGCGATTGTATGTTATTGCAAAAGATAGAATTTCGTTAAAGGTAGGTACTCTAGATATTTTGGTAATTTTTCAACAATACCTAAATGACAAACTTGATCAAAAAACAACCAGGAAATTGGCACTGATTGCACCTTGGAAATGCTAGAAGATTTGTAATATGCTTATTTGTATTGTATTCCTTGCTGCGACGACTTCTCTGCTCAATAAACATAGAGACAGCAATCTCTATAATCTTATCATTGACACTGAAAACGGGGTATTTACCAATTTTACTACTGAAAGAGGGTGGACCTATTTGTCTGCTCATAAACACTTAAACACCCACCCGCAATACCGCACCCACCATGATCACCGATAAACTTCAGTTTATCCGTGATCATGGTGCAACTGCGCCGAAACATAAATAAATAAATATCGCTGGACATTACACACAGCGCCATCTAGCGCCACACTAAGCAACGAGGCTTGTGTCGTGGACACCAGATAGTTGATATACCTACATTGATACTTTTTGTTTGTATTGTAAATACATACTTATTATACATATAAACATCCATGACTCAGAAACAAATGTCCATGCTCATCACACAAACATTTGCTCCTACCGGGATTCGAACCCCATACCCAACGAACGTAAGGCAGCCTCACTACCGCTGCGCCATTCGGGTCGTCACATAACAACAACATCGGGAACTCAAAACAAATAGGAGAAATGGCAAATATCAAATCAGTAAATATCAATATTTGTTTCTACACAATGTATTTTGTTAAGAAATAAATGACTTATGACTATCCCTGATAGTGTCAGAGACCATGTCAGTTTAATACTTTAATCTATTACTTATCATAAATGAATGTTTTCACTGCCAAAATAATATCAATTTCCGTTGTACCTAATATCGAAAAGCCTTAAGGTGGATGTGAAGTGACAACCCTCCAAGCGCATAAAGGTGCAGGAATGACTTTGACCTTGAAAAAGTAAATTCCTACACCTTTATGAGCTTGGAGGGTTGTATTGATGATTTTGATGAATATAATTCTATGACTACACACGTCTTACAGTCGCAAGCAATATTTTAATCAACATACAACCTCGCACTGGCCTGCAAATTGAAAAAACGTAAGAAAATTTTAATTTCGCGGGCTACCCTGGAGCGGCACCTTAATGGCTTTATTCCAGCCCTATTGTCATTTCAACCCTTGGCACCAGACAGTTAAAAATCCAAAAAGCATTCAGTTGCCAGTAATCCGCCCAGCCTTTTCCCAACTATGTTGGGGTCGGCTTCCAGTCTAACCGGATGTAACTGAATACCAGTATTTTACATGGAGCGACTGCCTATCTGACCACCACAACCCAGTTAGTATTGGGTAATACGATACCCGTTGGTAAGTACCTAACCACCACCTAACCTCAGTTAACTTACCATGGCTAGTAGATCTGGTCATCTTCTGCTTAATTGCCAACAGCACATTGCTGGGTCTATGCGGCATCGTATGCACCTCCTCCGCGTACCCCTGGTCCCATTCCTTGGCGAGTTTCTTCAGTTCCTTTTCAGCAATCAACTCGGCCTTACTCTGACGTTTCACGTATTGTTTGTGCGATTTCTCGTAGTCTTTTTTGGCTTTCTCCTTTAGTGATTTTGCTTTTTTCCTGGAATTGACGATAGGAATTGTATATAAGTGAGGGTATATGGAATTTTAATGTGGTGCTGTTCCAAAACGATGGGGCACTTAATATCGTGTCCTGCGTTTCCTGTTGTTTGTTCATTATAGTAACTGGTGGCCGCTGCTGAAGGCACCAAACTCGTGGCTCAGTTCTGGGTCCGCTAGGAAGAAGTAGGTATCGGATGCTGCTGATGACGGTAAACTTGCAGCTACGTTCTGAATTGATGCAATTTAGATTGCCATCGACACGCTAGGAAGGTCGTGGTTAGATGATTCCGATAGTAAAATTTGATTGCCACGAGTTTAATAGCCGCTACCTCGAGGAACATTTCTTAGGAAACATTAGCTCAAAGGATCACACTGTAAGTAATTGTTGTTGTCGTAATAAGTGCACCGTAAAAGAAACTGTTGCCATGGATCCAGATTCAGTAGGTATTTTAGTCGAAACCTACTAGGATTTGTTATATAAGCTGTTCCATACACTTTAACCATGGAGATATTAATGTGCACTTTAGACTGAGAAGCCAGGAGATGGCGCGGCGGGACGAACTCGAGTCTTTTTACAAGGATTGGCGAATAACAGCACTAGATAGGGATGAGTGCAAAGAGGGAAGAAAGGCCTGCCCTGGCTTGCCCTGTAGTGGGACACAAACGGCTGATGATAATAATATTAGACTGAAAAATAACAACAAAGAATGTCGTCGCTTGTGCAATAGGCATGACGACAGTATCAAAAAATTGAAAATCTATTTAGTCCGTCAGTTAGAGTATTGGAAATTAATGGACACGTATTTTTTGTTTTTGTAAATCAATGAATATTGACAAAGATAAAACGCATCAAAACTCGGGAGTTGGGACTCGTGACGTCAGAACTAACTAAAAATTATACCATGGCGTGAAGTATTGAGAATTTTAAAAGCGTCATAGTTTCGTCAATTTTGGTTTACGTAACAAAAGAAAAAACACGGGTCAAATATTTTTTGATAATCTAAGTGACGGACTAATTAGATTTTTTATGGCGTCTCGCCTATTACGAATCCTTAGATTCTTTGAAGACGTTACCCGCAACAATGATTCCACGGAGCGTCTGGTAATTCAGGGTAGAGTCGAAGGCACGAGACCACGTGGTCGATCATCACCCGATGGACAGACTCCATTAAATCTGTCACCAAGATCCCTCTAGCAGAATGTGTTGGCCATGTGGCCGATAGAGACCGGTGGAAAAGGATCGCGAAGGCAGCGACCGCAGTTGTGAGCGACCCCTTATGACCACGACCACTCTGTCAAGAGTGAACGACTAAGAAGAAGAGACTGAATATCAACGCAGCGATGTGAACGTGAATACTCAATGAAAGTAAAACTCACGAATCCACGAAGACATTAACACTGTGCATGTAAGTAGTTTGGTTTTAATACATTAACAAGACAATGGAGAAGCTCAGCGTTTTCAGAGTAATTGAAGCCATCTACTTATCGTTACATAACTCCAACTTGTATCATGTCACAGCCATTACTCTACTACCCCGGATTCACCTAACGATGGGAAAATATTATACAACGTCAATTATAAAACAGTATCTCGAACATTTCAACAAGACATTATAATTAACACGTGAAATGCGTTCGCAGTTATGTAGTAAACATTAGGGAAATCATTAACGGTATAATGTTATTATTTAAGTCGAAAGTTTAGTTGTTTATGTAACTTTTATAAGTCAGAACCCTTTGTACTTGGAGAGCACGCTACAAGAAATTTTAATGATTTGTCTTCTTTATCGTGTGGTTAGTGGGTGTCAGGGGTTGTATGCCGCCCATCATGAGCCTTTGACTTGGCGTCGAGAAATATCTCTCTGGTTTCCTTACGATGTTTTCCTTCACCGAAGCAAGATATAATTATACATTACATTTTTTTGGTGCTTTTATTGTGCTATTTATTATATTTAATTACGAAACATGGATAGACAAATAATAATCAGTCTTGCTATCAACCCATTTGTACCTACACTTATTCTTAGCTTACCTAAGATGATATAGATGAGACCTAGTGTCCAAGACAGTGAATTTGGACGGCCGTTTGGACCAGACCAATAGAAATTAGCAAGCTTCTGGGAAGTACCTATAGAAGATTAAGAGCCTATCACACCTTTATTTCTATGACAGATACTATGATAGTGATACTATCTTATGGCTACACCGTTGGTCTTGAGCTTACAAGGGCGACTGCTAAGCGGGCGTGGGGTTTCGATTCCCGGGTCAAAGTGTTATTGGGTTTACCCGAAGCTAGGATTAAATAAATAAATATCGCTGGACATTACACACAGCGCCATCCAGTGCCACATTAAGCAACGAGGCTTGTGTAGTGGACACCAAATACTTGATATACTACATAGATAAAGTTGTTTGTAAATACATACTTATTATAAATATAAGCATCCATGACTCGGAAACAAATTTCCATGCTCATCACACAAACATTTGCTCCTACCGAGATTCGAACCCGGGGCCCTAAGAACGTAAGGCAGCCTCACTACCGCTGCGTCATTCGGGTCGTCAAATTCGTGATTCGTGCCTGATTGATGGTTATAGGTTCGCCTCGAAACCAGTTATATCTGTTTATTCGAATTTACCGGCGAAATCAGTTAACCGGTATACACACGGACAATGTAGGTGAAAAAAGCCAGACAAGCAATACCCAGGCCGCACCAAAGCTCTCCAAAAACAAAAATTACTTACTTATCATTATTTTCCAATTTCCCCGTCGCCTGGTCCAGATACCGCAGTATATCGTCGCGACCATTGATGGCCGCTAGCTCCTGGGCAGTATGGCCATCCACGTCCATCGCGTACACGTTGGCTCCGAAGTTGATGAGGAAAGTGACGCATTCTTTGTGGCCGCGGGCCGCTGACAGGTGCAGCGCTGTGTTACCGAAATAGTCGGCTTTGTCGGGCTCTCCTCTGTGACACAAAGATAGAAATGAAGTTTAATAGATAGTTCTTCTGCTATGTGTCGCTGCAAGACGACAGAGTAAAAATGTACATTGGTAACATCACGCCTGTAATACTCAGTCGGTTAATCAAAAGTGTAGAACTTTAAATTATGCAGGCTGGCTGTTGTATAAGCTTAGCCGCATTCTGGCCAGGGTCAAAACCATTCTAACCTGTCCAGTGATCAAGGGTGAATGGTTTTTTCGTTTAACATCGTGAAGAAACCAGCACGCCTGAGAGATATTTCTTGACGGCATGTAAAGCTTATTCAGAAGCCCATGGTCGGCATAAAAATATGACACCAGGTTAGGCAAAAACCATACGACAAAAAAGTCCTAACCTTTCCGAGGTACGGTGTTAAAAAATCCGAGCTCGCTCCGCTCTCTCTTGGAGCCTTACTAGTTCTTTTTTGTACCAATATTACGCATTGTTGCACTGATATTAGGATATGGTGTAGTATTCTGGGGCAACTCGGTAGACAAGGAATTTGTATTCAAAGCCCAGAAGAAATGTACCATCCAGATAGTACTTCAAGCTGACAACTTTACTTTACAATTAAAAACAGCAGAGTGCGTGTCGGCCTCCGACTATCAACATGGCATAATTCGGGCTTGCATTATCTGCTCATAACTTCATATAAATTTATCGAATTTCGCATGATACAAATGCAAACGAAAATCACATTTCCGGTGTCATTTTGGAAATGTATATTATTGTAGTTCAGGTATTTTCATCTACAAATGAACGGTAATGGCTCGCCGCAAAAATGGTTTAATGTAGTGAAAGCGTTGACGTCAAACAGTTTTATTTAAGCATTCACGGTTTAAAACTAAACACTAAATACTAGGTACTACTATATCGGGAGCTCAAAACAATAGATAATCATGGAAGATATCCCGTAAGTGACATATGATAGATTATTATTATGATAGATTATTAGATTTATGATATAGTGATATATGTTTGTGTTGACGTCAAATTGTGAATCACTAACAATTTATATTTTTGTAACTGTGAATTTTTTTAGATTTTTCTATAAGTCTATTATTTTATAATTGTTAATTTTTATTTCAAGTGTGTGCAATTATGATCCCAAATGGATTGAAATAATTTATTTTGAATTTGAATTATGGCAAATTGCTAAGTTGTGCGTTGACGACATGAACGGCGGCTTTGGTGTGTGTAGGATCCATAACAATCACGAAAAAAATACGATTTATTATATTTATTATACGATTTTAGATCCATCTTCAGATGCTAGATGAAAAGTTGTAGTCTTGTTCTTTCAGTTCTTTTTCTTCTTAGCATATTGGGGGCCAAAACTTCAATTCAAACAACTTCTTCTGAGGGAATGCGGTACAGGATATAAGAAGGACCACTGTGAGCGGTATGGAAGTGGTTAAATATGGCAGTCAGGGTGCCTAGCCTCTTTTATAGTTATTGTGGCGTCAAAATTCCAGTGGGTAACATAAATAAAAATAATCAGCGTCTGACTTAGCAGTTTTGTTTAAGGTGCATTGTAAATATAATGTTTTATCTGCACGTAACATTACATTATCGCGACTGTAGATTAGTCTAGAAATGTTTTATTTGGAATCGGCACCTAGTAGGGAGAGATGGCGGGCTACTTATGTAGCAGTTGTTCTAAATATCCAGCCGTCACGGGAAAAAGGTGTGAGATTATGTAATGCAATGTATGTCTGACCAAAAATATGGCAAAACTGTTAAGCAGGACATCAATTATTAGACATGTATCAAGTGTTCTCTGCGTATCTGCTTAGCGATTGGATAAAAAACCGGCCAAGTTCGAGTCGGAGGAGGTTTCTGTATCATACAAGTAGGGGAACCCCCTTTAATTTTTGCACTTGACGATCCATACATTTTCATGCAAAGGGAAGCTAAGTAGAGATCCATGCGTAGTTTAGCCGTAAGTTTTTTTTTTAATGTCACAGTACCAAGCTAAGATAGGGGCCTTTAGAGAATGATGATGGCCTTTCCTTCTTTGCCAAGAGCGAATTTCTTACATAGTGAAATGTCCAAGGGCAATCAAGGTGGCAAATAAGCAGGCAGCCCCTGGGAAGGTATAGTAGTCACCGCCAGGCGCCAATCATGGACTACTGCGGTTCCAGAAACAAAGCTTTGTTCCGAGACACAGTTGAGATGTGTCATATGCAATATGCATGTGATAGAGTATAGCGTTTGGACAGCGTGCTGGATTAAGGCCCTCTCACTCTAACGGAGCTGGAGCCTATATCATAGCAGTGGGAAGTTATAAACTGATCATCATCTGCCTAGCCTTTTCCCAACTACATAATTATGTTGGGGTTGGTTTCCAGCCTAACCGGATGCAACTGAATACCAGTATTTTAGATGGAGCGACTGCCTATCTGACGACATCCCGGTTAGTACTGGATAATACGATACCCCTTGCTAAGACTGGTTGTCAGACTTTCGGGCCACTGAGACTACCTGTAACGACTGTCAAAGATATACAAATGATAGCCGAGAGCAATGGTTTAACGTGCTTTCCGAGGCACGGAGGAAACTAGGTGGTTGCCCACCAACGTTTGTTAAAGCTCCTCGTCAACGTTAAAAGCTAATGATGCCTGTTATTACTCTGGCAAATCTCAAAGGGTACAATGACTAGCGAACTTACCCTCTTCCACATAAAAGGCGGAGTGCCTCTATGTGTCCCTCGAAGGCAGCCCACAGCGTGGGCGTCATGCCCGACTCGTCCTTGTTGTTGCATTCCTTACGGGTGGCCTCTCGCAGCACTTCCAGCAGACCGTCTTTGGCCGCTCTGGAAAGAACAAAGAGCAATAAGTTTACGTAGTGGTCCAGGGTAACGGCTCCGAACCTAGGATGGCACTTTGTTTAATTTATATCATGACGAAGTACTGCTCTAGAAACGGTGAAGGAAAATATTGTGACAGACCAGTGTCCTAGAATCAAAAATTCAGAGGTGTCCTCTGTTAATCCACACAGGGACTGTGTTGTGGATTTCGGCTCAGTCTGTTACAAAGAGAGGAGGCCTGTTACCCAGGAACAATGTAAACGTCAACGTATCTTGGTTGTATGTTTTTGGAACGAAGTTCCTTATCGCGCGTTGCGAAAGGGGGCTAGACGGAAAAAATTAAGACGAAAAGTTGTAACGACACTTTTTGCTATACCTAGTAAGCCATTGTAAGCCGTGCGGCGTGCGCATGTTTCTCAGTCTGTCTCTCTCTCTCTCTTCTAAAAAGCAAGCTAGATATTCGATTAGATATTTTCAGAAAATATCTGATATACTACTTCGTTCCATCCGGGTGTCCCTTGACACCTCTCAATTTTTTTTACAAGCTTTTATTTAACCTGCAATGTACTGTTCGGGTGGAATCTTGCAACTCAATTTTGAAACAGATATCTTCAACCGATTGAGCTGAAATTTTGCACGCATAAGTATATCGCGTGACAATGCAATATTATGATAACATAGAGCTGTTCTGATGATGGAGCTGGAAGGTGGCCATAAGGACTCTGTAATGAAACGACGCAACCCCATAAAGTTTGGACTTGTTTGATTCGTCTTGACGAGTACTTTAGTCCTAAATGGTAACCAGGGGTTAGATTTTGACGGCAACAGAAATAAAGGTGTAACGCGCGTGTATTTAAATAATGGGATATACAATAATCATATTGTACCTATAAAATGGTATATTTCTTATCAGAATTAAATTATTTTTAACTTTTTAGTCCTTTTTTTTTGTTATGGCCATTCGCAGTTTAACTCTATTTAAGGTGCTATACTGCTCAACCGGACTATAGCTAGCATATGGTCACAGTGGCCCTATTTAAACGTGGAAGACCTGGGGCCAGTTTGTGATACTTTGTCACCCAATACATGGCAGTTTTTCCTCCAGTAACCTTTGCCTGACCTATCTTTTTTACTGCAGTTACCCCATCATAGATTTCAATTACGAAAATAACAATAGCGTAATGAGCCTTTACCAGGTAATTAAGAAATGTAAATAATAAATAAATATTATTAAGTAATATAATATAATCTGGTGGGCTACTTTTGGTTTTTTATATATATTTTTTTTTATATAGTTGTATTAAGAAATATTTAAAAATGTTAAAAATATGTGTAAAAATGAATAAACGAAGTCGACGACTGTCCCGCTGCTGGGAAAAGGCCTTTCTCATGCAAGAAATGTAAATAAACAGCGATATCAAACAGCGATATTATTATTCCTATTAAATAATTATGTCTGTATTTTTATGTGGTTTAAAATTACCAAACGAAGACTAAATCAAATATAATTATACAAAATCGGTAGCACACTGATGGCGTCTGTCACATTTAGACATTGTCAATGCTGACTGCAAGCCACCCGCTTCTTCTGTACAAGCCTGTAAGAAGCAGCGGCTTGCAATCTATCAATGCCCATTGTATTTAGGACACGATGTTTTTTTCACTGTTTTGAGAGCAATGATGATGAAAAATTTGCAAAAAGAAAAATGACTGGTCACTTACAAAGTAATTTCTCTGTCTATTTCTGTATCGGTTATTTTGCATTTATGCCTATATAGAATTATTATATACATTTTAAACAATGGAATTTCCCGGCAGAAACTTCGCTTTGACCTGCTTTTAAACACAGCTGATAAATAGCTTTCTTTTGTATAATTACATTCATTTTCACTGATTATTTTAAATTCCGTCTTGTACATGTACGTAATAAGTACTTTTTCGTAGTTCAACACACGATAATATCGTTTCCGTCATCGAAAGATCAACATTATAATTATCAATAATTGATAATCGAAGTATTTAGTTATGCGTCTTGTTGTAAATACAGATAACATTTGTGAGGAAGACAGAAATGAGATCATCGGGTTTTAGTTTTGGTTAAGGCGACTACAGGAGCTAAATTAGCAACTCTATTTGAAACTTCGTTTGAAATTCTGTTAGATTAAAGTTCTAATCAGCTTGCACTACAAAGTGGTTGTTACGTCAGTCACTGCAGGCCGAATAGTGCGAAATTAGTGGTTTTTGCGATTTACAAAAAATCTATTGATTGGACTAAAAAAATAAAACACTATCATGCTAATATGTTACTTGTAGAATAATTTGCCAAAAATCAGAATGATCGCATGTTTTTGAGTATGTTTGTTACTCGATAAAAAAAATCACGAAATTATCTTAAAAAAATCTTTTATTTTTTTAAGATAATTTCGTGATTTTTTTTATCGAGTAAAATTTGTTGTATTATGTTTTCAAAACACTATCATACTAGCATGTATCCTGAAGAATATCATATATTTTTCTGGTTTTGTTTATTGCAGTGAATCATATGCTTTTTTGCATTATAAATATCGCGTTTAGCTCCTGTAGTCCCCTTAAGGTAATTGTGCTATGATCGGAGACTGAGATGATGTTTTTAGCATAAGCTTATAAGTATGTATTGGTCAAATCATGTCACTGAATTTCAAACAGTTTCCCCCAACTGATAGATCTGAAAATTTGCACACGCCTTTGGTTCTGGTGACAACACATTTTTATGACAGACATGACTTGATCCTGCAGCCAGGATCTCCTCCTCAATAGCACGGCACGGCATAAAACTTTGTATAGGCGTATAATTTTTATACACGTTACCCAGAACCAGAAAATTAGGTTCTAGCTGAACCCAATTTTCTTCTTTTCATTCTAATAAAAGCTTATTTTTTTAAAGGGTTCTTAATTTTATAATTAAAAACCTATCTGGCAGCCTAGACAAAGTGAAATTATTTCAGCGATTCGATGCTCGAATGTTGATTGAATTGAAAAGTGGTGATGTTGTATTGTCACAAGCTACTCAAATTTATCAAATCAACCCATTTGAAAGTGTATGAAGCGACCGATTTTCCGATTTTGTAACTATCTTCCAACTTGACATGACATGATTGTCTGCAACGAAACGTGCCATAAGCACTCCTAGCGTTTGGCACGTTTTGTTGCAGACGGTCATGTCATCACCGAGCGTTTTATGTGGACCACAAATTGGAGATTTGGCTGTCAAAATCCTATCCTTACTAATCCTACTATATAATAATATTTTATATGCGAAAGTTTGTGAGTATGGATGGATGTTTGTTACTCTTTCACGCAAAAACTACTGAACGGATTTGAATGAAATTCTGCACACAGATAGTGTATAATCTGGATTAACACATAGGATACTTTTCATCCCGGTAATAAGATCCCATGGGATAATTATCAAACTTCACGCGGGCGAAGCCGCTGGCAGATACTAGTCAAAATTAAGGGAAGTCTAAATCACTGTTTTTAAAGTGGGTTAATCATACTCAATTGAAATGTTACAAGTTAAAAGTAGACTTTAAATGCATGTCATTGACCTTCCGCCATAGGTACCAACACCTGCACGTCACCCATAATCGATACAATGATAACGGCATCACTACACGGGATTATGACCTTTACTAAGAGCAAAGGACGTGTGATAATAGGGTGTATGTTTTGGCACGATATGGGCTACCCTCGACAGTGTTGTGCAAGCAAGCGTGAACGTGGTACACTATGTCATGTCACGATGAGAATGTATTTATTGTTTTTGGATTTAGGACTGTCAAAAAAGACCTTTCGGCGCTTTGCTTTATCATATGGTTAGTGCCTAACCTGGTGTCGCGGTTTTTTTGCCGCCCATGGGCCTGGCATGCATAAACTTGTCTGTAAAGCCATGTAACTGCCGAAATATCTCTCAAGCATGCTGGTTCCCTCACGATGTTTTCCTTCGGCGAAGCAAGTGATAATTATACAATACGCACATGAATCCGAAATATCAGAGGTGAGTGTCTGAGTTCGAGCTTGAGACCTATGACTTGGCAGTCCGACGATCACACCTTAAAACGCAGGCCACATTGCCAGCTAGCGAGCGAGCGAGCCTGGTGAGCCTCTTTTCACATTTCGTTTTGACTCTTTCGGTAGTTCGCGGTCTGAACCAAACCAAAGTACCTATGAAAAGAGGTGAAACGATGCCTCGCCCGGCTCGCTCGCTCTCTCGCTAGCTGGCGGTGTGGCCTGCGCTTTACGCTATCACTGCTACGGCGCTTGAATGACGTGTCGCTTTCATTTGAACTGCATAACCTCTAGTGTTTTAATAACATGAACTCAAGACAATGAGATCGCATTATCAACCATTTCTGAAAACATCGGGGACTGTAAAGTCCAGTTGATGAAAACAACCGTATGAAACATTATACGCAAATTATTAATACAGTACTTTGAAAACCTTAAGCAAACGCAACAAGGCTATTTAGCTGTTGAGTGGGAAATGGGCAGGCCAGCCCATCTGATGGTAGTAGTCAATGCGACCTACAGGCACCTCGAATACCCTAGTCATAGTTATCGCAAATGCATTGCCATTCTAGAGAACAAGCTAAACTGTCGCTGAATGTGTGTGCCCAGATGGGAATGATCCTGGAACGTTCTTAAGGTATAAAATGTACCTATCCTATTGTCTTGCTTGCTCCAGGCCATGGTACACTTGTGTGCTAAATTTCATCGAAATCCAAAAAGTATAGAGTTACCGACGGTTATAGACACACGGATTCATTTTCGCAGAACATAATATTAGTGCGGAAATGTCTGGATTTTTATCAGTATTATCAAGTGTCTCGTTGCCATTGTCAATGTTGAGTGGCATTTCCCCATTCCGTCCGGAATACGTGGAAGTCAGTGGTAGCGGAGAGGAGACACGCTTGGCCTGTCGCCACAGTATGTAGTTCAATGTCCCAACGAATTCGCTTGTTTCATGATGACGAATACGACGTAACTGGCTAGCTGGTTGGTCTAGCGGTCGCAAGCGCGAGTGTTGAGCACGAGGTCTAGGGTTCGTATCCTCGGACAAAGTATTATTTACTTTTTGGAGTAAAACTTCTGTAGGCACGCTTTACTCAGTTCGTCTTCAAGGACCCACGTCTCCGAATACTGATGTGTCACCCAAGACCTACTGACCGGTAGGACCTATGTGACTATTTAGTTTTATATCCCCTGAGACCCACCAGGAACTTAAATGTACGAAAGAAAACATTTACAAAAAATCCTGTATGGGCGGCATGGGCACCGGGCCGTAGGCCGACGAAGGAGGCCGGCGGAGGCCCGGCACTTCGGGGACAGAAGTCAAAGAGTGTTATTTGGGGGGTAAGCTGGTGAATGTGTTACAAAAAGTGTTGTGAAAGACTTGTGCCCGTTTGACGGCAACTGGCTTTGACCCATCTATTTCATGAAAGATAGCTGGCGACATTTGGGTGTACTATTTATTAGGTACCTACACATCTCTCTAACCCTTCGGGGATTACAGGCGTGTTGTTATGGATGCAGGGTGAACACGGTCGGGGGCCACGTGGCGGGCCTGTAGACGGTGAGCTATGGGCTAGCTCGCCGTCCGTCCGTCTTATGACGACAGGCCGTGTCGACGGCGGGTTCGTGTTCCACGCGCGCCTCAAAGATAGTCAGCAAGGGCCGATGCCTGCCGGGGCTGAGGTCAACGTCGGCAGGCCTGTCTGGTGATGTCACGCAGGCCTGCACGATCGTGGCTTCCAGGAGGAGCTCCCGGTCCAGCTGCTTCAGCACCCAACGCGGAGCACTCGGGGCCTGTTGGACCGGCGCGCTTGAGGTCTGGGTGGAGACGTCGAACCGGAAGTACAGGTGGTCGGAATAGGTCTCCACCCCCTCCATGACACGCCAGTCAACGACACGCGGCGACAGAGCGGGGCTAGCGAAAGAAATGTCCACCAAAGACTCGCCCCGCATCCGCACACACCGATTTAGGACGACCAGGCCCTTCTCCAGGGCCCAGTCCTCCACCATTCTTCCCCGCACGTCTGTGCAACGAGAACCCCAAGCCAAGTTCTTGGCATTGAAGTCCCCGAGGATAAGCACGGGGAGGGAATGGTTTCCGACGACGACACTAAACTCTGCGAGAATTGTGGAACTCGGCGAGAGTTCGGCTCGGGGAGAGTAGACTCCCACCACGACAATCTCCCCGAACCTTGCTGCTACCACCCCCTTAAGTGAACTTACGTAATTTGTTCTTTGTTATATAAATGTCTTTAAACCGGAATTGAACATGCTATTGTTTGTTTTCTTTAATAACAATGTAATTCGATACTAACATACGAGGAAAGGGGATTTACACTTAAAGTACTTACGGGATGATATCCGTGATTTTGTTTTTGGTCGATGAGCTCCCGATATTTCGACGCTGTTGCAAGCATCATGATCGCGGGAATACACACACACACAGCGTCGAAATATCGGGAGCTCATCGACCAAAAACAAAATCACGGATATCATCCCGTAAGTACTTTAAGTGTAGTGAAAAACCGTGAAAGGGGATTTTTTATTGTTTTGATAAAAAATCCAAATTTTATAAAAACGACACTGCGGAGTGCAAAGTTGTGACTGACGAATCGCTGCGCGTGCGATGTATACCGAGATAAACCAGTTGCGTAGCAGGCAGCGGATGGCCGTTTCACATTGGGCTATGACGACAACGACACGATATCGTGGGACGGGTGGTTTCAGACATATTGTGGATGTAAGTTGCTGGCGGAACGCGACTGTGTCCTCAAGACTGCTCGGCGGCATAATATAAGCTGGTGGTTAATGTCGTCTCGATAATGTCGGATAAATGAAACAAAAAAAAGCCTCACGATATCGTGTCGATCGCCTAATGTGAAAACGGCCAAAGACGCGGGATGTTTCGATAGCTGCCGCGGCAAAACCCCCTGCTCTGTCGTCCCTGTCGTGCACTGGCCCATGCTCGGCATGCCGCGTAGTAGTTGCCGTGCATGCAGTGGCAAAACCTGGGCCCTGTCGTCCATGTCGTGCACTGGCCCTCGCTTGGCATGCAGTGGCAAAACCTGGGCCCTGTCGTCCCTGCCGTGCACTGGCCTCCGCTCGGCATGCCGCGGGATGTCTTAGTACCTAGTTGCCGTGCATGCAGTGGCAAAACCCGGGCCCTGTCGTCCCTGTGTGCGCTGGCCTATACGCTTATGCAACGCCAAATTTATTAGCATTTCTAAAATGTTTAGAAAAGCGTAAAGTAATTATAGTTTTGGCCAATAAATCATTTTAATTATCATTTTTATCTTAATTAGGCGGTGTTTTATATCATGATCGTAAATTCGCTTTCAAATGCATAACATTACTGTAAGAATAATTATCAATTCCTAACTTAATAAATAGATAATATCATTTGACAAAGTCTGGTGAAATCAGAATCTCATTATCATCCTCATCCACAACCCAAATTCTATAGGCCTGGAGGTCTCTTTGCTTGTGCCAACCCCGTCGCTCTTGTGCCAGCCTCATCCTGGATATTCCCTACTAATAAATTAATAATGGTAATATCTACCTAGGATTTATTACTAAACCTATCGCATCGCATCAGGTAATTTCTAATTACCAAACGAATAAAACTGAATGTTATCGGAAATACCTCAATCCAGCGATATCTTATCGAGATTGTACCTACCAGAGACTAGATTGTCCTGTTTATACTTACTTATGAAACCTGTCCGTGGTCATTTTTATACTTTTTCACAGCACTGGCAGCACAAACACCTCACCAAGACCGTACAAAAGTTTATTCAACTCATTTTGAACAGATTGCCACAATTTAAAACCGCGAAATTGATAAGCTGGGAAAGTTAGTCGTTTTGTCACACTTCACACTTTTGCGAATTATATTTGTTAATAATTTTCACTAAATTTAATAGCTGTAATTCAATATAATGTAGGTACTATAAGGTATAATTGAAGGTTGACTGGGGATTCGTAAATAAATATTATTTAGTCGCTACGTGTATGCAATATTATCAGAAACATCTGTTTCACTCAGGTGAAACACGGACTGTTTTCACAGATGCAATAAATACAAACTTTGCGTCGTCAAAGTTTGAATGAGTGAGGTGAATGATCGAAGGTAACAATGAATGAAGGCTGTAGTTGGCGAATGACGTTCAATGACCTTTTCGAGTAACAGTGACATCTAGCGACTATGGAGGATTTTTGTACAGCGCCACCTATTGAGGAGTAGCAGTACTTTCTAGCTTGTCGGAGATTTTAGTTAGTATTGCTATTTCACAATAGATGGTAGTACATACATCTATCTGAGATAATGGTAATTGTTTACAAAAGATTTGTGAACTTTAATTATTGAAATCATTTATCAATTTAAATTTTATATATGTTGCAAATGGGTTCGTGGCTAGTGAACAGCAGCAGCAACTGTGGTTACTCAAAGATAAGTTTACACGATCATGGCCGAGGTGGACTCGAAGATGTATGATCAAGTATTTACCTCCATGCCGGAAAGTATGATACGCGGATGACTGTCTTTACGGGCAGTTAGAAGCCGGAAAGTCTGAAAACCAATCTTACCAACGGGTAATACATGTATCCAACCCAGTATTATGTGTTGTAGAGGTCAGATAGGTAATAGTTAATACTAGCATTCAGCTGCATAGGACCAGGTTAGAGACCAACTGACGATTTGCGGCCAAATCCTAAACTATCTAATACAACAACAAAAAAAAAAGAGTTGACGATTGATTAAGCCTTGAATGATGATTTTTATCCGGCTGATGCACATGCGAACATCCATGGCATTCTTTTTGCTGAATGAGATAAAGAGGTACCTTCATTAGACATAAAGATGTTATAAATATCTGTGCCAGGAGTTCAGTACATCGAGAGAATTCTGTTGGTTGTCGTAAATCGAAAGCTCTAGTGTTGAAGTTGCAGTTTTCAAAACTGGAACTGCAGAAGCATAGAAAAGAAGAAAACCGATTGAGAATATTACATCCTTTACGCCGTATCCAGTTTTAATACAAACGGCCTCCTTCGATCAGTGATATAAAAGAATACCATTGTTATTAACTTGACGCTGCTTCCCAGGGCCATCACATACGATGTGCCTAATCACCCTATTTAATGTACCCATTGCTGGGACACACGGCCTCCTCTCTAGAGCCAATGGGCTACTACTTATACTCCACCACGCGGGCCCAGTGCGGGTTGGTAGATGTCACATGTCTTCGAATTTTTGGTTCTATAGGATGCCGGTTTCCTCACGATGTTTACCTTCACCGTGTTTTGAGAGCAGTGGTGATGAAATAAATTACACAAAGTAATGCGCCTGCCTGGGTTCGAACCCACGACGTCGGGGCCGTCACCACTGGGCCACCGCTGCTCCACATACGATGTCAAGCTGCAATACAGCAAAGGAGAGACAAAGTTATTATCAGAACAAAGCCACAACCCACAGACCTACATTAAAAGCATTGTTTGATAAATAATAATAGACGAGTGATAGGCTCGAGTAGATTTTCCGCCATTATCATTAAAAGAGCCGCAAAAAGCTCACCTAAAAGTGAATTATTGTGTGTTTATCTCGAGTGTCGGATAATATCGTGCGCGCGATAAAACAACCACAGGCACTTATCTAGGCGTTTAACTATTTTTAGAGGGTTCATAGATACTAGTAGATTAGTCAAAATGCTATTAACTTAGGGGAAAATGGTTTTCCTGTCTACAATAATAGAGCACTTAGTTGTGATACGAACAATAATGAAGTCTCAGGCAAGCGAGCATCGTTTTAGTTTGATACTTCCATTGTGTAATTCAACTAGCTGAAACCCGCAAGCTTCGTTCGCGTGAATTCAATGACATTCAAATATTTACGAGCGATAGACGGGACAAGACGAAGAAAATCGTTATCCAAATATTTGTAACTACTTAGTAACAAATCTTTCTGTCTAGTGTCATACGCCTGCTTGTCAGGTAACATTCTTGTGTCGAAATCGAAAAAGTTCGGGATCTAAATGTTTGTATGACATTATTCCCAATGTCCGCTCTATACCTTATTCTTTTAAATCTCTTTGCGTGAATATTATAAAAATTCTTCGACTTCGTTCGCGTGGAAATTTTGATATGTATGTGTGAGACTAAAAATGAACCGATGACCATATTCTCAGATCTACCAAATACACCACTAATTTTTTATTAGTACAAATACCTACATAAATGGCTTGTTGTAGAAGGTCTTGTTATTATATATGTAAAGTCTTAATAAATAATATTGATAAACAGCAAAGTTATTAGCGTTTGTTTATGTCCCAAAATGTCACTCAATTAATGGAAATATTGTACAGGCCATTCTTAAATTCTTCATAGTATCCATTAATTGTGTTTGCTACCATCATTGGTCATTCAGTCATTCATCCGATTATCATAACGTCATTCAGTTATGAGTTTACCAATTATGACAAATTTTCATTGACAATTTTGGGGTTTCGTTTTTTACATAAATGTGAGCAGTAAAGAGTACGGATAGAGCGCCATTTTTTTGTACTAATTAAAAATTAGTGGTATATACACAAAAAAAAACGTAAAAATCGGTCAAGCCGTTCGAAGGAGTTCGATAATAAACACTGTGACAAGAGATTTTTATATATTATACTAGCTGTTACCCGCGACTTCGTGCGCTTGGAAATTTTGATGTGTATGTGTGCGACTAAAAAATAGCATACGACCTATTCTCAAACCAAGTACCAAATATACACAAAAAAAAACATAAAAATCGGTTAAGCCGTTTCGGAGGAGTTCGATAACAATTCACTGTGACACGAGATTTTTATTTATTAGAATTGGATTTGTTTGCAAGGTTTAGGGTTCCGCTAATCCTTTTTCTAAAATAAAAGAAGCCTAAGTTAATTAAGTTACTCCTTATAGCCTCTATCTGCCTGTAAAATTCCCGTCAAAATCGGTCCAGCCGTTTCGGAGACTTGCCGGAACAAACAACTAGACAGATTTCATATGCATTCAGTAAAAAGTTGAATTTTATTTATTTGTATGGATAAGATGGTGAGTCATATATAAAAAAGTTTCTAACAATAAAGGGTGTACAAAACCTCTTAACGAAGCCGTAAGGCACTTGTTGTCTCCGTCATTGCGATAATTTTTTTGTTCTACACCATACCTGGGAAACTTCTACTTACGGAGATATATTGGGAGTCAAAGTTCCAACTTTTTGATAAGTTTTGTTTTAATACAAGTTTTTAATATGAGATTTTTACTTTAAATACCTCCACGACACCCGTTTTATTCAATCCATCCATCAGCACAATGTTTTGAGTGCGTTACATTGAGTTTTACCACAAAAAAATGATATTGTACCCCCAAAAAAAAAATCGTTTCCCAGTAATATTTTTTGCGTAAAGTTACTTAGTTTGATGTACAGAATGCTTGGTTGACGGATTCGTGATGAGGTTGATTACACCCTGTATATGCTTTGGATCTAATGAGTGTCTAACCACCTCCACAACCAGTATCTGAGTAACACAATATTCCTTTAGTGTCTAACCATCATTTTTTTTAGTGCGGTTACTGCCCAACAACACGAAAAAAAAAGACCCAAAGGGTTGAAACTCTGGGGCCGTGGGGTCCGACTTCTCATAGCCTGTTTAACGCATAGTTGATGAGCTTCCCCTGACCAAGGGCTGGCTTTTACCTTGGCCAGAGCCTAAGTGTTGCCATACAACGTGGCAACGCCGCCAGTCTCTTGGGCACATTATTACCCTAGGTTGTTGTTAGTTTATTTATTCGTTTTAATTAACAATGTATACAGTTAGTTTACCTACTAAGAAAAAGTATATAAGTAAGGAAACATAAATGATAAAATAAACTATAGGCAAAATTAATTTCACAGTTCAAAACAAAGCTCTGAAACGTTTAAAGCTCACGAGTGCGTGGCAATCAGTGCGATATGATTATAAAGCAAGTGCGATAAATTGTGATACCAAGTGCGTAATGTATTACGTACGCTCACCTCCACAAGTGTTACATGCGAAATACATTAATGATAACACCTAATGGATGACAAATATTTGTCCAGCGTGCAATTAGCTGGTAATATAAAATTTTGGTAAAAGATATATTAGGATAGATTATGACTGATAGATAATTGTTAGTGGAGCCGCCAGGCTTTGTAATTAAACTATAAAGCTTTTAGGATAACATGTACTTTAATCACGTTGTTCGCCAATCAATATTGCGTATCTGATCAGGCTGTCGAGAACAACTGCTGGGCATAGCTGGTTTCCCCCTAAATTAGAATGTTAAGTGAACCAATAAAACCTATCCTTAGAATATTTACAGGGCATAACAGGGCAGTTTTCATTTATAAAAATAATTAATTTCGACCCGTGGTGTGAAAGAGAAAGGCGTAAATGATGCCGTGACGTCTGACAGGGGAGAATGGAAGAAGAAAACGTGTTGCCCCGACCCCGAGTAGAAAGGACAAACGCAGGAAGATGATGAATTAATTTCGACCAGTGGTCCACATTGGCCCTGGATCTAAACAACTGGAAGTCATGGGCCCAGCTGTGGGATGACGCAGGCTAACAGTATCAGTAATTAATTTAGGCAGTGCAGAACCGATTACAGAGGAAATTAGGACTCGTTACCGCGTTTTCAGGTGTTAAGAAACAACTGTGGACGAATACGAGCAAGGACAGGGATTTGTGGAAAGAGCTGGAAGAGGCCTTTACCCAAAAAGGGGTCCATATTTCAATAGAAGAAGACTAACCACACTAACAATATACAATAAGTAAATCTACTAATACCCTACTAACACCATGTAATCGATCATAGAAATATAGAATAAATGGCTTTTTTATTTTATTTACCGTGTTGTCAGACATGAACCAATCTTTAGTTTGCGTGGAAAAAATTACAAACTAATAACTGTGACAATAAGGAGGTGTTCTGGTAATGTTGTACGTCAAACGATGGGACACTTTATGTCAAAAGTCTTTCTGTTCTGTTGTCACATTACAAGACGAGCTGATGGATGCTACTGAAAGTACCTAAGTAGTGAGTCAAGTCAATTTAGATGACCATCGACACGCTAAAAAGAAGCAATGGGTAGTACAGGAGCTAAATTAGCAACTCTAATTGTGGTGGTTCTTGACTTCGTTTGAAAAACTGTTAGAATAAAGTTCTAATCAGCTTGCACTAAAAAGTGGTTGTTACTAATATGCGATATAGAATAGTGCAAAATGAGTGTTTTTTTTGCGATTTACAAAAAATCTATTGATTGGACTAAAAAAATAAAATCATGCTAATGCACTATCGTGCTAATATGTTGCTTGTAGAATTAATCAGAATGATCGCATGTATGAGTATTGTTTTTACTCGTAAAAGAAATTTTTTGAGATAAGTTCGTGATTTTTTTTATCGAGCAAAATTTTTATTGTTTTCAAAACACTATCATACTAGCATATATCCTGAAGAATATCATATACTTTTCTGGTTTTGTTTATTGCAGTGAATCATATGCTTTTTTGCATTATAAAACTCGCGTTTAGCTCCTCTAAGTAATCCCCTTAAAGCTAAACTGTAAACCGCGGTAACTGAGAACAGAGGAAGTAATAAACCATCTGTTTGAGGCAGTGTGGTCCTAGCCAGGAATAGCTAGTGATGTGCAGCTCGTTCGCCGAAACAGGATACATACGTTGTCTTAGTGCTTTTCACGTTTTTCATGGAGTAGACTGAAACGATAGTTAACTGTTTTATTTAAACATATTTAAATGTTGTACTCTGACTGTAACTAACCTAACAGTTAAAAAATACCAGTCGATGTTTCTGAACAGACGATGGTTCGGATACATATTAAAGAAGTTTCAAGATTGATTTTCACTCAAGTCTGTTAGATTGCATATCGCCAGTTGCTGATCTCCACTGGAGAACTCCTCGACTGCAATGACCACCACATATAATACGATACTCAATCATTTCATCAATGATTGAGGATTGAACTGAAAGAACCTCAGAACTTAATGATGCACCTAGCACGGACTATTTGCGTAGTATACCTAGTCTGTACTCGTCCTAATTGTTTTTTTTTTCTAGTGCCTAACATAACAAATACAATATAATCCCCGAAGTTAAGGCATAGGTGTACCTAATAAATAGTACCTATACACATACAGGGTGTAAACAACCTCATCAAGAAACCGTCAACCAAGCGTTCTGTACATCACACTAAGTAACTTTACGCAAAAATTATTGCTGGGAAACGATTTTTTTTTGGGGTGAAAAATCATGTTTTGTGGTAGAACTCAATGTAACACACTCAAAACATTGTGCTGATGGATGGATTGAATAGTACGGGGATCGTGGAGATGTCTAAAAATCTTGCATTAAAGACTTAGAAGACTTGAAAAAGTTGGAACTTTGACCCCCAATATTTTCGTAACTAGAAGGTTCCCAGGTATGGCGTAGAATAAAAAAATTATCGCAATGACGGGGAGAACAAGTGCCTTTCGGCTTCGTTAAGAGGTTTTTTACACCCTTTGTTTCGCCTGTTATGTTAAGGTGCCTTTTAAAAAGGGGTGAGTCTATTGCCAATTTCATAGTAACAAATATGAAACTCTTGACTTGTGAATAAGGGGCCAGGTCTCGCGCCCTTTCGGTGACTTTCCACCTAAATCACGAGCATACCTACTGCAAAAAATCCAAGATATCTGCCACGACCGGGACGCAATCACCCAATGGATCGGCTGGAGCTGCGCGGAATTTTAAATATCGTACCTTGTATTTAATGTATTAGTTATCTGTGCATTGTGAGTTCTGTTTTCAAAATTGATTGTCGATCAGATTCAGGAGTTATTCAGCTTGATTAAATAAAGCTGTTGAGTAAGTATAAGTACGTTGATTATGTAGATTATCGTCAGGCTCTAATATAATTAATTACTTTCACTTTCAAAATCATTAGCTAAGGGGTCGCACGGATGCAATTTTATACTAATAAAGAAAAAAAATCAATTTTTTTTAACAGACAAATAATTGTATTTGTCTGTAATTTTTTTTTTTTATTGTCATTGGACAATTACAAACTACAAAATATTAAACTTTTTAAAAGAGCTTTTGTTACTTGAAAAGAAAAAATATTGATCGCGTGTAGAAAGTTTCGTGTGTTCTCTCTTGAGGAGGTGATCCTGGCTGCATTATGTCATGTCTGTCAATGTATTGTCACCAGATCCAAAGGTTTATTTTTACTTTTTTTTTTTAATGCACACAGCATTAAAATAAAAAAAAATAAAACATTTTATAAAATAAGCTTTTTTTTTTTTTCTTTAGTATTTCTGATATCGCTTCATTATCTCAACGTTTTTTTCGTATCCGTGCTATTCACCGTTGAGGAGTTCCCTCGTGAGAAGACAATCCTGTAGGATCAAGTAACGTCAGAAATTATGTTTATTCATCAAAATTTATCGAGTATTCAAATAAAAAAGTCAAAAAGAAGTAGCAAAGTAAAAGTAAAAGTCGAAGTAGTCAAAGTTTCGTATCCGTGCTCCGTTGAAGAGTTCCTACTCGGGGAGACTATACAGGTTGTAGGATGAGGTTCCGTTTTTGCCATTTGGAAACGGAACCCTTAAAAGCAAGGTGTCGCACAGACGTAAGTACGTTTGTAACGACAGCATTCATTAGCGTAAGTGGCCACTACACCATAACTGTTGAATCATGCTCAACGACGCTAAATGAGCAAAACCACAAAATGCGAGAATACCGATGGCCGCTTCACCATTATATTGATTTCGACGCCATTAAAACGAACCGGAAATTAAAAAGAAATAAAAACATATTGCTTTCCCGCGCGCACCAAACTTCACCCAATTTGTACACTTTCTGTTTTCGAACAAGAGATTTTTTCAACGTGCCAGAATGACTTATCTGTCTTTGGGGGGCAGACAATTTTAAACGTAACAGTGCTGTAATGAAAAGCTATATTTTCTTATTTAGAAATTCACCTAACGTCATTATAAAATTTCGCTTGATAGGTGTAATATAGGGTAGGTAGATTTTATTTGGCATGCCATTATTTTCAGCGTGATATGATTATTATATTATCGGGCGATAAACGGGCATAAAAAGACATGGTGAGGCAATCATCTCGACAAGGATTACGACGTTATTACAGTGTATCATGTGGATTTATTGAGAATGTTCCCGCTAATTAGATTTGCGAGAGGGAATATGAGTTATGTTAGCAGTAAATTACGGGCTTAGCAGAGTAACTCTAGAAATGTTTGTAGCAGATGTAGGTACTAGGTAGGTGCTTATTGTTGCCAGTATTTGGGATTGAAAAGAATTGCCGACCAAGGGCCAATTTTGAATCTTCATTGTCACTAGTACCAATAACAGTTCCATGATGGAACTAGTGTTGTTTTTATAATCACTACTTAGTTCCATTTTGAAGAATCTGAAAATAATGGAACTAGTGCATATCTAAACGGCATTCAAGAGCTGTAAATGTTATCATTGCTATGGAATATTGGCAGTGACCGGTCTTAAACGTGGTTTCATTTTTTTGAAATTCGTCCTTTGGTAAAAAGGTAACTACTTAGTTAGAAAAAAAAAAAAAAAAACAACTTTCTAAAATTACTTGGGTGCGAGCCTATTGCCATCAACCAGGTACAAATCCAGACTTCAGGGTAACATCCGACCTGCCGGGGCTGCGGGACTATTCGAAAGAGATACCGTGGCCCCGGAACACAAAGGGCGAGGAAGGAACATGGATGGGTTTTAGAAAAAGGGGTAACATCCGAGTAAGCACTCCCGGTTTCTAGAAATATTAGCAGCGCGGCGGTTCATGATCTGTCATGGTCGTCATGGATGACACAATAAAGAAATTCGTAACGGATGTATTTGTTTTCAGTAAAATGTTGTCCAAACAGTTTGTGTGCCGTGTCGGAAACAGATGAGCTGGGAGAAATCCGTTACAGGCAGCACAGGTTAAATAATCATCACAATCATCCGAGCGACTATCAGTATTGTCAATCTTAAGCTATCACATTTTTTCTTGTTTTTCTTTAAAGCGCTCTAGAGAAATAATCAAACTTTCTCGGGCATATTTTTTTTTTCAATTTGGCGCCAAAGTAGGAAATTAATCAACATACAACCTGATACCATGACCTGAAAATTGAAAAAACCTTAGAAAATTTTAATTTTGCGGGCTACTCTGGCGCTTCTTTCTTTTTTTTTTTTGCGCTTCCACCTTAGGCCTGAATTCCTCTTGCGCTGACGTCGTCGGTCTCGTATAGTCGTTCGCGTACGTCAGCGTCGCAGTATGGTTCTATATAGAACACAATGTACCTATAAGCGTACGCGCGACCGACCGTCAGCGCAGGAAGAATTCCGGCCTTAAGGTGAATGCGCCAGGGTGGCCCGCGAAATTCAAATTTTCTTACGTTTTTTGCAATTTGCAGGTCAGTGTCAGGTTGTATGTTGATTAAACTATGAATCACGGCTGTAAAATCATCAATACAACCCTCCAAGCTCATAAAGGTGCAGAAATGACTAAAGTAAATTCATACACCTTTATGAGCTTGGAAGGTTGTATTGATGATTTTGATGATTATAATTCTGTAACTACATACGTCTTACAGCCGCGATTCATAGTTTAATAAACATACAACCTGACACTGACCTGCAAATTGCAAAAACGGTAAGAAAATTTGAATTTCGCGGGCTACCCTGGAGCATCCACCTTAATGTCAATGTTTATATCACCGATCAAAACTACGAACAGAGTTCTTTCTTTGAATAAAGAAACAAAGAAAGAACAAGAATGTCTTTTTTGTATTTTTTTTATTTGTTGTTTTTTATTTTAAAATTATCAAATTAACCCTAAAACAAACGAATAAAAAATGATAATACAGTGTAAAATGAATAAACAAAGATAATTATAATGTAACTATAGCTTGTGCCCGCAACTTCGCCCGCTTGGAGTTCGGTAATTGTCTTACGGGATCGTACACATCGACAAAAATGTACATATCCAATGTGTTAATCCAGGTTATAAACAATCTGTGTGCCAAATTTCATCCAAATCCGTTTAGTAACAAACATACACACACAAACTTTAGCCTTTATAATATGTACGGTGGAAAACCCTGTTTCGGTCGGACACTAACAATGTTCAAATATTTCTTCTAGAAACTGAAGAAGGTCAAAATCTTAAAATTGTGTTAAGCTTCGATTGTTATTATTTAAAAATTGATAAAAAACCATAACTTTTCTGTGCTATCAAGCGACCGCCAATTCCCAAGAAAACCGTGGTGCCACTTACTATGAAACACTCCGTATTATCAGACCCAGAACCACAGAAATCTTAATAACAAGGCAATATGGCGTGCTATACGACATGGCTACGACACATCCATCAGCACACTGTTTTGAGTGCGTTACGTTGAGTCTCCCTAAAACGTGATTTTTCACTCCAACAAAAAAAGTCGTTTCCCAGCAATAATTTTTGCGTAGAGTTTCTTAGTTTGATGTTGTTTGTGTGTTACGTTTGATGTTTGTTGTTTGTGTTTGTGTTTGTTGTGTTTGTTGTGTTTGTGTTTGTTTGTTTGTCTATGCTGAGATAGGGGCCTTTTGGCTTTGTACAGGACCAATTTCGTTTTCTTTTTTTTTAATGTTTAATTTTTATTTGTTGATAATTTCACCATTTTATTTTATGTGTTTTGTCCTGTGCGGGCTAATAAATGATTTTTCTTTCTTTCTTTCTTTATGTACAGAATGCTTGGTGAAGGGTCCCTTTACACCTTGTATAAGCAAAAAATCCAAATGAATAAAATGCGGTACTTTCTTCAGTTCTTCGTAACGCCTGCAAGATTATAAGCTTTTATTATAAGCATCGGAAGTTTTCAATGTTTACATGTGCTCAACCTTTAAAAGGGTGCAAGTGTGTGTTTCCGCCACTTAACCGTTGTGTGGCGACGCCATTAACTTTATCATTAGACATCCTAAAATGAGGTGACATGGCTAAAAATGACATGCAGAGAGAAGCGAATATTGTTGATGGTTAAAATACTTTAAAATTGTCTGTTTCAGGGGTGGAAATCTGCTTGTTGCTGAAACTAACATTTGTGAACATTTGTGGAAATTTCCGAAAATGTTGTAAATACTAATAAAATGTGTGAAGTAGGTAGGTAATAACCGGTTGACGGGCTTTCTCTGGTCGTAGGTATAATTTAGTTTGAAAACTAATATGGAAAGTTTTTATTCAATAACTAGCTGTGCTCAGTGACATTCGTCCGCGTGAAATTATTTTAAGAATACAACTTCCCGATTTCAATTGGATTTTGTTAACAATTTCTAGGTTTTTATTTTTTTGCATGGAACCCAAATTTTTTTTTCTAAAATAAAAGTAGCCTCAGTAACATCTTATAACATCAGCTGTCTACTTGTAAAAGTTCCGTCAAAATAGGTACAGCTGTTTTGGAGATTAACCGGAACAAACAGACATACACAAAGACATTTTTTTTTGTGTTATATTATACCTACGTACCGCATTTATAGTTTCATAATTATGCATTCAGTAAAAAGCTGTTATTTTGAAATTACAAACAGACACTATTTTTATTTATGTGTATGTCATGTCATAGATGTTTTTAAGTGTTTCAAAAACCTAAATTCGTTTCGAAGTTTCGACTTCAAAAAGTATTCTTTTTCAATCCAATTCAAAATCGTAGCAGCCTGTCCGTATCAATTTGTGTTCGCATTACATGCGTTCAGCCTATAAAAGCGATAACATCGTCATTACGTTCCGAATTCGAATGAAATTGTATCGTAAGCATTTAACGCCCATAGCGATTGTTACAGTCACCGCGAGGTGGCGCTGCCGCTCCGGAAGTTGCCAGGAAATAGCCACTAATGGCGGCCCACCGGAAGTGCCGCCATTACGCCGCTAGTGCTGCTCAAATAATTACATAGACAATGTTTATTTTGCAATATAGGTAAGTTTTGGATAAATAGAGGGTGATAAATGGTTACTTTTAAATATCGAAGGAAGATCAGTTACCGATGAGGAAGATTAAGCAGAAGTTTCTTAACACGATCACAATTAATTGCATCTGCATGATGTACTTATGTAGGTATGTATCCACATCTTGAATTTGGAACAATTTTAAGTACCCCGACAGGCGTGCATTAAGAATAGGTTACGTTTGGCATTAAAAATTTTGCATACGAAAGCCACACCGCCGGCTGGCGGGCGGACAAACGGGCGAACGACGCATCGTCTCACCTCTTTTCATACTTTGTCACCGCGAACTACCAAGCTAAACTACGTCAACGATACAAAACTATGAAAAGGGCGTCGTTCGCGTCGCTCGCCTAACAGGCTGGCGATGGCGGTGTGGCTGTGGCCTGCGCTGTAATCAGTGTTTTGTTCATTAGGACCCGTAGTTACTCAAATTTTAAGAATTAACATAAGATCAAATAAAATTCAAACGGATTTTTTTTTATGCGAGAGAAAAAAAACTCGTCACATTGGTTTTGGCTAACTTGGGCGGGGGAAGGAAGAACTAATAATCTCATCTAATCAAAGCGATCTTCACAAAAATGCTTCGTGGGGCTACTCTTGGTATGTCTCATTCATGTGCGTGCATTCCATCTAAGATCAAATTAAACTGTCTTTAACTATTACGTAGGTACATAAATAAAAAAAAATATCAGTCATCGGTCGGACGGACTGGGAAGCCGTCCCCTCCTTCTGCTTCTTTTCCTCCTTCTGAAGCAGTCATGCTAGCAAAGGAGGTGGCGGAACGTGAGAGGGAGAGAACCTCACGTCCCCGCCGCAGGAGACGCACCGGGCGTCCCCCGGCTACCGTAGGCGCGGGCTTGTGGACGGTGAGCTATCGGCTAGCTCGCCGTTCATACGTCTTATGACGACAGGTCGTGTCGACGGCGCGTTCGTATTCCATGCGCGCCTCAAAGAGATGTCAGCATCGAGGACCGAAGGGGTCCTTAGAAGAAGGGGTTTTTGCTGACGATCGGCAAGGGCCGATGCCTGCCGGGGCTGCGGGACTGTTCGAAAGAGAAACTGTGGCAGCGGAATACAAAGGGCGAAGAAGGAAAATTGATGGGTTTTAGTCAGTAAAAGTCTGACACTCCCTTCCGCTCCGCCTAGAGCGAAAGGGGTCATTTGATGATTTCCCATCAGAAAAAAAGGAGGATGCGCTACCAAAATTTTTCTTACGTTTTTTTCAATTTACAGGTCAGTGTCAGGCTGTACGTTGAACAAAATATGATTCACGATCGTTAATACGTATGCATTTACAGAGTTATAATAATTAAAATATCAATACAACCCCCTAAGTTCATATAATCCTATTGAATTTTGAATGTTTCGAGGGCTAGTCTGGTGTTTCCCCCATAAGGCGGCTACAGGAGCTAAATTAGCAACTCTATTTGTGGTGGTTCAAACTTCGTTTGAAATACTGTTAGAATAAAGTTCTAATCAGGTTGCACTACAAAGTGGTTGTTACATCAGTCACTGCGGGCCGAATAGTGCGAAATGAGTGGTTTTTTGCGATTTACAAAAAATCTATTGATTGGACTAAAAAAATAAAACACTATCATGCCAATATGTTGCTTGTAGAATTATTTGCCAAAAAAACAGAATGGTCGCATGTATTTTAGTATGGTTTTTTACTCGTTATAACATTTTTTTAGAGATAAGTTCGTGATTTTTTTTATCGAGTAAAATTAGTTGTATTATGTTTTCAAAACACTATCATACTAGCTATAATATCCTGACGAATAACATATATTTTTTTTTTCTTTTATTGCAGTGAATCTTAAGCTTTTTTGCATTATGAAACTCGTGTTTAGCTCCTGTAGTCCCCTTAATCAAAGCTGTTAGAAAACGGATGACAGTAATTAAAATACTATCAACTTCCGAAGTCTAATGTATTTTACTTAATACACAAGCAAACAAAGGTAGTTAATCACCCAGTGCATTAAGCGTCTGTCATCACGACGCGGCTATTGTTCTCCGAAGTTCGCAATTTCCCCACACCACACTAACAATACGCTAATGCCCTAATGCAAAATCACCAAGTAGTTGCACACTGCACAGATTAAAAAATCATCCAGGATAATAAAGAACTTATCGGCTGTGAGATCGCACGCCGGTGCCTAGCCAATGGAAAAAAGTAAAAAAGGCGGGAATTAGATTCGTAATGACGTAAACATGGCGGCACTGATTGTGATCTGAAAGGGAGATATGAATGGGGTGGCTTTGTCTTGTGTTTGATTACTATTATAGTGCTTGTATGTACAGACTGTTGTACAAGCAAATAGTACCTAAGACCTCCACTGGGAACTTTTTGTAGGTAGGTACTTTAAATACAATACCTGTCTGTAATTCAACCTCAGTTGGCGGACCATGTAGGTTATTAGTGAACTAGTAATTCTAATTACGTACATAATACATCGTGATTTGCGTCGCCGAATACATTTTTTTTTCCGAATTATTTTCGAAATTCTGAGGCCTAGGACTTGTTAACCCCGCAACACCTTACCTCCAGTGTTCGGGAACACTGGAGGTAAGGTGTTGCGGGGACGCTAGCTGCATCGCCTGAGGACGGGTCCTCAGGATGCAGCTAGCGTCAAGATACACGCGCGTGCGGCGTTTGTTTCTTTCACGTGAGTACCGTCGCGTAGCAAGTCGCGTCACTGTGACTTCTGGCATGTTCAAAGTCTAAGCAACTACTTTGTAAAGTTTTGTCTAAGCAATTGCTTTCTCCGCAGTCGCTTGAACGTTTAGCTCGTGAGTCGTGGACAAGCGGTTACAATATCTTTGCCTGAAACCTATTCGGCTATAAACTGAAAAACACAATATACACCGAATACCCCCAACGAAATGTAAATACGACGAATCGTAACCGAATTGGTCAAAGGGTAAACGGGGAATCACTGTTCATTTGCCGAATACGACATTTTGTGACAAGTTCGGACATACATACACAATTTTCGGGCATCGATTACTTGGAAAAGGTTCTCCTCTTTATGACTACGTTATAAAGGTTATTTTGGCGGCAAAAACTATTTTTGTGAACGCAATACACGAATACCTACGCAGGGGTGTAGGTATTCGAACACAATATAAAGTGTAATAAAATAAACCGGCCGCAATAATTTTTATCGTAAGAAGGGCCCTCGAATTATCATTTAGATGGGGTGGTTGGCAATATGGCGCAAATTCTGGTAGCGCAAAAAATAGATCGGCCAAACAGCCGACCGACGCGTCAATTGAGTTAAGGGATGATCTTGTAAAACGGTTTTTTTTGGGATTTTTGTAATTGCACCTATTTTATTGACGAGGGTGTCTTGTTTATGGATGAGCGGTGTTGTGTTGTTGTAATAAAGACGTTTTCCTTTTATAGGAAGAAAATTGTGTAGTTCTACTTTATTTATGTCCTTGCAATGTAATTTGGGTACCTACGTTGTTTTTTTTGTAGTCTATGGAAAAAGCTATAGCTGAGCTAGGCTAGACAGCACGATGGGGTTCTGGGTCAGAAAACCTCCTCGTGTGCCTGATGGCTGCCGGTCACTCGCAATATGTCTTGAGGGAACAGCAGCGGTGCATCCTCGGCAAGGGCAGTAGCGTCCTCCGAAGAACGGGAACAGTGTCTTGTTCCTCGGGAAATGATATTGTATGTGGCGAATACTTTGACATGGGAAGGGGTTCAATCTGGACCAAAGGGGCATTGTTTGCAGAGGGAACAGTGGAAGAGCAGCGTCGGCCTCGGTGCGCACTCACCCTGCCACCGGGTAGGCAGCGGGAGGACTGTCTCCTTCTCTGTACCCGTCGATATCGTGATCCCGAGAGGAGTGCAGTGGTTATGTTCTCGCGGCTCTGAATTTTGCGAACTTTGCGGTCTGGGTGGAGAAGCCAAGACCCTCGGCGGGACCGAGGGTCTTGGCTTCTCCACCCAGACCGCAAAGTAGAAAACCCCTATTAAAAGTTGCCTCGAATCTCAAGCGGTGGTGCACCGTGAAAGGATGTAGGGCTGACGGGTGTTCCTATGGAACAATCAGTCGTTAGCGTGACTTCCGACAGACCAGCCGACCCCCTGGCGTGTTATCCGTGTATGTATGGATTCGAAATAAAAAATAAATAAAACCCAAGATGTTCCGGAGATCGATACACGTGTCAGAGCCTAGTCTGATGGCTCAGGATGAACCCGTCGAGGTGTTAACCAGACTGGATACAGTGTCGTAGTCCGACATACGTCAGAGGAAAGTCGACCAAAAAGGTCGCACGAGTCGGCGACTAGCCACGATAAGTTCTTTCCGCCACCAATGGTGCCGACTAAGACGAGATCAGCAAGTTCTAGGCACTCGTGATTGACCCGGTCACTTTGTGCGACAGTCCTCACCTGTTCACCACTTTCATCGGAACTAGTTCATGTTGAGGCTGGCTGTTTTCGTGCGCGACAACGACCAGGGGGTCCTCTTAGGGAAGAGGGAGGTCTACTGGTGGTACCAAGAAGTGGCGAACTTTCGCGAGGCCTGTATTGTGGATTGAAGACTGTACTGTCAAGTTCGCAAGTGACCAGAGCACCATGAGGACCGAGTCGCCCAGGAGAACCTGCAGCAGGGTATACTCCGAGCTAAAGAATAGGGAAGGAACGAGATGCTGGATGGCCTTAACAGGGAACCCTAGGGAGCCCGTATGGCACGGCGTGGAATGAACTCCATGTCTTAAGTCTGTGACGGAAACCCTCCAGTCTCAGTTCCTTCGCGTTTTCGTAGGAGCGCTGTTTCTTGACCGGGTGGAGCTAGGGAATGCAATCTCGTCTCGCCGAGATCCCGATCTCGCGAGATCCCGGCCATATTTTACGAGATTGTATCTCGTCAAATTTCGTACGAGATCTCGCGAGATAACGAGATCGACAAATGCAGCGTGACGACGTGTATTTCATAGCGCGGCTGCGGCTGCTGCTTTCATAGTGCGAACTGAATCCTGGCTGGCCACAGGACAAGAGGGGTAGGCGGGCTTGCGGGGGACGAGGTCCGGCCGTCCGGCTCATTTTGCAAGGCGGCGCGCGTGCGTTTGTTTACAATTGCAACGAAATAATTTGTTTTGGAGACAGTTTTGTGTTTTAATTAGTTTCGCAGAAATATTACACTACAATTACAATACAACTACCAACCATGTCAAAAGTGTACAGTGAATATAAAAGTTCTTTAGAAGTATGGAAACATTGTTTACGCGATCAAGATGGTCTCACTGCAAAGTGTCGTCTGTCAGATGATACTCTCGACATGATGTGTTTTTTGAGAAGCCATTTTCAGACAAACTAACTTGCCTTTCCGTACCTTGATAACTTCATCTGACTTCTACTTTAAACTTTTTTTATTTGATTAATACGATCTCACAACATTTATTTAACAACTTGTGAAGTTAAGTTTTTGTTTTGTTGTATTTATTTACCATAAGTAATTTTCCTATTACTCTTAATTATTGAAACTAAAGTAATAATTTACAAAGGACTAAATATAGATAATTATTGTTTTGTTACCAACATTGTAAGAATTTGAACTGATTAGCTACAGTAGGTATAATAATTATAGACATAAACAAATGTTATTAGAGTTAGAGACAAAATAATAAGTACTCTGTTGATTTTTAAAATAAAACTTACATTATTTTTATAACTGAGCAACGCAGTTTCTATTTAATTACATATCATGTCAATTACTAGTTCTTAAAACAAGCATTTGCATATGTTTTAATTGCGATTCTCTCAATCTCGCGAGATCCCGTAATTTGTAAGATCTCGCGAGACTGGGTTTTGAGTCTCGCGAGATCTCGCTAGGCGGAAATCTCGTACGAGATTGCATTCCCTAGGTGGAGCACATGGTGGTAAAATATTCTCAGACTAGATACTGCAATGACCAAATTAAATTATTAGAAATTCGCATTCGATTAAATCTATCAGCTCATCGAGTATTTAAGTATTCATAACATAACAACCATAGATAGTTAATACAAATATAAAATTTTAATCTAAACGTCGTCGCCAACTTGTATTAATGACTTACTCCCCACAAACATGTTATTCCCCTGAAACACATTAGTCTGAGCACGTTAGGGATTCAATTGTGACCACATTAATAAGCGGCAGCGATCCGCCACGATCCACAGCATATGTATAAGATAAAGCGTCACGCAAGGAAGCTGTCTTTAGCCGCTTTCACTTAAACAAAGCAAGAGCCAAATTAATGCTTAAGTACCATTTCACTTGTGGGATTTTAAGGCCTGAATTCTTCCAACGCTGATGTCGGTCGCGTACGTCGGTCGCGTGTACGAGTATACATTGTGTTCTATATAGCGCCATACTGCAACGCTGACGTCAGCGGCGCGTACGTTGCTACTGTTTTTCTCGATGACGTACGCGACCGACCGTATCTCTGTTATCACGTCATGCAGTCGGATGCTGCCTATTCGGGAACTGACTGACGAAAACCATAGTAAACCTCCGATTCGGGTAAAAAATAGATACTACCAATCGCTAAAAGTGTCCACTATGTTCTTAGGCCGTAATGCCACTGGGAAGCAGTAGCGAGGGGCGAGGAGTGGGGGTCGGAAGGGTTCAAATGGAAAAAGAATCAGCGCTGATAAATGATTTTGGTTTAAATGTTATTTTGATCTTTTGCGATACCCACAGATTTGTTTTGGGGCGCTATTACAATTCGTTTGGTGTTTCCACTTTTTGATTGCGTTTTATTTTCGTGTGGGCAGTGTAGGTAGGGTTGCTAACATGTTTTGGCGAAAAAAAATTGTGCTACATGGAAAAAGCAAAAAATAGACAAAGTATATTAGATTTGTTAGGTACTTATAAATTATTTTATAAATCATTTTTTTGGTAGTTTTTTTCTTTTTTTGTCTAAATTTAAAGTGTTTTATGCTTACATTAATTTTTTAAATTAATGTGTATCAAAAGCTCATTGTTTTAAATGATATAATACTGTTATTTCTTTCTTCTCGCCATTTGAAACTCATAACCAAAAATATCATTTTTGTGAATATGAAGTAAGGTAAGTTATTTTCAGTATTGTTACGCGTTTCATAATACTGGTACTGGTTTTAGAGCAAAAAGTGAAAAAAGTGCCAAAATTTAGCAGTTTATCGCGTGGTGCGCAGCGAGCACAATATTTTTGAAGTTGCAAATTTGGATTCACATCACCCTTACTCATCTCTACAACGTATCAAATATGCACGCTTTGCGACTTTATTGTTAAATTCTTTAGTCTCGTTTTTCAAAAATCCATTTTTGAGTTCTTATCGTTTGTTCAATATTGTGAGTGAATAATTAGTCTTATAGACTTCGTTCTATGCTTACATGAAAGAGAATTAGTACTACGACTTTTTATTGATGACTTGCCTCATAGGACGAGCGATTTGCCAATATTGATTTTCGGACTCAGCAAAGCTTAGAATTGTCAACTGTTGAGAAAAAATGACCATCTTTGAAAGGCCATATCTTGGTCTCGATAAGGTTTATTGAGCTGCGGATTGGCTTAAATTGTTGTAAATTTATTTAACTTTATACAAAATTGGAATGTTAAATGTTCAAAATGCATAGTTTTTGAGTTTTAGAGCAAAAACTGAAAGAAGTCCCAAAATTTCGCAGTTTATTGCGTGGTGCGCAGCGAGCACTAGTTTTTCGAAATTGCAAACTTGGATTCACATCACTTTATCTGATCTATAATAAATAAAAATAAAAAGCCTCTTTATTCGAACAACAGATATACAATTACGTTACATACTACTGCACTGTTAATGTATGTCGTGGATTGATGGCGCCATAGTGCGACAAGCAGCGCCATCTAACAATTGGTTTTGTGAACTAATAATATCGTTACCGGAAACGCAAGCGCGCCGTACCGCTTGGACACGATCGTCGGTAGAGGGGATGCAGAGAGGGCTGGAGAAGGGACGGAGTGTTGCGACAGTCGAGCTCCGACAGCCTTGGTAGACGCTCAGTACCAACGTACGTGTCTGTTTCTTGTAATGTAAAACTGTTTTTTTTAATAAAGTTCTTTTAATTTAAATTATCTTTTGTTCGAGTGCCCGCGACAGTGCCCACATCTATTTGAAACTTGTCGGATCGTGAAGAAGACCCGATGCTTCGCACCTCGGCTACCCAGGACGACGACATGTATTTTACACAATTAAAATTATTCGCATATTTGGTGCTTCTTTACTTTCTGTAAGTCCGTTTGCCAGTTGGCAAAGACCTCCTCCAAACTACTCCATTCTGATCTCTCTCTGGCTACTCTACTTCAAGTTATGCCTTTTTTTTTTTTTCGGGAAATCATCAAATGACTCCTCCCGCTCTGGGCGGACCAGGAGGGTGTGTCAGACTTTTACTGACTAAAACCCATCCATGTCCCTTCATCGCCCTTTGTGTTCCGGGGCCACGGCATCTCTTTCGAATAGTCCCGCAGACCCGGCAGGCAACGGCCTTGGAAGGGGTCCCCCTTCATTTTTGCTGACTCTCTTTGAGGCGCGCGTGGAACACGAACGCGCCGTCGACACGGCCTGTCGTCATGAGACGGACGGACGGCGAGCTCATAGCTTGCCCATAGCTCCCCGTCCACAGGCCCGCGCCTACGGTGGCCGGAGGCCACCACGTGGCCCCCGACGCTCGGGGCGTCTCCCGCGGCGGCCGGGACGTGTGGATCTCTCCCTCTCTCGTTCCGCCACCTCCTTCGCTAGCACGACTGGTGTTGGATAATTTTGTACAAAATAGAAAATCCTTACAATAAATTCTATAAAGTGATTATGATGAAGTAGTTGCTTGTTTATAACGGGTGAAGACTCATTGAAAAACAAAATCAAAAAAATAACGGGCTACTACGGAACCCTACACTGCGTGTGGCCCGACACGCACTTGGCCGGTTTATTTATGTAGATAAGTTTAGAGTAATTATTGCTAATTCGAAAGTCCTCTTCGCCGATAAAAATCACACAGAAATCATTTTTCGTGTAGTCGGCCAGTTTTGTGGTTACTATGAGATTGTGTGGGGCTCCTCCTGGAATTACGTAGTGACAAAAATTGAATTTCTTGTCAATCGTTTCTTCGGCTATTGCAAGTATGTTGATATGTGTATTGTTACTCAAAATGCACAATTTATTTTGCTTGTATTGCTCCTTACGTGTTAGTGATGGTTTCCCGAGGTACCGAAGAATATTTTCTTCGAGACGGTGGAAGTGATCGCTTGATTCTGACGACCCGAATGGCGCAGCGGTAGTGAGCCTGCCTTACGTTCTTAGGGTCCCGGGTTCGAATCCCGGTAGGAGCAAATGTTTGTGTAATGAGCATGGACATTTGTTTCCGAGTCATGGATGTTTATATGTATAAAAAGTATGTATTTAGAAACAAAAAGTATTTATGTATTATATCAACTATCTGGTGTCCACGACACAAGCCTCGTTGCTTTGTGTGGCACTAGATGGCGCTGTGTGTAATGTCCAGTGACATTTATTTATTCTCTGTGGGTGCTAACATTTTGAGTGATGATTTTTGGTGATAACTTTGTTTGCTGTATTTCATCAGAAATCTGTGTTGAAGGAGACGTCTCCCACCTCGCTTGTTGGTGTCTGTATCACTACGTCGCTGTCCGGGTGATGATGAGTCATATTAGAAGGCATAGTTAACTTTGCCGGGGTAGAAAAAGTTGTTTGTCATTATGAGTACAATCATGTGATGTTAAGGTATCGGTCACTAATTACCAGTCACCCTATATAACTAGCGTCCTCTTTCCAATAAGTAATGGCTACTTAGAATTATCAGGTTTGCATTGTCATCTTTGGGTTTACCTATACATAGAAATTCTATACAGGGTGTAAACAGACTCTTCACGAAGCCCTCACTCAAACAAGCATTTTGTACATCATACTAAGTAACTTTACGCAAAAATTATTGCTGGGAAACTACTTTTTTTCTGGGGTGAAAAATCACGTTTTACGGTTAATCTCAATGTACTATCGAGGACACTCCCGCCTGATCACCACTAAGCTAATTTTTGCTTGCACTTACAACATAGAAACGCTCTCTAGCCCCGCCCCGTTGACCTTGTATAGAAATAATGAATTAAAATATACCGATCGGCCGAGTGCACTGACGACGCACGCCAAACGAGAGTTATTCTTATTTTGCGCGCCAAAGTTGACGCTTTTCTAATAGGCCTAAACTTTGAGGGGGCGTGACTCGGCGCCTCCGCATGATTTAAGTGAAAAAAAATTACTGGTCAGGCGGAAAAGACCACCACTGTACCTCACTCAAAATATTACTTTTGGGCAGAATTAACTGGGGTGTCATTTTTGTACATAGTAATGGCTAATAGAAGCGATATCCGGCAAAAAATCAGGCACTTGCAAATTGAAATCCCTAAGTCTATGAAAGCCGATTTCCAGTCCACCGTGCGGCGTCGCGCGGACTCCGAGCTTACACATCGCTGACGACGCGTGAGCCTTATTTGAGGCAACGTCGGGCAACAGCTGTGTTGGTGCGGTGCTAGTGCGGTGCTTGTGTAGTGTGCCATGACCTTAAAGGTGCAGGAATGACTTTGACCCTGAAAAAGTCATTCTTGCACCTGTATGAGCTTGGCTAACTACATACGTCTTACAGTCGCTAGGAATATTTTAATTAACATACAACCTAGCACTGGCCTGCAAATTGCAAAAAACGTAAGAAAATTTGAATTTCGCGGGCTGGTTGGAGCATCCACCTCTATTATTGATCGAAGTTTCCGTGCATTCAATTTTAGCAGCTATCTTGGTCGATAGATGGCGTTGTTCATTTCACTCCATTTTCTGAATCGCGGTGTAAATAATAATAGCAAATCAAAGAAGATAATAGTTTATTTTTATTACATTAAGTTATTCCATGATATAAATAAATATACCTAATAGTAGCTAGTTTAATAAATTAAATGTATTAGTTATGTATCATCAGGCGACTTGTCGTCTTCACCTCCAGGTTGATCAGATTTTTCATCAGGTGATTTAGATTTTTCATCAGGTGATTTGGATTTTTCATCAGCTGGTTTAGGTGTTTCAGCAGCTGTTTCAGCACCGGGTTCAGTAGGTGGGGTTTGTGTGCCATCAATAATAGGTATAATTTTAGTTGGGTCCATACCCTGAAACACATAAGTTACAATTTCATTAACCAATAAATCTCTCGTAAGTCAATCTTGCTTAATTAGATAGTATGTCTTGACCCTGTTTAAATTACAACGGTCTATCCGCTGAAAGTTGTTGATTTCACTGCCCGATAGCATAGGCAACCTTCGGCGCACTATTACGCACATAACAGAGACTTTTATTGCCAAGTGATCATACTAATCTCTAGATTATTTAACGTTTAAGCGTCCATCTGTCCGCATCGTAAGCATCAGACGCATCGCATCAAACGGATCGTAGTATAGTAGGTATTACACAGATTCGAGCGATCCGTACGGTGCGGATCAGTGACTTTCTATACAAAGAGTACTTCGATCCTTTTGATGCGATGCGTCCGATGCGGACAGGTGGACGCATACCTTAAAATAACAAAAGACGTCTGTCTGAATGGGAATGTAAGTAGCTGTACCGGTGACCTGTCAGTTCACCAAACATTAATTCAAAAACTTTTACTTGACAAGCAACGATTGGCAAAAACATTATTTGTCATTTCATCATTATGTAAAAAAAAGTTTACCAAATAATGCATACAAACTTTTATTATCATCACCAGCCTATTAATGTTCCCACTGCTGGGACACAGGCCTCCACTCTATGATGGGGAATGGGCTATAATCCATCACGCGGGCCCAGTGCGGATTGGTAGATGTCACATGTCTTCGAAATTTTTGGTTCTAGGACATGCCGGTTTCCTCACGATGTTTTCCTTCACCGTTTTGAGAACAGCGGTGATGAAATAAATTACACAAAGTAATGCGCCTGCCTGGGTTCGAACCCACGACTTACTGTTCGTAAGTCGGGGCCGCCCACCACTGGGCCACCGCTGCTCTCCTTAATACTTTTATTAAAACTTTTATTAAATAACGTATAATTTGACAAACAATTAATTAATTTTTCATTTCATCTCATAAAACAACGTTTGGTATAAAGACATTACACATATTGATAGTGACATTTCTAAAAAAGAGAAAATAAATGAATTTTGATTTCAATAAGCACAAATTTAGTAATAGAAATTAATCGTTGCAAAACCGACTACACGTAGGCATTTATGCCCTACCCCTCTTTTTTTTCCGATGGGAAATCATCAAATGACTCTTTCCTCCCGCTCTGGCGGAGCAGGAGGGAGTGTCAGACTTTTGCTGACTAAAACCCATCCATGTTCCTACATCGCCCTTTGTGTTCCGGGGCCACGGTATCTCTTTCGAACAGTCCCGCAGCCCCAGCAGGCATCCGCCCTTGCGGACCCCTTCCTTTTGCTGACTCTCTTTGAGGCGCGCGTGGAACATGAACGCGCCGTCAACGACGGGCGGAACGGCGAGCTAGCGCATAGCTCTCCGACCACAGGCGGATGCCCTACCCCTTTTTTTTTTTTTTTTTTTTTTTTTTTTTTTTTTTTTTTTTTTTCGGATGGGAAATCATCAAATGAATTCTCCCGCTCTGGGCTGAGCAGGAGGGAGTGTCAGACTTTTACTGACTAAAACCCATCCATGTTCCTTCATCGCCCTTTGTGTTCCGGGGCCACGGTATCTCTTTCGAATAGTCCCGCAGCCCCGGCAGGCTTCGGCCCTTGCGGACCCCTTCACTGATGCTGACTCTCTTTGAGGCGCGCGTGGAACACGAACGCGCCGTCGACACGGCCTGTCGTCATGAGACGTACGGACGGCGAGCTAGCCCATAGCTCCCCGTCCACAGGCCCGCGTCTACGGTGGCCGGAAGCCACCACGTGGCCCCCGACGCCCGGGGCGTCTCCCGCGGCGGCCGGGACGTGAGGATCTCTCCCTGTCCTGTTCCGCCACCTCCTTCGCTAGCATGACTGCTTCGCAGAAGGAGGTGACGGCGTCCCATTCCGTCTCGCTCCGGACCATGGCACGAACCAGGGCCGGGAGCGAGAGGTCGCCGCCGCCGATCGCCACCTCGAGGACACGGCGGTGCTCCACCCAAGCGGGGCACACCTCCACAGTGTGCTCCACCGTGTCTTCCGGCCTATCCTCACAATGATAGCACCCGGGCGTTTCCTCCCGCCCGATTCGGTGCAGGAACTTACCGAAACATCCGTGTCCGGTAAGAACCTGCGTCAGGCGGAAGGTGAGGACGCCGTGGCGTCTCTCCAGCCACTCCTCAAAGAGGGGACTTATCGCCACTATTGTGGCGTGCCCTGGATGCCCTACCCCTAGAGTGTAATTTAAGCCCGCGTAGGCGCGGAGGGTCGAGGCGGCCCGCGAGCTGAGGTGCAGGTGGCTTTAACGCCCGCCGAAGCTGCGGTGGTGAGCGTTAAAACCTTTTGCGACGATAAGCTCGCGTGGTGCCGGAGCTGTGACAGAAACCATGCCTGCTGCATGTTGCATGCTGCATGCTTGCATACTACTTGCTTGCTGCTTGCTTGCTGCTTGCTTGCTGCTTGCTTGCTGCTTGCTTGCTGCTTGCTCGCTGCTTGCTTGCTGCTTGCTTGCTGCTTGCTTGCTGCTTGCTTGCTGCTTGCTTGCTGCTTGCTTGCTGCTTGCTTGCTGCTTGCTTGCTGCTTGCTTGCTGCTTGCTTGCTGCTTGCTTGCTGCTTGCTTGCTGCTTGCTTGCTGCTTGCTTGCTGCTTGCTTGCTGCTTGCTTGCTGCTTGCTTGCTGCTTGCTTGCTGCTTGCTTGCTGCTTGCTTGCTGCTTGCTTGCTGCTTGCTTGCCGCATGCTTGCTGGATACTTGCTACACGCTTGGAGTATGCTTGTTTGCATGTTGTGAAAAAACTATGCATTTCCTAAACTGTTTCATAAAAAAAGAGTAATAAAAAATATAGCCTAGCCTGTAAATTATTTTGTAGAAACGTGATTTATCAAAATGTATTTAAATAAGAAATGAAAAATGTATAAACATGCATGCGTATGTGTATGATCTGATGTATTTGATAAAAGAAGTGTTTGCCAAATAAATGTTTGTAAAACAAGTGTTTTTAAAATAAAACATTTGCGAATTATATTGTTTGCGGAATAAATAGTATACGAAACACAATGGTGTTTTGGTGAACACATGGTAGTACATACTAGTAGGAGGAGTGGGCTTCTAGTCGGTCAGATTAATTTAATTAACAGTGCAATCAGATAATTGTGAAGGTATTTCTATTTGCCTTCCAATGTGGACGACCCGAATGGCGCAGCGATAGTGAGGATGCCTTACGTTCTTAGGGTCCCGGGTTCGAATCCCTTTAGGAGCAAATGTTCGTGTGATGAGCATGGACATTTATTTCTGAGTCATGGATGTTTATATGTATAATAAGTATGTATTTACAAACAAAAAGTATATATGTAGTATATCAACTATCGGGTGTCCGCGACACAAGCCTCGTTGCTTACTGTGGCATTAGATGGCGCTGTGTGTAATGTCCAGCGAAATTTATTTATTTATTTAATGTTGGCAACAAATATAAAAATTAAAACTGATCTGGAAGAACTGTTGTATGACAGTTACATCCAAGAAAAATCTGTAAAAAAAAAAGCTGTATATTTACCCATTTATGTCCGATCCAGGCCAACGTATCGTTACGTAAGCGTGGGCCCAGCAGTGGGTGCAGCTGCACCAGGTACGTAATGAGCCAACTGAAATGTTAAAGTTAGTATTTAGAGGGTGTAAATAAACCCTTAAGGAATCCTAAAGGCACTTCTTCTCCCCGTCATTGCGATCATGTTTTTGTAAATGACTTATGGAATTAGTAAATACAATTTAAGAAATTATATTAATAGTAGTATGATAATATATGTAGGATAGAATTTTTCAACCACACCCGGAGGGAAAGTACTCTAAATAAAGGAGGTAGCCAAGTTTACTCAAAGGAAACATTACTTTTTATTTTAAAAGAAACATCTGCATTCAAAAATTTTCAAAGATTTGCTTGCCACACTCGGGAATCGAACCGGCTAAAATCCGAAACAATAACACTCTGTATTTTTATGGCATCAATCGATAGGGCTATAAATAAGAATCACATCTCTCTAAAAACACGATAAATAACTAATAGGTATCTTGTGCACTTTATCTATGTTTCTATCAAATAAAAAAATAATAATTTGGAGAAACAATTTCAGCATATTTTGCCTCCATAAATGTGCTGTTTTGCACAATTTTTACCTGAACTTTGGCCGTTCTTAATGTACTCATAAATTGTAAAAGTATTGAAAAGATCTTGTTAGAAGCCTTGCACATGTAGTGGACAATTTAACATTATTAAATGACAAATATTTATTTCACAAACTTGCAAGGCTTATTCAAAAACACGTATTTCCTGGAACAAGTTTAATAAAACTTTTCGTTCAATGTTATCCAGTTAGGAGGTATGAGGTGCGCGGGAGACGATTCATGCAGGGTCGACAGTGACGGGGGAGTTGAGAGAGGATCGCCGTTCTGGCTCTGGATGAAACAACAAGCTTTTCGACCATGCTCACGTTGACGATAGACGGACCGGTAAGGGCCCTCTTAAAAATAACTAAGTATACCTCCTCCTATCATTACACGCTACAAAGTTTAAACGGACCCTTGACGAAGTCGCCAACCAAGCATTCTGTACATAAACTATGTGACTCTACGTAAAAATATTTGCTGGAAAACGACTTTACATTTTGATGTGATAATTTTTGTTTTACTGTGGGACTCAATGTAACGCACTAAAACATAGTGCTGGTGCATTGAATAGTACGTGGGTCGTGTAAGTTTTTTATAGTAAGATAATAACAGATAAACATATGTATTTAAAAAAAAATGGATGTCTGTAAAGTCGGCTTACGGACGATAATTTTACGTGATAACGTCCTAAGAAAACATTGATGAAAAATTGCATACTTTTATGAATTGAATTGAATATTTATTAACACTGAACTATCATTATTTCTCCTCTAGGATGATTCTTCAAAAACGCTGATACATGTATTTATAATTACCAACCAAAAGGCTAATCCAAATTTTCATGATAATGGTGATTTTAAATTTAACTTAAAACAAAATTTCATCCCCCTTTTCACCCTCTTAAGGATTGAAAATCTAACAACACCGTTGCGTTAGCTTCCAACCATACGCCTAGATAATAAATGTTGTTATTTTTACTTCGAAAATAAGGACTTCCAAACACACCTTCATCCCATTTTTTAACCCTTTGGGGGTGAAATTGTCAAAAACGCTAAGACACGTATAAATTAATTTTCAATCGTCAGCCTAAACACGAAGTTTTAAGATCCTAACTTTAAAACTGACGGATTTTCATACAAACTTTCATCCCCTATTTAACTCCCTTAGGGGTTGAATTTCCGAAAATCCTTCTTTTTTCCTTGTCTACATTATAAAGGGAACCACCGTTCAAAATTTCATTTTTCTAGATCCAAGGGTTTGGGCCGCGCGTTGATGAGTCAGGCGGAATGTGACTGGCGCGCGGAACGGTGTGACACTTTTTCGTGCGTGTAGCCGGTGTGTTCATCGATTTATAAGAACTAGAAATTATGAATTAATTATGATTTTTTAGAATTTATGAGTTATCACGTCAAAATACTTTGTGTAAAATGTGAAACTTTAACCCCCAATATCATCTCGCAACTACAAATATTATTGTAATGATGTCCAGGACAAGTGCCTTCAGGGTTCGTTAAGGGTGTTTTTACACCCATTACGTTCTTGTCTTCCACTACCCACTTTTATCCAAAGAGATAAGAACATTATTTCGATATTAATTTCAGGCTCGTAATGCCCGGGTTACACGAGGCTCGCGAGCTAGTGTAGTAGCTTGAAAAAAATCTAGCCTCATGTAAACAGAACTAGCTTGCTATCCTAGCTTAAAAAACTAGCCTCGTGTTGCCCGGGCATAACTGCGATTTTTCCTTTTATTATTCTATTTTAACAAATCATACATGGGACCATTTCTATTTATATAATGTGATTTTGCAACTTACAATATCCAGCAGCAAAATGCAGATAGCATTATACTGCATTTTATTATGCTGAAAATAAAATGAAAGCTTACACATGGTACAACTGATAGATAATATAATAATTTGCTGTTTCATACAATATAGTGTCATACCCATACGGTTGAAATTTATGGAAATTCAGTTTTTTTTCAGAGTCCCTACCGTCTATTAATAAATGTAAAAGCGACCATGCAACCAACTGCAAACATTTTACTATATGGCAGGGTTCTCGTGTGTGCTGGGTAGGCCGTGTGATGATGTGGAGCGGCGCTGTGAAACGATGTGATGGGTTCCAGCAAAGCTGTGCGAGAAGCTGACGCGATGCGAACATGTGAAACGGTGCGAGGCTATATGTTGCCAAGATGCGTTCTGGACTCTTTTGTGGTAGTAAAGTAGCTATAGTAGTCCCTCGCACATAGGGTTACCAGGGCCTAAAATCGGAAATCCGGTCTTGGAGGATAAAAAAATCCTGATTTTCGACAAAAGAAGTGTTTTTTTACTGAAATTTTTATTCAAAGTAATAAAAAAAACAATAAATCATGTTCAGTAATCAAAAGTTAAACGTAAAAGTGTTAATTATATTTTTTATTACTAGAAATAGCTTTTAAAATTTGGTTTTGACCGCAAAAATTTGATTGAAGAATTGCTCACAACGCTTCAAATCTTTCCAGTTATACTTTGTATGATGGCTCTAATGGACTCCACTGATAGTCTGTTTCTTTCGTCCGGCATGAGTCGAAAAATCCGGTCTGGCACAAAATCCAGGCGAAGTCCGGTATTAGCATTAAAAATCCGGTCAAGACCGGATTTATCCGGTCAGATGGTAACCCTACTCGCACACTCGGGTGAAAAACCAGCTTAAAGATGTGCAACATCGGATCACAAACGTTGGGATAAGCCGCAAAAAGTAAGTCAGTTTGGATGCACCTTAAGACCCTGACGCACTACTGCTAGGTCGACCGAATGCGAGTTTTTTCTTGTTCGGAACTTTTGCGGCGAAGAATGCGACCAAGAACGCGGCCAGTCGCGTTGTGACAATCGACTGCCATCGAATTAGTGCAGTCAGGTGATTGGCCCTATCTGTAACATTTCTATCTTCCTTTTGGTATAGGCATAAACATAATCAGTCTATATTTGTCTCGCTGCTAAGACACAGGCCTAACCTCAATAGTAAATAATAATAATAAATATCGCTAGACATTACACACAACGCCATCTAGGGCCACACTAAGCAACAAGGCCTGTGTCGTGGACGTGGACACCAGATAGTTGATATACTACATAGATACTTTTTGTTTGTAAATACATATTTATTATACTACATCAAGTTCGATTTTATACATATAAACATCCATGACTCGGAAACATATATGTCCATGCTCATCACACTAACATTTGCTCCTACCGGGATTCGAACCCGGGACTCTAAGAACGTACCGCAGCTTCACTACCGCTGCGCCATTCGGGTCGTTGATGAGGCACGCGAGCCCAGCGCTGGTCGGTAGATGTCACATGAGTACCTATAAGAACAAAGGGCTTACCCAGAATAGTCATGTCGGGTCCTTGTTTTGCATATAAGCAACGGACCTAGAAAAAATATTCCTCCAAAAACACCAGTCATTATGTAAATGGGTGTTATGTACGAGGTGTCTGCTCCCACAGGCAGGACCCATGGTATATGGGAAGGACCAGTAGTTGTAGTTGTTACTGGCTCGCCGCCCGTATCGCCCGGAACGACCGGATCGCCCGTATCGCCCGGATCGCCCCCGTCAAATAAAATGTTGTTCAAGCTCATCGTGGCTATTTGCAGTTAATTTTTCGAAAAATAGCACTGAAATTGTATTCTCTGGCCAATAGAAATCTTTCTAGCAACTATCATTCATATTTAAAAAAAAAACTATGACTTTTGTCAGATCATTGAATTGTCAAATACCTGACAGAAGCTAATGGCTTTTAATTACGACTGTAATAAGATCGGTATCAAAGCTATAAACAGGCGTAGACAGAAGCCATTGGCAGTAAGGAGAAAATTCACGGTTTATACAAAGTTCGGCCCAAGAGTCAAAGTGCCGCCGGCCAACGAAAAAACACGTGTCACCACTGTTGAGGAAGTCAGTCCGAGTATTTTTTTGTGACACATACATGGCACGAATTAACTTTACATACTTCCCAGGCATTTTCTCTTTCAAGGCCTACAACAACACATCCCTAGGTACCCTATCTTACGCTTTCTCAAGAACAATGAATACCGGTTTAAGTTCTTGTGTGCACGTCTGTACTCCACTCTGATCCACCTGTCCCCTTGCTGTCCTCTCCCAGCGACGCCCTAAGCCGAGGCCCGTACCCCGCCCGGGGTGCCCTTAGCGTGTAGTCGCTTAGTTAGTAAGTTTTTTGCCCTGGCTGGAGGCCTTACACTTAAGGCACCCACAGGAAAGTCCGGTTAAGCGGACGACAACCTCTCAGGCTGAACTGCGAGATGTCATTACGAAAAAAAAAGCACGTCTGTACACCTCGAACAATAAATAATTAGCGGAGTGTAAAAGTGGCGTCCATTGTTCCCCGACCTATAACCCAAACAGATTTTTACACGACTGCCCAAAAAAAGGAGTGTTATATTTTTATTAATATGTACAATAAAACATTTTCTCTCATATTACCTTGTTACTACTTCCACACGAGTTTTTTCAGGGTTATTTAACCTTCAGCTTCAGCCGACTAATGCTACAAATGTGGTGGTGGATTCTGCGTCAGTAAGTATGGTCAGTCCTTTAAAGTACGTTAAGTAACGTCACGGCGTGCGGCGGTACCCGAGGCCGGATCGGAATCGGCGCTATCGGCCGATCGCAGATAGCATGAGAGCGGCGTATGCGCGAGCGCACCTATAATGACTCAATTATCCGCTTAGTGGGGGCGTGGCTCAGTACAGTATGTCTTCATTACATCGGAGCGGCCTACAAGTGAGGAGAAGGATTCATCTATGAGAAATTTTTCATATAAAGAAAATATTGTTAACTCTACTAAAATTTTAGACAATATACTTAGGTACTTTGTTCTTGCTTTAATAGCGTGCTGCAGCTTTATTAGTATTGTGGTTGGAGAAGGAGCGTAAAGAAACTCCAAGTGTTCAGGATAAAGTTTATTCTTATAATTATTAACGTTAAGCACACAGACACTTAATTTCTTCTTACGTAGGTTTATCCAGGCTACTATTTTAAGTCCTATAGTGTACATACATATTCATTAGTGTATTGTAAAATGCAAGTATATAAGAAACCTTTTTATGTAACTCGAGGGGGTTGGCGCTGTAAGCCGAAATACAGGTTCCTCCGAGTTCGGCTGCAGAGGCTAAAATCATTTTGGTTGCAAATACTGTTTAGCATTTTATTTGTAAATTATAATAAGTATTTTTTGTGTAAGAAAATAAATATAAAAAAGACAAATATCCAGCACAAGCTATTGCTACGGTGCGGGGCGGACGGATACGACTGACCGCTAAACTCTGTGGGCCTACCATGACGTCTTAAAGCAGGATCGTTTTAATTTCGTGCCAGTGTGGGAAAGAGATGACGCTAGACGTCCTCTATAGCTCCGTCTCTTACCCACACTGGAACGCGATTAAAACGATCCTGCTTTAAGACGTCATGGTAGGCCACCTGAGCGCTGAAACGCTTGTATACTGAAGGGCGCATTGCAATTTGCCCTGCTAGCATCTTGTACACCCTACATAGCATGTAAGCGTTTCGTTGTAAGCTTATGATGTATTTGAAGCTGTCTTTAACGTTGCTTAACATTTTACAAGTAGGTATTCTTTAACGTTTCTTATATATTTTTCTCCCATGATGCGAGGCTCCATATCCACAGTGTAGCGGTTTGTCTTGGAAATGACACGTTATCGTCGCCTGTTTGAAACTAGCGCCGTGTGTTTTACAAAATTAAGGATGACCCACGCTAGACCGTGTCGAGTCCGAGTGTCGGTTGTAGCACGGTCAACTAAATATTACTAATATTTTGTATGGACACACTCACGCTATACCGAGCGGCTACCGAGTGACGGCCGAGCAACGGACAATACGATACAATACGGCTGACTCTCGGCCCGGACCCGACTCGGTCTAGCGCGAGTCAAGCTTTAAGGTGAAAGCGTCAGGCTAGCCCGCGAAATTAAAATTTTCTTACGTTAAAGTCGAGGAACGACTTTTTCAGTCAAAATCATTCCTCGATCTTTATGAACTCGGAGGGTTGTATTGATGATTTTGTTGATTGTAATTCTGTAACTACATACGTCTTACAGTCGCGAACAATATTTTAATCAACATACAACCTAGCACTGGTCTACAAATTGCAGAAAACGTAAGAAAATTTGAATTTCGCGGGCTACCCTGGAGCACCCACCTTAAGAGCCTTCTCCACTCAATCCGAGCATGAGGAAGAATCGTGTGCGCAAGAGCACATCATAGAACCTTATCTATCGGTACAGGGAAGTATAGCAAAGAATTTATTGGTAACAACGATGCGCATACTGATGGCCATTTATGGTGTATTTCCCCGTTCCCCAGCTCTATCGGCTCATCTTTACCAGTTAAACCCAAGGTCTAGATTGATTTTTAAGTTTCTATTTTATATGAGGCCTTAAACAGTTATCTAGGAGATTTAAAACAGATTGGACTAATGCTTGTTTGAAATTGTTCTATAGGGGTCTTGTTTCATTTATAAGAATGTATGTAGTTACTGAGACTGTGCGTGTGTTTTGTTTTAACAAATCGTGTTTTGTGAGCCGAGTGAAATTAGACAAAAAAAATCTCAAAAGGAACGAAGTTTATAGGGAACGTGCCTAACGACGGTGCTGCCGTCTGGTGTCGCCAATCCTGTACTCTATTAATACTAGACATTGACATTTATAACAAGTATAAACAGAATTAATTTTATTAGTGAAAATTATTATTCTAGCGAATCATAATGCATTGTTGCATTTCTGGAGGTTCCAATAGATCCATAAAAATAAAAGTAAATTAAATAGCGTAAAATTCTATTATTTTCCAAAGAATAGTACTCTCATACCATGTTTAAGTGAAAAACGCAAAAAATGGATATAAACGCAGTAAAGAAAAATATTTGAAAACAACTTGTTTTTGTTACACTCTGCATCGAAAAAGTTCAATAGCCCTCAAAATCAACCGTCCAAGCAAACATGCCAGAACCATTTAAACTTCACTAAGCGAACACACGTGTTATAATAGACTGCACTGAAGTTCACACCGAATATCCCTCAACAGTTAAACAAAGAGTTCACAATCATGTACTCTGATTATAAACATGGTTTCACAAGTTTTGTATCTAAATGCTACGGAGGGCGTTCTAGTGATTGCTTTGGGTATAACAAATGATTGTGGACTAATTGATTTGTTAGAGCCTGGAGATACTGTTCTCGCTGAATGTGTTGAAAATAAGAAAGCTATTTTAGAAGCCACCATTTCTTCATGTACCACAATTTTTATCAGAAAAAGTGGACGAAAGATATAAAATTCATATTATTAATTTAAACATTCATATTAAGCTGACGATCATTATTGATAGATAGACATTTTATCCTATTAAAAAATAATATAATTGAATAGATAATTTTGTTTATATTGAAAGCACGATGACAGGTAATACGTTTTTTTACGTCCGCATAGTACCTCTTTTGTCGATTTAGTGCTGCCACTTATAGTTCCGGCACGTTCCCTATAGTGCTCGGATTTTCATGGGACTTTTTTATTTATTGAGTTCCTAGAAGAGTGGAGAAGAAAGTTAAAAAAAAAAATATTTTTAACTTTTTTCTGCTTTTGGAGAAAAGAGACCACAAGGAACATTACTAATCGTTTTTTTTTAAACAGTCAACTGCCCTACCAATACAATATTGAATTAGATCAATAGTTCTAGGTATTTACATAAGGAAACCTAAGTATGATCAGCGTATTTAAATAGGTATGATTTTAAATGGGTCTGGTATAATGGACCTATTTTGAATACAAAACTCTCATTTCATTTTAATTTCCATTTTATCGGACCTCTTCACGGTCAGAGGACGAAGACGACGATGCCTTTGCCTCTAGTTATTATAGGCGGGCGTTTTGACAGCTGTCAGTTTGACGGAGCGGGTCAAGTGACGTCGCTTGCTTCAATTTCCGGAGGGTGTGACGATGGTTGGTTGCATGATTTGAATTTAATTTTGAAATGGCTCCGTCATCCATAGTTAAAGTAAGCAGAAATGTTATAGCGGTTGCAAAAAGTATCAAAACTAAGACCTAATCTTGCAAAAACGAATAGATGATTTGGCGGATGCGGTAAGAAAAACGAATGGTTATTTTACTGGACTGTATCTTTCCTTCGCGATGCATGGACCGTATAAAGAATGATATGGCAAGAACTAACTTCTCTATTACTCGTCATCTCATCAGACACCTCCTGTCTGATGAGATGACAAGTAATAGAGAAGTTAGTATGGAAGAAGAACACATGCTGTGCCGACCCCAAATGAATTGAGATAAGGGCAAGAGAATGATGATGATCTTTATTTATCCACGAAAGTTACGAAAATTTTACATGTTTGTGAATTACGATTAAAGTTGTATGTAAATTAACAAACAAAGTACTTGGAAATAATCTCGATCTATCTTATTCCTTAATTCAAAATGATTTGGAAAATTATAAACATTATATATACTTTTAAAATATCCTTCTGAAAGTTTCTTGATCATGGCTACCTGAAAATATTCAAAGAATAACTTGCCTCGATTTTTATTGTTTAGAAGCGAAGAATGTCTCCCCCGTTGACGCCGGGATACTACAGAGTGCCTGTGCAGCTGAAACGTGTAGCGACAAGTTGGCGATTTTGGAATAGAGGTGCAGTTTTGTTGCGCGCTCGCGAAAGTAGCAAAATCGTGTGACAAAGACATAATGGTGTCGATTCTGTTGTGCACTAACTAAACTTAATTTAGGCTATTGCTATCTTGTACTAAAAGGCAGTGCGAGAAAAGGACGGCTACAGCTATGAACTAAGTTAGAGATGTCAAACTATGTAGTTTATGTCTTGCCCTTCTCCGTGTTTTTAGTCGACATGTTTTTACGTGCACCCTTCATTTGTATGGAAATATTAGTTCCAATTAAATTTGACAGCTCTAAATTACGTCCGTCTCTTTCTCGTTTTATTAGAGAGAAAAACCAATGACACCAATGAATGCCTATTAAGTATTGTAATCTAAGAGATATAATTAATGTGCTTTAGTAATTATGATGCATAGTTAAACACGATTAATTTGATGTGCTACATTATATGCTTATGAATAGAATACAAAAGTTATCAAAGTTTGCCGTGAGCGCGAACCAAGTGCTCTCGTTTTTTACATTAGATGTTAATTTTTATAAACATTATAAATAATTTTAGGTCTTTATATTGAAATATATAGATACACATATATAAATAAAGAGCAATCTGTATTAGGTCCTTTTTTTCTTTTTTTCTTTCGTATGGGAAATCTTCAAATGACTCCTCCCGCTCTGGGCGGAGCAGGAGGGAGTGTCAGAGTTTTAGTGACTAAAACCCATCCATGTTTCTTCATCACCCTTTGTGTTTCGGGGCCACGGTATCTCTTTCGAATAGTCCCGCAGCCCCGGCAGGCTTCGGCCCTTGCGGACCCCTTCCTTGTTACTGACTCTCTTAATCTGTATTAGGTCCTAAGACGGAATGTGCGTTTTGAGGCACCTGGAAGAACCACCCATATCTACAAAAGGCTTTGCATCCTGGTCAAATTCAAGGAGGTATCTATGCTAATGATTCTCGACCCGAATCAATAGTAAAATGGGTAGGTATTTTTTTTTTCTTATTTACGGAAATCGATCATAAAAACGCAGCCCGTCTGTTGCTAGACTTACCGCGCCTTCACACACACAAATAAACGCACACGGTGACATGTCGCGCGATATGTGATTCTGTTTATTACTTTCGTGGTATTCTCAAATTTAAACAATTCAAAATGGCAGCTTTGTTAATTATTGACCAGGTATCGTAATTACTGATTATTTATTTCTTTTGTGACAAGCTCCTGATTTTTTACTAGGATGCAAAACTGCACCTTGTACCTATATACTATGTCATTTCGATACTTAATAATACCCTCACGGATGGGATAGGTTTTTTTACATATTGTATAATTTAGGCCAAACCAAGAAAGAAGTACTTTACTCTTTTTTGACCATTTATCTTTGTTGTCTTGCATAGAATAACATATTTGTTTTTTTAGTTTATGGCCCCATCTTTTCGTGGTCGCGGATTCGCACCCAGGCAGGCACTTGGCTGTGTGTGAACTCAAAGCAGTGAAGAAAACATCGTCAGATGATCTGAAAACTTCTCACTGATAGGAGCCCTTTGCACCGCAATTGAAATTGTTTATTGAAATAAATGAAATACAAAAACATTACAATATGGCTTTAAAAACTATAGGTATGCAATAATTGCATTCTACCTGAACTAGGAATAAACCTGTATCTCTGGTAACTCACTCAAGCGCTGGTACATAAATATTATCTAAGATTCCTTAAACAAATAACTAATAGTAACTATCTTATCTACAAATATGCTAGCATAATTATTATGGTTCTATTCAATGTACTATCGAGGACACTCCCGCCTGATCACCACTAAGCAAATTTTTGCTTGCACTTAAAACATAGAAACGCTCTCTATCCCCGCCCCGTTGGCTTTATAATAAATAATTAATTAAAAAAATACCGATCGGCGACACATGCCAAACGAGAGTTATTGTTATTTTGCGCGCCAAAGTTGACACTTTCCTAATAGGCCTAAAGTTTAAGGTGGAGTAGCTCGGCGCCTCCGCATGATTTAAGCGAAAAAAATTTCAACTGATCAGGCGGAAAAGACCACGACTGTACCTACGAAAAAAGAGTTTGTTCAGGTAACAATATTCTGTTAAGGCTGATTATAGGTTTCGAAATGATCAAGAAATTAATTTCTTTGATAATTATCATGATTATTATCGGATAATTAATAATTATCACTTCGAATCCTACGTAATTAATATTGTGAAAGCAGAGCTACATTATGATAACAAGAATTTTCACAATGTTACCTACTACTGAATCGAGTTAAATATGCAGAACTTTGTTGCCTTACAAACTTCACAACTTTATATAAGACAAAAGTCGCCAGAACATTTCCTTGAATACAAAATTCTATGCAGTAGCATATGCCAGGGAGTTGTCATACATAGCGTAGCTGCAGCGACCCGGAACATAGCATGTGACTTCGCAGCTAAAATAAATCACGTGTGATTTATTTTTATTCGGTTGGCAACACTGAGCGGCGCATACATTTCCGCCCTGCAATGCCGTTACCATTCTTTATTTAAATTATTTTCGCGGGTATTTGGCCAGGACGTGCCTAGCGTATTTTTTATCAGTATTAACTCGGCTGACCGTTTATGAATGGAATTTATTTAAATTGTAATATTTATTGCCGTTTTATTGGATATTGTTATAGCTGCGACAGGAAGTTTATTTAATCTATTAAAATATTTTAGTTAGTGGTTGTACCTTACCTATTCTACAGGGTGTAAACGGTCCCTTCACGAAGCCGTAAACCAAGCGTTCTGTATATCAAACTATTGTATCTCTACGCAAAAACTATTGCTGGGAAACGACTTTTCTTTTTGGGCTGAAAAATCACGTTTTACGGTAAAACTCAATGTAACGTACTCAGATCATTGTGCTGATGGATGTATTGAATAGTAAATGGGTCGTGGAGGTATTTAAAGTGAAGCTACAACCTTAAAAACAAGGACTTAAAAAAGAACTTCTGGAAATGTTGGAACTTTGACCTCCAATATCTCCGTAACTAGAAGGTTCCCAGGTATGGTCTAAAAAGAATCACAATGACGGAGAGAACAAGTGCGTTTCGGCTTCGTTAAGGGTCTATTTACACCCTTAGTTTACATTTCAAAAAGTGGTCTTTAAAAAGCTGTCGCCAAAAAAACACATTCCAACCCAACACTATTAAGTTTACAAAGGAGACAATTGAAGTAACAAGCAAATGACGGACAAGCAGATATTAAGCAACGTTGTAACGCTCAGTGGCACAATGGTAACACAATGGAACAACAGTAGCCACAAATCATCGCGGACAGTGAACATGTCTTAAGTATTTAGGATTTCACGGGTGAACTCAGCTTGTGTAAATAACTGTAAGACCCGGTAGACACCAAAGTGGAAACAAGTGGAGCGGGGAGCAGACGTGCAGGAGTCGACCAATAATAACTTAAAACCCTCCTAATGCCAGCCTTTTTTTTCGGATGGGAAATCTTCAAATGACGGACTCACGCTCTGGGCGGAGCGGAAGGGAATGTCAGACTTTTACTGAATAAAACCCATCCATGTTCCTTCTTAGCCCTTTGTGTTCCACCGCGGTATCTCTCATATTGTGAAATTTGTGGAAAAACAACATGGCCGGAGCTACACTGACCTGCAAAAATAAGTACTACACTTTTAAATTTCAATTTTTCCTAAACTATTGAAGTCAGATAATTAAAATAAAAAAAACGTTATAAAGCAATTTTTATCAGCTTTCTTTGAAACTATAGACCAAATTAAACTATTTTTCGAGACCTTTTTGTTTCGAAAGTATATCTTGTGTACTTTAAAAGTAATTGCAATTTTTCTTTTTTTTTTTTTTTAATGTATAATTTGATATTTAATAACGTAAGTAAATTATATACATACTACAACTAGAACTCTAAATAATTACAAAAATAAAAATTACAATTTTAAAAGTGTGATACTTATTTTTGCAGGCCAGTTTAGTTTCGATGTTGGCCACTTGTAAGTACAGTTAACCATGTTTCAACATTAGGTGTTTCTTTTAAATGTTATTTCACTAAAAATTAGTCTTTAGAGTACCTATACTTTAAAGACTTATTTTTAGTGAAATAACATAAAAGAAAAATAAACATAAAGCAAGCACAAAGCTATCAAAAAACACTTATCATGGCAAAGTCGAAGGCAATGACTCAATCATATGATTTCCCCAACTTTTAATTAGAATTAACTCCGCGTTCGACTGACCTATAATAATCAACCAACAAAACTGTCCAACTTCTATTTTAATTGCGTCGAAAGCGTTAATATTCAATAAACATGTTATCAGTGGCGGTTACTTAAAAAAAGACAACTCAATTATTTATTTGGAGACGATAACCCTCGTATCGTAGGAGCGGCAAGACAAAGCTGTGAGGTTACTGCTGTAAGGTTATTGAGGGCGACGAAACTTAAAGAGGTGCGGTTAACCCGAAACTTAAGATTGATTTTCTTCTAGAATGTCAGACCATCAGGAATCACTCAGCCACCAGACACAAATCCAGACTCCGTGAATCTGGATTTGTGCATGGTTGATGGGACTTAAACATAACCGTTGAAATAAATAAATACTTAATAATTAATAAAAAGTGATAAATAAAGTAGGTATTCTCTGCCTAATCCTTGTTTAGTCAGTTAGTCCCATCTCGGCACCCTTTTTTTTTCGGATGGGAAATCATCAAATGACTCCTCCCGCTCTGGGCGGAGCAGGAGGGAGTGTCAGACTTTTACTGACTAAAACCCATCCATGTTCCTTCATCGCCCTTTGTGTTCCGGGGCCACGGTATCTCTTTCGAATAGTCCCTCAGCCCGATAGTCTCGCAGCCCAATAGTCCCTGTCATTAAACATTGTTAAGCACCCAGTCATGAAAAGATGGATACACAGTATCAGTATAGTGAGTTAATCAACTTGATTATTTAGGGGATGTCATGTACCGTTATGTTTCACGTGGAAACGGTTCAACGTTAACATCCTCTTGAGTAGGTATAGAGCGCTGTTCGGTACTAGGTTAAGGACGGCTAGGTTGAGTGACGATCTTCGCAGGGTGGTCGGTTGCAGCAGGTGAAACCGAGTCTCGGGAATTTTTCTGCGCGATTGGTGAGGCTGGTGTAACGAAAACTTGAAACATTTATGAGAATTAACCTATTTGGTGCCTGGTTCGAGGTGGCGCATGAAAAGAGTACTTACCTGGAAAGATATGTGGAGGCCCTTACCCAGCAGTGGGACATACACGGCTATTAAAAAAGCACATTTACGGGAATCGTCAAGAAGTCAGTCAGTTTTAAAGTTGATGAAACTGGGCCACCGCTGCATAGCCATAAAAGTGACTCTTTAACAATATTACACAATTTATAAAGAGTATACACGTTAGAAACACCACCCTGCACTCCATAACTCAAGTAGCTGATGTTGGAGAAAAAACAGCCAGGGTGAAGTGGGAGTGAGCCGGCCACGTGGCACGGATGCACCCGGAGAGATGGGCAAAGATCATCACACACTGGACGCCTGAGGACGGACAGCGCAGTCGAGGTCGACCGCGGCGAAGGTGGCGTGACGTTTGTGAGGCTAACACGGCCTGAGACCGCACAGAATAGAGAGGTATGGCCTTTGCCCAGCGGTGGGACACCATGTAGGCTAGCTAAAAAAAATAAAGAGTACAAAGTAAACAATTAAAACAAAACAGTTTGTAACACAATCGCGATCTATTTTAGTAGTGTGAGCAACACTGTCACGGCTAAGGCAGCAAATTAATACAAGACTTTTATCATCTGACCCCGACCTCAGCTTGTTTTGTTCAGTATTAGTGGAACACGGCTTTATCGCCACTGTCGCCAGTTGCCTAATTATTATATTGAATTAACTGAACTATTTCCCTATTGATTTCGGCGGTGAACAGGGCTGTGCAATGCCATTTCATCATGGACCGACGAACTAGTGGACGTTGCGTAAACCGGGTTCCGGGTGGGAAGATCTTCTCCATAAAGATATTCGCTATGGAATCATCACCTTCCTGCCCTTGTCCCATTCTACTTGGGGTCGGTGCAACACGTTTTATTCTTTCATTTTCTCCTGTCAGACGTGACGTCATTATATATCGAAAGGCACTTGTTCTCCTCGTCATTGCGATATTTTTTTTGTTCTACACCATACGTGGGAACCTTCTAGTTACGGAGATATTGGGGGTCAAAGTTACAACTTTTTGACAACTTCTTTTTTAAATTACAAGTTTTTAATGTAAGTTTTTTAAACACCTCAACGACTTCCGTACTATTCAATCCATCCATCAGCACAATGTTTTGAGTGCGTTACATTGAGTTCTACCACAAAACATGATTTTTCACCCCAAAAAAAAAAAGTCGTTTCCCAGCAATAATTTTTGCGTAAAGTTACTTAGTTTGATGTACAGAATGCTTGGTTGACGGCTTCGTGATAAGGTTGTTTACATCCTGTATGTCCATACCAAAACAAACGACTTTACATAGCAGCTAGTCCTATTACAGGAATTCATGCAATGAAGTGATCCCACTGAACTGATGATGAGTATGAAAGGGCATTCCGCATGCAGCAGGCCGGTAAAACCCCTTAAAAAAAACATGACGTGTAATGCGAAGAGAAAGATATTTTAGTAGCATCATTTCATATTCAAAAAACTTAAACTCCTTTCTTGGTATACTTTCCAGTTTTCGAAAAGTAGCTACTACCCACTTAGTACCAAAGTACCTACATACAATAAAAAATGAAAAAAGTAACTGCCGAATAAGCTACCGAAATGTTTATTGTCAAATCGAATTAATGTCACATCCCTAATTGTTATAATTTATCGACTTGGTGATATTTATTTGTCATTGTCATGGACACTGGGTGTTTTGTATTTTATATATTTTAAGGAAAATAATAAATGAACTAACAAGAGGAGTTTAGTAAAAGAAATATCGGGTTGTATCACTTTTAAGGTAGGTAGGTAAAATTTTGAGTCTTTTTCTTTTACGATATTTCGATACACAAGCGAGGAAAGAGTACTAAGACGACTCGAAGATTTAACGAACGTTCGTTTGATTTCACTACTCGCTATCCTCTAGTAGCCGCTAAGCAGTGGTACATTAATGCTAAAATGGCTGTAAAAGTACAAAGCCAAAAGGCACTTATTCTCCCCGTCATCGCGTCATTGCGATATTTTTTTGTTCCAGCTAGACCATACCTATTATAGATAATATTGGGGGTCAAAATCCCACCATTTCACAAGTTTTTTTATTTAAACACTAGTTTTTAATTTTGTAACTTTCGACCCCCGTACTATTCAATGCATCCATCAGAACAATGTTTTGAGTGCGCCACATTGAGTCCTACCGTACAACGTGATTTTTCACCCCAAATAAAAAGTCGTTTCACAGCAAAATTAGTTACTAAATTTGTTGTACAGAATGCTTAGTTGACGGCTTCGTGAAGGGTCTGTTTACACCCTGTATGGTAATGGCATTCGTTGAGTAACATAAAATCTACGGTTTAAGAATACTTAAATGTTTTAATGAAAATAGCTAAGTATTAAACTTGAGAAGTGCTATAATACAAATGCGTCACGTGTGGCACAAACAAATAAATCTTTCTTTTTTTCACATACTTACATAGTTTCAAAGACGACGATGCAAGGTAGTAACTATAAGCATACATCAGGAGAGAAGCAATACAACTTCAGTTCGGTAACGTACAACGGTGTACAATAATTCAGGAAATTGCCGAAATGTACCGGCGGAATGGGCCATAAAGATGACATATGGCCAAGAAATATACCAATAGTTTTATCGTATTATGGCACCGTTTCTACTTTATTCGTAACACAACTAAATCATATAAACTGCTATAGGATTGTTGCTTTCTTTCATGTTTCTGACAAAACGTCCAATTATTTACAGTTTTTCTGGATTTTGTTCTAGTGATTTTATTATTGTTTGTTTAGGACTCAGACGAAATAAAAAGTTAAGACGGAACTCTGCGAACAGAGAAGTGAGGCCGGCTTCGTAAACATGTTGTGCATTTATTGAAGCATAGTTTAATTGTAGTTTGATGTAAATGTGTGCGTCTGAGCGTGTATGAACAGAGCGAGACGTAATTTGCGCTGGCCTCACTTTATTGTTCGCAGCGCTATGTCTTGGTTTTTTACTTGGTCTGAGGTTTAAGAGTGTAATTATATTCCTTAACTACTGTATAAACAAGTCAAAGTGATTGCTTGGGTAAAACTCATTATTAAAGATATGATTTTTATTCTGTAGTTTAGTAAATTAGTAATTGTTTGAAGTTCATCATTCAACAAAAGTTATGATTCATACCTTTGCTTCCTTGACGGTTCTTCGGACTTTAGCTCCTGTTTGACACCATTTATTGTTATGTACTAAGTAGTAACAAAAAGTTTGTGACAATGCTGTATAAAGTCGCAGAAAATACAAATGCTTTAAAAGCTATTGCCATTATTGTAGACACTCTGATGTAAATTACATGTTGGCAATAACCACTGCACTGACATACATGTCAACGATTTTTTATTGTCTAAGCACATTAGTCGCTAGGTGCAAATATCGAATATAAACAAGAGCGCCTCGAATGTGTTGTGCAACTTAGTTTATAATTCTGCTGACGTAAATACTTTTCCGTAAACAATATGTGTTTTGTTCTAAGTTAAGGCGACTATAGGAGCTAAATTAGCAACTCTATTTGTGGTGGTTCAAACTTCGTTTGAAATTCTGTTAGAATAAAGTTCTAATCAGCTTACACTACAAAGTGGTTGTTACGTCGGTCACAGCAGGCCGAATAGTGCGAAATGAGTGGTTTTTTGTGATTTACAAAAAATCTATTGATTGGACTAAAAGAATGTTGCTTGTAGAATTATTTGCCAAAAAATCAGAATGATCGCATGTATTTGAGCATGGTTTTTACTCGTTAAAAGAAATTTTTAGAGATAAGTTCGTGATTTTTTTATCGAGTAAAATTAATTGTATTATGTTTTCAAAACACTATCATACTAGCATATATCCTGAAGAATATCATATATTTTTCTGGTTTTGTTTATTGCAGTGAATCATATGGTTTTTTTGCATTATAAAACTCGCGTTTAGCTCCTGTAGTCCCCTTAATAGAGTTTAAGTTAATCAAAATAAGTTTGTCATTATGTAAGTACCTAATGTTAAGTATTAAAAACAAAAAAACTACTGTTATAGTTGCTAATTGTTGATTAACGGTTTTAAATAAGCATTGTTAGAGCTCCTGCAGCCTGTGTTACAGGATTATCCTAGTACAGGCATCTAACATTAACCTAATTTTTAGTTTTTAGATTCATATTGTATTTCCCTTCTGGGATTCTGATTAAAGATTTATTATTATTTAATTATAGAAGAACTAAAAAAGAGACTGGATCTGTTCGGTGTGTCTGAGGCCGCGTCCCCACTTTGTCATGACGACAGATAAAATCGTATAGTTTTAAGTGCATTTGCGTATTATTTGCTTGCTGGCTTGTGTATTTAAATGGAGGTGTTCACATAGATGACGACGCGATTACTGTCCTCCACGACTTTTGCCAACTATAAACCAACGATAAATTAAATAAATAAATATCGCTGGACATTACACACAGCGCCATCTAGCGCCACACTAAGCAACGAGGCTTGTGTCGTGGACGCCAGATAGTTGATATACTACATAGATACTTTTTTTTTTAATACATACTTATTATACATATAAACATCCATGACTCCGAAACAAATGTCCATGCTCATCACACAAACATTTGCTCCTACCGGGATTCGAACCCGGGACCCAACGAACGTAAGGCAGCCTCACTACCGCTACGCCATTCGGGTCGTCAAATTAATCGTCACGACATAGTGGGAACAGGGCCTTATCCGAATATACTGAGATGAAACACCGAACCAAACTTGGAGGTCATTGTCTCTTAAAAAGCCCAGACATAAACTTTCTCAAGTCATATGAGGATTACGCAGATTAGTGTTGGAGATGGTCTTTAGAAGAAAGTACCACACAGATTTGATTTGATCAGTCAGTGCACGCATCGTGTAGCTCGACGCATGACTCAAGGCGAAACAAACAAAAAAAAACGTTAATAAACCACTGATCTTTAAACAGTAACAATTGAATCTCCCTGTTTACACTGTAACACGACTACACGAGCACAGTCGCACAAAACGCATGTATCATGGGCCGTCCTGTTCACTGGGGACACATAACTTAAAACGAACGCGTCGGATCAAAAAGCCCGCGGGCCGATGTATACAATTGTACATGCCGTTCGATTTATGCCACTGTAGGGCTAGGGAAACAGCGGGAAATTGACCAACTGAAGCAAAATAACATAACATGATAGTACTACGCATATTTTGCCCTGAAGGGTTTAAATAAACCAAATGAATTTTTGTTTAAATAAACGAGTTAAATAAACCAAAAAGTAACCATCATAGACTAAGCCAGAAAGTGAAAGAAAAAGTAACTGACAGTTTGACAACTCTGGCATACGTGTCATAACATTAAAAAATATGAAAATTAATGATGTATTTCAGATATTATAAAAAAAAACCGAATCGTTTTAGAGCGATTCGCAGAATGCTAATGCAAAACCAATAAAAGGGTATAATACAGAAAGAACATTAATGGATGACAAGTGTAAGTATAAAGTGTCTATAGTACGTAGATACTATAAGGTTCATCATCTTCCAGCCTTTGTTCCATTCCACTTGGGGCCTGCGCAACACGTTTTCTTCTTTCATTCGCCCCTGTCAGACGTCACGGCATCATTTACTCCTTTCTCTTTCATATCATTCCTCACACAATCCATCCACATTTTATTTGGCCTTCCTCTCCCTCTCCCTCTCCATCCGTTATCATTCATGTCCATCACATGCGTTTTGCCCCGAAGGGTTAGGCACCACATTTCGTCTGCAACTGCGGTGTAATGCAGCTCGCTTAAAACTTCGCGACCCAAAGGTCGTTAGCGCCGTGGAATACTCACTCACTGACGCGTTTTGGCCAACACATCAATTCGTTACGTTACGGTCGGGTTTTCTGACATGGTACCACGTGTATAGAACTGATTTTAAAGACGTTTTCACGTCAAAAGCAACGAAAGACGAGAGAGAGGGGAGAAAATAAGACTTTATCCAGTCTTCTCTCGTCGCCGTGTGTGCTTATTGTTCTCTGCCAAGCAGTGGAACGATACGCACACGCGGCGACACATCAAACGGGGAAAAGAAGTGCCTTACGGCCACGTGAAGGGTATTTTAATACCCTTTACGAGTATATGAGAAGTTTAATATACCTTCTATTATGGCAGAAGGTGGAAACATTACTTAAATAATATGTAGGTGAGCATCATAAGTTAATCCCAACCGCCGACTGACTAGTAAAACCGCAAAATTAAAACCAGGAAACTGTTCGTGTCCTTTTGACATCTCGAACATAAAATCTGGGAAATGAGATCTTTCAAAACTATATTATGTTAAAAGGAGTCTCTGCGGTGGGGCGTCAAAAACAGCTGCATAAATCTTGGGATAGTTCAGAATTATACAGTATGGCCACTTTAAGCGTGCAGTTCAAGGTGGCGTTGCTTGTCAGGAAAATTTACATCGATATGTCAAACTTGGTGTACCTTTATTTTAGTTCTGTGTTTTCCCGCCTGCACGGATAAGTTGGTTCAAGTGTATAAGGCAAAAGTTATTAGCCTTTCGACGTGTTATGTCTGTATTCAGACTGAGAGACGAATGCCTAAATATTATTGCTCTGTTGGAATTTAAACTCTCAATGCCCGAGTGAAGCTTTTAAAGTCCAACTGTGTGCAGTTTTACGTGTCGTTAGTGAAAAGGGTCATTATTATGTTATAACTTGAGAGTTTTGTCGTAAAATTTCTGTCTTTTGTAGGATACAAGTTACTTAGTGCTAGTTAGAAGGGCCGCAACTATTGACTGCCGAATTAATGGAGTCGTTAACATTGAGAGGTAACATTGTACATAAGAGGGGAATCCATCGGCGTCGAGTCGACGTTGAAGTACCTAGGACTCGTCCTCGACAGCCGGTGGAACTTCGTGGAGCATTTCCGACGTTTGGCCCCCAAACTGGAACGGACTGGGGCTGCCTTCAGGCGGCTCCTGCCTCCTTGCCGGATTGCCGCCATGGGATCCGGTGGCGAAAGTCCTCGCGCGCCTGGACGATCGGCGCGCAGAGGCTCCACGCCGGCGCTACGCGGCAAACCTCCGGCGTGATCTCATTTAGAGAGCGACTATCGCAACCCCGTGCAGGGCACACCACAATTATAGTGGCGATAAGTCCCCCTCTTTGTGGAGTTGCTTGAGAGCCGCCACGGCGCCCTCACCTTCCGCCTGACGCAGGTCCTCACCGGACACGGTTGTTTCGGGAGGTTCCTGCACCGAATCGGGCGGGAGGAAACTCCCGGGTGTCACTGTGAGGATCAATCGGAGGACATGGTGGAGGACATGGTGGAGCACACGGTGGAGGTCTGCCCCGCGTGGGCGGAGCACCGCCGTGTCCTCGTAGCGGCGATCGGCGGCGGCGACTTCTCGCGTCCGGCCCTGGTTCAATCCATGGTCCAGAGCGAGACGGAATAGGACGCCATCACCTCCTTCTACGAAGCAGTCATGCTAGCGAAGGAGATGGCGGAACGTGAGAGGGAGAGAACCTCACGTCCCAGCCGCCGCGGGAGACACACCGGGCGTTGGGGGCCACCGTAGGCGCGGGCCTGTGGAGGGTGAACTATGGGCTAGCTCGCCGTCCATCCGTCTTATGACGCCGTCGACGGCGCGTTCGTGTTCCACGCGCGCCTCAAAGAGATGTCAGCAGAAAGGAAAGGGTCCCCAAGGGCCGATGCCTGCCGGGGCTGCGGGACTGATCGAAAGAGATACCGTGGCCCCGAAACACAAAGGGCGATGAAGGAACATGGATGGGTTTTAGTCAGTAAAAGTCTGACACTCCTTCCCGCTCCGCCCAGAGCGGGAGGAGTCATTTGATGATTTACCATCCGAAAAAAAAAACAACAGTGGATGTCTTTCGGCTGAAATGTTGATGATGATGATGATTCAAGTACTAGCACTCCGCCCCAGCTTCGCACGGGTAGCAGTATTTTATTTTTATTTATTTTTAATATCTAAAAAACTTAATCTATTACAGTAATGTGTAGACAGAGGACTTGTAGAGAATGCATACTTAAGGGTTGAACTTCGTTTAGCAGCATGGAATCGCACTTATCAAGGCTCTTATAATTTTCTGTCGCATAAGGCACGATTCCATTAGGCAAAAAAAATGCTGTTCCATACAATTTAACGGCGTGGCAGCAGATTAGTTTTACTATTTAACTGTAATAAATGTAAAGCTACCTCGACGAGCACAAAGGAGCTCGCCGCTAAATAATAACAACCGCTCGGGCGTGCTTGCCTACCCGGCTGTTATTTGTAGATCTTTGACAGTCGTTACAGACACTGTTTTAAGCTTTTACGGTTTAAAACTAAACTTATAATTATTGTCACTAGCGGGATATCTTCCGTGATTATTATTATGTCCGTGTGTGTCGTGTCCGTTCGGTGTTGCTCCGTTTTTTTTATATCATGAGTTCAAAACAAATAATAATCACGGAAGATATCCCGTAAGTGACAATATAAGTTTAGTCGTTACAGGTTTTCAGTGGCTCGAAAATCTGACAACCAGAGTCCTACCTAGTACTAACTGGATTGTGGAGGATACTGGTATTCAGCTGCAGCCGGTTAGACTGCAAGATAACTGAATGACGATTTGTGTAAGGCTACCTAAAAAAAATCGTTTTCCAGCAATAATGTTTGCGTAGGGTTACTTAGTTGGTTGTACAGAGTGCTTGGTTGACGGCTTCGTGTAGAGTCCGTTTACACCCTGTATAATGTCCCGCTAGCGACACGAAGAAGTAGACGACTGTAATATGCCTTTTCGCTTCTCATGCTCTAAAAGTACGCCAATATAACCCTACGAAGCGGGACTAAAGTGACCACTTTAGTCTCTAGCGAGTGAAAAGTAATTAGTTTTTTAATTTCCGTAATGTGACATAGACAAACTCAAACAGCCAGTAAATATACTATTATCTGTGGAATGTGGACCATCTTCATTGCGAAAATGTTGAGAGTTTTAGTTCCATGGTTTTTCCGCAAAGAAGGTCGCGCCATGTGTTTTAAATTGTTAATCTCTGACTGGTTTAGAAGAAAAAGCTGACCGTGATAATTTCAGAATGTTTGTCGAGTGTAAATTTATTCGGTTTTATAAATTTATTAAGAATGTCCAGTGACAGTAAAGAGTTTGACGTCGAGCAAAGAGCAAAAGACATAATAGATAATCTTTTGCCGCCAAAATGGCGGAAAATTTTACTAAAAAATTTTCCACCTTCCTTGCGGAAAAACGATGGAACTAAAACTCTCAACATTTTCGCAATGAAGATGGTCCACACTCCACAGATAATAGTAGTATATTACCTGGCTGTTTGAGTTTGTCTATGTCACATGAAGGAAATAAAAAAAACTAATTACTTTTTACTCCCTAGGGACTAAAGTGGTCACTTTAGTCCCGCTTCGTAGGGCTATATTGGCGTACTTTTAGAGCATGAGAAGTGAAAAATGTTTTGTACTAAATTGACTATTTTTCTCGCACTCAAAGTGAAAAGTACAGTTTGCACCTCGAGACTAAACGCCAACTTAATATACCCTCGGTTTCCCCTCGCATTATTGAAAATAAAATATCTGTTTGCATCATTATCATCATCCAGACATTAGACGTTCAAAGTTCACCCATCGGCTTTGCCAAACATGAAGATGGACCCGTGCGGCTGTAATTATTATGTCAAAAGTTATTGCCTAGAAACAAGATCTTTAACAAACTCACACTAAATACCTCGAGTAGTTGCGTTTATAGTAGATAACATTATCATCAGGAGCGGATGCAGCGGTCCGAATGGATCTCTGTTCCGATAACCTCTTGCGCGATGTCGAATACGAAATTATGATAAGTTGGCAGTAACCAACAGCTCCTTTGACATCACTGCGCCCGCACTACGCTGTGTTACGCACGAGTGCACCAAGATATATAGGGATTTATTTATAATCGCTGGTTAAAGTTAAATAACGTGTAAACGTAAAATATAATTTCAAAATCAAAAATCCGACTGCAAATTTTATTGTATTATTCCTAATTAAATTCAAACATACAATTTATATGTGTTTTTATAATCTCCTTTTAATTTCCTTTATTTTGATAGGTTTGGTTATTTTTTTTATTTAACTTACGTCAATAATCCACCATTTTGTTTTTTTTTTCAAACACCTATCTAAGGACACTTGGGCTTTTAAGACGAATATAACGATACCTTTGTTGTGGAGGTCAGATAGGCAGTCGCTCCATGTATAGTCTGGAAGCCGACCCCAACATAGTTAGAAAAAGGCCAGGCAGATGAGATGATGATAACGACCTACCTTAACTGTTAAAATCCATCCAGCCGTTTGGAAGATGCGAGGTTAAAACGAAAACAAACATACAAGATATGCGCGAAAAATATAACCCCGCCTTAGCAGTCGGGTAAAAAAAATGTGACTAAGGCAGAAGCGCCAGGTCCAGGTACAGAATTCCAAAAACCTGAACAGTCTCGTAGTTTCCTTGTTTTAATTTAAACCCCCTTTCTAGAAATGAGTCACATTTACTTACCATAAAGACTAAAATGAAACTAAACACCAAACTACACTTAACGTAGTTCCTCTACCTAATAATAAACGGCTGTAGCCCGCGAAATTCAAACCCGCGAATTGCTTAGGTTTTTTGTAATTTGTATGTCTGTATCAGGTTGTATATTGATTAAAATATGATTCGCGATCGTAACAAATATGGTTTAACACAGTTATAATCATTAAAATCATCAATACCAGCTACTAAGTTCATTTAATCCCATTCAACACCTGACAACGTACTTATATGCAAAATTTTAGGATGATCGGTTCAGTGGTTTAGGTGTGAGAAGGTAACAAACAAACTTACGTTCGTATTCATAATATTAGTAAGGATAAGGAAGTAATGATTGATCAATGTTTCTGCGTCACATTTTATTATCTGTGCCGTCGTGGCACTAATCTATATTTTCTGTATAATCTGTGCAAGCGCACTCTGGCAACACTCTCTCACCGACGCCCTTCGCTTCGACATGCCCACAACGGCTATCTGTAACCCACCTCATAGAAATACAGCCGTTTTTTATATCAGCAAGTAGTTTTACTTCAGACTTCAATATTCAAGCCCACCAGCAGCACAACTGGAGCTTGATACTCAACAATCAAGGATTTAAGATTCATATTCATTGTAGTGGTAGTGAGACAGTACCTAGCTGTTAAAAACCAAAAAAATAAAAAAATAATGTCTAAGTACCTCACTCTCACACCCACCCATCCCGACAAATTTAATTGGACAATAAAACAGCACTGGTAATGATTTGTGCATCGCATCGATAACACCGTGTTAATTATTATTCATGCTCATTGAATCACAGCTGTGTGTTATCTCGTCCATTCAGTTGTTCATTCACTGCGACCTAAATAATGTGCGATCGCGTAAACAATCTCTTGAGATTAGATGCTGCGTGATGGATGGGGTTTTGAGGAGAATACGGAAGCGGTGACCTGATAATTAGGAGTTAAAACTAGTGTTAAGGGTCACCAGACATTGATAGATATTATGTTGGTACTTCAGTAAGTTTTTGTATGTATGTGACCGTGACCGCAGACGTGGCCGTATTTTGCGATCATTCTCAGAAGATCCATTGGCCAGATCCATGATGGATCTAGTGAGAATTGTTTTTCTCATTGGATCCTGATTTCAAGATATGGATCTACTGAGAATTATCACTCTCAGAAGATCCATTGGCCAGATCCATGATGGATCTAATGAGTTTTTTTTTTTTAAATATTATCCTAAGCTAAAAGAAGAAATGATATTTTAAGTTGGTAAAACATATTTTATGTTGTTATAAATAAATTTCAGGGCTGACCATTGAACTTGGCACCCATTTAGATCTCAGATTCCCTCATCTCCTCATTCATTGCCTCATCTTCCCTTTTGGTTCTCAAAGACTTTTTTCCACCATTACAGGAGTCAGGATGTAATTTGTTGAAATTAGTGATATTCACTTGTCTTATTGATATTTATTTGTTTTTGTAACATTCATTTTTTTCACATCAAAAATTCTCATTAGATCCATTTAACTTATTTTTTTATATAAATAGATCTAATCAGAAAATCAATTCTCACTATATCCGTCATGGATCTGGCCAATGGATCTTCTGAGAATGATCGGTATTTTGTACGACCCAGTTTGCCCTTAGGCCAAACGGATTTTCAGCTTCCTAATGTGTGCTGAACCCGTCTTGTAGGATGGTAATAAGGTAGTTTGACTATATTAAAAGCACGGTTGTTTACACCCTGTATATGAAATGTATGAAAAATATATTTAAACATCGCACCCAATTAATATTGAGTGCCAAGCATGGCGTAGCAAATAAGCAAAAAGAAAAAACCTTATTTCAACAAATGAAAAGTTGATTATAAAAAAAATAACCAGTATATTTTCATTACCAGCCGCTCGAAGTGTTAAATAATGAAATAATTACATTCTATAAGGCAGTTAACAACGCGATGCCCTTTATGAGAAAAAAGTCACCGATGCTATTAATAAACACCGAAATATTACTTCATTTCGTTTTCAAAATAAATGTAAAAAGACGATTTTTTATTTATCGAACGTTATTTGCTATTGAAAATAAAGGAGAGAGCATGACGAAAACATTATGAGTGTAAAAGAGATGGGAGAAAGAAACGCGTTAAAAAATATCGGGAACAACTGAAAACGATCAAGGAGCGGTGTCAAACATTTGTAATGGAAAAAGATGGGGATATACATTAAGCTGTTGTTAGAAAAGGATAAGTGAAGTGAAATATGTGTGTGGAGGAAATTTGCATTTTATCTTTATAAATCTTGTTGTTAATTGAGAGGAGTGTAAATGTTTTGCGTACACGTGTTAATTAAGCATTGATTAATGAAGACCTGCTACTGGACAGTATTATATGGATAAAATAAAAGTGACCTTTTATTTAATCGATGTAATCTTATGAAATATCGAACAGAGGGTAAATTAAAAATAAGTTGCGAAATAGGCAATAACAATGCTATTAAATTCCTTCCTTACATTCGTTATTGTCAGACCTATTTCTGTAAAATTGAGCGTATTAAATGTCACCGTAGCTCAATTTATTATTGTAATACCAACACACGTTTACCAATTTATTTTTCGATATTTTCATGATTGCTTTCTCTTTTTTTTGTCGCCTTCTTTACGATAAAATTTCACAGTTAATGAAAGAAATATTTTTTTTTGTCACGGAGACATAATGCTAGGAGAGATTTTAAAATAAAAATAGTATTGCAACTTCTCGAATCGTTGCCGCGTTGGTGAATTTTCCTTTATGGATTTCATTAATTATCATAAGTTATTACAAAAATCTGTGAAACGATCTTTAGGTATTTTAAACAGTAGGTCTTTTGACAGTAGTTAAATTGGAAATAGTTAGAATACCCAGTTAGATAATATAATACGTAACCAAAATTAAGAGGGCAGGTCAAACAAATTCCTGCCGGGGCTGCGGGACTATTCGAAAGAGATACCGTGACCCCGGAACACAAAGGGCGATGAAGGAACATGGATGGGTTTTAGTCAGTAAAAGTCTGACACTCCCTCCTGCTCCGCCCAGAGCGGGAGGAGTCATTTGATGATTATCTATCCGAAAAAAAAAAGGACGAACAAATTAGAATTCCTCTTATAAGTACAATACTACTGTTATAATGCGTATTTGGTGTAGTGGTCGCATACGCGGCTGCTAAGCAACAAATACGCGGTGCAATTCCCGGGTAGAGCAAAATTTATTGGGATTTTTCTATCACGATTTTTTTCAGTTTTGGCCATGGAGTAGTAGAACTGTGTCCGTTTGATGGTAATAGGCTCGCCCCCTTTTGAGACTTAAATATTAATGGATAATGTGAGTGTACTACTAGGATAAACGGCGCGTTCCAAACTATGAAAGTTGAAATGCGACTACATACATCGACAGTTGAAATACGAAACAGATGTCGTGCATGCATACGAAATAGAGGAGGTCAATTTGATCAAGATTTGTAACTTTTTTTTTAACTAGCCTATTGTATCCCACTGCTGGGCACAGGCCTCCCCCATTTCTTTCCATATCTCCCGGTGTTTTGCCTCCTTTCTTAAAACTTTAGTTTAATAAAAAACATAATAACCTTAGTAAGTCTTTTCCTAACCCTGACTCTCCCAACTAGTATTTTGACTAAATAGTGAATAATTTCTATAATATGTAGCATACCGTTAGAAAAGGTATCAACTAAAGAACTTTTTAAAATAAAGCTAAGTTCAAACAGGCTTTTAGTTTTTTTTTATAATGAATTTAGAAGTTGTAAAATTTCATACATTAAATAAAAAAATAAACTTTGGAAGCTTGTAAGGAATTTTCTTGAAACCAGTTGTATCAAACAAAGATGTATTTCGATTTAAAATACTTTTGGAAATACAACAAAATTTATTTTGTGCCACTACACCCACAAACAAAAAAGTTATTTCGAATTAAAGGAAACATTTTGGGTCTTTTTTTCATTTACAAAAAAAAATCATATGTAACCAACTGTGACATTTGGGACAAAGGGTGTATGTATGGATAGAACCTAGCTAATGACCTCCCAAATGCCTGGAAAAATTGTGTCGGTCCATAAGCCAAACACCCTGTATAATAACACAAACATCACAGACAATAAATCATATTCAAACACATTTAATTAAAATTTCTTATCAATACATACGATCCGTCGATAATCAAAACTTCCGATGCTCCAATACTTGCGACCTCAAAACTCTTTTACAAAAACCCAACCATAGCGTGTACAAAATAGGGTCTTATTCACTTTGCAGCCGGTAATGCACTATCAAGAAGTTTGCAGCTTCCGTTCCATTGACTTACAGACCCTTAACAATATGTTTAACTAATAGTGTGTATTGATAAACGAACGGTTTGTTTGGGTCAGCAATCGCGCCTACATTTAATTTTATTTATTGCCGCAAAATTATTGCTTCATTGATGCTTGAAATGTTGTTTTGTGGAGATGCTGAATATTACATAATGAATTTGGTTTATGAATGAATTGTACAGGCCTACTTGTGTTCATAAGTACGTAGTTAAGGCGACTATAGGAGCTAAACGCGAGTTTTATAATGCAAAAAAGCACATGATTCACTGCAATAAACAAAACCAGAAAAATATATGATATTCTTCAGGATATATGCTAGTATGATAGTGTTTTGAAAACATAATACAACTAATTTGACTCCATAGAAAAAAATCACGAACTTATCTCTAAAAATTTCTTTCAACGAGTAAAAACCATACTAAAATACATGCGATCATTCTGATTTTTTGGCAAATAATTCTACAAGCAACATATTAGCATGATAGTGTTTTATTTATTTAGTCCAATCTATAGATTTTATGTAAATCGCAAAAAACCCTCATTTTGCACTATTCGGCCCGCAGTGACTGACGTAACAACCACTCTGTAGTGCAAGCTGATTAGAACTTTATTCTAACAGAATTTCAAACGAAGTTTTAACCACCACAAATATAGTTGCTAATTTAGCTTCTGTAGTCGTCTTAATAAATAATAATAAATGAATAAATTATTTATTTCACCAAAAGCTATCACAGTTCAAGAACAAAAGACAAAGAGCATAATATAGGGCTTATAACTAGGTCACAATAATTATAATTCCCTTACTCTTAAACAGGTGTATGTAAACTTATATTTTCAGTTACGAGATATCTTCCGGTTCCGGTTTTTTAGGTGTGTGTGTGTCTTAAGATTCAGTTACATTTAGTTGTGCTTTATTTTAGGTTAGCATGTGTGTGTAAATATGTGGCCTTCGATGGCGGCACTAAGATACTCATACGGTCTGTTTGACTGTCTTGTCTAGTTATTTAGTTCATCATCATCAGCCTATTAATGTTCCCACTGCTGGGACACAGGCCTGTTCTCTAAGAGAGGGAATGGGCTAAGTATAATCCACCACGCGGGGTCAGTGCGAATTGGTCCTAGAACCAAAAAATTCGAAGACATGTGACATCTCACATGTCTTCGAATTTTTTGGTTCTAGGACATACCGGTTTCCTAACGATGTTTTCCTTCACCGTTTTGAGAGCAGTGGTGATGAAATAAATTCATGCTCTCTAGTTATTTAGTAACATTAAGGAAAACTTTTTACTATCGTCTCCTTTGTTAGAAAGGAACGAAGGACCTGAAAACGGTAAAGGAAAGTTTTTTTAAACATTGCTCTACATTTCTCCTATATCGTGGGTGCATTTTACAAACATAAACAGCCAGACGGAAGGGCCGGGCGGGAATCCGTTGGATGCGAGTCGCACGGGACCGGTCAATGTGGCGACACTTGGGGGAGGCCTATGTCCAGCAGTGGACGTCCTTCGGCTGAAATGATGATGATGATGAACAGCCAGACCCTGAACAACTACCTGTAGGCCATTCAAGTATTTGTTGCGTGGAGGAATAGAATCCGCGACACGCAACGCAGCAGTCAATCGCTCAGTCACTGCGCCAACCGTGTCGTCGACCTTAAGAAATCGAAGACACGAGACACTACCCAACACCGTGCCCGCTCGCTCGAACCCAGACTCACAAGTCGCCGTCGGCCGTTATAACTCACAATTTCCTGCCCTTATCCCAATATATTTGGGGTCGGCGCAGCATGTCTTCTTCTTCCATACTTCTCTATTACTCGTCAAGTCGTCACCTCAGCAGTCACCTCCCTTCTTGCCATATCGTCCTTCACACAATCCATCTATCGTTTCTTTGATCTTTCTCTACTCTTATAGTCATCTACAGTTATCCTCAAAATTTTCGTCACTATGGAGTGACGAAAATTCATCACATTCTCCTTCTCTTCTTCTCTTTTTTCATTCTCATTACTCCGCATCACATATCCATTCCACGATACGACGATGGAGGGCCGCCCGGCCGTTATAACTGGGCGACCAATACAGCTTTTGCTTATGTTTGCATGATTATCATACAATTTAGGTTTCTATGACAAATATTTCTTCTTCTTCTTGTCGTATCAATGTTCCTTCCGTTATAGGGTCCAGTAAGTGGCCACATTTATTGCAGCAGCAGTGGCTCTATACAGGTCGTCAAGTGTGCAAGTAGACGGACACCTGGGACACTCCAGCAGGTAGTTCATAGTTTGATCAGGCCCCTTATTCACAACGCTTCGATTCGATTTTCGATTCGGAAAGTCGTATGTCTATCTTTTTCTGACATTACGAAATCGAGAGAGATAGACATACGACTTTCCGAATCGAAAATCGGATCGAAGCGTTGTGAATAGCTATGCAGGAGCCCCGCACTCGTACTCGGTGTTGGAGGAACCAATAATACCCCATTTTACCAGATTGTGTTTGCAGCGGCCTAATTGGGTACGCAATCGATTCAGAGCTTTCCAAATAAGCCACTGTAGTTCACTGCCGGGAGCCAGGTTATTACATCTTACAAATTAATTCTTACATCTTCCCAAGCTAAACTACAAATCATTATACATTAATTTACTCGCCACACATTCGTTTTTATTTCCCTTATCCTTACTAATGGCAGCCTCTAACTTGCTCTCGTCTCCCTTGGAATGACAAAGGAATGCTAGCATCCAATCTAACAGAACGCCTCATTCGATACGGACCAAATAAGTTCTGAATCAATTTGTAGAATTGGGAGAAGACGTCGTCTTTTTGTGGTGGTAGTGTCACCATGGGTTTTGGTTTCAGGTAGTTAAGTCTATCCTAGATTATAGAGTGAATTTGGGGCATTTCGTTCAAAAATTAAATGGAAGAATATCTGCAAATGCTTTTTAAATTTGTCTGTGAAAGTTGTGCTTAGACACAAACCGTCATCATCTTGTGGTGATTTTATTTCCGTGTGCTTATCGTAATCTTTAAAGTTTTAACTGTTTTTTTTTTCTTTTCTATCTCTACATTGTGCTCACATATAGAAGCAACAATATTGTACTCAGGAATAGTCCTGGCCCATTCTACTCCATGAGATCTACATTTTCGAATGGGCAAATACAGTCCATTCACAGTTATTCTGCCTGTGGCTGGACTTTAAGTAGCTTATTTTTGACAATGCATGAGTGCTATTTGAAATAAATGCTTTGCGTTTGAGTTTGAACCTACATATATGCAAAAAGTTATGGTTTGTACTCTTTACTCTATTGTAGCATTTTTTTTATTAAATACTGTTCGGTTTTAATAAATCAAATTCAATACTTTTAGTCTAATATTATTCTTATAATAAAATTATTGTTTCAACAAGGTTGCTGGCTGTTCATGAAATTATCTTAGATTCACTACATCGAGACTAAAAAAAAACATAATTCTTAATAACATTTCCAGAATATTTTCATCGACCTATTTAAATATTTATATGATTTAATAGGCTGACACCAAAAATAACCAAACCTAGTTAACTAATAAAAAAAACCGGCCAAGTGCGAGTCTGAATAGTACATAAAGGGTTCCGTAACACCAAATAATAATTATATATATATTTTTTTTATCTGTGGAGACACTCCCCACAGTTATATGTAACGTAGATTTTTTTTCAAACCTCACTTACATAGGTCATTCGCGTCCAGTCGCTTCATTTTTTTTTCATAGTTATACTCTCTCTGTTGTGTAGCGATTTAATCTTACTTTCCAAACTTCAACTGTGTAGTGCCAACAGTCTCAAAATAAAATGGCTGTGACATAAGGACGGACAGGACCACTCTATAAGGGTTCCGTTTTTTCCTTTTGGCCACAGAACCCTAAAAAAACACAAATTACTGTCCCAATTTATAAATCGCTCTATTAATCAACAAAATCCAACGCAGGTGTGAAGTTCACTTAAGGCCGCGTATACATGGTGTTCCTACAATCCAGGACGTCGGCTACCCCATGCAGAGCGCAGGATCAGTCGCGACGGGACACCGACTCTTGCGCACATTAATTAATAGTTTTCAACACAACAATCCGACACCGCCGCCGCCGCGCCGTGCTAAATACATGGAATTGATATTATACCCCTCGGGGAGTCTGTAACTGCCTTAATTGTACACCAATGATTATATTTTTTTTACATTAATTTAATTTTTTTTATTGACATTTTTGTAATGATGAGTAAAGTTGTTTGTTGTTATTTTGTGCTACTGGAATTTCCTTGGTCTAAATTAGTAAATAACGAAATGTCTTTAGCCAAAAACACAAATTTAGCTTTCAAAGAAAGGGCCATTTTGTGCGAAGTTGTGTTCGGTATATTGTTTCATTTGACTCTTTTCAGGTTCAGTGTATTTTATAGTCAATAAAAGCTTGACGGTTTTACAATCCACTTTCCAAGTCGAATATGGTTATGTCGAACTACCTACCTATCTATGTACTCCCTCTACTTAAATCATGATCTGTCGAATGACCAATTTGGTCGAGACGCCATTGTTTAACTATTGTGTCTACTTCGTGGACAGATCATGGGTTAAATAAAAAAGTAGGTACGACAGGTGCAACAATATCAAACCTAAGTAAGCACTAAAGTCAGCAGTTACCGCTACTAACAGTAACAATAACAATCTAGCACACAATTCAATACTACCCACATTCAACTTCGTGAGTATTCGTAAGTATTCGTGTGCATTCGGGATCTTGCGATGCACCTGACCCCTCAGCAAGAAAATTCTATCAGCGACTCCGAAGGAATGCGCGTAACCAATCGGACGATGCTTCTATAGAGATCGATACCATAAAAAATCGACGGAAATGATCGAACCACGACAAATGCGAATGCCCCTCAAAATTGAATAAGTCGATACGATATCACCAAAGTTAGAATTGAAAGACGATTGACTGAAAAAAAACTACGATCGATTTACTGCTTCGGTTGGCTGTGGAAAATTGTAGGGTTGCGGCGATTTATCGATAGTCGATCAAATAAATGCTGTTAGATTAATTAAATTATTTAGTTTGCTTTGGATTAATAAAAAATGGGTGAGTTTTTAGAACTAGAGTTTTCCATCAAACTTTTTGCTTTGAAAGAAAGAAAAAGTATTAATTAGTCTCCCACAGGACAACAAGAAAATGATTAAATTAACAATAAAACAAAATTTTATAAAAAAAAAGGAAACAAAAAAAAAGGTTGGCTTTCTGTAAACCTAACTTTTTGTAACTTTCTTCATTGTGCCATTTTAACTACGAGTATGATTTTGAATTGATTGGGTACTGGTGATATATTTCCGTATTTGTGTTTTGTTCCTGTTTATAACTAACTGATAAGACACTGACTACTGTGATAAGACATTTTAGTGGAAGCTAGCTCGACACATCGATATCGGTTAGTACCTTTAATTCAACGATCCACAGCATTTGGTTCGGATGAGAATGTCATTTGGAAACGGTAGCCACCGTCGCAGCGGGGGGCGGTGCCTCGTTCGCCATCTTTATTTTTATTATTTTTTTAGCCCTTGTTTATCCAGTCCGGGGCGTCGCGGCTCACTGGCCGGAGCAATCAATAAAATGCTGTGACCGTAAAACCACGCCGGAATTAAATACAACGCTCCGGCCATTGTAGCCAGGTATCACCCGTCACGCAACTGAACACCAGTGATGTAATTAAAAAAATTGAAATAAAAACATCAACAATTAACTGGAAACTGAGAATGGGTGCAGTCAGTCAGTCACCTTAATTTACGCTCGATGATTTGTTTGATTATTACGAACGAACGACTTTCCTCTAAAAGTGAGGGAGCTGGTTCTGTAAATACGTCTAATCCACAAAAGAACAATCTAATTTGGCTTACTTCGAGTCGGTCCCGGGGGAGAAAGCTCAAAAATGCCTAATAGAGAATTATAACAAACACCGGCCGCCGGCGGCAATTTCACACTTTATTAATGCAAGTATTACGGCTAATTCCATCGGTTGACACGTGCCGAATTTGCTGTTCCCATAAAACCTCGGCCTCCCCTCGCACGACACCAAAAAGAACACCAAACCATTCAACTTTCTGTTTTGCGACTATACATGTAGATATGATGTTCGCATGTAAACAAATAAAAAAAAGCAGCTCTCCAAATATGCATTTTAATTCAAAGTGTTAAGGAACAAAGTACACTGCAGATTAACGAAGTACGCTTTTGCACAAAACCGATTTCGGTTCCCTCCAATTTTTGACAGCTCGGTGATGGCGATTCATAGATAAAGTTGCGCGCACAGATTCCGCGGACCATAGATCACAGAGTAATGCGGTCACGCTCTATGGTATTAAGTGTCAGTTATCGTCTCCACGGGGCTTAGTGTGCACGAGTATAATACATTTTTATGTTTGTACGCTCCCCTTGTTGTAATATAACAACATGAAGTGAGGTTTACTCGGATTGAATACGGCATTATAATGAAATGATTCATATTTAAGTGAGTCCTCCCCTTCGTCTGTTGTAATTTGATGGTGTCGGGGATCGGAAGCAATGTTTCTTATTAAAGTGGTGTTATGACTGTCGTTTTTATTGCATTGTATGGTTTCTTTTTGCTATTATATTTTTAATATATTGTGTAATGATTTACACTTCATTCTGTTTCGCATAGCACATGACTGTACAAAAAATGTTACGCAATGTAAACAACATTGCGTAACATTTTTTGTGCTGTATTTGGTATACATTCCTAAGACAAAATAGTGTAATGGCCTTGCAATAAATTACTAATTAAAAAAACAACAGTAACTCGAGACATCAACATCGGTTGTGTAAGTTTCCCAGACTCCACATAATCCGGGATGATCTGATACCGAAGATAACGCGATAACCGTCCGGTAATAGTCCAAATATCTCCGTAATGTGTATGTAATGGGACGGCACGCGCCGATCGCGTGTGTTTGCTCCGAGAGGGACGAACCAGGCTTAGCACTTACGTCGGTGACTGTACAGACGGCTCCCTTCTCATTACTGATTGATCCGAAAGATACGTTTGTTGGTATCAGATAGTCGTAAATTAGACAAAAGGATTAGTGGCGCAGCTTGCATAATGGTGTAAAATAACTATTTATTATTGGGCAGTGATTTGTTAAGGAAGTTTGGATTACACAATGATTTGTTTGTTTTTAAAGTTTGTGGCGGTGACAATTGCATTCGGGTAAACAACACTGGTTCAGATCAGAGGAACTCGTGGCTAAATAATAACAACCGCTCGGGTCAATCTTTAGGTTAAGCCTCACTTGCCTGGGTTGGTCCGTGGATGGGCGACAACTCATTACATGCCGAGCTTCCTCTGTGCCTCGAAAAGCACCGTTGGTACCGGCTGTCATTTGTAGATCTTTGACAGTTGTTACTGGTAATTGGTCCGAAAGTCTGACAAAACAAGTCTTACCAAGGGTTAACGTATTACTCAGTACTAACTTGAGATCAGATAGGCAGTCGCTCCATGTGAAATACTGGTTTTCAGCTGAATCCGGTTAGACTGGAAGCCGACCCCAAGACAGTTGCGAAAAGGCTGGGAGATGATGACTCTGGTTCAGGTCAATAGTTATGTAATTCCTCAGATTTTAATTTAATGATTTTGGCACTTAAGATTTTATTAACAGAAATTCAGTATTTTAAGTGTCAACAAATAATATCTTAATAAAACTATATCTTAAATAACTATTACGTTCCTTCTTTAAAAAAAACAGAAAAGACTTGAAAGCTTTTTTGACATTTTAAAACTGTAATTTAATCAAATTGAATAAGAAAATAAACACCTAGTCCAATGTAAACTTACACGTCATACAAAATTGTAGGTACCTTACGTAGCTTCACAGAATCACAGCTCACTGTAACCCGAAGTGTTAGTGGCTCACGGGATGGCGTTGTATCAACCGGAGACAGATTGGGCGCGATGTTGATACGACTAGTACATGACTAGACGAAAAACTTGGATGGTCTTATGTGACAGTGTAGCACGAACTTTAAACAAGTATTTTTCAGGGACAAAAAAGATTACCCGTAAAGTAAAAACCTATTTGTATTATAAAGAGGTAAAGTAAGTTTGTCGCTTTGTACGTAAGGGGTTCCGGGCTGCGGAACTATTCGGGGCTGCGAGACTGTTCGGGGCTGCGAGACTGTTCGGTGCTGCGAGACTGTGCGGGGCTGTGGGACTGTTCGGGGCTGCGAGACTGTTCGGGGCTGCGGGACTGTTCGGGGCTGCGAGACTGTTCGGGGCTGCGTGACTGTTCGAAAGAGATACCGCGGACAAAGGGCTAACTAAGAAGGAACATTTCCATGTAACCCATCCGTGTTTTACTCAGTACAAGTCTGACACTCCCTTCCGCTCCGCCCAGAGCGAGAGAGGTCATTTGATGATTTTACATGCAAAAACAAAAAAAAAGGGGTAGTCTTCGGAACTACTGATCTGATTACAAATATTCTTTCACTAACGGGAAGCTACATTATCCCCGAGCGATAGCCTACACTTAAAACGTTCAAAATAATTAATTATTTGTTCGAGACGCCATTGTTTAATTATTGTGTCTACTTCGTGGACAGATCGTGGGTTAATAATTAATTAGATCAAAATAATTGTGGGTTAATAATGAATTAGCTCAAAATAATTGTGGGTTAATAATTAATTAGCTCAAAATAATTGTGGGTTAATAAATAATTAGCTCAAAATAATTAATAATCACGGAAGATATCTCGTAAGTGACAGTATAAGTTACCAAACTCTTTTTTTTAAATATAACATCACGCCTGTAATCCCCAAAAGGTTAGGCAGGGAAGAACCTAATAGTACACTCACATTTTGCCAGTTATGGTAAGACCCATGTAATAGGGTCCAGCCTACTGCTATAAACTGGACACAAACGTAGACTCCGTGGCTGTTTACTGAGAAATTCCTCATGAAAAACCCAATTTCACTTTGCTCGACCCGGGAATGGAAACCACGACCTCATGCGCAGCAATCGCGCTTGCGAACATTAGAACAACGAGTCAGTAAGTTTAGTAAATATAACAACTTTTTTTTAAAATAAAATAAAATTAATTGACAGCTCAAGCATAAAGCCCTCCCCAAAACATCTATACAGTCGGATCGGCTTACTAAAACGTAAGCGTTCGAAGCGGAACGTGCGTTCAATACATTTTATGAGCGGCGTGACCTGGGACCTGCTAGATTTGTGGCTGGTTCTATGTTAGCATACTGCAGGTTTACAGTTCACGCGGTAAAATGGATTGATAGGTAGATGTTATTGCTAGTTTAACCGTATGTTTCGGTAAAGTTCGCGCAAGTTTCCCTTATTTACCTTTACAAAATCCAAGTGTGTAAATACGACCATCCGGCAGTGCAGGCCGAGGCTAAAAATCATGGAAAAAAATGGTTTTCGGACATCCAAGCTACAACAGTGGAGCTTAGATGACCTAAAACTCGTCATTTAAGTTCTGATTATTAAATAGTACCGAAATCCGATCAATCTTCGGAAGAACTCGTGAATATTTTGAGCCCGAAATTACGCTCAGAACTGATGAAGATGTTTTACCTTTAATCCGTGCCCTTTCAGTTATGGTATACTAATACTTGACGGAGGATAGATAGCTGAAGCCACAGTGGGTCTAGAAAAACAATTTCAAGCAACCAGAGATAATGTTTTTTTTTTTTCGGATGGGAAGTCATCAAATGGAGGAGTCATTTGATGACTTCCCATCCGAAAAAAAAAAAAACTAGCTTGCTCTGGGTGGAGCAGGAGGGAGTGTCAGACTTTTACTGACTAAAACCCATCCATATTCCTTCATCGCCCTATAAGTTCCGGGCCACGGTATCTCTTTCGAATAGTCCCGCAGCCCCGGAGAGATAATGATCAAGTCTTAAATGTACCGATCAGCATAGCTATTCACAAACGCTTCGTTTTGATTTCAATTCGGAAAGTCGTATGTCTATCTCGCTCGCTTTCGTATTGAATAGCTTTTGTGGTCATATTTAGAAGTAGAGTAAGAGTCGTTTTTAAAAATCTAATATTGATTGAACAAACTGTAGCCTTCATTTATTTTCAAAGCTTATACATACTTCCTACCTTACTTATCATGTGAGTAGGTACACACCCCACCTTCAAACAATATTCATTACAAAAACATTTTATAAAAAATAATAGGTGCATTTGTGCGGGTGCAATAAAAATGAACAAAATGGCTGATATAATATCGGGGTGCCGCGGCCGCGGGCGATGAAAAATAAATAAAATTGCGTTGCGGGAGGGAAAATGAAAAGCCACTTAGTTCTGCAACGCCCTCTAGTGGGGTTTAGTGACAAACTAACAACGCCTAGCGCCTGTGCGACGTTGCTTGTGGAAAATATTTATCAGAATGTATGAAGACTCCTACTCATTATACATTCTGATAAATATTTTAATTTTATTTTATAATTGGGGTTTCGTCATCGTTTCTAAGTTATAGAACATTGAAGAGGCAATATATTAAAATCCCTCGATCAATAGCGTCGAAATATCGAGAGCTCAGAATAATGGATAATCACGGAAAATATTCCGTAAGTGACATTATAAGTTTAATATTAAAATCAACGATGAGTTTAAAAGTGATCTACAAATAAGACTCCGACTGAATTGTCGCCGTACGTAAGCAAAAGTCTTCTGAGCAAAAATAATAGCAGATCTCTAATTATAGGTATCAAACATCTTCTTTACATAAGTATTTCCTCACATACCATTCCTCTCGTTTTCCTACAATTTCTCGTACATTGTTTTTCTTCGTAGGTAGATAAAATTTACGGTGTCCACCAACTAATGACGTCGAGATTCGAGCGCGGGCTGCGAATCGGCCATGGCGGCCATTTCTCATCATTTCCCGCGCTTTCCCGGCAATATATTATTTTTTTTCAAGTCTTACTTCGTCGCTGCGCTTGTAAGGCCGCGCACTCATGATCTGAATACAAATTGAACACGTAACCGCTATGTATGTACTCGTATAAAGGGTTGAAAAGATTTTTGCTCTAGAGGGTTTAGTTGGATGGGAGATTTATTTACTGGGGCTAGTGATAAATGTAAAGTTGTTGGTGCGGATGAAAAGCCGCGTAGTCAAAATGTACCTAATTACCTATGCACAGGCGTAAAAATTATGACGGTTTTTGAAAGGTAATTTTAGCAACGAGACTATGACAAACGCAGGGTATGGTTGATGTCAATAGGCTCGCTCCTCTATCATTATTGCCTTCGGGCATTAGATGCTCGATTATGTTATGTTATGACTATGACAAACTAGGCACATCACCATTAATACTTCTAGCTTGACTGTGCCACAACTCTCGCTGGTACATATTATGTACTTACATTATAAATACTTAAATATTCAAAACCGGAATATCATCGTGCAATTTCTGTTAATCCACTAATACAGCACAGCGAGCAGTCAACGATGCCTTCCGATATATTAAAAATCTCAATTTTAGAAGCTTTTCAAAACATTATACAGGCAAACATGTTTGCAGCAATTTTTTTTAAGTTAAATAAATAAATATAAATATCGCTGGAAATTACACACAGCGCCATCTAGTGCCACACTAAGCAACGAGGCTTGTATCGTGGACACCAGATAGTTGATATACTACATATATACTTTTTGTTTGTAAATACATACTTATTTTACATACTTATGAACATCCATGACTCGGAAACAAATGTCCATGCTCTTCACACAAACATTTGCTCCTACCGGGATTCGAACCCGGGGGGTTAGAACGTAAGGCAGCCCCACTACCGCTGCGCCAATCGGGTCGTCAAGTTAACATGCACTATTTATTATTGTATGTGTTCACATGTTTGAACAAATATATATATCTTACCATAACTTTTCAACTTCTAAAATTAAAAATTAGGTATACGGTCCTTTCAACGATACAAAAGAACCCATTCATAAAGTTGCAATAACAGATTTAATAATGTTACATTTTTAATTTGAAGAGGACAATAACAAATGTCACCATAACCCTTGACTCGCGACGCCCGGGTTGAACAGGCCCCCCACCGCAATAGGGCGAGTATCCTGCCAGATGTGACTATTACAACAAAAGTCGGTTTCGATTGCGGCTGAATACGAACAGATAATCTTTTAAACGGTACACTATTGAAATTTCGTTCAACGACCCTCGTTTATTTGCATTCCATCGAGGACTCGAACAGGATTTTTCTAAACAAATATTACAAAACCCAGCAATGGATTAGACTTGATATTTATAAATAGAGATGGGTTAAATGCGTTCGAAAAGAGATAACTGATAAGAATAATTGAAACATGTGTCACGGTGCTGTGGTTACAGACAGGACCATTGTTTATGGTTCTTTTAGCGGTTACCGAAATACGTTATCTAAATCTTTATTTAGCGTAATAAAAGCTGTTAACTCGACACCTGTCACTCATGCTGTTCGGTTATTTGGTTATCGAATTGTAGGCTTACGGTGTTATGCCAGTTTTTTTTGGATTATCGTAGCAATAAATTATACTAAGCGAAGGGGTTTGTGTTGTCTTAAACTGAGTGTTTTATCTTTGTCCTTGCAAATTTATTACGCAAAATTCGTCATCATAATTCCTGTATGGCAAGCATGGCCAATGAAATATTCAGAAATTTTCCTCTTCTTCTTTTCGTGCCAAAAACCCAACTCAATTCTATTAAAAATATGATGAAAACCATATTATATAACACCATCAGATCATAAAAACCTTTGTATTTACTGTAAATGAATAATAAAATGTTCTAGTTATATTCTCATTTCTTTTGAATCTTTTATTTTATAACACGAAGCGTCTTTAACGTTTAGGGTTACGAGCAAACGTCACAATGATGTGGCGATAAACACTGATGGATGGATCGTAAAAATATATTGGGCGATTGTGAGTTCATTTCCCAAATTAAGTTCCGCTTCTACGCGTGTTTTTATATTATAAAAACGTACATTTTAATAATTATAGTTTGTATAAAATGGTGTTGATTTGATGGTGTTAATAATCTTGTTTTTTTTTAATTGTGTTAGTTTTTATATTTGAGAAGATTTGTGTGAGAAAACTAATAAAACAGTGATTTATGATGTAGTATAATTATTTTAACAAATCATTAAGAATATGATAGATACAGGTCTGAAGTCAATAGATCAACCGTGCACAAAACTCGAAGCATGAGGGAAACAGCAAGCATTCTCTTCAATAATTAATCACCATAAAAGTCTCCGACTCTCCACCATTATTGAAATCAGTACTTGGTAGATATAATCACAGCGCGGTGATAACCGCCTGGTCTCGCGAGAGCGTCTCCCAAACGTGCCATAACGTGTAACGACCGCATCTGTCGGAATCGGGACGATTCGGACCCGACGGCACGCGTGGGGGTTAGGTGTTCGGAATCCGTTTGAATATTAAAGTTGTGCACTGTCTATAAATAATTACTTGTGGAATGGAAATTATATGTAACTGACCTAAGAAACGAATAGATAAACTGCTGTCTACGTAGATTATGTACATTTTCTACCAGCTTGTAAAATAAGAACTGGTGATGGATAAATTTAGCGTCGATCTTTTGTAACTTTCGACCTTTAAAATAGTAATTTTGATAATCACTATTTTGAATCATTTTTATTTCAGCCTTTCTAGATCAAACACAAGAAAGATTTGTTGTAGGCATATTACAAGGTGTAAACGAACCCATCACAAAGCCGTCAACCAAGCATTCTGTACTGTAAACTAAGTAACTATGTCCGCAAAAATTATTGATTTTTTTTTACGGTAAAACTCAATGTAACGCTCTCAAACCATTGTGCTGATGGATGGATTGAATAGTAAATGGGTCGTGGGTCGTTTAAAGGAAAGTTATAACCATAAAAAACATTAAAGTATTTATAAAATCTTGTGGAAATGTTAGATAGAACTTTGACCTCTAGTTTCTCCATAATGAAGAATGTTCCAGAAAAAAAAAGATCGCAATGACGGGGAGACCTTTTTACCATGACCTTTTTACCGTGACTAAAAATTAATTCTAATCGATTCTGAAATATGTTTATCTTATTACTTACTAGCTATGGCCACGGTTTCACCGTCGTCGACTTCGATAATTGTCCCACGGGATTATAATACTGGGATAAAAAGTATCCTATGTGTTAATCCAGGTTATAAACTATCTGTGTACTAAATTTCATCCAAATCCGTTCAGTAGTTTTTGCGTAAAAGAGTAACAAACATACACACATACAAACTTTCACAATTATGATCTTATGATGGTGATGATGATCACCACCTGCCTAGCCTTTTCCCAACTACGTTGGGGTCGGCTTCCAGTCTAACCGGATGCAGCTGAATACCTGTATTTTACATGGAGCGACTGCCTATCTGACCTCCACAACCCAGTTAGTACTGGGTAATACGATACTCCTTGGTAAGACTGGTTGTCAGACTTTTTGGGCCACTGACTCTAACGACTGTCAAAGATCTACAAATGACAGCCGGGACCAACAGCTTAACGTGCTTTCCGAGGCACGGAGGAAACCGGTATGTACTTAAGGGTGGTCACCCATCCACTGACCAACCTAGGCAAGCGCGGCTTGACCTAAAGATCGACCCGAGCGGCTGTTATTATTTAGACACAAGCTCCTGATCATGATGATGATGATGAATTGATGTTAGTGTGATTTTAATTCCGGTATCATGTCATAGTGATCCTCGTTAGGTAAACTTGAAGTGGAGCTATCAGCTTGATAATAGGGTAATTCAGGTGCTTAGGTGACGAACTGGCTGGCAATCTGCCACTAGTTAGGCTTTTATGACGAGCCTAGGCCAAAACCTTACTACGATTAGCTCTAAATAGTAGAGAAGCTGGTTTGGAGGAGCTTGTGGCTAAATAATATCAGCCACTCGGGTTTATCTTTAGGTTAAGCCGTGCTTGCCTAGGTCGGTCTGTAGATGGGTAGGTAGCACCCATTACGTACTGAGTTTCCTATACGCACATGAATCCGAAAAATTAGAGATGCGTGTCTTTGGTTCGAAGTCGAGTCCTATGACTTGGCAGCCCAAACGAGCGGTGATCACCATAATTATAAATTTGTGGGTTGAATCTAATTACCTGTTTATTTGGAGCTTCTTGACTTAATTTTCAGTTTGAGATCTCCGAACAAATATTCGAACCCCTTTTCTGCATATTTTTATTATGTAAAGTTGATATACTTAAACTAAATCGGGACTTTTTAAATCTCAAAAGGGTATTTCTATAAATCCGTGCAATTCAACCTTCGGGATGCTACTCAAAAATTCCTACTGATAAATATCAATTCTTATTCTCAGCAGCTAGCGTTTGCAATCGCTAGACTAACTAGAGAAACCTAAAGACATAACACCCACTATAATTGGTGCCTGCTAACGATGAAAATAGCGGTCATTGACCCACCTACATTTATTAAACTTCTTAACTTTGAAAACCAAAAAATAAGACAGTTCAAGTCTGGAATCGTCATCTATCGTGATTCTTCAACATTTTTTGTAATAAAAAACGATACATGGTTTATTTGTTTTGGTTTGTACGAAGAGATATTAGGGAAAGGGCAATGACCGCTATTCTCATCTTAACTGGCACGAACTATACACATATTATAACATCACGCCTGTAATTCCGAAGGGTTAGACAGAGGTGTAGGTACAGGGGTGTACCTAAAATACACACACATTTCGCCAGTTATGTTTAAGTCCCATGTAATAGGTGACGAGCCTATTGCCATCAGCCGGGCACAGATCTAAACTCCGAGGCTGCTACTGAGAAATTCCTGATGGAAAAACCCAATAACACTTTGGCCGACCCGGGAATCGAGCCCAGAACCTCATGATCAGAAGTCGTGCTTGCCACCATTAGACCAACCAGTCAGTCAAACTCCCCCACACACCTACTACATGTCCTCTAAATCGTCTCACGGTCCCATATTAACATACCAAAGCGTCCCAGACCGTTTACATGCAGTGTCCTTTCGAAAAGTTTTGATGCTAACAGTTATTACGGACGTTTCAGGATGTTTCAGTATGTTGTTACATGGCCGTAATGTAATTGTCGTGGATTTAAAGGAGACACAAATAATTAAGTTGGGGGAGTTGTCTATTCAGAAATGGGCGGGTTTTAGAAGTTGCGTTGTCATTTTAGTGTTAATTCTGTTTGCTGAGTTTTTTGGCTGTTGTTTCTATAGCAGAGTTAGAAAACGGGTTTTTTATTAATAGAATTCAAGCATTTTTAATTAATTTTGTGGAAATGGAACGAGACAGCGAAAATTTTCTTTTTACATGTTTACTTTTCGTACAAAATATTAATAGCTACAGATTTTGAAAAGCTGACACGTATAATCAACGAGTATGTACAGTCGTGGTCTTTTCCGCCTGATCAGTTAATTTTTTCTTCGCATACATCATTCGGAGGCGTCGAGCCACGCCTCCTTCAAGTTAAGGCCTATTAGGAAAGCGTCAACTTTTGGCGCGCAAAATAACAATAACTCTTATTTGGCGTCCGTCGTCAGTCCGCTCGGCAGATCGGTATCTTTTCATTCATTATTTCTATACAAAGTCAGCGTGGCGGGGCTAGAGAGCGTTTCTATGTTGTAAGTGCAAGCAAAAATTAGCTTAGTGGTGATCAGGCGGGAGTGTCCTCGATAGTACAATCTACAGCACGACGTTATTGTAAATATTTGCTGCAGTACTAATCATTAGATAAATCATCTACATAATTGGTAGCTAAGCGCAAGAACTCCAAGAAACTTTACATACTACAGTGTTGCAGTTTTTGGGAGTCCAGACTTCTTTTGCTAAAAACGTCTGATCATTATTTCCCAGTAACACTTATGTAAAGTTCTGGCAGCAGTTATTATCAAGGCGTAACGGGGCGTTAATATAATTGGTGGCGTTTTAAAGTCGACACAAATAATTAGGTTGGGGGTGCGCGGCTTCCTCTCTAGTTACCGACGGAGTTCAGACGGCAGTATTCTGGAAACGAGAGAGCATTGAAGAGGAAGGAGGGATGGGAACTTGATCTAAATTGTGGAAATGTTTAATATATCACATCACGCCTGTTATCCGCGAAGGAATCGGCAGAGGTGTAGCTAATAGTACCTACACCCACATTTCGCCGGTTATATTCATGTCCCATGTAATAGGGGCGAGCCTTTTGCATTCAAGCGGGCGCAAATCCAGACTCCGTGTTTGCAACTGAGAAATTTTTGATGGAAAAGTGGAATAACTGCCGTATATAGGTATATGCTTAATGTTAATTTCTCTTCCACAAATAAAGAACATACAGTACTTACGTTGTAACATATATATACAGGAAAAAGTATGTTATTTGTGGGAGATATATATGTATATGCGGTAGTACATAGGTAGGCCACAGTCTACCTGGAAATCGAATCCAGGACCTTATTCTTAGCAGTCACGTTTGCGTCCAATAGACCAAAAGAAAAATGTTCAAGGGTCGTACAGATAAAATCATGTTAAGAAAGTCTCGTATAATTTTGTTGTGCTGAGACGGTTGCAAAACTTTTTAAACTAAAAATGTCAGGTGTTTATTTGAGGCACCTGACATGTTAAAATTATGTTTCATGAGCGAAAATGATAATGGAAATGTCAATCCTGGTCGCGTTGAAAGCGATTACAATCAGTTCAAAACCTCTGGGCAGAGAACCCTATACTAATCATAGTTAATAATAAGTTCTGAGCTCGCTTGTAACACCATGAAAGATTTGAAAAGCTTTCTAAGTACTCCCTTACACATTCACGGGTTGCTCACTTATAAGGTAACAATACAGCATCAACAAAATATCCCCAAAAGATCAGTTTAAAAAGTACCTTAATAAGGACAGCCACTTTACCAATTAACTCTACTAAATAGCTATCGAAAATCAACATCCAAAGCAGCCGATCTGAACATCAGAATACATCGTTTGGAGCGGCGCCACGTCCTACACCCCCTCCCCACCTCCCCCTGTGGGGGGGTAGCTATTAAGCCAAGCCAAAACTAATTTAAATTAAATCCTAGTGAATTACCCGACGAGGAAATTGTCGAGCGCACCCTCGGTGCTCTCACTCGAGTACTGTTGGGTGTAAAAGTGTTGGTAGTGTATTATTTCTGGTTTAATAATATTAGTCATAAGTCATGCATTACCTAACTTTCTTTATTCCTTCAAGACCCGGTTTTATATAGAATTTTTTAAATTTTTTTGACTGTGAACTCGGATGGGCGTAACTCTGTTCAGTCTTTTTTTATAGTCGTTGCGGGTCTTGCCCATGTCTTTCCCGTACTCTTTTCGTTTGCCACCTCGAACCAGCCATCGAAATCTCGCCACTTCTTTCTGGGCCGGCCTCGGTGGCGACGTCCATCCTTAGACACCCATTGCATGGAAACTTTTGCCCAGCCGTCGTTATGCATGCGGCTTACCGTGACCAGCCCAATTCCATTTGAGTAATTCAATAGCTTTTTCCAATATTTCCAAGGACTTGCTTAGTTAATGAAATAAGCACTATCGATGAAAAAGTACTAAAATATGCAAGAACGCTATAAAAGTTGCGTTTTATGCATTTGCATATGCAAACATGCAATGCATATAATCCAATGTCGAGTTATTATCATCATCATTTCCTTAGCATTTTCCCAACTATATTGGGGTCGGCTTCCAGTCTAACAAGATACAGTTCTGTACTTACAATGAGATTTTACCAATAGAGACGTCATACTCATTAAAAAGAAATAAAAACATGGCGATGTTCGAACGCGTCGTTCGAACTGACAACACCGCACGCCATTATCTCGTGCTCTCTGTCACTCATATGAAACGCACTACTTGTCTCGTTCGTGTAGGTGTCAAAGCGGCAACAGCGCGGCAGTGATTTTTGAGTGAAATGAAATTTATGATTTTCGATTTTAAATTGACTAAACAGTACTAACAAATGTAAAAATACGTCCTTGAGTTTTACAGCTGACCCAGTATAAGTATTGTACTTTCTGAACACACAATTTGCCTTATTTGTTTATTTTCAGACACCAAACTCCCGCTTAAACGTCAGTTCGCGTCGCATCGGACGGACTGAGGTCACACAAGCTGATCAGCTTGTGTTTTGCATTGCCACGCTGACGTCGGTAAAACGTATCTACCTCAGTATTATAAATAACATCATTGGTTCTGTATCGTTATCTTACATGAAGCGACTACCTATCTAACACATCTTCAACTCAGGTACTGGGTAATACGTCCTTTACAAGCTAATGTAAAGCCTGCAAAATATTACGTCTCCTTACACTTCTCACCTCGATGGTACCATCTATATTGCTTGCGGGCGGCGGGGCTCAAGCGGCAGCCGCGTCGTTACATGTACCATTTAAATATTATCTAACACCCCCACCAACCCCCTAGCACCCCTCCCAACCCTCGACTACCCTCAGAGAGTTTAGACACAACTGTGAGGCCTCAACGCCTTAATTAATGCAAATTTGAGTGCTAACAAGATTATGAATCTGGCCGCTTTTTGACTTGCTCTCGGAAGTTGAGTGGCTGTGCTTCGTGTCAGTTAATTATGTATGTGTTTGGGTATGGTTTTATTGGTGTTGATGTTTAATTTGTATCTATGAGGTTTAATGTGCTAAACGAGGTTTGATTTTTGTATCTTGGAGGAGGACTTGTGTATACTACTATCATCCATAGGGTATAGGATTTGCTTGTGCCGTCCGGGGGCCGACTGGTGTGGTTCAATGGGCCTCACACCCACTAAAACCTCCGCTATCTTTGCCAACTTCCCGCTTTTTTCTTAAAAGGGCCCCGAGGACAGCGTTGCGTGATGTTCGCGATCCCTTTTTTTTCTCTGATGGGAAATCATCAAATGACTCCTCCCGCTCTGGGCGGAGCAGGAGGGAGTGTCAGACCTTTACTGACTAAAACCCATCCATGTTCCTTCATCGCCCTTTGTGTTCCGGGGCCACGGTATCTCTTTCGAACAGTCCCGCAGCCCCGGGTGTTCGCGATCCCTCAGCGATGGTTTCGCCTCCTCCTCTTTGATGGTGTCCGGGACCTAGGTATAGCACATCACCCGCAGGCTCTTGTTAATCGCCCGCCCCCGTCCTCCTGGGGTGGATTAGGTCCGCGAGTAGACTTCTTTCCGGACCCGCTAGCTCCACCACTTCTGCGACATCACTTAATCGCAGACAGATGGATTTTACCTTACCTACCCTCAATCGACGTTTTTCGTTTCGTTTACATCGCGCGCTCGTGTTTAGGCTTCTGTTGTCATATGGATATTGGAAATACGTGATTTCATGATAGTCATCATCTGCCTAGCCTTTTCCAGGATAGCAGTATTTTACATGGAGCGACTGCTTATCTGACCTCCACAACCCAGTTCGTACTGGGTAATACGATACCCCTTGGTAAGACTGGTTGTCAGACTTTTTAGGCCACTGACTACTTGTAACGACTGTCAAAGATCTACAAATGACATGGCAGCATGGGACCTCATGAAATGGGATCCGTGATTATATGATAGTAGATCACCTCACAAATAAATCATCAAAGCCCGTCAACACGACATTCTCCTAAACATCTCGACTCAACTCAATTTAAACGAGATTCCCCCAAACCCTTTCGTAATGACTGTGTCCACTGGACCGTATAGCAATGCGCAAAAAATATCCATCAGCCATTTAGTAAGGTTACCCCAACCCGTTCCCAGGAAAGGCGTGACATGCATCAATCATAGAGAAATATTGTGTATTTAATTTTAAATCAATTGGAGCCGCGCGTGCGGACCATCCATCTTGCGTTATCAATATTTATAAATGTTTAAGTTTGACGTGACGTGCGGAAATGGAAAAGAGATCGGAGGAGTTGAGATTTTGTTGATACTTGCGCATGAGTATAAGTATCGAAGCTTGAACTTTGAAACAACGAATAAATCATGCTTCTTGATCAACTACCTCAATAACTTCTTGAAGTACTTGTTGAATCCTACTTCTTACTAATATTATAAATGCGAAAGTTTGTGATATATGGATGTATGTTATTATTTCACGCAAAAACTACTGTACAGATTTGGATAAAATTTTGCACACAGATAGTTTATAGCTAGGTTGTAAGATCCCATGGGACAATTATCAAACTTCACGCGGGCGAAGACGCTGGCAGAAGCTAGTATAACATACCCTTAGGTAAGACTGATTGTCAGACTCACGTCGTCAGACGTCACGCATGTAATCCACGAAGGGATATACAGAGGTGTACCTACTCATCCACATTTCGCCACTTATGTCCATGTAGGGTGGCGAGCTTATTGACTAAGCGACTGCCTATCTGACCTCCACAACCCAGTTGGTACTGGGTAATACGATACCCTTAGGTAAGACTGATTGTCAGACTTTCGGGCCAATGAATACTTGTATCGACTGTGAAAGATCTGGAAATGACAGCCGGTATCAACGGCGAAAGCACGGTATGTACCTAATGGGTGGTTACCCATGCAGGACTAATCTAGGCAAGCGCGGCTTAACATAAAGATCGACCCGAGGCTGTTATTAGTTGTAGCCACGAGCTCCTGAACTTCCTAATATTTAATAATACACTGGCCTACAAAAATAAGTATCACACTTTTAAAATTGCAATAACTTTTTAAGTACACAAGATATACTTTCGAAACAAAAAGGACTCGAAAAATAGTTTAATGTAGTCTATAGTTTCAAAGAACGCTGATAAAATTGCTTTATAACGTTTTTTTTATTTTAAATCTCTTACTTTTCTATAGTTTATGAAAAATTTAAATTTTAAAAGTGTAGTACTTATTTTTTGCAGGTCAGTGTAGTATTTAAATACAACTTTGTAATAATTTACCATCTTGTATAAAAAATGCAAGCTCTTTCAACGGTTTTAAATCAAAACTATCAAATTATATTATTGAAACCCAAAAATAATGTTACTAGCCTACCAGTTAAGATTAAAACCGTTGAACGTGTATCCCAATCAATTTAAAAATTATATAATTTTAAGACTATGAATTAGGAATATGTTAAGATTAAGAATATCGGTGACCGTTACCTAGAATAAGTTTATTACATAATGTTATCATAAGTTCTCATGTACCTAAGTGGCTCTTTTGTCTTTTTGAGAATAAAGTATATTAAACCTAAACCTAAATAAACTTACGTGTTTATTTGGTGTCGTGTTAGCAAGGACCAGAGGGCCTACCATGAAGTCTTAAGGTGGATGCTCCAGGGTAGCCCGCGAAATTCAAATTTTCTTACGTTTTTTGCAATTTGCAGGTCAGTGTCAGGTTGTATGTTGATTAAAATATTGTTCGCGACTGTAAGACGTATGTAGTTACATAATTATTATCATCAACATCATCAATTCAACCCTCCCAGCGCATAAAGGTGCAGGAATGACTTTTTCAAGATCAAATTCATTCCTGCACCTTTATGCGCTTGGAGGGTTCTATTGATGATTTGAATTTCGTGGGCTACCCTGGAGCATCCACCTTAAAGCAGGATTGTTTTTATCTTATTCCAGAGTGAGAAAGAGATGGCGCTAGACGTCCTATATAGCTCCGTCTCTTTCCCACACTGGAATGACATTAAAATAATCCTGCTTTAAGACGTCATGGTAATCTCCCTGAGGGCCTTGCTCAAATGCTGATCTCGTGACAAAAATTGTCAGCCAGAAGACTTAGATGTGTGATACGTCAGACGATGGTGATACTCCTTAAGAGATATGGGAGGTCTAATAAATATAAGAATAAACTGTTTTCCCTGACAATATTATTGTTTTCATAACAATACCTAATCATTTTAATTATTATGCTCGTGGCCGCCTGTGTGGTCTAACACATAAAATATGTTATGACATTGGTCTAAGAATCTTATTAGCGCTAATAAAATGGACAGTCACAAGTTCACAGCCAATATTATCTTTATAGCGTGCAGTTGCATAGATTACGATATCTCTTCATAAATCATAAGTATGTAAGTACTTACGGGACTTATTCTAATTGATGTGTGGTCTCTTGGTTATTAAGGATGGCGCTATTCATGACGTAAGGGCCTTTAAAATGCTCTGAACAGCTTTACCCTTTGTTAAGCTGTGTGTGATTATTCTAAGGTTTTCCCATGTGTGTGCCTGATTACATTTCCGTCAGAGTCGAATGTAACCAATGTATTTTACAACCAATCATCTGAAACACCGATGGGGCTGAAAAGTTCTGGAGTGGCGACCGCGAACCGGAAGACGATGCGTTGGAAGACCTCCCACTAGGTGGAACGATGACCTGGTGAAGGTTGCGAGGATCGAGTCGCACGGGACCGGTCAATGTGGCGACACTTGGGGGAGGCCTATGTCCAGCAGTGGACGTCTTTCGGCTGAAATGATGATGATGATGATGATCATCATCTGAAACACTGCCTCGTTGGTCTAGTGGTTGCAGGCGCGGCCGCTGAACGTAAGGTCCTGGGTACCATTCCCGGGTCGGGAAAAGTGCTATTCGGTTTTTCCATCAGGAATTTCTCAGTAGCAGCCACGGAGTCTGGATTTGTTTCTCGCCCTAACTGGCAAAATGTAGCTGTACCATTAGGTACCATTAGGTACACCTCTACCTAACCCTTTGGGGCTTACAGGCGTGATGTTATGTTATGTGATATATTACTTTAGATTAAGTTCTATAAAAACCGGCCAACTGCGAGTCTCGCGCACGAAGGGTTCCGTACCATTATCTATATACAACGTTAGACAAAACGGCCAAAAAAATACGTTTGTTGTGTGGGAGCCCAACTTAAATATTTATTTTATTCTGTTTTTAGTATTTGTTGTTATAGCGGCAACAGAAATACATCACCTGTGAAAATTTCAACTGTCTAGTTATCACGGTTCATGAGATACAGCCTGGTGACCGACAGGCGGACGGACAGCGGACAGCGGACAGCGGAGTCTTAGTAATAGGGTCCCGTTTTTACCCTTTGGGTACGGAACCCTAAAACCGAACACAATGTGCTTACAAAAAAAAACAGCGTCCACGTGTGCCGTTTATCACATTTGCTTCAAAGATAGAATGAAATGAAAAAGTTGTCTTTTTTCGTAGACCCTCGTAGCGTTACCGGCGTAGCACGCGTGCTACGCAACTACGCACAAAACTACACGAAATGTCGTGCGTCACATTTATGTCGAACGTTTTTTTTAGTTCAGCAATCGCGCTTTCGACCACTGGACAAGGAGGCAGTCACTAATATCTATATAATCTATATATTTTTTAAATCTTTTAGATGATATAAGTTTTTAACTTTTTCATATAAGTGTTTAAACTTTTAGATGATTACTTTCAATCCCATATTTCATAGCTACGTTTAGCACTGCAAGAAACAGATGGCTATAGATAGCATTAATGCTTTTGCCAACAGTGGATGCGACAGGTCAATTTGATCGTACCTAGACGAAAATTATTTTTAGACCGATAAGTAGTAAATGTACACTGTCACTTTCGGGATATCTTCCGTGATTGTCAAGAGAGGAAGGGGGAAAAAGAAGGGGAGGGAGGGAGAGGGGGGAGGGGGCAGGGGGGAATTGATGAGTGTAAGTTTAGTTTCAAACCGTGAAAGCTTAAAACAATGTTATAGTTGCTGCCAGGTAAGATGACGACAATAGCGGTCATTGACCCACCTACATTTATTTAAGTTCTTAACTTTGGAAACTAAAAATAAGCCTGTTCAAGTCTTGAATCGTCATCTATCGTGATCTTCAACATTTTTTCTATAAAAAAACCATACATAGTTTATTTCTTTGGTTCGTAGGAAGAGAGATTAGGGAAAGGGCAATGACCGCTATTGTCATCTTAACTGGCACCAACTATAGATAAGTAATAGTTTTAGCTGCCAGGTACTCAATTCTTCAAGACAGGTTCATAGGTAGGTACAAATTTCAAGTCGCCATTAAAATTATTGACTTCCTTCTTTAACTTTGCCCTGGTTAGACCACAAATAGAAACATAGACATTTCAACCCTTACAAAGCTACATCAATAAAACAACTAAAGCGGGCCATTCTCCCAGCACACAATACATAACACGGGCGCGCGTAAGCCAGACATAATGAGGAGTAACGGCGTGCGCGTGCATGGGCCGCCTAATCATGAGACAGGGATGGCGACATGGGAAACACGTGGGTCGGAAAGAGACGGAGGTATATGCTCGCGATGTTGATACCTAAACTGAAATTGGTGATGAATGTGGTGAAATATCCTTGAATATGTTAGATGATTTTTACCTTTAGGGCGACTACAGGAGCTAAATTAGCAACTCTAATTGTGGTGGTTCAAACTTCGTTTGAAATACTGTTAGAATAAAGTTCTAATCAGCTTGCACTACAAAGTGGTTGTTACGTCAGTCACTGCGGGCCGAATAGTACGAAATGCGATTTTGCGATTAAATAAAAAACCTATTGATTGGACTAAAAAAATAAAACACTATCCTATCATGCTAATATGTTGCTTGTAGAATTATTTGCCAAAAAATCAGAATGATCGCATGTATTTGAGTACCTATGCTTTTTACTCGATAAAAGAATTTTTTAGAGATAAGTTCGTAATTTTTTTTCATCAAGTAAAAGTTGTTGTATTATACTTAAAGTACTTACGGGGTGATATCCGTGTTGTATTATGTTTTCAAAACACTATCATACCAGCATATATCCTGAAGAATATCATATATTTTTCTGGTTTTGTTTATTGCAGTGAATCATATGCTTTTTTGCATTATAAAAGTCACGTTTAGCTCCTGTAGTCCCCTTAAACCACATAATTTGAATCATAAGTAAGAAGCTCGTGGCTAAATAATAACAGCCGCTCGGGACGATCGTCAGGTTAAGCCGTGCTTATCTAGGTTGATCCTTGGATGGGTGACTAGCCATCACATACCAAGCTTCCTGCGTGCCTCGGAAAGCACGTTAAGTCGTTGGTCCCAGCTGTCATTTGTAGATCTTTTGACAGTCGTTACAGGTAGTCAGTGACCCGAAAGTCTGACAACCAGTCTTACCAAGGGGTATCGTATTACTCAGTATTGACTGGGTTGTGGAGGTCAGTCAGATAGGCAGTTGCTCCATGTAAAATACTTTTACCCTGCTGCATCCGGTTAGACAGGTAACGGACCCCAACATAGTTGGGAAAAAGCTAGGCAGATGATGATATTTGAATGGTGTAAGTATAGTACTCAGTAGGCTTAGCCAAGTTGTCAATTTACAATCGTTAACGCTAATAGTAAACTAACCAAATGTATGGGAATGACATCTATCAACGTTAAGTCACGTGGTCAAAACAAACGAATGTAAACTTTAAACTTTAGTCAAAACTGTAAGTTGGCTACGATTTATATGGAATGTAGGGATCACGATTGTAGAAACGAATACATTTCATTCTATCATCTTGATCGATGTAAACTTGTCTTCGAAAGTTTATATTCGTTTGTTTTGACCACGTGACTTAACGTTTACGATTGTAGAAAGAGCATCGATACGAATCGTTTATAACTTGGCTAGGCCTGCAGAACCGGCAAGCGTGTATGAACGTGACGAGCCGCAAGGAGTACGTAAGGAGCCATATCCGGTGGCGCTCTGAGAGTTCTTAGAATCTGCCACCCCTTGGGGAAAAGGCGTGACGTTATGTATGTTTTAAGTAGTACATACTCAAAAGCTATATGTAAGGTAAGCTTCATGTGCTAGTACCCAATTGTAGAAACCATTGTCCAGCAGTGGGACGTGGGTAAAGATCTGATGTATTATCTGCCTATGACGTTCCCCAGGCCTACTGTCTGTGACCTAGAGTTGGCCTTAATCCAACGCTGGGGACCAGTGCGGGTTGTAGGATACTACCAAATGGTTTGTGTAATAAAACACTCGGGTGCTGCGTCGCCAGTTCCTTCTTGGCTTGAACTATAAAGGGTGTAAAACACCTCTTAACGAAGCCGAAAGGCACTTGTTCTCCTCGTCATTGCGATCATTTTTTTGTTCTACACCATACCTACCTACCACCTACCGAACCTTCTAGTTACGGACATATTGGGGGTCAAAGTTCCAACTTTTTGACAACTTTTTTATTTAAATACAAGTTTTTAATGTAAGATTTTTACTTTAAACACCTCCACGACCCCGTACTATTCAATCCATCAGCACAATGTTTTGAGTGCGTTACATTGAGTTCTACCAAAAAACATGATTTTTCACCCCCAAAAAAAAAAGTCGTTTCCCAGCAATAATTTTTGCGTAAAGTTACTTAGTTTGATCGTTTGATGTACAGAATGCTTGGTTGACGGCTTCGTGATGAGGTAGTTTACACCCTGTATATTTTACCTATCGAAATTAACTATAAAGCGTCATCGACGCGTCTAACCCTAGGAGTAATTACTTACTTGAGTTTAGGTAATTACTTAAACAACCATTTTTATGCAAAAGCCAGAATTTGAACGAAGTTAGAACCGTCAAAGAAAACAAAGCTAAGAATTTAACTTTTGACAGTTCTAACAAAATCAAAATATAAATCAAAGCATTTATTTCAAGTAAGCCAGTTACAGGCACTTTAGAATTGTCGAAACAAAGATGAAAATCAAATGTAGCTACAGTCCCAGTCACAAGACTGCATAAAAACTGTGAAAGTACTGTAGTTGCCCATTCCCTAACTTCAAGAAACTACCAAACTACAGAATAAAAATCTTATCTTAAATAATGTGTGATGCCTTGAGTGGGAGTTGCCTATGCGTTGCATACGAGTCGTCTATGCGACAATAACGTGGCAACTATTTTTTTAAATTACGAAATGGGTCTTCTCTTGACCTCGATCACGCCTGATAGAAAGCGATGGATGAGATCTATGATGGAACGAGCGTGTCCAGAAGATGCCTGTTCACTCTTGCTTTGAAGGCGGGCGGGTTAAATGTGGGTGGGAACACAGACGCAGGCAGAGAGTTCCACACTTTGGCAGTGCGCATAATAAAAGTGGAGGAGAAGCGCTTAGTACGACTCGTCGGGATATCAACCAAGTGTGGATGGTACGCCGCAGTAAGTCTGCTAATCTAGTGGGATCAAGTCGTGGAGCTCCTGCTATGTTTTGTCAACAAATAACGCCTATTGCGATGTCAGTCTTAGTATAAAACATTCTTACCTGCCTAAGAAGCGAGTCTACCTGCAGCTGTATAATAGAGCTTTAGTAATGTGTACAATATCTTAATATCTTAAAAAAATATTATTTGCTTGAGCCAAAATAGGCTCTCAGTCATGAAGCATTTATTTTCTTATTAACAAGTTTTCTCGTGACCTATATTTAAGCATCCAAGCATGTAACTAAGTACTAAGTATATTACATACGTATTTTCGGATTACATATTAAGTTCTGTTAAATATTAGGGGTCTTATAAACTTTGTGAATGACATTCAAGTTTGAATACCTCGTTGGTCTTGTGGTCGCAATGGTGCCTGCTGAGCATGAGGTCCTAGGTTCGATTCCCGGGTCGGGCAAATTGTTATTTGGGTTTTTCCATCAGGAATTTATCAGTAGCAGCTGCGCTGTCTGGATTTGTGTCCGGTTGATGGCAATAGGCTCGCCCCCTATTACATGGGACCTAATACATACCTATCTGAAGGAATGTGGGTGTAAGTAAGTACCTACCAACTATTGGTAGTGTAATTGTTTTTTTTTGGATAAGTAAAGATTATTATTATTACTATTAGGTACATCTCTGCTTAACCCTACGGGAATAACAGACGTGATTTTGTGTTATGTTATTCAAGTTTTATGTAATATTTTTTTCCATGATTAAGTACATTTTATTTTAATTGTGATCTGATAGGAAACATATATATTCAATGACAGCGTAAACATTAAGTAGCTGTACAATTAAAAACCTTAATTGAGAAATGTCTTATAAATACTTAGACATTTCAGTTAAAATAATGAGCGGTAAATGTTACAAAATCCTCACAAATTCATCTTAAAAAACTTAAAACGAACTCAATCAATAATCCGATTACCCTAAAGCGCAAAAATGACAATGGCGAAAACAGACCGCGCAGCGCCCGGAGCGAATCCTGCAAAACTCTCATTAACCGACGCTCTAATTAAAAAGTAATTAAATTCGCGCGAGAAAAAGAGAGAACGACATTTAACTGATACTAATAAGATCGTCAAACAATTACGAGCCGTGCGGCGAGGGAGCGAGAGGGGTGTCGCCCTCTCGCTCGCTCGCAGCGCTCTCTATTTAACTTTTAATTTATACTCATTCCTTTATATCTTTTATTGCTTCGCCCATCGCGGCTCCTAATGCGCCCGAGGTGCTCCTCGCACTAATTAAATTCATGCAAGGCTGAGCCGCGCGGCCCCGCCCCCCCCACCCGCGCGGCTCCGCCAATGGGCGCGCCGCTCGCCCCGTCTCCGCCCCCCACTACAGTCAGTACCAGATCCCTGATAGAGCTGTCATGTCGCGTCCGAACGCTCGTTACGCTGTCTTGACATATTTTATTATTATTTATGTCAATTACGTTATTACTTTTTTGTTTAATGGAATAAGGAATTGGTTGTGAAATTGATTGCCTTTCGGTCGCTTATGATTCATCACTGTCAAAAATATAATCTGAAACGTGTTAATTTTGTATGATTGATAGTTTGTCCGTCATTAGAGCGATTGGGAGGCGTCGTAATCTAGTTTTACGCAACGCTATTGTGCGCATCTCTGTGCCGCTGTCTGCCTCGGCGGTTGATTGCTCACCCATCACACAATCACCTGTCAAATTAAAAGAATGGGTGAAATCTAAAATATAACCCGTTTGTAGCTCCGAACAAATCCTATGAATATATATTTTTTTTCTCGTTCATTATAGATAATAGACACCTTTCATCTCAGCCGGTAGAACAGATCATAGATCAATCATAATTTAAAAAATGAGTTTTGGAGCTGTTCCGGAATTAAATTAAGTCTTTGGGTTTAGGTAATAACTCTTTACTTGTATCTATCTACCTGTCATATCTTTAGGTACAACATAAGTTACCTTCCACGTGAGGGTAAGTAGGTATCTAAAAGGGCAATGGTAAAACGAACCTTTTCGCTACGGTAACGTTCCATAACATAACTCCTTCCCGATACTCTACATGTCACTGTACAGCGGCGCGCCATGCGGCTAAAAAAGATTATGACAACCCCACGGGCCCGCAAACGTACGGCGACCCTATAAATCCCATGTTAGACCCCCTACCCTGCGATAACGAACGTTATTCTAATTTAAATAAGGTTTATTTCAACTTGCCACCGCCCGTCGCCTACGTTACCGTTAATTCAATGTATGCCGTCCCTTAATTTATGGGCCGTTATTCAATACAGATCTGTAACTTCACGGCATAAGGTTTGAAAGCGTTTAGCAGCGGGCGCGATGTGCCGTCGGAGAAATAAATCTATGATATGAAGGAGGCGGAGAATTAATTTGTGTGGTGGTGGGGGTGTAGGCGGGGTGGGGGGGGGGGGGAGGTGGCCCCGCCCCCGGGCGCGCCATCGCAGTGGCGGGCGCGGCGTGGAGGCCCGAGCACTCCGTAGTACCGGCCGAACGCGACGCGCGCCAGTGTTGCATCTTGTGTTAGTGCTTGAACTGCGTAGTGACTCAAGAAACAAAAATAAAATTGGTGTTTTGAAAAATGACATTAGAGAATGGGATTGGTTCGTAGGTGAGCATTGTGGTCAAGATATCGGGTGCGAGGCGGGAAGGCAGCGGCATGGTGCTGGAGGGCGGGCTGCCGGCGCCGCTGCAGCTGTACGCGGCGGCGGCGGCGCAGCTGGCCCCCCGGCCTCCGTGGCCGCCGTTCCTGCCGTTCTTCGGGGTCCCGCCGCCGTTCCTGACGCGGCCGCGGCTACCTCACCCGATGCCGGCGCGGGCCCCGCACGGGCCTCCCAGCGAGGACTCCAATGAGGACGGTGCTAGTAGCAAAGGTAGGGTTAGCATAAAGTGAATTCTTATAAGAAAGTTGGATAGGACAAGTGACCAAAATAGTTACGTTTTAAGCTCAGGAATCAAAAGGAAAAGCATATTTTGCCAAATTGAATTTTTTTTACCACAAAAACAAAGGCTAACCCGATGAGACACTTTTGTTTATATAGCGTACGATATAAACGAATAACGCACTCAATTTTTTTTAGACCCAAAAGTTTTTTTTTGTTTTCTATTGCAGTGTCTGTAGTATAGAGCAGTTATTACAAAAAAAAAAACAGTAATTTGCCGTTAATTATGTCGTCTAATAAATCGGTTCAATTGACATTTCAATAACATAATTAAACGAGATCAAACATGTTGGTTAGATGTTAATTAAAATGTTATTAATAAATCTGATTCGATCCGAAAAAAAACAATCTGAGGCCCTAGCACGAGCGCGCGGTGTAAACGTAAAGTAAATTACGTGGATTTTTTTAATTGAAAATACAATTTTCCTATAGCACTTTCGTTAAATTCTTTCCAACAAACACAATCATTATCATCCATAGATATGAGTAATTTCTTAAAATTATGAAAATATTATTTGTGAAAAGAGTATTTTTTATTTTAAAATTGTTTTTTTTTATTGATTATTTTCGTTACGTTTCTGGTGTTTTTATTCTTACTGTACACCTACAGTAGTGAATTATTTTGCGTCAATTATTAATAAGTTTCACCAAACTTATTAATATTTGTCGCAAAATAATTAATTCACAAATTCCTATCCTATCACTGTTACTATAATTTAAGGCTAAAATTTGTTTTTGGGATTTTTCGCAATAACTGCTTACTTAACCAGTTGAAGAGAAACATTTGCGGAAATAAGAAATTGCCTAATTTGTTTATTTTTTGTGTACAATATTGCACAAAACATGGTTAATTTATAACCATTTTTTGTGAGTTTCACTTAATTCTAGTGAAAGCAGTCATATTTCAGAATTCAGGTTTTAATTGTGAAAGTTCCACTCTTTCAAACAATAAGAAAAAGTAATGAACTAAGATTGTCCGTGAATAATAATTTTTGTTACTTACAGTTTTTACAAAGATCGTGTGAAAAAGTGTTTACCATTAACCTTGAGAATGATTCAAACAAATACATTAAGTATAGTGTACTCCTAATTTTTTTCTTAAATGTACCGCTATTTTTTTTTCTGAATTGATCATGACAGTTTATTTTGCAACTTGAAAAACGTAGTTAATTAAAAGAAGTTTTTTTTTTTTTTTTTAAATAGGTTAGTTTTAAAGATATAGGTACAATATCAGATAATAAATCAAACAAATAATTTACTAAAATAAAAAATACCGCAAAATAGGGAGCTAAAGCAAAATTTACCCAAACACTTTTGTACTTAATTATTTAAAATCCGAACTCCAATTTGATTGGCGTGACCAATTAAGATTCCTGTTGACTCCATAGGTAATAAATTTACTAACATTTCCAATTTAATCAATTATACTAAATTATCCAATAATCAATTATAGCATATACCTAGCTTATGCCAGCGGCTTCGCCCGCGTGGTGTACGGTAGGTACTGATTGATCGCACGAGATTGTAGTAGTGAGATAAAAAGAATCTGTATTTTATTCCATGCAGGTCACAAACTATCTGTGTGCAAAATTTTATCTAAATCCAATCAGTAGTTTTTGCGTAAAAAGTAACAAACATCCATCCATCCTCACAAACATTCGTATTTATGATATTAGTAGGAAGTAGGATTGTCGCAAAATGATCAATTCATTAACACTATTACGTTCGGCTAATTAATTTCTCCCAACGCTACAAACAATGTTAGAAAATTTTCTTTCTTTAAGATGGGATTTTCTTTCTTAAGGATGGTATTTTCTTTCTTAAATATGGTATTTTCTTTCTTGAGGATGGTATTTTCTTTCTTAAATATGGTATTTTCTTTCTTGAGGATGGTATTTTCTTTCTTAAAGCTGGTATTTTCTTTCTTGAGGATGGTATTTTCTTTCTTAAAGCTGGTATTTTCTTTCTTGAGGATGGTATTTTCTTTCTTAAAGCTGGTATTTTCTTTCTTGAGGATGGTATTTTTTTCTGAATATGTTTTTTGTCCTTAGTACCGTCGCTATACCTGTTATTGTTACATTCATTATTGTCGGAACTCTCTTAGATACAGTGTTGAACAATAAAGATATTTACTGAGTAGTAATTTCCTTTAGTTTATTATTTTGTATTGCTTTATTATCTAAACTGGTTTTGTTTTGTTCTTGTTTATGTGGGTATTTTATTAGGTGTTTATTAAAGGCCTATGTCCAGCAGTGGACGTCTTTTGGCTAAAATGATGAATGACGATGATGATGACGTAAAATATGGTGAAGATTCATATGTGAAAAGAAATTGTTGGTTTTTTTTAGGAGTAAGAAAAGTTTCTTATTTTGCTTTTTGTTTAGTTCGAAAGTTCGAATAAGATTGATCGCACTCTTGAAAGTAATTATAAAGGGGATAAAAACCTCTTAAATTAGACCGAAAGGCACTTGTTCTCCCCGTCATTGCGATCATTTTTTTGTTCTACACCATACCTTCGGGAACTTCCTAGTTACGGAGATATTGGGGGTCAAAGTTCCAACTTTTTGATAAGTTTTTTTTTTAATACAAGTTGTTAATGTAAGATTTTTACTTTAAACTCCTCCACTACCTCCGCACTAACCAATCCATCCATCAGCACAATGTTTTGAGTGTGTTACACTGAGTTCTACCACAAAACACGATTTTTCACCCCAAAAAAAAGTCGTTTCCCAGCAATAATTTTTGCGTAAAGTTACTGAGGTTGATGTACAGAATGCTTGGTTGACGGCTTCGTGATGAGGTTTTTTACACCCTGTAGATTTAAAAAATGTATATAATTATCTATATTAATGCGTAGTTTTTGTATAAAAATGTCGTCTTCTTCTTTATCGTGTAGTTAGTGCCTAACCTGGTGTCAGAGTTTTTATGCCGCCCATGGGCCTCTGACTTGGCTTTACATGCCGTCGAGAAATATCTCTCAGGCATGTTGGTTTCCTTACGATGTTTTTCCAATATGGTGTAAAAAGGATTCTAACTGGATTTTTAAATATGTATAGAAAACCTTATAAAATACTTAGTACCTAGAATCTGTAATCTTTATCGAGTTACCGGGTGAGTAACTCTATCCACAAATAAAGTTTTCAAATATTTGGAATCCGATAAGCTTGTTATTAAAATATATGCATAATTTCTTCTAAATAATATGCTGATGTAAACCTGAAGCAACGACGTCTTATAAAATACAAATTATGTAACACGCTGATAGAAAGAGAATATTTTGTATCACAATACGCTTAATTAATTTAACTTATCATCAATTTACAACAACAAATGAGTGTCGAAGCGTTAAACTTCTTATTAATCACGGTAACTTTCCATTTTATTACGATATTTCATACTTCAATAATTATCGTGTTGTCACAATTAACTACGTGATACCAGCGACAGTTGGGACGAGCTCGTCACGACTCGATTCAAAGTTTAAACTATCGATTTATTACTCGCGGATCGATTCAGACGTGAACTGTCAATATCGATTATGAGTTAACGACATCGCTCGATCTTCATTCAATCTCACAAAGCTGCAATCAAGACAAGGCCAATCGCTCATCTAAAACATATTGTAATCCAATAATATAATGGCTAGATTTAACGCGTGTTGACTCCAACGCCAAGCTGACCTCCAGATTAAAAGGAACGAACAAATAATAGTATAAATAATGATCTTGTCGCGTCCGATACACTTATCCTTCTAGGCATAACTTATTGCTTTTTATAATATTAAGGCATTATTCCCGAAATATTCTCGAGGCTCGTTTGAATAAATTTTGTATTAATAAAAAATAAACGTCGGGTAAGGTGCTAAGAGGCTAACGAGCGTAATCCAAATGTAAGTTATTAGTTGGTCGCCGCGGCCGCCTGCTGGGCCAGTCGTCCTCTCGATACCACTCGGTACCGCTCGATATCGAGATGTTTATCGATTCTTTTGTCGGCTCCACAGCCGAGGTGTTACTCACAAAATTAGGATGTTAAATGTTTTGTCGATGACGCATACTCCAGACTCTTTGTATACAAACTTTTTTTGGTTATAGTAATAGAAATATCAATAGGTTTTTTGTGTATTAAATTATAGATGATCACGTGTGAAACGTTTGGGATGGTCGGGTCGTGGCGATAGTATGAATTGATATGTAATGAGGTTCGCTGGTCGGTAATATTTTTGCTTGTTATGGTAATGTGCGGCAAGCCTGTGAAGTTTCACAAAGCTGTGGGAAATATTAATGTAAACTGAATGGCTTCCTATTATTTTAGACAATATCAGGTGTAAAACGATTTATTAATCTAAGTTTTGATTGTACTAACCATTGTAGACGCGATGGTTTCTGAAGAATGATGGTTGGATGAATTTTTGTCAGTTACTTTTCAATGAATTTTGATGTAACTTTACAGTAATATAGCTTACTAGCTAGCGTGGAATTCAATAATTGTCCCACGGGATCATTCTACCGGAAAAAAAAGTATCCTATGTTTGCTAGTTTTTGCGTGAACGAGTAACAAACATATATATACTCACATAGAAATTTTCGCCTTTATAATATTACTGGCGGACGTCACGCGATTTCACCCGCATAGTTCCCGTTCTCGTGGGAGTACAGGGATAAAATATAGCCTATGTTACTCGCTGATAATGTAGCTATCCACTGCTGAAAGAATTTTTAAAATCGGTCTAGTAGTTTTATAGTTAAATCGTAACAAACAAACAAAAAATCGAATCTTTCCTCTTTTGTAATATTGGTATAGATTAGTGTGATACTATACCTCGGAATCAGTTGCCAACAGACTGTTCAGGGATCCTAAGATCATGATGAGTAGTAAGTTATAAGGACAAGCCAAGATTGTAGGCTTGTATAAATGTAGCGTCACACTCAGATTAACATACCTATTAGGATAAAAACATACTGCGTAAAAAATGAATTTACGCGGACGAAGCCGCGAATGTAAGCTAGTCGTGCTAGTACCAACAAACATAAACTCACGCCGTCTTGCCATGTAAGTAATTCGTAATTCGTATTATTGTGAATACTGATAACTTGAGTCATTTGTTTACAATATAAAATAGGCGAGAATTTTATTGCTGTTTTTATGTTAACATTTTTAATTGTAAGTACCTTATTGTTTTACACTTCTCTTAATCTGAAATGTGCTGATATGTGTCACTATGACCGATGAAGGCAACTTTAAGAAGAGAAAGAAAAATATCACTTGTTTTATAAAGGGTGTAAAATGACTCTTAACGAAGCCGAAAAGCACTTGTTCTCCCCATCTTTGCGATCATTTTTTTGTTCTAGAGCCTTGCCCTGGGAACCCTGGGAACCTTCTAGTTACAGAGATATTGGGTGTCAAAGTTCCAACTTTTCCACAAGTTTTTTATAAATACATGTTTTTAATGTAAGACTTTTAACACCTCCACGACCTCCGTACTATTCAATCCATACACCAGCACAATGTTTTGAGTGCGGTACATTGAGTTTTACCGTAAAACGTGATTTTTCACCGCAAAAAAAGTCGTTTCCCAGCAATAGTTTTGCGTAAAGTTGCTTAGTATGATGTACAGAATGCTTGGTTGACGGCTTCGTGGTGAGTCTGTTTACACCTTGTATACCTAGTGACATAGCTATCTCTATCTCTATAGTTTATTCATCATTCACATTTGATGTTTCTCGGAAAAATCCCAAACCGCAAACTAAGGTTGATAATTGAAACGAGGCTTTATGTTCAGTTTGAAAGTTACTTATGATTAAAAGTTTTACTGGTAAATATATATTTTTTGTTAGGCATTTATTTTTGTACACAGTGCCTACAGGGTGTTTAAGGTACCTATTTTATTAGTAACAAAATCTGAGATGAATTCAGGCCATTTTTCAACGACGAACAAGTGCGAACTTCACAGCGTAGAATTTAGTCCACTAAATTCAACGCTGTGAACTCCGCGCTTGTTTCCTTGCCGAGTAATAATTACAATAATTGATCTTGAAAACTCAATAGTTCTAAAATGTATTTATTAAAACTTTATGCACAAGTAAAAACTGTACAAAGGTGGACTTAATGTGGTCTACCATAAGGTGATGCTGAGACAATAGACAGTGTGCAATAACAGAAAATACTTATCTAAAATAAAAGTTTTAGAAAATGGAATTGAAACAAGATCAAAACTCCTTGCGAAACTGAAAACGAAAGCGTAGGTAGTACCTAATGCTTACCTAATTATGATTTCAACGTAGAAATGCTTAATTTAGTTGCACATTGAATATTTGGATTTCTAAACGATTATTTCATATTACCATATTTTATATAGATTTTAAAGGCGTTTTTTTTAAGGCGATATTCGATAGCATAGCGATTGCGATAGCTTATGACATACATACAATAAGTAATAAGATAGATTTGAAATAACTGAAAAGGTTATTGAATTCAACACTTTTAACAGCTTCTAATACGGGACTAAACATGAAAATGCGATTTCCGGTTTTTCATATTGTAATAGTTTTATGCTATTATGAATTCCATTAGGTACCTTTTTTCAGCAATTTCAAAACCACTTTGAATAATGTTTTTACAAGTTACTCTAATATCTTACAAGATACTCTTACATCGTCATCTGCTGGACATAACCGGATTCCCGTAACCTTCACCAGGCCCCTTATTCACAACGCGTCGATTCGATTTTCGATTCGGAAAGTCGTATGTCTATCTCGCTCCATTTTGTAATGTCAAAAAAAGATAGACATACGACTTTCCGAATCGAAAATCGAATCGAAGCGTTGTGAATAAGGGGCCAGGTCTTCGGTCCACTCTTAGATACTCTTACATTATCTTTAAATTATGATTCAAACTAAAAAAAACTTCCGTCGTATACTGAAATAACTTAACCTTGTAATAAAGTTATGGTTTCACCTTCCCATGAAGGTCTATGCACGTATCTATGGTCTTTACTTACCTACTAGCTAACTAGTTGAATTCTGCTTTCTTTTTTTACACTACTTTTACCATTACAACATTTGTCATTGAAGATCTCCTGGCACAGGTATATCTTTTACTTAAAAGGAGGTCCCTATGTAAGATTTACTGTAAAAGTTGTACAAGTTTCTGCAATAAACCTTTTTTTTTTAATTAATTTAAAAATATTACTTCCCTCTTTGAATCCGATTTTGCTAACAATTTCGTTTCATTTTTTTGCACGGAATTATTTATTTACGAATTATTTACACACTAACTCTTTAACAGAAATTAAAATATTTACAAGTATCAAAAAGGGTTACAGGGCGTCGAAAAATTCATCCACATCGCTGTTAACAGGAAAAGGGCAGCATTGCCACGTTGGATGCAATGCTGATTCTTTGGCCAAAAAATAGGCCCGCCCTCTGCAATGGTAACGTGAAGAGTCGAACAACCGTTTGATGATTTCCCGAAATACTAGGTGGGCACTCGGACCCCATGGCCCTAGTATTTCAACCCCAAACGGCTCAAATACCTACATAATTACCAATTAAATTATTGTATTGGCGCCGTTTGAGGTTTTCAGCACCTGCAGGAGCTGCCCCAGCGCAGCACACTGTGCTAGGAAGATGGGATGGCGCAAGGGTGTCAACACAAGTTGCGTCCCACACCAAAGGCCTACCCAACTTCCATGGCATTATGGTCATACCATCTCGTCTCTTGCCATCGACGCGTGCCAAGCCAGTGGGTTCTAATACAGCTGGCACCCCGGCGGTGGCAAGAGCACGACGGATGAGATCATTAATGCCACGCTAGCATTAATGATCTCATCCGTCGTGCGTCCGCTCTATCCGACCTGCACTCTTACTGCAAGAAAAGCCATGGTGTCCGAGGCAGTCGACTGCTTCACCACATTGACAGCGATGTGGAGCCCCACAAGGAGCGCCCAAACGCAAACATGTAGCGAGCCGGAAGGTTGTGTCACCCAACAAGGTGCCTATAGGTGTCGGTAGTGCCTGAAGCCAGTGGCCCGACTCCCACTGACCCACAGTCAGCAGGCGGGGATGACTCAGCAGTATTGGTAGACGTATTAATAAGTTTATTCCGTACCAACCTGCAGAGCGGCTCATCCTACTGTCTCTGGGTAAACGGGTTCTCGGGCCGGTCCGTGTCCGGGCAAGCCACTTTCCAGGCGTCCACTGCATCGGTCAAGCACGGCACTTCCGAGTCAACCATTTTTTGTATGAGTTTTATTATAAGTACGGTAAATACTTTCATATGCATTAAGTAAAAAGCTGTTATTTTTAAATTACAAGCAGACAAACAGACACTTCCATTTCATTTATTTGCATAGATATTTCCTGTAAACTAAATAAAAATGATACGCTGCCTGATGGTCTTAGATGAGATACATAATATAATAAGACTGCTGCTGCTGATGCTTAATTCGTAGGTCAGTAAGTAAGTAAGTAGTAATTTTTCATGTCCAAAAATTATAATTATGATGATCATAATTGTGTACCTATACAAGATAGTTTTTAGTTCATTTTGAATAACAATGAAAAGCCAAAAGTTGAGGTTATAGGTAAAAACGGTTTAAATTTTATCCAAAAAATATTTTAAGATTCATATCTTAAAATTATTTTGCTTAGGTATTAAAGGATCACCACTACTTAATCAAGGAATTATTCAACTACACCACTAGCTACCAAATTGTAAATCTAAATAATAAGGAAGAAAATGTTCCACTGGATACTACTTCATTGAAGAGGCGATAGAATTTAACAAACCGTTACAGTTAACCATGAAATTCCAAACTTGCTTCCAACGTTACCCAACAACTGATTTCCAACCCATTATTTCACGGAATCCATTTTTACTTTACCGGATTACGGAAAACGCTGAATTATTTCTTTTTTCCGTGAATGAATGAAAACAATTGCTCATTGCGTATCTGCTTGAAATGGTCTCGACGCAAAGCTAATCGATTCTTTTTTCGAACGGGGAAAGAAAAGTTATTCGTTCTAAAAGCGGGAAACGAAGCGCTGTTTTTTTTTTAATTACTGAGGAATAATGTTCGTCTCTGGTATTGGCTGCAGGAAATCTATTTCAGTAAGAACGCAATGTTATTGTTGAGTGCCTTATTTTTTCTTATAAATTTTTAGGCGTAAATTTAATTGGGATTTAAATAAGTACGACTAAATCAGTAATTTATTGGTAATTTACTTAACTTCATTTTGGTCTTGCTATATTTTTTAAGAACTTTGAAACGAGACAAGAAGGCCTCGTTTCAAAGTTACAAAGAACTGGAATAACAATAAACTGGAAATCATGAAAAACCATTAACATTAAGTATTGTTTTAACTTAATAATTCCTACACAGTGTTTTAAAAAGTTTTTTTTAGACCTTTAATAACAGAAATCATAATATTTGTTAAAATAAAATAACACCAACGACCGTCACATTAAACGATATATAACCGCAACAATTCAATAGGCAATAACTTTCAACAATCATTTCAACCGGGCAATAAATTGCCCAAGCAATAAAACAAAACAAACAAATTTTAATGAAAAAAAACAAACGAACAACAATAACATAGCTAAATGGACTAATAAACTGAAATCAGAACTAGTCAAAAGAACATCAATAAAGGGCTAGTAGCGAGGGGAGATTCGGCTGCAATGGAACAACGCATAAATTACACTATACTCGCCCCTTGAGCTTAGCAAATAGGACTTTCTATAATATAGTGGATTTTAACTTGTTTTACAGGAAACTTTGTTTTAATAGAGATATATTCAACATTTCGGATGTAATGTGGGGTTTTTGTTTCTCTGAAAGTCTTGGTATCTAAATAAATTGCTGTACAAAAAAAAACAAGTCTTGCTTTTATCAATGAAATTCATTTGAATAAATATTATAATACCTCTATAGGTATTATAATATTTATTCAAATGAAATATAAACAAGATGTCCTTATTTATATTGCTACACAAAATTAACAACCGTAAAATTTAATTATAAAAAAAACAAAGTCACGTAATTCAATAGGGAAAGCGCCGCCATCGCGCCATGGCGTCTTACTCAAGCTTATAAAAACAACATCATTACATCACACAAGTGACAAAAGACCAAAAATGTTGGTAATAAGGCCTATTAGTCAAGTCGTCGGGCAGTCGCAAGGTGCGCGAAATGTAACTGAGTCGGGTACGAGCCAATTTCAAGGGTCATTTCCTCACACACCCAACGCAAGGGGAGTGACGAGACCGCGTTAAAAATAAAACCAAAGATGCCATGTTTTTCAGACCTGACTCTTGTCTGCCACCGCACAGCTGTTGTTTAAATTGATACTGTAATGAAGTACTCACTGTGTATTACCGAGAATACAGAGGCTTTAATTGTCCTTTTGCATAACGAGATTTTAATGTGTTACGTTAATCCGTTCATTGTATAAAGCTTGTTTTACTAATTGTGTACAACTTCAAACTTTAGCAATGTAGGTGCAAAGCGACGCGGCTTCACAGCTTTTAAGGCCATTTCCGTAATAAGCACATGTATGACAAAGGCCCATTAAAAGTTGATTACACCCAAAAATAGAGTCGCGTCATCACATCTTGCGGCGCACGGCGCGTGGCGAATCGTGCGTCGCGTGCCCCAAAACACGCATTTGTCAAATTCGATTCGCTTTTTTACTATTTACTTTTTTCATAGTGCACCGTTTTGGCCCATTCACCCCTTCTGGAAATTGGTCACGGGAGACTTGTGTGATTTTCTGCCAATATGTCCTCAAGTTAGCGGTTTATTGGATGTTTGGCTGGTTCCAATTGGCCCCTTGGGCGAAAATAAGTATCTTGATGCCACAAAACGCGGTACCGGTAACGAGCATCACCTTTACAGCTGTTTTTAGCTTATTCATTTGTAAAGATAATTTTAATAATGACAGCTTCTTGTCTTTACATCCTCGGCTTCACTAGTCTGTAATTAACAATCATAAAACGCTTTATAAAGTCATCAAAGCTAATAATAACTGCGATGTAATTTAACAATAAACAATAATAAAGACAGTATTTTGTTATGATGAAATTAAATGAAATCTCTTTGAGCTCCGACATTGTAAGAAAAATAAAGGAATTTTCCTTGCGAAAGTTTTAATGTCAATAATATTTTTCTCAGATAACGAGGAATGGTGATATTATTTTTTATATATTGAAACAAATATTTCCTTGTTACAATACTATTGTTTTCCATTTTGTGACGAATTGATTCAGCCGTATAAAGGAGGTGGCACAGATTTTGCGTGGGACCATTAAAAAAAATGTCACCCACGAAGTTTTTTCTTCTACAAAGAAAAAAACAAACAACTAATTTCACGCTCCAGTATGTTTTATGAATAAATTAATATAATTTTATTAGTTTAATGTTCGTTAGAATATTTTATTGATGTAGTTATTTGGTGTTTTTTTTGCATTAGAAGAAATTAGGGCCGGCAGTTTTTTTTTTACTAGGTAAATTAGGCGAGGAGGCATTCAGAGGTTCTCACATTTTTTTTTATGTAACCTAGAATATTTTGTGAACATTGACTATTCGCATAGAAATTATGTACTATAGGAATGCTATAAATTAAATATGTTATCAACATAGCTAACAGTCTGTGCTACCCATAAACCGATCAGTTTTTTCGATGCAAGAAACGCTCTAATTTTATTTAATTTAAAGAAGTAAATACAATTCTTTAACATGTTATGTTTTAGTTTAGATTATTTTATTGTTTTATTTTTTCAATATATTGAGTATTTTACAGAAATAAATATAGTAGATGGGTCACTTGCATCTAAAAAAAGACTTTTTCATTCATATATTTTAAAATCTATGTAGATTTCCCTCCTTTGAATTTCAAAATCTGAACCACAACAAATTACCCACCAGAAGTACAAATAAGACCCTCAAACTGTTTATCCAAAAATTAATCCATTTTATCTCAAAACAAGCAGATAATCCCATTGACTGTAACATATTGCTAACCCTGAGAACGCGCGGGGGTGTGAGAGACCCCGTACCATAACTAACCCTATTAAAAAGTGGCTGCAACCCTCCACTGTATTAATGTAGCATAAAATTAACCCGCGCGTCACGCCCGATGCGTGCAATGTTTAAATACGACATTTCTGGTTAGGGGTCCAAGAGACCGTTAGGATTTTTGGTCAGCTTTAGGTTGATCATAATTTGCTTGTAGGTAAAACACATTTTATAATTTAGTAGCTGGTTTTTACGGGAATAGTAATGCAAAGTCATAAACTGTGAGTCTTAATTGAATTTTAAGGTTGATATAATTATATTAATCAAAACGCATTCAACATGCTTCAGGATCAGCAGTTTCTTTATGTTTCCCTTAGATATTTTTATAGAATCTACATCTATAAATCTATTAGGTTGAGGAAATACAGAGTTTTGAAGAATTTACAAAATGAATTTCAATTTCAACCATCACATTGTCAGCATCTTTTACATATTTACACCGACAAATACCAATAATTGTTGTTTTATAATTGGATAATACAAATTATTAAGTTTTACACAAATAAAACTTAATTTGTAATCCTTAACCTTGTCCAGGTTAAAGTGACATTAAGTCACTGTTCACTGATTTTAAACTTTAGAACAATCATTTGCGTAGCTTTCAAAACACTTAAATACAAAACATCATCTCCCTTTTATTAAACCAGCTCTGTCATAACACAAAAGTAACTCATTCCAACATTACATCTCGGCATCAAATTAATTAAGATATTATCAGCAAGACAGACCTCAAGCCCCACACCAGTAGTGATAATAATACAAATAAATAGTAGCGAAGTCGTGTCAACTCGTGTCACAAGTCGTGTCAGTAGATAATGTCCCTTTTGTACCGACCGCGGTGTCCGCGTCTCGAGCCCTCAGCGGGCAAAGGGTTAATGTGTTAGTAAACAATGCTGTAGTGTTAGTGAATTAGTTAAGTAGACAGTAAGTTGCACAGTTGTGTGGTAATCGGTTGTCGTAGTATGTGTATGTGATGCGGAGGAATTGAATGAGGAAAATGTAGTAAGGAAAGTTTTGAGTATGAATGTGGTTGGGTATAAAAGTAATGTGTTAGTAAACAATGCTGTAGTGTTAGTGAATTAGTTAAGTAGACAGTAAGTTGCACAGTTGTGTGGTAATCGGTTGTCGTAGTATGTGTATGTGATGCGGAGGAATTGAATGAGGAAAATGTAGTAAGGAAAGTTTTGAGTATGAATGTGGTTGGGTATAAAAGTAATGTGTTAGTAAACAATGCTGTAGTGTTAGTGAATTAGTTAAGTAGACAGTAAGTTGCACAGTTGTGTGGTAATCGGTTGTCGTAGTATGGGGCATGTGATGCGGAGGAATGAGGAAAATGTAGTAAGGAAAGTTTTGAGTGTGAATGTGGATGGGTATAAGAGTAGAAGAAGACCAAAAAAACAATGGATGGGCTGTGTGAACGATGATATGATACGAAAGGAGGTGTCTGATGAGATGACAACTAATAGAGAATTATGGAAGAAGATTCGAAGACATGCTGCGTCGACCCCAAATTAATTGAGATAAGGGCAGGAGAATGATGACAGTAAGATGAATAGTTCAGTTGATTCGTTTAATGTCGCTTGTCGCTTGTGTCGTTTTGGTTTTGTTTTGGTTGCAAGTGTATTACTAACTGACATAGTTTGTAAGTATATTGTTTCTAACACTATGAATTTTGTTGCTCGAAATAAAATGATTTAATTTAATTTAGTTTGGTTGCCTTTGCCTGTAACTAAGAGGAAATGCAGGGATCTCGGCCACGATTGGTATTTCGATAATTTTGTGGTTAAAAGAAAATTAATTGATTATTCACTAAAGTGTTACCTTAGTTACCTACGACAACCTATTCCATAATATGTTATTCAGTCATTGCTAAGGTATTTGTCTGTAAAATCTAAGTAACTAAATGAGCTTTATTTGGTTTAAAAACCACGTTTGTATTCATTACATAGTTGCAAACGCAGAATTAGCAAATTGCTAAGTGGGTAATAAATAGTTTCCAATTTATGGAGCCTGCCCAAACACCGTACCATACCATGACCATGCTATGAACTTATCAGGCAAGGTAAGAAACACGACATGGACTACTATGTCCACTAGAACGTATCAACAGCGTATTATATCCGTATATAACAGGTTTAGAACCGTCATCATACGCGGTTGTATTGAAGTAGCACCGCGCGTCGCGTGCCTTGCACGGAGCGTCAACAAATTGACAGAGAGAATTTTTTTCGGGTGCCGATATGCTACGTGCATAGTTTTGGTTGGTGACGGAACGGTCTAGTGGGATAGTTTCATTCTTTTCAATACATAAAATATTTTATTGCCTGATATGTTCATAGCTCAGTCATGGTATGGTACAGTGTAGTGGGCCGAATCCTTATACGTAAATATTTACTTAAAGCAGTGTGAATTGACGACAAATCCTATAATACACCTTGCTGTATTAATTACTTACAAACATAACTTGGAAGGTAGTAACTGCATAATTAGTGACAAAATACCACAACACCTCAGTGACAACTTGTCACAACTACTTACGCATAAATATTGCCTTTGTGTCACTTCTGTGTTTGTTTGTCACAACTTAACTTATGTAGAGCTAAGGAAATAATGTGGATCACCATAACTGGTTTTCACAATAATAAGTTGAGTTTCTCGTTCTTGTTTTAGTCGTAAGTAAGTATTATGTTATTTTTTTAAACTTGGTAGGTTTATCAAAAATCTGGTCTATTTATAACTAAACTAGCACTTCGCCCGCGACTTTGTCCGCGATAATTGCAAGAGCTCGGCTAATTTGCATGTCATCAATATAATTTATAACACATTTGCTCGTAAAGGATCTCTTATTTCACCAATTTCAATATCGTAATGTATCTCATTACGTACTTGTGCTGTAAAGTAAAATGCACGGTTTATACTTTTTTAAATCTTAGCAAAGAGTTTTTATGTCAGAAAAGTGGTCAACATTTTATGAATAAAATTAACTTTGGGAGATGAAATATAATAAATAAACGTTGAATTCTTTAATTTAATTAATTTTGACAATAAATTACAACCATTTATCTGTTACAAAAATACAAAAATATTAATTTACTTTATTAGTAATACTGGCTGTTTTTTGTGTCTTTCCCTTAAAAAAAAAAGCGCTGATGCGCGCGTCTCGCTAATTTGTGAACAAGTAAAAATTATTCCGCGCGCTTTTTCTTTTCGCTGTATTGTTTTTATTTGTTTCAATTATTTATATTTATTTAAATATGTTATAAAACGTCGTATGACATACGTGCGCTTTGATAATTACAGCCTCTGCTTTTTTATCGCCCTCGCCTATGGCTCGGGCTAGTAAAATATCGCCTCGGCTGTAATTTTCAACTTATATCATAATGTACTATTATAGCCTATGTTACTTGGTAAAGTTGCAGCATTTCAATGGTGAAAAAATTTTGTACTCAACCGATTTTAAATTTTATTTTTGTTTGTACGATTTAACTCAAGAACTACTGTTCTTGAGTTAAATCGTAACAAACACAAACAAAAAATCAAATCTTTATAAAATTAAGTATAGCTAATAGACATTACGATCAAAATAGAAATAGTTGACCTTGGCTGGTACCGTACTCTTCACATAAATTAGCACATTTTTATACAATCTTAATCAACCCTTTTTACCCGACTGCCAAAGAAGAGTTGGATGATTTTTTAATACTTAACGGTTTTATGCCCCACTGAGCTGTGAGCATCATTTTGCTTTTTGATAGTAGGCACTGTAAAAAAGCAGAGAAAAGTAAAGAAGCAGCTCTCGATTTATTGTAAAGTTAAGATTTGCGGCGGCACTACAAAAAGTACTACAGCGCCATCTATGTTACAAATGAAGAACTAACATCAAAATTCCAAATCGACTTGTCCGCGACCGAATAAAATGAAAACCCGACAACAACTGTCGGGCAGTAGCCCATCAGACACAACACGGAACACCCGTCTTCTTCGAGGATCCCCCATTTTCTATAGAGTATCGATCAAGTTTACACCTTGTTTTTCATAATAATGTCTAAAAGATTTAAAACCGCCATCTTGGGATCGAGATTCAAGTTTCTAATTCAAAACATGCTGGAAATTCTCGACCTTACAATCAATCATGTTAGGTCAGGTCTAGACTTTGAATGGACCAGATTTAGCATGGAGTTAATAATATGTATTTCAAATTTTCTAATCCAGTTTCTTTGCCCAATATTTTTCAAAAAACGAATCCCATTATTGTTTGACAGTTGGCACTCCTAACTTTGGTGCGACGTCAGGCGACAGGGCCGCGGGCGCCTGATCTATTGCACCCTCGGGAAACCACCATTGTTTTACAGTAACAACCACCATAGATTACCTAATAAAATACACATGTTCGCTTTGAAAACATTCATTAAGTGTGGTTATGGTCAATTGGAACTGATATAAATGGTCTTAATGATGGAGAGTTATTTAGAATTTTGCTCTGTAAAGTTTTGTTAGTTTTCATATTTATCAACTCTTTTTAAATATAGTTTTGTCTCTTTTTATCGTTTGAAGATAACAGAGACAGAATGATGATTTTTAATATGTTTTACTCTAAACGTAATTAGTGATTTGTGGTGAAAAAGGTCCCTTCGGTACCTACTTTGAAGGTTTTTGTTTTTGTAAATTTTCCCATCCTTACTTATATTAAAGCCAATGTGTGTAGCATTATGTAAAGACAAGAGCTACCAAAAGTTACGAAGGTAAATAGATACTACCCGGAAATATGTAACTTCTTTCTCAATAATCCCAAAGAGAAAATCACAAGAACTATCATCATATCCATCAGATACAATTAATTCCTCTCGAAGAAATTGTAATGTTTCTATGAATAGTAATAAACTTTCAAGATAAGAACTTAGTTGTAAGAACAGCAAAAGATTACATGAAACTTTTCCTCTTATTGTAATTATTATGTTTGGCTAATGCAGCCTACAACAGATGATTAAATAAGTCGAGCACAGATACAACAAACTGAGTTGGCTGAATTATTGCACCCGCGGGAATCGCCACAGATAATATAGGGCCGGAGTTAGAAACTTTGTACGCAAAAAATAGTGATGTTATGATACGAAGTAATATTTTAGTTTATTTGAGGAAATAAGGAAACTATGTAGGGAAAATGGTTTATCTGTTTTCAAAGTTGTTTTTCTTTCAAGAGTTACTTACACGCGTATGAAGTTAGGAGAGTTGAGGTTAGGTATGAAATTAATGTCATAAAGATATCAAAAATAAAAATTAAACTTACACGGAAACAACGATTTCAATTCAGTAGCATTTTCATCCAAACATAAGAAAATCCTAATATTTATCCTATTACCTGTATTTAATTATGTTATTTTATACAGTATAATGAAACAGAGATTCAGTTTCAGAGACAGTGTGGACCACCAAAAAAAAACATTTTTAGAAATAAACTACCTTTTATTTTCAATGTCAATGATCTACTGAATGAATTATTCATTACATTTCACTGAAGTGGCAGCAAAAATGTGAAGTTAGTGGAATTCAAAAATGCCTACTTGCATAAAAATAAACCTGGCATTTTGCCCCGTATAAATTGTAAGTTATAAACATAAACGGTATTCTGATTAAGTGATGATTAATTTCGCAAAAAAAAAAAGGAGTTTTTACAACAAAAATTATCTGAACCCTTTTTCTGCATAATAATTATGTTGGCACTTAGGGTAGTGTGCGCCACCTGTCATGTTAGACATACCTTGCAAACAGGCATGCGTTGACGTTCACTCAGAATAATTAGGTTTTTACTTCACACCCCAAGGCAAAAATAGCGATAATACTTGATATCTATATAATGATAGTACAGGATTAGGATTTATCGATAAATCCACGCTCCCTAATAAATTGGAGCGCATCACTAGCATCGATATGTTTGCCGGAGACGTGGGAAGTCACTAGGGAGTAATCCCCTAATAATTATTGCGGTGTATTGTAAGCTGTGCGTACAATAAATTGGCTGCTGCTGGCTTTTGGTGATGACGTAACTATAGGATCTCCCCAAAACACATTAGTCTTGTAAGATAATACTGTATGGTTATGTGGCGAGAGTCAGACTTGAATAATACCTTGGGATTAATAATTTAAACTTTCGAAGAGTTTATTTGATTGAAACTTTTGATAAATTGTGTCTGTAGCATGAAAACTACATTTTCAATTGAACATTGCAGGAACAAGAACTTTAGAATCACGTTGAACACTGAAAGAAAGCCATAAATTTAAATAAATGTCACGGCAAAATAACAAAACTAGACTATTTGACAAAGCTCTAGAAATTACAACAGACGTTTATTTATTATTATTTAAATTACAACTATTGTTAGGTTGCTACATAAATTTTACATAAATTACCTGACATTACTTGTAGCGCTTGAATCAGTGAAGCATTTATTTGATTATCGTCAGAGCTCGCGACAATGTACCATCAATTTGCACGTAGACCGCAAACTATGAACGTTCGCCAATTGGTTTTCGTAAATCGGTAATAGTTACGGCGGTAAACGTGTGACAAAATGCTTTATTACCGCCACGAACATGAGTTACTGTATATCGTGAATAACAACGTTATTTACTGAGAACGGTTTTGTAAGGATCCAAAAATATTGGAAGAAAAAAAAAAGAATCTTACTTTATTGCGAGTCGAAGTACAACGTTTATACAAAAGAAATTAAGTCGTAGCTGGTTGTCAAAGAAGGTTTAATGATTCATCATGAAGTACGTGAAACCATAAAGTAACTCTTATAGCACACAGATGACAGCAAACCGATAATTCAACAAGAAAATTCTCACTATGCTCATCATTAATCGTCGAGTAAAATGTACCTCAATCCATCCAAGTCGTCGGCAATCAATATTGTTTTGGTAAAATATTAAAATTTGATTACACCTTATTTTCACGGGCATAAAATAGCGGTTGGAACGACTGTGTATAAAGTATAGTAGTATCAATTTATCATGTTTCAATCTCGAAAGCGGAGGTGGCCGCGGGCGATGTGATCCGGCATGTAGATGCGCCACAAAATATTACACGTCGAGGATACCGTGAAAAATAGTTTCTATTCACGGTTTTATGTAAAAATATGTTTATGTAATGCTGATGTAATCGAAACTGAGGGTTTGTTGTGATGCTTCTTTGTTGCTTTAGGAAATTGAAGTGGAAGTTGCTATTGAGATGGAGAGGGAGAGGAACGCCTAAGAAAAGATGAAAAGGAGAAGAAGAGAAGGATGGATTTTGTGAGGAATGATAGGAAAGAGAAAGGAGTAATAAGTGAAACAAAGATAGGTACAGGAAAAGGCCGTTTTTTTATTCCTTATGGCTGAATCAATAAGTAGTGCTAAGTGAGCAGTCAGTCTGTCGACCAATAATATTGAAGAAATACAATATTTTGCTTGTTCCATCATTTTCAGACATAAATACAACCATTTTTACTTCGTAATCATTGCAAACAACACACGATTACGTTATTAAAGAACCATTAACTAACGTTAACTAAAAGCCACATGTTTACAAACCGGAATTTCCATTTCCACTTAAAACAATAACGTCAAAAGGAAATAAGTAACACTACAACATCATTGAGTTGAGCCATTCTTATTGTTAATAGGCTTTAATGCCCGTAAATGACATGTATATTGCTATTAATTTGAAAAGTCGTGTTTAATAATCGTACATTATGCCAGGGGGCTTACCACCACGTCTGATAGCAACATTATTTTATTCTTACTTCAGTGCGAAACAGGGATAGAGCTATACGTCCTGTCTAGCTCAATCTCTTTCTAGTTTAATGAAATACTGCTCTAGGAGGTGGTGGGACAGCTCCAGTAGCTGGTAATTATAACGTGGTAAGAAAAAGCGGAGACGAAACAATTAGCTAAGGGCAAGGCTAACATACTAATTACGTTGTAGCAAAACTGTAAATTGATGATTCGGTAAATGTCACGGAACAATAAAAAGTTTTATAACCTCCGCTATGGCAAGCGAGGAGAGCCTGTTTGTGAATCAATATTTTGATGTTGCAGACATAGTCACAGTTTTTTTTATTACAAAAAAAAATATCAAAAAAATTCCAAGTATTTAAGTATCTCTTCCATACTATATTATATTGCATTGAAACATTAATTTTATGATTAAAAACATAAAAGTTGTCGATGTATAAGTATTTAAAATCATTACGCAATTCAAAATATTTTCTATTTCATATCTTGATGACTTAATGATCATGTTATTGCAGTATTTGAATTTATCAAAGCCTATTAATTGGCAATAAAAGTCTAAAATACAACAATATAATCACAATGAACTTATGACATAGTAATAATTACAGGTCATCAAATAAGTGTACAATACCTACTTAGATGAGATCAGTTCTTCCCAAACGCTAGGCAGAAGCGCGCGCGTCCTTCTCTTTCCTTTAACTTAAAAAAAAAAACATAATGAAATTAAACAAAAAGTTTTTCTTTATGTTCCTAATTTTTCTATTCTTGTTTTGGTTCTTTAACTTCTCGGCACCAGTCCCCAGCTAAACCACATAATAAAAAAAAAACCTTAGATAACTGAATTGAATTATTTGATGGTACCTACCACTAAGAAATTTACATTAACTTCACTCTACCAAGGAAGACTTTCACGAAACCTTCGCGTTTAAAGCCCACAATTAGTTATGTAGGTTCTCTGTAAATAATCGCATTTTGTTTTTATTTGGATTTCTCAGTTTAACCTCAAAACAACCAAAATTCTGGAAAAACTTTGCTACAAGGGAGAAACAATCTTCACTTGAGTTTTATTCTTCATTCAAATTAAGTACCTTTTTTTAAATATATTTTTTAAATTCTCTCATGCGGTAAGCATATAGATATATTGAAATTAAGGCCTGCACCTGACATGAACTCCGTAAGGGTAAGTAATCACTCAATCTAGACGTTTTGAAGAAATTCTTCTACGGTGTAAGTACTTGTACCGCGACATGCATAAATTCAATTAGTTTGTTCGAGGAACCCTGCGCTCAGCCAGCTTCGCTAATGAAGCCACTTTTCGTAACCAATGTCTTCATCCAGCGCTACAGGGATGTACTGGATAATCAAGTATTTTTTTATGAAAAATATTTTATCAATTTTTCACAAAACAAAAATATGTAGTACCTTCCCATATAAGCTTTTAATTATTTTTGTACCTTCGATACGGTATAGAAGTTTTGATTTGAGGTATAGGTATATTTCATTTAATTATTCTATATAAAATCCAAATATTCCTCTCCAGTTTCCAGCTTTTATTGAAATCCCCGACTACTTGCTCTACCTGTTAAATATAGAACCATTTCGCGATGAAAATTACTATTTACATACAATCTTAATCAAACTATCCTATTAAATATCGCCTCCTATTTCACAAGTAGGTTCATCTCTCCACCTTGTTACCTCGTCCCGCCAGTAATTCTCAAGTCCGCCTCTGCGATCTGTCCACGAGGCGTGTAACCGCCTATTTCGCTCAAAATTATAACTTTATTATTGCCGGTGATTTCCGAAATTAATTTCTCGGGATCGAAGCCAAATTACAGTGAGAGGAGAGGGTGCCCCACCGGCCATACGGCAATGAAGACATCTCGACATGATCCCGCATATTTAACGATACTCATATATTATCAACAAAATAGCTATACGTTTTGGTGATTTATACTTCTATAAAAGTATAATATTTTTATTTCTTTAAAAGTACATAATATTTCGAATCGCACAGCAGGTAGATCTGTTTCCAATTAAAGACGAAATTACCGCGTAAGGTGGTAAATACCGCAAGTCATTTCACAGCACTAACAATTAGCTACAACAACACATTACCGACCAGAACCTGCCATTACCACCGATGCTCTTATATTTGTTTTAAAACGAAACAAGCAAGACTTGTCATTATATCTGTATCATTACACCTTAAATCAGAGTAACCTTCAATTTACGATCACAATGCTATAACTTCGGCCATATTCGGCGTTACTTCGGCCCCGAACCGGCGATTTGAACGCGATTAACCAATTACCAACTTCCAATGTCCGCAATTTTGAATTACACTTTCACGAAAAACGAGAAAATGGCCGCAACTATTTTAATTTGTTTCTCGAAAATTTTTCGTTGGCTAGTGTGAAGCGTAGGAAGAAATTATCGGCTTGTGTGATAACTGTGTGTACTGATTATGTTGTTGCAACGGGATTTTATGACCGGCGAAATTTCCAAGTTTTACACCCGAGTCCGCCCCTTGATCGACGATTGATTCTTGGAATAATGAAATTATAAAGCAATGCATCCAATATTTTGATTGTGCGCGCAATCTTTATTACGCGCCTGCCTCTGTATTCAACGATTTCTTACTGGTTATTTTATGATTTAATTCGTTTTAGTTTACGATTTTTATTAATTCTTAACGATAACTTTGTCTATGGTTGGGCGATAAAAGTTAAGCTTGACTGTTAAAGTTATTACGATAACTCGATCGAATGAAGATTCATGGAATGTTATGAGATTATAAAAGTATTAAGCTGTTAAAAAGAAGCTGTTGTGAGAATATTACAGACTTTATTTTACAGACTAATCAAGAACTCATAAAACCCTCTAAGAAAAACTGTAATTGTAATGTCTAACTGGCTATGAAAAGCTTCGATGAAAACAACAATATCGAATAAAATACTGTCCCCAAATATTACTACAATCAATGCAAAAGCTCGATGGAAGCAATCAAGCGAACCGTAGATAGAGATAAAAATCTCCGCGAATATAAGTCATAAATTATCTATATTACAAGGAGGTCTGCTTTCATAGTATCAATTCCCCTTTACTGTTTCCGTAATAGAAAAATAAAAGGCATCACAAATAAAATCGCATTTATTGAATAGAAACATTTAATTCGGTCTGCGATGTCGTGCGGCGATAGTCTCTCTATGAATAAAATAAAAATATTGTCTATGAGAAGCTCTAGTTTTGTTCATGTCGTCGTTTTTGTGCTTTAAGTTTGGAGCGTTGACTTTTGGTATAATTGGAATTATCTTTCAGGCATATTCTATTAGTGTTTTTGCTTCAATTTCGAAGTCAAATTCCCGGCATAGCATTGTAAGGTTAATATATTTGTCTAATGCTAAGGCAATATTCCAGCTAAATTCTCATCATGAAAACTAAGTGAACAATCAAATTAATCATTCGTTCGCCGTCGCGTCGTAACGAAACAACAGAATGTAGCAGAATTATTAACTGAACGAATTTATAAACCGCGTTATACAGCCCTCAAATAGATACTTAGCAAGGCCCCCCCGAGCCCCTCCCTTGTGACATTAAAACATTGAGCAGACTAAATTAAAGCGCGCCAAAACTGTTGTCTGCGGGCCCAAGGCGGTCGTTTGTTTTAATACAATAACCGACACCGTCTCCTTCACTCCTCTCATTAGCCACATGCTTCTGTCTCCCTCTCACGCGCGTAATTTAGCCTTTTCTCTTAAGGCGACAACGTAACGTATCGGCAGTCTGACAAGTAAAAACAACTAAATTAGTCTAACGGCAAGTGATTTCTGGATTAATTGAAAACATTCTGTTCTTGTCGAGGTGTGCTGCAAATAAAATGTATAAACACTGCAATTACAACACTTCCGAAATACATTCGATAAGATTTATTGTCTTGACTTTTTGTTCTGTTTCTTTTTGTTTCGATTATTTATAATTATACATTACTCAATTAAGGTAAAAACCTCTTTTACCATAATATCAAATAAACAAAACAACGATACATCCAACGCACAACAGAAGCGCGTTCCTCTTAATCACTTCTAATTTATTTAGCCCCTCGGAGGACCGAGCGACTAATTTATAGCTGTCCCTTTCCAACCCGAGGCGGCGGGCTTGCAGCCGTCCTGCTCTCCCGGGACCATTTTTAATTAAAATCACCGGGAGAAAATTAGAAATTATATTCTATTTTCAAAAACTTGCTCTGACGCTTTGTAGGAGATTATCTCTTTTTTATGAGCCCCCGGTCGCGGGTTTTGTTTAACTGCAGAGGAATTGGCTGAATGGACTTTGTTCCGACCACGAAGGCTTTTACGATTATGTCTTGTTCATTTCAATCCTGCTTCACTGATGATTGGAAATGTTTTAAGTTTGCTCGTTATGCTTTAACGATGATAGGTCTGAGCCCCTTCCACTGTCATGCGAGTTTTAGATGATAGCACTTCTGTTTAATTGCTAGGCTGGAACCGTTGGGACAGATGTTCAAATTCAATTTAATTCTTACAAGCGTTTCCTTCTTTAGCTATATTTATTGTCGCTGGTGAGATTTGACAGATCTGTCTCTGGTAATTGATACGTTTATTTCTTCATACCAGACTCAATAGGATGATGTTCTTGTCTTTCCTTGTAAGGGGTCTACAGAGTGTTTCTTTTAATCTCCGAGAATCGCCTGTGTTTGACATCACTAAGAACGTCTGGAGAGCCATTGTACAGTTAAATTGATGGACTAGATCTGAGAAAGCGGTGTCTTTATCTGCTTTAATCACTTTATTTTCTCCGAAGTGCGCGTCTGAGGACGGCGGCGTGGCTAACCTAAAGCGGTATTATAGTGGATTAAAAATATGTTATGTATTTACGACTTTGGTTCTAAGGTGGATTGGTGGCAGACCATCTTTCATGATAACCTACCGAAATTAATACCAAAATGACGACTTTCAAGGATTTTGGAACTTTGCAAAACAGGCGCTTGGTGACGAATTTACAGCCGTGAGCCCCGTGGTCGACAAATAGCATATATAAGCCAAATTAATTGCCAAGTTCATTGATTATTTTGTATCAATGAACAGAAAATCCACCATCGTTCTTAGACCATTATAGTCTACCATTATAAAGCATTCGCTCCATGTCAAACACTGGTATTCAGCTGCATCCGGTTAAACTGGAAGCCGACCCCAACGTACTTGTAAAAAGGCTTGGATGATGTTGATTCCTTGACTGTCTCCCTAACCAGTTCCCTTCTCCCGCAGGTGGTGTCTGCGACGATGACGGTGACAGCGGCAAGCGGAGACGGTCGCGGACAAACTTCAACTCCTGGCAACTTGAGGAGCTGGAGAGAGCATTCCTGGCTTCGCATTACCCTGATGTGTTCATGAGAGAAGCTCTCGCTATGAGGCTGGACCTTAAGGAGAGCAGGGTTGCTGTAAGTATTTAAATAATCGGAGAAAAAAATATCCTACTATGTACGGATTTGGATGAAATTTTGCAGATAGTTCTTCTTCTTCTTCTTCTTCTATCAAATTCAATCTAAATTGTGTCGGCCCAGAACAGAGCGACTAGTTTGGCGAACAAACAACAGGACACGCCGGACACGATATTAAGTGCCCCATCGTTTGTGGAACAGCACCACATTTACAATCCCGGGCAGATTCATTAATGAATCGATAGTTGATAAGATACAGATAGTTTATAACCTGTATTAAAACATAGAATACTTTTTATCCCAGTTGTAAGATCCCATGGGACAATTATCAAACTTCACGCGGGTGAAGCCGCTGGCAGAAGCTAGTAAAGAATATGAAGAGCGTGGAGCTTAGTACAAGCAAAGAGCAGCCTGTACCCAGTCGTGAGTGAAGTCGGGCTGTAAATGATGATGATATAAATAACCAGTCCTTCCGAGGGGTTTTACTCAGTAACTGAGTTGTGGAGGTCAGATAGGCAATCGGTCCATGTAAATACTGGTATTTAGTCCTATTGAGTTGTACTGGAAACCAACCCCAACATAGTTGGGAAAAGGTTTGCCAGGTGACGGTGAATTTAGAATGGAAGACAATGGGAATACAATGAACCCCAATAACGTGGCAGCTGATCTGGAAACATCCAAAACCTGTAAGTGTATGAAGCTTGCTATTCCATTAGCTTGTTTGTTACGAAATCTTTAAATAATAAAATAAATAAATAAATATCGCTGGACACTACAGACAGCGCCATCTTGTGCCACACTAAGCAACGAGGCTTGTGTCGTGGACACCAGATAGGTGATATACTACATAGATACTTTTTGTTTGTAAATACATACTTATTATACATCCATGACTCGGAAACAAATGTCCATGCTCATTATACAAAAATTTTGCTCGTACCGGGATTCGAACCCGGGACCCTAAGAATGTAAGGCAACCTCTCTACTTCTGCGCCATTTGGGTCGTCTTTGATATAATTAACCCAAAATACCATACAGAAAAGTTAAAGATTTACTGTTGAACCAATACCTACTTTCCAAAGACTCAAAGATAAAGGAGTGAACTCCTTAGCCACCTTAAAGAGCCACACCAAGGATCTTAAAATACACAAGGCAGGAAGCGTATATCAAAAGTATACAAAATCGTACGACACATTTGACGATGAGAATTAGCTACGGTGTTAAAACTGCGCTCAATCCTTTGTAGTTTATACTTGGTGGCTATATAACATATTATTTATGTTAGAGTATATTTAGTTCGCGACGAAAGGCGACGGTTTCACACCTCTAACGTCTTAATCCATCGCGGGTGGCTTTACGACGGCGCAGTTGTTAGCAAAACGAAATAGCACATTTTGTTACGCACCGAATTGGGTTTGGTACGGAGTGAAGCTACTGATTTGTTACATGAAAGCGTTGACCGGAAGTTCTTGGATTGAGACGTTTGGTTGCTAATAGATACGTATAAGCTAAGGTTCGGTATGGTTGAGGACCGACTGCGGACACCAAAAGTCTGAGAATACAAGGTGTAAGCCGGCCCTTCACGAAGCCGTCAACAAAGCATTGTGTCCATCAAACTAACTTCTTCTTCTTAGCGAGTCGATGGCAATCTAAATTGTGTCGGCCCAGAACTGAGCTACTAGTTTGGCGCTTTCAGTAGCGTCCATCAGTTCCTGCAGTGAACAAACAACAGGACACGCAGGACACGATAATAAGTGCCACATCGTTTGTGGAACAGCACCACATTTACACTCCAGGGCAGATTCATTAATGAATGTCCACCTGAGCAGGTTTTCCTTGCTGCGACCAACCTGGATCCGGAGTCTATTTAAAGACTAACAAAACTATCAAACTAACTCTCACGCAGAAATTAGGTATTGCTGGTAAACGACTTTTTTTTCAGGGGTTAAAATCATGTTTTGTGGTAGAACTCAATGTAACGCACTCAAAACATTGTGCTGATGGATGATTGAATAGTACGGGTGTCGCGGAGGCATTTAAAGTAAAGTTATAACTTTCAAAACTTGTGAAAAAGTTGGAACTTTGACCCCCAATGTCTCCGTAACCAGAAGGTTCCCAAGTATGATTCTAGAGCAAAAAAAGTGACGGGGAACACAAGTGCTATTCGGCTTCGTTAAGGGTACTTTTACACCCATTATAGTCTAAAACAGGTCAGAAATCAGTGAACTGAAATCGAAAAGTCAGAGTCCGGTGTCTTAGGCCACGTCCATAATTTGTCATTACCGGTTTAACCGAACTTTTAATAAAAGAAGGAAAGAAAAAAGAAGAAAATATACGGCATATTATTGAAGATTTCAATACGAAGCAAAAACTTGTATATTTCTGTCCCATCACACCTTATATTTATAACACCTCGATTTCCAAAAACTGATAAGCTTAACGTAAATATAATCGTGTCATCAAAATAAAGCAAAACATTACGGAGAAACCGATCTGATTTTAAGGAAAATACACGAACAAACACGACGTGCGGGGCTTGGTACATAAGGGTAAAAAGCTGAAGGTTTCCGTTCAATATAAATGAGGGACGATTTTCCCTTATTTTCCCCAAACCTTCTGAGGCTAAGCGGCCGCCGGGGACCGCGCGGTTCGCCGCTTTTTATATAAGCTTTAGGATTCGAAATAATGTTCGACTTGAGATAATACAGTTTTGAATGGACGCCGTTTTGCGGCCAACCCTTGGCCGTATACGAATTGATGGCATTTTGTTTCGGCTTTACCTCTGAACCCTTTCTTATTATTAGTTTTCAGTAATACGTCTTCTGTTTTGTTTTGTCTTCGTACTCCAAGATTATTTTATGTAATTTAATGATCCTGTATTATCTGTTTTATTTTATGACCTGATAAAATTGACCCCGAGATTATCACTTACGTACAGAATGTACATGTTAATATTTTAAACCTGATTATTTTCTGGAAATAATAATGCAGAACAACCATTGAGAAGATAAAGCTTATAATAAAGTTTTTTTATGTACACCAACACAATATTTTCGCTTAAACAATGTATAAGTAAATCCATTTCTATAATCAGTACTAACGTCGATTGTATCCAGCACTTATCGCGGCGGATCTCGCTCTGAGAGACAGACTATCCCGCACCACTCCTAATAGTTGGTATAAATCAAAAGATTGCAATCTTGGCGGCACCCCTGGGACGCGAGCGAGACGGCACGATTGAATAGCATAGATTTAAATGGGCGGGTCAGATAAGGATGGCTGCAGATCGCGCGGCTCCGACCTCGTCCGCGTCGCCGCTCCTAGGGACGTCACAATTCGATTACAGCTCAATAAAGTTAAAGTGACTTGTTTGCGTCTGTAAAGTGGATTTTTTCCTCTTCTTTGATTTCTCTATTTTCTTTCGTTCGTTCAACGTCCCGGGTTGCGTTTGTGATCGTAGTATCGCAATATTGACTTCGATTTATGGTGCCTTTTATATGGAAGTAAAATAATTGAGTGTTATGGATGTGTTTTCTTATAAAAGTAATTGAATAAACGTAAATGTCGCTGTGTTACTGGGCTGTACTTTAGAAGCGCTTTGAATACGAGATGTGGAATACATTGGAACATTCTTCAACTATTAAATAAAGCTTTGGAGGTTTTGGAGAGACGGCAAAAGTAATCATGGCCATACATAACGTAAGAGTTTCGCGAAGACGTTAAAAGCCCATTCTTTACCGAAAGTGGCATATTCTAATCTAATTTCATCCCTGCCTGACGTAAACTTGCGAAAACGGCTCACTCGCTCCGCCGTAAGCGCGGAAGTATCGACTTCATTTTAAAATTCATAGCATAAAATTTACATTTATATGCCAATTTCATTCCCTAACAGGGCGTCAGCGGTCGCACGCACACATCAGTATTCCACACACATCCGGCGCTGGCTGGGTACACCCCAAAGTAAAAAAAAAGAAAATCTTCTTACATTCTGTGCTCGGTTGGGAAGAAAAAAGAATGGCGCGAGGTTTAAATATGGAACACTAAATGGAACGCTTAGGCGACAAAATGCGGATAGAATATAAAATTTAAGGAGTGTCGTGTGTCCCTGTTGCTCCCCTGCGAGACGCGTCGCTCCATCCCTCTCGGCGCTTGTCGCTATCAAACACGGGCCGACTTTACCGCCGTAGGCTTAGCGGTAAAAGATAGACATGAGACCTCTACAGGGTTGCTCCTGAGGCGGTGAATTATCGTGCATGAATAATTTTCTCACTGGCAAACAAGATTTGCTTCGTATTAAATTGCCTTAATGTAATTACTGTGCCTAATGAAATGCGGTGCTTCACATACGGACAACCGTATAATTTAAACATTAAACATGTATAAAACGGAGTTGTCATCTACGTTCATTCATTAATTTGTGAGGCGACCCTTCGATGTAAATTACCTACTTGGTGCTGGATAAAATATATTCGTTCTTGAACACCTGAATTGATAATAATTATGTGGCATGAATTTAGTTAACAATGACAAACGATAATCTGCGGATTAACATAAATCAATACACCATAAGCAATCTTCATGCATTCAAAAGTATTTTTCAATAATAGAAAAAAACTACCATTTCTGTTATAGTAACAATTCAATTAAAATAAAAACAAAAGAACCCACATCATAAGCGACAGACAACCCTATTAGAAAACGCTAAGCTGGCAATTCGGGACGAACTTGCGAAATTTATATCCGTCTCTGTCGCTCATGCACTTCGATATCAATTTGTGTGCTGAAAGGAAAGAGACAGCGCGATACACTGAAACAGCGCTGAAACCTTACAGTTTGTGTTCATGGAATTGTTTACAGGTTGTTTACAAATCTGCTTGTTTCAGGAATACTCTGTTTGAAAACAAATTATTTTCTTTTACTTCCGGTTAACAGTATTATAAAGAACCATATAATGTTGATACATTACCTACTCGTTAAATAAACACAAATTGAAGTATAACTAAGAGTAGTGTGTTTGAAAGAATGGAGAACATTGGCGTTCAACGTTACATAGCGTGATAATGTCAACACCCTTTGATATGCCAGGCCCACTATTTGCAGCCAGCTTGTTTTTCCCACTACTGGGCAAAGGCCTCCCAATTTTTATTCATACCCTCCCATTTAAGGTCATAGCCCACATAAACGACTCAGCTCCCACCCGGCAAAAAGAATATAATTCAAATATGGGTTCTTTAGATATACCTCCTCTACATTGGCAACATAAATTAGCAGACAGCTCGTTGTAAAGTACCTATATCTAAAGAGAAAGCCCATATTTGAATTATATTCTTTTTGCCGGGTGGGAGCGGAGTCGTGTAAATGTGCTAAGACCGTAAGTCGCCCGAAATATGTAAATATTTGTTTTGAAAGTGCTGTGTTGTTTTCACCTATAATAGGGATGATGACTGACTAAAAAAAATATGATTCTGAATAGTCCGTCAGTTAGATTATCGAAAAATATTGGATACGTGGTTTTTGTTTTATCAAATTAATAAAAATTGACAAAGATAAAACGTGTCAAAGATCATGAGTGGAGGGCTTGTGTCGTGTTTAGTAAAAACTGTACTCAAATGTGACGTCCCATGGGTTTTCGACGCACTGTATCGTCTTCGTTTTTTTGTTTACGTGAAAACAGAACTAACTAACCTGGTGTCAAAATTTTATACCGCCCATGGGCCTCTGACTTAGCTTTAATCTAGTGTTTAAAATATTGATACCAAATCGATGTCATTTTTATTTTATAAATAATTTCCTGTTTTATTATTGATGTTAAAATTAAAACACAAAACAGCTTTTTAATGATGAAAACGTGCCTATTGTTACGAACCTAAATAAAATTATATTCTTTATTGTTTAATTTAATCTATTGTCTATAAAATGTTTATTGCAACGTAAAATTTAACATAATGGCATTAGTATTATTATTAATAGTGTTGTTATCTGAATAAAGCTTTTGGATAAAAACATACAAATAAATAAATAAAAAAACACACTGTATACACACACACACACACACACATATAAATAAATAAATAAATACCTGAAACAGAACTATTGATGATGATAAAATTATTGTGATCGACTGAGGAAAATAACTGATCCATCACCCTTAGCTTATTTTTAAAAATATAAAAAAAATTAGTAGAACATACTTAGTAGTTTTTTACTTTCTGTAGAATTCAGTAGTGGAAAGACCTCATTTCGGCATAATAAGCTTTTAACCAAAGTTTACTTTCAACAGTTAACGGGTGTAAAAATACCCTTAACGAATCCGAAGCGTATACTTACTTGTTCTTCCCATCATTGCGATATTTTTTTTGTTCTAGACCCTACCTGTTTACCTTCTAGTTACGGAGATATTGAGGGTTAAAGTTCCAACCTTTTCACGAGTAGTATGGCATCCCCACGTTTGAAGCTAACGCATAATCCTATCTAAACTTTGCCGGGCTAAGTACACGCTAGAATCTAGATACTCCTGCTTTTATCTAACTGTTCTGTTCTCTGCTACCATCTATACAGAGTGTTAAAGTAGTCACGTGCCGTAGCTTAGGGGTGAGTTCAGTATCGATAAAGAAACCGTAAAAAAAAAAAAAACAGAAAAATTATTACATCAACCTAATTTAGTCCTTAACTCCCTACTAACTTAAATAGCAATCGTTTAGAATTCAAATTATTTTATATTGCTATTTGAAGATATAAGACGGTACTAAATTAGGTTGATCTTGCAGTATTTTTTTAATGTTTTTAATTATTATTATTTTTCATATTTTTTTGGGATATTTTTTTTTTATTTTTTAGGGGTTCCACGGGTAACACCCTGTATATACCACTCCTTCTCTTCTTCTGGAACTCTTGTCTGTGAATACAATGATTCCCTTCTTTCTCTTGGACTTTGGACTTCTTCATTTCAGTCTTTACCACACCAAAATTGGCAAGAAAATATAATAAAGAAAACCCTAACAAACAACAACAGACAATCAAATCCAGGAAAAAGTCAACAGTTTTAAAAGCAACCCCTACGAGGGGACGACAGCACTAATACCAGTCAATTCTTTATTTACACGTGCGAGTCGGTCCCTCCCCTGAGCCGATCGTGTAAATAAGACACTGATTCCTCTTATCTGTCTCTTACGAAGTCTTATCATTCTTATCATTACGAGAGTTTTATTTTTCTGGTGTTGTCTCTACTTCATTTTTAACCAACTTCTGAAAAAGGAGGAGGTTCTGTATCCCACCAGCATCATTTTTTGTTCATGTATGTAAGTACACATATACATACTTATACCGATTCCAATTCAATTGAATCTTTTTATTTGGATAGTTTTAGTAACTCTGTATCGATACTCTATGAGTTATCCTCTATAATACGCATTTTGTCTTCTTTGTCTATGTAGATGATGTGCTAATAAATTCTAGTTACAATGTAACATGGATATTTGATAAGGATTTGTGTGATATACCACATCATCATATACCTAGTCCTTTCCCAACTATGTTGGGGTCGGCTTCCAGTCTAACCGGATGTAGCTGAATACCAGTATTTTACATGGAGCGACTGCCTATCTGACCTCCACAACCCAGTTAGTACTGGGTAATACGATACCCTTTGGTAAGAACTGGTTGTCAGATACCACAATAAGGGTAAAATAAATACGTAATTATTTGGAACAATTTTTTCGTTGCCATTGTATTCTAATGTTTACCACTAGCTTCTTTTAAAGGACATTTTTCATCTAATGTTATAAATAAAAACGTTTGCTTCGATTTGACCCTTTTCATGACCTACCGACTGAATGGATTGATATGAAATTTGGACCTGCATGGTCATAGGATACTTTTTTTTTTTTTTTTTTTATCTTGGTAGTCCCGATGGTTTGGATTTGTAGTCCTTTGTGCTCATCTATCTTAATGTAATGTCCTGTGTAAAGTATTTTGTGCATAAATAAATAAATAAATACATTTCCGTGGAATAATTTTCGACCAACATACGGTCGTTCGGTCATGGCATGAGAAGATAACATTTTGTAACATCCAGCCTCAAAGACCTGAAATATCAGTTTGTATTAAAACTTGCCGTTTCCAGACGTATAAGTATAATAAATATCTAATAAAGTTGAAAGCAGAAATGTGTAAATACTTGAAAAACCTCTTTAAAGTAAAAACCTCACAAATGGCAATTTCAAACCCCTTAAAGTGCGTGGGGCGTAGAAGATGACTTCACCCCTCCGAGGGATGACAAGTCAATGTATCGACACCGCAAACGTCTTACTTACACCCCCGGGGTAGGGGATGACGGGGCAATTGTCCCTGTGACGTCACTTAATAAATGGTTTTTAAGTATAATATCCAACTTTTTTCGTAAACGCAATGGTTGTCTTCTACGGACTCTTCAAGTTAGAAAGTACGTAAGTAATTATAAATAACAGTAATAAGAAATTAACTTCACGCCTATAGTGCTCCAAGGGTTAGGCAGAGACTTTACTTACCAAACCAGTCATATCAAGGGGTATCGTATTACCCAGTACTAACTGACTTGTGGAGGTTAGATAGACACAGTCATTTAAAACACCGATATTCAGCTACATCCGGTTAAAGGGATTATAGGAGCTAAACGCGAGCTTTATACTTAATGCAAAAAAGCATATGATTCACTGCAATAAACAAAACCAGAAAAATATATGATATTCTTCAGGATATATGCTAGTATGATAGTGTTTTGAAAACATAATAGGTACAAATAATTTTACTCGTTATAAAACAATCACAAACTTATCTCTAAAAATTTTTTTTAACGAGAAAAACCTTAATAGAATGCGACCATTCTGATTTTTTGGCAAATAATTCTACAAGCAACATATTAGCATGATAGTGTTTTATTTTTTCAGTCCAATCAAAAGATTTTTTGTAAATCGCAAGAAACCACTCATTTCGCACTATTCGGCCCACAGTGACTGACGTAACAACCACTTTGTAGTGCAAGCTGATTAGAACTTTATTCTAACAGTATTTCAAACGAAGTTTGAACCACCACAAATAGAGTTACTAATTTAGCTCCTGCAGTCGCCTTAAGACTGAAAGCCGACCCCAACATAGTCGGGACAGGGCTAGGCAGATGATGAGTTTTTCAAGAATCGATTGTTCACTGAATAGGCATGACGACAGTGGTGTCGATTCTGTTGTGCACAAACTAAACTTAATTTAGGCTATTGCTATCTTTTACTAAAAGGCAGTGCGAGAAAAGGACGGCTATAGCTATGAACTAAGTTAGAGATGTCAAACTAGTTTATGCCTTGCGCTTCACCGTGTTTTTAGTCGACATGTTTTTACGTGCACCCTTCATTTGTATGGAAATATTAGTTCCAATTAAATTTGACAGCTCTAAATTACGTTTGTCTCTTTCTCGTTTTATTAGAGAGAAAAAGATGGCAATAGCCTAAATTAAGTTTAGTTTGTGCACAACAGAATCGACAACATTATCAAAAAATTGCAAATCTATTTAGTCCATCAGTTAGAGTATTGGAAGTTAATGGACACATATTTTTTGTTTTTGTAAATCAATGAATATTGACAAAAGATAAAACGCATCAAAACTCGGGAGTGGGGGCTCGTGAGTCGTGACGTCAGAACTAGCTAAAAATTATACCAAGGTGTGACGTATTGAGAATTTTAAAAGCATCACATCTTCATCATCTTCAATTTTTGTTTACTTAACAAAAGAAAAAACACTGGTCAAATATTTTTTGATAATCTAACTGACGGACTAATCAGATTTTTTTTGTCGTCTCGCCTATATATTGTCGCGAGACCCATTTTATACGGCTACACTATGGCAATAATAAAATGAAACGAAAAAAAATATTCAATTAGGTACCTACATTTCCATAGAAATCATAGGTTAAACTTAGAACAAAAATGTACCACACAAAATTAAAAGATTACAGTAAAACCACACTTTTAATTAACCCTCAGTTACCACCATCTAATCGAAACACATTGATTAGCCCGTCGGTCGTAATGACCCGGTGGGTAGTTCCCTCTGCTAATGAGCCACGTATATCCACCCCCTCGAGGGGGAGTGTCGTTAATACGGGGGTGAAGAGGGCGGGACGACTGATTTGTTTTTATTTTGGTTTCGAAAGAGTTATGTACGGCGATTGATAGATATTGATTGTATGTTTAATTTATGTGATGGACTTTTAATGGTGTATAGGATTTGTAAAGGATTTTGATTGTCATGTTAACTGAACCATTAATGTAACACTTTAGTAATGTATTATACATATTTCTAAACCTTCTATTCGAATAAGCATTTTTCACTTTTTTTTTTTGTATTTAAAGTTTTGGTAACTAGCGAAATGTGGGTGTACAAGTTGGTATACCTCCGACTAACCCTTCGGGATTACACTCAGGCGTGATGTTACGTTATTTGTGTTGGTTCTTATAGAGTTTGCCAAAAATGAGACGAGTTTTAATAATTTTGTTAAATTGCAAATCACTTACGTTGTCGTAAACATTCATCACTAATTCAATATCATCACACTCGCACACACACAACATAACACTACTATCCTTCATACACAACACACTACCTTACATAACACTGAACACACACCTGCAAACAAGATTTTCTTTAGTTTAAAATTAGATCGTAACTTCTTTTAATGTATAATAATATCATAAGTACTCCTGTACCTATTGTTTTTTGTAAATACCCGGTTTGCTAAATTGCTTTGCTATGAAAGAGCGGGGCTTCCCAACACATGCATTACTTGCTTAAAGGGAAGCTCCAAACACTAAAAACCTTTTGTAAACTTAAGAAGCAAAAAACTTTTTTTTTTTTTTTTTTTACTTCCAAGTTATGGTAACAAAGAGATTAATGAGTAAAAAGTTACGAATGATGAATGAAAGAAAAATCTAAACCTGCTGGATATGGATCTTAGAGCCCTAGCACACGGCGTATTGTAAACGCGCAGACGATGCGCGTTTCAGGAACGCGCGTTTTCGAGATGCCGATTTTTGCGGTTTTTATAGATTCAAACGCGCGTAAAACGCGATACAAACGCGCGTAACGCGCAACTTATATAAGTAAATTAGTATTAAATAATAAACGTAGTATCGATTCATTTTTAATTCATTCACAACGGCCATTCTTTTATAAATTGTATATAACCCAAAACTTTGTACATAAATGATTTGAATTAAAATGTCGCATTCAACTTTATCAATGCTAATTAGAAAGGTGAATAATTATAGTAATTAGGAAGTATAATAACAATGACTTCATGGAAAGAACAATTCCATCTGGAATTTGAAAACACGTGTAAGAATTGAACAAGCGTAAAGAAATGTATAAAAATATAGTCTACAGCTTGTGCCTGCAGCTTCGCCCGCGTCGAGTACGATAATTGTCCCACGGGATCATATCACTAAACTAAAAAGTATCCTATGTGTTAATCTAGGTTATAAACTACCTGTGTGCTAAATTTCATTGAAATCCGTTCAATAGTTTTTGCGTGAAAGATAAACAAACTTACACATACCAGGTACAAACTTTCGCCTTTACAATAAATATTAGCATTTTTTTATTTATTTGTGTGATGCCTACTTCAGGCCAAATAAAAAGGTAAAGACGGAACTCTGCGAACAGAGTAGTGAGGCCGGTTTCGTAAACATGTGTGCATTTATTGAGGCATAGTTTAATTGTAGTTTGATGTAAATGTGTGCGTGTGAGCGTGTATGAACAGAGCGAGACGTAGTTTGACGGGCCTCACTTTGCTGTTCGCAGAGTTCCGTCTTTACTTTTTATTTGGTCTGAGCTTCTGGCATAGTAAAACTTTTTTACAAAAAAATAAAACCGACTTCAAAAAACACAAAAAAGTGAAAAATAACTTTAGCTTCAGAAGTCGGTGACAAAAAAACTAAATCAATCAAAGGTCACCGACTTCTGAAGCTAAAGTTATTTTTCACTTTTTTGTGTTTTTTGAAGTCGGTTTTATTTTTTTGTAAAAAAGTTTTTTTTTTTCACTTTTTAGTGGTTCACATGTGCTTACCCCTTCACAGCGTACCGGCGTGATGTAATGTTATGAACTCGTGTAAACAATACACAGACATGAGATTTCAGCAAACCCAGTCCATTTGCTATCATTTATTGAGGAGTTCCGTTGCCTATCTCCGAAGTCCTTCATCAGATCTTCACCAAATTGAAATGGGACCACTCAGAGAAAGTACTCTTTCAAAAATTACCGAAATCGGTTCAAGTGTGCCTATAAAATTTGAAGAGTTCTCTCGATTTCTCCAGGATCCCATCATTAGATCCTGACTTGATGATCATGGGACCACCTGGGAAGTATACCCTTTCAAACAAAACAAAAAAAAAAACCAAATCGGTCCAGCCATCTTCGAGTAATCGGGGAACATACATAAAAAAAAAAAAAAAGTTCCGACGATTTGAGAACCTCCTCCTTTTCGAAGTCGGTTAAAAAGCACGCACACAGTGGGACCGACTTCACAGGAAGGATATCGCTATTGCGTCACCGTCATAGACACGTTCATCATCCACAACCCGACCACACGCACTGCTTGTGGCAAGCTCCACGCTCTTGTGCCAGCCTCATCCAGAATATTCTTGCAATGTCCTGCCCAACTCCATTTGACTTCCATGACGTGTTTTCCAATATCGAAGACCTTCGTACGAATACCTTCATAGATACGTCGAAGACCTTCATAGATACGTTGGCCAGAGGCAATTCCGACACACACACACACCATAATTATTCTCGGCCTTAAAACTGACCATCTCCAGGGCAAGCTTTTTCCTATAGAGCTTTGCGTCCCCAGGATTGCTACGACGGTTTCCTTTACCGAGACTCAGTAATGCTCCAATATGAATGGTTCTGTTTTCAAGTCTTCGTTAGGATTGTCTAATTATTTAATGAAGAGGATTATGGACAGAACTGGAGGAATCTTCCCAAATTTTCTTCACCTGGAAAACTTATCTATCTTAAGCGCAAGCAAAACATCATTATCATCTGTCAGCCTTTTACCCAACTACGTTGGGGTCGGCTTCCAGTATAACCGGATGCAGGTGAATAACTTTATTTTACATGGAGCGACTGCCTATCTGACCTCCACAACCCAATTAGTACTGGGTAACGCGATACCCTTCTGGTAAGACTGGTTTTCAATAACTTTTGTGTCACTGTCAACCTGTAACGACTGTCAAAGATCTACAAATCACAGCCGGTACCAACGGCTTAACGTGCTTTCCGAGGCACGGAGGAACCTCGGTAATCGGTGGTCACCCATCCACAGGCCAACCTAGCAAGCGCGGCTTAACCTGAAGATTGATCCGCGCGGCTGTTATTATTAGCCACGAGCTCGGGCAAGCAAAACATATCCACTAAACGAGAATTACCTTCTCACCCAATTTTACGGACGATAAATAAAGAGAATCAGTTTTGATATCGTTCTTATTTATCTTCTTAATTATGGCCGACGCTGGAAGGCGTTATGTTATAATTTTATTAAATAAATCCGAACGAATCCGCCAGAATGCGCTGGCGTATTATGCGCCTGTTGCAATAAAAAGCGATGGCTTACTCGTAAACTGAGCCGGCCGTGCCCCAACAAAGCTACGTAGTCGTTACGTATGTATTTATTTTTTCAATCGCTTTAAAGGATACATTTATTATGTTGGCTTTGTTTAGAGCACAGTTTTTTGGAGAAGATATTAGTTTTCTGCCTGGTTTGCCAATTTGAAGAACGAAGAAAGTATGTTTCAAAAATCAATACAATCTAACATCCTAAAGCTTCCAAAAATCGTGCGATTGGGAGGCCTATTTTTAATTTTATTAATTTTAAGGAAACTTACAGCTAATATGAAGAAGCTAGGCCAATTACAGGTTTCCACTTATGTATAAAATTGACGGCATAAACACCGTGAGAGTGAAACATAGAGAAATATCTGAAGAGAATAAACAGAAACAAAATACTATTTTTTGAGACTATTTGTAAATAAATCAAGCTCAACATCGCGGCACACCATTGAACATTCGACATGCTCTTAAGATATAAAAGAATTATACCTGCATAGTTTTCACAAATAGGTACATAAAACTGCCTATGTAAGAACAATGAAGAACACATATGACGCATCTTACTATAAGCGCCATTGCAAAGATTATTAGATTCTTCAGATCCAATATCTCATAAACCGTAGATCGTAAACAATTGTCCATTAAGATTTCCTCTTTATAATCTGCACTAATGAGTTGTGCGTTCTTACGTCACGCCACTTAGATGACGATATTACTTACCGGTGGTCTGATGGTCTGACCACAAATATTCGTCCCATTGACCTGACATTAAAGTCATTTTACAGCCACAATTAAATTCTATACCTATTACAAGCTATTTTAGTACCACCGTCGCTGCATTGATCACCTTTAGACAATACATATGAGTCTCCCAGGCGGGTACTCATCAATTTCGTTAACGCACTTAAAATTAATAGGTAGTTTGTCTTTGAAGACATTAACTGTCATGAATATTCACTATCACAGCAACGGCTTTAATATAATTGATATGACCAAAGACTAATGAAAAGTGAGGAATGTGGCTCAGAAGACGTAAATGCATGCAAAAGAACGACGATAAAAGAGAAAGATATAGAAGTTGCGAAGAAAGTGGTCGAAAGAATAAAAAAAGAGGAAACTAAGAGAGATGACCACATGAACACGGAGGTATGAATGGTAGATATGGCAGATGGCGTCATAGTCCACTCCGATCTAGCCTGTCCTCTTGCTGTCCCCTCCCAGCGACGCCCTAAGCCGAGGCCCGTACCCCGCCGGGGGTGCCCTTAGCGTGTAGTCGTTTAGTCGTTAGTAAGTTTTTTGCCCTGGCTGGAGGCCTTACACTTAAGGCACCCACAGGAAAGTCCGGTTAAGCAGACGACAACCTCTCAGGTTGAAATGCGAGATGCCATTTCGAAAAAAAAAATGGCGTCATAGTACCTACGGGCCACATACGACATTGTTATAGACAAAGGCTGCTTATCCTATTTTGAAAGGTGGGCCAACATTACGTTCCCGTGTCAACCAGGCCCTGGTTGAGTCTAGTAAATAAAACTTGGCTAAAGAACCTTTTTTGAACTAATTTCTGATGACTATTGTGGCTATAAATACAATTTCAGTATAAAAACAATGTGATTTTTGAAATTTCTAGCTAGATGTTGGCTTACTGAGAATAGGTTCTTAAGGAGAAACAATTTTTTTTCGATTTGGTTGATATCTGTTTTCAAAAGACTCTCGTCAGTTGACCACTGGTTAGCGGGCCAATTTAAATGCGTTGGCCGGCCATATTGTGACCAGCGGGCCTGGGGTTGAGCAGCCTTGATATAGACAAAAGAGAGAACTTTCAAAAAAGACAAATAAAGATACATGAAAACCATAAATAGCCTTAGTAATGCCTCCTTGTGACGACCGTAGCTAACTAGCTAAACTTTTGCAATAGCATTTGCTGTTCTCGTTGAGCCAACACGCAGTTACCAAAATACCTCCCTTTGTTTATTCATTTCATAGTAGCTAGTAGGTACAATCAATAAATTCTTTCATTTTGGTTTTTCTTGAGGAGTTTCTCAGTAACAGCCCCGGAGTCTACTTGTGCCCAGTTGATCGTAAATAGATTATTTTCATGTGACGTGGACTTAAACATAACTGGCGAAAAGTGTGTGTACCTACCTACTAAGTACACATCTGCATTCGTGGATTACGGATGGATTATGTTATGTTATGATCGTCAGATTTATAAATCAAGCTTTCTTCACTCGATTTCAAGTTTACAACAACAAGCACACAATGTTTAGCACATAAAGGAATAGAAAGTGCCTAATCAACTGGCTTGTAATATCTCGTAAAGTCGCTAAAAAACTAACCTTCAGTAATTTCCTTGATTATACGATCAACCGTTGATGGTTATCGACCATGATTCTGGAAGTAAAGCAAAACGGTCCAGCTGCTACAATGTTTCGCACATCACGGAAGATAGCGCCGATACCCAGCGCGTCAAATGCGCGCACACGCCTCACAGCATTACGATGCAAATGCCCAGGCGCATTGAAATTTAACGTCTCAATTCTTGGCGGGTCGCGGGCACTTTCCATGCCTTTGTGCGCCGAGATAACTCTCCTAACCTTTAAAGATGCCGGTTAAGTATTTAATCTTAGGTTAATGCTGCTTAAAATGCTGTTAACCTGTAACCTGGTTTTGTGCTTGAAATAAAAGTCGTAGTCACGGATTCTTTATGAAATTAGAGAAAATTGTACTGTGAGTTATTGAATTTCAACAAAAAAGTAAAGATTCATTAAAAATTACGGCTTTTACCTTAAATGTGTGCTACATTTTAGGTGAATCTGTGAATCAAAAATGAAAATTCGGAACTTTGATACTAACGGGATCTTAATAAATTCTTAACATTTTTCAAAGTCAGTAAGGCCAGACACGGATTTGCGAGCAAAAAAGCTATGGAACTTGTATCGTGTTGTAAAAATAACAGATATTATAGATTTTCGTGATCGTTTTATGATCGTGCTAAACTGGCAGACGGATTAACGGAACAGTTTTTCCACCAATCCTTTTGGCATAAATGTCTCATTTATTAATTCAACTTTCAGGTTGAGCTGTATTCATAAAAAAAGCTTTAGTTTACCGGCGCGTGCGTCGAGTCAAGTCGTGACATTTATACCGTCTCAATCGTGGGAGCCACCTGCTTGAATGGGCACTTTTTCAGAGACAATTATTCTATAAATCACCAAGTCTATCATCCAGTGTAACTGAGCGCTTCTTCCATATTATCGAGGGTTACTGGCGTTATGTTACAACCATTGTCTATCAACCAGTCTTCCCAAGGGGTATCGTATTACCCAGTACTAAGTGAGCTGTGGCGGTCAGACAGGCAGTTGCTCCATGTAAAATACTGGTATTCAGCTGCATCCGGTTAGACTGTAAGCCGATCTCACCATAGTTGGGATAAGGCTAGGCAGGTGATGGTGACTGGCGTGATATTACGTATTTTCACCATCATGTTACTGCCCAGATCCCATATTACTTTGGGTCGGTTCAACACGTTTTCTCTTCCAATGTCGGGGTCAAACTCGATGCTATTTACGGCATTTTAATATTTAGTGTAATTTTGGTATGAATAATTTTTATTTTGTTAACTATCTATGTAATTAAAAAATATTTAATAAACTAACAAAAAACTATAAACGGGCACCAAAAAACTCCTCCTCAACGCTGTCAGCTGGTAATGTGCCTAAAAGACTGGCAGCGTCGCCACGTTGTATGGCAACACATAGCCTCTGGCCAAGGTATAAAAGCCAATTCGGGTTGTTAGTACCTGCAAATATTTTCAATAACGAAGTCAAAAGATCAAATCCAAACCACCACAGCAGCAGCAGCTAAACACAAATCTAACCTAACTTCTAGCTGAATTTCGTCTTCTTTGTCCCACAGGTATGGTTCCAGAACAGGAGGGCGAAGTGGCGCAAAAAGGAACACACGAAGAAGGGACCAGGTCGACCGGCGCACAACGCACACCCGCAATCCTGTTCTGGAGAACCCATACCACCCCACGAGCTCAGGGCTAGAGAGAGGTGAGATACGTGCATAACATAGCTTTACTTCCCCTATAGCGAACAGTACTGTATGGTGTCGGACGTAAAGAATTGCACCACCCATGTCTTCCCGTGGGTGTCGTAAGAGGCCACTGAGGGACTTACCAGAGAATAGGCAGCAGCGATCTCTGTGCTTTTGCAAGCCGGCCTGCCAAGCGTGGCGATTATGGCAAAACCCCCCTTACGGGGAGGCCTATGTCCAGCAGTCGACATCTTTCGGCTGAGATGATGATAATGATAGCTAACAGCAGATGACAGGAACCTAGAAAACAAAAAATAGTTCCCGAAAAGCCATGGACAAAAGAAATACTTTTTTAAACAGAATGGTATAGTTTCTGCTGTTCCCAAAGAGGGCATTTTTTTGGATATATTCTAGAATATACCTAGAGATATTAACATTCAGATCCAGCCTGCCCCTTTGCTGTCCTCCCCCAGCGACGCCCTAAGCCGAGGCTCGTACCCCACAGGGGGTGCCATTACCGTGTAGTGCTAGCTTTAGTTTGTAAGTATTTTGCCCTGGCTGGAGGCCTTACTGTCAAAGCACCCATAGGATAGTCCGGTTAATCAGCGGCAACCTCCTAGGTTGACCTGTGAGATGCCAAAAAAGCAAAAAAAAAACGGCCAAGTTCGAGTCGGACTCGCGCACGAAGGTTTCCGTACCATTATCTATACAACACAAAACAAAACGGTAAAAAACACGTTTGTTGTATGGGAGCCCCCCTTAAATATGTATTCTACCCTGTTTTTAGTATAATTTTGTTGTTGTTATAGCGGCAACAGAAATAGGTACATAATCTGTGAAAATTTCAACTGTCTAGCGCTCACGGTTCATGAGATACAGCCTGGTGACAGACAGACGGACGGACAGCGGAGTCTTAGTAATAGGGTCCCGTTTTACCCTTTAGTACGGAACCCTAAAAGAGAAATTAAATCGGGATTAAAAGCTCGACATCATTATTCTTGTCAGCATTGCCTTATGTGTATAAAAAAAGATGTGTAATGACATTGTATATTTTCGAGGATATACAGGGTTATTTGTAAAACACTGACAACCTCTCAGGACTGTGTTACTAACATCATAATCAACAACTTTTGTTCTATGACTTTTAAAAATTCATCATATTTTAATACATCAAATTTTCATAAAAAAATAAAAATATTTAAATTGAACGCATTTACGGGCCCTCGCCGCCCTGACCCCGCTCCCCTCTCTATTGTACTGTCGCTTTCTTTTGCTTCCCATAGATTTTTATCTTTGTACGAAAATTTAATGAACTAAAATATGATGAATTTTTAAAAGTCATAGAACAAAAGTTGTTTTTTATGATATTAGTAACACAGTCCTGAGAGGTTGTCGGTGTTTTACAAATAACCCTGTACAGTAGGTTTTTGTATAACTTGCGGCTCTTCGGTATGGCCTTAAGAGACAAACAATATAAAGCTAAGAAATCCATAAACCACAGATATAGTTTAGGTTCAAAGTGCTATCAATTGTACTGATAATTTGTGCAGCATGCTTAAGCAGTAGGTACCAAAATTAATATGTGGCCTCATGTTTGCGCACACAAAACCTCACCAAAACGTGTCGCTTGATGCGAATTCTAGAAAAATGACAATATTCTGATATCCAAATGGATTCGCCATCACTGTCTCAAAAGTGTTTTAAATCATTTCCCCTATCTTGCATTGATCTTAAAACAAACTTCTGATTGCTTTTTACGACTTAAAAAATAAAGCGATTATTTTTAATGTAGTGCGAATTTGATTAATTAACTGATGTAATTTGTTCAAAGGTTTTCTTTTGTGATTAATATAATCGTATTTTATCGTCTGTGTGAAGTAAATTAAAGAGAACATAAAAAGATAAACAAAATAAAAATATGCAGAGGTTACTGTGTGACGCACAGATCGTGTGCAGTCCTGAAGCTGATGTCATCACAGATGCGGTACTAATTGTGTGACAGTATTCCTCGCGACTACTCTGATAGTGAAAACATTGTGAAATAATTCGATATCCAGATATCTACTTAATTTACCTATTTATTATCACATAGCATTACTTCATTTTATTTTCCTCCCGTTACAAAATTTACTGGATAACATCTAAAATGAAACCATACAAACCAATCGAAATGCGTCATAAACAAAAACTTAGTTTACCATTGAGCCTAATCTTTGGGCTATAGATTCTATACTAATTGGGCCCTATCGATTTTATCAACAGGGCGAGAAGAAGAAAGAAGTTGGCAAAAGCGTTGGAGAGACAAGCAAGAAAGCTGCGGGCGAAGGGCATCGCAGTGGACCTGGAGGCTTTGAAGGCTGAGTATCTGGCGCAGCACAAGAACAGTGGCCTGTACTCCGACTCCGACGGAGATGGAGAGGGAGAAGATAGCATGATCGATGTAGTAGGAGGAGACTCCTGCCACGACTCGGGTCCCGAAGACTTCTCTCTGTCGGGCCGACTTCGGGCACCTTCGGGCGCCGACGGTATGAACCACTCGGACAGCTCCACGTCTGACGGTCATTCCGCTCGGAACTACAGCCCGATCCCCGAACCCCAGCCCTCCTTCTTTAAGCACTTCGGTGGAGCAAGCACGAACTTCGAGAAGTTCGACTTCGACTCCGGCCGAGCGGTGTCCTTAGACCTGAGCGGCGGCGGCCACGCCACGGAACAGGACCTGTCCAAAAACGGGGGAACAAGAAAACATAATCCTTTCAGTATAGAGTCCTTACTTAACACGTGAAATTGACTGTTACTTGTGACTATAGAGGCTCTCGTAGATCTTGACTACACCAGTGTAGTTCGCGCTGTGACTGAGTGGAACAACAGTGTATGCAACGTTGCTAAACGGAACATGGACATTATTCTTAGTATGTTAAGGTGAAAAATTCTTTGGGACCTAATTTTTGCAACGTCAGTACTGTTGTACTCAAACACTAGCCCTACAGGCATTTCAGAGATGTTCCTTTGCTTACAGTTAAACAATTGTTATTATAATCATTAGATCATAATCAGCTTCAGTAAAGACTTGACGAGTACCATATAACAACATATCTTGTGTGAATACTAGATCTAGGCAATGTATTATATAGATAGTAGTGTATATAATAGTTATTATCTATATTTATTTTCTTTAATGTTTTATATATTTTCTTTTACAATCGGGGCAATAATTTTATAAGGACGTTTGTTGATGATGTGGTATTTTATTATTTTTGTAATTTTCAAATTTTATTTGTTGATTTACCAAATGACGAATGAATTGAATATGGTGTCTTATCCAAAAAAGATTAGAGGTATGTAGGTACCTACTTACATATGTGCCGATAGTTCCGGCAGAAAAAAACCGCAGAAACTAGGCTTAATTTAAAAACTTTTGCAGTAAAAACAGTTTGTTTGACTTAATAAGTAAATAAAACACTAACTTAGTTTGGTCCATTAGGCAAAGCGACGAACAATTAACTTAATTACGAAGCCATTACTGTATAATTTCTTGACAGTAACACTTTGTACCAATTACGACCCAGCCATCATACATGATACAAAAGTGAGTTTTAAACATGATAAAACTTTGACATAATTGCACCTGTCATCAATATTTTCTGAAAACTCACAACTGTGACCATGAATCCTTTAAATTTTAAACCTTTCTTTTTTCCAACATTTATTTCAAATTAATTAAAATTGGCGTTTCACTGCCCATAAAGGACAAAGCCCAAAATCGCTTATACCTTCTTCCTATTTTATCCAAGTTTAAGGAGCAGGGGCATTTATTAAAATGAGCAATTTGATGAAGACTGAAAATTCCTTTTCATTTTATAACTGCAAATATACATTTTATTAAACATTAAAATGTTTATCAACTTCTGGTACAACGGGCAAGAACTAGAACAATAGAGACATAAAAACTAATTAAAAAAATCCATTTGTCAAATAAAGATGGCGGCTCAAATACAATTACTATTGGCGAAAGAAATACAATCTCTTGTCGTAAAATAACAACAATTAATGAACGTATAATGCGTAACGACCGATAAGAGAGCCAATTAGCAAAACAATATGGCTGCACTCGCTTTATTGCCATTTTTACTTACTCCGCAGTGGTTTTAATAGGTACATAACAATGTGAAACCCGATTGGTCACGGAGTTATTGTCTCGAGCCGTTGGTACGTGAAATTATCCTACTTTGAAACCCTATCGAACACTTTTATGAATGCCTCGTCGGTAAAATCGGGAAGTGGCAAAGAATTGTAAAACGACAGTTTCACTTTAAGGCATGGGGTATCTGCTATATTATCAACTCTATTTTTGATAGTTCAAACTTCGTTTGAAATACTGTTAGAATAAAGTTTTAATCAGCTTGCACTACAAAGTGGTACGTGAGTCACTGTAGCATAATAAATCATTAGATCAAAATGCCAATTGTACACTTTGTGAAGAAAAAAGTGACAAATATTTGTGTGAAAAAAAAATACTAAAACTTAATGCCGTTTAGGAGTAGTTACGAAATTTCCAAGAAAAAATGCTTCACTTTGAATATTTTTTTCATATAGTTATAATAAAGTTAGAATTATTTCAATTGTACCAATTGAAGTTTAGAGTCTAGTATGCAACGTATATTTTTTGGCACATTTATATTCACTCATCAAAAAGAAGTTACATGGAGCAAACCTCTCGTTAGCAGATACCACCCCCTTAACCAGTGAAGAAACATTGATGTTAAATTGAATCAGACATAAAATACCTATATACTTGTATTACAGCTTACAAAGTTGCAATTATAAGAAACAAACTATTTTAGTAATTGATAAGCCTAATTACTGTTCAAGGAACAAAGTAATTTGTTTAAGTAATTTAACGAAATAAAAACACGGTTATCCGCAAAGAAGTGACCTTCAAAATTAAGTGTCAAGTAACCCCTAGATAAACTGACACCTATAAAAATGTTATGGAAACATCAAGACAAATAATATTTATTACTTATTATAATTGTCATTTGGTAATTTTACAGCAATTGACATTTGACGTCGGCTCATTTTTTTGTTGACTGTAACCTACTGACACCAATTTATAATCAGCATATCCTGATAATTCCCATTTGATAATCTTTTTACCCTCTGATAATAAAAAAAAAACTCTTTGATCTCTTTTTTTTCTAAAGTTGTACCTAACAGTACAATGTATTAGAACTATTTCTAGAGTTTTCTGATTAAGATTAATGTTTTACTTAGATATTTGTTGTTTTTATTTTTGCCAGCCAATTGTTAATGGTAATGCATCAGTTTAGACTTTTTGTCAATCACCTTTAACATGTAAGAAAATATTATTATACAGAGTGATTTAATTTTACTTAATTTATTCAGGGGTGACCAACTATGATTCCTGGACCTTAATTTTAAGAACATACAATCTTCATAAGTTCTCTTCGCCACATCCTTTGTATTTTATTTAATTTTGATTTATAATGAAAAGTAATGTGTAGTAATAAATATAAATGGTTACTAACTGTACATTTATGTAGTCGGAAACAATATCTTAGGTACAAAATATATTGAATAAGTTTTAATTTATATTTATATAGACGAATGAAAGGTGGAAAACGGATATTTGTAAATTGACTATCACACTGTATGTAAGATGTAAAAAGGTATGTTACGTGAGTAATTTATTGAATCAAAATATAACACGATTAAACACACATGTCAGTGAATTATTTCTTCTTTCGTGACTATAGACGCAGACTAGACCCAGACACCATATAGATGCGCTAAACAATTATTGAATAGCGACGCATCCTCAAAATGGGCGATAAATCTTTTTTGTCGCTGTCATTATCTTGTGAACAAAACGAGACGTTGATAAAGCTATACACCGCATTGTTAATACACGTATTGTAATGCTCTGTTGTAGCCACGAGCTCAGTTGTCAACAACAGTCGTAATTGACCATATTGTAAGCGATAACTATAAAAATAAGGGAAACAACATAATCCCAATAACAATTGAATTCTCGCAAACCATAACCCGCCAGTGATTACAATTTCAACAAAATATTTAACGTGTCATTAACAAGGCGTTAAACAGCCATCTTGTAAAACACAAAGGCACCGAACGGCTAGGCATTTGAAGTCTAAAGTATGTGTGTATAATATATGTACGGTTTGACTACAAACTCGTTAATAGTAAACACATTATTAAGCTTTCAAATCTTAATTTCTTCCTGGTGCAATGAAATCGCAATGGTAATTACATTTAATTGCTAATTTGAAAGAAAAATAAACTGTGCTTCTTGACCATTTTTCTATTTTAATGTTTTTTTTTTTATAGGCTTCCCCCTTTAAATTATATGGAACTTAAATAGACAGACATTTTCGGACTTAACTTGCTCGTACAGATAGTTTACCAAACACATCAACCCAAATCATGCAAGTTGACATGACATTTAACGAAAGATTAAATTAATAAAGCTTGTAGAAACCGAGATTTATCCTCAATCACCAACAGAATAAAAAAGCATTAATTAGTTTTTTTTTGTGCGAACTCTCTTGGATATCATGTTGTGGTAAAAAAGGAAGATTGGCACAAATCCACGAGACCTCCACGCCGCCATGACGAATGGTTTTGCGTTAATAATTTAAAACGTGAACAAATTATTCACCAAATGTTCGCCGCCTCTGATATGCGACACCGTGTAATGGCGGCCGCAAAATGAACTTAATGTTTTAATTACTTTGTTTTACTAACTTATGTTTGGTCTTTTTTCTCAAATTTTTGTATGGTTGATGTTGTCATTGATTTCTGTAGGTCGATTCTGTAAAATTCAAACAACAACTCGCATCTCGCATCGCTATTTACTCTCACTTCGCATAAGGTTCAAAATGACCTTGCTTTTGCATTCTGTAAGCATCACCTAGTCACTTGCGAAGTAAAGTGAGCTTCGAAGCGACAAATGCCACTCCTTACGTCATCTCATACTTTATCTGCCAAAATCTCCCTGTTAATTTAGTTTAACTCGCTGACACGCTCGCAAGGATGGCGCTAGTATAAATTCGAACTATCAACCGAGATTTTAGAATGCCAATCAAGAAACTCACAGCGAATTCAGGTTCGAAGTTTAGAATGAGATCTTACAGAATCACACGGTTGGATGTTTTAGATATTTTTGCTAATTTTTGCTAATTTAACCTAAAGCCAATACAAATGAAAGGCTAATTTGAATCATTACAGTAGCTGACGTCCTTTGCCACATTTTATTAAATTATTTTTACTGACCGTCTTGTTGGTCTGTCTGGATTTGTGCTCGGTTGTTGGCAATAGGCTCGCCCCCTATTACATGGGACTTAAAACATAACTGTACACCTCTACCTAACCCTTCGGGGATTACAGGCGTAATGTTATGTTAAATGCAAATTATAATGATTAGTCCTGAAAAATGTGAATCCACAAATCCTGTATCCGGTGTTGCCACGGTAATATAGTCAAGTCACTGCGGCATTGTATGTTTCACAGGTAACAAAACAAAACTGAGTCACTGTTTCGACGCTTCAGTCAATTCTGTTAACTAACACTGGTCCAATAACCAATGTAAACGCACCTTAAATCGTTTTGTACGTAACCATACCAGTCTCTAACTTTCAATATTGATCTGCAGAAATAAACTCTATGTCATGTCAAAATGCTGATAAAACATTGACTAATTGCGATGCTCTTAAAAGATACGTCTTATCACACTTATCACGCAACTAACAAGCTGTCACTACAATATAATTACGGATTAATAGATAATCGGAACTAGCGCGTGCTTTGTCATCGTTATGTCAAACCGTCGACGTCCGCTGATCAAAATGAGATAATGGAATTTTACAATTGGCGAAATGCCGGTGTCCCTACAGGTAAACCTCTGCCAAACCTTTTGGCAATTACAGGCGTGATGTTATGTTATATTACGTGATTATAACTGGACACGATGGTTCACCTGGAAACGTTTCAATAGACTCCGGACACAGGTTAGCCGAAGCAAGAAAAACCTGGTGCAGATTCATGGATGACTCTACTCTAGAGTGTAAATATAATGTTACCCCACAAACGATGGGGCACTTGATATCGTGTCCAGCCTGCCCCGTCGTTTGCACATCACAGGAGCTGATGGTTGCTACTGAAAATGCCGAACTCGTTCCAAATTTTGGGCTGACTCAAATTGAATTGTCATCGACACGCTAAGAAAAAGAAGCGATTGTATAAGTAACTTTTAATTAAACCATGTTTTCCCTAAGTGCCTATATGGGTTGTTACCACAATAACCAGGGTAACCAACGATTGATGATCGCAACTTGCTTTTGTTTGAGCAGAGGAAGATGCTGCAGTTGGATGATGGCGGTGCACTCTCGCCTAGCGTTCTCTCGTATCGATCTCCCGCATAGCGGAAGGTATAAGCGCATAACAAACAACAAAGCTATACGGCAGCGAATAAGTAAACAACGTTTTAGGTAGCTTTTCAGTTAAATATTTTTCACAATCGTCGATATACTTCTTAAAAACGATGCTTTAGCCTGCACGTGCATACTTGACCAAAACAGTACCAGTCAGAAATGATTCATGTCAATCATGTCAAAAACGCTTTAATTTATTTTAATTTACACTTCAACCTACTTATTTGTGCAAGTGGGAAAAAAACAGAACAAAGATAATATACCAAGTTTGACATATCGATGCATTTTTCATGGAACTGCACACTCAAAGTCATACTGTACCAAAAATTAGCTGCTTTTGACAGATGTCAACCGTGAAACATTTGTGAAAAAGCCTCAACAGACTTTTGCAACAGTGCAAAAGTAAAAAGTCACATTAAATACCTACATTACACTTAAAAATCATGTTTTGTTGTTTTCTTTTGAAAAGCTTTGGAACCGTATGCAATAATAATGAAAATGTAGTTTTTGCTTCATTGCTGCATACCAAATTCTTTTATCGACTGTACATTTTTAAGCCCACTGATATCACGTAAAGTTTTTATTTTATTTTTTGCGTTTTATCACAAAAACCGTGTTATCTGATTGACAGGCTTCGTTTATGGCTGATATCACTTTAGAGTATATTGTAGGGTGTAATTATCACATATTACTATCGTATCTTTTTAATGTTCACTTGCAACGGTAATTTCAATATTGTTGATCGAATCTTTGTTGACAATCAAAACTGTGTGGTTTATAAATACAAGGTGTAAACGGAACCGGTGGAGATGGACATTCTGTTCTGGCGTAACTTGGAAGTGGCCTATGCCTAGCAGTGGACTCCAAAAGGCAGAGTTGATGGATTGATTGTAATACAATAAACCCCTATTCATAACGCCTGCAATCCCCGACGGATATCAATACCCAATACGGAAAAGATATACCCACATTTCGCCAGTTATTTTTTTTAGTCTCATGTAATAGGGGTTATTGCCATCAACCGGGCAAAACTCCAGACTTCGTGGCTGCTACTGAGTAATTCCTGATGGAAAATCCAAATAACACTTTGCCCGACCCGGGAATCGAACCCAGGACCTTATGCTCAGCAGTCGCGCTTGAGGCCACTCGACCAACCAGCCAGTCCATAATAAATTAATACAATTAACACTATACAGGGTGGAATCCCGTCACCGACGCAAAGGGTAACCAAGTATTCAGTACAACATTCTGAATACCACATAGAAATAAAATCTCATTGGTTTGTGTTTTAAATCTGCTGTTTCTTACAAAAATGTTTGTCGATCGAACTCAAGTATGGTACTGGTGTCGCATGGAATCATCGATAAATAAAATCGTTAAGTACGGCATTACTCTAATAGCAATAAAATTATAGTGTGTAATTAAAATGCAATAATTACCTGTGTGATGATAGCTACTTGAGCAGTAATAGCAACGTTATGAGTTAAATGCCCTTCTCAAGAATTCTTCTCTACATTCTGTTATACAGGGTATAAGGAAACTGACGCTAAAACGGTTTACCACATATACAGTCCATCATTCCGAATAGGTTCAGAATGATGGACTGTGGATTGAAACCAAACCGAACAAAGGCTTTTTTCGTCGGTTATTAAAAAAATACTGTTTTCTACAAAACTGCAATATCGACACTGTCAAAGTGTTACGTGTGCGTGTGTGTGTGTTAAGTTTTAAACTTAAGTGGCAGTGGGCAGGGCACATTGCTCGCAGAACGGATGCCCGATTGGGCCGAAAAGTTCTGGAGTGGCGACCGCGAACCGGAAGACGTTGCGTTGGAAGGCCTCCCACTAGGTGGACCGATGACCTGATGAAGGCTGCGGGAATCCGCTGGATGCGAGTCGCACGAGACCGGTCAATGAGGCGACACTTGCGGGAGACCTATCTCCAGCAGTGGACGTCTTTCGGCTGGAATGATGATGATGGTGGTGATGTATCGTTTTGGCATCATTCTCCCTTCCACCTTCTATATTTACTTGACAACAGGGTGCATGCATTTCACCCTAAGTTACGGGTATACAGGGTGTAAACAGACTCTTCACGAAGCCGGTAACCAGACATTCTGCACATCAAAATAAGTAACTCTACGCAAAAATTATTGCTGGGAAATGACTTTTGTTTTTGGGGTGAAAAATCACGTTTTACGGTAAAACTCAATGTAACACAATCAAAACATTATGCTGGTGGATGGATTGAATAGTGTGGGGGTCGTGGGAGTGTTTAAAGTTCTTACATTGTTCTTCTTAGTCGAAACACTCTTGTCAAAGTGTTCGTAGTTGCGCAGACGAGGAGCGAGGTGTTCGGTGGATCGTTGACTTCCCCGAGGATTGCTCTTTCGGCGATGTGCTACCATTTCTGCCGGTTGGAGACGTTGCGAGTACACTGGACCATGGTGGACTCAGTAGCCTTCTTGATCAGGTCAGTCCAGCGAGTTGGTGATCGGCCGCGTTATCTCTTGTCCTCCACCTGTTCTGTCCTGACCTCACCTGTCCTGTTTATACATTAAAAACATGTATTTCAAAATAAAATTGTGAAAAAGTTGGAACTTTAACCCCCAATATCTCCGTAACTAGAAGGTTCCCAGGTATGGTGTAGAACAAAAAAATAATCGCCATGATGGGGAGAACAAGTGCCTTTCGGCTTCGTTAAGAGTCTTTTTACACCCTTTATATCCAAATACCTACGAACTAGCCAGCCAGTAAGATAGCAGCCTTAGGTCATATAATCACTTGAACAACATAATTAGGACAAATAACATAATAAAGCACACATTTCATGCGTCTGCGCAACCAGTCAAAGATCATACGCGTGATTGTATTTATTGTGTACCTAGACAAGTTACGTTACATAATAACACGAATCTTGGAAACTGTGTGTGATTTCTGAGAATATGATTAGAGTTACGAATTGATAATTTAATTGTTTAATTATTAGTATTACGAGCTTGTTTTACCGACGATCAGGGCATGGTCAACAAGGACCTAGACAACCAACACAGAGAATACTGGAGAGTAAAAAATGTATTAAATCGATTGCCTTTGGTGTGGAGCCACTTGTGTGCATTTAACGAGATCAATTTGTGTGTGTTTGCAAGGACAAGAAATTACACGAACACTTCAGCTAACCATTCTGGACATCTATTGTTTCGAATGAGGATGATTTTTAAAACATTAAGAGAGCATTACGAAATCATTATTATCAATTCTATCATAGACGTGACTCTTAACGCACTACTTACGCAAAACTCTTGTCACAAACGCGTTACAAAAAAAGAAAAAAAAAACCTTCATCTAATTACGTTCCAAGCTCAAATTCCAAAAAAGAAAAAAAACACTGACATTCTCGCTAATACGACAGAACAGTTACATTGCACAGATTAAAACTGATTACCGGCCAGTTACTTTCGGACTTTCACAGAGCAATCTATCTTACATGAGTAATGGATATACCCAGCCATTCTCCAACATGGCCGCATCATCGTTAGCCATTTCTGTTATTATAACCCATTCGTATAACATATTACCCGCGGTGAGGATGAAGTACGTAATAACCGGGTGTTTAGGTAAATTGCCGGGATTTTATATTAAGAGGCGCATTTCGCGCTCATTTGGTGCGATTTTCGCCATCTTGGTGTTAAAAAAATTCGCTGCGTTTATAAGTTAAGTGTTATTTGGCGTGGTTTTCAATTGGAGGCTTTTAGTTTTGGTAATGATGATTATTTGTGCAAAGGCGTGTGGTCTTCTACTAGGGGGTAATGTTAGTTGGATGAGCAAATAATACCGACCTGGAAGCACCTGCACATAGTACTGATTAGTTACCTACCTAATAAATAAATAAATAAATATCGCTGGACATTACACCCAGCGCCATCTAGTTCCACACTAAGCAACGAGGCTTGTGTCGTGGACACCAGATAGTTGATATACTACATAGATACTTTTTGTTTGTAAATACATACTTATTATACATATAAACATCCATGACTCGGAAACAAATGTCCATGCTCATCACACAAACATTTGCCCCTACCGGGATTCGAACCCGGGGACCCTAAGAACGTAAGGCAGCCTCACTACCACTGCGCCAATCGGGTCGTCAAAATAGAATATAATAGCAATGTAAGTACAAGCTACCTTTTAATAATGTTGGTACCTACGATGAAAGCAATACAGTTTTCCGGCAGCAATCAAAACGGCATTCGTGTTTCCACCTCAGGGTATCTTCCCTTATGTACACTTCCCGTGTGTACCTTCCATTGTGTATATTTGAGTTCTTTGGCAATGTATCAGATTTAGGGAATTGTTGAAACTGATATAATCCACAAGTCACTGATAGTTTTGAATGGAAGATTCGCTTTGGAGAAGTTTAAAAACACAAGATTGGGTTAGTCAAATTAATTAAAACTGTATCATGAAAACAAGAAACTGTTCTTTTCTTACAAAGAAAATATGATGTATTTGAGAAACTTAAAAAACGTTGTACGAAAATTGAACCACAGTTATGACCAAAGATCACATAAATAAGTTTAACTCCATTCCATAAATTATGACTAAATATTAATATTACAATTTACTGCACGTCATAATTTAAATTAATATTGCAAATTGGAAGAGTGATTTAAGAGATAAGACACATAATTCACATTCATATCTGAGACTAGGCGAGTAATTAATTTTATGACTGCTGGTTTACTAACCTCGATATTCTAACTTGAATCTAAGAAAGAAAAGAAAAATTCGGATTTTCAAAAGGTTGTTTACCTCAATCAAGTATTTCAAACAAGAAATGACTTAGACGCTGATAACTAAGCGGAGGAGCAGCGGTGGCACAGTGTTGGCGTACCCGATTTACAAACAGTAAGTCGTGGGTTCGAACTCAAGCAGGCACATTACTTTGTGTAATTTATTTCATCACCACTGCTCTCCAAACGGTGAAGGAAAACATCGTGAGGAAACTGGCATGTTCTAGAACCAAAAAATCGAAAACATGTGACGTCTACCAACCCGCACTGGGCTCGCGTGGTGGCCGATTATAGCCCATTCCCTCTCTAGAGAGCCGGGGCCGTGTGTCCCAGCAGTGGGAACCTTTAGGCTAATTATGCTTAACCTTTTGAACGCCATTGTCACAGATACGTGACAACCAAGTGCGTACCTCGTACGCCAAATGACACGAATATATGACAAAATGGTAGGTGAAATTGTGGCTTGGCGTGGAGGGCACGCGCATGCGTTTATGCTCTGGCGTTCAAAAGGTTGAGCTGCTAATTAGCAATGTTAGACAACGTAAGGAAATGAAGTGCTGGCCGAAGAAAAAGTCTTGGTAGAAAAACATTCACCTATGGATTAGATTTATGCATTCGGCTGAGCTTTTCCACCTCACAACGGACATGGAGAAATATTTAAAGTAGATAGATGATAGGGCCAGTCATTGGAGGATTACCAATAGTTCTTCTATTAGCGCTTAGTAGATGAATTCTAATCTCCGTTTCACTCTTGAGTAGTCATTGGTACACTCAAACAAGCTATTTGGTTTACAGGCAAAAATACATAAACATTCCCAATGTATTCATATTATTTGTGTGCGTAATAACGATTTAGGCTTCTGGCATAATTATTTAATTTTAAAATTATTAATTGAGTACCCAGTATACTCACAAAGTTGACTAAAATGTATTGCTAGTGTATTAAATAGCTCATTCGTCTGTTCCTAATAAGTTGTCTTCACCTGTGGTTTGTGGCGCTCCCGACTGACTAAACCATGTGCCATATGTTGGGAGCCCAGAATACAGCCAAACACCTACGCTTCTGAGGACTCCAAAAACGCCAGTGATGCCGTGATTGACACTGGTCTGGTCCCAAGTCATTGAACATAATATTACCATCGACAGTAAAACAGGTAAATAAGATCTGCCTCTGTGACTATTTAAGCATCATGGCTGGTAAAGGGTTTTTGTAGCCAACTACTTAAATAGTTCACAACGACATGCGTCTTTTAATGGGAAAAACTTGCTACCAAACTCCCTAATGCTGCATATAACTTCCATAAACCAGTAGCTACAGTGACGACCAACTAGAACCAATGCTCATCGGTGAATCAAAAATAAACTTTATAGTCTAACCTTCAAAGTTTTCAATTGGACAGTTTTTTCACGGTGAATTCTAAATCGTAATTAAATTCATCATAAATTACTTCTAAGGTACATTTTAAGCTCTAAAAGACCATATATCTACGGAATAGGCCTAAGCCAACATTTAATTGGCCATTACAGCACAGTTTACATCAACAACGCGTCGCCTAAACACAATGTATATCAAATAAAATGTCTTGTTATTACTCCATACGTATAGTTATTTACATTAATTGCGACCACAAATTATATACAGCCATGAATTATTACTTCTTCTATTATTCTTAATACACATACAGCCTGGTTGAGTTACGGAGCGTAAAATAAACAAAAATTTTATCTCATTTGTTAATACGTCATACACTATGTAAGTAGTGCGTGCAGTAGTTTAGGCATGAATTCCTCTTACGCTAATGTCGGTCGCGTACGTCGGTCGCGCGTACGAGTATACATTGTGTTCTATATAGCACCATACTGCGACGCTGACTTCAGCGGCGTTGCTACATATTTCTCGCAGACGTACGCGACCGACCGTACGCGATCGACATCAGCGTAGGAAGAATTTAGGCCTAAGACGTCTGGCAGCAGACTGATGGATATCCCTACGCAATTTTGTCGGAAGAAATCTGTACGACTTACAAGGCAAACATTTTATATGAAAGATGATTAAGGATATATTTGCCATAACATAAAGGGTGTAAAAAGACCCTTAACAAAGCTGAAAGGCACTTGTTCTCCCCGTCATTGACATTTTTTTTTTGACCATACCTGGGTACCTTCTAGAGATATTGGAGGTCAATGTTCCAACATTTCCACAAGTTTTTTTTTAATACAAGTTTTTAATGTTATAACTTTACTATATGGGTTACTTAGTTTGATGTGCAGAAAACTTAGTTGACGGCTTCGTCGATTGTCCGTTTACACCGTGTATGTATGTAATAGTCATTTGAGTTTCCTAGATGTTTTATCGGCAAGCCTAATTATAACCTACAATACATTTTTAGCCGTCTAATACGGTCTACGCAGCACTACGCGTAGCGAAAACGGCTGCTACGGCAACGCACAGTGCTGCGCCTATGTATAAATATTTTTTTTTTGTTCGTATAGAATTGTGGACCTAATCGTCTGCTGTATCGGATGCTTGTAAATGTTTGGGGCATTGTATTTCCTTTAAAATTGTATACTTGTCCGAATAAAAAAAAAAAAAAAAAAAAAAAAAAAAAAAAAAAAAAAATGCCCGTTTTTCCTCTAAAGTTTTTAAAGCAGGCACTCATTGCGAAGAGAACTAACTGGTGTTGATTCATCTTAAATGATCGGTAAAACAAGATATAAACACTAGGGAGGTACCGGATTTTTTAAATCCTCAATAGAACTGATGTCCCCAATAACGTTACGTGGGGTGTAGATGTAATTATTATTTTCTTCGTATTTATTATACTTCATATATAAAAGGGTGTAAAAAACCTCTAAACAAAGCCGAAAGGCACTCGTTCTGAATATTTTTTTATTTTACACCATACCTGGGAACCTTCTAGTTACGGATTCAGGGTCAAAGTTCCAACTTTTTGACAACTGTTTTTTTAAATACAAGTTTTTAATGTCAGATTTTTACTTTAAACACCCCCGTACTATTCAATCCATCCATCAGAACGTTTTGAGTGCGGTACATTGAGTTCTACCACAAAACATGATTTTTCATCCCTAAAACAAAATTTGTTCAGGACCAATTTCGTTTTCTTTTTTTTTCTGTATGTTTAATTTTTATTAGTTGATAATTTCACCATTTTATTTTTTGTGTTTTGTCCTGTGCGGTCTAATAAATGCTTTTTCTTTCTTTCATTAATGGAGGAGAGAAGGGGTCTGTCAGACTCCTAATAACTAAAACCACACGGTTTTCCTCCTAGTCACTTATAAAAGGAGTGCGAAGAATTGCATTATCCACAATCACCCCAGCAAATCAGATTTTAACCAAGTCAACCTTCTCTCTCATCCTTGCACAGTGGTCAAACCCCGATGAGCACAGAAGTACAGCATTAACCACTAATTATAGTGTATGCAAATGAAGGCATTCATACCCAAATGATTCAATTCGGCCAGCTTTTCATTTAGCTCCCTTATCAGCGACATTAATCTTTTTACTAAGTCGGGGTAAGCAATTAATACGTCTGAGGGAAATTGTATTACTTAATTGGGATTTTTTTTTGTTGAAATATTTTTGTGTAATTGTCATTGTTTAATGATGATTTTTGTTAATGTCATTATTGTAATGGATTTTAGTGTTTTTGTTTGATCATTTTATTATATCGGGCATTGAGAGTTCTTAGCCACATAGGTTTACACTACATAGTATCAAATCTGCAAAGGTGGAAATGACAAACGGTACCTACACTCTTCCCGTAAACATTTAATATTTTCAAGTGTATACAGACACAAATATGCTGTAGTATAAATCCAGGTCAATTATCCAGGCTCTAATATTAGCAATATAAATCCTTTATTAAAAGCCATATTCACACTCCATTTTCCCTCAAAAATCTCAGGCTTAACCTTACTAAAACGTTCGCACGGAACATTACAATAATTACGCAACGTCTCAATCGGGACACGAATAAGGGCAATTCCACACTGCGCTAATGATTGCCCGAAACGCAGATACAAATCGCGCGGCCGGCGACACGCATTTCTAACGTAATCACTTAATTATTGGGCGACAGCTAAAGCTAGGGCTGACACAAGAAATAAAGATTATTTTTCTGACCTTATTAATTAGTTTTTTTTCGCAGTTTCTAATTAATGTGCAGCTGCCGCTTGATTCTTAGCATTATTTTCTTGTGATGCGCAAGATTTTGTTTTTAATAAAATGTACTTAACAAATTCATATTTACATTTTATTACTACTACTTATATTCGCATACTAAATATTATAATTATGCCTGTTTGTCTGTTTGTTAACTTTACCACGTTCTTTAAATAAGGACATATAGAGTAGATACTTTTTATCTTGGTCCATTTTACGTATGGTAACGTGATTCATATTATTATCCTATTACGATTCTGTTAAAGTGGCCATTTTAGGCCCCCAGTTAAATCAGCATGCAGCTAGCAATGTAATCAAGTTTGTTAACAAACAACTTGATCAAATTCGATTAATCTATTTAGTCACAACACAATATCTACACCATAAAAAGTATTTGATTGCTAATTTCTAATAACTATGATTACAAGAAATTAACACTGAATCAAATTAACACGAGAACACAATTACTATTTAGTTTCAGAAACATCAAGTTTCATGTCATTAGTCATGTTAACATAATTTTTGTATTGTTCATGTTATAAATGTTGCCAATTTAATTTTCCAATAAAATTACAGTATTACAACCAATTCCTTTGGATATGATGATAATAATAATTAATTTGTTTGAGACTGATTTATCAATGTATTGTTAACTAGCAGACGGCACGCGGTTTCACCCGCGTGGTTCCCATTCCCGTGGGATTACGGGGATTAAATATAGCTTACGTTACTCGCAGATAATGTAGCTATCCATTGCTGAAAGAATTTTTAAAATCGGTCCAATAGTTTTTAAGTTAATTCGTTACATACAAAAATACAAATCTTTCCTCTTTATAATATTAGTTTATATAACACAGGTTTTAACTATTTTATTACATGCATTGAAACTTTTACTTTAGTTAAAACCTAACTTATACTTTAAACAAAGCTTTTGTTGATGTGGCTTTTTCCGGCACGTCCTTGTTTTTCTGCTCAGTTTGGGCACGAAAACTCAAACAACATACACACAACTCCCACATTTAACCCGCCCGCCTTCAAAGCAAGAGTGAACAGGCATCTTCTGGGCACGCTCGTTCCATCATAGATCTCATCTATCGCTTTCTATCAGGCGTGATCGAGGTCAAGAGCAGGCCCATATTGTAATAAAAAAAAAAACAACATTAAAATGTTAAACTTTATACGCATGAAGGTAGCAGCCCTAGTTCTGCGTCAACGCTAACCACACTACTTTTTATTATATCAATTTGTGCCCATTGAAGGCGCTGTTTTGAGCTAATTCCTTTATAATTGCAGGATCGCCCGTTCAGCCGTGTGGACGTGCCCTTATCTGATCAGACTGAACATTAAGAGAAACTAAAAGTTATTTTTAATGACGCTTTTAGGCGTGATACAACAATTTGTATACACTTATGTTATATTTATGACTTTATTTTATGTGTATGTTCTCTGTTGTATTATATAATGGGTCTACTCTGAATAATACAAGAGATATTATGTTGTGCATAATAGATACATTTCATAAATTCACGCCCGTTATCCCCGAAGATACCAAGACAATCGACTACCACAACTTGAAGCGGAGAAATGAGGAAAACGTCGTGAGGAAAGTTTTGAGTAGGTATATGTATTATGTTGATGTGTGAAGAATGATATAATATGATGGCAAAAAAGGAGGTGTCTAATGAGATGACGAGTAATAGAGAAGTATGGAAGAAGAAGACATGCTGCGCCGACCCCAAATAAATTGGGATGAGAGCAAGATCGAGAATGATGATGTTTTAGTTCCATCATCGAGCAAAAATCCCGACAAATATACTAAGATTTCATTTGGAATTCTCAGTAGCAGGTTACGGAGTATTCCAAAATTTTAAATTAAAAGGTTTAACACCTTTTTAATTCCAAAATTGAAAAGGAAAAAAAAAACAAAATTAAACAGCTTTTTAATTCCAATAATAAAAAGTGTAACACCTTTTGAATAACGAACAAATAATTATGAATAAGCCAGAGGATATTGTATGCCTACTCCTTTTAGTTACAAGCAAACATAAATCACTACAACCAAAACAGTAATTTCGAACTACTGTGCTCGGTGAAAAAATGATCTATGTATTTACCCATTCCACATACATTAAACAAAACATAATACACCCAAAATATAAGGTTATCAAACTTATAACTGCAAAGATCACATTAAGATTCAAGTTCACAACTTACTACTTACTTATGTTAAACAGTAGCATAAAATCATACTTACTCAAAAAACGGCCATTCCAACATTCCTAATAGAAAATAATATTTCGTGACTGTAAGAAAAAAGTGTTTTACATGAAAAAACGGCATAACTTAATTATGTTTCAACAGGAAATTAAATATGTACGATAAAAATGTTTCAGAAATGAAAATGTCGGAGCAGGAAATTGTATTAATTTGTTATATGAGTTTCAGGGGTATAATGACTGATACCATGGTGAATATGAAGCAAAGATCTTTTCAGTAGTTAGGGAAATTGTTACCTTTTTTTTCAGATGGGAAATTATCAAATGACTCCTCCCGCTCTGGGTGGAGCGGGAAAGAGTGTCCGACTTTTACTGACTAAAACCCATTCGTGTTCCTTCATCGCCATTTGTGTTCCGGGGCCACGGTATTTCTTTCGAACAGTCCCGCCGCCCCCGGTAGGCATCGGCGATTGCGGGAACCGCATCGGCCCTTGCGGACTCCATATCTGCTTACCTAAACTTAACCTTATCTTGTGTTCAGGTGAAGCCACATTTTTGACTTTCGCCATTCTTAGGCAAATGGTTTATTGACTGACGCATAACAGTAGAATAGAATAGAATATTCCTCATTATGTACACCATACAAGAACATTTAACATAAAAAAATTCACATAAGGTGACACAATGGGCGGTCTTCTCGCTAAAAACGATATTTTCTACAGGACCCAAGCACCAATGGATTTGATATAATATGGATAATTCACTACATAGTATAAAACAAAGTCTCTTTCTCAGTCCCTATATCCCTATGTATGCTTAAATCTTTAAAACTACGCAACGGATTTTGATGCGGGTTTTTTAATAGATAGAGTAGTTCAAGAGGAAAGTTTTAGTATATAATTTGCGGGCGGGCGTGTCAAAGATCATGAGTGTGACGCGTGCTTGTGACATCACATTTGAGTAAAAAATGTACTCAAATGTGACGTCACACGAGTTTTCGACGCACTGTATCGTCTTCATTTTTTGTAAAAGTGAAAAAAGAAAAAATATGTGTCCAATATTTTTTGGAAATCTATCTGACGGACTAATTAGTTTTTTTTTTGTCATCTACCCTAATATCGAACTCCACGCGGGCGAAACCGCGGACACAAGGTAGTGGTATATAGATTTATATAATAGCACCTATCCCACCAACCCTTAACATCACCTACGGCTTACATTAAATATATTCACGTTCCCATAAACATAATGAGGTTATATTTCATGGGGCACATTTCCCATGAAATATAAAAGGGAAATGTTCCAAAATGATTAGTGTAGTTCCCCCGTAGCTGTATCGGCGCCCACGATCGGCCTAACTTAACAAGAAGCAATTTTTCACAATTTTCCATTCTTTTCTATAATATGAAGGATTGGGGTGGCCGCGGGTTATGGAATCCTGAAATGGAATTGTCTAAGGTTTGTGTTTTCAATCGATGGCTGGTATTTTGCAGTAGGTGTTGTTGAATGAAAGGTATAACTGTTGCTTTTACTCTGTAATCCCACGAAGGGTTGTGCAGAGATGTTCCTAATAGTAGGTACACCCTCATTTCGCCAGTTATGTGTAAGTCCCATGTTATAGGGGGCGAGCCTATTGCCATCAGCTGGGCGTAAATTCAAACTCCGTAAGAAAAAGAAAGAAAAGAAATGAAAAAGAAGAAAAGAAAGAAAGAAAAGAAAAAACAATTGAATTACAGTTATGTGTAAGTCCCATGTACCATAATTACAGTTATGTGTAAGTCCAATTGAATTACAGTTATGTGTAAGCCCCATGTAATAGGGGGCGAGCCTATTGCCACCAGCTGGGCGTAAATTCAAACTCCGTAAGAAAAAGAAAGAAAAGAAATGAAAAAGAAAGAAAGAAAAGAAAAAAAAAATGAAAGAAGAAATTCCTGATATAAAAAGTAATAAAACAACGTTCTATTCTTACAGACATAACTCTAAAAGTTCATGTTACTCCTTCTGTTTATTTTTTGCGTCCAATGCAATGTTTTCCTCCTGAAGTCCTCGTCGCCTGGACACCCTACCACACTGCACAGCACGCTACACGGCAGTGGCATATAATGAAGTGATTACCTCACCTGCGAGCGCCAGCCGCCACGGAATCGTACCATTTTCACTTGCTGAACCAATAAGCACAAGAAAAATGCTATGAAATATTGATATTTTTACAGCTTTCGTGTTTATTCATAGTTTTCATGTGGAATGTTAATTCTTTGGATTGCTTAGGCGTTCTTTTATGCACATAATATAATTATATGATTTATAACTTCATGGTTTAAACATGGTATATACGTATTACGTACTATTGTATATACCACGTGGTATATACAATAGTGGAACTGTACCAGTAAAGGCAAAAGGCATTCTCTACCAGCCAATCTTTGGTTTAAATAGGACAACATTGTGATAGAGCTACAAAGAGCCCAAGAGAGAGAACTTCTTCTCGACACACATCTTTATCTAAATATATAAAAGAAGAAACTGACTGACTGACTGACTCATCTATCAACGCACAGCCCAAACCGCTGGGTCTACAGATTCCAAATTTGGCAAGTAGGTTCCGTAAGTAGTCTAGGGGTGCACTAAGAAAGGATTTTTCAAAATTCAACCCCTAAGGGGGTTAAACGGGGCTCCAAAGTTTGTATGGGAAAACCAGATTAGTTAAACTATTTTATTCGAAACTTCACAGGAGTGCTCCTATTGATAAATGAGTAGAAACGGGTTTCAGGTTTTTTCAGAATTCAACCCCTAAGAGGGGTAAATGGGGTGACAAAGTCTAAAAATCAATGCACAGCCTAAATCGCTGGGTCTACAGATTCCAAATTTGACAAGTAGGTTTCTTATGTAGTCTAGGGGTGCACCAAGAAAGGATTTTTCAAAATTCAACCCCTAAGGGGGTTAAACGGGGCTCCAAAGTTTGTATGGTGAAACAAGATTAGTTAGACTATTTTATTCAAAACTTCACAGGAGTGCTCCTATTGATAAATGAGTAGAAACGGGTTTCAGGTTTTTTCAGAATTCAACCCCTAATAGGGGTAAATGGGGTGACAAAGTCTAAAAATCAATGCACAGCCTAAACCGCTGGGTCTACAGATTCCAAATTTGGCAAGTAAGTTCCTTATGTGGTCTAGGGGTGCATTAAGAAAGGATTTTTCAAAATTCACCCCCTTAGGGGGATAAACGCGGCTCCAAAGTTTGTATGGGGAAACAAGATTAGTTAGACTATTTTATTTGAAACTTCACAGGAGTGCTTCTATTGATAAATGAGTTGAAACGGGTTTAAGTTTTTTTCAGAATTCAACCCTTAAGAGGGGAAAATGGGATGACAAAGTCTGAAAATCAACATGGATATAGTTTGTATGGTGTATCTGGTCAGGTGTATTGCAAAAACAACGATATTAAGATTAAATATGGCGGACCTGAAATACCATCATCCCCTGTTGGGGTGCGATGGAGTTGAAATGTCAAAAATTCAATATGGGTGTCGATACCGAGATTATCAGGGGTGCTGATTACGAATATGGCATTTATTTTGAGTTCCAGAAGATGGTGGATTCGACTTCTTTAAAGGGTTATTTTTGATTTAATGTGATGATTGTGACAGTGATTGTGACAGTGATTGTGACAGTGATTGTGACAGTGATTGTGACAGTGATTGTGACAGTGATTGTGACAGTGATTGTGATTACAGCATTCTGTACATCAAACTAAATAACTTTACGTAAAAATTATTGCTGGGATGGACTTTTTTTTTGGGGTTAAAAATCATGTTTTATGGTAGAACTCAATGTAACGCACTCAAAACATTGTGTTGATGGATGGATTGAATGGTACGGGGGTCGTGGAGGTGTTTAAAGTAAAAATATTACCTACATTAAAAACTTGTATTCAAAAAAAAAGTTGTCAAAAAGTTGGAACTTTGACCCCCAATATCTCCGTAACTAGAAGGTCCCAGGTATGGTGTAGAGCAAAAAAATGATGACAATGACGGGGAGAATTAGTGCTTTTCGGCTTCGTTAAGAGGTGTTTTACACCCTTTAGATAGTTTATAACTTGGATTAACATGTAGGATACTATTTATCCCTTTAGTATGATCCAGTGGTGTCCAGACAGTACCCGAACTTCACGCGGGCGAAGCCGCGGGCAACAGCTAATATACAAATAATCGTAGATTATTAACCAAGGGGGTAAAGCAATGTCTTCTGTCGCGGGTGACGATTTAAATCGCGAGCGTAACAAAGGACTCTAGGTTTACTCCCGAGCGTAGCGAGGGTGTTAAAAACCTAAATCACGAGCGAAGCGAGGGATTTAAGCCGAGTCCTGAGTGTAGCGAGGGATTTAAGTTCACCCAAGACTAAGACAGCTTTATCACCGAGGAAAATACTCTAATTCTACGTTATGTTCGCTTTTAGTGGCATAGAATGTCACTTTTTTGAGCAAGTGGTCCGAAAAATTAATAATTATAATGTAGTATTCAATGAAAATAATATCAATAATTGAAAGCTTCTTTTGCTCCATTTCCACTTAATATTTGACATTTTCTCTGATTGGATCGTCTGCAGCGGAGCGTGCGCAGGCTAAAACCAGGTGGATCAACAACATGATCAGAGTGGCGGGTAAGATATGGCGGGATGCCGGAGATCCAAAACGGGGTAAAAAGTGGCGTGGAATGGAGGAGACCTACTCAGAATTGGATGATAGGATGGATAAGAGAGAGAGAGAGAATCCACTCCCTCGCAAGAGAATTTTATTTTTCTTATGTTTTTTATACATCTTCGCTATTCTTTTCCGATTAATTTCGTTGCGGGATCCAAGACAGTTAAATGGTTTTCTGCGACTTCGTCGTGTTTCATTGTTTCGACGCTTTTTTGGTGATCGTCACTGTTGATTCTCGCTTTCAGGAGTTGCAGTGGTTTGGGAATATTTTGGCGAGCTTGTCCCAATAAAAAATAGATGTAAGGTATGTGTAGTATGTATACAGGGTGGAATTTTGTAATGCCGCCTGGAGGGAAAGTACTCTTAATACTGCAGATAGAAAATTTTACTCCAAGGAAACATTCCTTTATTTTTTAATAGAAAGCAAACTTCATTCAAAGATTTTCGAAAATTCTCTTCTCCCACACCCGGGAATCGAACTGGCTAAAATCTGAAAAAATTATACCCTGTACTTTTATTGCATCGATCGTTAGGGTCAATTATAAGGATGAAATCTCTCTAACAAACATGATAAATTAAATGAAAGGAAGACCAGGAAATCTGAAGTTACAAATTCAATGAGTCAAGTTAAAGCTCTTTAACTCGTACTCTCTCGTACTTTAACTCTGTATATAGGTTGTTTCATTACTCTTCCTGGTTATAACAGGAACGTGATTGTTACCCAAACCACCACGACTATCGGTATTATACCATTAAGGAATCCTCTATCTACGTAGGAGCCGGCGGCACAGATATCGCAACTGCGGCTTATTCGTCAACTGGCGACTGTGAAACTCGCGAGTGCGCGCGAGTTGGCACCTTCCGATTTAACCTATTTTTTTTTGTCGTCAACTCGCTTGCACATAATAAACTACAGTCAAATAAAGTAATTGTTTTAAAGTCAAGTCGTATAAAATATCTTATACATTTGAAGTGTGTATATTTTATACATTTTATAAGAAGTTTATGTAGTTGACTGTACATCTGACGTATTATACGTTAGATTTTAAAGGTCGAGCGAGTTCACGACAAAAGAAAATTAAAATCGGAAGGTGCCGACTCGCGCGCACTCGCGAGTTTCTCACTCGCCAGTTAACGAATAAGCCGCAACTGCGCGCCGTGATGGCTCCGGGAGTATTTACAACAACCGTAGTCATGTCTAGTGTGAAAACAACTTAACATTTCATATTAATTATTATATTGACTACCTCGCAACCGCGACCGCTGAGCATGAGGTCCTGTGTTCGATTCCCGGGTTGGGCAAATTGTTACTGGGTTTTTCCATCAGGAATTTCTCAGTCGCAGCCACGGAGTCTGCATTTGTGTCCGGTTGATTGCAATAAGCTCGCCCCCTATTACATGGGCCTTAAACATAAGTGGAAAAATGTTTCCGTTTTCACGGACAAAGCCTCTTCAATAGATGGCAACACTATTGTTCAATAAACTGCAGCGTCTATACATTATGATGAACAGAAGGAGCTCAGAAGATCCTCAAAAAAAACAGGACGCCCCCACCACATACGTTAATGTCTTTATTATCATCAAAACATAATAGCCCAAAACAATCCCGTATACCTGTATCCAAATAATTGTATCTAACAACTGCCAACCATATAATCAAAAGCCTATCAGCCGAAATCAATTTTTCATCGCCGAGGTCGATTTTAAAATTATCATACAAAGCGAAGCAATTTAACAAAACCTCTGAGCTCAACCAACTTGACATAAATCAGAGGTCTCCATTTCTGGGCAGTTGGTAAGGAGTAGTCTGAATAGCCAATATTAAACGATCCCTGGATACGATCATACGACCAACTTGGCTTAAAGCACAGGTCTGTGTTCTTGGTCAGTTTATAAGCTGGTGAAGTATAATTAGATAACAAGTGCTATAATCCAATAAAATTGATTTAGATACACGGAAAGCAATTGTGTTCGGTTTATACATCATGGTGTGCACCTACGTGTAATTGTGGTATTTGTGGCTTATTATGTGTGTTTTTGTAATTATTTGTTGGTCTATTAGCCGTGTGGTGAATACTAAATATGCGCCTTAAAGCTTTAGGCACTATGATATACACTGACCTGCAAAAATAAGTACTACACTTTTAAAATTTCTAGACTTAAACTATAGAAGTTGGAGATTTAAAATAAAAAAAAAAACGTTTACTTATAGCAATTTTTTATCAGCTTTCTTTGAAACTATAGACAAAATTAAACAATTTTTCGAGTCCTTTTTGTTTCGAAAGTATATTTTGTGTACTTAAAAAGTTATTGCAATTTTAAAAGTGTGATACTTAGTTTTGCAGGCCGGTATAGTTTTGGCTGGCCACCTCTAGTTCTGAATTTGAAGCTTTACTATTTATTTTTAACTGCTTTGGAATTGTCTTCATAATCATTTTCCAGCCCTTATTGTATCATTACCTTGTTACCACGAAACAATCACTATCTGTACGTTATCAATTACTCCATTTTCGCGCACAATAGGCATGACGACAGTATCAAATAATTGCAAAGTCCGTCAGTTAGAGTATTGGAAATTAATGGACACGTATTTTTTGTTTTTGTAAATCAATGAATATTGACAAAGATAAAACGCATCAAAACTCGGGAGTGGGGGCTAGTGACGTCAGAACTAGCTAAAAATTATACCTAGGCGTGACGTATTGAGAATTTTAAAAGCGTCGCATCTTCGTCAATTTTGGTTTACGTAACAAAAGAAAAAACACGGGTCAAATATTTTTTGATAATCTAACTGACGGACTTTTTAGTTTTTTTTTTGTCGTATCGCCTATTTGCCCACCTTTTCTTTGGACTTCCTGTTCATCTCAATCCTTCAACATTTATTCATCACTATTTTGGTCATACGCCTTTCATTCTTCATCATCATATGCTATCTTCTAGACACCAAAAAGTTCCGAATTCCTTGTGGTCTTTCAGGCTACGAGACTGCGCTCTTTCTTGTAAAATCTAATGCTTAGTTCTTTACAGTTAGAAGAAACACTTCAAGCAACTTGACTTTGACGCCCAGTAAAAAATCTAAACAATCAAACTAATCAATCAAAACATCAACCAACTTGAAACAAAGAAATAATTTGCTAACAATTTTACTTCGCACTATTTCCATTAATAATTTAGTTGTCAAAGCTAGTGTTTCACGGCGGCGTGTTACCCAAGTGTCACTCCAGCTCCGTGAGCCACGCACGGCCAGTCGGGCCGGAGCACGTTGCGTGCAGGCGGTGTCGACCAATTTGCACGTCGCACGTCCAAGCTCAATTTACCTGTCAGACCGAGCCGCGCCATTACCGCTGACTTGTGAAGCGAGGGCAGCGCTTTATGGAGAAGTGCTGAGGAAATTGTAGATTTTGAAGAGTTTTGGTGGAATTTGGTAGGGGATGGTAAAGGTTTGAAGTGGAAGGACACGGATTTAAGGTCATGGTGTTCAGAGGTTTGGTAATAATGCATTCAATAAGCCTAGCCTAAGCTTAAAGCCTGATTAAAAGCGGTATTTGAACCTAAACGCTCACGTAACTCGAGCCATTTATCACCGCTGCACGAAGCGTTAACCGCTTGATTGCATCAGACACGAAACATTATTAAGACATTCTAAGCCCTAACGCGCCGGGCCCCGCCGCCTGCCTACCTCATTAGAAATTAATTTACGCTCAAAATAAGCTAAACGGTCAATATCATCGAAAGTTTGAGTGTACGTGATAGCGCGAGAACGCAATCATCTCGACAAAAACTTCTGCTAACAGATTACGATCCAATTACGACACACTGAGTCAACATTCGAATCAAACTAAATACGTGACGACGGGACGTGGTCGCGGTGGACGGCACGACGCACGACGACGTACCAGTGAGGCAGCGACCCACAATTTGCCCACCATCACATTCAATCACCTCCAACTAACGACCGGCCGCAAAAAACACACGACAGACTCTCAGGAAGTCGGACAACAATAAAAAAACAAATAAGTAACCCGAGCAAATTAAGTTATAACCTAAAACACGTATGAAGCCATCATCCCAACGGTGTAATCATATTAACGACTACAAAAGGAGCGGCAAAAAACACAAAAATTAGAGGATCGGGAAATGTGGGCCAAACAAAAACGTAACGCATCGCCTAATTATAGCTGTCGGACGAAAAAACAATTTTATGTTCGCCGGGCCGGCGCACACTGGCGCCTTTGTGCGCTGATTATAGCACGCTGCCACTAACTTGACTATTACACTATGATAAAAATAACGTAACGATCATGACCTAACCCGCAATTTCTGCGTTTAAGTGTTGGTCCAACGCATGTTTTGGGCGTCAATTTACAAACAATGCGTCATAGCTTTCTTCTATAAACTATTTTTTATTTCGACTTTAGTCGAGAACTTTAAAGCTTAAATCGGAATGCATATATTATAATCTGGACGCTGTTACCCTCCACAAAAGTCAACCCGTGTCGACTGCTTCCCGAGCAAATCCTTTATTATTTCGACGTGTATAATATTTTTATTTTGTTTCTTCCACGATTATTATTTATGAATTATTATTATTTGAGAATTTATTATTAGCTTGGAGAGCAAGCGCGGCCTTTTCAATTTGCCACAAGGTGCCGGTCCCTCAGGTATGCAGACCCGTATTAATTTTTACGTTTTTTCTTAATACCTTTTTGACATTTCTTCTGTTGCGTATCGCTAATTAAATTTCTGTTTAGTTCTCATAAGATACAATTTGATTTGATCCGTAATTTAATTAAGTCTTTAATTTCCTCGGAGCGAGATTAAGAGTTGTATTTATGTGTAATGACTTGCAAATGGTAATTGGAACTTCTCGGACAGATGTTTATATTAATACTTGTGTATGGTCGTTTGGTTCTACTTAAGTTATTCATAACGCTAATGAAGTAATCGACATTTATTCCTTGAGTTGAAAATATTACGAAGTGCTATAGTAGTAAATGTTGGTGGGATGTAATGAGGTCTCTCTCAAGCCGGTAAAACTCCGAGTCTGACATTGACGTAGCGGAGTCAAAGGGTTTCTAGACTTGGGGAAAATAGGATGCGTGGAATCCAGAACTATGTAGAAATTAAAATTAAAATACTTAAATTATTTTTGTCCTTGAATATTTATGCAAATGTGCTATCTTTTGCGTACATTTGCGCCACGCGGACGTGCACAGGTAATGTTTCTTCAATTCTAAACTAATTTGATTAACATATTTAATTTGTCCGATGAGCATAAGGAACATTGTGTTGTTTGTTTTTTTACGGCCGTTTTCTATAACTTACGTGTAACTGTTAGTAAATATAACGTCTCGTAGCTATCGGTGTTTCTATAAACAAGGATAGCTTGAAATATCCTATCCGCGTCACCTACCTGTCACTTGATTCATAGAAAAATCAAAAAAAGCTTTTCTGTTAAGTTTTGTTTCTAACCGTCCGTAAGCTAAATGCCAAACAGACAGAGATATCAACTTTCCGTTACCTGTCAGCAAGTTAGTTTAGTTGTATGGCCGGTAAACGTTATGTGACGGACGGAAATTTCAACTTACTACATCACAAATAACTTCAACGTTAACTTTCACATAAAAACTTAAATTCCAAAACGCCAGCGAAAAAACCCAAACAAAGCAATTTAAAAATCAAAACAGTTTAACCCTCCGCTAGCCGCACCACGATAACATTAATATTACACGGCTTATCATTTAATAAGAGTAGAGCCTACCGATTGTTCGTCCGTTCCCGGACGGACGTACGCGGCTATTTAATTTGTCCGATAGCGGCCGCTACAGGCGAGGTGTGCGTTTGAGAAATTACCCCTCAGATACAGCACACATTGTTATTGCTTGTTATAAATTACGCAAGTTTATTGTGCCGATAAATACCCCCGCGGCAATGGAGGGGTTAACGCTGTGATTTGTGTTGCCAGTGCTAAATACTGTGCGGTTATTGGCGAGTTTTGATTCGTTATTGAAGCGTGTTTGATGTTAGATGGGGATCCAGATGTGATAAGTCTATTATGGTTAGATGACGAAGAATGTATCGCATACAAAGAGATAATTAAAAGACTTATAGAGCGGACATTGGGAATATTTTCAAACAAACATTTGGATCCCGAACATTTTCGATTTTGACACACGAATGCTACCAGACAAGCGGGCGTATGACACTAGCTAGAGGGAACAATTTGTTACTAAGTAGTAACAAGTATTGGATTACAATTTCTGTCGTCCTGTCCCGTCTATAGCTCGTAAACTATTTCAATGTCTTTGATCGCATACGAGAAAAAATAAGCGTGCCACTTTTGCCAGGTACTGTGATGCTTGAAAAAACTGGAATGTCCAAACTTAATCACAAAATATTTACTGCAGTACTAAGGATATTTTGTATAGTACAGTCACGAGAACTGTCTACACTTAGGTACTACTAGAATAGATTTTCTCTTACTGCCTTGATTGTTATGTCTGTTTGGACCACTACAAAATCGCTTTTGAATTTAGGTTAGACTGTATAAAGGGTGTAATACATCTCATCACGAAGCGTCAACCAAGCATTCTGTATACATAAAACTAAGTAACTTTACGCAAAAATTATAGCTGGGAAACGGTTTTTTTTTGGGTTAAAAAATCATGTTTTGTGGTAGAACTCAATGTAACGCACTCAAAACATTGTGCTGATGGATGGATTGAATAGTACGGTGGTCGTGGAGGTGTTTAAAGTAAAAATCTTACATTAAAGACTAGTATTTAAAAAAAAAGTTGTCAAAAAGTTTGAACTTTGACCCCCAATATCTCCGTAACTAGAAGGTTCCCAGGTATGGTGTAGAACAAAAAAAACATCGCAAGGACGAGGAGAACAAGTGCCTTTCGGCTTCGTTAAGAGGTGTTCTACACCCTTTAGATGCATTTTGGTGCTGATGACTGTACCAGTCTCATTATGCTGGTTTTACAATGATGTTTATTTGAAATCGATTCAAAACAATGACAGATTGAGAATATAAAAGATTCATACCATATCGATTTGTTTCTTTTTACTACCTTCAGTTACCAAATCTTATTTTCTAATTTAATAACCCATTAATAACAGAAATCCCATACAATATTCCTCACAGTACCGCGTGGTATCGCGCATCTGCGCCAGCGCAGCGGCGTGGCCGCGACGCCCCGCCATTTGTATCCCGTGCGCCGCGCAGTTTGCACGCCTAAACTATATTATTTATAAACCAAGCTTCTTCCGCAGATGGATGTGGATGGAAAGCGTTATGTGGAGAATACGAGGTAGTATTGTAGTTTAAAGATCACTCCCTGCTCAAATAAATGACATTTACAAATGAAAGTCAGGAGACATAGCTCTCACAGCCATTTTAATGCCCAAGAATTCCCAACGAACGACTTTACCAACAACTTCACAATCAGTTCAAAAAAGAAAACTCCTGTGCACTAATATATCAATGAAATAAGCAGTACCTTTGTGCTCTTCTATCATAATGTAATGTCCTGTTAAGTATTTTGTGTGTACCTAAATAAATAAATAAATGCTTTTATGCTTCTCATTCTCTAGCATCAAGTCCAGTATGCTCCTTATATTCGTTTCCATATCATCAATCAAGAGCTTCTAGTACCAAGCTCAAATTCTGTGACATGCTGTGTCCATCACGAAGTTAATCATAACCATAGAGCGTAGGGTAAACTCATCAGGGTTGATACCAACTAAAAGTCGTTTATAATGATGAGTTTATTGGTTGCTTCAAGTTTTGAGTTATTTCAAATACACTTTGTTACGTTGTAACATCAAAACTCAGAGGAGAACAAAATTTGGAACTACAGATAAACCAACCCAATTAAACAATTTAACACCAGACAGAAAACAGCGTAATTTGAACCCATCATATAAGGATACCCCGTAGGTACTATCGTGGACACTCCCGCCTGATCACCACTAAGCTAATTTTTGCTTGCACTCTCAACATAGAAACGCTCTCTAGGCCCGCCCCGTTGACTTTGTACAGAAATAATTAATGAAAGACAATACTGATCAGCCGAGCGCACTGACGACGCACGCCAAACGAGAGTTATTGTTATTTTGCGCGCTAAATTGACGCTTTCCTAATAGGCCTAAACTTTAAGGGGGCGTGGCTCAGCGCCTCCGGATGATTTAAGCGAAAAAAAAATTAACTGATCAGGCGGAAAAGTCCACAACTGTACATACTTCAACACTTTCGTTTAGCCCATAAAAGCAATTCTCAAAAAAAATTACTGTGATGATGTATGAATTTCATTAAAAACCATTTTGTAAAGCGATGCCCAGACGCGCGCGTGACTTGGAACTCAAAACAGCTTTTACTTGCAAATTATTTGGACGGTTAAGTACGCCAGGTAATGTATCGGTCAAATAATAATATGCATTAAAACGTATTACGGGTGATAAAAATTATATGTCTATATACTTGACTGGCTGGCTTAATTAAGTAGTTATTTCCTGTAAGACCGGATCTCAACACCTTCTATTTCAATAACATTTTATCTAGCGATTACCTATAACACCATTTAATTTTACGAGTATGTATTAATGTTGCTTATGTGTAAGTGGAGGTTATGGTACTTCGTGCAGTACATGGCCACGACTTCGACTTTTGGCCGTAGAAACTCTGACCAGGAACGATCGAGCGTGCGACCAGTTTTGTCCCAAAAATTGTATTTTCACCTCAGCACCTCAAACAAGCAGGTTTTGCTATTTACAAACAGTGAGCAAAATTCGATTTTGCTGCGAGCGTGAGACAAAGTAACTTTTTAATTATTTTTTTAAATATCGAGAACTGTGCAGTCTACTCACAAAATTCGAAAGATTTCAAATTCACTTTGTTCTGTCACTTTCACTTCGATACGAAAAAAGCAAGAAATAGAAACAAGTCGATTCGAAATTCGATTTTCAAATTCCATATCTAGTAGGCCCACAAAAGAAACAAACAATAAAACGTTCGGATACCGATATTGTAAATCGATAACCGTTATATTGCCAATCACGAGTTAAGGTTAGTGAAAAATTGTTATATTTCGAATAATCGAATGTTGAAAAAAATACGAAGTTTATCATGTATCTACTTATTTATTTACTTATACTTTTTAATAATCTTTAATATTGAGACAGAATATCGCGAGTGTAGTTTCAGAACGCATTTAAAAAAAATAGCGGGGTTCAAATTTTTATAGTTTTATTCTCTGTTACGCTTGCAATGATTAGGTCAATGTACGCTAGCTACAAAGTACAATAAAATTTGGATAATAAAGTAATAATAATATATAAATATGAGTGAGTCCAGTGACGAAGTCTGCTATTATAACACCCGAAGAATTGAAGTATAATGTAAAAAATGCAGAATTAAGTTTCCTGCCTGAAAAGTCTTGCGAAAAATATCTAAAAACTTATGATATTTGTAAGCAATGGAGACTTACAAAGGGTGTAAACACTTTTTCGGAGACTGTAGTGTTATCGTACTTCATATAATAATTATCACAAACATGGCAAAAATCTACAATGTGGAGTATTTACTCAATGTTGAAAGCCACAATAAAAACAAAAGATGACGTGCAAATTGAAACCTATCCCAAACTTATTGCATTTTTGAAAAGAATGTCAGTAGGGCACAAATCCAAATAACATTATTTTTTACAAATCTCAATATCTTTTCCTGTTTATTGTATCCTATAAAATACACAAATCATCGTCTGGATGTTTGTGTGTTTGTGATGTGGTGTGTTGGTTTAATTTTTACCATGTTGTTTTTATTTACCTTTAGGTATATGTTCTCGCTGCTGAGGTGAAAAGTTGTATGTGTTACACGAGACCAAAGTTATTTGCATCTCGTGTCTTTGAATCCCTCGCTACGCTCAGGATTCTAACCTAGAATCACTCGCTACGGTCGTGATTCAACTATAGAATCCTTCGCTTACTCGGGATTCAAAATCACCACTCGCAGCAAAAACCCACTTTGCTCTCTTGTTGCACAAATAACTATTGCGTAATGCGCGAGGTCAGAAGAATATCAGCACTGAAGGCTGCTGAAGCATATATTCCGATACGAGATTTATTTTTATCGCAAGTTTAGATGCCTATATCTCAGCCTCCATATGATTCAAATGCATCTTGAATCTTTTCAGCTTCTTTTCAAAACTAGGGGCTGTCAAATCATAAACTACTTCACTTCGCGCGCAACTTCGTCCGCAAACATTGTGAGAGCTCGGGTAATAGGTTATGCATGATATAAATATAATTTATAACCATGATATAAATATAATAGCACCCACGAAAAGTGTAGCTTTCTACCACTGAAAAATTTATCGAATTGGATCATTAGTTCCGGAGATTACGCCCTACATACAACTTATAAGTTTACAAACAAATACCTCTTTCTAATACTATGACTATAGATTTACTGCACTAATTACTCCCCTGAAGAAGACAGAATGATGAAACACTAACCTTTCACCCAAACTTCAAAATTTCGTCCTAATTTTCTTAAGCATTTCTTTAATAAACCTCAAAACAAAAAGCATGCACAGTTAATCGCGCCCGAGGCTTGCTATCACCCCGATCACACCGACTGGTTATTATTTTTCATTGTTACTGTTATTACCAGCAGTGCGCTTATTATGCCGGCGTTACCACGCTTAACAAACTATTAAAGGTACTCTGTTTAACGCCTTATTATTATGATAAATCCGCGCGATTGTCCGAGAATGCGGCTTTTTTTAAACAATGAAAACTCCCGGAGAGAATGGAGCCTGGTTTTGAAAGATGGCCTTTTGCAAGAAGTTTAAATTGAAAGATTTAATTATTTTAGCCCACTTTCATTCTGTTATTTCTTGAATTTAGAGACATTTTAATAACATTACTAGCGTCCTTCTCACTTTCATTTTTCGAGTCGTTTCCTGTATTTTGAGATTCACTGAGTGTTTATTATTCTATAATGCAATCACTGTGGCCCAATTATTGACTGCACTATGTTATTATAACAAAACTTCAACCTCAACACGTCAAGTAAATCGGAGCAATTACACAATAGAGCTTTATCTATTTATCTGCCGGCTTCTGACACATTGTAATGTTGCAAACCAATCAGTTAGCTTGTTGAAAAATAAACGACTATTTTGAATCAGGTTTGCTTTTAAGTCGCTGCCTAATCTCATTAGTTTACTGCCCCGCCGAAAGTTTCCATCCTGTAGATTACGTAGTGTTAACTATCGACTCAAAAACAGCAACACAGAAAAAATAGCAACAGTTTTTGGCAAAGAACATTATTTTTTGTAAGACAGTTTACATATTGTGTCCCAATTCTGGGCTAAAGAGAGGCCCTAACTATTTATTTGCTGAGTCTAATTGAACGAACGCTATCAAACTTCGTGTAAGTATTGGTAGACGTTGCAGTCAGATGGTTAAATGTCATTCAGAAGATCGTGGGTAATACCTGGTTGAAACTCGTAAGTACCAGGAATGCAGGACAAGAAACGGAAAAACCAATAATAAATAAATAAATAAAATAAATATCGCTGGACATTACACCCAGCGCCATCTAGTTCCACACTAAGCAACGAGGCTTGTGTCGTGGACACCAGATAGTTGATATGCTACATAGATACTTTTTGTTTGTAAATACATACTTATTATACATATAAACATCCATGACTCGGAAACAAATGTCCATGCTCATCACACAAACATTTGCTCGTACCGGGATTCGAACCCGGGACCCTAAGAACGTAAGGCAGCTTCACTACCGCTGCGCCATTCGGGTCGTCGGTCGTGTGTCATAATATTCAGCAGTGGGAACAAGGCTGCGAATAATGATGATGATGTTCTATGGTAATTATTTTGGTCTTAAGCGTCCAATGACAATAATTAATGCCAGTGTGGAGCCCCGGTTATGTCCCACCTCCTTTCTTAGCCATCCTGCACAGCAACCTGCAGTTTCCAGGTTTTAAATGAAGCCAACAGAAGACCTGTGCAGGTGGATATATACTTGTCGTTGTCGAGTATTATTTGAGTCCATCGACACACAAAGAAGAAGGAAGACTACATATTCTTAAAGACAAGAAATTGTTTATGTTACAAGTCTGCATTTTTTTTACAACTCTGAAAAAATAAATACAAAAGGCGGGTTCCCCTGGCCCTATATTTGGCCTTTTGCTTCAAAAACAATGCTGACTCCAAAGACTGCACTACGGGTGGATAAGGCAAGAATAATGGCATTCATTAATTAATACCGTGCATACGTGACCATTTGTTTCAGATCTCTCACTCTCTGACCGCCGGAGACTGGGCTGTTCTATCCTGTACTTTTATATCCAGACTCTTTTAAAATTTTCAATGTTGAATGAAAATGCCTATGCCATTAAGTCAGCCTCTGTACAGTGTGTGCTTAAAGTATAATAAGTATGTACAAGGTGTCCAAAAAGAGTATCGGGTATTTGTTTGTTCAATAAAACAAAAACTAGTAGTAATCAAGTATTTTTTTTATTGTTCATTATTAGAATACTAAATGGAAAATTATTTCGAAAAGATAATGTTATCCAAATGGTGACCGTTACGCTGCTGGCACTCTTCTAATCTGGAACGAAGATTGGTGATAACACGCTGACACATAGCCCACGATAGTGTTGCCATTGACCTGATGTTTTCACCCACACAACGACCTTTAGGCTGTCCAGGGGTCGTTCATGCTTTCGTCTCGGATTCTCCTCTGCCCAGTATCGACAATTCTGCTCATTAACATGACCATTCAGGTGGCAGTTGGCTTCGTCACTGAACAGTATGTTTTCAAAGTAGTTGAATCGCCGCAGCATTTCGTTCGCAAAATTCTATCGATTTTCGTGGTCCGTATCCTTCAATTCTTGAACCAATTGAATTTTATACGCTTTTAAATGTTCATCTTTCTTTAAAATTGAATGCAAAGACGATTTTTTGATGTTCAATGCTTGGCTTTGCTTTCGGACGGATACAGACGGATTTTGACGAACTGACGCCTTCACTTTTTCGATCCTTTCTTTGTCACGGACTAATCGAGGGCGACCAGATTTTTGAATTTTTACCGTTGCACCTTTATTTACGAACATCCTGATCCATTTTCTAATGCTATCGTCACTCGGTGCATTGTGTACGATACTCCGCACGATACAAACGTTGAGCAGTCACTATTGAATCACCGTTACGCTAATACGCTCGTACGCAAAATGCGCGATGCATCCCCGCGTACTGCTCCATTGCAACTAAAATTGCACAAAATGGTGGACTTGATAATCCCCCTCACCGCGCCCCCCGCCGCTTCGGGTCAACTTAAGCTCTGAAACAAATTCCCGATACTCTTTTTGGACACCTTGTATTTACAAACAAAATGTATATGTAGTATATCAACTATCTGGTGTCCACGACACAAGCCTCGTTGCTTAGTGTGGCACTAGATGGCGCTGTGTGTAATGTCCAGCGATATTTTTAAATAAGCGTACTAATATTATATTATGCAATAGTTTGTGAGCATGTATGGATGTTTGTTCCTCTTCCACGCAAAAACGGTTGAACGGATTTGTTAATCCAGGTTTTAAAGTATCTGTGTGCCCCACACAGATACTTTAAAACCTGGATTAACATAAAGGATACTTTTATCCCAGTAGTACGATCCCGTTCGATAATTACCGAACCAAGCGCGGGCGAAGCCGCGGTCATAAGCGAGTGTCAAATAAATACCTACTAAAATTTGTGTAAAACCTACCTCTTATTACCTTTCTTGTGATTGCTACCAAGTCCAGCCTGTGAATGTGGAAAATATCAAAGTCTCATTGTCAATCCCTACCGTGTTACTTTCCAAAATGAATGTCCTTCGTTGACAACAATACCAAGCTTTCCCTAAGAAGAACTTTGCCCAACTGAATTCTCTCTTTCCTGAATACTTCTTTGAGATAGGTACCTCAAAAATCATGTAGTTTGGTTGTAAGCGGAGTAAATCAGCATGGAACCATGGTCGATGGTATCGCGCGGGGTCACACAATAACACTTTGCAGCGGCAAATGAAACGCTTTTATGTAATTGGCCGATGTTGCCGGCGCACTGTGGGACTGCAGTGAAGTTCGTCAGAAAAAACGTTTTTGTGAGTTTGAGTGAAATTGGCCAGATAACACTCATTGTGAGTTTGACAAACACACATCACTTGTTTAGACTTGGAGTGAAGGTAGTACGTCTGTGTAGAAAAAAAGATCTGTTTTACCTACTTTCTTTTGAATGACTGGGTTTTAAGCGCAGGAGCGCAGGTCACATTGCACGGCACGCCAGCATTAACGACATTATTCGTCGAGCTCTTGCCAGCGCTACGCCGGCGCTCTTAGAACCAAACGGCTTGGTGCGTGACGATGGCAAGAGACCGGACGGCATGACGTTGGTGCCTTGGAGCGTGGGTAGGCCTTTGGTGTGGGGCGCAACCTGTGTCGACACCCTTGCGCCTTCTCACGTTGCAAGCACGGCGGGCTGTGCAGGCGCTGCTGCTGCGGTTGCTGAGATCCTCAAACGGCGCAAATACTGTAACCTTATTGGTAACTACAGCTTTGAGCCGTTTGGGGTCGAAACGCTCAAGTCCGAGGGGTCCGAGTGCGCGTCTCCTTTTTAAGGAAACCTCTCACCGACTGGTCGACACTTCGCGTAACTAGAGGGCTGGCTCTTTGGCCAAAGAATTAGCATTGCCATTCAACGCTGCCAGTCTTCTGGGCACGTTTCCGAATGACAGCGATGCGGAGGAGTACTTTGACGCCTATTGACGTCGTTGGATATATGTAGGTACTTACGTTTAGTTTTATTTTTGTAATTATATAGAGTTCTAGTTGTAGTGTGTATATAATTTTCATAAAAAACAATTACGAATCCGTAACTTGTAATATTTTAACCGACTTACTAAAAAGTGGAAAATAACTTTACTTTCTTTGACTTTTGTTTGTTTCATTGATTTTTTTGCCACCGACTTCCGACAGTAAGGTTATTTACCGCCTTTTAGTTTTTTTTCTGAAAGTTGGTTTTTTTTTTGCAAAAAAGATTTTTGTCCACACTGCTCTCCCATAGTGCACTGTGCACCCAATGAGGCGGGGCTCTTTTTTACGATTGCCATCGAGCGTGCTCGCACCGTCTTGTGTTCCAATAATTATAATACGTCATTTTTTATTATAATTAGTATCGCCTTTATTAATTAAAAGTTCACCCGGTCATGCACTTCAAAAAAAAGAAATAATTTTATGCGCGCCTTCAGTTGTTTCCAAGAGTATGTAAGGTGGAAAGGTGAATCCATATTGGACTCCAAGTTATTAGGGTTAAAGTTGCAAATTAACTTTAGTATCACCCAATTCAAGGAACGCATCCAATTACTAGTATATCTGTAAATTACAGAATCAGGCGTTACTTTGCGGAAATCCAGGACATTAAATGTTATGCATTTTTAGATCTTTTTCGCGGATTTAAAACTAAACATTTTTCATAAAATTTAGAAGTATATCGGTATTAATATGACTAAGATTTAAAATATATAAATTATTAAGTGATTACCTACTTGTAATATGAATGTAGGTCGGTACTTGTGAAAGTTTCCAGTAAGAACTTCGAAAGAAAATACAAGAAACAACTCTGAAATTGAAAATATAGAAAAAAATAACATAGGTAATGTGACTCAACCACGAAATAATTTCAAATTTCTCGATTAAAATTCCAAACGAAAACAAAGGATCTTCCATTTTAGAAATAAATTCACGCAAACATACTCCTGACCATCTATCTAATAACTAATAATAGAAGTCAAGCAGAACAAACAACATTGTCTGCATACAGCGCAGTACGGTGCGCAGGCGCAGCGGACAGACAGACATAATTAAATTACACTGTATGACGGCTACGAGTTAATTAACTGACTACGGTAATTGAATATTAAATTTATTGCTAATTACATTTTCTGTGCGAGTTTCGCTTTTAAGTTTACACATGCGACCGAATAATTAATACATGTGTTATGTGTTTTGTTAATTGATTTTCATTGTTGTGACAAAGTTGCACATAGACAAGGATTTTTAAAGCCTATTACTACAGACGGCCTTGACTTGACTGGCACGTTGGTCTAGTGGTTGCAAACGCGACTGCTAAGCATGAGATCCTGGATTCGATTCTCGGGTCGTGCAAAGTGCTGTTGGGTTTTTCCATCAGAATTTTCTCAGTAGCAACCACGGAGTCTGGATTTGTTCCCGGTTGATGGCAATAGGCTCGCCCTCTATTGCATGGAACTTATACATAACTAGCAAAATGTGGGTGTACACCTACCTATCCCTTCAGGGATTACAGGCGTGATGTTTTTGCCCGGCAGACTTAGACCAACGAAGCAGTCAAATTACTTCTGTCACAATTATTCTGATAACATGAAATTATTACAAAGAAGTTGATAAGTATTTCAAGTAACTTCCTATTCTTAAACCCATCAACAGCACACCAGACAAAACCTCTAGTCTTGCAAAACATATTCTTAGTTAATTTGTCAGCGTACCGAATGTCAGAACAGACATCATCCTAACTGATCGTCCGGAGTCATGGGTCACAGTCAACACCAACACTTTCTCTATCATCATAAATAATGACATAATCAGAAACCTTTCGGCGACGACGCAATAAAAATAGTCCATATGACGTGTCATTATGACATAAGGTTTGTATTAACCATTTTTGTATTAAGCCTCTCAATAAGCATACAATTTTGATGTCACAGTTTTAGGGTTCTGTGCCTCAAAACGAAAAAACGGAACCCTTATAGAATCACTTTGTTGCCCGTCTGTTCGTATATCTGTCAAGACCTCTTAACTCAGGCACGCGTGGAGGTATCGAGTTGAAATTAAAACCATATACTCAAGTCTACAGTCCCTTAAAGCTGCGAAAGACAAGCTCCTAAATTAAGGTAAAATAAAGATATGGCCGTTTATGCCGCAAAAAACATATATTTTGACAGTCTCAAGGGAATCAAAATTTATAGGGTACTTCCCGTTGACCTAGAATCAAGAAATTTGGCAAGAAGCAATATCTTACAGCACATGTAAAGGAAAAAAACAGAAAACCGGTAAATACGTAGTTTAATAAAAAAATACCTACAAGTTTATACGGAGAACCCTCGGTACATGAGTCCAGCTCGCACTTGGCCGGTTTTTTTTATTCTGGTAACACTCGAACGTGTATAGGATCTCACTTCTCAATCCTGTTTGACATTAGATATTGGAAAGCAATTTACATGAAGATGGAAAATAAATTATTAATAGTAATTCAATGATGACTGTTATAAATAAATGGATAATAAGTTAATATAAATATGTAGATGTTCATTTTACTTGTAAGGCTGGGTTCCCACATAAAGTGTAATGTTTAAGTATGTTTTACTGAAATTGGGTATGTTAATAATGTTAATTGATGCAAATCAAGCGAGCGATCTTTAATTAATGCGGTGTTAAGTACATATTGGATGTTAATTATCGTTAATCAACTTAATTATCTTGAAAAAGTATTTTTACTTTGTTTTTTCAAGTGGAAGTAATTTTAGCTCTCTATGGCTAACAGAAATTCAACGTAACGTCTATAGTAACTTGACAGCTTAATTTACACACAACTAAAAGTTATGTCATCATCATCATTTGCCTTTTCCCAACTATGTAAGGGTCGGCTTCCAGTCTATCTTGATGCAGCTGAACACCAGTATTTACATTTAGCGACTACATATCTGACCTCCAGAACCAGTTAGTACTGAATAACCCCTTGGTGAGACTGGTTGTCAGACTTTCAGGCCACTAACTACCTAGTAACGACTCTCAAAGATCTACAATTGACCCCTATAACACAGGTTTTACCTACCTACCTACGTTGATCTTTTATTTACTTTTTGTACGCTTAAATTAAGTCTCACCCTCATATCTGTGTACTTTTTTTTTGTGTCAAATAAAATTATTATTATTATTATTAATTGATAGCCGGGAACAACGGCTTAAGGTCTTTTCCGAGGCACGATGGAAACTCGCTATGTAATGCTGCCCTCGTAAATGAAAACAGAGTAACTTCAGTTACTCACTTTTTGGGTGGGTCGCGAGTCTAGGTATAGTATAGAAACGGTTATAAAATCTTCAAAATTAATTTCGCGAGGCAAGTGCATATCGATTTTTTTGTATATGAAGGTGTATCCGACCTTGCACCAACAGATTTATTTTATTAATTTTGATAAGTGAAACTTAACGAGACTCTTGTAACCAGTTATTAATATACCAACTGGTTTTCACACCAACTGGATATAGATAGGTAACTAGATTATTGGTGCTGAACTAGTTCGTCTCAAGACTTGTTTAATCCATCGTAGCTGCTTGTAATTATGCTAAATTACTGCTTTAATAACTTAATAAAATTATTATAAAACAAGCTTTTATAGTTGCTTGGGCCTATGTTGCGTGGTGTGATTGAAAATGGCTAAGTCGATTTTAATATGGTGATGATTCGCGACTTACTTCAGCTTCCGTATTACAGCTGCTGTCTCTATTCCTATATCTCTTTCTCTCTCTCTCTGCTCGTGAAAATAACAAAAAAGTATGGAACTACAGATTTTTTATGGCTACAGGACTTGACTGTATAATTTCTGTCAAAGGCAAGGCATTGGTAGTAGTTATGTCTCTTTCTTTCCATAGTTGGTCTTTCAAGTCTCACTTATACTTGTACACGCTTAAGTATCTGAAAGTAGTATTTATTTATGTATCGTTTTCACCCAGTATTGTTCAGCTCATATCAAACTATACAACGTAAAACTAGCGCAAGTTGTCTTATTAAATGTTTTCTTTCTAATAAGAACTCTCTGTACTATTCAACTACCTTAAACACCTGTAACTAAAATACATTTTTCATACAAATCATGGCCATCTGACCTAGTTGAAAGCCTAACAAATCGTCGGCTAATAATACAAAAGTTGACAAAGAAACACGATGTAGAATCACAATATATTATAACGATCTCCGATAGCGAGCGGTGCCTTATTGATTCCAACAATTGAACCGATTAGCCGCTCGGAACGCCTTCGGACATCTCCGGAGACCTTCGGGCACCTTCGGGCAACTTCGAAAATAAATTAGAAGATAAAAATGTTTGGAGGAGGCGTGAAATCTTCCATACAGTGTATTGAAATGGTTAGATTATTGTGCTCGGCAATGTACTTGAGAAATGAGCCGTGAAATGGCTGTAGCTTTTGTTGATCTATGTTGTTTGCATCACTGTGTTATGTATTTATTAGATGATAAAGAAGTTAGGGCACTTAAAAACTACATATTTAATTTACATTATTAATAAAAAACTTAAATAAACTAACAACAAACTATAAAAGGGCATCGAAAAACTCCTCCTCAACGCTGTCAGCTGGTAATGTGCCCAAGAGACTGGCAGCGTTGCCACGTTGTATGGCAACACTTAGCCTCTGACCAAGGTAAAAGCCAGCCCTTGGGTCACGGGAAGCGTCAACTAGGCTTTTTGAAAGTTCTTTGAACAGGCTATGGGCACACGGACCCCACGGCCCCAGAGTTTCAACCCCAAACGGCTCGAAAATATAGTTACCACAAAAGTTTCTATATTTACGCCGTTTGAGGTTCTCTGCAGCCGCAGCGGCAGCGCCAGCACAGCACGACGAGCTTGGAAGATGAGAAGGCGCAAGAGTATCGACGCAAGTTGCGTCCCATATACTAAAAGCCTACCCATCTTCCAAGGAAACAAAGACATGCCGTCCGGTCGCTTGCCATCGTCGCGTGCCAAGCCATTAGGTTCTAAAACAGAAAAACTAGGTTTTTTGTAATATCATTACCTTTTCAGAACTAATAATTAAGTACCAGATTGTGACACCTGAATGTCCCGTTAATACATTATACTAGGTATTCGAAAAATATGTAGATAGAATGGTCTTCTTATATTTTATTATCTTCATAAGATAAGCTTTAAACTTCTACCATTTAATTACAATTCAGCTTACTACAATTTATCTCTTTTTGCACCAATGAATCTGCTTTCAATAGCTGTTACTGCCTTTCTTGGCAGCTCATGAACGCGGTTCAGGGTGTTCTCGTCTAGCTAATGGAGAGTACTTGCATAGGCACAACCTTGTAGCCAGGATTATCCATCAGCAACTTGCTCTAAAATACAACCTTGTGGAATCGGAAGTGCCTTACTATAGTACGAAGTATTATATTATCAATGCCACAGGTATGTGCCCGACCCAGAAGCCCTACATACCGCAGATGTGCTGATGGCGTTACAGTTTTATTGGTGAAGTTCAATTGATTCTTATTCTATAAATTACACAGTCTCATCATATGGCTGAATACCGATAGATCATAAGAACGTAATTTGCCGCGTGCGATAGTATTCCCGCTCTGTTTCTCGCTGTAGCAAATGACGCATGGTTAGCAGGGAAAAGTGCGATTCCATGCTGCCAGATGAGGTTCAGCTCTAACAGTTCTGCCGTGGCAGACGGCCATAACTGTAGCCATAAACAAGCACCGTAAAATATTCTCACAGTGGCAGATGTAAGGGGAGAAACAGTTTTTGATGTGTCTATTTATTAAATAACAGCTATTTAATAAATAACACAAGTCATTATTGGTATATACACTGGCCTGCAAAACTAAGTATCACACTTTTTCACTATCACAATTGCAGTAACTTTTCAAGTACACAAGATATACTTTCGAAACAAAAAGGACTCGAAAAAGAGTTTAATTTTGTACATAAAAACTTCATAGTCGGTAACCTAAATTGCTATAAAACGTTTTTTATTTTAAATCTCTAACTTGTACAGTTAGGAAATTTTTAAAGTGTATAAGTACTTAGTTTTGCAGGCCAGTGTAGTTCAATCCAACAGTTCAGTTTAGTTCTAGTTTGGTCATTATAGTTTAATCCAACGGAGGAACTAAAAGCTTGCGTTTCAGTGTCGTCAGCCACGCTGATTTTCTTGTTGATTGATTTTCCATTAAGAGAGACGCAGAGACGAGCGGAGCTCAGAGGAGACATGCAGGAATCGACCAAGTATTGGTTGAAATCCTTATCGCGTCTCACATCTCTTCTGTGGTAGGTCGAATGCTGCATGTCTCCTCTTTGGTGGAAACTCGGCCTCAGAACTTCTGAAGTCACACAACTATACAAGCTCAGTCAATGCGAAAGAATTTTGTCCAGAACTTTATACGACTTTATACGATATTAGGATTATAACTTAAAACTCAAAGTCAACAGCGATTTTGTTAGAGTTAAGCACAAACGACACTTAAAATCGTCAAGAAACATCTTTTAACAGGTTACTAACAAGTTGTTTCTATTAGATTATTACAAATAACTAAACAAGAAAAAAATACGCTGATCTATCGTAATGAAACGTAAAAACTCTTAATAAAGAACCCAAAAAAACGTTCACAAAACAGTTACCAAAATCTTAATCCGAATCAATAACAACAATAGCATTATTGCTGCATCAAATTATTATCTTCTAACTTGTCGACCATTCTTAACAAATCGTTAAACTTAGTTCATTATCTTAATTATTTTTACGTTCAATTCATTAAAGCTGTATAACAATTTAGATTATCTTCTTATACCTTGGTCTCTTTAACACCTCTCTCGTGGCGGCGCGGCTCTCAAAGCGCGATCGTAAACCCAACATGGAGTGAATAAAAAAAAAAGTAAAAAGAAAAAAAAAACAAAAACAGCCCGAGAGTATAATAAAGAGAGTCAATTCGCCGTGCGTCTCAAGGTGTGAAGCTGTCATGGACGAAATGATGACTCCATTATTAAGCGGCTAAATAATAATTCTCCGAGTCCCGTTGCAAAGGCTTGATGTGTTAATAAGTTGTGTGTGTTGTGTTGTGTTGTGTGTGTGTGTATTTAATTAGGGTTGGTAGTTATTTGTGGGCGTGCTACAGTTATGTTTTACTATTATTCGATTTTCTTTTGTTAGTTATTGATATGTTTTGAATACGGGTTGTTTATGTTGGATTCAGATTTCGAGGATGTAATTAAATGTTTCAGCGTAATAAAAGATGCGAGGGTATGTTTTTATTTTTTTTCTCTTGTTGATTTTTCCCTGTTTGGGTATCCTGTATAGCTCTTACTTACTAAGATATTTCATGTTAATGTCCAAGATGTGATTTACTTACGTTGTATTTATCCTTGAGATCCATACTTTGATTCGTTGTCTGGAATAGTCCAGATGTCTATTATTCACAAACGATGGTACTCTTAAGATATCGTGTCCTGCCTGTCCTGTTGTTTGCACATCACAGAAGCCGGTGAACGCTACTGAAAATGCTGAAATCGTCGCCAAAGTATTTTTGTCCAGGTTATGATTTACCTAATGTGTTTAAAAGTACCCTTAATGAAACCGAAAGGCATTTGTTCTCCCCGTCGCGTCGTCAGTGCGTTTTTTTTTTTCTAAAAAATACCTGGGAACCTTCTAGTGACGGAGATATTGGGGTTCAAAGTCCCAACTCCCAACCAGTTTGCTTACACCTTGTATGTTCCAAATCGTATCGAAATCCGAAAAATAACAGACAGACGGACAAACTTACTTTCGAATTTATAGTATTATGTAGTTATGGACAGCGTTTACACACCGTTAAACAAAAGACACTTACATAACCAATAAACAACAGTCATTAAATACTATTTGAATTCCAACACAGTAGTAATAGTTACGTATGATTAAATGTAAACGTTTTTAATATGCGGCGACGTTTGCACGCCTCGCTGAAATGAACCATTACTATCGTTCTACATCTGACGTGACACGAACGGGTTACGTACTACGTCTGTAGGCTTAGCCAAGTTGACAATCTACAATCGTTAACGCATAGAAAACTAACCAAATGTATGGGAATGACATCATTTCAACGTTAAGTCACGTGGTCAAAACAAACGAATAGAAACATTAAAGTACAGTCAAAACTGTAAGTTGGCTACGATTTATATGGGATGTAGCGATCACGATTGTAGAAACGAATACATTTCATTCTATCATATTGATCGATGTAAACTTGTCTACGAAGTTTCTATTCCTTTGTTTTGACCACGTGACTTAACGTTTACGATTGTAGAAAGAGAATCGATACGAATCGTTTCTAACTTGGCTAGGCCTGCTGATTGGTACTAGTGTTGGAGAGGTAAAGTGGCACGTTTAAGTCTAGGGCATGCGGAACCGGATTTCACATGCCCTTACGTGTCATGTGTTAAAATTATTATAATCTTAAATCCTTAGCACTATCGCAAACGAGCACATAACATCCATCCATCCACACCTGTAATTCCAGAGGTGCTTGCGGTACTCGGTACCCATCGTTCACCCACATTTCGGCAGTTATGCAATTATTAATTAAACTTGTTTACAATGACTGTAAAAATATAGCCATGAATATTTCAATGTTTCAATCACTCGAACATTAGACATCAACGCTCACGAAGTCACGCTCACAACCATGTAAAAAATAATTCTAGATCTTAATTTTAATTAAGATCTAGAATTATTTTTTTTTAAGAAGGACAATTATTTCATGCAAGATGTTTTTTGTTGGCATTTGTTCAGGAGTAATAAATTCGAAAGAAACATCTAACAGTTAGGCTGAGTGTTGCCAGACAGCGTGGCAATGCCGCCAGTCTCTTGGGCACATTACCAGCTGATAGCGTTGAGGAGTTTTTATTTTAGTTTATTTAATAGTTTATAATTTATTAAGTATATAGTTATGATTAAATGTTAACATTTATGTAACGTAATCTTCGAAAACTTAGGTAGACGACTCAAAAAAGTACATAACCTATTGTACACTTACAATTTGCGAGTTATGATTAAGTTTCATCCAATGAGCCGAGATTATGGCAATCAACCAAGCATAATTCTTGAATTTGGGCTGCTACTGAGAAATTCCTGATGGAATCACCAGCGATTCTTGGCCTAGGAAATGAACCTTAGACCACACGCTCACCAGTAGCGCTTGTGATCACCAGATCAACGAGGCAGTCTTCATTCAAAAATACAATCCGGTGAAAGTAGAAACCTTGCATACAATTAAACACGAAAATTAATTCATACACTCCATTCATAGAACAACGACATCTTTAATTGCGTTTTTTACTCAAAAACTATTCATAATGACCATTCCGAACGACTACTTTATAATTAAATCTGAAAGAGTGCTTTTGAAAGGTAATTTTAATAATTCCTACAATTATGCTACAATTTCTATCAGGGGTCTATATTTTTTTGTTGGTTAATTAATGTGTGGTTGCTGGTTGCTTGTGTTCATTGTTTTGTGTGCAGGCGCATCGGCGTGTGAACTGGGCGGGCAGGCCGGCCGGCCAATCAGCGGCCTGCGCTTGAGTTGCGCGGCGCCCGGTGTGCGCACGCGATGGTGTTGACGATATGGATAGATGCAGAAGAACCATTTTGTGTATGACTAGTTTAAGACTATAAACAAACTGTCCACATAAAAATTAACTACAATCTTCAAATGACAAATGTGAATGTGATGAGATTAGAATACCTATACTTAATCAAAACGCCATAGCAATCTTATCGAAATATATCTAATATCTATCGAAATAATTAGAAAAGTTTTCAGTATGAAGGTGGCTATACGAATAGGGGAAGACCAAAGAAACGATGGCTGAACTACACAAGGTGTAAACAGACCCTCCACGAAGCCGTCAACTAAGCACTCTGTACATCAGTAGTAAAGTAAGTAACTCTACGCAAAATGTATTGCTGGGAAACCACTTTTTTTTTCAAGGATGAAAAATCACGTTTACGGTAGGACTCAATGGACTCAATGTAACGGACTTTAAATATTGTGATGATGGGTGCATTGCACAGCTATAATATTGGAAACTTGTATTTAAAAATAAACTTTTGGTTAAGGTAGAATTTTATCCACCAATATCTCCGTAACTAAAAGATTCCCTGGTTCCAGAACAAAAAAATATCACTATGGCGGGAAAATCGCCACTCGGCTTCGTTATTATGACTTCGTTACACCCTCTATTAAAGAAAATACAGCTAAAGTCAACGAAATCTAAGAAGTCCGTTTTGACAGCTGTCAAATCCATAGTAAACACACCGCTACCGGAAATTGAACTTTATTACTATTACGCTAACAAATGTCAAAATGGCCTTTAATTTTTGAACACCTACTTTACAAAGGGGTCGACTTCTGAGATCACACGAAGCAAAGAATGAAAGAAAAAGACATGCTGCGCCGACCGAGGGCAAAAGAACGGTGATTGAGTCAGACAAAAGCCTTCCTGAAACCGGGTTTTTATCCTCCCTAAACATAAAATAACATCACACATGTAATCCCCGAAAGGTTAGCTCTGCCTAGTAGTACACCCACAATTCGCCAGTTATGTTTAAGTCCCATGTAATAGGGTGCGACTCTATTGCCATCAACCGGGCGCAAATTCAGACTCCGTAGCTGCTACTGAGAGATTCCTGATGGAAAAACTCAATAACATTTTGCCCGACCTGGAAATTGAACCCAGGACCTCGTGCTTGCGGCCACTAGACCGTCTTAAAGTACAGGGTGATACTTCTGTACCTACTTGCCTACTATCAACAAATATCTTATTTTATCATGTGCAATTGTACATTTTACGGCTCCACTGTAATTGGATTTAAGTGAATTGCGAAAAAATACAAAAACTTAATAAAGTAACTCGTAAACGTTATAATTTTATTAAAGACTCTATTATTTTGACTCCTTATGCCTGTTTTACATAAACTTAAGTAAGTACCTCTAACATAGAAAAAATAGGGGCAGTTATGCATAAGGTTATTGCACGCGGCCTCTGAATTGAGAATCACCCAAAGTAATGCTGATAGAGTTCGGGAGTTTCTCAACTAAATAAACTGATGGATATGTTTGCATATAAGGTTACGTGGTTTATGAGCAACACCAACATGCGTACAAATAGTTGTTCCTAGTAAAAACTCTTGACTTTTTTGACACCGAATAATTGAAAAAAAAATATTTTTAAAAACAAAAAAACAAGAAATCTCAAATTCAACAACAATATACTCACTGATGAGGAACTAAAAAGTTCCTATATCAAAAGTAAAAACTATTTCACTTACTATAGCTGTCAGTTGCGTGTCTACAGGGGTGAAGTATGGTAAGGCGGGAGGGGGGTGTGTCGGCTCGCGCTTTGAACACGGAGGTGCTAATAACGAGGCGTCCCGCTGCGCGCGCGCCCCGCTGTGCGGGAATGTGGGGGAAACGATGCGGTACATGTATCTTGTAAATTGTAAACGTGGGTAGTTTTGAATTAAGTTGTTGTTGGGTGTGAAGTTAATAGTTTAGTCTACCCTACTTTGTGACGTTTGTAGCAAATAGTTTAGGATTACGTTATTAGCACTGTTTCTACCGAAATGTCTACTCGGGACCTAAAATGGTCACAGACGCAGTCAATATTATGAATTGTCACTTTGTAAATATTTCACGAATTCTAACGTAATTCATATTATGATTCTGCACAAGCGGTCATTTTAGACCCCAGTAGGGATAAGACTTTTACCACAGGTGAGGTATATTTTGGTGTCACTGTATAGTAATGACCTACATCCAGGTTCGATCATGCAATGAGGATGCTCTGCTTATCCTTATATCCCAACCAACCATGTTGGCATCGGCTTCCAGGCTAACCGTACGCAGCTGAATACGAGCATTTTACGTGAAACGACTGCCTAACTAACCGCAACAACTGAAAATTAACACAAAAATGAAAATGGAAATACTAGCTGTACCCGTGTCTTTGTTCACGTGACCTTTGACCCTAGTCACTTTACACTTAAAGTCATAGTGTATTTACAGAAATATCAAATTAATTTTATTGTTTAAATGTACCAGCTCAACATCCAACAATAGCCCACCTCACCCTACTCTAAGTAAGATATCTGGGCCGCCGGTCTCTATTAAGTATAATCACACGATAGACTTGCGCCTGCGCCGCTCCGGCTCTACACGAGTTGATTAACGACCGCGCCGGACTCTACCGAGTGTTGTGACTACCCTATGTGTTAGGTAATTAGCTATTTATTATATTCTGGAGTTCTATGTGATTTGATGAGATTTACTATAGTTGCTGCCAGTTAAGATCGCAATAGCGGTCATTGCCCTTTTCCTAATATCTCTTCGTACGAACCAAAACAAATGAACCATGTATCGTTTTCCATTAGAAAAATAATGTTTAAGATCACGATAGATGACGATTCAAACTTGAACAGGCTTATTTTTGGATTTCAAAGTTAAGAACTTTAATAAATGTAGGTGGGTCAATGACCGCTATTGCGATCTTAACTGGCAGCAATAGGCATGACGATAGTATCAAAAAATTGCGAATCTATTTAGTCCGTCAGTTAGAGTATTGGAAATCAATGGACACGTATTTTTTGTTTTTGTAAATCAATGAATAATTGAATATTGACAAAGATAAAACGCATCAAAACTCGGGAGTAGGGGCTCGTGACGTCAAAACTAGCTAAAAATTATACCTTGACGTGACGTATTGAGAATTTTAAAAGTGTCGTAACTTCGTCAATTTTGGTTTACGTAACAAAAGAAAAAACAAGGGTCAAATATTTTTTGATAATCTAAGTGACGGACTAATTGGATTTTTTTGTCTTCTCGCCTATTATATACCTTACGAGTTTAAGTGGACCGTATGCTCAGCCGTCGCCATTGCGACCACTAAGCCAACGAGGCAGTCAAAGTAAATTTTGTATGGTAATTGTAAAGTCTAGATATTAATAAACACACACATGGTTTGGTGAAATAATGCATTACTCCATGAAATTATTTTCAGGTTGTCAGATACCTTATTTATACACATCTACATTACTTTTATCCTAGAAAATATATTAAGGCGACTACAGGAGCTAGATTAGCATCTCTATTTGTAGTGGTTCAAACTTTGTTTGAAATACTGTTAGAATAAAGTTCTAATCAGCTTGCACTACAAAGTGGTTGTTACGTCAGTCACTGCGGGCCGAATAATGCGAAATGAGTGGTATTTTGCGATTTACGATTTACAAAAAATCTGTTGATTGGACTAAAAAAATAAAACACTATCATACTAAGATAAAGAATCAGAATGATCGCATGTATTTTAGTATTGTTTTTACTCGTTAAAATAATTTTTTAGAGATAAGTTCGTGATTTTTCCTATCGAGTCAAATTAGCTGTATTATGTTTTCAAAACACTATCATACTAGCATATATCCTGAAGAATATCATATATTTTTCTGGTTTTGTTGATTGCAGCGAATCATATGCTTTTTTGCATTATAGAACTCGTGTTTAGCTCCTGTAGTCCCCTTAAATTAAACAAGAACGGCGCCGTAAGCAACACCTAGTTACTTCTAAATCTAATTTATAATGTATCTATTTGATTGCGGTGCGGGGCACTCGCGTTATTGCGCGGACGCACACTACACTTTCCAGGGAACGATTGATTAACGGGCCTGAGATGGAGAGGCTTATTACGATATAAACAATAATAGAACCTTTTAATAACACACATAACATCACGCCTCCATTTATCAGAAGACCTAGGCAAATGTGTACCTAACAGTAAGTATACTGGGTTATTTGTAAAACACCGACAACCTCTCAGGACTGTGTTACTAACATCATAATCAACAACTTTTGTTCTATGACTTTTAAAAATTATTCATCATATTTTAGTTCATCAAATTTTCGTACAAAAATAAAAATATCTAAATTGAACGCTCTAAATGTTAAGAAATCTATGCGAAGCAAAAGAAAGCGATTGTACTACAATAGTGAGGGGAGCGGGGTCAGGGCGGCGAGGGCCCGTCCAATTTTTCGTTCAATTTTTTTTTTTTTATGAAAAATTTGATGAACTAAAATATGATGATTTTTTAAAAGTCATAGAACAAAAGTTGTTGATTAAGATGTTAGTAACACAGTCCTGAGAGGTTGTCGGTGTTGTACAAATAACCCTGTATAGCAGTACACCCACATTTCACCAGATCTATTAAAATCCCATATAATAGGGGCTTAGCTTATTACCATAAACCGGGCACAAATCCAGACTCCGTTGCTGCTATTGAGAAATTCCCGATGGAAAAACCAATACTTTGCCCGTCCTGGTAATCGAACCCAGAACCACATGCTCAGCTGTGGCGCTTGCAACCACGAGACCATCGAGGCAATCGATGCACACTTTACACTTTCCAGGGAGTTAACGATATTAATAGGCATGACGACAGAATCCAAAAATTGCATATCTATTTAGTCCGGCAGTTTAGAGTATTGGAAATTAATGGACACGTATTTTTTGTTTTTGTAAATCAATGAATATTTACAAAGATAAAACGCATCAAAACTCGGGAATGGGGGCTCGTGACGTCAGAACTAGCTAAAAATTATACCATGGCGTGACGCATTGACAATTTTAAAAGCGTCGTAGGTATCTTCGTCAATTTTGGTTTACGTAACAAAAGAAAAAACACGGGGCAAATATTTTTTGAGCTAAGTGACGGACTAATTAGATTTTTTTTGTCATCCGGCCTCCTCAGATGATGAAGCTTATTACGATCCTAGCTGTTTCCCGCAACCTTTTTCCGCGAGAAATTATTATTAAAATACTGCTTCCTCTATTTGAATCGTAATTTGCTATCAATTTCAAGGGTTATAGGTATATTTTTTGCACGGAACCCTAATCCTTTTTAGGGTTCCATAGTCCTGACAAGGAACCCTTATAGTTGCGCCATGTCCGTCTGTCTGTCTGCCTGTCTGTCTGTCCAAAGTTTTTCTAAGAGACCGTTAGTACTAGAAAGCTGTATTGTATTGTAGAGGTGTGTATATTAATAACGCCGACAAAGTGGTAAAATAAAATTTTACCACTTTGTCGGCGACTTATACCCCATCATGTGGGGTATCGTTGAATAGGTCTTTTAAAATTACTTAGGGGTTGCTATTCTTACTTTTCGATTTAATGCTCCATCTACAAAATATTAAACTTTAAAGTACAAATTTTTGTTCCAGTAGGGCGTTCCCCCCTGTAAAAGCTAAACTGCTGGCTTGAAACTTCTGGAAAAATTCGTGATGATAGTGCATTTCATTAACTTTAAAGGAAAACTATAGCGGTTAAGATAACTTTATTAATTTAGCAGTAATAGTCGTTGAACTAGGGTGTTGGATAATTTTGTACCAAATATAAAATCCTTAGAATAAATCCTATAAAGTGACTAAGATGAAGAAAGTGAAGTGGTTGCTTGTTTATAACGGGTGAAGACACCCGTTACACTAAAATTTAAAAACAAAATCTAAAATATAACGGGCTACTACGGAACCCTACACTGAGCGTGGCCCGACACGCACTTTTCTAAAATAAGAGTAGCCTAAGTTACTCCTTATAAACTTACTCCGTGATGGTGTAGTCCGTGTTTCAAAAACTTGGCATTTTTACCTTGTATCCGAGGGTGGAATTCAATGCTGAACCTAGTTTTCGTGATGCGTTCATAATATCCTTGGAATGCGTTAATGTATGAAGATCCAAAATATATGCGTGAAATCCAATGCTTTCTAAACAAATCGTGCATAGAAACCAACAGAGTAATTAAGTTTTTCCTAAAAACATCTATAAAAACTATTAAACTAACTAGTATCAGGTCTGATTACAACAGTGTTGATTAAAATCACTATAATTAACACATGAATATAAATTATAATTTAATATTATATCTAGTACATAAAACACGTAATACATAACAAGAAAATAATTATCTAAAACCAAACACATAAAAATGTTAATCTTTCTCACCTTGGCTGATCAATTAAATTCAATTCTATGTGTTAAGTAATCGCAACACTTAATTCTAAACAAGAAAACAACTAGCTATTTTCCGCAGCTTCACCCGCGTGGGGTTTGAAAATTATTCCACGGAAATTTTCTACCGGCATAAAATATTATGTCCTAACCCCGGTCTTGTTTTACCTATGAGAGAAACTTCGAAATTGGTTCAGTCCATAAAATAAAATAAAATAAATAAAATTCATTTATTTCAGGCCATTGACCCATTTTAGATACAGAATATTAAACAAAACTTTTGTCAATTTTACAGTCAATTGATTGAATATTAAAGAAATAAAGTTAATTAAATGACAAAAATAATAAAAATAGAAACAAATAAATGTCAGATCAAATCAATTAATGTCAAAGGCACAAAACAAAATAAAATAAAAATTAAATATAACAATGAATTAAACTAACGAATATAGTTGATGTCAGAAGCAAAAAATAAAATGAATACACTAAGCCTGCAAAAATAAGTACTACACTTTTAAATTTTCAATTTTTTCTGAACTATAGAAGTAGAGTCTATTTAAAATAAAATAAAAAACGTTTTATTGCAATTTTTATCAGCTTTATTTGAAACTACAGACAAAATTAACTCTGTTTCGAGTCCTTTTTGTTTCGAAAGTATATCTTGTGTACTTAAAAAGTTATTGCAATTTTAAAAGTGTGATGCTTATTTTTGCAGGCCAGTGTATATCCATAAGACATGAAAGCTGTTAAAGCATGAAAAGGTGACAGACCATCATCATTCTCCTGCCCTCATCCCATTTTATTTGTGCTCGGCGCAGCATGTCTTCTTCTTCTATACTTCTCTATTACTCTTCATCTCAGCAGTCGCAGACGGGCGCATTACATTGTATAATTTATTTCATCACCACTGCTCTCAAAACGATGAAGAAAAACATCGTGAAGAAACCGGCCATGTCCTAGACCCAAAGAATTTAAAGAGAATCGACATCTACCAACCCGCACTGGGCCCGCGTGGTGGATTACATGCCATTCCTTCTCATAAAGAGGAGGCCTGCGCCCAGCAGTGGGAACATTAAAGGCTGATTATACTATGCTTATGCAGCAGTCACCTCCACTATAGCCATATCAGCCATCCACATTCATACTCAAAACTACAAATCAGACCGACAGATAGAAATAATTTGGCATTTATAATATTGGTATGCATAAATGTCTAATCAATCATAATCAAATGAATACCAATTGCGACCAGTGTGTAAATACATTGGTGCCGCGGCCCTGGTGATGAGGAAGTGGCATTGGGGTTGATGGTCAGGCTGATCCAAGTACTACCATGAGCATAGCCATAGTTTACATAGAAGGGGTCGTTACACTCCAGTTTTCAGCATGGAATTTACGTTATTCTTTCTCCTTCGGGATCCAAAAATTAAACTGTCAACAAAATTAACTATCTTAAATTGTTATTGGCTTGTGTTATCTGTATTTTAATTTAGTTATTAATCAATTTGGCGCAGTGACTGAGCCGTTGGCTACTGTGCTGCGTGTCGCTGGTTCGATTTCCCGCACGGACAAAATATTTGTATGGCCTACAGGTAGTTGTTCCGGGTCGAGTCTTGCATGTGAGTTTTAAATGTTTGTAAAAGCATCCACGATACAGGAGAAATTCCTGGTGTGGGGCAAAGAATTTTTAAATTGATTTTCTGGGTGTCATCGAGCTTCATTAGGTGCTTTTCTGGCGATTGCCCCTATTGATTCTGGCTGACAGTGGTTGGGAGAAATATGGACGGGCTTTGCACATTTGTATATTTTGCCTCTTTATTAAACATAAGATCGAAATCCACTGTTATCCGTCATTATCTTGGCAAACAAAAGTGCTGTGCTTATCTATATAAATTACGACCTTGTTACTATCGCGGGGATATCGTGGATGAGGTTGGCACAGAAATGTGAAGATGAGCACAAGCAAAGAGAGGCCTATACCCAGCAGAGGGTTGAGGCCTATACCCAGCAGAGGGTTGAGGCCTATACCCAGCAGAGGGTTGAGGCCTATACCCAGCAGTGGGTTGAGGCCTATACCCAGCAGAGGGTTGAGGCCTATACCCAGCAGAGGGTTGAGGCCTATACCCAGCAGAGGGTTGAGGCCTATACCCAGCAGAGGGTTGAGGCCTATACCCAGCAGAGGGTTGAGGCCTATACCCAGCAGAGGGTTGAGTCAGACTGTGGATGATGATGAACATATTACCAGCATTACATTAGATATTGCCCGTGTCCATACATCTATACTTTTTCAACCACGCCAGCATAATCAGCCCACAACCGAAAACGTTCCAGAGTTTTCTGAAATAAAAATCGACTTTACAGAAAACAACGTTTTAGTGCAGATTCCATTTATTTCTAATGGTGTAGGTAGCTAGGTATACTCTGACTAATATACACCTAAAAACATCCTACTAATATTTCAAATGCGAAAGTTTGCGAGTATGGATGTGATGTGAGTTTGTTACTCTTTCACGCAAAAACTACAGAAGGGATTTGCATGAAATTTTGCGCATAGATAGTTTATACCCTGGATTAACACATAGGATACTTTTTATCCCGGTAGTAAGATCCCATGGGACAATTATCAAACATCACGCGGGCGAAGCCGCTGGCAGAAGCTAGTCTACACTAATATTATAAAGAGGAAAGATTTGTATTTTTGTGTGTGTGTGTATGTTTGTAATGAATAAACTCAAAAACTGCTGCGCCGATTTCAAAAATTCTTTCACCCTTAGAAAGCCACGTCTTTACCAGTAACATGAGTACATCACAGTACATAAGTAACATAGGCTATATTTATCCCCGTACTCCCACGGAAACGGGAACTACGCGGGTGAAACTGCGTGACGTCCGCTAGTCTTAAGTAAGTTTGATCAGACTTAACTGAATGCAGGCAGGTGCAGCAGCAAGCAGCGTATATCAAGGAGCGCAATTTGCAAGAAGTGAGTAAAGTATTACCGCTCGCAATTGTAGCAATCTATCATAATTTATGCTCACTTTTGTAATGTAAGAACTGGAGCACATACCTACTCGTACAGGTAAACTGTTTCAAACATTAGGTACTGCTGGACACTACATTCATACATTTCGAAGTAACTTGTACGTGTAATAAAATGTTTATCATTTGCCACATTTGTACGAGATCTTATACTTACGACGAGTTGATACTTGGCACTGGATATATTGCATGTAACATCACGCCTGTAATCTTTGAAGGGTTAAGTAGAGGTGAACCCTATCCCCGACCCTGATTAGTTTAACCGACTGTAACGTATTAGGGGGCGAGACTATTGCCATCGACCGGGTATGGTCTAAATGTCGGGATGCTACTGAGAAAAACCCAGTAACCACTTTGCCGACTCCGGGAACCTAGGACTGAAAGCTCGGCAGCTGCATACATTGATAATCCACATTTTTTTTTCTTCTTCGCGGTTTTTTGTGACGACTGTACTTTTTTTTTTTTTTTTGTTACTTAACTAGGTACTTACCTATTCATTCACCACTAAACAACGAATCCTCACGTTTTCTTCCAGTCTCTTCTATCCTTTGAGAAAATGACTGAGATAGTAATTATTATAGAGGCCTCTTTGTCAAGGCTCTCAGAACTAAAGTCCTTACAATACAGACATATCGGGTAAAAGCTATCAAAAACTTGATCCGTCAAACAAAACAACAAAACTCTTAACACAGCAACAATAAGGATGATAATACCATTCTCTCCACATATAAAAAGCCAACCAAAAAAAAAAATACAGTCGTCACAAAAAACCGCGAACAAGAATGCAGCTCCACGTACATTGTAAAGCGAAATTGTTTTACTGACGACACGTCTAAAACACCCACAGTCGTTCTCCATTGATTGAGCCATCGCAGACGCTATTTCAGCGGGTTTACGCATCTTACCAACTTAGCTTTAACACTACGAAAATGCAGAGAAACTTCTAAAGCTGAAGGAGTAAGGTTGGAAATTCTTTACAGATATGAAGGTACAAGTGAAAAAGGATATTGGTATTCCTGAAGTATGTTGTCGTAACTCAGATGTACAGTCGGAAACTATTATTTGTTGCGGTTCCCTTACATTGTATTCGTGAGTTACAGCTTACAGTTTTCCGTATAAGAAATGAGAAAGTTTTAGTATTGCACCCGCAATGTATCTCGGATTGTGGAGATTACGGTTTTGTGTTCTGACGTACTATTAACATTTATGTATCGTTTTATGTATTAAGCAAGAGATCTGGGGGTCTAAAATGGCCGCTTTAGCAGAATCTTAATATGAATGACGTTATAAAATTAAAATTCTTAAAATAGACCTTACAGTCATGACTATAAAGGCCATTTTAAGATTTTTTTTTTACGTTCATTATAAGATTTTGCTAAAGCGGCCATTTTAGGCCCCCTGTTAAAACAATCTAGAAACTTGCTAGATGGCTTGAACACTTTAAAAAATGCGATCTTCTTTATCGTGTGGTTAATGCCTAACCTGGTGTCAGAATTTTAAGCCGCCCATAGGCCTCTGACTTGGCTTTACATGCCATCAAAAAATATCGCTCAGCTATGCTGGTTTTCTCGCGATGTTTTCCTTTACCGAAGCAAATAATAATTATACATTAAGTAAATAAATTACGCACGTGAGACGGAAAAATTAAAGGTTCGAATTTGAGACCTATGACTTAGTCAGACGGTCACACCACTAGGCTAAAATGTAATCTGAACACCTTCTCAGAAAATAGATATTAAATTATTTTTAATAATATGAAACTACGATGTCAATTAAGCAGCTACCTACCGGATTCTCCACCCGTTGCTACGCCAACCGTTTTCATAATTACACCGCACATCTGTTTATTCACGAGCTACATTAAAAACGTGTTGATTTAAACACGTATATCAGCAAAAAAATCGTCAATCAAGCCGTCTTCCTTCCCTCATTTGCAGCAATAATTCTGAGTTTAATTTACTCAGTGATTGAGCGATCGTATAAAACAACATGCCGATGAAGACATCAAATTGAAAACCATCAACGGTAACCGCGCGGTAATAATGTGGCTTTTATTACCTTGATATATTGCCTGTACAAATCGTGATTACGCTAGTGAAAATGTCGTTTCAACAAAACACTGTATTAAAAAAATGAATAATGACTTCTTTGCCGACAACGTCATTATAACGCGCGGTCACCGGCTCGCGAGAGATTTCTATCTGACTGTACACATGACTGGCACACAGCATAAAACCAACCTTATCTTTTACCACGTAAAGCTTATAACATCTTCTACACATGCTACAAAGTTCTCATTCAAATTCAACGTTTAAAATTCACAGTTTTAAAGTTCATTTTCCCATGGAGAGGATCCTCACATAAATCGCGGTGAGCACACAGAATTTCCACTTGATTGTTGCATGGCGAATCGGATTGACAGGTAAGAAGGTTATTATTATCACATTTTACTTAGAGTACATGCATTTACATAAAACGCGGTGTAATTTGTAGCAATGTTTGGTATCGTATCGTTATACTTCATGTGAAGTAGTCAAATAATTACTTTTTTGGTACACAGTTCCGTATAATGTATGAGTATTTTGTTAAGTTAATTATATATTATGATTGTAGGAAAATCTGTTCGCTTACTTTAATTCAATGGAATATTAAACTAGATAACTCATTTGGGAATGTAATTTTAAACGCGGCCCGTGGATTTATCAACGCCAAAAATGTAACATTCAGACTTTCTAACGCAAATCGATAGAGGCGACGTTCGACTTGCATAAATTATTTAAGAAAACTTATTTTACTCACAATAATGACAGCTTTCACTCTTCAAATAAAACTAGGTACTTTAGCCAAACGTTTCAAAGACTATCAAAACATTCTTAAAGTTAAAATTTTCCGAAGAAAAACAAGATTAATAGATAGATTGACTGCCTCGTTGTGTGTCTAGCGGTCGGAAGTTCGATTCCCTGGACGAGCAAAGTATTATTTAGGGTTTTTCCATCAGGAATTTCTCAAGGGCAGACTCGGAGCCCGGTTTCCCCCCGGTTGATGGCAATATGCTCGCCCCCTATTTCATGGAACTTAAACATAACAGACGAAATGTGGGTGTACTATTAAGTACACACCTCTGCTTAACCCTTCAGGGATAACAGGTGTGATGTTAGATTACAGATGTCAGATGTAATAGCGACCAAAGAACTCTCTGCTTCAAGAATTCATTCTAATATGCGGAACTCTAAAAAAGGAATGAACGAATGACAATGTATACCACGAGTACAACACATGTCACACGGGTGCAGTTTGAAATTACTCGCGCATACTATGTTACAACAATGTTATTGTTAACATTTAACTAGATACAACTATGTATTTGGATAGGCAAACGGGTGGTGGACTTGGCAACTGTGCTTTAGTTGATGTTAGCAAACAGTGTTGGGAACTAACTTAGTGCTGCAAATCCACAAAGTTTTCAGATCAATACGAAAAGAACTACCTAAAGGGTGTAAAACACCTCTTAACGAAGCCGAAAGGCACTTGTTCTTCTCGTCATTGCGATCATTTTTTTGTTCTACACCATACCTGGGAACCTTCTAGTTACGGAGATATTGGGGGTCAAAGTTCCAACTTTTTGGGAACTTTTTTTGAAATACAAGTTTTTAATGTAAGATTTTTACTTTAAACACCTCCACGACCCCCGTACTATTCAATCCATCCATCAGCACACTGTATTGAGTGCGTTACATTGAGTTCTACCACAAAACATGATTTTTCACCCCAAAAAAAAAAGTCGTTTCCCAGCAATAATTTTTGCGTAAAGTTACTTAGTTTAATGTACAGAATGCTTGGTTGACGGCTTCGTGATGAGGTGGTTTACACCCTGTATACAAATAAATAAATTAAATAAGTAATAAGTATTCATCATTCTCTTGCCCTTGTTTTGGACGTCGCATCCTGAATCATGACCTGGATCATAAATCATTTGAGGTCGACGCAGCATGTCTTCTTCTTCCATACTTCTCTATGACTCGTCATCTCAGCAGACACCTCCTTTCGTGCCATATCATTCTTCACACAGTCATCCATCGTTTGTTTGGTCTTCCTCTACTCTTATGGGTATAAGAGTAGACGAAGACCATCCACAGTCATATTCAAAACTTTCCTCTCGACATTTTCCTCATTCCTCCTCATCACTTGCCCATACCACGACAACCAATTACCACACAACTTTTCAGTCACTGGCACCACGTTCAGACTTCCTCTTATATTCTCATTTCTTACTTTATCCATTCGCGTAACACCACACGTCCCCCATAGCATTTTCATCTCAGCCACGTGCAAATGCCTTTTTTTTTTTCGGATGGGAAATCATAAAATGACTTCTCCCGCTCTGGGCGGAGTAGGAGGGAGTGTCAGACTTTTATTGACTAAAACCCATCTATGTTCCTTCCTCGCCCTTTATGTTCCGGGGGCACGGTATCTCTTGCGAACAGTCCCGCAGCCCCGGCAGGACGTGCAAATGCCTGTATATGAAACTATGAAACTGTTGGTACAGTTTATACTTTTGCAGTTACCATCGTTTTACCTGTTTACCTAGTCTTGTGTTATTGTTCCGAAATAAACTTTTTTTTTTATTATTATCCGGTACTTATAACATTTTTTTTAATTCTGTTTTCTTCCAAACATGATGCGATAGGTTGGTTGTGTCATTTAAAACTAAATGAAAAACCCCTTCTGTACCGCCATTAATCCAGAGACAGTAATCACTAATTAGCTAACAACATCACAATAACCCCAAAGCGTGTCGATATACTGACCAATGTCATCGCTACATCAGGCACAGCCAATCAATCATACAGCCTCTCTAGTATGTGCTATGTAAGTAGTCTAGTGTGTAACGCGTATATTGAGTGTTGCCATACTCGATGGCACTGATAGAAAGGCAATTGAAAACGGTATTGTTACTGCTATTGACCGACTGTCGAGAATGTCTGTCAAGTTTTTTAAGATACAGAGAAAAAAAAAACTATAAGTAAACTCCTTGACCATACGGAGAATATTTTAATATTTAGGAAAAGAGACACTAAAATGGACGCGTCAACAAGTTTACAATCAGTAAGTTAATTACGTAACATAACATCACGCCTGTAATTCTTGGAGCGTTAGGCAGAGGTGTAATTTATACTACACCCACATTTCGTCAGTTGCCTATGTTTAAGTCCCATGAAATAAGGGGCGAGCCTATTGCCATCAACCGCGCACAAATCCAGCCTCCATGGCTGCTACTGAAGGAAAACCTCAATAACACTTTTTCCGATATGGGTATCGAATGTAGGCCCTCGTGCTTAAGAAGTCGCGATTGCAATCATTAGACCAACGAGGCAATTAATTTGTTAACACGTCACGCCCAAGGGCGTGACGTGTCTGGAATCAAGATTCCTGCCCGATTGATGGCAATACGTTCAAGCTGGTGAAATATGAGTGTACTGTAAATGCACCTCTGCCTAACCCTTCTGTAAAATAGGCGTAATGTTATGCATGAACACATGTAAGTAAGTAAGCATGTAAGTATTTATATTACTTGCAAAATAACTAAATGAGCCAAAACAAAAGTTTTCAGGAAGTAATTTTGAGAGGAAGTTATGAAAATGCTGTAAATAAGTTGTAGATAAATAATAGACGGGCCACCAGGTAAAAACTTATTTTTCAACACACTTCCTCGAAAACTGGTATTTAACGCACTATGATTAGGTTCAACATGCAATGTATTTCACACGCGTGCGATTTTTTTCATTTTCCACACGTGTGCGGGAATGAAAATTGCCACAGATAACTATACCTATACTTAGTCCGAATTGATTCATTGCCTATAGTCGGAGGTGAATGTTTTTTTTATTTCGGCAAAATATTAATGCGTCTTTACGGCGTATATTTTTTTGAATATTCAAATTGTGTTTATAAATGGAATATCATGATTATTTAAAGCGAATATTTACTTTTTTAAACAAATTAACATTTATTTGTGTTCTAAATTCAAAAATACAAGAAAGACTATTTTTTATATTAGGCTGTTTATCGGCTTCATACCTTTGCTTCTCCTTCAACCTGGCGAAAGCAAAGCGCGGGAAAAAAAGAAAATTAAAATCATAGTTTCATAAAATAAAAATAAAATAAATATCGCTGGACATTACACACAGCGCTATCTAGTGCCACTCTAAGCAACGAGGCTTGTGTCGTGGACACCAGATAGTTGATATACTACATAGATACTTTTTGTTTGTAAATACATACCTACTTATTATACATTCATATTAATTCATAATAATAATAATTCATATTTCATATTATTTTCATAATAATTCATGACAAAAATATTTTTCGTTATTTTATTTTATTTCTTCAAAAGTGTATCTGTTGAAAAACGTCGTTTGATACACGTGGACATTTGTTATTGCAGTTGTCGGCTGAAAAATACCCTCGCCTGCGGCTCGGGTGTTAATTTCGCCTCGAATGTAATAACAAACTTTCTCCAGTTGTATCAAAATGTAATACTATTCCACCTAGTCTACTTTAATGTATGTATGCATAAATAAATAAAATGGACAGAAGTAATTTTCAGCGCAGTGGCCCGAAAGTCTGCCAATCAGTCTTAGCAACTAGTCAAGTATCGTATTTACCCAGCACCAAATGGGTTGTAGAGGTCAGATAGGCAATCGCGTCATGTATAATACTGGTATACAGTTGAATCCGGTAGGACTGGAAGACGACCCCAACATAGTTGGGAAAAGGCTAGGCAGGTGATGATATAAATAAATAAAATTATGAAGTGCGACTACACACACACTTGTGTAACAGTAAACAAACTGGACAGATGTCTTGTATTGATGAGTTGCAAGTTGCAAGCGCGCCCAGATTCAGTATGTATGAGATCCGCAAGCGTCACTACACATGTTTCCTTTTGTGACATTCCTACATTGGTACGTGCCTAGACTAGCTAGCTCTTTAGCTGTATTCTAGGAGAGTAGGAACAGTAATCATGGAAGCATCTGGCGATAGACGAAAACTCATGAAGTGAGGTTACAGTTCTGAGTTCAATAACTTACGAAATATAACTAGACCGAAAAGTACAAAAAGCCTTTTTTAAACAGACCTTTATGTACCGCAAGACTGCTAACATCTCAGTTCATGTCTCCGTCTTTATCTCTTCATCATCTACCTAGCTTTTTCTCAACTATGTTGGGGTCGGCTTCCACTCCGGATGCAACAGAATACCAGCATATTATGTTAAGCGACTGCCTATCTGACCCCCATAACGCAGTTAGTACTGAGTAACACGAAAGCCTTTAGACACACTTTCATGTCGCTGACTAACTGTTGCGACTGTCAAAGTTCTACAAATGACAGCCAGAACTAACGCTTTACGTGCTTTCCGAGACACTGAGGAAACTCGGTATGTAATGGACAGTAGCAACGTAGGCAAACACGGCTTAACCTAAAGATCTGACTGTCATTATTAAGCTACGAACTCCTCCGATAATATCTTATGCACTATAATTTTCAACCAGTCCCCCGAACCACAATAGAGACATCAGTAGACTCGACCAAATCGGACGCACCAAACCGATGAGGTTTTGTTCGTTAAACCTTCACATATAATTAAGGAGGCGAGCTGGCTTCGCTAAAACACATAAATCATAATAATTTAATGCGGGCCGAGCCTTTCCCGCGCCGGCACCGACTCAACAACGTTTTTTCCTGAGTTACGACCGAGCGCGCATCTGCGCTTCTTTCCACTCTAACCCGAAATGACTTCGGGAATTGACAGCTTTATAAATATAAGAAAGGGCTCTCGTAGCGAACGTGCCATCGGTATGGAAACGCCTGTGAGTAATGACACGCGGGCAGACGATAGCCTTTCAATTTTATGATTGCCTGGTCCCGAGCGGGCTGTTTTGAATGGCTAATTGAACAGTGTGAATAAAATATATCCATAATAACAGCGTTAGTTGTTTGCCTCTAGTTTATTCGAATTTTATTGATAATTTGAAGGGTTATGGGAGTAAATTAAGTTGGAACTTTAACAATTACATTTGAATACCAGTGAAATGAGGTATTGTTAAAAATACTTTAAATAATCTGACAGTTTTTAACACCTCACGGAGAATTCTTCTTTTTACCTTGACCACCGATTTTCCATAATATTTTCCATTATCATACCTATGGTGTCACGCCGTCTAAAAAGGCAGCGCAGTATTAATTTTGTCCAACAACCTTGTAAACAAAGCCGCCAGCCAGCAGTAGCTTATTTTTTATGAGATATTGATTTATTACGTTCTTTAAATGTATTTGGCAAATTAATCACATAAAAAGGTGCGATTGATTCGACTGAATCAGCCACACCTATGAGAGAATAACTTAAAATAGTGTCAACTTGGAATTTTGGCGGTTTTTTACTCATTCATTCATTTCGTCATTATTACCACTCCTTAGCTATTTATCAATGAAAAACTTTATTTGTAAACGCCGCATTCTGCTTAATTTCGAAACCTGAACAAATATACTCAAACCCAGCATTAAAAAAACGAAGATGTCATTATTAAATCCTATTGTAAAACCGCCATTCATAGAAAACACATTCATCAAAATAGGAAAACGAAAAAGTAATTTATGGCCGGCACATCCCTAACCTGAGCTTGTAAATCTAAAAACAAATAAGAATACAATCAATAAGTGTTAAAATATGTTAATATGTTAATTCTGAAGGCATTAAATAACATATACTCTCGTTCCAATGACATCGGCCAAGTACAAAAGATTTACTGCCTATAAACGAATTCGGGCCAGCCGTCCGCTCAAATTAATATTTATACATATAGAAATCTATTCAAATGGCATATGATATATGTTGCTTGTAACAAATAATGCAGTTAACACTTTGCCTTTTATTCTCTGGCGGGCTTCGATTGTGAAAGAAGCTATAAATTGCTGTTGATTTTGATATTTTGAACGAAATAACAATGTTGCAAAGGTGAAAAGCTCGGCACCATTCTGTCCTAAGCCAAGGTGTTAACTAAATTAGAATTAGCTTATTTGACCGAGGACATTCGACACTCTGACACCACTGTTATACTAGAAGGGTAGTCGTCACAATAGGCATGACGACAGTATCAAAAAATTGCAAATCTCTCTCAAATTGTAAGTCCGTCAGTTAGAGTATTGGAAATTAATGGACACGTATTTTTTGTTTTTGTAAATCAATAAATATTGACAAAGATAAAACGCATCAAAATTCGGGAGTGGGGGCTCGTGACGTCAGAACTAGCTAAAAATTATACCATGGCGTGAAATATTGAGAATTTTAAAAGCGTCGTATCTTCGTCAATTTTGGTTTACGTAACAAAAGAAAAAACACGGGTCAATTTTTTTTGGATAATCTAAGTGACGGACTAATTAGATTTTTTTTGTCGTCTCGCCTATTGTCCCACATTGTCGTCCCACAACAAAGTAGATAACTAAGCAAGTATGTGGACACATAATTCTAGTATCCTCTTATGAAAGCCTCTGAAGAGTCTACATCCTTATCATCAACAGCCTTTTCCACTCGAAGTCCAATGCCACATTTCCTGTTCTGCCTGTTTCTAACGACTTTTTTCCTGTTTTTCGCCCATCTTTGCGAAGTCTTAGGGGCCTTTATGAGAAGGCTACGTAATACCATACCTTTACTAGTCATACACTACTTAAATAACTAATGTGAAGGCTGAATGGTCAATAGATCGATGCCTGCCTTTTTACAGGCGAACGAAATAAAAAAAAAACGAATGTGAAAAAGAGTAAAACCACGATTTCTAACCACAACCAATGTATTTTTAAAATGTAAACAATTTCTTAAAAACTTGAAAAACAAAACCGTAGGAAAACGTTCAAAAGGTGTCAAAAATATTAATCTCCAGTCCGATAGTGGTACCTTACCTACAAAATGAATTGTCATACTGTAGCTTTTAAGTGTAGCCGATATAAAAATGATAGTAATTTTTCATAAGTTTAAGCTGTCCACACCATTAGTTATTATTTTATATTTTTAGTTTTCGTGTTTTTACCGTTGTGACCCTATTAACACCTAGCATATATATTATTACGTATTATAAGTACTTGGTTGAAGTAATAGTTTTTAAAGTGCGATATGTTGAAATCTTGGGATTAACTTTTTAAGTCGATTAAAATCTTTGCCGTTTTAAATAAACATTAATCAATGAATCAATTGTTTTAAGTACTTTTTCTGGGACTATCTTTTGAAATTAATGATACCTGTTGCGAATATAATATCCACAGCTGGATACGGTATTTTTAAATTATACATCAGCACTGTAATAGTTTGAATTTTGAGCCTTTGAGTTAAAGTGATAAATCTGTGTAACAAATTATAACTTCCTGTCTCAAATATGAACGTTTTAATATTTTTTGCAATACTGTTCATCTTTCGACAGTGACATAGTTGTAATCGAAAACAGCAATAACCGAAAACTTATAACCGATTTCGACAGCATTCCCAATATAATGAAAAAAAAAACTGTGAAGTAACATCTTTTTTTCATCTCGGCAACTTAATTTACAGTAAATCACTGGGTAATTTATTCAATTTTAATTAAATACCTGGTCATCTAAGCGTGGATGTCCATAACGAAGACAAATCGTTACGTGTTTGAGCTCATTAACGCGCCGCGTTAAAATTCATAATGAGAATATCGAATATTCAATTAATTAATAATGTTATCGATAGTTCGTTACACGCAGGGTTGCCAGATGTGGGTAGCGGGAACGAAGGCACGGTAGTTTTTTTTAGCAGAATACTCTTTTTTAAGTTTTCACGGTTTAAAACTAAACTTATATTGTCACTTACAGGATAGGTTCTCTTATCGTCATCTCATCTTACTATCTTCCGTGATTATTAATTATTTTGAGCTCCCGATATTTTGACGCAAAGAATAATCACGAAAGATATCCCGTAAGTGACTGTATATAAGTTTACCTAGTGTCGTTACAATCTTGGTGTATTATAAAATATATTTCATCTATCTTCCAATGATATTATAAGTAATTTTACTTATAATATCATTGCTATCTTCCATAAAGCGTATAATACCCATAGTTCATGCAATAAATGATGTATTGATTATGATAATACTAATCTTCCACATAATAAACAAAGATACTTTATAAACAGTCGTATAAAACAGTGCCTAAGTGCACTTAATGATATAAAAGTCTTTTCGTACCACTTGCTCAAAAAAGTGACATTCTATAAAAAAAAATAAAAAAAAAAAATTCATTTAATTCAGGTCCTTGACCCATATTTGAGATTATTAAACAAAACACACATTTTTACATTCAGCTGATTATATGATAACAAAAAAGAAAAGTTAAATCAATGACACAAATAATTAAAATAAAATAAAATATAATAAAATAAAATAAAATAAAATCTAAAATCTATGCTTCGATCAATAATTGATCGAAGATTCTATGCTACAAAAAGCGGACATAACAATAGTCATTTTTAAATCTGTTAAAAACAGGGAAAGAAAATTGTACTGAATTTCATTCATCCTCTAGGGGGAGAATGTGATTTAAATTTGGAATACTTACCGAAATTTATACTGAACTACATCTGTGTTTACACCATTGAGTTTGTATATAAAGCATTATACATGTTTTTGTAAAAGGAATACGCATTTATTATGCAGTTATGATTATTAAATAAAATTACGAAAACCGACGAGGCCGTATGAGCTTTTGCTTTTCCGACAAAAAAATATTAGTCTAGGAATTAGCCGCGTTTTTGTTTTCTTCAAATACATAAACGTTAAGTTTATTTTAATTTATTTTTATAAATAAGTTAATGTTCTAAAATGCTTATCTCATATTATTATTGTGTTGATTTTTTCGCAAATGGTACGAAACGTAGAGTATTTTCCTCGGTGATAAAGCTGTCTTAGTCTTGGGTGAACTTAAATCCCTCGCTACACTCAGGACTCGTCTTAAATCCCTCGCTTCGCACGTGATTTAAGTTTTTGACACCTCGCTACGCTCGGGAGTAAACCTCGAGTCCTTCGTTACGCTCGCGATTTAAATCGTCACCCGCGACAGAAGACACGTTACTGCTTTATTCCCTTGGTTAATAATCTACTATTACGTTTTAGGATTTTATAAATCGTCATTTGACTAGTTATAAAATCCCATATTTAAATTCTTATTGCCTCGTTGGTCTACCATCTAGTGGTCGCAAGCGGAACTGCTGAACTGAGAATCGAACTCAGGACCTCATGTCCTGAGTTCGATTCTCAGGTCGGGCAAAGTGTTATTGGGTTTTTCCTTCAGAAATTTCTCAGTAGCAGCCACGGAGTCTGGATTTGTGCCCGGTTGATGGCAATAGGCTCGTCCCTATTACATGGTACTTAAACATTACTGGCAAAATTTGGGTGTAGGTACTATTCGGTACCCTTTTTTTTTTTTTTTTTTCTTTTTTTTTTTCGGATGGGAAATCATCAAATGACTTCTCCCGCTCTGGGCGGAGGCGGAGGGAGTGTCAGACTTTTACTGACTAAAACCCATCCATGTTCCTTCCTCGCCCTTTGTGTTCCGGGGCCACGGTATCTCTTTCGAATAGTCCCGCAGCCCCGGCAGGCTTCGGTCCTTGCGGACCCCTTCCTTATTGCTGACTCTCTTTGAGGCGCGCGTGGAACACGAACGCGCCGTCGACACGGCCTGTCGTCATGAGACGAACGGACGGCGAGCTAGCCCATAGCTCCCCGTCCACAGGCCCGCGACTATTCGGTACCCTCTGTTTTAGACTTTCACGGTTTTTCACTACAGTTAAAGTACTTACGGGATGATATCCGTGATTTTTCTTCGTGTTTTTATTTTTTTATTTTGTGATTTTTCATCCCCTAGGTAAGTGCCTATTTCAAGTGTAGGTACCCTCTGTCTAAACCTTCTGGGATTACAGGTGTGATGTTGTTATTATAATATTAAATACTATCAATCAATCAAATTCCACTAATATTCTCTTATATACTTTTTAGAAGAATTTTTCTTATCCTTCGTAATTATGTGGTTATCATTCACACATCAGTTATCTCTCCTGACAGCCCTACAAGCACCCCGCGGATTCGATTCGGTCCACACTCCGAGTTATTTTAAATCTATGGTAATTCATACTAATCAAGCCTCTTTGAGATCGTATATCTATCTAATTAAGAGGTCCCATTGAAAATTTAATTTACAAGGCATTCTATTGAAAACCAGAAAAATATTATTAATGCCCAATCAATAAGAGAAGAAATATTTAAGAGTGTTAAAAATTAACTTCATTGATTCGTATCTCAGGAATGTCGATGGTGTTATGATGTTAAATACATCAACAACTTAGTTGTGCTTTAGTACTTCTCGTAATATAGACTATAGGAAACATAAATTATTAATTTCTAGTGGAGATAAATAAATTGAGCGAGCTAAACTGGACTAATTAGAAACCTTATGTTGAATTCATTGAAATATTTTAATAGCCGAGCCTAGTTAAAGTGCGGTTTCATGGAGTAGCTTTTATTATATTTATGATAAATAGTGGACTATTTATCATCTTAACAACTAGAGCAGGTATTTCAAGCATTCTATTGTTAAATTCGATGCGATACAACGAGTGTGAAACCTTATTAACAAATACACACTTTTCAAAGATATCCATTCCTTTTGTCCTAATTCCTAACACCAATAAAAGCACGCAATCACAACTCAAACAATCAAAAACATACCTTAAGCGATATTTTTCGATTTCCAAAACGTGCAATTATTGATTCACACACTATTATTATCTTCAGAAACAATTTTTGAAAAATCGCAGCAACCAGTCGAACCTCTAAATAGGCGCAAGCAAGGAATGCGGGGAACAAAGATGGCGTCGTACAGACACGCGAACAAGCAATAAAGCAAATTCTAATCTATTCGTAAACGACTATAAAAACATAAAAAATGTCGTGCTAGCTTCTGTGACAGATCTTATCTTAATTACACGAGATGGGCCCGTTTTTAATAGAATTGCTTAGTGACTTTAAATGAGGTATCTATCAGAAAGATTTGACACGCGGCTCGGAACACTACATTTCAAAAATTCAATTGCATTAGGTAATTTAAAAAGAAGAAGAATATTCGTACCTTTTTGAAAATTCGCTCTAAAGGTTTACGCACATATTTCTAATGATGCAAATTTTGTGAAAAGACTAAAACCAGCATTCGTTAAAAAGAGACTTTCAAGGGAACTTGAGAAGCATATTAATGATGCAAAGCTCAAAATGGCTTCACTTTAAGCTTCATGAATAGTTTCGTAAAAGATATCATGTATGAAATATATTGTCACTTTCTACAGCCAAGTTCGCAAACTCTGTAACAATATGTTTCACTGCACTGCAGTCAACACGTTATAATTATATTGTTCATTTTTGCATTTTAATTTTTTCCGAGGCTTTTCACCGACTGTATGTTTCATGGGTTCAAACGAATGTGGTACCTTTGTTGACAAACATTGGATTATGATTTTAGGTTTAGTAAGTGATGAACGATTACGGAGAATAGCTGATGGACCTGCTGGTATTGTATGCAGGGGCACATTGGCAACACGAAACTTGTCAGAAATATTCAGAAGTTTATTCGGTCAGAGTGTCGCTTTTATTTCTTAAACACTATAGTTAAGAATATAACCCTCAAGTCTTGAAAAAAAATCCACCTCTTTGCAGTACATTATGCAGGAAAATGAGGGACATCCTTTTATTTTACTTACCAATTAGCAGGAATGGTTGAAAAAAATGGCCAACCAACTTTACATTGATTGAATCTGAAGATTACCAACTAAAGCATCTTCAAAGAAATGGTGAAAAAAAAAAAAGCAAAAAATGTCGTTGATTTAAAATCTTATTTTTTCTGAATTAATTAGGAAAGCAAGGGTAACTGGTAACTACATTATAATTTAAATATCCAGCCAGCAAAGGCGTATTTCTAGCCATTAATTTCATTTAAACAACTTTTTAAAAATCGAACCAAATTGAAAAAGGTTTCATTTAAATGGAGGTTTTAAGTAAACTCGGCGTAACCTCATAAACGTATAATTCCATTGAAGATCACAGGCAGAGTCGTAAATTTTTAATATTCCTAATACCCTTTAACGGTAGCTTTTCTTGTTTGACACGAATAAAATAATATTAATGGCCGTATCAGGACATGGCCGTTGCCACGTCATGAGCGGAGCAGGCGCGTTAATGCGATCGAGAATGAAATAATTTCCTCACTAATCCTAAAAATATATCGACCGTAAATAATCATTCGAATTGCCGCCTGTCCAAACCCTATTACAGTGATGTGGTTAAGTCGATAAACGATGTCGATTATTGCAATTTTGTCTTCTTCTTTACGCGTCGATGAGACTCAAATTGTGTTAGACCACTATGTAGCCACCTGCACAGCTCTAAATGAATGTAGTAATGTGATACTGAAACTGGCTATCATATTACCCAGTAATACCTGGGTTGTGGAGGTCAGATAGGCAGTCGCTCCATGCAAAATACTGATATTCAGCTGCATCCGGTTAGACTGGAAGCCGACCCCAACATAGTTGAGAAAAGGCTAGGCAGATGATGATACTGATACTGATGAAAACCTTTATCGTAGTTTTGGAGGTTAATGATTATGTCAAATTGTAATGATGGATCTCGATATTACTTATTACTGACTTCTTCTTGATGATCCTAGATTACATATATTCAGTAAATACTCCATTTAATTTAAAGTCAACTTGGGGTCGGTGAAAAGAGTTTTCCTCGGTAATTTATTACCCATCGAGTCAGGCAATATGTGATGAATCACTAGTCAGTACTACATATTTCGTATTAATAATACAATTTCATACTCAAAACCAAGTTTACCACAATATAAACCAAGCTTTATTATTGTTTTAATAAAACCAGCCTATTACTGTCCCACTGCTGGGCAAAGGCCTCTTCCCATATACAGAAGGCACGAGCATTGATAACCACTCTTGCTCAAGGCGGGTTAGCGATTTCTGACTTATATTAATTATAAGTCCAGGTTTCCTCACGATGTTTTCCTTCACCGATGTCTGTGATGTCCAAGATAAACTTAGAAAAGTACATATGAATTGAAAAAGTCACATTGGTACTTGCCCGGATTTGAACCAACAACCTCATACATAGGAGGCGCGGCCTTAACCTCTGGGCCATCAAAGAAAGAAAGAAAGAAAGACGGCATGCATTATTGTTTTAAACCTAAAAAATTATGTTTTTTTTTATTCGTACAAACTAATGGTTATATACCTTTTGGTTTCATCGATTAATTGTTATCGATACAATTGTAACTCATGGCTACATCCCTCAAAGGTACCCCCACAACCATCCAAATGAGACGTTTGTATAGATTATAATATATTTTCTGCTATTAATGTATTACCTACATGTTATTAAAATATATCTTTTTTACGCGTAAATCTGGCACTTTCCCATTGGTTAACCGTATTAAGTTCTCAACCTTTGAACTTAATCCTGCTTGGAATATAACTAGGTAATAAAAATAGTAAGGATCAATGTGTGACTGTCGGTTCGTTTTTGTAAACTGATTTCTTGGACTTAATCCTGCAGTAACTGAAAACGTACTACCTACTCCATAGGAAGATTATTAAAAGACATCAGGATTTTCCTGCCCTGAAGCCAATTTATTTGGTCGGCGTAGAATGTCTTCTTCCATACTTCTCTATTAGTCGTTAGCGCAGTACACAACTCTTCTTCTAGCCATATCATCTTTAAAAACTCCATTAATTGCTTCTTTGGATTTCTCTTGCTCTAATACTAATCGGCATTAAAACTTTCCTGACGGTAACGACCTTTTTTCATTAAAGATCTTTGTAAAAAATTAATAAACCTTTGACCGGATATTCATTCATATCTATTCGGTGACTAAAGACCTAGCCTACCGCAGTTTTACGTTTCGCACAAAGAAATCAAAGAAGCCTTCCTTTGAACTCTTTTACACAAAGTAACTAGGTACCTGGCCACCTGTTATGTCCATTGAAGATGGCCCAATGGCGGCAGAGAAGAGCCTTAGCCGTAGTGGATCGGTTTTACATTAAAACCTTGATGAATACCTACTCGTCTGAGGATTTAAACTGACACAATATACTTATATCTACCTAGCGGTTATCCAGCGATAGAGGTACCTAAGTACCTATCTAGAAGAGTTATAATTTAGTGTGATTGTTAGGTAAGTATGTGGGAACTTTGGTGATCCTATATGTTGTTCAGGGTGATTAGAGTATGCCAAATTACCAAAAACATTGGCTGTTCTAAGTTCTGTCAATCCAATTGTATTGACTGAACATAGAATAGCGATAATCAAATCTCTAATTGACTGGTAATTTGTTTTCGCTAAAAGCACATTTAAGCTTTGGACAGCTCAAATTAGGTAAATACTCGTACTACATTGAAAAAGGAACTAAACAAAATGTCACAATATACTCCATTCTTCACAGATTTAAGGAGATCATGATTAACGAGCTTGTTTATCAGCTAAAGTATTTCCAATAAACAAATATTTAACAGCCTTACCATGAATACATATAAGGATAATCTCATAATATAGTCTAATTAGAAATCTTTAAAGTATGTTTATGAAGATTTTATGTCAGTTTATACCGTCAAACAATCTTCATAAACATATTTTTTCTCTAGTTTTCCTACAGACTTTGGATGAAAATTTGAGGAATCGTTTACAATAAATTATATCATTAGTCTTGTTATTAACGGTGTTTTAAAAAAGGATGTTTGTAGTACAACGTAGAGATTTACTTGGTTAACAGTTAGTATTCATGAACGTTCCAATTTCTAACGTTTATGAAATCGTTTCAGACATTTTAGAAATTACCTTAACAAACTCAGTTCGAAACTTTTGCTGTTTATGATAATGCTTGTGTGGATCCGCTTCTAACAACCGAATGTTTCATGTTCTTAAACATCGCTATACAAATGTTCGTTTAGCAGAGAATCACAATAGGAAACGTGTAAGTATTACATTTTACAAACAGCCAAACACGCCCTATTCTATTCTACGAGCGGTTAATTGAGCAATATAATTTGACACCTCACGGCGTAGTGAATAGCCAATTATTAATATGGGCCCTTGATTAATTGTGATATCAGCATTTAATTTTCGTGTTAACAGTGTGGCTCGCGAGCGCGGCACTGCGCCATTGTGGCCCGCGCGCCTTTGTGTGCCGTGACGTTTCAATTTTGAATAAATTAAATTTCGAACGCTTCATTTTTTCCGAGTCTTTTTGGCTTTACGAACGAAATGAGCTTGCGGCCAGTGTTATAATTTATTGTCGCTTTTGTACTGTGGATAGAATTTTGTTGTTTATGCTATCGTTTGTCTTGTTACCTTTTTTTGTTGTTATTAATTACGTTACCCTATCCAATAGCTTTAGCTAGAATTTGGGAAATTAATTTTAGAAATCTTAATATTATAAAATACGTGCAATTAATCTTCACGATAATTCGGCGATGGTAAAGGTAAACATCATACACCTGTTACCTACTCTTGATCCCCAAACTCATTAACATACATTAATTAAATATGACAGCTTCATGTTATTTTTGCCCTTTTTGCAAAGTCTAGCCTCAAGCAGGTAGTAGTACCTACCTCATAACCAAAATATTATAACTGCCAACCAAATTGAAAATGATGTATCGAACCATTCATCACAGCTTATAAAAGTAAACTTATTTTTATTTAAATCGACACAATAAAAAGAGTCGCCATTAAAAATTGGTTTCAGTTAGCTACTGGCCAATGAGCAGATCCAATTATCGCGTTTATGGCGGCAATTTGGAAGATGGCCGTGCTCGTTCCAAATTTGAAAATTCGAAGCTGGCGTTCGAACCAATGAGTTTTATCCTAATTTTATTGTGCGGCTGTTACGATTAAACTATAATGTTTTGTCGGCAGCACGGGAAATAGATTTTTTAATTTATCGTTTTATAACGCAAGTATATAAATAATGTAAACACCTTTTATTAACTACTTTAAATTTTGATAGCCGAGGCGATATGGCTTGATTAATTTGTGTTTTTATTGATTGTGTTGTGAGACGTGTATTAATCTTGTAAGACCTGATGTTCTTCCTGTGTAAAAAATACGATAGCTTGATAGTTATATCTAGCTATCGTATTTTTGTATCGTGCTGTTTATATATCCATATCTACATATTTATAAAAGACATGTTAATGTCTTTTATAAATATGTAGATATTGATATATAAACAGCGAACAATTGCAGACCTTTTCTTTGCAATTAACAGCAATGTATCCTAGCATTATAAGGTCAAGAAACCATAAAAATGTGCCAGCCTTGCAACTTTTCTTTCTTTGACGGTAAATAAAATTTTTGACTTAAAAGACCTTACTTATCTTGCAAAGAACTATACCTACACGAAGTTATCATCTGCCGAGCCTATTACCCATTATGTTAGTGTTGGCAACCTGTCTAGCTGGATGAAGCCGGAATCTGTTAATTTTACGTTATAGATCAACTGAGTAACACGACCCAGGAACTAAGTTACAACGATACTCCTTGTTATAGGAACAAGCACGAACACGACTCTATACCACTGCAACCTGAAAGCCAGAATCAACAATGGCGACACCGTTGTTGCGGGACAATGAAACTCGATGAGTCCCGGAGAAATGGAGAATCGATTCAACTACCTATTTTGAATCATCACCATCATCGTTTTCTTGCAAGTATCCCAATTTATTTGGGAACGACGCAGCATGTCTTATACTTCCATACTTACTTCTCTATTACTCGTCATCTCATTGTCACCTCCTTTCTTGCCAAATCATCCTACACACAGTCCATCCATCGTTTCCCATCTTGTCTTGGATCTAATTTATCTATTTGTTCACCGAAATTACAACAGAACAAAGAGATTTACCCAAAACAGTTATAGAGCGGACATTGGGAATATTGTTATACAATAATTTTCACCTGAATATTTAAGATTTTGACACACGAATTAGCATTCGAACTTCTGATTCCTGACCAGCGGGCGTATGACACTAGACACAGCGACTTGTTACTAAGTAGTAACAATTTTGGGATTGCGATTTGTCTTGTCCCTTCATAAATTTATATTTGAATGTCTTTGCAACATAACAAACGGAGTAGACAAAAAAACCTTCCATATGAAGCAGCAGACAGAACAGAGCTTAGGCTAAGATACCCTTGACGGGTATTATACTTCTTATGGACCAACGAATCTCATCCCACGTACTCCAGATCCCCTGCTCCTAAAAGTCCAAGTACCGTCAACAACACTTTCATCGCTACAAATGTGTTTATAATCACTGGCCGCGCGCCGCCGGCAATTGCGCAGGCGCAGCCTCCGCAGCACCTGCTAGATTGAGATGTTTGTCATTTGTAGCTTGTTTCATATTGAAGTGAAATGAAATTCAACATTATTCTTACTAAAATTGAGTTGATTTCACAATGACTTACACTATTGGAAACAAGATTGTTTTTTTAAAGTTGTATCGCAGATTTAACGTCATGAGAGAGCGTTAAAGTAGTTTTTCCAAAAACAGATAGTGTGTATCAATTTGGAAACTTTGTCGTAAACACAGTGTAGATTAAGATATTTGTCGTCTACGTCATTATGTCCTTATATGAGCTGATGAGGGACTAATAGGAGGAAAGAGGTGCTAATTGATAAATAATTGTGGCTTAAAAGTGTTCATGTAGATGATTAGCCAGCTTTGAACTGAATGACGGAGGCAACACACGTTGTGGCGTGCATTTGTAAGAGGACTAGACTAGTAAAGCCGTTATCTGTGAAAGCCTGATGGCCTCGTTTAGGAACATAATGATGATCCCTACTGGCCGTGATTTGCATGAAGATTTTTCGCCCGGAAATAAAAACATGACCAAAGAGGACCACAATTTTCAGTTCTGTAAAGTTATCGAAGCTTTTGGACATTTTTACTTGATTCACTATTACATGAGAGAAGAGTAGGGACATATTTTAAGGTCCGCGCGCGAGCTCTTTTTTTTTTTTCGGATGGGAAATCATCAAATGACTTCTCCCGCTCTGGGCTGAGCAGGAGGGAGTGTCAGACTTTTACTGACTAAAACCCATCCATGTTCCTTCATCGCCCTTTGTGTTCCGGGGCCACGGTATCTCTTTCGAATAGTCCCGCAGCCCCGGCAGGCTTCGGCCCTTGCGGACCCCTTCACTGTTGCTGACTCTCTTTGAGGCGCGCGTGGAACACGAACGCGCCGTCGACACGGCCTGTCGTCATGAGACGGACGGACGGCGAGCTAGCCCATAGCTCCCCGTCCACAGGCCCGCGCCTACGGTGGCCGGAAGCCACCACGTGGCCCCCGACGCCCGGGGCGTCTCCCGCGGCGGCCGGGACGTGAGGATCTCTCCCTGTCCTGTTCCGCCACCTCCTTCGCTAGCATGACTGCTTCGCAGAAGGAGGTGACGGCGTCCCGTTCCGTCTCGCTCCGGACCATGGCACGAACCAGGGCCGGAAGCGAGAGGTCGCCGCCGCCGATCGCCACCTCGAGGACACGTCGGTGCTCCACCCAAGCGGGGCACACCTCCACCGTGTGCGCCACCGTGTCCTCCGGTCTATCCTCACAATGGTGACACCCGGGCGTTTCCTCCCGCCCGATTCGGTGCAGGAACTTACCGAAGCAAGCCCATAACACCCTCACAGAATGATTTCATAATGTAGTTCGCACGGAGTACTAAATTATGAAACCATTCTATGAGGGCACTATATGCACCCGAAATAAAACCACCGATGATTTAAACAAGCCACCGATTCCTCGGAGCTCGCGCGCGGACTAAACCTGTTGTACATAGTTTGCAGACATACCTGGCGAGATCTGGGTATACTATAAGTCCTATAGTATACCCAAATTTCGCCAGTTATGTCTAGTCCCATGTAATAAAGGGCGGGCCCATTGCCATCAATCGGGCGCAAATCCTGACTGTGTGCCGGCTACTAAGAAGTTCTGAAAAAATTGGTGAATTATCCATTAATGTTTTGCCCGACACGGGAATGGAACTTAGGACCTGATGCTCAACAGTACTACGACTACTATACGAATGACACAGCAGGAAGTTTAGACTAAAAGATTAATTTTATATTCTTGCTAAATTGAGATCAAACTTTAACCATTTCAAGCACATAATTGACACATCACAGTCAATTGCAATTGACAATCAAAAGACCGAAACACAGAGTCACAACAACCAAATCAATTTAGTTCACGCGAACAGATCATTAAAGTTGAATTAAAGCTATTTGTGTAACTCGTTCACCGTGAGAACCGCTCTCCACTCACTCGTTCATTCGTTCACTCGTTCACGATCTGCTAATAGGGTGTGCAAGAAATCATCATCACTCGGATAAGTGACCGATTAGTTCTAATGAAGGTATTTAATGAGCTTAAAGTGCTATAAATGGTTGAAATTGCTTGATAAAATACCGTGTGGTTGGAATTATGTGGTTTATTAGCCTCATGATGTATGTAGGAATAAATCGTTTGAAGAATACAAGTACATGAATTGTTAGATGATGTTTTAGGGGTATGAAGAAAAGAACTATAAAGTTCTTCATCCCTTATAGAAAAGGGAGGATCCTCCGACCAGACGGGGTTATGGTCAGATTTTTCCATAAAATGGTCATAACTTTACATCGCGATTTAGGTTTTTGATGTTAGTCCTTCAGTTGCGTCATAGATATCGCGAGTGTTCTTTTTGTCGAACTGATTATGACCGCTATAATGTCTTAAAGTTTCTATCTGACAGCATTTTGCACCCAAACCATAATCAGCCAATAATATTCCGACTCTTCTTTTTCTTCTTCTCAGAAGCAGGCCTACTCTCCGTAAAAGAGAATGGGCCGTAATCCACGACCTGGGCCCAGAGTTTTTCGGTTCTAGAACATGCAGGTTTCCTCACGATGTTTTGACAATAAGCCCGACAAAAAACGGAAGTCCTTTTCCTTTTAAGAGATCGAAGATGCATGACGTGCCATTTATGACAGTGAGCTTTTTAAAGCATTACCTTACCTTGGTGTCGTCTAGTGTTGGTGAAAGTAGGCACTCCTACTCCTCTTAATGTTGGGGAATTCCTCCCCTAAGTTTCATAAAACATAATATCACGCCTGTAATCGCCGAATGGTTAAGGCAGAAGCGCATCTAATAGTACCTACACCCACATTTCGCCAGTTATGTTTAAGTCCCATGTAATAGGGGGTGACCCCATTGCCATCAACCGGGCGCAAATCCAGACTCCAAAATCTGCTTGAACCAGGACCAGTCCTAAATTCTCCCAAATCAGACCCACAAGATATTCTTCCAAGTATCAATCGAGTTCCCATATTAATTCTCAGTTTATGTCAGTCTGCCTTGACAGTTGTAATGCACGGCGATTTGTCGCAGCGAGTGTCATTACAGACCCATTGTGGGATGACAAGTGATATTGACGACTTTTTGTCGCATTGTTTTGCGTTTTAATTTTGTGTGTCTTCGTCTATGTGGAGCAGTGATGTGAGTATTGACTGGTTAGACAATTTAACTTATTCAACTGAAAATAGATAAGATAGATAGAATTTCTCCATTTCTGTATATTAGTCTTATGACTATAGCTATGGAGATTTGGAGGAGATACTGGCTAGAATGTAGACATCCACTGATTTATCCTGCAAAAAAAAACGTTTTTAAACATATACCTACCTTAATGTCGATCTTCAAAGTTAAGCATTGCTTGCTGAGGTCAGTCCGTGGAACAGTAACTAACCGTCCATTACATACCGAGTTTCGTCCGTTGATCGCGGCTGTCATTTGTAGATCTTTGGAAGTCGTTATAGGTAGTCAGTGGGGGAATAAGCTCTAGAAATGGCAGTTTAGTAGATTTTTTATTGCATTTTGTGGACGAAGGTGGTGGCGGCGCTAGCTACCATGGTAGCCAACCACATGAGGCTCTAAAGCTAGTGGCTACCATGGTAGCCAGCGGCATTTGAGTGGTATGCAGTCACTCCATGAAAAATACTGGTAGTAAGCCGATTAAACTGGAAACCGACCCCAACGTAGTTGAGAAAAGGCTGGCAGATGATCATGGCAGTATTAAGAGTATATAATAAAAGGCTCGTTATACCTACTTAGAGTACTACATTCAAAAAGATCTAAAAATATGCAACATGCAACCTTCTTTCAGTTGATTTTTTTTATTCTTTGTTGCTTTTCAGTAACAATACTTTGAAAGCTTCACAAAAACACTTGTTGAAAAAATACCTAACCATTCAAAACACTAACAAACCAATATTTTTTCGGTTCCACCCACTAATAACTACAATACCAACCCGTTCAGTACAGTAGCCGGTCATAGACAATACGACCATAAACAAATCCTTTCACATCAATAACTACACAACGGGCGTTAACAACTGAAAACAATACTTCCTTTGTGGTGCGTGAGCGCATAGAAGCCCAGACTTGTTTACTGCCGTCCCTTTCTCACGCGCGACGTGTTAATAGTGCTATCTCTCTCACAATGACATGTTAATATAGTCTTTGAAGGCCAGCGCCCCGCCCACGCCGCAGACGTTTTGAAGTTACAGACACTTTAAGAGGGCCCTATTATGGCTGGCACGCAATTTCGCTTTGCTTACGAGTTTATTTCGAATGCCAGATGAGATTTGAAGACTTTCAGAATAATATTCATGGTTATTTGACTGTTTAAAATCAAAGGCGTGAAAATTATCGCCCGGCGTGAATATGATGGTCGGCACGAGCATTGAGATGTAATATGGATAATCTCGTACCTACTTAGGGCTTTTTTGCTGATCCTTTTTGCTGTTAAACGCTTCTAAAATGTCCGTATACTAAGAACCTTTATGAAAAGTTTATACAGCCAGTAAAACTCAGCTCAAAAATATAAAAAAATATCTAAACTATTTTTTCCAATCAGAGCCTCGTTTACACGACCGTACTTTGTACAAGTAGAGTAACTATGTAAATATCTAACACGTTCCAGTAAAATAACTCTATAATCTATTTGCCATCAATCACTCAGATAGTTGTAAAAACGCGATAATACGTCGTAGTTTATTAATGTAATCACGTGGTACATTTCTATTAGACATTAATCTGGCAAGGCGTCTGCTAGTTGGGCCTAACTATGTTTTAATTACGGACTACGGGCGAAACGGCTGAATGTTAATAATAATTACAGGGATCGCGCCGACCGTGCCTCGTTTAGATCGTGTGCCATGTGAGCTAGCGGTGTGGCAAGTTGAATAAACGAAAGCCTCGTTTAACTCTTGTTTTATATGAGTATACCACTGGAATTAAAAGTATTTAGACAAAATAAAACGATCAGGCGAAAACCTTAGAATTCATTTGTCAATGGCTTTATTCATTCAATTATAATTGACATTTATACTAGAAATTAAAAAAAATAAGATGTGCGAACTGCGCCCCCGTATCATCATCACATTCATCACACATTTTTTAATGTGCTGGGCACCAAAAAATTCATCTGCATTGCTGTCATAGCCAGAGAATTAGAAGTTTTAAGCGAAACAGGCATTTATGTCAGTAGATATTGCAGATATTATGGTCATAAAATCACGTCGTCTTCAAACAGTTACTTATAATTGAATTTAATATTTAAATATTGAATCCACTAAGCATTACTTTCTAATATTTTAGAAGCCCTTATTTCGAACAGTGGAAACAGAACTCGACCACTATCCTACCAAGCAACTTGACTTGCCAGTCTAACGTTCAAACGCAGCACGTCAGGGGCGTATTGACGCCTCGGCGTACAACTTACGATTCCTGGTTGAGCTGTAATCGCAATTAGTGAGGAAATTAGCCCCGGAGTGATGTTCGAACCTCTTTAATTACTCATTAAACGTGAGACGTAACACGTTAGATATTATAAACTAATTAACGTTTAGCATTCGCTCGCTATGAACGATTGCGAGACTCATCCGAGATGGTCGTGGTAAATGTTGGATGTAAGTGGTTTCTGTGTATGTTTGTAACGTGTTTTTTGGCACATATACAGGGTGGAATTTTTCAATGCCAACTGGAGGGGAAGTACTAAGAAAATACTGAAGAAAGCATATTTTACTCAAAGGAAACATTCCTTTATTTTTAAAAAGAAACAAATCTGCATTCACAGATTTTCGAAAATAAGCTTGCCACACTCGGGAATCGAACCGACTAAAGTTCGAAAAAATAACAGCCTGTACTTTTTTCACATCAATCGATAAATTAAATGAAGGGAAAATCATGAAATCTAAAGAACAGTTATAAATTCAACGGGATAAATTCAATACGATGAAGCACTTTTATTCATGGTTTTCCTTTCATTTAATTTATCATGTTTGTTAGAGAGATTTGATCGATATGATTGACCCTATCGATTGATGTCAAAAAGGTACAGAATGTTATTTTTTCGAACTTTAGTCGATCCATCCCGGGTTCGATGCCCGAATGTGACAACCGAATTTTCGAAAATCTGTGAATGCAGATTTGTTTTTTTTTAACCGACTTCAAAAAGGAGGAGGTTCTCAATTCGTCGGAACCTTTTTTTTTATGTATGTTCCCCGATTACTAGAAGATGGCTGGACCGATTTGGACATTTTTTGTGTTGTTTGAAAGGGTATACTTCCCAAGTTGTCCCATGATCATCAAGTCAGGTTCTGATGAAAGGGATCCTGGAGAAATAGAGAGAACTCTTCAAATTTAATAGGCACACTTGAAGCGATTTAAGTAGTTTTACCCGACTGCGCCAGAAGGAGGGTTATGTTTTTCGAGAGTATGTATGTATGTATAATTGTTTGGCACGCTCTGTGGCCTGAACGGCTAGATGGATTTTAGCTTGAGAGGTGTCGTTAGATTTGTATTTACTGTGAGAGTGACACTGGGTATATCAAAATGAAAAAAACAAAATGGCGGATGTTTGGTGCCAAATTCAAATGTTTGGCACGCCCCGCGCCCTGTGGCCTGAACGGCTCGATGGATTTTAGCTTGAGAGGTGTCGTTAGATTCGTATTTACTGTGAGAGTGACACTGGGTATATCAAAATAAAAAAGAAACAAAATGGCGGATTTTTGGCACCAAATTCAAATGATTGGCTCGCTCTTCAGTCTGAACGGCTCGATAAAGGGCTCATCATGAGGATTTTAGAATGGTATATCTAAGTAACTAAAAAGTGCAAAATAAAAAAAGTAATTAAAAAACCCGACTGCATAAAAAATAACTAATAACTTTAAATAAAACTGAAAAGATAAAACGAGTGTTGCAGTCAATATGTCCTGTTTCTTGAACTTGTTTTTATCTTTTCAGTTTTATTTAAAGTTATTAGTTATTTTTTATGCAGTCGGGTTTTTCAATTCTATTAATTACATTTTTTTTAAAAGAGTACTTTCTCGGAGTGGTCCCATTTCAATTTGGTGAAGATCTGATGAAGAACTTCGGAGATAGGCAACGGAACTCCTCAATAAATGATAGCAAATGGACAGGGTTTGCTGAAATCTCATGTCTGTCTATTGTTAACACCAGTTCATAACATAACATCACGCCGGTACGCTCTGAAGGGGTAAGCACATGTGAACCACTAAAAAGTGAAAAATAAAAACCTTTTTTCCAAAAAATAAATCCGACTTCAACTACTTAACCCAAAAAAGTGAAAAATAACTTTAGCTTCAGAAGTCGGTGACAAAAAACTAAATCAATCAAACAAAGGTCACTAGGTTTTTTGAAAATAAAGGAATGTTTCCTTTGAGTAAAATTTGCTATCTCCAGAGTCCACCATTTAGAGTACTTTCCCTCCAGGTGGCATAAAAAAATTCCACCCTGTATATACAGGGTAAAAGGGATTTTGACCCCTCCACACCATAGAATTTTTTTTTACTGAATACTGCATCGTATTACTCAGTACTAACTGGGTTCTGGAGGTCAGATAGGCAGTCGCTCCATGTAAAGTAGGTACTGGTATTCGTCTGCATTGGGTTAGACTGGAAGCCGACCCCAAAATAGTTAGGAAAAGGCTAGGCAGATGATGTTGTCGATTTTGTTCGTGTTTTGTTTATTCACAAGGAGATTTCGTTTTCGTACATTTCCTAGTATCATCTCGGAATTGCTATAGGGAAACATACAATTCCTAGGAAATGTATGTATTAAAGAATCTTTGAAACATTATTTTAGACATTTCCTAAGTAGGCCCGGCAAAAGGCAGAAAAAATTACTTTCGGCGAACATTCTTGTCTTCTGGCTTCATCTTGAACATTTCCCAGGAATTGGAAATGTATACAAATGTATACATTTCCCAGGAATTAGAAATGTATACAAATGTATACATTTCCCAGGAATTGGAAATGTCTAAAATTGTATACAATTTTATTACCAGGAATTGTGTACAATTCCTAGGTTTCATACATTTCCGGTAACATATGGACACGTGATTTTTATAAGTATATTAAGATGAAGCCAGAAGACAAGAATTTTCGCAGAGAGTAAATTTTTCTGCCTTTATTTACCAAAAGAAAATTTGTTATTTTGTACCAATCAGTACAAAGCCGGCCATGTTTCCCGTAGTACCGATGATCGTTGGGGTTAACGTGTGTTGTGGTGTTTAGCTGCATCTGGTTAGACTGGAAGCCGACCCCAACATAGTTGGGAAAAGGCTAGGCTGATGATGATGATGACTTAGAAACTGTTTGTGCGTTGTTATGCCTTCCTTGAAGGAAGTATATATGATTTTACATAGATATTAGAAGGCAAGCATTATAAACGTATCTTTTGATATAATATACTTACCTGGTACAGTTATGAAGCTACAGATACGTCAAAGAAATATCCTTTATTTTATAGAGACGGTTAATTTTTTCCGTGTTATTCTTACACATTAACGTTGTTAATAAGTCAGTAAATAAAAGCTAGGGGTATTCAGGCCTTCAGGGTGCAATTCTGAATGCGGTGCCTGAATTATTAACGAGAAAAATCAATCAGCAGTTTCAGAAAGGTTTTACAATTTTCAGTCAGGGTACCAACATGTTTTTTTCTCACCACATAATCTTTTCACGGTACCTGAAAAGATTTTGTGTTGAGAAAAAAAATATATTTCTCTGTCAAGGCAATGAATGGACATTTATATGGAAAATTTACAAAACAATTTATTATTCCGTCGCCATTGTAAATCGTACGTTAACAACCGACACCTACCTGAACTGCGTGGGCGCACCGATTTGTTCGATATTTATGATTTAACACCTACCTATGTCTTGACTACCTAAAGATTTTTGATTGAGTTTTTTTTTTTGTATATTGTAGGTACCGTACATAATATCACGCCTGTAATCCCCGGAGAGTTCGGCAGTATGCTTATTATACCCTCATTTCGGCAGTTTTGTTCAAAGTCCATGTAGGGGGAAGAATTTTATGTAGTTTACCTTAGTATTAATTTAATTATTTTCAGATGTACACCTACCACTGCTTGTCTCTGCATCACCCAAAGGTTGATTGGTAGAAAATGCCTATGTCATTAAGTCCGCCTCTGTACTTTGTGCGTCCGTAACGAATTTTTAAGAGGTAGCTTTAGAATTGGCCCAGTTGTAAATAAAATATCAGAAGCCAGGCTCAGATGGTACGGTCATATAATGCGAAGACCAGACCAGAGTTTCCATGGCTGAAAGAAAGAGAGGGAGAGAAAGACCCCAAACCACATGGCTGACGAATGTCCATAGGGATATGAAAGGGTTAGGCCTAACAGACCAAGATGCCTACCAGAGAGATAGATGGCGCCGAATGATCAGGAAAGCCGAGTAACGGGGCAACGCGAGGACAAAGAAAAAGATACCTAGCTAATAGCGCTTTGCAATCTTTTTTGGGAAAATATATGATACCTAAGAGAATAAGATAAAGAAATCCTAGATGAGAGATGGGTCCTGTGTACACTGCTCCCATCAGGAGTTGTTTTATCTTAGTAAGAGCATTGTCATGCCTAGTGTGTATCAAAAGTATTTGGTTAAAATGTGAACAAGTGAATACTTTAATCTTACAGCTATGCAAGGCATGTATTTGATTAAACGTTTATCCCATGAGACATCGAATGCAATGTAAAACGATTATGATTTCGTACTTTGACCACTTTATTTAACCTCGCTCATTTCTCTCCCTTTCTATATTCTCCACCGCCCTTCGTGTCAACACCGTATTACCGTCTCCTTCCTTACAAAGTAACAGAATAATATGACGCTTCACACCGCACCAGGGCATGCGCGCACGCCAACTGAAGACGTGTAAATTATCTCATTGCCTTCGACATTTCTAACCACACCCAGCACCGAGCGAAAATACAGTTAAACGAAGTAAACGGCACATAATAAACCACAGCGAACGCCTATGAATTATCAAATAACTCAATATGCACAACAGGCGGCAATTTGAGGGTCTCACGACCGCGTCAAAGTGTGATATTAACGTTATTTACGACGGCTAACTATACCGGATAGCGCCCCACTAGTAAACTAATAACACCTAGGCTATATCAATAAAAGCTATTAGCATCGATCAGAGTAAGTATCTGTCCCAGAGTATTACCTCAAATTGAGTTAAACGCCCCGCCCGGCTGTAATAACAGCTCGTGGACGCCGCAAGCCGGCATCGGCCGTCCGACAGTCGTCCGGTCCCGGACACCGGGAGCGACGCGGGGAATTGCCGGCAGATACGCGGGAACAACGCGATAATGACGTCCAAATGCGATATGTCCGACCCTTCGCTGTCCAGTATGGAAAGTTTTCACTTTAATGTGTTGGTCTGCGTTTTCCAGTTGATAGCTTCAATTTAGAGTTGCGAGGTTGTATTTAATTTCCTGGTAATTTTATTGTATGGGTTACTTGGTTTGGCTTGGTCGATATCGTGTTATGTGAAAGCTTTGCCCACTTACCGTATTAGTACTTCTCTTCTCTACACTTTACACCCCGCAATGACGAAAATTCAGCATCAAGTAGGGTCCTATGATCCTTAAATTCAAAGAAGATCGAAGACTATGAAAGAAAGTACCAAAACGTGAAGGCCACAAAGTAACAATCACTTTCATTGCGTTTCGTATTTCAACAACATTTAAATAAGCTGTTTCATGTCAGTTGAAGTCTGTCACATACATATTTGTCTTTTCTATCATCGTTAGACTAGACCCTCAATCTTAATTTCCATTAACCTTTAGGTTACATACAGCAAAGAGGAATTAGTTTACCTGCCCTCTTAGAATTGGGATGTCATAATATTATATCGATAACCAATCTAAGCAATTGCTTTACTAATTATAACTGAAGTCGAAGCCAGCTAATTGAACGCACGACTCTGGAGCATATGGCTTACTTCGAAACCGAAATAGTTTCCATAAATATTATCAAAATAGAAGAGGAAACGTATTTTACGATCGGTAGGGATTGCAAGGAAAGGATTATCATAAGAAACCACACCATCCTGTCTTCAGAAAAGAAAACAAAAGAAAAATAGAAATGGTAGAAACGGAAGAAGGAAACATGTTGCGTCGGCATCACGTTTTCTTCTTCCGTTTTCTCTTGTCACACAATTCCTTTCTATCTCCTCCTATCAGCATTTATATTCGTCACATCACTTTTTCACATGTTTCATTCACATCATAAGAATGTCTTCAATTTTTCATCGTCCATGTGCCCAAATCTTAAAAAAAATAGTAAAAGCCAAACATCAGTTCTTTTCAATTGCTTTCAACTGCAAGCATTCGTTAATTTTACTCGTACGCCCACATTTTCCATTCTGTTATGCCCCGAGGTTCCCTTTCAACTTTTCTTTCACTGGCGCCACAACAGCCTGCGATGTCCAGGACGAATTACCTATATATTGCCATTTTTGAAAGTTATTCCAAATCCTACTTTCTCTGTATGGAAACGTTTCCATACAGAGAAACCAGGATTTGGAATAACCTTCAAAAATGGCAATGTAAAATGGCGATGTAATATTATAGGCCACACCATGCCACAACAGCCTGCGATGTCCAGGACGAATTACCTATTTATTGCCATTTTTGAAAGTTATTCTAAATCCTGCTTTCTCTGTATGGAAACGTTTGTCAATATCGAGCCTTGGAAAGATTTCCTTACATCTGAACTTTCAAGCCTCAATTGCAAAAATATGCAAGCAAAGTGACCTCGTGCCATTGGTGACGCTGTTGGAGAAGTTTTGGACAAATAGAATATAGAACACCTACAGTGGACGACACGGAGAGGATGCCTCGATACCTCGAAGAAAAGCCATCGATCTTCGAAGTACTTACTCACACATTTATAATGCGCACCCCGGTGTATGGAATTCTCTGAAAGCGACTATTTTCCTTTTTCATCTATAACCTACCAGCTTTCAAAGCAAGACTGTATAGGTCTCCTCTGGGCACACTGGTTCCATCGCAGACCTCATGCACCGCTCAATAAATAAATATAAATAATAAATATCGCTGGACATTACACACAGCGCCATCTAGTGCCACACTAAGCAACTAGGCTTGTGTCGTGGACACCAGATAGTTGATATACTACATAGATAGGTACTTTTTGTTTGTAAATACATACTTATTAAACACATAAACATCCATGACTCGGAAAATGGCTCATCACACAAACATTTGCTCCTACCGGGATTCGAACCTAACTAACTAACTAACTTCCCCTGGTCTTCTCTCTTAATATGTAAATTGACTTTAACAATAAACATGATAAATACTAGCGAGCCGCCGCTGCATCGTATGAACCAACCATATCTACACATTCACAAAATTTCATTGAAATCGGTAGGATGGTTTTAGAAATGAGTGCGTTCAAATACGGAAAAGTATGTAATCCGTCATTGCATACAATTCCTAGGAAATGTGTACAATTCCTAAAATAGAAAAGAAATCTATGATTTAATAATATGTAATAATAATGCATTTTCCTAGGAAATCCATACATTTCCTAAAATAATAGCGATCGGAAATATATTACATTCTTGATGTTCTTGGGGATAGTGGTGCGAAGGGCGACTACATACAGTCGAGAGGACTATTTTTTCATGTTACTTTACACTTCACACCACACCAACATAAACAAGACATTGTGGCAAGGAAAACTTAGGATGCAAGAGCTAATGAAGCGAACTCGGGACTTGGGGCACCTCGACTTTCGTGTTGGGGCTGCGGGACTATTCGAAAGAGATACCGCGCCCCCGGAACACAAAGGGCGATGAAAGAACAGGGATGGGTTTTAGTCAGTAAAAGTCTCACACTCCCTCCTGCTCCGCCCAGAGCGGGAGGAGTTTGATGATTTCCCATCCAAAAAAAAAAAAAAATGTTGCTCCGCTACGCCTTATTACAACATTATGCTATTTAACTTGACGTTGATTTTGCTTAGCGGCTGTTATTATTTAACAACGAGCTCCTCTCGTGGTTAAATAATAACAGCCGCTAAGGTCGCTCTTCAGGTTAAGCCGCGCTTGCCTAGGTTGGTCCGTGGATGGGTGACCGCCCATTACATACCGAGTTTCCTCCGTTCCTTGGAAAGCACGTTACGCCGTTGGTCCCGGCTGTCATTTGTAGATCTTTGACAGTCGTTACAGGTAGTCAGTGGTCCGAAAGTCTGACAACCAGTCTTACCAAGGGGGTATCGTATTACTCAGTACTAGCTGGGTTGTGGAGGTCAGATAGGCAGTCGCTCCATGTAAAGTACTGGTATTCGGCTGCGTCCGGTTAGACTGGAAGCCGACCCCAAAATAGTTGGGAAAAGGCTAGGCAGATTATGATGTCGATTTTGTTCGTGTTTTGTTTATTTTATTCACAGAGAGATTTTGTTTTCATAAATTTTCTAGTATCATCTCGGAATTGCTATAGGGAAACATACAATTCCTAGGAAATGTGTGTATTAAAGAATCTATAAAACATTATTTTACACATTTCCAAAGTAGGCACGGAATTGTATGCATTTCCCAGGAATTGTGTACAATTGCTGGGTTTCATACATTTCCTGTAACATTATAGACACGTGATTTTTTTTATAGTACATTACGATATTAGTGCGTAAAGATGGTTGGATGGATGGTACCAATACGCACGTATATCGTACGACGTTTTTTAACACATTTGCGAGGAAACAGAAAAAAAAAATTTCATACGTGGTTATGTATCTGTCCTTGGATATTGACGGCAGCAAGCTGTCGCATGCGGTTCGCGCTTCTGTTAGTATATCCGGTGGAGTTGAAGTAATATATTGCTCATCTTCATTATTGAAAGTTGTCATTTTTAGATATTCACAATACAAGTACAAAGAAAAGAAAATTTGAGAAAAATGGCGCGAGGATTATTTTCTGCCGTGGCTGCGTGAAAATGTTGGCAAAGACGCTAAAGCATGCAGCCAAGTTTTTAAATTACCGAATAAACTGTTTTTTTTTATTTTAAATAAACTCAATCTGTGAATGCACACTGTTGCTTTCCCGCCATTTTAACAGCGCGCTAGCGCTGCCTACTGACTGGCGCCGCGCGGCGATTAGTTCGAAATTTGAATAGCAACAGCGCGCTGCTCACTAGCTGGAGTCGTGCGGCGGCGATCAATTCCATATTTGAAATGGCAAATAATACTGTTATGGAATTTGTATGGACTATAACTTAACTATTTGCTTTGATAACACACGCGTTTTTTATGACCCGCTTTACATATTTAAAACCGGTGGAATTACATCAGCTTTACGATTTTAAGCCAGAAGACCAGAATGTTCGCAGAAAGCAATTTTTTCTGCCTTTATTTACCAAAAGAAAATTTTGTTATTTTGTACCAATCAGCATAAAGCCGGCCATGTTACCCGTAGAACCGATGATCGTTGGGGTTAACGTGTTACACCAAGACTCAAATCTTCGCAGGGTGGCTAGTTGAGAAGATGAGAGTTGCCGTTATGTCCAACAGTGGATTGCTGCAGACGGGTGATGATTATTCTGTTTAAGAGAAGATGCAAATATTCTACAACCTACAAGAGACAATTTTTTTTTTTAGTTAGCCTGTTCTGTCTCACTGCTGGGCAAAGGCCTCCCCCATTTCCTTCCATCTCTCTCGGTGTTTTGCCTCCTCTGGCCAATCAGTCAGGAACGAATCCAAATCGTCACGCCAGCGTTTTTTGGGCCTGCCTCGGTGACGACGAACGTCTTCAGGCACCCACTGTGTGACGATTCTGGCCCATCTGTCCTGACCCATTCTGGAAATGTGACCAGCCCAGTCCCATTTCAACCTCGCAGACTTATCGCCAACATCGGCGATGCCCGTCTTGGAGTATTGTGGTGTTGCGTATTTGATCGGTCATTTTAATGTTTAAAATGCTACCTCCATCGCTCTTTGGCAAACCTTGAGTTTGGACTTCTGAGCCTCCGTCAAAGACCAAGTCTGGGCGCCATAGGTTAGGATACACATGTCGAAGAGCTTACGCTTAAGTGACATAGGAAGGTCGCCCTTCATAAGCGCCTTCATGTACCAGTAGCTTATCCAGGCATTTTCGACGCGACGGTCGATCTCCTTGTCCTGTCTGTTGTTGAAGGAAACTAGCTGGCCCAGGTAGATATATTCGTCGACATAGTCTATTTCCTGCCCATCGACCTCGACCCTATATTTAACGGCATTGGTAACTTTAGTCTTTGACTGATTCATCGTCAGTCCAACCTCAAGGCTTGCAGTGCTCAGGTCTTGTAGCATCTGTTGCAGTTGAGCTGCTTCAGACGCAAAAAGCACAATATCGTCAGCAAAGCGCAGGTTTGATAGCATTTTATCGCCGATCAGAATGCCTTGCGTTGTCCATGTGTTAGCAAGGTTTTTGAATATCTCCTCGAGGGTGCTGGTGAACAGTTTAGGAGAGAGCGGGTCACCCTGTTTCACTCCTTTGGCAATTTTAAATGTGGAACCTACAGAATCTAATTTAACGTTAGCCGTGCTATTATTGTAAATGTGTTTTAACAGTTCAATGTAAGTTTCCTCTATACCTTGACTTCGTAAAGCTGAGAATATGGCGCTGTGTTTTATACTATCAAAAGCCTTTGTGTAGTCCACGAAAGCCAGGTATAGAGGTTTATGGAATTCTGAATATTTTTCTAATAACTGATTTAAAGTGTGAAGGTGGTCTGTAGTAGAAAAACTTGGACGAAACCCGGCCTGTTCCGGTGGTTGGTGCGAGTCTAATTTGGCATTTATGCGATTGTGGATGAACTTGATAAACGCTTTATAAATATGAGAGACTAAACTTATGGGCCTGTAGTTATTCATATTGGACTTATCGCCTTTCTTATGAAGAAGAACAATGAAGAACAAGAGACAATATAATTATAGGGTAATTTTTAGAGTTCCATACCCTAAAAGTTAGAACAGGATTTCGATAAGATAGTGATCTAATACAGTGGTATTACCTAACTACTTTTATTTATCTACTTTTTAACCGACTTCCAAAAAGAGGAGGTTACCAATTTTTTTTGTGTGTATGTTAAAAATAAAAAATTGAAAAAATAAAAACCTTTTTTGCAAAAAAATAAAACCGACTTCAAAAACACAATAAAGTGAAAAATAACTAGCTTCCGAAGTCGGTGGCAAAAAAAAAACTGAATCAAACAAACAAAAGTCACCAACTTATGAAGCAAAAGTTATTTTTCACTTTTTTTGTGTGTTTTTAAAGTCGGTTTTATTTTTTTATAAGTCTGGTGGTCGCAATAGGCTTGCCCTCTAATCATTAGAGGACGAGTCTAATGCATTCAACTTAACGCAACTGGAGAAATGTGGGTGTGCTAGGTATGGGTACACCTCTGGCTAACCCTTTTAGTAGGAAACAGGCTAGATGTTATGCATGTTTTAGATACGAACTATTCTCATAAATATCACTTACATGCATCAATAAGGAACCACGAAGGTTCCTTGTTCATTCAACTTTAGCACACAGGAACTTTTCCTGAAAAACTTTTAACGGTCAGGACGATGCTCTATGGGTGTTTTGAAATTTAGCGCAGACATTTTCCCTCTCGCTTCGTCCTGGGCCAGAAACACCCCCGTCACGATCTGTCTCTTTCGCTCTAATTGGTTGCTTGAGCCGCTGAATCCAATTAGTGGCGAGCGGAGCGGGGTGCACTGAATTTATTATGTGGACCTTGTTTAGTTTGTAGGCCTTTTTAATTGAAACGTAGTGCGTAGCCCACCCGCTGCCCGCTTAATGAATACAACTACTTTGAGAGTTTTCTTTTGCACTAAACAATGTCTTGCAAAAACTACTGTGTCGATGTTGGACTATTGAGATAAAGATGTTTCGATAATTTTACTAAAACAACCCATGAAGTTACTTAAATTATATTTCTGTATGAAAAATATTATTTATGTTATTTACTTTGTTAATTAACACGGTGTTTGGATTTTTTAGTACATTTTTTTTCTAAATTATTTGGAACGGTAACGTGCAGCTTTGCAACCACATTCTTATCAGAAATACTCTATTAGCGCCATCTCTTAGGGAATAGATTCTGCTCAACCACCACCTATAGCGCCATCTAGTGTCGAGTAGATGCAAAGTGTAGCTTATGATAATCCGCTAGATGCCAGTGATGTTGAATTTTAAGAATTTTAATTAAGACGTAAAAAAACTACAATCCCATTTAATCATGCGTCACAATCAATCCTATTGACAATAACCATAAGTTTTACTTGTGCCTAAAGAGAAACTTCGGTTGCAAAATGGAAAGAATGAACTATAAAATATCAATTTATAATCTGTGGACACTTGCAAGCACATATTTTCTGTGGTCAACTAGTCTCTGTTTGCCTGTCAGTGCAATTTTTCTTCTGCATTGAGAAAAAACTTTACAAAAGCTGCATTGTTATTTTACATCAGGGATGCAAATCTAAAAATTGAGCATACTCAAATTAAACATCCAGCAAATTATATTTTTGCGAGCTTATTTGTCTTAAGTACCGATAACAAAAAGTAAAAGCCAAAATGTAAGTACCTGCCTTTCTAAATTTTATTTTGCTTTTCGATATGCATAATTTAACTTAAATGCACCTTCTTCTAGGAGTTTCGTGGACCTCGCTACGCTGACTATGCATCGGCGAAGCGAGCTAGAAGCTAGATTGAGTATCTTTTGGGAGAAATGTGATCGCGCAGTTGACGATATAAAAAAGTTGAAAATGAAGGTAAATCGTTATTTTGTAGCTGTACTCTATTTGTGGGTAGCGTTGTATTGTAATAAGTTCAGTCTGGGACAAAAGAATAAAGAAGAGCTGTTAAGTGTTGACCTACAAAATAAGTTTTCACATTAATTAACTTTGATGGTTTAGTTTTTTTAATATTCTATAATTTTAAAGGTATCTGTACACAGATACCGTACTTAACCGTTTTACAATACTACTCATATTTTTAAGAAAAAGTCATCCAATTATTGTTATGTAAATATGTCTAAATTCCACTTGGAAAGATATTGTAATATCATATATCACAATCAGTAAAACAGTTTTCTACTTTTACAAAGTAGGTAGGAGCTTCTCTTTTACAGTTTATTTTATAATCACTTATTTACTTTCAAAATGCACAAAATTTATTTCATGAAAAAATATTCTGCTGGTAAAAAACAAAAGTCAAACATGATATAATTATGTTGACACTGTCTGTTGTCAACATAAATCATGTTTCCTACTTATTTTTTTTCTTTCTGCCATTTTAACAGACGCAAGGCCTTGTCCTGCAGCTCAACTGTGACCCATCAGAGCTCAAGGAACGGTTCCTGAGCTCCATGAAACAGCTTGATGAGTACATGTATCTTATGACGGATTTCAATATTTCTATATCTAAACTTGGTGAGTTTTTTATACAAAAAGCGGTCTAAATAGGCAATTTTGAGCAATTTGTAAACGTTCTAGTGCTTATACAGATTATGTATCATCAAAAAGGAAAACATAGTGCATGGAAGAGGTAGATATTAGTTGATAAAAAAAAATTCACGAACTTATCTCTAAAAAATTCTTTTACAAGTAAAAACCATACTAAAATACATGCAATCAATCAATTTTTTGGGCAAATAATTCTACAAGCATCATATTAGCATAATAGTGTTTTATTTTTTTTTGTCCAATCAATAGATTTTTTTTAAATCCCAAAAAACCACTCATTGCGCTCTATTCGGCCCGCAGTGACTGACGTAACAACCACTTTGTAGTGCCGATTAGAACTTTATTCTAACAGTATTTTAAACAAAGTTTGATCCACCACAAATAGAGTTGCTAGTTTAGCTCCTGTAGCGACTACAGGCTGCTTAAAGTCGTAAACCAGAAAGTAATCAGGTGAGAGCGTTTGTAAGGAGAAAAGACCACCCGCATTTACTCTTAATTCTAGGCCCATTATGAAACTTAGCATGGATTATCTTTACACTAAAACCTATTTCGGGAAAAAAAATAAAACTGGCCATACCTTGAAAAAATCAAAATTGAAAAATAAAATAACATAATTTTAAATAAATTATAATTAGGAAAAAAAAAATACAGTCAGGTAGCTTGTTAACTCAAGTATACATTCCACTACTTTGTTTAATTGAATAGGTATAACTTTTTAACACTAGGTTACTTATATAGGTACTCAATCAAATATTACTAAAATCTGACACATCCACTTTTTTTTACCTGTCCGCTTCACGTGTAATGAATGAAGTGTGAAAATGTTGGAACTTTGACCTCCAATATCTCTGTAACTAGAAGCTTCCCTGGTATGTTCCAGATCAAAACTAATGATCGCAATAACGGGAGAACAAGTGCTTTTTGGCTTCGTTAAGGGTTTTTTTACACCCTATTAACGGAATACCAATAAGAAGTCTACAGTCTTAAAATAACGTGGATTACGGAACTGTTGACTGCGCCAGTTTTCACCCGCACTTAGCGGTTTCATTTGAAGTCAATTAAAAAGCACACTATTAAAATTTGTCTGAACTCTGCACAATAAAATTTGAATGAGGATTTTAACCATTATTTGTATTCAAATTTCGAACACCACCATTTCCATTTCAGACGAAGAAGAAAACGTAGACTACACTCCTGTGCATGATTCATTCTCAAAACCATTGATGCCATTAGCTCCTCCTGCGCCATTCAACCTCATTGATGCATTGAGTGAGCCTACCCCGTCGACCTCCACTGCGTGCTCAAACCATTGCCCTCCAGAGAAACCCAAGAGAGTAAAGACTGCTAAAGCCGACCATACTTTGATAACGTTTTCAAGTACATCATCGTCCGAGGAAACCGTGCCTCAGGGGAAGAGTGGCATGGTTGTCAAAGAGGTGCAGACCGAATTGGAAGCGGAATTGAGCCATGTTACGGTTGAAGGTATGCTATTTTAATTGATTTGTAAGTTCAAACTTTTTAAACTGTTGAGTTTTGCAAATGAAAATAGAATTTTCGATACACTTCCTCGAAAACAGGTTCTTATCGCACTACGATTAGGTTCAACATGCCATGTATTTCACACACGTGGATTGTTTCATTTTCCATCACCGCGTGCTGTGCCGCGTGCAGAAAGGAGCCAATTTCGGGGGTCACGCGGGTGTTGGAAAATTGCCTCAGATAAAACTATACCTATACTTAGTACAAATTGGTGCAATGCCTATAGTCAGCGGTGATTGTTTTTTTTTATTATTTTATTTCTTCAAAAGTGTATTGAAAAACGTCGTTTGATACACATGGACATTTGTTATTGAAGTTCTCGGCTCAAAAACACCCTCGCCTACGGCTCGGGAGTTGATTCCGCCTCGAGTGCAATAACAAACTTTCTCCACTTGTATCAAAATGTACTATTGTAAACTACATGCATAATTAGGCTGTCAATTTTGTGTCTATCGATACAGAATTATGGATAATGTAAGTGTTCTAAATGATTCTTAGAGCGTAAACGTATCTAGACCGGCACGGTATTAGAATCGATTGGTGCGACCTGCCTATGTTTAGCACTTGCAATCGGCTAATGTGGCGACATGTCAAAACATCGACATTTTTAGGCTATAATCGCTTCTGTAGTGCGTCGGGGATGTGCGCATGTGAATTGTTTTTACGCAACAATGCCTAAAACGTGCGCTTCCCTAGTGCGCAGGGTGTGGAGCTGCACCAACAGTATCTTATGCATGATTGCCAGTCGCCTGGGCTGTGTTTATGTGGCTCGCTGTTGTGCAATAGGCATGACGACAGTATAAAAAAATTGCAAATCTATTTAGTCCGTCAGTTAGAGTATAGGAAATTAATGGACACGTATTTTTTTGTTTTAGTAAATCAATGAATATTGACAAAAGATAAAACGCATCAAAACTCGGGAGTGGGGGCTCGTGACGTCAGAACTAGCTAAAAATTATACCTAGGCGTGACGTATTGAAAAAACACGGGTCTAATATTTTTTGATAATCTAACTGACGGACTAATTAGATTTTTTTGTCGTCTCGCCTATTACTCATGGGTTGTCGCAGCAGTGATCCACCATTATTTGTTATGTTGTTTGTTTTATCAGTGCTTACTAACATAAGCAGCATAAGTTTTACTAACAGCTTTTGAGTCATGGATACTCGAATAAAGAGATATTTATATTCTATTCTATAATTTATGTTAAATCTTGAGTGTTGAACGACCCAATTACCATTAACCGTGCACAAATCCAGATTCCGTGACTGCTTCGCTGGTCTAGTGATCGCAAGCGTGACTGCTGAGCATGAGTTCCTGGGTTCGATTTCCGGGTCGGGCAAAGTTTTATTGGGTTTGGCCAACAGGAATTTCTCAGTAGCAACTACAAACAATGCAAAAATTCGCTTTGAAATATAAATTAAATACACTTGAACTTAGATAAGTTTCGACAAACATATATTTTTCAAGGATGCCTTTTATGTTATTGATTTCTTCATTTCATTGAATAATGTACTTAGTACTACTAGTACTTAGTACTACTAGTACAATTACTACTACTACAATATACTATAAGGGTCAGTTTACACCGAGATGCGACGCTGCACGCAGAGCGACTCAAAATATAACTTTATTTACTACACGAAAAGATACACATTTCATTGTCGAAGCGCAGTGCTGTATGGTGCAACGTATTCGGAATTCTCACAATGAAATGTGTATCTTTTAAAAACTCCTCCTGAACGCTGTCAGCTGGTAATGTGCCCAAGAGACAGGGCGGCGTTGCTACGTTGTATGGCAACACTTAGCCTCTGACCAAGGTAAAAGCCAGCTCTTGGGTCACGGGAAGCGTCAACTATTACGTTATATTCTTTCGAAGATTTAGAATCAAGTCGTCAAGTTTTTTGTCTGGGGTTGAAAATTGTCAAATTCTCGCACCTTCTGCATCTGCATATTTTTACGAGCCAGAGGGTGCTTCTGCATCAATCTCTCCGATCTTGTTTTTGAGGAAATAAAACTTATTATTTTTCGAAGTTGAAGTCAAAATATTTATTTCAATTAAGTCATTAAAAGGTACTTTTAAAAAGCAAATACGGGAATAGGATAGAATCTATTTTGATTCCTTTTATTTACTATTTCTTCAGATCCTCCCGCACCAATCTCTTGTGAGGCCAAGAACTTGCCAGCACAGCAGATGCTGGAAACTGACCATGTGTACAACGGTACTATCATGCACGCCGACGGGCCCAGCTTCTGGGTGATTACTGAAGACCCTGAGGAGGTTCAGAAGTGAGTACTAAATGTTTAGCTGAATTTTCCAATAAACAAAAGAGTTGGTCTCGCGCATCGAGGGTTCCGTATAAACTTGTACGTATTTTGTCATGAAACTACATATTTACGGTTTTCAGATGCTGTACAAAATTGCTTCTTGCTAAATTTCATAATTCCGGCAGTTTCAGTCCCTGCTGTCATTTGTAGATTCACAGACTGAATTTACAAATGACAGCTGTATATTTGACAGTCGTTACAGGTAGTCAGTGGCCCGAAAATTTTAAAACCAGTCTTACCAACACATGAATGTGAAGGTCAAATAGGCAGACACTCCATGTAAAATAATAATCATTGACTATAATAATAATAACTACGTCTTTCTACATCGTTGTCACATATATTGTATAATCTCACCATGAATGATGTAACCAAGATTTTGTAACATTTTTTTTTAAAAGAATGTCTTGCCCATTCTTCTCCATAGAGATCTACGCTTTGGAATGTACAACTACAGTAATTTCTCAAGTTGTTGACTGTAGCTTAGCTTTTTTTTGTGTTTTTGACATTCAAAAGTGCCGTAATGGTCTAATTGAAATAAATGCTTCGAGTTGAGTTGAGCTGAAAATACTGGTATTCAGCTGCATCCGGTCGGAATGGAAGCCGTCCCCAACATAGGGAAAAGGTTTGACAGATGATGATGACTGCTTTTAAAACGGAAAACATCTTGAGGAAACTACCATATCGTAGTACCTCGAACTTCGAAGACTTGTGGCATCCACCAACCCGGACTGGCCCCGCATAGTGGATTAGAGCCCATTGCTTCTCATAGAGGGGAAACACAAACAATGGGAACATTAAACGCTCATTATGCTATGTATTCTTTCTCTTTCCAGCCTGATGATAGACATGACAGACTTCTACTCCAAAAACTACAAGGAGATAAGCCGGGAGGAGGTGAAGGCGCTCACTTGCTGCGCATTCTACGACGAGGAGAGCGAGTGTTACTACAGGGGACTGTTCCTCAATATGAAAGATCAGGTTTGTTCGTGCTATGAAAGCTACTTGAATAAATTAAACAAATCGTTTATTTTATAGATTTAAATTAAAAAATTGCCATACTGCGCCAAAAATAGTCATGTTTCTATTTCGTTGAAAAGATTTGAATAGTACTGTCTCGCTCACTCATACTGCGCCTGCTACTGCGCAGCTTTACGTTAGATATTCCGAGCCGCCATAGTTTGAACAGAAACTATACGGGGTGGAATGTATACCGACGCGAAAACGGTTACCACATAATTATTCAGTACATCATTCCAAGATTAGAGATTTCCTAGTCTTTACGCTGAATCGATAAGCGCCGAACATGACCGACAAGTTCCGACCTGCTCAGAATTCAAAATTCCATTTGTTTTGCCAAGCGGGTATAAGCGGGGTTTATACCTACCTGCTTTCTACGTGTATGCGCACTTAGACTTATTGACTTCAATATTATGTGCTTTATTGTTACCAGGATGATGACAGCGAAATAACGGAGATATACGTGGTAGATACGGGTGAGACGAGATCCGTGCCGATCGAGTGCGTGCAGCCGCTGTACCCGCGCTACTGCGACAAGCCGCCCTACGCGCGCTTGTGCCACCTAGCGGGGGTGAGTACGAACTAATCGCGAAACTAGGGCTCTAGCGCGAGCGTGCGATGTAAACGTAAAATAATCGAAAAAACAATTTTTGCCATAGAATTTTAGTTAAAATGTTTGCAACAAGCACAATCAGTTTCATACATAGATGAATAAATTATGAAACAAGTATTTTTAATGTTAAAATTGATGTATTTACGGTTTGTTCACACCGCGCGTGCTATGGACCTCTGTTAGGGAACATTCTGCCCTGCAGTGGCACACAACAGGCTTTTTAATAATATCCTGTTCATAGATTTAATTGGAATTAAAAAATACCCTTCTAATGTTTCACTTGTTTGGCAGGTGGACGTAATCAGCTATAACAAAAACTTAACCAAACAAAAGGAGTTCATGATGGAAAATGTCGGCAAACAGTGCATTAAGAACTTGATTATGAAACAAAAGGCGTTCATGATGGAATATGTCGGCAAACAGTGCAGTATTAAGATCGATGACAAGTTAGTATTATGATAAATATTTACACTTTCGTCTATTTATCCGTTGGCCTGAATGTGTCGTGTGGTCGGCAAAACATACACGGTGTAAACAACCTCATCACGAATCCATCAACCAAGCATTCTGTACATCAAACTAAGTACCTTTTCGCAAAAATTATTGCTGGGAAACGCCCTTTTTTTGGGGTTAAAAATCTCGTTTTGTGGTAGAACTCAATGTAACGCACTCAAAACATTGTGCTGATGGATGGATTGAATATTAAGGGGGTCGTGGAGGTGTTTAAAGTAAAAAACTAACATTAAAAACTTGTATTACTTTATTTACTCAACTGTAACGTCACAAGCCCCCACTCGTGACTCGTTTTATCTTCGTCAATTTTTATTAATTTGATAAAATAAAAAACACGTATCCACTATTTTTGGATAATCTAACTGACGGACTAAACAGAATCATATTTTTTTAGTCAGTCATCATCCCTTTAATTTGTTTTAAAACAATCTGTTCTAGCCTCAGCAAACATTCCGGATACAGAAGCGAGGTAGTCCCAGCAGCATCCTAAAACCATAATTATACTGAACACATTTCTATTTATAAACACAGTATAAACATTCTATTTACGTATAAAAACACAATTTAAATATTCAAAAAATATTTACGCCCAAAGACGTATCTCTTTGATGAGATTTAAAAAAAAAACAATCACCGCTGCCTATAGGAATTGAACCAATTTGGACTAACTAAGAGTATAGTTATCTATGGACATTTTTATTTCCGCACACGTTGTGATTAATGAACAAAAACCACGATACGAGCCAGTTGCCATTTTTCGTGGAAGTGAACTGAAAAATACATATTTTCTATTCCACAGTGTCTCGGAGTCGTATGGCGTGTACGTCGTGTTATCTTCAGGCGAAATACTCAATAAAATCATCGTGAACCAAGGACTAGCTCTACCAAGTAAGACTGCTTTATTACCTCAGAAGAACTGGAAATACCGTTAAAAGCTCATTGTTGATGGCGCGACCATAGCTAGGTCTCAATCTGACCAATGAGATCAAGATATTATGACGTATAAAATGACATTACCAGATTTTCAACCAATGACGATGCTTGGAACCAGCTATGCTTGCGCCATTAGTTTCATAGTTGCCATCCGCTTTTAGAACAGGTGTGACTCCGTGGAAATAGCCGTGACTTGCCAGTTGTCAGAAACAACCAAACCCGGAACAACTATGTGTAGGCCATATAATTTTTTGTTCAGAGGAGTTGAACCTCTCGCAGCGCAGCAATAATCACTCAACCACTGACCAAACGTATGTCTCTCCCTCAGTAGACAAGCCAGAAGAGGAAGTAAAGCAATCTCCTGAAAAAATTTCGAGCCCAAGCAAAGCCGACTTTGAAATAACTGACTGTCCCGAATATGAAGACCCCGTTGAGGCTGTAACGGTATAATACATTACATTTTTTAAATATGTAGTTAAACCAGAAAAGATTCACGCTTCGGTAATCTTCGTGTGCCCGAGATCCCACGAACATTGCCCCACAGAGTTAAAACTTTTAATGCCTACCGCGCTTTGTAGACGTGCACCTAATTAATTCATGTTTGTATGAATCTGTCGCCCAAAGGCTTGAACAGTTTCTTGGAATGAGTCACACCAACACATCAAAATATTACTAGAAAAGTTGGAAAGTTGCACCACTTAGACTAACTACTAGTTCTCTATAATTTTGAGATTATGACAAAAAAAAATAGGCTAGTACTTCAAGCCGGGTTGTAAATGTTGTATTATAACAGACTAGCTGTTGCCCGCGGCTTCGCGCGTGAAGTTCGGTTACTGTCCCACTGGATCATACTAAAGGGATAAATAGTATCCTACATGTTAATCCAGGTTATGAACTAACTATGTGCCAAATTTCATAATCATCACAATTATTTTTATCACAATCACCATCACTTTCACCATCACCATCACAATCATCATCATCGTTATCACAATCAATCAAAAATAACGTATCGAAGTCGAATCCACCATCTTCTGGATCTCAAAATAAATGCCAAAATCATAATCAGCACCCTGCATGCCTTCCTCCGCCTCCATGCATACTCTGCACAGAGGACTGGCTGTGATTCCTAGGGTGTGGAAAGTTTGTTCAGTGAACAGTGTCCAGTGATGGTCCCCGCCACCAGCCGTAGGCTATCTCTGTCCAGGCGCAGAAGGCGCCGGGTCAGCTTTGTGTCCAGGGATGGCATAGCTTCTTTGGATTGCCTACACCCTGGTGTCGAGGTCCACCATTTCTCCGCTTGTATTCGAGTGTGTTCCTTTAACCAGCTTCTTAGTTGCTTGAAAGGAATGGGCACAATGGGCTCGGGACCGCAGGGTTTTGTGCTGGATCCTCTCCTGGCAAGTTCATCAGCCGCATCGTTCCCGAGTGATCCACTGTGTCCTTTGATCCATTGTAGTGTTACCTTATTGTGGTTTAGTACTGTGATTCGTTCTAGGGCATTATGGCATTGTAGTATTAGTCTCGACGTTATCTGATAACTCTTTAAGGATTGCAGGACTGAGGCACTGTCGGAGATTATTCGAATATCGGTATCCGTAACCTTCCTGGCCTCTATAGCGTGTGCCGCTTGGATAATACCTACACACTCCGCTTGGTAAACAGAGTTTAGTATTCCAAGAGGTTTGGATATTTTGATGTTTAGGTCGTCGGAGAACACCCCGAAACCTGTCCCGTCGTCGGTTTTAGATCCATCAGTGTAGATTCTTAGCTCTTTTGTACCTGAGTAGTCACACAACTCCGCTGTGAGCTCTATGTTATAGTGTTTTTGGAAGCAGTGGGTCTTCAGGGTTCTGTCGCAGGGTGATGCCATCATGGGCTGTTGTTTAATTGCATTTTCTCTGATGCGTGTGTGTTTAATTCTGGAATCGTTACTTAGGGTGCCAGATACTTCGAGTCTGAAAGTCGCTATGGCCGCCTCCTCTCTTACGAGGTGTAGAGGTGGTAGCCCCAGCATCACCTGTAAGGCAGCAGTGGGGGAAGTTCTCATGCTGCCGGTGATTGCTACGCAGGCAAATCTTTGTAGTTTCTCGAGGTCCTTTTGGGTCGTACTTAGGTTGGTCCTGGGCCACCAAACCAAAGAACCGTATGTGATGATTGGTCGGATAACTGAGGTGTATAGCCAGTAGGTGATTTTGGGGCTTATGCCCCAATTTCTCCCAAGCAGTCTCTTACATTGCCATAGTGCTATACTGGCTTTTGTGGTGATGTAATCAGTGTGTTTTGCCCAGTTCAGCTGTTTGTCCAAAAATATACCCAGGTATTTGGTTTCAGTCGATAGGCTTAGGGTGGTCCCAAAGAAGCTTGGTAGTTGTAAAGTTGCTAACTTCCTTTTCTTTGTGAAGAGGACGAGTTGGGTTTTAGTAGGGTTCACTGCTAGTTTGTATTCCTTGCACCAGTCTTCTACTATCTTCAAGGCTTGGCGCATAAGGTTGCATAGTGTGTTTTCGTGTGTGCCGTTTATTATTATAGCCAGGTCATCAGCGTAACCCACCGTGTAGTAGCCTCTGCTATTAAGACGCTTGATGAGGCTGTCTACTACGAGGTTCCATAGCAGCGGTGAGAGGACGCCACCTTGGGGGCAGCCCTTCGCCACTATGGCTCTGGTGGTTTCGTTTACCGTAACTTGTACGGCTCTCAGTCTGAGCATATTTGTGATCCATCCACGCAGGGTCGAGTCCACGCCGTGTTCCTCGAGGGCTGCGTTGATGCTATGGAAGATGGTTTTGTCAAAAGCGCCTTCTATGTCAATGAAGACAGCTAGTGAAGAGCATTTGTGGTCCACTGCACATTCGATCTTAGAGATGACACTATGTAGTGCAGATTCTGTTGATTTTCCTGTGGAGTATGCGTGTTGTTGTTTGTGGAGTGGCCGCTCCCGAAGAGGTCCGTCCCGAATGTGTCGATCACAGAGTCTCTCGAGAGTTTTCAGTAGGAAAGATGTCAGGCTTATTGGTCTGTATGCCTTGGGCTGTGTGTAGTCAGGTTTGCCTGGTTTAGGGATGAAAATGACTTTCACCTCTCGCCATGCAAGTGGTATGTATTTGTATGCTATGCAGGCTTGGTATATGACGGTCAGCCACGGCGTTAGGACGTCTACTCCCCATTGTAGTAGGGAGGGGAAGATTTCGTCTAAGCCTGCGGATTTATATGGTTTAAAGGTCTTGATTGCCCATTTTATTCTCTCTGCGGTTACTATGATGTGGGCTCTGGCCCAGTCTTGGTCGTTCGGTGTGTGCATTGGCTCACTTGCCCAGGTTCTGTCCTCGGAGAGATTGCAGTCTGGGAAGTGCGTTTCCAGAAGAACTTTACTTGTTTCGTGGTCCGACTTAGTGTAAGTGTTGTCTGGGGTTTTCAGTGCCCCGAGGGTGCGATCCTGATCGGTAGATAGGATTTTTCTGACACGCGCGGCTTCGCTGTTTGATTCAATTTCTTCACAGAATTTCCGCCAGGCTGCCCTGCTGTGGCATACCTGACTTGTTTTTTTGAAGGTGTACTGTGTTTTCTTGTATGAGTCCCAGTCTTCTGGTAGTCTGGAGTTTTTGGCTCTGTTGAATTGCTTGCGCATGGTTTGCCTGAGCTTACTAAGTTCCGCATTCCACCAGGAGTTGCCCCTGCTCTTGGTGTTTTGATCTTTTAGTTTGCAGCAGGCGTGGTAGGTTCGATTATAAATTTCGAGAGTTTTGTTACAGTGTCCCCAAGTATTTTGGGGTCCGTCAGAATTTGGGGGGTTTGGTGCTGTGTTAGTAGGGAGGCCAACAGCCGTTTATAGCCGGGTACATTAGTACGGCGTGGGTTGCGCCTATGTTCGGGTTTTTTCATGTTAGCTACTAGTGAGAAGCGAATCCTTCTATGGTCAGAGCAGGAAGGCTCGTTGGATACGTGCCAGTTAGCGTGCTCAGCGAGCGTGAGGTCAATGATTGTTTGTCCGCGAGATGTGACCCAAGTGGGTTCCGAGCCGCGGTTTAAGATGTTAAGGTTAGTGGAGAACAGATATGTGCATAGTACCTCACCTCTAGTGTTGGCTTTGTTGCAACCCCAAAGGGGGTGATGGGCGTTCGAGTCCGTGCAGATGACCAGGTCCAGGTTGGCGCCCTCACAGTACCTTACCAGGTCGGCCATCTCTTTTGGTGGGCAGTCTTCATCCTCGCCTGGCATGTATACCGAGGCCAGGACGATGTCGGGTGCATCGCCTTCAGTTTTGAGCCTGACGGCTGTTAGATCTCTGGAACATAATTGCGTGAGTGTGGTGGATTATCAATCTTAAAATCGTTGTTTTTTTAATACACGATACACCATACAAACTATACCCATGTTGATTTGCAGACTTTGTCACCCCATTTCCCCCTCTTAGGGGTTGTATTCTGAAAAAAGCCTGAAACTTGTTTCTACTCATTTATCAAAAGGAGCACTCCTGTAAAGTTTCGAATAAAATAGTCTAACTAATCTTGTTTCCCCATACAAACTTTAGAGCCCCGTTTATCCCCTTAGGGGGTGAATTTTGAAAAATCCTTTTATAGTGCACCCCTAGACCACATAAGGAACCTACTTGCCAAATTTGGAATCTGTAGAGGGCGGTTTAGGCTGTGCATTGATTTTTAGACTTTGTCTTCCCATTTCCCCCTCTTAGGGGTTGAATTCTGAAAAAACCTGAAAACCGTTTCTACTTATTTATCAATAGGAGCACTCCTGCAAAGTTTCGAATAAAATAGTCTAACTAATCTTGTTTCCCCATACAAACTTTGGTAACCCCCTTAGGGGTTGAATTTTGAAAAATCCTTTCTTAGTGCACCCCCAGACCACATAAGGAACCTCCTTGCCATATTTGGAATCTGTAGACCCAGCGGTTTGGGCTGTGCGTTGATAGGTGAGTCAGTCAGTCAGTTTCTTCTTTTATATATTTAGATTAGAATTCATCATCATCGAGCGTTCGTACTTCCGAAGATAAACGATGATTTCCGAGGCTCATACTTTACCTTGGAGATCGTGTAAGTGTCCCAGATACTAGGCGAAGCGTCCTAAATTCAATATATTATTTACAGGGCTACAAATATCGAGACGAAATGGATATCTGTAAACATTATAAAGGCGAGCCAGACAAGAAATGCTTCAAAGGAAGTCGGTGTAACAAAAAGCATATTCGCATGCATCCAGGTCAGTTTGAAAATTATTCTAATAATTATATTTGGCCTTAAGGTGGATGCTCCAGGGTAGCTCGCAAGATTCAAATTTTCTTACGTTTTTTGCAATCTGCAGGTCAGTGTCAGGTTGTATGTTGATTAAAATATGATTCGCGGCTATAACACGTATGTAGTTACAGAATTATAATCATCAAAATCATCAATACAACCCTCCAAGCGCATAAAGGTGCAGGAATAACTTTTTCAAGGTCAAGTTCATTCAGGAATTTCGCGGGCTACCCTGGAGCATCCACCTTAACATCGTTACTGCTCTCGAAACGGTGTGAAGGAAAACATCGTGTGGAAACCATTGTCTAGAAACAAAAAATCGAAGACATGTGACATCTACCTACCTGAGCTGGACCCGCGTGGTGGATTGTAGCCTTCCATTGAAAGGAGGCCTGTGTCCCAGCAGTGGGAACAATATAGACTCATTATGTTTATCTTTTTTTTTGTTTAAGATAATATTGTATATATTTATGTAAGTGTGTATATATTTATGTATGTATATATTTATTGTATATATGTAAATGGTACACCACAGGCTACCTGCAGTATTGTTTCTCCTTCCCCCTTAAATACATCCAAAGGTTGTCTTTAAAAGATCGCTTTTAGCGATAAGATCGCCCATTGTGTCACCCTTTGTAAAATGTTTCACATTTTTATCTGTAATTTTTATGGTGTACATAATAAAGAGTATTCTATTCTATCATAACATAACATCACGCCTGTAATAATGGTGTACCTAATAGTTCACCCACATTTCGCCAGTTATGTTTTAAGCCCCATGTAATAGGGGGCGAGCCTATTGCCATCAACCGGGCACAAATCCAAACCCCGCGGCCGCTACAGAGCACTACATTAACAAGGCAGTCATGCTATATTTAATATTATATTAACATGAGTCACTAATAAACATGTTCTTTCCAGACGGCTGGACGTTAGACCGCGTAGCAGTTGTAGGGAAATGCAAGTCACTGCCGCTGCCGGCCCCGGACACCTGGCTCAAAGTGCTGGTGACCTTCATCTGTCACTACGACAGAATCTACGTGCAACTGGTGGAAGAGGAGCGACAAGGTAACACTTATACAACATTAGTTTTAGTATATGTGAAACCCGAAACACGTGACTAGTATTTTTATGTTAAGAACCTATGTACAAAATTTCATAACTGTAGCATGGAAAATCACGAAGTTGTAAGCTTGTTATGTTACCTGGTTGTCCGTACAAAAATATGGTCACCACGTGCGCGCTGCGCTTCTCGCGCCTCCTTGTCATTATTGTAAAATAAATAGTTTTGATTTTATTCATGAAAGAAGACGAAAATTGACCATTCCCGCCCCCTGATCTCCGAAACTGCCGAGCCTAAAATTTTGAAAAAAATACAAAATATAGTTCATTGTTTGTATTATATCAAATTGAATTATATCAATTGAAAAAATAAAGTGGTAAACTCAATATAATACGTTCACTTACTGAAAAATTGACTTTGGCATTGTACGGAACCCTCTCCACGCGAGTTAAACTCGTTTTTTTTTAAGTTTTGGGACAAAATATAACATGGTGTAAACATTATTGGAATCGATTCAGTTACATATTCTGAACAAACTATATTCAGGTTTCGCATATACTAAAAATAGTGTTGTTTATCTAGATAAGGACACAGTGGCACGGTTGAAGTGACTACTGTTGTGTAGTCTACTTACTTTTTACCCGACCAAAAGGAGGGTTAAGTGTTTGACCTGAATGTATGTCTGTTTCTTTGTTCATCGTGACTCCTAAATGCATAAACCGATTTGGATAAATAACACGTTCTTAGATTCATCTTTCCGTATTCTTCTCAGCAAACCTTTTCATTTGATATCCATATCATGGGAATGCATAAAAAATAACTACACTGGTGGACAAAATAAATAGGCCACCTGTTAAATCGGCTGTCGTGATTATGTTTGAAGGCAATAGAATGGAACTAGCTTCTGCCAGCGGCTTCGCCCGCGTGAAGTTTGATAATTGTCTCACGGGATCTTACTACCGGGTTAAAAAGTATCCTATGTGTTAATCCAGGTTATAAACTATCTGTGAGCAAAATTTAATCTAAATCCGGTCAGTAGTTTTTGCGTGAAAGAGTCACATACATCCATACTCACAAACTTTCGCATTTATAATATTAGTAGGATATTGTTGATTATTGATTGAAATAACGTACTTTTAAGTTGATCAACTTTATTCGTTTAATTTTTAATTAATTTAGAACAAAATGTTATTAACTAATAAAACGTACAAATAGAGGCGGACTACTTGTTTTGTCCTCCAGTGTAGTCCGACATCTTTGGTAGTCCGCCATATTCGATTTAGAATAACGTTACTTAGCTAACAGCATTGCATCGTCATCATTGTCATCCAAACTAAACATGTATCCAAAAGGCAAGGTCCTTTTCTTTCCTCAAGGCACAAATGTATGGACTCGTGGTCCTAGACCCAATAGATATAAATAGTATATCGTTAGAAAGGTATATTCTCATAGAGCATGAATAGGTATGGCGCTTGTCTTGATATGTTGTCCGATCGGAGTACGCGTAAATGGGTTAAAATTAAAATCAAATTTTAATATGCTACTCTCTTGACCATTTCTGATATTATTTCTAATAATTATTATAATACAAATCTAAATGATTGTGTTCCGACAGTTCCAGATATACCTAGCTTCGGTGTGGTACTGCCGCCGACGACGCTGCCAGCCTTGCTACTAGATATGAACAGCGCCGCCACACGCTTTGCGTATAAACCACTTACGGTAACTAGATTTATTCGAATAATCATATTATATTAATTGTACTCATCATTATGAACAACTTTTACTATTGGACCAAACCCTGAATCGCGAAAAAAAATCAGCTGTTCCATAAATTTTGACGAGTTAATGCGAACATATTGTAGGGAACAGCTGATTTTTTTTCGCGATTCAGGGTTTGGTCCTATAGTTAAAGTTGTTCATAATGATGAGTACAATGACCGGTCGAAGTTTATCGATATTGTCCAGAAATACGGTGTATAGACATCGAGCTATCGGAGCAATAGGGAATATGCATGAAATACAAAACACTTTTTATTTATGAAAAATGCCTTGTATTGGCGCATAAAAACATTGTGGTACACTTGTTTAAGTTTCTAATACATCACTTATTTTACAATTTACTGTTTTATGTAGCATGTTTTTGGTGAAACGGAATGCACTGTCAAAACAGATCGTCCTCGATAACGCCGGTATTGACGTCAAAGTTCATTGAGTCAAAAAAATGCTTTTATTTGAAAAGTGCTAAAAGTTTCACTAAAATTGTATTATAATATTGTTATTGCAATTTTTACTTGAATAAAGCCACATACAATTGGTAAAATTATTTAATTAAGGCCAAAAAATTAGAACTAAACAAGGCAGATTGTAGATATTGACGTCACATCATGGCCGCGACAGCTATGGACGTTTGAAACTTTGAACTGTCGTAGAAAATAGCAGGAGTTTAATATTGTTTTTGTGCGACAAGCAGTAGTTGAACTTAACTTTTAATACTTTTCTTGGGTTGATAGTACTGTATTTTATTGATATATGTGAAGAAAAATATACGTGCATATTCCCTATTACTGTTACCTTGTGCCACGATATCGCTTGATAAGACTGGTGGTCGGACTTTTGTGCTTCTGACTGCCCATATCAACTGTCAAAGATCTACAAATGACAGGTAAGGCGAACGGTTTACGTGCTTTCAGAGTCGAAGACCCCTTTGTGCTTCCGAAATCTGAGTATGTAAAAGATGGCCATCCAAAGAAAAACCTCGCCAAGCGTTGCTTAACCAAGAAGATCGGCCCTGGGCGTCTGTTATTATTTTTCCTATAAAACCCTCACAGCTTCTTAAGGTGGATGCTCCAGGGTAGCACGCGAAATTCAAATTTTCTTACGTTTTTGTAATATGCAGGTCAGTGTCAGGTTGTATGTTGATTCATCATCACAATACAACCCTACAAGCGCATAAAGGTGCAGGAATGACTTTTTCAAGGTCAAATTCATTTCTGCACCTTTATGCGCTTGGAGGGTTGTATTGATGATTTTGATGATTATAATTCTGTAACTACATACGTGTTACAGCCGCGAATCATATTTTAATCAACATACAACCTGACAGTGACCTGCATATTACAAAAAACGTAAGAAAATTTGAATTTCGCGGGCTACCCTGGAGCATTCACCACGATGTGACATATTTACGTTATGTTTTTGCATCGGATTATGCTTTGGTAGCCAAACACAATAGGACTGTCAGTCTGACCGTCTTAGACCTATTGGGTGTAAAAATACCCTTAACGCCGACAGGTACTTTTTAGCCCCGTCATTGCTATCATTTTATTGATCTGGAACACACCTGGGAAGTTAACCGAAAAAAAAGTTGGAACTTTGACCAATATATCCTTTTTCAAGGTCAAATTCATTCCTGCACCTTTATGCGCTTGCATGGAGGGTTGTATTGATGATTTTGATGATTATAATTCTATAACTACATACGTGTTACAGCCGCGAATCATATTTTAATCAACATACAACCTGACACTGACCTGCAAATTGCAAAAACGTAAGAAAATTTAAATTTCGTGGGCTACCTTGGAGCATCCACCTTAACTCCTTCTAGTTACGGAGATATTGGCCAACTTTTTCACAAGTTTTTTTAAATAATATGTACGGTCGACCAAGCTATTTAGTTTACATTTCACAATGTAATTTGCATTGGCTGCATTTGCTTGGTCGACTGTGCATGTTTTTAATGTTACATGTAATGTAATGTTCAGAATGATGTATTGAATCCGTGGTAACCATTTCACCGTCTTTGTCCTTACGCCTTGTACGACCAGATAGTGACAGTCCTATTGTGTTAGCAGGGAACAGAATCTTTGCTGGCTGAAGATCGCTGGATGAGATGGTCTCCTATTAAAGGATTGACTCATGATAACAGCGATCCACCAAAACCGAAGGAGGTAAACTTAATCCTTGGCGTGGGACAAAAACTTTGTATTGTGTCTTGTACCGTTCGAATTCCCTGTATGTAGTGTCCTGTAGTTCGTACTTCCAATGTACTATCAAGATTATACAAGGTAAAATTAATATAGCCAGCGAAACTCCGCAGAGGCTCAACAAAACAAAAACCTAAAATCCGAAATCCATAAATTAAGTTTCTCGTTAAGGTGGATGCTCCAGGGTAGCCCGCGAAATTCAAATTTTCTTACGTTTTTTGCAATTTGTAGACCAGTGCTAGGTTGTATGTTGATTAAAATAATGTTCGCGACTGTAAGACAAATGTAGTTACAGAATTATAATCATCAAAATCATCAATACAACCCTCCGAGTTCATAAAGGTCGAGGAATGATTTTGACCTTGAAAAAGTCGTTCCTCGACTTTTATGAACTTGCCTGACGCTTTCACCTTAATAGTTTCGTGTTTCATACTTGGATTTCAACACATCTAAGGGATGCGGAGTTTGACGAGCTAAATAAATTTGACCTTTTATTGTATAACTAGCATGTTCTCAGTTCTTTCCATCGGTCTGTCCTGCTCACAATGTGAATTTATTTGCTAGATGACTCCGGCGCCCGGCGAGGTGGTGGCGGCGCTGTACCCGCTGGATAACAACTGGTACCGCGCGCGAGTGCTCTCCGTCACCAGGTCCGACCAGAGCGTCGAGGTAATCATATGTCATCGTCCTACACGCCTTAATTCAATTTATGTTAGGTCGGCGCAGCATATCTCATGTAAGCAGTGTTGGCCCAGTATAAAGAAGCTACTTACGAGTTACAAATCGTAGGTTCGAACTCAGATGGGATACAGAAAGCAAACTATACTTAAAATGTCACTTACGGGATATCTTCCGTGATTATCCATTGTTTTGAGCTCTCGATATTTCGACGCTGTTGCAAGCGCCATGATCGCAGAACCCCGTTAACCCGCGATCATGGCGCTTGCAACAGCGTCGAGAAGCGAGCGCGCAGAAGATTCTTGGCATAGTAGCAACAATAACGCTTCTTCATCAGAAGAACTGCTGTTGTCTAACATCTTTTCGCCAAATGCTCTCAACTCCATATGGCTGCTGACAATGTGGCTCGTACGCGCGTGTTGCAGTTACCTGCGTGACGTGATGCGTGCGCGCGCGACGTGTGCTGCACCGGTCTTGGCCGGTGTGACAGGGCTCGTACGCGCGTGCGAACGTCACGTCGCACGTCACGTCACGCTACGCATCCGGTGTGACCCGGCCTTAAGCCTCAGTGCGTTCGCACTCGACGACAAACAAGACATCACCTGATTTAAGACCGCGGTGCGGTTCTCTTCGGATTGTAAGGTGGTGATCTTCCGCCACACTGGAATCGAACTCGAAGTCACGAGATTGTAATCCAGCGCTCTGTGCCCCGAGACCAGCTGGCTTGTTTTTAATCGTGGCGAATATGTAGATCTTATGCTGCTTCAACAGGTCGGTAATGTTCGGGCCGGGTACGATCGCCGCCCTCGCCAAGAAATTTTCAATTGTTTTTTTGGTTTACCCGTGCCTTTAGGTGTTTCACATAAAAAAAAATAGTTTTCTAATATGTCATTTATTCGATACAGGTGATGTACGTAGATTACGGCACAACCCTGTGGGTGAAAGAGGACCAGCTCCGCATTCTGGAGCCGCGCCACGTGGCGCTGCCTGCGCAGGCCGTGCGCTGCGTGCTGGCGGGCGTGCGCGCGCGCAGCCTGCAGAGCCAGCAGTGGGCGCAGGCCAAGAAGGCGCTCAAGGACATGGCGCTGGACAAGGAACTAGATGCACATGTCATGTGAGTAACGTTATAAAGTTGTTGTCAAGTTAAGTCGCTACTAGGTGGTAATATGAATTCGTTGATTTTGTATTGATTGATGTTGATGTAGAAAAAGCGTTAGCAGGCCAACAGCCAGACACTCGTACGGTCAGGGAAGCGTGACACGAAAGCGCTGAGGATTATACTCGGCACTAGGTGGAACAAGAAACCGATATCTTTATATGAAGCCACGCGTTTTAATGTCCTCTGAAATGCAGGTGTAGGGTCACTTTAGACACTCCAGCAAAGAGAACAGCGGGTCTAAAATAAGCAGAATCCTAATATGAATCACGTTAAAAATTTAAAATTCTTATAATGGACCTTATGGTTATGAGCATAAAGTCCATTTAGCGGCCATTTTAGACCCCCTGGTCTGGTCGGAATCACGGCCTTGACACTGAGTGTCGGAAGGATCTTAAATCCTACATCACATTTTTTTTAAGTTTTTTTACTCATTTTTTTTTTTGTTTATTTTTTTTATACTGTGTACACTTGTGGCGTGTGCCAATTAAATGTATTTTCTTTCTTTCTTACATTTTGCCAATATACATACTTGTGTGCACAATAGATTAGCAGGTTTTTTGAATACTTAGATAAAACTTATTTCCAGCGCCAGAGACTACGACGAGATATCAATAGAACTGTTTGACGAGGATGGATACAGCATAGCGGAGCAGCTAGCAGCCAACGGCATGGTAGAACTGACCGAATACAACATTGTCGAGGACTCAGCCGTGACTAGGAAGATAGTCGTGCCCTAAGCACTAACATAGGCATAAGCATACCTTTTTTTATTATATAGTACAGCTCGAAGCCGTAAATACATTGTGAAATCAAATTAGCTATTTAAGGTCTTAGCCGACATAAACGACTCTGCTCCCACCCGGTAAAAAGAATATAATTCAAATGTGGGTTTTATGTACTGCTCTTTAGATATACTACTTAACATTGGCAACCGAGCAGTCTGACGGCGGTAACCCCGCTAACAGCGAGCTGTCTGCTAATTTATTTTGCCAATGTAAAGTATATCTAAAGAGCAGTACATAAAGCCCACCTTTGAATTATATTCTTTTTACCGGGTGGGAGCGGAGTCGTTTATGTGGGCTATGAGCTTAAGACTCCGCATACGTATATGTTAACATGATAATATAACAAAAACAAACTGATATATTCAACTCATACTTCAAGTACAATATTAAATTCCCGTATTAGAGACCGTCCCTCAAGACTTGAGCATTACTTTAAACTAGTTTCAACCAAACAAATGACTTTAATCTAGTTTTATGTAATGCTTGAGTATTGGGTTGACTTTCTGTATCACGGGCCTACCCGTGATCGTCTATCCGCGCTAGCAAAATCTTCTTTTTTTAAAGAAATGTGCACAAATATGCATTTGCATACAATATGTTGTCTACTAAAAAAAATGGAAACGTGTCAATCAGTAAACGCTGCCGTGTGCAGGTGTGATCGCCTTTACACTGCATATCTCACTTACAAAAGTAAAACCCAGTACTTTATAGTTTCAGGATTTATGGTAGATCTGAAAGAGTTTGGTCTTACAAAATAAGTATAACCCATGACAAAATGTCGAAAGCATATATATCTAGCAGAGAAACGTATGTACAGACAAAACTAACTCCACTTGACTATGGACGTTCCTTTTGTTATTTTAGAGGACGAGTTTATTATTGAGCATAATGATTATAAGTATACACTGAAATCTCATTATTATACAGGGTGGAAGGGATACTGAGGCATAAACGCTAACCACGTATTCCGTACATTATTCTGAAGCATAAATACACAAAAATTTCAAGGGAAATTAAAAACAAAATGCCGTTCATTTTGACTGAGTAGGTATTGCACTTTTGTAGGAAACCGCTGTTATTTTTTTTTTAATTGCCGATGAAAAATTTCTGTGAAGGTTCTTCCTGAATGATGTACTGTATACTTGGTAAACAGCGTCGGTGTCCCATCCACCCATCATCATCATCATCAGCCTATTAATGTTCCCACTGCTGGGACACAGGCCTCCTCTCTATGAGAGGTCCCATCCACCCAGTATGCCTAAACTCACAAGTGTGTAATATTGTGAGATATACATTTACATACAAGATTTTGAAGATTTCTAGCTTTTAAGGTGGACGCTCCAGGGTAGCCCGCGAAATTCAAATTTGAATTTCGCGGGCTACCCTGGAGCATCCACCTTAATATGGTCACATGATGTGACAGGCCCAAGTTATTATTCTGCCTTTTCCAGTCCGTTCGCAATAATTGTACCGCTAATATGAACCTTATGACAAATGGAATAAAAGTCACTGCAATGCAAAATCAGATGTATAATAACAATACGTTCAGTACTCTCAAAGTCACTGAGTATTGAATGGACATACCAATCACCTAAAATTTAAGATTAAACTTTTAATTTTGTTGTTTTGTTAATTTTATTTTTTTGTTCCACCTTTTAGAAGGTTCTAAGAATGGTGTGTATTTGTGATTTTATATATTAAGAGTACAAGTGGCCCGGAATAATAAATTTAAAAAAACCACGAAGCGCTTCAAGAAAAGGTAGGTAGTGCCTTTGCGCTTCGATTGTCCATCTTGGCGGGGGCACTGCCGTGCCCCCAGATATAATGTGTCTACGTGTGGTACCTATTGAAAGCAGTATATTTGTAACAACTTAATATCATAAAGAGTTAATTTTTTTTAATGTAGGAGTTAATTTTGGGAACTATTGATCCGATTCCGAAAATTCTTCCATTAAGGGGAAGCTACATTATCCCCGAGTATCATAGGCTACACTTAAAACGTTTCCGTGAGTACAGCCCATTCATAACGCGAGCGAAGCTGCGATCAAAAGCTAGTTTGCAATAAAACTCACCATTAAGGCGAAGCGTCATAATAAATGGCCCACGATATTAAAATGTTCTTACTTTTTTTGCAATTAGTAGGTCAGTGTCAGTTTATATGTTGATTATAATATGATTCTAGCGGCCTACCATGAAGTTGTTTTAATTTTACTACAGTGTGCGACAGAGATGGAATGAGGCTTCCTGTAAAGCTCCATCTCGCTCGTTCTGAAGTAACATTAAAGTGAAACTGCTTTAAAAGCGGTAGTGAAATGGGCCCTGTTCTAAAAAAGAAAGTATTTGTTAATAAGGAGCTTAAGACACTTGCTTCCAAGTCAAGAGTTGAAAATGATGTGATAATACTGACGAACTTTCTATGAGCTTGTGTTAAACACGGCATACATTAAGAGTATATCATAGTCGTTAGCTCAGAACAAATAAAAAGATAAAGACGGAACTCTGCGAACAGCAAAGTGAGGCCCGTCAAACTACGTCTCGCTCTGTTTATACACGCTCACACGCACACATTTACATCAAACTATAATTAAACTATGCCTTAATAAATGCACAACATAATTACGATACCGCCCTCACTTTGCTGTTCGCAGAGTTCCGTCTACCTATTTATTTAGTCTGAGGTCGCTAGTCGTACATAAACATTTTAGGTTTCTATTAGCTGTGTGTGCAATTTGTCTCGAATCATAGCAGGGCGTACTGTCTCGAATGTTACACAAAATTATGTTGTTATACATTGATTATATATATATATATATATATTGACGAGGTGTACTTAGTGACGATAGTATCGGAACTAAGTACATTTACCTCGCATTAGACTGCATAATTTCTTACTCTGACATTCCATGTGCTATACTTACTTTCCATTTGAATCAAATTCGTCAATTTACATTACAATATAACTATCGTAAAAATAGCCAATTATATAGATGAGTTGCACACTAATATTTTACAGCTGATTTATACAATTTTTAGAGTATAATGGCGTTTTTATCGATGTTTCTCGAGGGTCAAAAATTACTTAGCGTTACACAATGTGTACCCACTGTGTATATCAAATACATTTTGTATTTTTAACTATTTTTATATTTATAGTGTACTTAGCAAGCTGTGACACCTGCCAATCATTTTAAGCATACTAATATGAGAATTTTCGCCTGTAATGTGACAATGCTAGGTTTGATTTTGAGCATTACGTTACAAATAGACGCGAAATCGAATCATGGATTGTTATATCACAAGCGAATGCTCCCTTACCGGGAGCGTCTGTTTGTAAAATCAAACCTAGGATTGTCACATTATAGTTTATAGTAGATTGTTACAAATTGCATCGGCTGCGCACAGTAATGCTCGATTCTCTTACCTCACTCATGTAATGCTCAAGCTCTCGGTAAGTCGTTGAAGGTGCGTATTTACGTGATAGAATCTAAATTTTAGTTTTTATAAGTTGCTTGTTGAGCAGATTCCTATTTTAGTGATATTTTTTTTTTATGTTAAATTTGTAATTTTTAATTGTAAAAAACTATACTATAATATGATCCTGCTAGAGTAGGTCAGTAGAGCTTTAGTTACTACTATTTTATACGGAGAGATTGTGGGGATGATTATACGGATTTTGATTAAACTTAACTCCAACTATATAGCATACACAGCAGAATAACACCAATGATATAATTGTATATAGATAATGTGTCAACTGGCTAAAATGTAGTCAATAAGTGTCAAGTCGGAAAAAATCCTGCCATCCGAGAACTATCGTGGCGGGCGCTGATAAGGCCCGGACTTCATCAGAGCGGAGAGGAGATATGCAAGATTCGACCAATCAGAGGAGAGACGTGCGACGCGATGTAGATTTCAACCAGTATGATTGGTCGGTTTCCGTACGTCACTTCTTCGCTCCGACCTAATTTTCAAAACTTACGTAAAAGTTGATTTTACGCGGGCGAAGCCGCGTTTGAAATAAAGCTTTATACAAATTATAAACAATGTTTTATTTTTTGGGATACGTACCTGCCCAGCTGTAGGTCGATTCTGTAAAATTCAAACAACAACTCGCATCTCACATAGCTATTCACTCTCACTTCGCATAAGGTTTAAAATTACCTTGATTTTGCATTCTGTAAGCATCACCTAGTCACTTGCGAAGTGAAGTGAGCTCCCAAGCGACCAATGCCAATTCCTACGTCATCTCATACTTTATCTGTAAAAATCTCCGTGTGCGTTCGCGCAGCGGAATGTTGTTGAATTTAAAGATATTAATTATGCAGATATTTAGTGTATGACGTCGTATAATTGTGTATGGTAAAAAAAAAATTGTGTACGCAGCCATTGTGGAGAAATTCACCAAAAACTGATTCCGCTGGGCGAACGTTGTCCTGGCGGAACTTATTTTAATCCATAGACTTTAGAAGAAAAGAGGTGTGTCCAAAAATTAGTGTGTATTTGTGTGTAATTGTGTATGTATGAATAAAATGAGTGCATGCATAAACTTCGGAGAAATTCAAGTTTCCGCTACGCGAACGTTTGGCCATTAGCTAGTTTTCATATAAAGCGCTTACATAGAGAGCTGTAGATTTTTACATGCGTTGTTTTGAATTTGTTTATATTTGTTTAAAAAACAGATTTAGAAAAAATCGTAGGGCTTAAAAGATAAAAATATAAACGTAAAATACACTTAATAGGTCTTAGTTCTTAAAGTATGCACTTTGGGGTCTAGATTTTCACGTTTATACAAACCTTGTAAGTATCTGAAACATGTTGCCAAGTATCAATGATGTTCCGTTAGTAATTAAAGAGTTAAAGGACAATTTTACCATGAATAGATCACTGTTTACAAAACAGTCAAATATCACGACGTTCTAAAGGAATTGCATGGTAAAATGTATGCCAAAAATTAGTTTATTCATTCAACTATTCACATGCAAAATTTCATGTCAATAAATTTAGTAATTAAAGAAATCAATTAAAATACTGACGAAGCATCGAAAACCTACATAACCCGACCAAGTTCGGATAGCTACAAAAAAGCGTCCATGCAATATATTTAGGTAACATCCCAAAATTTACCGTATAATACCGGTATTGAATTGGTATAGGTGATAACACAATTGTTGTTTCGATATAATTTAAAGGTCATTTATTTTTGTACACCAAATTTTTGTTCAATTGTTCTGATTTTTCAGCTCCAGAATTGACTGGAATAATTCCGGAGTTCCGATAGGTATTCACATTTTTTAAAAGTTAATATTTTGATTTAATTATATTCTTGTGAACGCACGTAATTTAACGTCTGTGGAATATTCCACAAACTGCTAGTCGAACAGGACGCGCGCGGCTTCCCGCTTGAAACGGTACTTCCATCCTTGAAGAAAAGAGAGGGCAATAATATGTTTTCATTGGCCGCGGCCCGCGCGTATTCGTTTTTGCTGTTGAACTTGAACCTGATTTTGTTTTTTATCCCCAGTCACAAACAAATGTGCAGTCAAGGACAATGTGCGTATGCGCTGTTGTTTTGCTATGCATCGCCAATTCTCGATAATAATAATATTGACAAAGTGTGTTATTAATGTTATAGTGTAACAGTGAAGCTTAACATAGGTAATTATGTAGTAGGAATATTGAGATTATTGCCCTCTCTTTTCTTCAAGGATGGAAGTACCGTTTCAAGCGGGAAGCCGCGCGCGTCCTGTTCGACTAGCAGTTTGTGGAATATTCCACAGACGTTAAATTACGTGCGTTCACAAGAATATAATTAAATCAAAATATTAACTTTTAAAAAATGTGAATACCTATCGGAACTCCGGAATTATTCCAGTCAATTCTGGAGCTGAAAAATCAGAACAATTGAACAAAAATTTGGTGTACAAAAATAAATGACCTTTAAATTATATCGAAACAACAATTGTGTTATCACCTATACCAATTCAATACCGGTATTATACGGTAAATTTTGGGATGTTACCTAAATATATTGCATGGACGCTTTTTTGTAGCTATCCGAACTTGGTCGGGTTATGTAGGTTTTCGATGCTTCGTCAGTATTTTAATTGATTTCTTTAATTACTAAATTTAATGACATGAAATTTTGCATGTGAATAGTTGAATGAATAAACTAATTTTTGGCATACATTTTACCATGCAATTCCTTTAGAACGTCGTGATATTTGACTGTTTTGTAAACAGTGATCTATTCATGGTAAAATTGTCCTTTAACTCTTTAATTACTAACGGAACATCATTGATACTTGGCAACATGTTTCAGATACTTACAAGGTTTGTATAAACGTGAAAATCTAGACCCCAAAGTGCATACTTTAAGAACTAAGACCTATTAAGTGTATTTTACGTTTATATTTTTATCTTTTAAGCCCTACGATTTTTTCTAAATCTGTTTTTTAAACAAATATAAACAAATTCAAAACAACGTATGTAAAAATCTACAGCTCTCTATGTAAGCGCTTTATATGAAAACTAGCTAATGGCCAAACGTTCGCGTAGCGGAAACTTGAATTTCTCCGAAGTTTATGCATGCACTCATTTTATTCATACATACACAATTACACACAAATACACACTAATTTTTGGACACACCTCTTTTCTTCTAAAGTCTATGGATTAAAATAAGTTCCGCCAGGACAACGTTCGCCCAGCGGAATCAGTTTTTGGTGAATTTCTCCACAATGGCTGCGTACACAATTTTTTTTTTACCATACACAATTATACGACGTCATACACTAAATATCTGCATAATTAATATCTTTAAATTCAACAACATTCCGCTGCGCGAACGCACACAAAATCTCCCTGTTAATTTAGTTTAACTTTCTGACACGCTCGCAAGGATGGCGCTAGTGTACATTCGAATCATCAACCGAGATTTTAGAATGCCAATCAAGAAACTCAGCGAATTCAGATTCGAAGTTTATAATGAGATCTTACACAATCACACGGCTGAAACCTGTTTCTGCTCCCTGTAGTACATCCCTTTCAAACTCAGCAAGGCATACCTACATAAACTCAAGCATTATTCCCATGCGGGTAGGCAGACACCACAGAACGCCACAAATGGCCGCTGCCATTCTGGTGTGACTCGGCCCTAAGGTTTCAAGAAAAATGCAGAATACTGTAATAAGAGTTTTATTTCAACGAATCCACGCAAAAGAACCACTCCATAGCCCCCGCGTTAAGGCACTTCACTCCGCATATTATTTTCTAATACAATTAATGAAATAGTATCCCACACCCAGTGAAGCAAACACTACCACAATGGGTCAAACCGTTTGATGTGCCTTAATCCAGACCAAAACAGATTCTAGATAACCGGGCCAAAACAGTTTCAGATTGAGATTCTAGGTACCTGTATGGGCATATATCCAGGGTTATCTTGGTACACCTCTGCTCAGGGATTATGATCTTGAGTTCATTTGCCCACAAGGCAAATATAACAGGCACGCGATATCGCGTCAATTAAAAGCTGCCAGAGTTCAGCCCATACTTCCAAAATTGATATTAATACCAGAATTAAGTAGACTACTCTAAAAATATGCTTTACTATTTTATTTAGAGATTCCTTGTAGTTCTTCTATCATCAAAGCAGACCCTGGAGATATGCCCTTTATAACTTGTACTATGAACCTGAGATCACACAATCCCACAGGGGGCCCCTTTAGTACCTACTATAAACAGATTAATAAACATTACTATTTGGTATACAGTCATAATACTGGGTGGAAGGGACACCCACACACAAACAGTTAACACATAATCAGTACACCATTCTGAACATCGGTAATAAATTTTGCATCACACTTACATGTAAACAGTATCATAACATGCAGGTTAAGTTGGCCGCAATGCCCCGTATTAAACCCTCAACTCTTTTTCTTCACATGAAGCCCAAGGTGGGTACCTAAACAAACCTAAGTATTTTTTTTTAATTTGTAGCACTACACACAGGTCATGCAGGTTCAAGTATAAGCAAGGAGTTTACATCAGATCGAAATTAAAAAATTGTCTTAAAATGTTATTTATAAAGGAATTTTATTGCAATCTCGCTACATATTACTTTTCAATACACTTCCTCGAAAACTGGTTCATAACGCACTACGATTAGGTTCAACCTGCAATGTATTTCACACACGTGCGATTTTTTTCATTTTCCAACACGTGTACGGGAATGAAAATTGCCACAGATAACTATACCTATACTTAGTCCAAATTGGTTCAATGCATAAAGTCGAAGGTGAATGTTTTTTTTTTTAATTTTGGCAAGGTAATACTGTCTTTACGGCGTAAATATTTTTTGAAAATTCAAATTGTGTTCATAAATAGAATATCATAGATAAACATGATTATTTAAAACGAATATTTACTTTTATAAACAAATTAACATTTATTTGTGTTCTAAATTCATAAATATAAAAAAAAACTTGTTTTTATATTAGGCTGTTTAGCGGCTTCATACCTTTGCTTCTCCTTCAACCTGGCGAAAGCAAAGCGCGGAAAAAAAGAAAATTAAAATCAGTTTCTTATTAATTCATGACAAAAATATTTTTCGTTATTTTATTTTATTTCTTCAAAAGTGTATCTTTGAAAAACGTCGTTTGGTACACGTGGACATTTGTTATTGCAGTTCTCGGATCAAAAACACCCTCGCCTACGGCTCGGGAATTAATTCCGCCTCGCATGCAATGACAAACTTTCTCCACTTGTATCAAAATGTACTATTTCAAACTTTCTGCCCTATAATTTTATTTATTTACTCGCAAATGTGATGAAAAACATTGTCACGGGCGGTACGGGAATTACGAACCTCGACTCAAAAAGCCCTCAGTCTTCGACTTCGGGCTTCTACTAGAGCCTCGATCGTAGTTCCTTACTTACTTAACTTTACGCTACTTACGTACTGTTTTTAAAACAGCTTTATCCTACGAAGGTGCAGTTTTTAAATTACTGATGAAAATTTTTTATTTGGGGTACCCCATTCTATTTGGGGTAGAATGATAAACTGAACATGTTACCCGTTTGTGTGTCGGTGTCATTTCCACCCTGTATACTATACTACCTAATTCTTATAAGACTAGAAATAAATATCAATAGGTACATGAAATACTTAGTTACTATAGTTAATATTGTATGATTATAATAAACATTGAACACTCCAGGCGAAAACGATTGTAAAACTACATGCATGAATATTATGATCTTAATTAGTTATATTATGAAGAATGTCACAAGGAAAACCTGATTGAACTGACTAGTAAATTTATCACTGGGAGCAAAAAATTCTCCCTTACATTTAAGTTTATGGGTGGAGTTACAAGTTGATTCATATGTCATTTGATTTTTAATGCAGCCAGAAAAAGCCTAGATTATTTCCTTCATCAATATTTTAAAATGGATATAAATACAAGATGAATGACTAGACACCTTATTGCTAGCTGCCCAAGCTACATGTACAGCAAACTAGCATTACATATTTTGGCAAATTGAAACTGTATATATCAGCGGAATACATAGTAAAGCAAGATGATTATATGGTTATACTGTAAGTTTAAACATCGGTAATAAACAGTTTAGGTAATTCAGATTCTAAACGAATAACTCTCACTAAGGAGGTTAGGCTCCAGTTATCATAGGGATTAGTACTCTTTGGTGTGTACTCTGGAGCCACAAAGGTACTGTAGTATGATATTAGTTCATGAGACTGATCTCCATCCAAGTCTGCTATCATCAAAGATTTCTCCTGGTATTCTAAGTCAGGCTGGCATAGTGGAAGTGGAGTTTTGCTCTGTATAGGTCCTCGCACACATATCTGCACAATATCCGTCTGACTAATGTTCACATTGTGGGTCTGCAGCTTGTCAAATAAAACCAGAACTATCCTCTCCGAAATGTCATGAACTGTAAAGTTAGTATACTTGATGAAAGCCGATATTGAAGCAACGTCTATCGTGGATCGATAGAACATGTCATTGATGTTCTTTGGACTCTGGTTCTGAACATTGTATCTGACTTCGTCAATTTTAAGTGCACCCTTTGCCAGGTGTGCACTGTTCCACTGTCATAATTTTAACACAAACCCTCGTATGGAGTTTGCAAAGGCAAAAGAGCTGGGCCGCATAGCGTAAACATTGTTGGCAGTGTACTCCCAGTTGACATTAGTTGTGCCATTTCGTTCCAACGTTAGTTTTAGAGAAACTCTGCACGAATTTGGGCATTCTCCTGAATTTTCTACTATCAATTTTCCTGGACCATTTGTGAATGTTTCTATTGTGTTCCCAATATTCTTTTTCATGCTTACATTGATTCTTTTAAGGACTGTAGGTGGAGGCTGGTTATGATTGATAGGAAGATCCTTTTTAAGCATTTTCTTTAGTGCTGTAAATGATATGAGTCTCACAGCTTCCGTTGTGCCATTCTTACAAATGTATTGGACTGTGTCCATTTCTGCTAGAAGTTTAACAGACAGGCAATCATCAATAGGAATTGGTTCGGCCATAATAACCCCTGTTGCACCAGATATCATCAGTAAAGAGTTATGATTTTTGCTTGGGTACACAGTGCCAACAGTCAACAAGTCATTGACTTTATCATCATTCATGTCTTTCATCATAAGAGGGAAATCTATAGCTACTATGTTCAAGTTCAAGCCTTGCTTCTGTATGTGCCAGTAGTATGTTCCGGACACAGAGTCTAAAGCTGCCAGTAATGCCTCTGTGCCTGACACAATGCAGTCCTTCTGTTTGTCCCTGTTTACATCAAGTAGGTGACAATTAATCTCAGTAGGTATCTTACTCTCTCTGGTGAACCAGCCAACCTTTCCAGAATTGCCTACAATGAGGACTACGCCATTCACATTGTCACTGCTGCTTTTAGGCTCCAGTCTCATGTGATTGCCGCGGTATATGAATATCAAGTTCTTTGTGTTTGGTATAGCACCATCGACAACTTGAACGGCTCCCGACAGTTCCATTTCGTTGTAAGGCAGTTCCCAGCTGGTCGTCCTATCTTGCCATTCATTAGCGGCACAGCTGCCGACTTCAGAACAAGGTATGCCCCACAGAAATATCACCACAGTGAATATGCACATTATTATCGAGGCGATGAACGCACAACGGCGCGGGAAAGACATTTTCGTAGATATATCGGATTGCAAGAAGCTTACGTTGTCCATTGTGCTTTCCACCGTGTTCACGTTGGTGTTGAACTCATCCATGTCACTTATGCTGTAGTTTTTAGACGATTGTAAGCCACTGTTGAAGTCCAGGTTGTTGCAACTGTCTGTAGCTTTGATATGCATTGCATTTTCGAGTTTTTCGTCCTCGGATTCAGAGTCGGATAGGATTTGTTTCAGCGGTGCATAAAAGCCACCATTCCCATTAGCAGACATGACGAAGGTCCAAAATGATTTAATTTCACATTGTATTTCTACAAATTAATAAGTTTTAGGAATAATTATGAAAATACAACTTCAATCAATAAACAATAACCCAAAACCACTTTTGCGTTTCGTTTCATTTGTCATTTTCATATTTGTCCCTCCCCGTTCATGTTCAACTTAACGTTGAAACGTTCCGTTTATCATTCATTGAATTGAACTTATAAAGAGGAGAGGACGCGTTCCGGGACCGGCCGGAACGGGTGCGTTTCCGCGTGGAAAATAAATCGTTGTACTCAATCATGTCTTAATTATCATTATTTCCAGAATATTGATGTGCAGAATAAAACATGACTGGCTAAAACATGCATCTTTTTTTTTTCGGATGGGAAATCATCAAATGACTCCTCCCGCTCTGGGCGGAGCAGGAGGGAGTGTCAGACTTTTACTGACTAAAAGCCATCCATGTTCCTTCATCGCCCTTTGTGTTCCGGGGCCACGGTATCTCTTTCGAATAGTCCCGCAGCCCCGGAATAGTCCCGCAGCCCCAGCAAACATGCTTCTAACTTCTTATTTTATGTAAGTAAACAAAATGAAACTACCCACTTGAGGGAATTTATTTATTTAGCTCAAGCTGTCTCAAACATTACACCTGTGACAAACAATAAAGGAATTTGAATTTGTTATAGTGTTATACTATAGGCTTCAAGCTTGAGCTTACTCCTTCTCCAGTAACCTCATCGACACCAAGCCTGCTCCCATAATGCTGCTAGCTAGCTAACTTGCTGCTACTAGCTTGTACCCTGGGGGAGGCAATATATATATTTTTCATTACTCATACTCTGAAAATAGGTCTGAAGTTGCCTGAGGAGCGGGTTGAAAGTAATACTTTTCAGCCCTAGGGAGAATCGTTTTCAACTGACAACTGTCAAATTATAAAAAAAAAAATTGTTCATTTTTCTATTGAACCATGTTCCAACTTTCTATACAGCCACGATGTAAAATTGAAATAACAAAGTTAAGTATTAATTAAAGAATAGATATTTTTTAAATAACTTTATAATAATTAAGTTTCAACTATTTCTTTAAAATAACATAGATTTGGGCAAATATTTACCATTTTTTCGATGATGAAAATGATAAATAGGTAATGGCTGAATAGCTGGTCGGCCATAGAAAAAAAAAACAAAATAGGCGGGAAAGCGGCAATCCGATCATCATTTTTTTTTCAAGTTGAGGCATGTTTTTTATTTTTACTTTCCTTGTATTCGTAATGAAAAGCACAGTGTTTACCTCGGGTTAAAGACTTATTTAGTCCCTCGAACTATTAGCGCCCTCGCTTCGCTCGGGCACCAAACCCTGTCTCGGGACTAAATAAGTTACTTTCACCCCTAGGGTAACAATGTACTATTTCATTACTCATACTCTGAAAGTAAGTCTGAAGTTACCTGAGGAGTGGGTTGAAAGTAACACTTTTCAGCCCTAGGGAGAATCGTTTTCAACTGACAACTGCCAGATTTAAAAAAAAAATAGATCTTTTTTCTATTGAACCATGTTCCAACTTTCTATACAGCCACGATGTAAAATTGAAATAACATAAAGTTAAGGAGAATGCGCCAGGGTGACCCGCGAAATTAAAATTTTCTTACGTTTTTTGCAATTTGCAGGTCAGTGTCAGGTTGTATGTTGATTAAAATATTGTTCGCGACTGTAAGATGTATGTAGTTACAGAAATTATCATCATCAAAATCATCAATACAACCCTCAAAGCTCATAAAGGTGCAGGAATGACTTTGACCTTGAAAAAGTAAATTCATACACCTTTATGAGCTTGGAGGGTTGCATTGATGATTTTGATGATTATAATTCTGTAACTACATACGTCTTACAGCCGCGATTCATAGTTTAATCAACATACAACCTGACACTGACCTGCAAATTGCAAAAAACGTAAGTAATTTGAATTTCACGGGCTACCCTGGAGCATCCACCTTAAGGTTGCACTAGTCAACATTTTTTCCATACAAATTTCGGGGGGGTATTACTCCACTGTTTGACACTGTACATCCAAAGTTAAACATGATATCGTTTTATCTCATTATTAATTTTGTCTGTACGGAAGCAGAATAGTAAAATAAAAAGCCATTAAAAAGTTACGAGCTACCAAAGATTCGTTTTTATTGCCAATTTTAACGCAACTTTAGGCGTAAATTAGTAATAAAAGAAGTGTCAAATTTCCAAAACTAAGTCCGTACCGACAAAGCACAATTATCGCAGAATTCAATAAATTTTACTTGTAATTGATTAATGCAGTGGTTTTTTCATAAAACACGATTTTCCAAAGGCCTTTTCGTATTTTTTTACGCGCTCTTTTACTATGAATTATCGTGCATCTCACTGAATACTGTTTCCCCCGGGCGGGCGGTGCGGTGCGGGAGGACGACGTTCACGCACACATCAACAATATGTCACACGAGCGGTACCGCGCGCGCGTATTCCAGTTTTATTTGAATCTGCTTCTGCGGCCTATGTCATTCGTATGACGTTTGACGTATAACTGTTTGGCGGTTTTGATAAAAATTGGAATTTTTGGTTTGAGTCGACGCTGTGCTAGTGACTAAGAAACAATGGGTAGGTAAATCATATAATTTGTTACACCTTATCTATTTAGTGTTCTTACATACGAGCGACACGCGTCATCGACATCAGAGGCACGTTGTCGATGGCGACTTCGACCAGTAGTGATATTCCCTAAGAACACAGAGTGACCGGGCGGCGCGGCTTTGTGTAGGTACATAGGCAGTAGGCACCTTAGGTAGGCAAGGCAGTCGATCTGAGCGCGACGCGATGCGCTCTTGACTTTTATTTTGTATGCTTATGGAAATGGAAATGGTTGCTCAAAAAGTAGGTGCCTACCTATACATATATAAACCCACCTCTGGCACGGTAAAAACTGATGAAATCTATACTGCGCTTCTGGCAGTCGGGATACCTTACTGATAACGTAGGTATGTACCTAGTTCTATATCGTATTAGGTACCCATTTAATATGTATGCTTTTACTAGGATTTCGTTACTCGCGTTCCCGTAGGAACCTATTTACTGCTTCGCTCATATAACATAATCTTTTTCAATAATTGACTACCTAACAAAAACTAAAAAGATTTATTTATCTGGTAGGTATCTAGTTTGGGAGATCAGAGACAGGTATCTAGTAGGCGTTTAAACAAACGACCTCTTCAGCTTTAAAATATTAGTAAAAAAACATAATAAATTAAATGAAAGGAAAACCATGAATAAAAGTGCTTTATCTTATTGAATTTATCCCATTGAATTTATAACTGTTCTTTAGATTTAATGATTTTCCCTTCATTTAATTAATCATGTTTGTTAGAGAGATTTGATCCATATGATTGCCCCTATTGATTGATGTAAAAAAGGTACAGAATGTTATTTTTTCGAACTTTAGTCTATCCATCCCGGGTTCGATGCCCGAATGTGGCAAGCGAATTTTCGATAACCTGTGACTGCAGATTTGTTTCTTTTTAAAAATAAAGGAATGTTTCCTTTGAGTAAAATTTGCTATCTCCAGTATTTAGAGTACTTTCCCTCCAGGTGGCATTGAAATATTCCACCCTGTCTATGTACCTAATAAAGTGCTTACCTTTATAAATCAAGGAATTGACATCAGCTGATCATCATGAGGTAGCAAACGCCGCGTCGCATTGCATCGGTAGGTACTCGCCACGCGCTTCGCACTCGCTTCCGATGTCGCGTATCCGAGGGTTGTCACAAATTATTATGTGACTTTTAATAGTTATCTTTTTTAACCGCCTTCATTACTTCAATGAAATTCTAGGAACATATCTACAGTTTTTAGAAGCCTTACACATCGTTAGAAGGCTGCCTACAAAAATAAATTAACAAACTCATATTATAATTAACAAATAAATAACGGCATAGTTATGAATAAAAACATTACTTTCATATAATAAATAAATTATAGTGTTTATTTTATAATGCTCTTATTTTTAAACAGATACAAAAGATTGGCGAATAGGAAAAAAAGGGCGCCTAAAACTAAGTGCCTCTCGCAAGAAGTTCAAAAGAACATTGAGGGGATGGTTCATGAATAAAGAAAATATTCCTCCTTTACTGTGTGTCTGTGCGTCTGTCTGTTCGTCTGTCTGTCCGTCCGTCTGTCCGTCCGTCTGTCCGTCCGTCCGTCTGTCCGTCCGTCTGTCTGTCTGTCTGTCGGTCTGTCTGTCCGTCTGTCTGTCCATCTGTCTGTCTGTCTGTCCGTCTGTCTGTCTGTCCGTCCGTTTGACTAAATTGACTATTTTTCTCGCACTCAAAGTGAAAAGTACAATGTAACACACGGCGCTCAAATCCCATTATGACTCGGTTCCTATTTACTACCTCGCTAAAGCTCGGTAGTAAAACTACCTGGTATATAATGGGTCATTTTAGCCCCTTGTATTACAATGTACCTACTATTACACACGTGCGTAAATTACGGTTACATTCGTCTACTCGTTTGCAAAAAACAACTTTCCACACTAGTATCATAAATACCTATTTTTCTGTTTATTAGGAATAATTTATTTTGAGCTATATTGGCGGTAATTACAAACCGCAGACGTAAAAAGAAACAATGTCAGTAATTGTGTTATTAATTCAATAATAATAATAAATTAATTAGACAAGAGCCTCGACTAACATCTGAGGAGACTCGCTAGGCAGCTGGATCAGGTAATTGATTCAGAAAGCAGTTATCCTGGACACGGCGCGTATTGCACCCAGCTTGGACCCTGTTCCCGATGCTAGCGGGCTACCTATTTTTATTTTTTTTAATAGTTTTGTTACTAAAATTTAAAAATGTAAATTTATTACATTTTTATATATTTTTAGAAATATGTATTCATTTTGGGCATTAAATAATTCTTTATTCGTTTTCTATACATATCTAATGTAGCTTTTTTTTAAAATTGTTTTTTATAAAAATGTGATGCCCATGTATGAAAATGTTATAAATAAAAAAAAGATTTACAATAGTACATTTTGATACAAGTGGAGAATGTTTGTTATTGCGTTCGAGGCGGAATTAACACCTGAGCCGTAGGCGAGGTTGTTTTTGAACCGAGAACTGCAATAACAAATGCCCACGTGTATCAAACGACGTTTTTCAATACACTTTTGAAGAAATAAAATAAAAGAACGAAAAATATTTTTGTCATGAATTATTAGGAGACTATGATTTAAATTTTCTTTTTTTTCCGCGTTTAATTTCGCCAGGTTGAAGGAGAAGCAAAGGTTTATAGCCTTTTGCATTGTGAACCTAATCGTAGTGCGATATGAACCAGTTTTCGAGAAAGTGTATTGAAAAACAGTTTAGTGTTATTTGTTTTATTCGATAAATAAAAATAAGTAATGAAAGCACCCCTAAAATAATTGACTAAGCAACTTACAACCCTTGTAGCAATCTGCCGTTACTCGCTCTACGTTTCATGCACATGACTAAAAAACATGTTGTAATTATGTTACTTGGTTTAGACTAATAATAATTTCTCTCAATTGACAACCCTAATTTTTCGTTGGTAGGTATCTATTTGATATAAGGAGTTGTTCATCCTTTGGCGGCGGACAAAGTAGGTAGGTATATGTGGGATTATCATAGGTACATACTTACTGTTATAATTACCTATGTACCTACAATTCAACAAAAATGTTACAAACCATCGCCGCGTCGTGGACACTAAAATATAACCTTTAGGTAGGTACGTAGGTAGGTACATGGTAGGTACTAAGAAAACAATACTGATGTGTCATTTGTCTTGATGAAAACATGTGTTTACATTTAGTGATATTGAGTATAATATATACCTAAAAAAAGTAAGAAGACAGGTAAGTAGGTAATTTGGAAAACAATTTATGAAGGCCATTAGGCAGAACTAATTACAATTATTAGGTATTCACTCGGACATAAGACCAACCCGCACTGGGGCCGCATGGTGGATTACAGCCCATTCCCTCTCACAGAGAAGAGCCGTGTCCCAGCAGTGGGAACATTATAGGCTGATTATGCTGCTGCAACAAAACTCTTGAGCGATCGCTGCATGACCACCCGGGGAAAATGAAACATAATAAGCAATATATATTAGGGACTAAGAGAGCCATACAGGTTTAAAATGATAACGCAGCGCCTCCTACAGGCCCTACTTTAGTACGAGTTTGCAGGTACCTACTTGCTGATTTCTCGGCGAGTGTCGAGCGGCGTCGAATGGCATATCAATTGTGTGCATCGTGTAAAACTTCGTTTTTGTTCGGAACGCTTCGGAACGCTGTGTGTGTGCGTACGAACTAGACGTGCGTGAAGACTAGCGCCTAACTGCTCATCACTGATACTATCTCTGTCGGGCACGATGCTAGGTGAGACAGCGTGCTTTTTGGCCACGCCCACCAGCGAGTTCGAGCCCGTGACTTGTGTCACCTTAAGTATTAATTAAAGAATATATATTTTTCATACAAATCTATTTTACCTAATTAAGTTTCAACTATTTCTTTAAAATAACATAGATTTGGGCAAAATATTTACTTAAATATTTATTTATATATGTAGGCGTCATTGATTTTAACTCTAAATATTCGATCTTCCAAGTACGACTTAAGGAGCAGGTAGAAGTTGTATGGGAGTTGGTTCTTTATTTTGAAAAGCGATTCCTCAAACTTTATCGAATGCTTGTTGTACGTCGAGAAAAACAGCAGAGCAGTACTGCTTTTTCTCGAGAGCTTCTCTTATTTTATTGGCAACACGGTGAACTTGTTCTACAGTGTGTTAGTTTAAACGAGGGACATATTCAAACCCGCAATAGTGCATGCTTACATGATACTAATAAAAATATGAACAAAAAAAACACTGATAAATAACAGATAGAACCATACCAAAAAATTCGCAAAAGTCTCGCAACGTGTATACACCCTTGCGCCTAACGCAGAACATGTGCGCGGGTCAATGACTTTCAGGTATAATCCATTTTCCCTTTAATACTTTAAACCTGGCTTACGACAGGCAAAAATATCTAGCTACTGCTACTAGGTACTGACCGAATGTTCGCAGTCGTTGATTGATGATACCTAGCATAAGTTAATACGACGGAATCTGGCGGTTGGGAAACATCTCTCGGTACAAATCAATAGCTCCTCGTACACTTTCATTAGATAACTAGTAGGCACGAACCACTTCCCAATATTCTTCACTGGAATATTGATAAGACGCCATTTTTGGTTATTCGAGAACACGCACATGCGGAGTCAGCGGCGCGCGCGCCTAGACTGGTTGGGGTCAGCGCGGGGTGGCGCGGGAGTGTGCCCTGTTGGTACATCGGGGACAACACAAAGGAAAGGGGCGAGGTTTGCGCACGAACTTCTTTTTCGGCAGAATCGGCGCGTGTTTTGCCGCGTGATTATTTTACTGTTTACAAGTTCACTTCTTGCGCGCGCTCAGTGTCCATGAATAGTGTATTTTATTGGACAATTACGTCACAAATTAAGGTTATATTTTTTTTACATATTTGGGACGAGAATCGAATACTGAATACCTTCCCTCAATATGTCCCTCGTTTAACCTAACACAATGTATAGTGGAATGGCCAATTCTAAAACCTACCTATTGGTGGTTTTGATTGTTTCAGGAGATGGCGACTGCGATAACTTCTTTCGCTTGTTGCTTCTAGCTGTTGGAATTCTTTGCCATTCGCAAATTCTTCTTTGCATAACACACCTCAGCACCTCAAACATGCAGGTTTTGCTGTTTACAAACAGTGAGCAAAATTCGATTTTGCTGCGAGCGTGAGACAAAGTAACTTTTTAATTATTATTTTTTTAAATATCGAGAACTGTGCAGGTCTACTCACAAAATTCGAAAGATTTCAAATTCACTTTGTTCTGTCTTTTTCACTTCGATATGAAAAAAGCGAGAGATAGAAACAAGTCGATTCGAAATTCGATTTTCAAATTCCATATCTAGTAGGCCCCAAGAAACTTATATACTAACTGGAATGAGGACAGGCAACAAAAGCAAACTAGGTACTACCGACACTATGTGCGATGTCCGATGTTTCTAATTTATAAAATGTACTTTTGATTACTATGTAAGACAACGATGTTCGAAACTTCGAACTTACTTACATAATTTATTTGGATATTTCCCGTTTGTCAATCTAAAACATGGTAACCCTAGTCGCAATAAACAACCAAAGTTAAAAAACTTCCCTGAAAAACGAAATCCACATCCAGCATACCCTTACTACTACACCCCTTCACACAACACAATTTTACCATATTTAAAGCGGATTATTTCACTTAAATACAATAAAAAGTACTTAGATGACTTCAACGCGAAAATGTATCGGCCATATTGTTTACATCGGTGACAAGGCAAGACAGAGACACCATCCACCTTTGTCGGTTTCTCGCTCGGAACGTTTCTTTTTTTCCTTTTCTATTGAATCTGTTGTACAAATTTAAACTCTAAGCTTTTGAGATAGAGTTATTTTTTATTTTTTTAGCATTTTGTTCGTACTCATTCCAGTTAGTATATAATTTCCTTGATCGAGACAGAATATCGCGAGTGTAGTTATAAAACGCATTTAAAAAAAAATAGCGGGATTCAAATTTTTATTGTTTTATTCTCTGTTACGCTAGCAATGATTAGGTCAATTTACGCTAGCTACAAAGTACAATAAAATTAGGATAATAAAGTAATAATAATAAATAAATATGAGTGAATCCAGTGACGAAGTCTGCTATTATAACACCCGAAGAATTGAAGCATAATGTAAAAAATGCAGTATTAAGTTTCCTGCCTGAAAAGTCTCGCGAAAAATATCTAAAAACTTATGATATTTGTAAGCAATGGAGACTTACAGGGTGTAAACACTTTTTCGAAGACTGTACTGTTATCGTACTTCATAGAATTATCACAAACTTGGCAACCATCTACAATGTGGAGTGTTTACTCAATGTTGAAAGCCACAATAAAAATAAAAGATGACGTGCAAATTGAAACCTATCCCAAATTTATTGCATTTTTGAAAAGAATGTCAATAGGGCACAAATCCAAATAACATTATTTTTTACAAATCTCAATATTTTTTCCTGTTTATTGTATCCATTAAAATACACAAATCATCGTCTGGATATTTATGTGTTTGTGTTGTGGTGTGTTGGTTTAATTTTGACCATGTTGATTTTTTTTACCTCTAAGTATATGTTCTCGCTGCTGAGGTGAAAAGTTGTATGTGTTACACGAGACCAAAGTTATTTGCATCTCGTGTCTTTGAATCCTTCGCTTACTCGGGATTCAAAATCAACACTCGCAGCAAAAACCCACTTTGCTCTCTTGTTGCACAAATAACTATTGCGCACTCTACTTTTCATAACCCACTATGAGAAAATGAAAAGCACCTCATATTTGATTGTAATATTATTATTTAATAAAACATAGATTATCTACTAAATTGAAATTAATTAGCATCTAATAATAAAACAACTAACAATCACATTTCTTCACATTTCTGGCGTCAGTTCTAATACTTTCAGGGGTTAATTCTATACTTTCACTGTCACTTGAAGAACTCATTTTTCAAAACAAAACCATGGATTTCTTACAATCCGTGAAAATTGACGAAAACGCGGGCTGTAGTTGTTTTCTCTTTTTTTTATTCAGCCGGCGGCGCGGGCGGCGCGACTATCATGGGCTGTCTTACCAATAAATCGTCTTTATTTAAACAATATTTGCGTTCGATTTCTTTGGCGCTGAACAATAAGATGTTCCAAATTCAATAAGTGCGCGTAAAAAATTATTGCGGCACACTTACAACTAGGATTAAAAACTCATTACTGCCCGCTAAAAGTTTCTTATAGAAAACACCACCTTTGGGTGCACTTAAGGGCGAACCAAGTCGTCCTTTTCGAATAGATGGGATGAAAAAGATGGTAAGTCCTACGGACGCGAGTAACTTCTCCCCGCAGGGGGAGGCAATATGTGCGAAATATTTTTGTCACAGAGGCACGTTTTTCTGCCTCTGAATCGCCAACCCTATTGGCCCTATTGGGTTTTCACATGATCGATTGATAAAAAACTGAGGCAGAAATAAATTATGAGCCTCGTGTCCTCTTGGTTGCAAAAATCAATCATTTAAGTTATGTAGATGATTCAGTTATAAATGGCGAACAAACAAAATTTAGTATTTCGTTTGATATGCTCTTTTCTCCTACTTATCTAATACTAAAATAATAAGGCACCAAGTTGGTCATTGGCTATTTGGTCGAGGCGGGGTGATAACATTTTCGAGCTTAATACGCTAGCTGTTGTAGCCTCCTTTTACTTGTAAAGAAAATGTAACTTATTCGGAGCAGGGTGCTTAAATTTTTAAGCTCGCTTCGAACGCTCATGAAGCGCGGGATCATTTCATTCTTATAATTTTTAACCGCCGAAAAAAGCAGGAGATTCTCAATTTGAGGCCTGTAATTTTTGTTGCTTAAATTTTGCTAAACAAGGCACCCATCTTGTTCTATACCTTGGGGAGTATTGCTTAACCTTTTTTAAAGTCACCCATATCGTCCTATCCTACCGCGGGGAGTGTTTTTTGACTATACTGTTACAGAGGTCCACCCATTTTGTTCAATACCTTGGGGAGAGGAGTTGATTAACTTTTTTAAACAAGGAACCCATCTTGATCTATTCTATACCATGGGGAGTGTTGCTTAACTTTTGCAGGACAGGTCACCCATCTTGTCAGTGGTCCGGTCTTAACGATTATTTTTTTATTATAGAGGGTATACCCCAAGTTAGTCCCATTTAGTCAAATGAACACCCAATCATCCCTAAAGGTGGCTGTACACTCCTGCTGATATACTTGAGCGCAAAAATAATAGTACATTTTGATACAAGTGGAGAAAGTTTGTTATTGCATTCGAGGCGGAATTAACTCCCGAGCCGTAGGCGAGGGTGTTTTTGAGCTGAGAACTGCAATAACAAATGTCCACGTGTATCAAACGACGTTTTTCAATACACTTTTGAAGAAATAAAATAAAATAACGAAAAACATTTTAGTCATAAATTAGTAAGAAACTGTGTTTTTTTTTTCTTTTTTTTTCCGCGCTTTACTTTCGCCAGGTTGAAGGAGAAGCAAAGGTACGAAGCCGCTAAACAGCCTAAAATAAAAAAAAGTTTATTTTTATATTTTTGAATCTAGAACACAAATAAATGTTAATCTATACATATAATAAAATCGTTGAGACCAAAAAATCTGTACATTGAAGATTTAAAAAAAAACCAGTCAGGGTGACTTAAAATAAGTAACTGAACATATTAAAACCATTTAAAAAATGTTTGTTTGTTTGTTTGTTTGACCGCGCATCACGTGAAAACTACTGAACCGATATTGTTGAAATGTTCACAAATCTATTTAAATACATTCAGAATAACATTTAGGCTATAGAAATTTTGGATGTTTTTGGAAAAAGGGGGTGAAAAGGGGGGGTAAAGTTTGTATGAATTTTTTTTTTTAGATTTCTATAAGTACATATAATAAAATCGTTGAGACCAAAAAATCTGTACATTGAAGATTTAAAAAAAAACCAGTCAGGGTGACTTAAAATAAGTAACTGAACATATTAAAACCATTTAAAAAAAATTGTTTGTTTGTTTCTTTGTTTGACCGCGCATCACGTGAAAACTACTGAACCGATATTGTTGAAATGTTCACAAATCTATTTAAATTAATTCAGAATAACATTTAGGCTATAGAAATTTTGGATTTTTTTGGAAAAAGGGGGTGAAAAGGGGGGGTAAAGTTTGTATGAAAAAAAATTTTTAGATTGTACTAGAATCATGAAACTCAGAATAAATACTTATTAATAAAAATAAAGAAATACCTGTCTTAGCATTTTTTTTAAATCTCATCCAGAGGCGCAAAAACGAGGGTTTTGTGTTTAAAATTAATAAACTTCAAACACCTATACAATCAAAACCAATGAAGTGTAACCTTTTAAAGTTGCTACATATTATACTCCATATCTAATACTGGTAAATATAATTTCTCAGTTTTCTTGAAATTTGATTTTTGAGGTGAATACGCACAAAATAGCGGAACTCAAGAAAATCAGCTTTCCTCGGTTTAAGTAGTTGGTACGAAATGTTTGTGCGCGCATCACGTCAAAATTACTGCATAGGCTTCTTCAATATTTAAACTATATATTATCACGCTACTTCCTTAAGGGGGTGGTACCAGCTAACGAGAGGTTTTCTCCGTGTAACTCCTCTTTGATGAGTGAATATAAAGGTGCAAAAAAAATATATGTTACTTATTAGACTCTAAACTTTAATTGGTACAATTGAAATAATTCAGACTTTATTATTACAAAATGAAAAAAATATTAAAAGTGAAGCATTTTTTCTTTGAAATTTCGTAACTACTCCTAAACGGCATTAAGTTTTTTTTTTTTTTTTTCACACAAATATTTGTCACTTTTTATTTCACAAAGTGTACAATTGGCATTTTGATCTAATGATTTATTAGGCTACAATTTAATAAAAACCACTCATTTCGCACTATTCGGTACCAACAACCACTTTGTAGTGCAAGCTGATTAGAACTTTATTCTAACATTGTTTCAAACGAAGTTTGAACCACCACTAATAGAGTTGCTAATTTAGCTGATACCCCAGCCTTAAGCTGGTAGGCAATTTTGCATTATTTCCGTATACTTCAACTGTTTGACGTTTCAGTCATGACGTAAGTACATGAGAACGGCTATTTGTGGCTTATGTCAACGAAGTAAATAACCTTGCGGTTTCATGACCGCTCTGTAAACTACGGGGTTGCAGGTTCAAACCATCCAACATTATTTTCACTTTTTGTGATTTGTTTATTTATTTTTTTTGATGCTGTGAGTTTTCTTATATTTCATTTTGTATTGTTGTGTGCATTTCTTATTTTTTTCGTGAAATATTTTTCCAAAAAGTAATAGAGTAGTACTTATGGAAGAAGAATACAATCATGCTACCCTTAAATAAATTGGGATACGGGCAGGAGTATGATGATGAGGATGATTTCTCCAAAAAGAAGTATAGCGAACTGATTAATCCACGTGTTCTTGCCGTGCAAGAACTGTGCTATGCTATTCGCAATAATCAATAATCCATACGCAGTTTACGTAGATTATATTTACAGCTAAATTGTTATTGGCCTCATATCGTGTTTTCGGGCGGGAGGAGACGCCCGGGTTCTTCCATTGTGAGGATCGACCGGAGGCCACGGTGGAGCACACTGTGGAGGTGTGCCCCACTTGGGCGGAGCACCGCCGTGTCCTCGAAGCGGCGATTGGCGGCGGCGACCTCTCTCTCCCAGCCCTGGTTCAATACATGGTCCGGAGCGAGACGGAATGGGATGCCGTCACCTCCTTCTGCGAAGCAGTCATGCTAGCGAAGGAGGTGGCGGAACGTGAGAGGGAGAGATCCTTACGTCCCGGCCACAGCGGGAGACACCCCGGGCGTCGGGAGCCACGTATTGGCCCCCGGCCACCGTAGGCGCGGGCCTGTGGACGAGGAGCTATGGGCTAGCTCGCCGTCCGTGTTCTACGCGCGCCTCAAAGAGAGTCAGCAAAAAATAAGGCCGATGCCTGCCGGGGCTGCGGGACTATTCGAAAGAGATACCGTGGCCCCGGAACACAAAGGGCGATGAAGGAACATGGATGGGTTTTAGTCAGTAAAAGTCTGACACTTCCTCCTGCTCCGGGAGGAGTCATTTGATGATTTCCCATCCGAAAAAAAAAAGCTATATCGTGTTTGGGCTCAATTCATGCACCTTGATGAGAACTTTCGACCTAGCTGGAGTATGACTGTCATCGAGTGTCCAAGGATGAAAACCTAAGGCTGTCGAGGGAAGCCCCAAATTGATGATTGCATATATTTCCGAGAAATTAAATTGTTACCTACTTGAATCTATATACTTATTATAAAGGAGAAAAGTTTGTTTGTTTGGTTGGTTGAACGCGCTAATTTTAGGAACTACTGATTCCAGTTAAAAACATCTTTTAGTGTTGGATAGCCCATTTATCGAGGAAGGCTATACGTTATATAACATCACGCTACAATCAATAGGAGCAGAGCATCAATGAAAATTGTTGCAAATACAGCGAAAAATTATTGCTTTTGAGAGCTTCCTTTCCGTGCGCTGCGTAAACGGTTAAAGTTACTCAACAATCATACATGTATGACGGGATTGTTCCTCTTAAAAAGTCCGCTAAAGCATATTATCTGCATTTTTTTTAGGTTGACTCACACTCTCTCTAAGCCTCTCTCTCTCGTACGTAACGCAGACGAAGTTGCGCGGGTCAGCTAGTTTGTTTATAAAAGTAAATATTAGTTTTAAATAATCATGTTTATCTATGATATTCTATTTATAAACACAATTTGAATATTTAAAAAATATTTACGCGGCAAAAGACGCATTATTGCTTTGCATTGAACCAATTTGAATTAAGTATAGGCAGTATAGGTATAGTTATCTGTGGCAATTTTCATGCCTGCACACGTGTTGGAAAATTATATATTATTTAATATTAATAAAATTATTATTATTATTATCTATAATATAAAAATGAATCGCAAAATGTGTTGGTAAGCGCATAACTCAACAACGCCTGGACCAATTTGGCCAATTCTTTTTTTTAAATGTTCGTTGAAGTTCAAAGATGGTTTTTACGGCGAGAAAAAATCAAATAATTGCCGGAAAAACCCTAAAAACAGCCCTTTTCTTTTTCCCATACAAACGTTTTCTAACTAAAACGAGCTTTATTGCTATTGTATAAAGTTCATATTGAATTACAAGCAGTCACTGTTGTTTAAACAATGTAGGTATGTTCCTAACATCAAAGAGTCTATTTTGCACTTTATTACCTCTGTACAAAGTTCAAATTCAATCATATCTATCAAAACAGTGTGCATTGGAGCACAGATAAAGAAAAAGAAAACGAAATCGAATAGATCAATTTGGTCGGTTTCGCGATATTATTTCATTTGTTTTACTTTTGACTCCAAGTCATATCAAATTATAAAAAAAGTTGAAACAACAACAAACTGTCAATGTCAGTGGGTTTTTTTTTTGGATTTTCGGTTACCTCCTACTCTAATGAGCTAATGAGTTTGCTTTTATCTGATTTGTGGATCAAGTACAAAGATAATTATGTGTGATGAAATGACACATTACAAATCATTTTGACAGGCTATATTTGGCAGTACGAAGTCTGCCGGGTCAGCTAGTATATTATATTTCCACAGGTACCTACAAGGTTCAAATCGGTTCAATGCCTATAGTCGAAGGTGAATGTTTTTTTTTTCTTTTTAATTTCGATAAATCATGCGTGCAATTAAGGCGTTAATATTTTTTAATAATTCAAATTGTGTTTTCAGATAGCTAAACATTATAATTTAAAACTAAAATTTACTTTTTAAACAATTAACATTTACTTGTGTTCTAAATTCAAAATACAAAAAAAAAACTATTTTTATATAGTGTGCGTTACCCCAGCCAGATCTTGTCGAAAATCGTCATCTAAGTGCAATAGATAATTAGAAATACAGCTTCTGTAATTGGTAAACTGATTTTTAAATTTGGTATGCTGATAGTTTTTTAATTATTTGATAAAAGCACTTGCGGCTGGAGTAACGTTACCCCTGCCAGATCTTTTGTTTTCTAATGAATATTTTGAAATAAATCTTATGTAAAAAATTAGAAATCAATTTGAAATAAATGGTTTATCTTAATTTGTGTTTGTATTTGCTATGGTTTCGAAGATATTTAAAATCCTGCTGGGGTAACGTTTTACACGATGGCTGTATCTCGGAAGTGACTATACGGATGATTGCAATATTTGTTGTTTGAATAGACCCTTTTTACTAGTAGTATTATTAAGACAGAGCAGCTAGTTAGTGTGTATGCTCTGGGAGCACACTTAGCTTCCAATAAGGTGCAGGATCCAATACATGGGCCATTGTGGCCATGTTGAGCAAGGGATGCTATCAAGGCAAGGCAAGGGAAAGAGGGTTGTTCATAAATGAAATGCGAAGCTATAGGCAGAATGTATATTTTGTTTTGTATATAAATTATTTGCAGTTCTTTCAATACATTATTCTACAAACATTTAAACACAAGTATTCTCTATTATGTCACACTTATTTAATTGGTGCTTTCCCCTTACAAAATGGTACAAAAATAACTCCGTTTCAAAGTAGACAATTGGTTATATTAAACACGAAGACAACGGACAAGTAATAATAACAAGTTATTTAAAATAATTTTGAGGCTCATTACTTACGTTATTTTAATGATGCGTATTTTTACTAACATAACATATTCATAGTGTGAAGCTTATGTTTACTCTAATTGAGATTATTCAAGGTACACGACATACATGATCTATCCTATATTAGTGAACGTCACTAGCCGAACTTTCCACCGCGCTAAAGCGCTTGGTTGCGCGAAACTTAGCAAAAACGAATCCAGCCTCGGTCTAGATGTTCTATAATTTAAACTTAAAATGTCACTTACGGGATATCTTCCGTGATTATCATTACTTTTGAGCTCCCGATATTTCGACGCTGTTGCAAGCGCCATGTTCGCGGGTTGACTGGAGAATGCGGGTGGATGGAGATGGAAAGACCCCGTAACCCGCAAGTGACATTTTAAGTTTAGTTATAAACCGTGAAAGCTTAAAGAAAAGCGAAAAAAACAGTGTTTCAATAATTTAGTTGAAAAATACTAAGTTCCACGCAAGCAAGCCATATTACAATACACCAAAACCATTACATGGTTTACAACCTTAGATACTCATACCTTCTCATTACTTATTAAAATAAGGAAATAAATAGAAAAACAAAACAAGAACTATGTACATGTTCAGCCTCAAAAATACTTCCATTTGAATTAAATATGACAAAGTAAATTCTCAACATGGTTCATTATTATTTTGATGGCACTTTGTTTTATAACTATGCGTTCTGTCAACTGTGTGTGCCGAGACTGTTGTGCGGCGTGAAGAGATGCGTGTGTAAACCAACCATGGATAGGAACAAGAAAACTAATAATTATAATGTTACATTGATGAATAATTCTAACTTAACCAAGAATAAATAAATAAAAATATAGCTCTATTATATAATGTGATGACTTCTTAAGACGATGGACAAGAATAGGCATTAGTGAACAATTTGCTACAATAATAATATCAGCCCGATCGTTAGCGATGCGCTGTCGGCGGCGACTGCAAGTACAGACCGAGCGCGGCGCCGCGGGACTTACGATGGAGATAAGAGTACATTTAACAGAACAGTATACAGGCAACTATTACACAAACAGTAAATTGAAGTTCAAGGAATCAGTCTTGCGTTATTTTCTCAAAACATCTTTATATACAGACACAGAATAATTGGCTTAATAAAAAATAATCTGCGTAAACATTTCACTAAATACCATAGTTGAGTCCCATATTCAATACTTACAAATAATACAGTTAACACTATTAATTTTACTATTCATAAATTATTTTGTTAGTCGGTATTTAAAGGATCCGGCCCTTTCTAGCAACCTGTACTAGACATTACAATGCGTATTAATTTGTACAAATAAGATTATAATATTATGATAATGCAAACACGAAGTCCACCTTAGGAATCTAGCAGCTCAGTACGGCGACCCGTCCGCCACCCAATCATAGGAATCAAACTACAATCAGCCAGAGCAATGATCACTCTCAATCCATAATAACTAATATCTTCACTAGGCGTCGCTCAGATTGGACTAAATAAATTACTAAGATTAAATAATTCCGAGCGTTAGATCGAGTAGGGATATTCTCCGAGATAGTCTATTAACGTGGAGGGCAGTGGAAGCAGCCTGTGTTTGGGGGCGCACCATAGCTTCGGCGTGAGGGGGTTGGAGTCGAGCGCCTTGTGCACGGCCAGCCGCGCCGCGTGCAGCAGCGAGGCCGGCGCCCGGCGCAGCGGCGCGCGCAGCAGCACGGGCGAGTGCGCGCAGCCCTCGCGGTCCACCCACACCGTGCCCGCCGCGCCGCGCGCGCCCACGCGCAGGTAGTGCTGCACCAGCTCCACCACGCAGCGGAAGCGCGGCATGTACCTCGCCAGGGGCCTGTCGCAGTCTAACCTGCAAACAAAGTAACTAAATTAGCAACGGTCATTGAGTGTGCGTTACAGGTATTCTGTTGAATGTAACTCATTGGTAATTCTAAATAAGTAGCAGTGAATGAATTTCAATATTAAATTGTACGTGATACTTTGAATCAAGTAAGATGAATGCGGAAAAAGTGAGCAACAGATTTTAATTTTCATGGTTAACAGAACAAATTGGCCAAAAAAGTTCCAATAAAAAATGTGCCAATAAAATTAAGGAAAAATGCGAGATCTGAGTCAACAGTGGCAGAAGTAGCTTCGCAACCGAATTACTGTGAACTTGTGACGTAACACAGTTACACGTTATTATGACGCAACGATACAGTAGTCAGGCAGGCAGAATCATGGAATACTTGAGTTCTCCCTGCGTTAATATTTCACAAGTTATTATTCATTTAATTATAAATTCCGGATACATCGTTTTAAATGACGTCTTTAGGTAAATAGTTCGTTGAATATTGGCTCATCAATATCACTTTCAAATTTTCCGAATTCATTAGTTACCTACCTACTAACATGTTAATTTAATGACAAATAAAGGTAAATGGAATTATGAACCTTAACTGTATTGCATGTAGTTCAGTTTTCAATATTATCACTGAACTTTTATCATTTAAATTTTTTGACACTATGTAATGAACTTATTTTCCATCTACCTAAAGTCGACTTTTGGCTATTTTGTTTGATCTTATATCTACTGCCTGCCACACATGTACATAATTCGACAAAAAGTTCGGCTTACCTAAAGAAACCTTGTTCGTAGTGTAGCCTGACAGACGTGGGCCCTCGCTCAGTCTGTACTGACAGTGAGAAGATAAAGTTCCTATCGCCAGAGTCCCGGATCACGAACGCGCCAACACTCGCGTCTTTGAGAACTGTTCGGGCGCCCTGTAAAGAAGGAAGAACTGTATAAATTATGTGCAGTAATTTACAGGAAATTTATAGACAAAACAAATTAAATTTGGTACATAAAATATCCCAGACATGACAATGAGTTTAATTCAAAGAAACTATTAATCTCTCTTATATAATATTCTCATTCTTCATATCATAATTATAAAAGTTGCAATACACAAGTCATTGACCAATATTTTACAGTGATTAAGATTTCAAAGGTCGCCCAACTTCAACCTTGTTTTATCTACCTACTAAGAAATTGTACAAATAACAATTTGATTTATGTACCCCAAGATGACATCATAATAAATGAATAGTTTACTTCAAGGATAAAAAATAACTGTGAAATACCTATACAAATTTGTTATTACCATAGATGTCAATCAAGTGGAGATCATTGAAATTGAATACTGTAAATGTCTGAGCCATTAACTGTCATAATTTTTAAGGAAAACTGAATTTAAAACTAAATTTAATTATGATAAGAAATCTGCTTAAAGTTTTGCCCTGTGGGAAACTTGTTAAGGAAGGATAAACATTGATTTTGAGGTATTACAAATTTAGAATTCAGACTTGTGTAATTTGCAATTGTAACTTTAGTTCAAAATAATGCCAAGAGATGGCGCTAGGATGCAGAAAAATACACACCTGCCAGTCCAAACTGCCATAGTACCAGCCTGACAGCCGTAGGGCTCTCAGGGTGTCCGCTAGCCGTCTCAGCTCATCATTGTATGGTGAGGGTATGAGGGGCGACAGCGGTACTGTGAGAGGTGAGTTTGGCAAGTACGTTGGCTGGACCGTGAAGGGGGGTGGCGTGTGGGCAGCGTGGCACTTGCCGGCGCTGGGGGTCAGAGACACGCGCAGCTCGTGCCTGCAGTTGGGGCAGCATGCTACTCCCGTCGACCAACTACTCAGCGGCACCGCCACTTCCACACAGGCATCTGGAAAGATGGAGAATCTTGGTTAGGATATTTGTGTCACATTACAATCCATACATAATATCGTTTTCCAGTTTTAGTTATCTTGTTTTAGTTTCAAAGGAAATGAGATTTAAGATAAGTTCAATTTACAATTTCCTCAATGAAAGATCTCTTCCGTTATAGTGATAACACCTCATAACATGCAGTTTAATCTGCCATTATTGCAATCTTCAGCCTTTAATTCGAACTACATTCATAAAAAAGGTGAATGGACATGATTGCCATCTGTTACTGATTACAGACAATGAAACTGATATGGCGGACATGGTTTTATTATGGTATATACCTCCAGGTAATAAATTCTATGGAACTAGTTATTAAAGATAGATTGTTATACAGTCAGTGGAAATCTATTGATTTTTGTTGATAAATGTAATTAGTTTTTTTTTTTTTTGAATTATGAATATTGTTCCACTGTTACACATAGAACTTAATTAACCATACCATGGTTGAATAAATTAAAATTGTAATCTAAGTGAGTTCGTAATTCAATACCTAATTTAAATATAAATGACAGTAAACATTTTTAATCGGCACTCATTTAAAATCTATACCATTTATATAAGGTGTGTATGTAAAACTGTAGACAGTTTTGATAGTAAAATGTCATAAGATGTATTCTACCTTCTATATAATTAACTAATGCCTCAAAATCTGTATAATATATTTTCATATTCTATATAATAAAATTATGGTAAATACGGATTTTTATTAGGAAACTCTCTGCTGTTATCAGTGGTGACACAAACATATTTACTCTTCTATCACACTATTTTTAGATACATACCGCTGATAAGGAGGCTGTGTGAATTGTGATAATCAAACAATGTTTAAACCACATGCAAATATTGTATTAACGTCCGCACGTCGTCTGAAACGTAATTTTTGGTATGATAGTTTTTTTTATCCATAGACTTTTCTGGCATTGCCCTGGGCTATAAATGTTTGTTATCTTTTTACGGTCTGCTAAAATTTCATTTCTTATATTTTAGTGCATACCACTTTCCTTGTGCATTTTTTGATAACTTTTTTCGATAAATAAAAACAACCTAGTCAAAATAGCTTTTTGATCTGATAACACTGCATAACCAAACGCCACACCAATAATTTACCGCTAACGGCTAAAACCAAAGAACTTACTTTGCGGAGATAACCTCGCTGCTAATGTCATGTTTAAAGGACAAATTGTTGTTTCTCGCCTTTCAATATAGCACATTTGTTCAAACAACTACGTCTGGTGCGAGTTACTCCCACCTATCGTGAGGAGGCCACGATTCAATCCAAGTTACACATTCATAAAGCAACACTTAACCACGTCTGCATTCATAATATGTGCACAATATAAAACTAAATTATTTTAACTTGAGTCACTTCCTTGTTGAATCCTAATGAAAAAGTTTTCCGAAATGTTTACACTGAACTATTCCACGAAAAACTTTCCAAATGTCACTGCCTGAATATACTGTCATCCAGTATTCACTCACACGCACAACTAAAATAGAGTAGTCCCTTTGATACACCAAGTGATTGTTACGAAATATTGTAAAGTTTTGAAAACAAATTATGTGCAACGCTAAAAGCGGAATGAGTGAGAAATGCGAAGCCGGGTGCGACCGTCGCGCTATGCGACTCGACTGTACTGACGCGACGGCGACACCACTACGCCAGCGCTACTCTGTAAACGATAATCAGATGGAGGGGATTGGTGGACGAGGCTGAGCAACAGACAGTGATACGAAACTCGAACGTTCACTGCCTTCTGAGAATTCATTCACCGACAATAATTACTAGTTATCTAGTTATTTGCTATCTACATTGTGTTGTATTCAGTAATATGTAGCTAGGCAATTCTGCGTAAAACTGTTTCTCTTTACTAGTTAGGAATTGTATGAAGTTTTGATGTCAAACAAAAGGAGCATTTACAAATAAATTCGTAGAATGAGAAAAATAATTTAAAGTTCGTATTGAAGCGCTGAGGTAGCCGGCGAAATTCAAATTATCTTACGTTTTTTGTAACTAACTTAAAGGCATTGCCAACCCAATGCATTAAAACCCTGAGTAATACACAGTCTGTCACCTAAAACCTTAAACGGTCAATGAACAAGTATTCCCAACTATTCATTTGGATCTTTTTTTTAATACGTAAGAAAATAAATACATTTATGTACCCAACAAACAATATTTCATGACATGACGACTAAATATTACAATTCACAACGCGTGACCTGTTTACCGGAGCGAATTGACTATGGTGATGCGTGCAACTCTAGTCTAGTTACGATTTTTTTAATCATTCATCCATCCATTGAGTTTTAAAATATGGCCACTGCGCCGGGGTCATCGTAGTTTTGATTTTAAAATGTTTAATAAAAACATGAATTTGTGTCTTATTTGCTGATTTTAAATGAGTTTTGTATTTTTATATTGTGGTACGGTGATTCGCATTAATTTGGTCTTCTGTATTGTAGGTACTTAGCTTTTTAATTAGATAAACAAACAACATTTCAACCGTCAAACTTTGAACTGTGGTGTAGGTATAAGTTCGTTTTTTGGTAATTATTCGCTATATTTTTAGACACTTGCAGCAAGCGAAATACAAGGTCTTCGGAATAGAACGTTGTTTGTGAAAGTAGCCAGAGCGGTACCTACCTACTTATATAAGTACGGATCTTCCTACAGACGCTTAAAACAATAAACTTAGATAAGTTTACGTTTAAGCAAATAAGTAGTAGTACGAAGCAAGCAAATAAGTAGTTTTCAATTATGAGTAAAGAATATTGGTATTTTATTATCCCAATTAAAGTACCTATAGTAAAGTAAGTAATCTTTTCGATTCGTAAAAAAGTGCGTGTCATTAACTAGATTAGGCCCGTGAATTAACTAAATTAGGTTCTAAGAATATTACCTACATGATTCTACCCACGATCCACGATATGGCACAAATGATTGACCATGTCAATGGCTAAAGCTCACGATGTCTTTTGTTTTTTGTATCATACCTAGACGTGTACAAGCGATTATGTTTTGTCTTTCACAAGATCCCATAGATCATTCATTTGTTGGTGTTTTACATTATGCCAGCCATCATTGGCTTTGCCGCTGTGTGTGTTAATCGTACCTATCGAATTCTTATTTATTATCCTGACGTCAATTCAATGTTCAATTTTTAGAGCTTCTACGTGGTTACAATATTAATGGTTTCTACGTTGGTGTGTAACACCATAGAAAAGTATGTGGGCAAGTACCTACCTACTGCTTGTTATTCCGTAATCGACTCTCACTGTTTGGTTGAAACAGTACAGTAGTTGTAGTAAATTATATCGATTTCCGAGATCTGTTGTTCCACTGTACGCGGTTTAATAACGTGTTTTTTTAGAATCGAATCGTTAACGTGAAATTCATTGTAAATTTTCGAACACCGATGTATTTTGGGCATAACTGCCAAATATTCCGGTGGCGTTGTGGAGAAACTTAATAACATCGCAATTTGACGTATTGTCGTGTGTTTGGCTACTTTCCATTAGCGAATATCTATCGCGTAAGTAGGTATAGTTAGGTAGCAACTATCCACTATGGGCAGTCTTTTGTGTCCTGTTAGTTGAATGGCTTTACCTTTTACTACGCGTCACGATCTCTGGTTCTGCGAATGTTACCCAAGGGTATTGCGATGTTTAAGTATTAAGAATGTTGGTATATCCTAGGATCCCATTTGGGTAACGCTCTTAGTATCAAACTAGATTTTTCAAGGTATTGCTCGATAGCTGCTAAATATTATACCTAGTAGTCGCATGAGCTTTGAGGAATTCTGTTTCTTCAATGTATTATTATTTAAGGTGAAAGCGTCAGGCTAGCCCGCGAAATTCAAATTTTCTTACGTTTTTTGCAATTTGTAGACCAGAGGTAGGTTGAATGTTGATTAAAATATTGTTCAACTTTTTCAAGGTCAATATCATTCCTCGACCTTTATGAACTCGGAGGGTTGTATTGATGATTTTGATGATTATAATTCTGTAACTACATACGTCTTACAGTCGCGAACAATATTTTAATCAACATACAACCTAGCACTGGTCTGCAAATTGCAAAAAACGTAAGAAAATTTGAATTTCGCGGGCTACCCTGGAGCATCCACCTTAAGCGTAAGCGGTATTGCAATTTTGACATTACGTTTTCTGCCTGTAGACATAGAAGTACCTATGGTATTTTAGTGGACAAAGCTGTATTTACGTATGATCTACAGACAACACAACCTACCTGCAATACAAAATAAAGAAACCCAAATCCTCTTTAAAATGACAAATGTTAAAAAGAGCTTCCGTTTCGATAAAATGATTAGATAAAGCGATCAGTCATCAGCACGCTCATTCGTCTAGCTTGATCTTGTGTTTCATTCAACGTGAAATGATTCATAAAGCAAGCTAGCCTACTTCTGATTAGGTGACAGAATTATGAAGTATGCAATGAGTCGTTTACAAAGGTTCTTTTTGTTAAATAGAACATCTCTTCATTATAATATATAATATGTAGTTCATAAAACAGGAAATAGAAAAACCATCTTCCGAAATTCGAGATAACAAATTACGCGGAACAACCTTGTGGATCTACGGGAAGTCGAAACTTAGGTACTTCCTGAATCGTTTAAGGGGCTTTTTCGCAAAATGTGAAATTCCGGGTAGGTAGGTAATATACAAAGGAACAAAAGGTTTGAAGTTTCAAAAACGGTCAGGCGTTATTATTCTAAGACGGTCAGTTTGTTCCTCGTCATAATGTTGAACATTATGACGGCTTACAATAATAACATTGTTATAGGGTTTGTAAAGTTCTAGACAAAATGTTCAGGGCGCAGCGCGCTCGACATAAATAACGACGCTGTCGCAAACTTTCTTTTTTATCAAAAACACTCTCCAAGAAAACTGTTAAGTTTCATTACATTTTATATCTTGCCTTTAATCAATTGTCAATTATAATTGTATTTATTACTTATCGAAACGTTTTGTACGTTTTGATAATAACAGATTGACTGTGACTCACTTTCACTTTAGCAATATCTGCGTGGTTGCTGTACTACAAAGTGATTTTATAAATAAAAGCTCGCAATTAAATAGGTAGCACATCGCAGCAAAAGCACAGTTTATAGCCGACTCGATCCCCCCGTACTAAACCAAAGGCTACGTCCAACAATGCATATTCGTTTCAATTAACATCCTCTTCAACGTTTCGACAGGGCGCAATAAAAAGCGTTGCGAGTATAAAGGCCTTTAGCGTGGTCGCGCGCGCAGGTGTTCGATTCGCATTTGAGCGTGCCATAGAGAGCGAGTTCCTCGTAGTGCGATTATATTCGGCGTTCTCGGAATCCCTTACCTGCGTCTGCGCAGCTTTCACAACCATCTGCCGGCTGTCATTGGCGCAAACGCGGACTCGTAGCGCAGCTGCCAACCATTGAATAAGCATAAGCCCCCACAATTTATAAAGATGATTTATTTTATACAATTTAGCGCAATTAGACGGCTTTTCGTTGTTCCCGTGGGATTAACGACTTTATGTAGTGGATGCAGATGGTAACGGTTCAGCATTATAGTCGCTATTATTATTTTAATGTACTGTCAGGAATGCGGGTACCACTGTTTCGTAACGTAGACGTACTCCCTTAGTTAATCGTGAATTAAACTTAATACACGACACGCTACCTATGTCATTTTGACTAATGATATGTCTAACATTAGGTCCATTTGCAGAATCACATCTCACATGCCATAAACATAATACTTAATTCACGTTGTATGCCAAATACGCTCATTTTATTGCTACATTCTTAAAAGAATTATGTAGAAGGTAGGCTTCAGGAGTCGAAGCTTACGTTTTAGAAAAGGTTTCATTAAAACGTGACGAAGGTGACTTGCCATACCAACATCAGAACGAAAACCCGAACCAAGTATTTATTTAGGGAGGTCATGCCGTTTCGTAGAACTTGGCTGGCACACTCCGATTTCAATTTCACAGTGAATACCGTTGTTCTCGGTACTTCTTTATTAGACGCGAAGAGTTGGGCTGAATAAACTTATTCGCAGAATTCATACCGATAATGCTTTATCACTCATAAATGTTCTGGTTAACTTTGCAAACGATACGTTCATTACTAACCAGTAGAGATAACAGTATTGCTCAAAGAGGACTACAGATCCAGATGGTTACGTCCTATTCAAAAAACCGGCCAAGTACGAGTCGGACTCGCGCACGAAGGGTTCCGTACCATTTTTCTATACAACATTAGAAAAAACGGCAAAAAAAATCACGTTTGTTGTATGGGAGGCCCCCCTTAAATATTTATTTTAATTTAATTATTTATTTTTAAAGTGATTAAATAATACTAAATATTCAGTGAATATTTCAAGCGTCTACCTGTTATCGTTATTAATATCGAGCAAAAAACGAAAAAAACACGTTTGTTGTATGAGAGCCCCACTTAAATATTTTTTTGTTTTGTTTTTAGTATTTGTTGTTATACCCAGCGGCAACAGAAATACATCATCCGTGAAAAATTTTACTGTCTAGCTATCACGGTTCATAAGACAGTCTAGTGACAGAGAGACGGACAGTGGGTTCTTAGTAATAGGGTCCCGTTTTTACCCTTTGGGTACGGAACCCCTCAAAAGTATTGGTAGAAAGTTTTGGACAATATTGAGCGGCTTTCGCAGAATTGTGACATGCCCCGACTTCCGGGAAATTTCGGTAAGTCTGTGCTCCAATCAGCATTGCAAATTACGAGTCCCGAGAAATCCAAAACTACGCTTCTGAACGTCTTCATAGAATCGGTTATTATTTAATACCATATTCCTGGACTAATCCAACCAACAAAACGAAAGCAAAGCATTTTATACACAGATGAACAATTAGGTCAAATCGGTTATACATATAAGTTATATATAAACATAGGTACATAAAAACACATAGAGAGGATTGAGAATTAACCCTAGCACTGGCTCATGCGTGCTGATGAGGTTTTTCATCTTTCTTCAATTATTTAGAAAGTATTCTAAGTCGATATGAAATCGATAGGTAATTTTGGTACTTAACGGGTTCGAAGCCGTAACCTCATGCTTGTAACGCGGTAACCTTGCTAGCCACGGCCTGCCATGGCCATCACGATGAAATTATTTATGAACTTGGTCGGTGACCGTTAATTACCTCGTTTTAGGCTAAACGAAGTATTTTTATAAAAATCCATTGAAGTCCACTAAACTACTTTTAAATTTTAATCTACCCTCCATATGTATTGTCACGTTACCGCTTAAGCTGATAACTGGAAAACCTCTAAGTTATCCATATAAAGGTGACCTACTAGTCGAGTACTAAGGTAATCACCGATAATAAATAAATACCAATAAAATTGCAAATAGCGTACCTACCATTACAAAAGAAATATTGAATCTACTTTTTCGTGGAATTTTAAAATAAAACATGGCGCTTGTGCCAACTCAGTAATACGCTTAATTTTATGGTTGTTTAGCCATGTAATTGTTAAATTTCTAGGAACAGAAGACGGTCTATGTGTGTGGCTTCTACTTAGCTGTATTGCTCGCTAATATTCAGTGTTCACTCATCCGCGGCATTTTCAAATAATCATTAAACATTCTATTGTATTCGTTTTCAGACTCCAGTAATACCTAGTTAAACGAAATTTTCTCTCTAGTTTGTTTACGTGAATAGAAAAGTCTGAAACATTTTTGTAATAGGTACAAGTTCCTTTCATTAAAAGTTAGAAAATTGCTTCTTATTAAAGAGATACTGAAATGTTTTTCGGGTTTATGTAGTAATTACCTATGAATTTATTCTAGTTGTGTTATTCGAGTATAAATAGCCTGAAGTAATGATGAGGAATTGCCATAAAATATAGTTTTGTGTAATACACGCTTTGTAAATGCAGACAATAGCTTTACATTAAAGAGTTACGTATTCAGTGTCGCGCTTTTGTATGGGTTCATATGGGTTCGCGCCATAATAAGTTGTTCTAGGAAAAACACGTCGTAAACATCACCACTAGTTACTGTTTAGACGTCGCAAATAAACTAACAGACCGAGGATTCTATGGAAATATTATAATTTATCAATATATTATCATTAAGTAAGGAATTATAATAGTTAATTATGATTGGTTATACTGGGTTAACTGTTAGGTTCTCGGTTTTCTTTGTTATGTAAACTGAAATTTTGAACGACTTCGCTACATAGGACTTCTATACACATCGGCCCCCATGAACGACAAGATGACGGGACCCCGCCAGGTTTTTCGAATATCATCTGAATAGGATTTAACAATATTTCATACTTTCATAATAAAATTCTACACTCATAAAATTTCAAAATATTTTACAAAAAAAGTGGTCCCGCTATTTTGATATCAAATCAAAATGTCGGGACCACTATTCAGTTAATGAAAAACGCATGGCGTAATTTGAAATATCCACCACGGTCGGTTTTTTAATGTGTGGGTACCCAGTACTCCCATAGGTAAACAATTCAGCAATTTCTAACAAGTATTCTTTGTAAATACGGTGTTGAGAGCGGTACTTTACAAAAGATAATTGTCGGTTATAGATAAGTAATTCCAATGAGAGATTTTATGATATTTGCTATCGTGTTAACTGTTAAACTATACAGTTATGTAATTAACTAGAAATAACGGAACAGTGTTGTTAATATTCATTTCTCATAGAGACGTGTTCATCTCGTGTAGAAAGTAAAAGTAGTATTTTAATGATCATTTTTTTATAAAGCAGCGCTAATGAGCTAAGATCTTTATTTGCAGTTTTTGTCCCCAATGCACGTTGGTCGAAAGCAATTGATAAAATAATACAAAGGTTAAGCTTTTTATCACAAATTTTAACTGTAAAAAAACCGTTCAAGAGCGAGTCGGACTCGCGCACCGAGGGTTCCGTACAAACTTTTTAAAGGACAAACTTAAGGTGGATGCTCCAGGGTAGCCCGCGAAATTCAAATTTTCTTACGTTTTTTGCAATTTCCAGGTCAGTGTCAGGTTGTATGTTGATTAAACTATGAATCGCGGCTGTAAGACGTATGTAGTTACAGAATTAGAATCATCAAAATCATCAATACAACCCTCCAAGTGCATAAAGGTGTAGGAATGACTTTGACCTTGAAAAAATAAATTCATACACCTTAATGAGCAATAAATTGCAAAAAACGTAAGAAAATTTTAATTTCGCGGGCTACCCTGGCGCATTCACCTTAACTTGCTATTCGATCCCCAGCTGTTCGATCCCCAGAAACGGATATTGCACCAACCGCAAATAATAAGTTTACTTTTGAGGTACGGAACTCTAAAAAGAGGTTCATGTCGAACAGTTTAAAATCATTTTCTTGAGATGAATTAATGGTCCCCAAAATGCAGGACGCGTTATGAAAGTTTAGTAGCCTGGGACCTAGGGAAGGATTTGGGATATATATATATTTTTTTGTATTAAAAACGAAACACGCAGTCGAAGTCACGGGCAACAGCTAGAACCTAATCTACAATAAAAATAAGTGTTTGAAATTGCGAGCAAAAATGACCGTTATTGACTTTTCTTCTCAGAACTCGGTCGTAATGAAAACCTTAGTGGAAAAGTACAAGACTTATTACGTCGACAACTTCTAAATTGAAATTCCTTTTCGATACTCCAAGTACATATTATAATTAATTATTCGTAAATGTTATTCTTTGCATGGCCTCTTAAGAGTAGTTCTTAGACCTCTCTTATTTGTTCGCCTGCATTCAGCGAATAAGTCCTTAAACTCCTTTGTGGATATTATCCGAAGCCCAAAGTCCGTTCTGTACTTTGTCTCTTGGAACGTTGGAACCCACTTCTTGCAGACTTTACTTTGTATTGTTACTAAGAGGTTTTCTTGAAAATCTGTCATGGAACGGTATATTTCTTAGAATCGCTGTCTACAATATCTATGCAGCTAGCTAGATAAGTAGGCGTATAGGTTACGTTTGCGTGTGTAAAGTAAGATAATATTTTTATTTATCTGCTAGTACATTGAAAAGGCAATGATTAATGTTACGCTTTAGTCGAATGATTCATTTGTAAGATGGCCCTAGTTGCATTGAGTAATAGGAATGTGTAAGTTTACGTTAAGTTACTCATTTACACCGAATCTAGAAAGACTAATCAAATATCAAACTCGTTTTAGGGTTTATGGGGTAGATCAGGTAGGTTTTATTATGTGAGACGATGTTTGGACACGCGTTGACTGTACCTTATCCTGATTTCCCGTGAAACCCTTAAGAAGTTTGATGGAATATTAAGAAGCCCCCGTTGACCTAGAAGAAACGAGCTTTTGGGAATATCACAAGCACAAAACTGGTCAATTCTCTGAAAATACTGACGAGTATGTTTACGTTGAGTTTCAATTTGAAACTCAACGTAAACATGCAATGCAACATTAATACAAGTTAAATCACTAACTTCGAAGTGTACCAACGAAGGTAATATAACTTTCTTGGGAATATGTTGAAGTTCCAGCTACTAAGAAGTATGGACTTAATAAGACATTGTGGGGTTATAACACTACCGAGTATTTTAGTTCAGGCTCAAAGTTTAAACTTGTTCGATGAGGAATATTTTTTTTTGTTATAATTCTGCTCTGATATTATTAAAATAAATAGTATTGTTTTACATTAAATTTGTACTCCACCACATTAATTACTCATTTCATTGGAAGGCAGTTTCACTATCGAAGGTCGTGGACAGTACTTAGAAAATGAAGCTAAAGTAGGTACTAAGTAATGTAACAGAATAATGAATTTCTAGAATATCGGTTTCCGAGAAAGTTGTAAGTTAAGTGGTACCTACAATAAATAGAAAGTCTTTATTGGACATCTGTCCCTCTCTCTACAAAAAGATTTGTAAACTTTTCAATAACAAAAACGTTTTTTTTTTTTATGTTTTTTTATGATTAATGATGAGGTTGAACATGGATAGAGTTGTACCTCGAAAACTTATTTGCAGAATTCTTTTCATTTTTGATCTTTTTGCCATGTATGCACAAAACGGATTCTTTAATGAGAAAAAAAAAATATCCCAGGCGTCCAACACATGGACATACCATACCGTGTTTCATACTCGTAGCATTCGCGACAACGGACTTGATTTCATCATCATTCATCATAATTTTCAACAGCTCATCAAGCGACATTCCCGGCCAATTGTTGTTACTATTACTACGTATTTATTGTGTCAACCCGCTGCGCTGTGACGTATACAAAACAAACTTTAATATAAATGTGTACATCTACATACGCTTCATAATTATGTCGGCGCAAGCGTGCATGTCAAACTCAAACGTAAATAAAAACGTGACTGGACGCTTGCAGGAAATTCGTTGCTATCAGTCTGACACACATTCATTAATTTAATTAAAGCATTCACATTATGAATGAAGTTGTGGCGATAGTACCCGACGTTAAAGATAAAGGGTCACAATTCGAAATGTTGGTTTGAATTCGTAATTTTGTTAGTAAAGCATGGTCATAATTTATTTCTGCTGCTGGGTGTTCTAAAGATAGCGTGCAAAACGTGGCGCAGCATTCGATTCTAGAATATTGCTGCAATCCGGAAATAGTTGGTTTGCAATAAACGACAATGGGCGGCAGGGTAGACTACCAACCGACACATTTTTACTCTGGCCTCATAATTTACAAGTTAGGAGTTTGTTTTGAGGTGGATGCTCCAACCAGCCCTGGAGCCCAGCTGGTTGGATCATCCACCTTAAGTTAATAATAAAACTTAATAAGTTGGTACCTATCTATGTGTTAGAAATCGATATAGCGTAATAAAAAAATCTGGGGCTTACAGAAAACTGATCTCAGTTTTTACGTGTCGGATAATTAATATTCATAGCAGATAATTTATTTAGTAGTCAGTCGTATATCAAATTATCAAGCGACGAACTTGGAATGTGTAAAACTAAAATATTGTCACAGTGCGCTGAAGTGACAAAGAGTGCTGTGAAACTAACTTCCTGTTGACATCGTGCATTGGAAGCGTTAATTGTGTTCGTAGCGTGTTAATTTTTTTAAATTCCGCAATTTCGCCAACAATCAAACGTTTGTATCTCTGCCTGAACAAAAATTTACTTCACAAATCATCACTATTTTACTGTTTCCCAATTTACAAAGAGAATTTCGTTAAAAAAACAGAGAATTTCGTTGGCAATTTGGTAACAATACTAGGAACGGGTGTGTCAGAACGTTAAAATTATCGTCAGTTCTCTAGAAATAACCTAGCCCTCGTCCATACAGGTAACACTGAGTCATCGCGGGGGTAAGGTTGTAGTGTTCTTCATTTTATTTATACTTCGACCTTGTAATATAAAGTATAAATACTTTCTCAGAACACGATGGAATCATGCAGAGGCATGTTTATATGTAATTATTTTAATTTGTAGAATCTGAAACACGATGACGCGACGCGACAAGAACAGCAGACAAGATACTATAAATAAATACCTATCTACACATTGTATTGTTTGTCTGCAAAATCAAAGCAAAATATGAAAAGTAATTAAAATATACTTAAAGCGATTATAAGCCACAAAACGAAAAAATATTATATTTAATTTTATCGTACTAAACCATTGTCTAAGTTTTGTTTTATTTTGATGTTCCCCGACCGTCTGTAGCGTTCAACTAATATTGAATTTACTGAAAGAATCGTTTTAGATTGCTGCTAGTAGAAATACTCAATTGAAAAATGTGTTGTTTCTTGATAATGATTGCTTCTGGGACTCTTGAGATCTTCAACTAGAAATGTAAGAAACAATCTTCGAAAACAAACAAGTTCTTCGAGTGTTTTGTTATTTTCTTCTGGTATTTCGATTTAATTGGTTTTGCATATTTCTTGGAACATTATATATTATTGTATTTGGTGCTTATTGAATAAATTAAACGACTATTTACCAGTTTCCTGAGAAATTCATTTTAGTTTCGTGTACAAAGCGCCAGAGCAGTAAACATTTGGAATCCTGAAATTCTTCTTATAGGCGCTAAAAATAACGTGAGATTACCTTGCCCTTTCATTTTCAATTCATGTTAGTATTTTTTCTCTCTTCATTACGTTAAGGTTCTCCCATTTAGTTTAACATAGACCATAGTATCACCATCTAGACGAGAACTGGTCGCTGATAAATATAAAAATGCCTTTGTGACACTTCAAGTTTCAAACAACGTTCATAAACTTTCTTATCTTTAGAAGAAACATAATAACTAGTAGATCTTGTTCCCCGCTCCGGTGCCTAGGTAAGACGCTTACAAACGTTATTTACTGCTAATTGACTCTGTAAAATGACCGCTTTTAGTTTATATTTCAATAGCCGTAACGGTAACATGTACGGTTATGACTGTTATTTATAACCCTCATATTTCTATTCATCTGTTATTATTGAAATGAAAGCTGTCAAGGTTTTACGACGTTGGAACCTGTTTCACATGGAAATTATATTGGAGAATTTTCAAATGTTTTCAATATAATTTCATAGAAAGTACTAATACCATTCGTATACTTAAGCCAAATACCGTCAAAAGAATCATTGAAAGAAGACCGCCTCTGCTATTCAATTCATGAGAACGAGATATTCGAACATATGTAGTACCTACTTGACATTAATCAATTCATTTGTTCCCTCTGATTGACAAGTGTTTTCAAAATTGAAAGTCGTATCTCTTTAATTTGTCTCAGATATAGTAGAACCATTGTGGCAAGATAACAATAAGCTTGTCGGATAAATTGTATTTAATTCAGACAAACATGAATAAATATTTTATTAATGAAACGAACCCTTCGTTTCGTTAATAAAATATTTATTCAGTACGCGCGTATTTTCCAACGCTTCGCTTTTTGGCAAAGAGAAAGTCTTGACGGTTGGAAATAAAGGTATTTCGCTCACAGTTTTCATTGTCCCACCCGTTCATTGTTCAGCTGTGAAAGGTTGTTGTACCATTATCACGGGAAGACTTAATGAATGAAGTATTTTTGTAAAAAGGTTTTATTCAGTTGATGCTTGTGTATCTTTTCTATAAAAGTATTGAATCATAGGTGAGACCCGATGCTCGCTGTATCAACACAAACTGTATTCACACACGATGTTCTTGGAAGCCTCAGGCGGCTATAAATAACGCTCCAACATTATACATATTTTTGGTAACAGCTGATATTGAAAACGCAGTTTGAAGTGTGCCCTGACGAGAGACATATGGACGCTCATCTTTCAAATTTGAGCGAGTTAAACATAACTAGCCATAAAGATTGATGCGTGAAAGAAAAAGTAGGACGTAAGCAGAAGCATGAGAAAAAGAATGAAAATTTTTTTGCCGAAAAGGATTTTAAGATGAGAACGACAGTTTTTGCTATCTAAGCTTTGTAAACTGTCGTACATGAGTGTATTCAGTGCACGATAAAATGGTTCTTTCCGCGCTTCTGGCCTTTGACATAGAGACGAGAGCGTCACTGCGGCGCCAACGAGCGCACGGGCGGCGGCGGCGGGGGCCTGCTGATCTCCATCAACACTCACGGCTCCGTCGACCAACCTCTAGGAATTCCTTAATGACCCTATGTAGAAAGTCAGCTCACGATCCGAGATAAACGGAAAACGTGCATCAAGTTTTTTTATTTATGGTCTTTAGTGATTGCGAGCTCCAAAATGATTGGCCTCAATCTCGCAATTGATGGTGCGCCATAAAAGCTCTAATGCATCACTGACGCTCGTCCGACATCACATAAAAGACTTTGGCAATAACCATTCGGATTCAATGTAAGAATTTAGCCGAGCAACCTTCGCGTGTTCCGAGAACTTCGCCGACCGGTCGGTTCGACGCTGCCGCGCTGCGCCGCGGTTCCCGGAACGTCGACCCGTGGTAGTTTCGATTTTTAAAATAGATGCGTTCCGTTATACGTGATCCTATATAGAAGCTCCGATTTATGGACAGTCAATTAGACGTTGTGGTGTAATCTGTAAATGAGAGTGTCTATTTTTATCCTGAGCCCAGACCCGTTTCCGAGTGAAAGGGATTTCCTACTGTGAACTTGTAAAACAGGTTTAGGCGTTACGAACTTTCCTCCTTTGACGTTTCATTTCGTTTGAACTGAGCTTCGATTTTGTGATTTGAATTCTGATAAAAATAGACTGGCTGTGATTGATTTTACGTACTTATGCTCATTTACCATCGCTACGTATTGTATTTCTCAGTGTTCATTCCATTCATACGTATAAACAATGTGACGTGTGGTTAGGGCATGGACCCAGTTCTCAGATAACTTTAAAGAACCGCGTAGAATCGGGTGCTTCTGCTTGCTCTATGTGTGGTTGGCCGCATGTCATTGGTAACGAAACTAGTATATTTATGCTAAGACACCAGTGTCTTAGCATAAATAAAACTAGCTGCTGGTGTCTTATTCTATTTAAACTCTTACTCTATTCTTAAGGGGATGTCAACACCAAAATGCGCGCACACTGTCTATTTGTATCGGAGTAAACGAGAGCGAGAGAGTTACTGGGCGGCCAGGTTTTAGAAGAAAATAATAAGTAAGTACATATTGAAATAAAAAAAGTGGATTATTTGTGAAATATGACTCGTTAGCGGTTTAGGTATGAATATGTTGACTTCATATTTTTAATTGCAGACCCAGCCATACGTCAAAAAAAATAAAGACTGAACCGTTTCATGATGATTTTAAGACCACTCTTTGCAGTTATTTTCTATCGAGCCGATTTCGTCCAATTATGAATCGAGTCCGTCCACGGTCTTTGAAATATGATGAATATTAACATATCTTTTTTTGATGTGCTAGAACAAATAGTTTTTCTTAAAAAACTACCTAAATAACATCAATTAGGTATTGTCACCTCCTTAAGGTGAAAGCGTCAGGTTAGCCCGCAGGTGCAAGAATGACTTTTTTAAGGTCAAAGTCATTCCTGCACGTTTATGCGGTTGAACACAACCCGTGTTGATGATTTTGATTATTGTAATTGTAAAACTACATACGTCTTACAGTCGCGAGCAATATCTTAATCAACATACAACCTAGCACTGCAAATTGCAAAAAACGTATGAAAATTTGAATTTCGCGGGCTACCCTGGAGGTCAAATCTTACTATCAGCGTGTGGCCCACGACTATACGTATAAGTAATGTTGTAGGTGATCATAGAGGTACGTCTACCTACCTACCTTATACAATGTTGACGTGGCATTACACCGCTGTATGTACATAATTATACTGAATAGTAGTAGCCTTAGAGGTGACCTAATCGTTTGCCTTCACCTTATTTACAGAAGTTTATCGACATATCTGTTGCTAGCAGTGCAAAGTCAATTAGTGTACGCTCCATTCAGATAAAAAGAAGAGTTACTATTGGAACAAATTTTTGCTATCAATTAATTTTTAGAAGCAAAATGCGGAGCGGTTTTTTATGATTGTATTAATTTCCCTAAAGTAAAAAAAAAACAACACAAGGACGAACGAGTCCCATCTCAAAGGCGAAACGGCAAATTAAATCGCTTCCTACAATATATTCAACATAGCACTTTAAATAAGCTCAGTATAGAGGCTGATTTTGTGTGGCCGAGGTACAGATCAAAGCAGTATTTCAATCAGTTCGTTAGACGAAACTGACGAGCGGGTTCGCAGTAGTCCGCCATTGAAATTTAAACTAGCCGCTCTTCTGGGAAAGCGGTGCAAGCGACTATATCTTTTTCCTTCGTTTTGCTTTAGTCAGTTCAGTCCTAGCCCAACAAAACATGACCACAGAGCAAAGCAAATTGGATACGGAGTTACAGTTGTTGAATCCTTGTGGTCCAAAAACGAATATGTATGATTTTATTTTTTTCTGCAGTTTCTGCAGTGCTCAGTCTTGTCATTGTAATAACATCTTGTCGTATCGTATCATATCGTTTTGTCAACCGCACAGTTACTTCATGTACATATTCCATGCAACGTTCTTCTCTTTGTGTTAACAGTTTTCTACTTTGCCACCGCTCGCTCTACTATCCTGCGTTATTCTCACATTTCTAAAGCATACTTTTCAGAATTAATTAAAAAGTTTAATTGCGTATGTTGCTTTTTGCAACCAACTTTCTCCATGAAAACTTCGTGAGCAGTTCTAGGGCTCAAGACAACCTGCACAGTTAAAGTTGCATTCTTGATTAGCATGCATGTGAATAAATATACTTCGTTTCTTGGAAGCGCATCAATAACTTTGAAGTTTCCTAAGAGCCTGAGGTCAGAGGCGAACACTGCATAAAATTTAATAGCCGTGCATAATGTTGTGTATGCGTTGTTGGTCCTTCGACGAACAATAACCCGTATACAATTTTCAAAATGAGACAATGCAAAAAATAAATAAAAAATGAAGTCATAATGCTGGCGATTTCTCATAACAACCCTTGGGTCGGAGGCTTCCAAGGATTAATTACGAGTTCCGAGTAGGCCCGCCACCGGGCCATTCGATTCTCGGTAAACTCGAATCGAAAAAGGAGCAAAAACGGACGCGGCGCGTTCTGAGAACACGCATACCTGCGCCCGCGCAGCCATCCCACCTTGTTCCGTCCGCCCGCCGATTCGAGAGAACTCACATTTTCCTAGTAGTTACTCTCCCCAGTAAAACGACATTTTCTCTTTTTCATATCATGTAAACTGTAGCAAGCTGCATGAAATGTATTGTCGTACCTAAGTGGAGGACTTTACAAATTTGTTTAACAGCACTTGATCATGGGAAGAACTTCAAGAAGCACATACCCATAGCACCATAGCTGTGGTCTTTTTCAAAGCAGTAGGCACCTGCCTTTTGGTTTTAGTGCTTTTTAACTTCGTAAAGTTTCAACTTATGTAAAAATTTACATGCGATTTCCAAGCATTGATGATGCTAGAATTGCGATCGCAGTTTATCATATTTCTGAAATCAGATTTAAGTACCGCATTTAATATTGATAAGTTCTGGGAAACTAACAATGTGCGAGTTTGACGGTCGGTTCAAGAAAATGTATTCGTAACTAGAAGCCAGCGTATCCACGGAAATGACTTATGCAAATACGAAAGTACGTATCATGAACATTTTGTGTATTTCTTTCTTGTAGTATATCTGCTAGTAATTGTCTTATTTTCAGAGGAAAAACAAGAAGAGAAGAGTGTTGATGACAACGTTCGCGTTAGTTAAATTTTTGTATGTAAGCCGACTTCTGAAGCTGAAGTTATTTTTCATTTTTTAGTGTTTTTTGAAGTCGGTTTTATTTTTTAATAGGATGGAATGAAATGTTATATTTTTGCTTACAGATACAGCAGTATTTCTCAAATTAATGGGAAAATCGAATTTCCATGTTGCGAGCGGAAAATGTTCACATTTCATTCTAATCCAGCCAGCATATTGGTTTGCCTTCATTTGTACATTTGGTAGGTACTGTTTAGTTTTAAGTTCATCTAGACAGTCAGAAATTTGCATTTCGTTATCAAGCGTTTGATCTTGGAATGCATTTGTTAATGAATACAGCAGTTTGAACCTATGTACAAATATGCAGATGAAAAAAAGGTTGTTTGTCTACAAAACAATAACAGTTGTAAGAAGAATTGTATCAAACATAATGTTTTAATGAACGCATTGATTTGCATATATTAATATGTAGGTAGCAGGCATCGCATCGTGGAATAAAATATTGGATAAATTTACATACTTCTACTTAGTGGCGGTACTTTGATACAGGCTAGGCTTGCCCTTTTAATTCACTACTCTTCATGATGTTTATGGGCTTGCAGTATTGTTGGCCCCTAGGCACGCCGCTGTAGTTCAACTTGAAGAATAGAAGATTGAAAAGATGGGCTGTATTTTCTGTACACCCAAAATTAGATAGGTAGTTTTTTTATATTTAGACTTGCTGGTGAAAATATTTTCATGAGCAAATCCAAATTTTACAAGGTTTTAAAACAGTGAATTTTAAAACCGATAGTTGCGGTCGTTTGCGTTGTACCTACCTATATTCTATTTAGAGCTGTATCGTAAATGCCTATTTTGGTGCCTAGCATGTTCGCGAAATATTAGCATCCGTTTTATCGATTCCAGTTACGAAAGTACCTTAGCAGTGTTGTAAAGGTTAGTACATATTTATTTTGGCGCCCAACATGGTAGAGTATTGCATTTTACATCCTCTTAATCGGTGCAACTGTACGTTTTTTCTTTTGCAATATTTTCAAGTACTTAGCTGTGTTTCGCTTCTAGTTTAACACGTTCGTTATTCGGTTCGTGTCCATTAAACTACTCACAGAAGAACCCATGACATCCATGTACGCAGACAAATATTAGGGGACTAATTGCCCGTTTTCACCAGTAACCCCTAAACAGGTAAGTAAAGTTCCCTTATCAGGGCATCCTTCAAATCATCCCCTTACCTGAATTCTGTTTCACCATCCTAAGGGCTACTTATGTAAAAGTCCCATATTTAGGTGACGTATAGTCCGCACTATACGTCACCTAAATATGGGACTTTACTTGGGTAGGTACGGCGGAAACATTTATCGATAAGTTATTCGAGTAAACGATTTTATTGATATTTGGCTTAAAAAACAAGATAAAACACGTAATTTCACACTGTTTATTTGGAAAAAGTAGGGTCTGGACCTTTTAAATATTAGATAAATAATAAAAAGTTAAAATTTTACTATTTTTTGGCTGTAAGTTCGAATGCCATTGCCTAATAAAGTCGCAGTGACATTTTGAAGTCACGTGACTTGAGTGACATTTCGTTTGTTTGTTGCATGATTGCGTGTTCTTTTTCTTTGGTGTTTATAGTATTTCGTTACTTACAAAGTAATGGCAGAAAAGAGGAAACGTGGACAAAATTTTTCACTCGAAGATAAAGATAAGTTGATAAAGTTACTGCTCCATCAAAACAACCAAATTCAAAACAACTAACTTAAAAACTCTTGAACTTCAATTGCTTCTAAAGCTTCATATACATCGTGGTCACTATCCATTGTTATCTCGTTATATAAGAGTAATCTTGGCCGGTCACAGAATAAACTAAAAATATGTGTCACCTAAGTGTGACGGGTTCGTCAATTCATCCCCTAAATTATAAGGCCCCTTAATGCTCTAGGTGTCATTTAACCGTTAGTGAAATCAAACCTTGCGTTAGGTGCCCCTTATATTTGTTTATGAGACACTTAAATTTTAGGGGCTACTGGTGAAAACGAGCATAACTCTTTTTTGTTCTTTAGTTTGCTCTGTAATAAAAATACCATTTGATGCGCTTAGTGCGAAGTTGCCCTCTGAACTTTTTGACGTAGGGCTCTGCGTAAGAGGTTAATGGCTTGTACCTACTATTTATTCTGTGCTAATGGTGTAATTTATTAGTAATCTTAAAATTTTATTACAGCAATTGCGATTAAATCTATCTATCAATCCACGTCAAACATCCAAAACAGTGTAAACTATTATTTTACCATGCCTCTCAATCAATGACAATTGAAGTGTTTCTACGGGTTTCTACGAATCATATCATCGTCATAGTACATTAACCGGTAACAATAGACTCAGCTCCTTTTAGCTTTATAATAGCAACAAAAAATACATTATCTCCCTTTGAGGATAAACAAAGGCCGCGACGATTCCCTGTAAACGATTTAACAGCGTGATGTTCCCGGTAAAATGTGAACAATGGGATTGTTAACAATAACATTGATTTGAACTAAGTGCTGTCAACAGTCTTGCGACTGGCGAGGCCGCTTCCAAGTGAGTGGTCAAGTGGTTGCTACGTGGTACTTCACCGTGTGCGTGTGGAAATATTCATCCCACTTACATCGAAAGTATTTAGCGTATACAAACAGTCCAGCTTTAATCTAGCCTTCTATGTTTTACGGTTTTACGCCTAATGCGTTTCCTAGAAGGCAATTAGCAAATTCGGTTATGAAAAAACATAAATTCCTTGAAGTAAATTAAGCTGCGTTCGTGGTAATGCTGATTGATGCTTAATTGGTGTTGTCAGATTAAACCGTGAAATCGAATTGCTTAAAAACCAGAAATACCTAATTTAGGTTGCTATTCGAATCTTAGATAACTTTGCATGTTACGTATTGTGATTATGCAAAATCTGCAATAATTTCCTCAAACAATTTATGAGTTGATCGTTCATTCTAAGGAAACGTTATATCGTAGCGTGCTAGCACGATAATTGTTTTCAAATGAAGCGATTCGCCGCCAGGCGAGGTGTCATTAACACAGTCAGCACGCTTGTGCATAAACATCATTTTATTTATAACATTTCCTACATGCATAACGTTATGTTGGTATTACATCGATCTAATTAAGATTTAAAACTAAATTCCTAACCTAGTTACAGACACGATCATTTCTGTATGAGAAAATCTATGTGGGTAGTTTGAATTACTTACCAAATAATACACCACTAAACAAAATAACAGAAACTTAACAATGTGACGACATCATTATTTTTGCAATGGAGTTACAGAAACAAAAACAGCACAAACTAAATGATCATTTGTTTTTAAATGGCAAGGGATTACGTCATTCATTAATATTATCTACGCATTTATCATTGAGAACGCATTGACCCCGAAGCCTATGTGATAATGATAACAGCTGGCGCCGTTTCACATTTTGTGTGGTCTACATGTGTTTTGCAGACTTAAACAAATTTACTTTCACGCTGACATATCGGTTATGATATGAATAGCATTGAAGGAAATGTAAATCTTGGTTTATATACTACTAATTTGTTATTAGTCACTGTGAAAAACCGTTTGGTTCAACACTTTCGAAGTTCTCACCTGGTAGTTTGACCACCATTGGAGGTGTGCGTGGTCGGTTGGGATCCAATGTAAACGCCTTAGGTAACAACAAACACGGAAACACAAAGGCCCACTTATAATTACTTATATTTCCTCAAATCCACTTTATGGCCGTTTCGTTTCTCAGTAAAACTCTTTATAAGCAGTTTCGTAGAAACCGACTGCACTGGAGAAATTAATTTGCAGAAATCGACGTCGCCGAAGGCAGTCCGTCCGCGTGCCTCGACAGAAACGCTTTCTAAGTACGCGCACATTCAATTTCACTCATCGGTCGGTGTTTATCACAGATAACGATATCGCGGCGGGAGGTGAAAGTTCGGCGAGGTGGGTCGCCTCGGCGTGACAATCCTCTTTCGTGTACAAAAGCGTACTGAGCGAGCGGCAGAGCCGGCACGCGGCGCGCACCGGAGCGAGTGAGGTAAACACGCGTGGCGGGCGGAGCGCGGCTCGGCGGGGCGCGGGGGCCCGGCATGTGAATGTGCGACCGAGACCGAGCGGGCTCGCTCCGAGCGTACTTGCCGACGAGCCACCACTTCCCAGAACTACCAACCTTGGCACTTCCACGAAATAACTCAAGGCATTGTCACTAATTTATAAAACTTATGGTCTTCCGTCCAAGGCTTGCGACCAGGCACAGGCTGGCTCCGCCGTGAAAGCTCGTGACAGTGACGTTAAGACGTACACCAGGTACTGTTGACCCCGATGACCGGCGCACGACGTTAAATTAGGTAACTTGTAGTATCTATCTATCCATCAATCAAAGCGTGAGCTCGGCCCCTGCCTCCACCAGACATGGTGGTAATAAACGTTGGAAAGTTCATTCACTTCTTGGTCTATTTTTTGTCGACAACACACCCATACACCTACTTTAGAATACAGGTAGATTTTGAATGAATTGAAGTGTTATCAACCTCTTTCAAAACTGTTACAGTAGGTATTAATCCTTCAGTATCGATGGCAATAGGAATTTTCACATTACTAGAAAAGTAGATAACACTTGTAGAACCCTAAGTTCCTAAGAAACTTACTTTGGAGGTGGAATGGGTGACGGTTGAGTCATTAACATACTTATTATGTTGTTCAGAGTGTGGTAATCCATACCTAAGTACTTATAACTTTTTGAGGTTACGGAATTTACGTGATTTGATGAATGACGATGCAGAGTCTAAAACAGTCGGAAAACCTTTGAGAATTAATTGTTTGGACTATGAAAAAATATGTGCATGCCAAAAATTACGAAGGGTTCTGTTCAAACTTTTTGGCGGCTCGGAAGTTAGCTGCAAGTGACAGTCTGAACATCTGAGTTTGAATACTATGATGATGCTAAAAAACTTTGCACCCATTTTTTTAGTCATCATCATCATCCACAGCCCGAACTCACCCATTGCTGGATATTGGCCTCTCTTTTCTTGTGCCAATCTCCACGGTCCTGTGCCAGTCTCATCCAGGTTTTTCCCCTGACGGCAACTATGTCGTCTGCCCATCTCGCCGCCTGACGACCCACGTTGCTTTTGCCAGTTCACCTGTCATCCTCCTGGCCAGGCTCCTTGGCTCTCTGTGCAACTCTCAGTCTGTACACAGCCTCCTGCGTGAGCGTCCATGTTTCAGCACCGGACGTCATTGTGGGCAGGACACTGGTTATAGACGACATAGCCGAATTTTGGGTGATTTCAAAATATCGTCCAATTTGCTGAACGCAGCCCACCCAAGCTGTTCTTCGGGATATCTCCTTTTGTTGATGCTCTTTGCCAAATGAAAGCATATGATCAAGATAGACATACTGGTCAACCATCTCCAACTCTTCATTTCCAACTCAGACAGAAGGATTTGAACAGCTGTTGATGTTTGCCATAATCTTCGTCTTGGTCATATTCATTCTAAGACCTACTTTAAAAGAAGCATCGTACAGGTCCTGAAGATCTCCGAAGTTCTCAGCAAAGAGGACAAGGTCGTCTGCAAATCTTAAATGCGACAAGTAAACACCATGGATGTTAACACCACAGCAGTCCCAATTTAAGCATTTCACAATGTCTTCGAGAACAGCTGTGAAAAGTTTTGATGAAATGGTGTCACCCTGTCGCACTCCCCGCTTGATCTGTACGGGTTTATAGTGGCCGATGAATATAGTTCCCGCAGCACATCCACGTAGCGGGAATCGATATGGCAGCGATGGAGAGCGTGGAACACGGCCCAATGCTCGACACTGTCGAAAGCCTTCTCGTAATCGACGAAAGCCATGCATATAGGTCGGTTATACTCTTGGCACTTCTCCATCTGCTTTACCGTGTGGATATGGTCGATGGTCATTCGAGCGGATATTCATCCGCTGCGGAAGCCGGCCTGCTCGATGGGCTGGGCTTCGTCTAGTTCTCGGGTAAGAGGATTTGTCAGAATTTTAGAAAAGAGCTTGTATATTTGTGAGAGAAGGGGACGATAGTTTGCCAGTTTTGAAGTATCGCCTTTTGTTTTGTGAATGAACGTAACAATGGCGTTCTTCCATGGTTCTGGAGACATCATACATGACCTTATTAACCAGTTCCACTAAGATCTTTTGAACTGGTTCACCACCCGCTTGTAGCAGTTCAACCGTGATTCCATCTTCGCCGGGAGACTTATATGTATTCATGTCGGATAGCGCTTTTATGACCTCGCATGGTAAAATAGGTGGCAAGACTTCCAAACTTTGATGTTCAATAGGGGGTACTCTAGTATCGTCATCGGGATATGGTTCTGCAGAATATGTTGCATCTAAATTTCTCGTAGAGCTCTTCAACAATGGCTACCATCTGAGTCCGGTCCGTCACCATGTTATCATTGTCATCGCTGAGCTTAATTATCTAATTTAATCTTTATTCAAATTAAAACTTTATTCTAACAGTATTACAAACGAAGTTTGAACCACCACAAAAAGAGTTGCTAATTTAGCTCCTGTAGTCGCCTTTGTTTAAAGTTTCCGGCGACAATTTCATTTGGTTCTTTTTAGCTCCACCTAGGTGTTTTTTCGCTACTTCTGTCAAAGTTTCGCATCATAGATGGCTTATGTGATCCACGTCTAGATTTTCCTTTTCTTTTCCTTTTCTTTAGTAGGGAGAAGTAAAGTCCAGGTCCATTTACATTATGTGTTGTAATGCTTTCAAAATACTATGCTTTCAACTATTAAATTATAGTTCCAAAGTCAACATTCACACGTTTTTCATCCTATCCTATAGTGTCACATGATTTATGTGTGTATATGTAACATGTCGCTATTCATATAGCGATATCTGTTACATCTACTGCTATTTCTGTTGGAGAGATCTATAATTATGATGAGCAAGAGATCTATAATATAGTTATTGTGACGTCAGTAACAATAGGTGATTTCGTCTCCCGAGTAGGGCAAGTAATCAATAATGGTGGAGATAATCAAGTATTCCTCGAAAGGCAACGCGTGTGACATGCGCCACACTTCTACGAACGAGTGCTCTTCAACGCATGTATAGGCGGCGACAAAGATGTTCGTGTAGATGCAAATAGGACGGGGAGGACATACTATCTCGTATCCAAAATTCTAGGGTTATTTTTACGTAATAGGTACTTTTAAAGTTAATATAAATTAGATATCTGACCAGTATCTAAATGATTGGAGCACGCATACAAAAAAAAACTCTATCTAAATTGTATGTATTACGTATCTAAAAACTGTCGCAGGTTGGTAATAACCCTATGTGCATTAAGAATTCGCATGTAATGGAACAGCTTGTAACCTATTTTAAATCAAAATCGTCGGAAAATTACATCAATTTCGTGAAAGGTTAAAACAAATTGGTATAACATTTCAATTTCATTGACGACACGATAAAATCGAACCAATAAAGTAAATTGAGCTCGTTTTGGTGATTGCATAAGTCTTTCATCGTTGTTACGCTGGCAGGACATGTGAATGACCTACATAATTAATTAAACTTTTGTCGCTGAGCGTCCGTCGTGTATACTCGTGGACAGATGTCGTGCACGTGTGCCTGTGTGGGTGCACCGAACGTCGCCATATTTCGACAATAATGGTTCGGATCATAAACTTAAGAGCTTTCGGTGTTTGCTGCTTAATGTCCCCTTTAAAATTTGGCGCCATGCTTTATTTATGTTTCAGTGGCAGAGCAGACATGTTTGGATTCCAAGTTGGAGCTTGTCACGATTTGTGAACATTTAAGAGCGGATTCCACCATGAGCTGTCCAGTGTCATGATTCCATAGCTATTATGACACTGATAAAGCTTTGAACCCGTTTCAGATGTGCTGAACGCGTTCAGTTTTATTTGTAAAATTCTTCCAAATCAATAAATTATGTTGAATCTTATCAATTAATTAAAACGTATTTAACCACTACTGAAACAACTTTATAGAAACGAATAAAATGCGGTTAAACTATGTATTTTACCTTATCAGAAACCGCACACATTATTTTAACGCTGGCAAGTAATTAATTAAACGCTTACGTAAACGGATAACAAAGTTAATGGTCTTAGTCGTGCACTTAATCGATTCTGCGTTGGTGGAACTTTTTCCTTAAAGCAGTTTTTAGATCTGATCTAAAAATAGGTTGAACCACAGTGAACTGAACGAGGATAAGCTCACCTTTGGTCTCTGTGGGGGCCGATACTGCAGTTACGGATTTCTTCGTCGAATCAATTTAAACCTTATGATATCTCCTTTGATGTGACTAAATTAATTACGGAATACTCCTTCAGTTGAGAAAAAGTGTAAAATGTAAAGGCACGTGTAGTACCTATTTCTTTTTGAGACGATCAAGTTATATTCACCAAAATATATCTAGTGGAGAAGAGAGTGAAGAGAGAGAAATAGAGAGTTAATATAAGATTCCTGGCCTGACATTCTGTCATGTTTGTTTTCGATTATTGATTTGTCCTTCAACTAAGTAAAGGCTTTCCTATTTTTTATCCTAATTCCTTTAATTTTGTCACTCAACGTGTCAACTGTCCAAAACTACCCTCGTATTTTATAAACCAATAATAATACATTTCTTATTTTTTGGTACAAGCCCGAGCTCGAGTTTCCAAACCACTGCAATTATTGAAATACAGAATCAATACTGCGACCACCAGAAAAACACCAAGAGTCCGAGACAACGAATCTCGACGAAGTTCCAGAAAAACAATTTAAATGTGGATCCCGCAACGAAAATAATCATAAAAGCATAGCGGGGGAGTAAGAAAATCATAATTAATATAATTATTGCTATTTGCTAACTAATGAATATCATGATAGTAACAGTATTTAAAAACTGAGTTTTAACCCAAATAATGAATCATATAAAAAAAAAAAAAACTGATAGAATAAGATTGTTGAGTATTGCTTATTTTACTATTAAATCAACATAATACGTACCACGTGTAATATGATAGTATCTAAGATCACAAATTGATCAAAAAATATTGAGTTCTTCTATTAAGTTCAACTGTATACCTAAGCGTTGTCTTTAATGATGTTAAAATACAAGCCACAGTAGAAAAAATCTTCGTCATCATAATATATTTCATGTAGGTATCTTAACTGGGTGCCCACGTCCCACGTGGATCTAACATATATCTTAATAAATTGATGAATTCTTAGAGACGCTTTATCAGTAGCAGTAGTAGGCGTTTGCTTTATAAGACATCAATTGTGCTTGAATGTTCCATTCATTTATTTCTTAAAGAAGACAACACATGCCATCAGCCATGTAATCTTACAACGAAGTACTTACATCTGCATGATTCGCATTCATATAGTTTAACCATTCAAACGTAAGTCTTGTATATACGTTTACATCGTACACCATTAGAATACATCAATACATTTATAGAGTCTTGTGTATAAAAACGATCTTATCGTAGACAACGATTTCAGATAAACAACCTTCGCAGATTGTACAAACAGGAATGTCCGAGAAAAATTAAAAAAGCATTTCGGAGAATAATTCCAGTTTGAATTTCCCAAATGAAACAAATGCGCAGTTAGTTCACTTTCAACACTTTAATAGCAGAACGATCTCGGGAAAACCATGTTTTTGTTTATACACAACGTCCAATCCGCTAATTTTATCTTGACGATCGCTCGAAAGAAAGACGAAAGTATACATTTTACACGGCCGACGGATTTTTCTCGGAAACTCTGTGTCGGCAACCACCTAACCCGGTTTTAAGACTTCTAGTTATCTACAGCAGCTGTCAAACTTGTCTAGTTTATTGCTAACTTTTACGTGGATTGCTTTATTCCTTGGTAAACAGTCAAATAAATCATCTGAAGTTAATTTTAGAATGGTCCCAGGACCATTCAACAATAATACATAATACCCACAACACATGGTAATTGTCATGGAGTTTTTCCACGAGGAAATTCTTACTTGCTTACAGACGTTATACGTGTGTAAACACCTCTGTCGAAATAGGCGAGATGACAAAAAAAAACTAATTAGTCCGTCACTTAGATTATCAATAAATATTTGACCCGTGTTTTTTCTTTTGTTACGTAAACCAAAATTGACGAAGATGTGACGCTTTTAAAATTCTCAATACGTCACGCCTAGGTATAATTTTTAGCTAGTTCTGACGTCACGAGCCCTCACTCCCGAGTTTTGATGCGTTTTATTTTTTGTCAATATTTATTGATTTACAATAACAAAAATTACGTGTCCATTAATTTACTAAATAGATAGATAAATAGATTTGCAATTTTTTGATACTGTCGTCATGCCTATTGTTGGGGAAAATTAGCAATGTTATGTTATTTTAGTTCATACGTTTTCCTGTTTATTAATATGTACAACATTGCGTTACATAACTTGTTAGTAATGTTTATCTATTGATTACTCCAAAATACTAAAACTGAGTAATGAAATATGTACTATATTAAACTCCAGTCGTTTTCCTGTTTTGGTTATAGAAACAAAAGCATGTCAGCTTCTTATCTTCGTGGAAGTCGTAAAAGTTGTGAGAGAAAGGAAAATTCAGTTTGAAACGCAGCGGTGCGCGGCTGCGATAAGCTAGCAATCTTCTTAGGACGTGTTTAGAATGTATATGTGACATACCTATGTTTGTGTGTATGTCTTTATTCTTCCCAAAGTGTTTCTCTTTTCAACTAATATGGTCACTAACTCTATCATTGAAAAGACACTTGAAATGGGATATTTACTATGTTTATTATTTGTAACACATACAGGGTTTAAACCACCTCATCACGAAGCCGTCAACCAAGCATTATTTACATCAAACTAAGTAACTTTACGCTAAAATTATAGCTGGGAAAAGACTTTTTTTTTTTGGGTGAAAAATCATGTTTTGTTGTAGGAACTCAATGTAACGCACTCAAAACATTGTGTTGATGGGTGGATTGAATCGTACGGGGGTCGTGGAGGTGTTTAAAGTAAAAATCTTACATTAAAAAGTTGTTATTTAAAAAAAAAGTTGTCAAAAAGTTGGAACTTTGACTCCCAATATCTCCGTAACTAGAAGGTTCCCAGGTAGGGTGTAGAACAAAATAATGATCGCAATGACGAGGAGAACAAGTGCCTTCCGGCTTCGTTAAGAAGTGTTTTACACCCTTTTATACATAACTGCGTAGGCCATGTCTGCGGGCGAAGCTGTGGGCGCGGATATCACAAAACTGGAGCCTTGAGACAGCTACACGGGGTCGCGAAAGACCGAGGAGAAGATGGCGGGACGCCTTGGATGGCGTCCCGCCATCTTCAAAAGTAGTAGGAATGGGGGAGGCCTTTGCCTAGGCGTGGGAAGCTCAGGCTAACTAAAAAAAAAAAAAACTGGCGAAATGTGGGTGGCTGTCGACCCCTTCGGGGATTACAGGCGTGATGTTATAATTATTCGTATTAAATTCCTGATATTAAGTGTCTTAGATCCTGCGTTCGCTGAAGGACAACTTTACGCTGGAAAAGCCAGGTGTTAATAAAATAGACTGCAGTTGCGGCAATCAGAATCGAACCACTGGTTTAAGTTACATAACCCACAGGTCATCTCGACAGAACGCCACTATATACCTAGACAGACTGGTAAGAAAAGCAACTGAGATTGCCAAAAATAAGAACTTCAACCGAGAGGATCGGCTTTAATTGTCAAGAGCCTGGAACCACTGGATTTCAATTTCAATTCAATTGTGTATAAACCGAAAACGAACCAAACAAAGTTCGCGAACGGTCGCAGTGAGTTTCGTGTGTCGGGAACAGGACCGAGTTGCGAGTGACAGTGGTTTTTTCAATACACTTCCTCGAAAACTGGTTCATAACGCACTACGATTAGGTTCAACATGCAATGTATTTCACACGCGTGCGATTTTATGCATTTTCCAACACGTGTGCGGGAATGAAAATTGCTACAGATAACTATATCTATACTGCCTATACTTAGTCCAAATTGGTTCAATGCATTAAGTCGAAGGTGAATGTTTTTTTTTTTTAATTTTGGCAAAGCAATAATGCGTCTTTACCGCGTAAATATTTTTTAAATATTCAAATTGTGTTTATAAATAGAATATCATAGATAAACATGATTATTTAAAACTAATATTTACTTTTATAAACAAATTAACATTTATTTGTGTTCTAAATTCAAAAATAAATAATAAAAAAACAATTTTTTATATTAGGCTGTTTAGCGGCTTCATACCTTTGCTTCTCGTTCAACCTGGCAAAAGCAAAGCGCGGAAAAAAGAAAAATAAAATCATAGTTTCTTATTAATTCATGACAAAAACATTTTTCGTTCTTTTATTTTATTTCTTTAAAAGTGTATTGAAAAACGTCGTTTGATACACGTGGATATTTGTTATTGCAGTTCTCGGCTCAAAAACACCCTCGCCTACGGCTCAGGAGTAAATTCCGCCTCGAATGCAATAACAAACTTTCTCCACTTGTATCAAAATGTACTATTGTGCACCCGGAGCCGCTGGTAGCGGCTCCGGGTGCACAAAAAGAAAGAGGGTAGATAATTTTGTCTGCATTTATAAACACCCACCCGCAAAAGCTTCAGTCTATCTGTTATCATGCATAATGATGATGCAACAGTGCCGAAATATCGGCAACCCGGTAAAAATAATAAACGTGGTAAATATCCCATTTAAGTAAGTGCTAGTGTTGTAAACTAAAGTAATCATTTAGTAAACCGATTTACTAATGACAACTAGAGAATGTCTTCATCATCATTGGCAGCCTTGTTCCACTCACTGCTAGTTATATGAGCTGAGTATAGACGCTCTCTCTTTGTATCATTCACTCCTGATCTACGCGAGAGTCAACCGGGGCGCCGAATCTCGACATAGATAGCGTTAAAATCCCTAACTTTCGATCGCTGATTACTAACGAATAAATTCGGTTGCAATAACGATGCTTGCGAGAATCGCGTTTTGGATGTAGAGACTTGCATTTCCCACAAGCATAGTTATTCCAACTGATTTTTTCGTGAGTTATTAACGATCGAAAGTTACCTAGCGATTTTGTCGCTATCTATGTCGAGACTGCCGGCCCTGAGGCCCTACTAGGGCCCCTGGTCTATACCTGCGTTTTGCACCAATCTGTCTGGTGGTATGCCAACACATCTACCGTCTTTCGGCTATCAGTGAGGACTTTATCTCTCTCTCTCTGGATCTGTATCTGCCATCATCACGTCTAGTGTTAAAGTGTTTTCTCCACATTCATTTCAGAGCTACATCCCTATTCCCTATTCATAGACCAAGACCCAGAAATCCTGAATATTACTTACCAATCTTAAAAAAAGTATTTTTAAGATTGGTAAGTAAAATTCAAGTTTACAAAAGTTTTCTGTTTTACTCCCGGGCCCCGTTTTTGTGTAAGTTTGAGAGTCAAGAAAACAGAAACAATCTCATAACAATAACAAACTTAATAAGTAGATAGGTACCTACTTATTCAATTCATTCATTCACTGACAGTAGTATTATGCTAATACCCTCAAAGCACCTGGTATAAATCTGATTATCTATTAATCTCTTTAGAATTGATTGATAGAACTGCCTTTGCATAGAGGACGCTTAAATCTCTCGGCAATCCATCTACTTACCTAATTATGTATATGAGTACATACAAATACATTAAATTGTTGTAATTTCAGTTCAATTTCAGTTGCCTGTTTGTAATTTTAAAATAACAGCTTTTTACTGACGCATGTTTTAAGGAGTAACATAAGCTACTTTTATTTTAGAAAAAGAATTAGGGTTCTGTGCAATATAAACCTTGAAATTGACAAAATCCTGTTCAAATGGCAAAAATATTTTTACATACATATAATAATTTCACACGGACAAAGGTCACGGGTAACAGGGCAACAGCTAGTACCTAAATAAGACGAGTTTACCTATACATATAAAGGGAGTAAAACACCTCCTTACGAAGCCGAAAGGCACGTCTTGCTCTCCCCGTTTGCGATCATTTTTTTATTCTAAACCATACCTGGGAACCTTCTAGTTACGGAGATATTGGGGGTTAAAGTTCCATCTTTTTTTTTAATACTGTACATTATGTTCTGTACCTGTATATTATGTAAATGCCTGTGTAATTCCCTGCTTAAACATGTACAGAGGTTAGGTACCTATAGGTACGTAATTCGTGATTGGAAAGACCCAACTTCACGGATGGTGAATCCCGGTCGCTTAGCATTGTTTACAGAACGTGCGGATTGTCTAACTAGCTAACACAAACTCGGGGAATTCGAATTTTATATCGACAGCACGTGTCGCTTGGCAAATAGCCAAATACCAAGTTATGTAATATTTTAGGAAAAACGCACCCGCGTTCACGTAGTATGGTTCCGTGCCGGTACTGCAAAATGCCACTTAATATGTATCTGTAATACCATATAGGTACCTTAGAAGTACGATGTTGATGTACGAAGCTATATTTTACTTATAATGGGGTAAGGGGAACTCTCGACGGATAATCGTAACATAACGTTCATTTATTTTCAGGCAACTGGCCCATAGTGCCTTACGGACTAACATATTATGTACGTATGATAAAATACAAATTGAGAATACATGAAATAGGTAGGTATAAGTACCACTTCAATTTACAGGAACATTGAAGTTGGTACCTTATTGACTTGACGCAAAAAAGGAATGTAAACACGTAACATCTTAAGTAAACATAAGTAATGGCTGCCTTCCTGAAATCTGAAAATAAACAAACGATAAATTAAAAACAAAAGATTAAAGCCTATGCGCAATTAATATTAATCTTTCCACATAAATCTACGAGACACTTTAGCCATTTGATTGTTTCATGGTTTCGCGAAAAGCGCGTTATCACAATACGACGAATTTGTAGATACTGAAGTATTAAAACACATTGTTTGATTAGTTATACTGAATTTGGCGCCGGCGGGGTATCAATAGGCGATAGCACATTTGTTAAAAAGTCATTATCTCTAAGTTATCATAATTAATCTGATGATATTTGAGTCATAGGATGTGTCATGTGTTATGGATCCCCCCGGTGTAAAGTGACATCGTTTTCATGCGATTTCCTTATAAATACTCAAATTGTAAAGCAATTAATGAAACATACAATGCGTAATCAATGCCTAATCTATAAAAATATATTTTAATGAATAACGAGGTCAGGTGAAACACGTGAAAATAGAAATCGCTTCCCACAATAATGAAAAACAACTGAAACAAAGAGAGCAGGAAACAAATAGGTTACATTACGAACTAATTTGGGCCCATTTTATTAATGAATCTATGGACGTTGAAATGTTGTATAACCGGGTTTCATTGTAGTTATGTTGGGCCGGATCTTATATTTTATGAAAGATCCTGAAAGATGTCGGTGTTCTGAAACGTCGACACGGGTGGGTCGGATTAAAAGAGCACGACGGAGTTCATAATGCTTTTAGCGCACGCCGAAAAGGCTAAATAATTTCAGAAGGAGCTAGATAAATAGCTCTTGCTCTTTACTTTTTTATAAAACCACAGAAAATAGGTTAAAAGTTTTGTTAAAATAACAGTGTTATCTATCGATAAACAAAGACGAACTCAATTATGTAGTTTACAGCCAAGAATCACGCTCAATCCTTGTAACTATTACAATTCTCAAAATACAGCCGAGCTCTGTTATTGTTTCTCGTTATTTACATTTATGTAAATAGGCTTAGATTAGATAATGTGGCTCAACTAATTACATCGTAACATGCATAGTACAATAGTATACGATGTTATCGCTTCGATGAATTTCGAAATCAATAAATGCCTTTGCTACTACTGCTAGCAGGAAAAGATAAATGGTTTTTTATTTTACCTGGGAAACAGTAGTCCTTATCAATGTCATGTAATCTGATTTAGTGATTGGATTGCCCTAGTGACGATGTCTTTTTATGTGTAGGATTACTCAGGTAAGTACGGTACGGGAGAGATAATTCAATATACACTGTCCTGCAAAACTAAGTACTACAGTTTTAAAATTTCATTTTTTTCTAAATTATAGAAGTTAGAGATTTATAATAAAAACGTTCAGCAATTTAGGTTACCGACTATGAAGTTTTTTATGTACAAAATTAAACTCTTTTTCGAGTCCTTTTTGTTTCGAAAGTATATCTTGTGTACTTAAAAAGTTATTGCAATTTTAAAAGTGTGACACTTAGTTTTGCAGGCCAGTGTAGTTGACACAACTTTATATTCTCGCGCACGTTCGTGCTACCCGTGTCAACATCGCAAACGCTAGTTTTCCGTCCACCTCAGTTTTTTTTATGGAGTTACAGTTTTTGCTTACAATCCTGGAGTTGAATTACGGGATTTACGGGTGCAAAATTACGCCGCATTTTTCGCTCAGATTCTGCCTGAAGCGTACTCCTCTTTGTCTTTTTTTTTGTTTTGTGTCTCCTCAAGCAAGCCTGATTATCCAGCAGCAATGTTGGAAGCGGGAGTACCCTGGCAAAGTGTGGCGTGTTACGTCATAGAGAATAAGGCAACAGCCAGGGGATTTATTTATGCGATAGTTTTAAAAAGGTTAAAGTTCAATATTCCATAAACATGTTGTTGTTATTTGATCACCGACGTCCGCGATTAATTTGCAATGTTTTCACTATCTATGGATAATTTGAAATGTATGATGAAATGCTATGTAGCTTTTTCAAAGACCTACCCCACTTAAATTGGACGTGACGTTATTTATGTTTAAGTAATTAGAGCTTTATGCGAGTCAGGTATATCCTCTAATTAATGAACTTTTCCTTTTGTTTTTAACTGAACCTTGGTAAGTGCCTACAGCAGACTGCTAATCAACTGTTTCTGTATTCAACAAGTCACTGGTATGTGTGGCTGTTTCAGGGAAAAAATCATTTAATATGCCAGTCTATCTTCGAAATTTTTGCCTACCCTTAGCTTTTACACTTTTTTGTCCTTACATAGGTGTTTTGAAAAGTGTCGTATAGTCAAAGACGCATAAAACAAAGGTCATAGAAACAAGTTTTAAAGTTAACTCACTGGCATTTGTAGTAATGTGACGTACCCGGCATGAATTACGATCAAGCCACAATGTAATTTAATACAATAAAACCTTTTTAATTAGGGCACCGTACATCAGGCAGGAAAACCTTTCGTGTGAATTTAATTCTAGTGAAACTGAACGCGTGTACAGGGTGTAAACAACCTCAACCAAGCATTCTGTAATAAGAAATAAAAAGTTTACGCAAAAATTATTGCTGGGAAACGACTTTTTTTTGGGGTGAAAAATCATATTTCGTGGTAGAACTCAATGTAACGCACTCAAAACATTCTGCTGATGGATGGATTGAATAGAGATCGTGGAGGTGTTTAAAGTAAAAATCTTCTTACATTAAAAACTTGTATTTAAAAAAAACTTGTCAAAAAGGAACTTAGGCCCCCAATATCTCCGTAACTAGAAGGTGAGGTGTGGTGTAGAACAAAAAAATGATCGCAATGACGGGGAGAAGTGCCTTTCGGGGTTTTTTACACCCTTTATACTGCACATCTTAACCTCGTTCCAGAGTCAGTGTAAATATTTTCTACAGCTCTAGTTTGTTGGTGATATTCGCCATTAGTTTGATATTAAAAAGATATGTCCAATTCGCAAAATAAAATAAAACATTAAGTAGGTAAGTACATAATATAAAATTGATTATGTAATATCTATTTGCCCACATTTTGAATTCCGCGTAGTGGTATATTTTAATTACCTACCTTCATTATTTATATCATTTCCAATGAATTTTGTATTATTTGCCCGTTTGTGAATATTAAAATTCTGTTAATCGGTATAGATGGCTTTTAAATTGGTATTAAAATTATAACATGTTTGTTGTTTTAAAATACAAAATGAAGCCATTGTTTTGTTTTAGGTTAGGTTACCTACCTTTTATTAGTTATGGCAGTTTTGAATCAATCGAGTAGATATTATATGGATCTTAGTTAGGTTAGTAACCTATACGATAACTGTCACACATAGCATATCAACCCTTTAACGTTTTCACTACTTGGAGCATCGACACGACACTAGAGATGGGTAACTAGCCGAAATTTCAATAGCTTAGCTAGCCGGCTATTTGTTGTTGAATAGCCAGCTAGCTAGCCAGCTATTTTGGCTACTTGGCTATTGAACAATAACGACTAGCTCTCGCTAGCGGCGTAGCGGGCCTTAAATGAATAACGATCAACTGCCCTGCGATTCGAGTGAGTTCGATGTTTACCTTTACATCTGACTACTACCTTTCTAACTATCGTATTTTGTAAATTCGTACACTAAACGAACGAATTTAAATTATTTTCGAAATTACTAAGTATAATGCCCTCTCTTTCTCTAATTTATTTTGTGACTATTGTGAGAAAGAGATGTGCGATGCGAAAGAAGTTCCGAGTTCGCATTCGCGTCTCACAATACGTCACTACCTACTCAGCGCAGTGAACACGCACACAGCTAGTCAGCTAACGGCTACTCCGGCTAGCCGGCTACCGAATATCGGGACGGCTGCAAAACGTAGTAGTTATATTAGGTATACTCTGTGGCGACTATCCGCTGTGCCGTATTCTAGCCAGCCAGTAGCCAATAGCTAGTTACCGTATTGACGGATATCATAGCCGTGGCTATTTCATTAATAGCCGCTATTTGGCTAGTTATTGGAATAGCTATTACCCATCTCTACACGACACAGAGTCACAGAGGCTTCCTCCATACCATTGTGAGAGCACGCGGGGCCAGTGCGGATGTCGACGAATTTTTCTAGGACACATTCATTGATTGGACTGATGAATCAAGGACATAATTATATAGGCCGGTTTCCTCAAGATGATACCCTTTACAGTTTTAAGAGCACTCACACTTGACTTTTACAAACTTTAGCCAATTTATAATCAAATAGGTACAACTTGTTAGTTTGTTAGTATCCATCATTATAAACAATGGAACCGTCAGCATATGACTGACGGCGGCTGCGGCGGCTGGCATTCTCCAATTTATTTCATTAATTCGTTGTAGACATTGATCGAATATAAATTGACCAGAAGAGCAAGTTAATAATTGAGAGGCTCGTTGTTCGGCTGTACTTACAGTTTGTTAAATAAAATATCTCATGTTGTACATATTCATTACAAAATGGTGGACTTATCGTGTATTTTTTTAATTCTTAGGGTCAGCTCACACCGAGACGCGACGCGACGCGAAGCGGCGCGCAGAGCGACTCAAAATATAACTTACACAAGATACACATTTCATTGTGAGAATTCAGAATACGTTGCACCATGCAGCACTGCGCCTCGACAATGAAATGTGTATATTTTCGTGTAGTAAATAAAGTTATATTTCGAGTCGATCTGCGCGCAGCGTCGCGTCGCGTCGCGTCTCGGTGTGTACTGACCCTTATTGTGATACTAGTTTGTAATTTTTTTGTGGCTACCGCGTTGGTTTAACTGCGACTGCGCATATAATACAATATGTATTATTAGGTCTTGGTCCCGATTCAATATTAAGTTTTGCCACCAGGAATAAGAATAGCAATATGTAGAAATATCGATCTTTCCCTAACCTCTCGGGGATTACAAGCGTGATGTTATGCTGTTTGTGCAAATTTCCAAGTAAAACATAGTGATGTTCAATGGTGATGTTCTATCCTTTCGCAGAAATTCACGAAGTTCGCCGAATATATTCTCAGTGGAACGAACACTCGAGTCTCAATTACAGTGAGTGACTGAAGCTGGAGATTGCATGCAGCAAGTCTCCGATTTTTCGAACGGAGCGTGTTGGTCAAAATGAGGGAAGCAAAGTGCAGATAAAGTGAAACTTTCGGTAAAACAATCGAGTTGTAAGCGGGTGAGACGTAAGTCGGTATATTTGTAGAAATTACACTCGTGGTAGGACCAATAAATAATATTTTTTAATAAATAACCTTTTTATTATTATTTTTTTCGTATGGGAAATCATCGAATGACTCCTCCCGCTCTGAGCGGAGCAGGAGGGAGTGTCAGACTTTTACTGACTAAAACCCATCCATGTTGCTTCATCGCCCTTTGTGTTCCGGGGCCACGGTATCTCTTGCGAACAGTCCCTCAGCCCCGGCAGGCAACGGCCCTTCGCCCTTCGCCTCAAAGAGAGTCAGCAAAAAGGAAGGGGTCCGCACCCCTTCCTTTTTGCTGACTCTCTTTGAGACGCGCGTGGAACACGAACGCACAATCGACACGGCCTGTCGTTATGAGACGGACGGATGGCGAGCTAGCCCATAGCTCCCGGTCCACAGGCCCGCGCCTACGGTGGCCGGGTGTCACCACGTGGCCCCCGACGCCCGGGGCGTCTCCCGCGGCGGCCGGGACGTGAGGTTCTCTCCCTCTCACGTTCCACCACCTCCTTCGCTAGCATGACTGCTTCGCAGAAGGAGGTGACGGCGTCTCATTCCGTCTCGCTCCGGATCATGGATTGAACCAGGGCCGGGAGCGAGAGGTCGCCGCCGCCGATCGCCGGTTCGAGGACACGGCCCAAGCGGGGCACACCTCCACAGTGTGCTCCACCATGTCCTCCGGTCGATCCTCACAGTGGTAACACCCGGGCGTTTCCTCCCGCTCTATTCGGTGCAGGAACCTCCCGAAACAACCGTGTCCGGTGAGGACCTGCGTCAGGCGGAAGGTGAGGACGCCGTGGCTTCTCTCTAGTCACTCTTCAAAGAGGGGACTTATCGCCACTATTGTGGCGTGCCCTGCAAGGGGATTGCGACAGTCAGTGCTCTCTCCATGTCGCCATGAAATCCCGCCGGAAGTCTGTCCGCTGAGCGAGAATTTGCCGCGTCAGCGGAGTTTCCCCCCGGCGTAACGCCTCCGCGCGCCACTCATGTGGGCGCGCGAGGACTATCGCCTCCAGATACCATGGCGGCAATCCGGCAAGGAGGTTCGCCGCCTCGCGGGAGATCGTGCGCTACCCACGGACCAGCCTTACGGCTACCACCTTTTGGGGCGCGTTCAGATAGTGGGCGGCTCGCTGTCTTAATGAGCGCGCCCACACCGGGGCCCCGTAAAGGGCCCTGGACCGCACGACTCCCGCGTAGAGCCTCCGGCAGGAGGCGTTTGGCCCCCCCAGGTTGGGCAGGAGCCGCCTGAAGGCAGCCCCAGTCCGTTCCAGTTTGGGGGCCAAACGTCGGAAGTGCTCCACGAAGTTCCATCGGCTGTCGAGGACGAGTCCCAAGTACTTCAGCGTCGACTCGACGCCGATGGAAACCCCTCCCACCGTCAGTGAGGATCCCGGAGGTGGCGCGTTCCGAGGCCCATGAAAGCACATGGCCTCGGACTTGTGCAATGCCACCTTGAGACCCAGTAATAACCTTAGGTTTCCTTTGGAATAAATGATATTATTTTACATAAAAAAATCACAATACATACCTAGGTACTTATATTGGTAAACTTGTAAATAGTAAGTAGGTAATTGAACCTAGACTTACCAATTCCACGATAAACGAGTGATGTGGTAAATGAAAACAACGATATTTTTAATAACATTGTAATAATGTTGTTTTTGTAGTAGGTACCTATTCGATAGCCATATTGTGGCACAAAATATAGTTAAATAGGTACACGGATATTAACCTCTTGTTTGTTATGAACGCGGTTCCCAGTAGTTCGCAGGTTTGGTGAGATTTGCATAACTGAATTTTGGGCTAAACATATTTAAACTTCTTGCGGTCGTAAGGAAATTGGAAAGTAAATATTTTCATCACAGAATTCGATTTTGAGTTTTCCTGAATCTTTCTTCGGCTTGCAGTTTTATTGAATGAGTTCAGACAGATAGCCTTTTCCCAAAATCATTGGGGTCGGCTTACAGATTATTTCAGTTAGATAGAGTATTGTAAAAAATATAGCGGGTTATCTATAAGACAAGCTTAATCAAACAAACACTCTGAGAAAAGTGCTGCTCATCATTTTATAGACAATACGCTATTATTCTAAGGGCAAATGTTAATGGACTGTCCATTAGGACCTGTCTCACCGAGTTTCACGGGAATATGAATCAGACGTGTGTAGGTTGCGGCCGCTGATCCATTAAACCCTTTCGAAATAGCCTATAGGTCTTAGTTAAGTTTAAAGGATCCAATCCACAACATGGATGAAAATTAATATCGATACTATAAGCCACATGTACTCATGTGAGTTGCTACCCACAGACGTAGATAAAAATTATAACCTTTTGTTTTTAACTTGGATTTTTTCACGGGCTGATAGTACCGATTATCACCAGTTTGGTGCACTTAAGTCAGTTATTATGGATTGGATCCTTTTCGCTGAACTACATTCAGTTTTCTGTTCTGTTTTTTGAACTGTTATTGAAATGTGATTGGAACACGATGTTCGTGGATGTGACCATCGATAGAGGACGAAAAATCGCTTAAGTGTGACCTTGAACAATTACTGAAGTACTTTGAACACGTCCAAATTATACCCACCTATGACTTACTAGTATAGAGGTTAAAACTAATTTCAAAATGTAAGAGTATCTCGTTATCAATGGTATTTACTCGTATGTAGCGCACCGAAGCCGGTTTGTAACGCTATTATTTCGCATTCATTGTTTTTAGAGCACTTAAGCGATAAACCAACTTCAACGGCCTTGGTTTCCATTTCGATAAAGTGCTCCACGGGAGTCGGAAAATAAAACACAAGAAACGTCAAATATGTAGTTACTTAAATTTTGTCCTCGTACTACATTTTCAGTAGGTACACATTTTGAAATACCCGCAAACAATTTAATGCTTCGTGTATCTAGTAAATTACTAGTAATAACGAGGTAATGCAGGCTTATAATGCATTTATAGGAAACCCATAGTTTCTATGAATGCATTACTAACAGTACGTTTTTTCGTGTCAGCTAATTTTCCGATGTTTTACTTCGATTGCTTCGAACCGCGGGGCATGGGCGTATCATAATTCCATTAATTGTTTATACCGAAGTGTTTTTACCAAATTTCTGAGAATTGGTGTAATTTGTCTCTTGCCGTGTTCCGTGTCCCCAATGAGGGCCAATTACATGCCGATTAAAATAGCATTAACGAAATTACCGGCGCGCGACGGACGGGCAGCTGCGGTGCGTCTGCGCAACTCTTGTGGACGCGTGTATTACGTTATGGTTTTTTAATAGTGACGACATAATGCGGTATTTAGTAGTTCTCTAATGATTCAATGGTTACTTAGAATTATTTGTTTGTATGTTGTGGGGGCGCGTGCACGTGCACTTCCCGTTATTACTGTTTCCTCGTTCAGGTGTGTTGTGAGTTGTGACTAGGCTAGAGAAACTGCAATGCAATAGTTTTTACAAAACAAAAATACAGGGTGTAAACCACATCATCACGAAGCCGTCAACCAAGCATTCTGTACATCAAACTAAGTAACTTTACGCAAAAATGATTGCTGGGAAACGACTTATTTTTTGGGGTGAAAAATCATGTTTTGTGGTAGAACTCAATGTAACGCACTCAAAACATTGTGCTGATAGATGGATTGCATAGTACGGGGGTCGTGGAGGTGTATAAAGTAAAAATCTTACATTAAAAACTCTTATTTAAAAAAAAAAGTCGTCAAAAAGTTGGAACTTTGACCTCCAGTATCTCCGTAACTAGAAGCTTCCCAGGTATGGTGCAGAACAAAAAAAATATGTCATATTCATTGAAATGTAATCGATTCTATTCGATTATTTAGTGAGTAATATTTTTTCTCTCAAATGGCCACACCATATACAGATGTCAGGTATGGTTGTCGTACAGTTGACGTGCAGTTCACGCGCAGCTTACGCGCAGTTCAAAGATTACAAGAATACCGTTTATCACTCGAACTTGAACTTAACTGCAATTACACTACAACTTCATCGGCGCGTCATAAAATTACGTGAATTAGCCCTCAGGTCCTTATGCTTAGCGCGCTAGCAAATTATGTAGTATAGGAATATTACATGTAAAAAATGTTACATGAACTTGGTACCTACTAGTACTTGGTACCAAGTACAAGTACCAAGTTCATGTAACTTTTTTACAAAACAAAGCAGCACTGAAAGCAAGCCAGGAAATAGGTTGAACCGTATACTATGATCGCGTTACAAGCTACACTTAGCGAAGATTTTCTTGGAAAGTATCAATAACTTCGGAGTGCAGGGGTGGGTCGTCACGCCTGAGTGACTAGGGGCTCGGCAGGGCAGGCGACCGGCACTAACCTTACGTTCTACGGTTCCACTTCAATGGATAACACCCTTCTGTTAACTTAATTTCTAGCTTGTTTTGCCGTCGCCTTGGCTCTACAAGGTGTCGCTTTGCATCCTGGTCAAATTTACGGAGGTATCTATGTTAATGATTCGCGATAATCAATAACGAAAAGGTTTTTTTTCCTTTTTACGGAAATCGGTAAGTGTAAACCACCCGGCCAGACATATACTTGGTCAACTCACATGAGAACTATGCAGATCTGAAATGTCCGATGTCAGATGATCTCAGATGTGATGTCTCAGTGTGTGTGTGATGGATGATCTTTTGAAGACTCTCACCACTCAGATTTGAGATTTAGAATCTTACATGTTAGAATTTTGTGCCATTTCCTTACCTACTGTAATAGTCAATAAAACCAATGAAGTAAGTGTATGCTTATGAAGTCATTGATTTAATAAACGGGCGCGGCATGAACTGTTTTCTTTTGGCGTAAACTCTTGTTTGTTTGCGATTTAAGTTTTCAAAATATATAGGTAAATTGCTGGACTTTTTTTGTTCAATTTATGCAAGCTATCCTCGTGTTTTTTGTATTTTCGCAGGTACCAGTCGCCGGCGTTGTTTGTTCACCATTCAGCGAGGAAACTGAGTTATTCCAAAAATAAATTCGTTTTCCAATGAATGGTCTCAATGAAGCCAGTGTGCAGTGTCATGAAAATTTTAATGAACAGATTTACTCAACAGCGTTCATATCGCTGTTTATATTGATTCGCTATAGCAGACTGAAAATAAACTATGTACATAATAGGCACCGGTAATACTAAAATCGTTTCATCCGATAAATTAAGTAAATGGCGCAATGCACACATGGCTATAAGTAGAGGATAAATCGTTTTCATCTGATTGCTTATCCTGTTGGGAAAAACGTTTTGTTTTGTCACAGGCGTGTCTACACTCTCTTTCTTCGCACACAAGCGATAGGCTGGATCTAGTTCTAAAACAAGAAAGATTTTCAAACACTTTTTTCTTTATTTATCCAAGCCCTAAACAGAGTAGCTAAGGCGCCACTTAAGCTAAAACTCTTACAACTTTTTACAAAAAACACTTTTTAATTTAGTTTTTGGTTTTTATTATAGTTTATGTATTAAGGTTTATCCTACCAACATATAAATTAACAAAAAAAATGCTACACAAAGATAGTTACAATCATTTTAAAAATAGTAACATTGGCTTCCATTGCCTAAGAGTACAGGGTAATAAGAACCAGAGTAAGGGGTAATGAGATTCACCGGGGTAATGGTGGCCCAAAATTTTATATTTTCGCTTGTAACATTTTTTGTGTTATCAGTCTTATAACTTAAACTTATGTTCATGTTCGGGAACATAAACCAGAGTTAGCGTTTTATATAAAATTAAAAACAATTATTGCCTAATACAAAAATAAAAAAAAAAACAAAAAAAAATCTATTCGTCACAGGCTCTGCATCTGTTGTAGGGCCTGTCTGATTTTTTTGTCTGACTCGTCTGATTTTACAGATTCACAACAAATCATAAACATGTTGAAATATTCATAGACTCACTACTATCATCATCGCAGATATTATGAATTGACTGAATCATCTGTGAGGTCTGAAATAGGGTTTTTTTTAACTTTTTCATTTGCTTTGTTCATAGTTTTTTTTCTTTTCTTCTCTAATGTTTTAAACCCTTCCCTTTTGGTGCTTTATTTTCTTTCATGAGACAGTTTTTCTTCTTCTCCGTAATTCTAACCCGTTTGCTAGGCACCTGGACAAACTAGTAGCAATTATAAAGTGGGATAATGAGAACCAATTAGGCTCCCTTTACCCAAATGCTCTTTTTTTAGTTTTCATTTAATTCTCAAAATACCGTGTATTATTTACTTATATGTATGAACTTTTTTTATCCAATTTTCTAATGATAAAGGTACAGGTTAAAAGAGGCAACACTTATAATAAAATAGGTTAAATACTCACTATAAAATTTATCTTTGAATATCGTAAAAAATTAGATCGATCGTCTGGAAAACCGATGTGGGGTCTTTTTATGCACCAAAAGTTAAATAAATAACGATGCGACTAGTCACACGTGGGTCTCCCACGTACTTCTATACTATGGCAAAACAAAATAATCTGGATTTAACTACAGTTAGTACACGAAAACGTAGTTACACGAAAACTAGGATGGGGTGGTTCTCATTACCCGGGGGCTCCGATTCCCCCGTGTTCCCCTACACACATAAATTTGAAAAATCCGATGTGCCTGTCTTGGTTTCTGCTGAATTTCAATTTCTGAATTTTAGTTATAACATAAAACATTCAATTATTCGTCTTGTTTACAGCGGAAGTAGATGCTACTATGGACCTTCGTACTTTTCCCCCGTTCATTCTGAGATGGAGTCATATCTCTACCGAGAATTCCGTTTGTCACGCCATCGTCATGGCGCAGGGCGGATTCCATAATTAATTCCACTAATATTATATAGGAGAAAATTGATTGTTTGTTTCCTCAGCGTTCTAGGAAACCTAGGAACTAAGTACTTCTCAGATATAAAGAAAAAATAATAGACGGTTTCTTGAAATCACATCGACATAGTTACGAACGCGTGTCGTGTTTGCACAATTTATAATATGTAAACAGGTTTTTATAAGAAGAAAAAAATTTGAGACACTGAATTTCGTAATGTCAGTATGTTTATACGAGAAATTCTTGGGAATCACTTAACCGGCCGTATGTTTGATCTGGTAACGTTCCAATTGGGTCACAGCACTGACTGCTTCCATGCTGCATAGTTTAGTTATACACTGTTGTTATTGCGGAGTGTGTCTGTAATCAGAGGGCCTACAAGGCACACAAGCGAGTGGTGCAAACGTGACATAAATACTTCGATTTTAAAATTAAAAATACTCGTTTCACACTTATTCCTTCACCGTTTATGAATTTATTTATATCTATTGATCATACGGATTGTTCTTGCTGCAAACAATTGAACTAAAATGCTATAGGATAAATTGTATTTTCAATTAAAAAAACGACGTATTTACGTAACGTTTACCTACATCGAGCGCTCGTGTTGCGGCCTCTGTGTTGTAATATAATCCGCGTCCAGCCATTCATTATGCCGGAGGTGAATCAATTAGTATCAATATTATCTAATGGCTTCAGCTTCAGGTATCTGAGATATCGCGGGATTAGATTGTTGGTAGGATGCACCAGTTGGGGGTTTAACTTAGCAGGTACATATATTATCTACTGAAATTCTGATTATTGTGTAACCTACATAATGTAATTGCCGTGTTTACTGCTGTGTGCCATAATAATGCCCAGTTGTGTAATAATCAAATGGCAACGTTCATTGTACTTGTAGGGATTTAGGTACAGTAAAACGAGGCTATTTGGGTTTTTGGGGGCTATTTGGTCCCATATAAACCAAAAGTTATTGGGTAATTCCATCAGGAGTTTTTCAGTAGTAGCCAATCAAAGTGTTACTAGGCATTGTAAAATAACTTCTGCCATACACAAACAGACAGTTATCGATATTTTTGTTCGAAATTCTGGGTCATCCCAAATAGCCCCCAAAACCCTAGCCCCGTTTTACGGTACCTATATATTATGATAGAGGTTGTGTGTTAGTTACACGTCAGCACAACAAGCTATCTGTCAAATTTATTTAACATATTTTCAACTTTATCGCTACAGCATTAGCTTCAGGGTTGATTGGGAAAATTTGACAGTTTCGGATAGCTCTTGTGCTTGGCTGTACTTTTATGATTGTATTGAAGTTGACGATCTCTTCGTCAAACCTGACGTCACAATGCGATGTTTGACAAATATTCCTATTGTTATATTTTGTGGTTTGGTTCATCGACTCATCTTTTAATCGGTGCGTCCGAATATGGTCCGGAATATTTGTCGCTAAATGAGTTAATCAGTATGATTCAGTTTACACTTCCATGTAGTACCTACGTATATTGACAAAGTCATATTGGACACACTTTGTTTTTGGTTTTAAGGATAAAATAAATGATATTCAGTAGGTATCACACAGGTAGATACTTACATATTAAGTATTTAACGGGAGCCATTCACACCAAACGTAAGCCATTTGTGTAGTAAATCCGTTGTTTTTTTTTTACCAACGAATTAGTTAAGTAGGTAACTTTTTTGCTATAGACTTTCGAAAGTAATAGTTATTTGTTATACAAGAGTGCAAAGTTGCTTTTTAACCGCGTGCTCAATTTTGATAACCGAGCAAGCGAAGGATTCTAAAATTGAGTCACGAGCGCAGCGAGTGATTCAAAAATTAGAATCCTGAGCGTTAGCGAGGGAATCAAAAGAGCACGAGGTGAAAAATCTTTGCACTCGAGTGCAACACGTAACTTTTCATCCCACCTCAGCGAGGAAATGACTAAATGCAAAAAAAAAAACATTTACAATCACAAGATACTTTTACTTTTATTTCAGTTTAGGTGTTAACTCATTATGGTAGGTAAGTATTACAGAATAATCTTTAAATTATAACAAATAATACTTAGGTACAATTAAGAAAAATTTAAAGTAACGTTGCTACAGTTAGTTGAGTGTAATATTTATTTATTTATTTATTAAAACTTTATGCACAAGTAAAAACTGTACAAAGGCGGACTTAATGCCTTGGGCATTTTCTACCTATTTTTTTTCAATTTTTTTAATATCGTACTGTTTCAAATCCTTCTCGCGTGATTGTTGAGGGAGAAAGCTCATTTGCGCATTATTAACAGTTTCAGTCAATTCTGTTGGCGTCAAATAAACTTCTTGGTCGCCAAAACCACTTATTTTACGTTTTTCACTTGTTTTTAACCTAAGGTTTTAACAATTGACCTGACAAGAAAATGGCGCGCGCAAAGCAAATTATAAAAGTACACCAAGAAGGTTCCGAGTCTGAGTTTTTAACAAATTAAAAAAGGTTGTACCTATGATAAATTCGGCACCATGGAGGTAGAAGTAAATAGGTTTAATGATGTTTTGAATTCACAAACTTAGTGCACACGATGTTCTAAATTCAATTTACTTTATCCTCTAGAGGATAAAAACGACTTTTGCACTCAGATATCGAAGAGCAAAAATACTCTTTCCGAGATGGGGGGATGAAAAGGTATTTTAGACTTATTTCCTTAGTGTTTTTTTGGAAGTCGGTTTTTTTGCAGAAGCCTGTTCAGTTGTTTTTTTGTTGTTGTTAACAAATTATTGATATGAATTATTTTTTACATTGTAACTAGAAGTTATAAAGGGATCATCATGTCATCAACATAGCCCAAGAAGAAAAAGAAACCAAATTACTGAACCGATTTTGTTGAAATTTCTATGGGACCAATCGGGAAGAACCTTTCGCGTAAAAAAATCTAAATGACGGAGTTATGAGGTAACTAACAAACACACCGAACTGAGAACCTCCTTTTTTGAAATCGTATAAAAAGTGCTTTCGAGGGCTTAGAATCATTGTTGCAGAATCGTACCTATAATTATAACAAACGTGTTAAATGGATTACTCCATTTATCTATCAGCAAATTAACAATCAACGCGATGGAAACAGTAAAGCCGCGTTCATAGCTCGGTAAACAGTGTGTTTAATTATCAAACATGAAAGCTTGACAGCCTGTCATTTACATACAACGTTAACGTTCGCCTACAGCTCTCAGAACACACGCCGGGAACATGGACCATGCAGCTGTGGAATCAACTACATTATAATTATATTTCTCACAGGGGCGTAGCTACCGCCGTATCAATGATACGGGGCCCCCGAGTAACAAGGGCCCCTGATGAGGAAAAAAATCACATAATCTTCTCACAACCTAACACGGTCCAGAAAGCTCCAATTTTTCTAAGCGCCATCGCTGCGCAGCGCTGTTACACAATTTTTTGCCTCACACATCAGACATTCTCTTAGTGAAATGAGTAACAGCTCAGGATGCTATTTTCTTAGTTATGCAAAAATCATTTATTTAATATTAATGATTTTCTCCTCTTTTAGGGTTTCGTCGGACTTGCACTTGTTCAAAGGGCCCCTAAAAATGTATATGGGCCCCACTAGAATTAGCTACGTCACTGCTTTCTCACAGTCAAACAGTTCCGATAATTAAAAAAAAAACCAGTTATTAGTCGAGCAACAGTTGCAACTTATTGCAGAGAAACAATACTGATTACTGGGTAACCGGCTATTATTACTCCAGTATCGAATAACCACCGGTTCTAGCAACTAATTGCAGTCTTATGGCATTTCTTAAGAAACTAACTTTCTAGGATATTGAGATTGTTAACGATCTCGAGAAGCGGAGGAAAAGGAGGTTTCTTTGAAGCGGTTTTCTTTGTCGGAATATAAGTACTGTTAGTATGAAGTAGACTTAAAAAGCAGATACCTGCTACTGAGCGTGAGATCCTGGGTTCGATTCCCAGGCGGCAAAGTGTTATTGGGTTTTTCCATCAGGAATTTTCTCAGTAGCAGCCACTGAGTTTGGATTTGTGCCCGATTGATGGCAATAGGCCCGCCCTCTATTACCTACATGGGTCTTAAACATTGGCCAAATGTTGGCGTACTATATATAATTGGTCCTAAACTTCAACCTAAACCTTCGGAGATCACTGGTGTTATGTTATATTAATGTTACCTATTATTTTTTGTGGTAAGACTATAGTGATGTGCCATATTCCCAGATCGGACCAAAAGTTAGTGTGTTTTTCAACAGGAATTTCTTAGTTAAATGGAATTTAAACATGACAGTCAGATATAATAATATTATTGAATTGTTACTATTACTGCGAGGGGGAGGGTTATCCTCTTTCCTAATGTTGCTGTGCCGGACAGGTTCCATACTGATATTACTGATAATTTATTTTATAACATCATCTTAGTAATACATGGAATGCAATAAATAATTGAGTATCAAGCGGGTATTACACCTCTGCCTAACCCTTCGATGGAAACATGCGCAATGTTATTTTACTAGAATATTACTACATTACAATAACTATATAAAGCTGAATTACCACTGACTCACTCACTGACTGACAGAATTGCTCTCCCAGATGGTGGATGGGGAGGTGGGTATATTTTGACAGATTCGTAAACAACTAACTCTAAAACCTATGGGAAAAATCCCAAACCTCCCCTTTTCGCCCCCCTTGTCCCCCCTCCCTATCGTATCTCGGAAACCAAGAGAGAGAGGAGGCTCGGAAAAATTAAAACCATTTTTCAATATTGCCCCCCTTACCCCCCTTCTCCCCCCCTTTCGGCGGATCTCGGAAATTAAGAGACTTGGAACATTTTTTTTTTAGGTTCGTATCAAGGGGCCCCGAAAAACTCCCCACTCACCCCCCCTTCACCCCTCCCCCCATCGTATCTCGGAAACTAGAACACGTAGCGGCTTTTTGATTATTACTTTACTTTATTATTGCTGGGGCGTCGAAATTTGTATACCCTCCCCTCCCCTCTCCAACCTCCCCTAAAATTGAAAGGACTGTAACTTCATAACGGTTAGAGATAGCCATCAGGTGTTTGAACAAATATTATAGTAGGCGTCGAAACCTGTCCGGTGGTATGTAGGTCCTGAGCGTAACTAAGGGACGACGACAAGCAAACCTTAGGGTAATGTTTTTTTTTTATACTTCTCAAATGTTCTAGGGGTTCTTAAGGGTTCTCATACTGATTTAGGGGTAATTCTAACGGATTTTCCAATTAATTTAAGGATTCCAATGGATTCTCAAAATTTTATAAGGATAGGGAATACTTCTCTAAAATACGAAACCCGCGAGCTGCGCGCAGCTCGCGCACCCACACAAACTAGTTACAATAACTATAAAATGTCCGTTCGTTAAGGACAGACAATGATCCATCCAAAATGTGGGAAGCGCGTTCCGTCGACTAGTTCTTCCATGAAAAATATTATTTAATTGATATAAGTTGGTAAGGAGTAGGAAACATTTCTTGTAATCCGCTGCGTAGTAAGGCTTCCTGTTAAAATTGTTATAATACATTTATAAAGAAACTAACTGAAACTAACACCATTATTGTAGTAAGTTAGTATGAAGGGGTAATCACTGGAACTAATGTTACAATTCTAAAAATGATTTCAATGGCAGAAAGCTACAAAAAAAAAATAGAAAGAAAGCTATAAAAAAAAGAATAAAGAAAACAAAAAAAAAGAAAAGAAATAAAAAAAGCTATAAAGAAAGATAAAGAAAGCTATAAATTTACTTATATTTAAGTATATCATGCATATTAGCCGAGTTTTCACAATTTTTGCGGATGAAGTCGCGGGCGAAGTGCTAAGCGTTAATTATATTGCTGGAACAAAAAGTATCAACAAGGAAAGAAAACTCGAGTTTGCTGCGGGAGTAAAAACTATTTGCTATTTGTTCTCGGAAACCTGAAACTTCATTACTTCAGCAAGTTTTACTGAGAAAAGTTTCTTTCAATTCATTTCTTGCAGCAACGTGCAAAAATAGCGAATGACCTTTTACAGAATTTACTGACGTTTTGTAGATTTTAACGTTAGGTCATGGTACTTGAAATTAATTATTTTTTATGGCAATTTATTTCTGATACTTTTGTGCACGGAGTGCTAAACTTCTGAGGTTGTTAAACTAGGTACCTATCTAAAATTGCGGTGGGGCGGAGGGGGGAACGGAGTTATTAAAAATGTTCATTATTCGGTTTAGTTGAGATGAATCTTTATGTAGATAAATGTATGTGTATGTGTTGCTATGTGTGCTATATGTATGTGTTATGAATCATACTTGACACAATGTAGTCGGTGTTTTTATTTATAAAATCATAACTTATGTTAAGATTATTATAAAGTCAATACTGGTCTACCTACTTAATAGAGAAGTTCTAAGAACCTTCTAAATAACTATATTTAGTAAATTTGAAGGAACTAACAAGTTCAATATCGTTATTGTGAAACTAGAAATTAAATTATTTTCCACAATCCCTCTGCAGTCCGACTTGTAACCAGAGACAACTTGGAGTTTACTGTCTGTGTCTATGTCTACTTATAAATAACAAGCTTGTAAAAAGATACGCTTTGCCCAAGTCTCTCTTAAAATTATTTCTCAATTAGCTTATGCCGACGGCTCGCGTGGAGTTCTACCTGAATAAAAACGTTATGTTTTAATCCAGGTTATAAACTATCTGTGTGCCAAATTTCATTCAAATCCGTTCAGTAGTTTTTGCGTGAAGGAGTAACGATAGTGAGGATATTCCTCACAAACTTTCGCAATAGTAGCTCTACTTAGTAGTAAGAAGATAAGATTTGTCTGTTAGTACAATAAATCGGCACGGATTTTGAGCGCTGACCTTCACCTGCTAGAGGTGATTATTGGCTCTCTTTGGTGGTTTTCCATAAGTGTACGATGCGCAAAACAATCCGGGGCCTCTCGCCGAGAGCTCAAGATCCGTGCCGTTATCAAAACAAATGTTGAAGGATCGAGTGGTCGCTAGCGCAACTGCTGAGCGTATGGTTCTAGGTTCAATTCCCAGGTCGGGCAAAGTGTTATAGGTATGGTTTTTCCACTAGGAATTTCTTAGTAGCAGCTACGGAGTCTGGTTTTTTTGCCCGGTTGATGGCAATAGGCTCGCCCACTATTACATGGAACTTAAACATTACTGGCGAAATATAGGGAATGCAATCTCAAGACGAGATTTCGAGAGGTTAGAAATTCGATCTCGGCGAGACGATAGCGGCGATAGTGCTGCTCGATCTCGTCAATGTCGGCCGAGATCTCGTCATTTTATGCTTCGAGATTGTTCTCGAAAAATGAGGCGAGATCTCGCGAGATCGAGATTGCATTCCCTAGGTACACCTCTGCCTTGCAATACAGGCGTGATATTATGTATGTAACTATGTAATAATATGTTGAAGGATTAAATATTAATAGGCTGAAAAACAAGAACTGACTTCTTCTGTAGGCATCTAACCGAAAACACACGCATTTCGGGCACAGGATAATTATGGATATCGGGACAGGATTGTTGGGGTTTCCATTGGGAATATTTCAGTAGCAGTCCGATTGGTGCCTAGTTCATGACAATAGGCTCGCCCCCTATTACCCTATTATATAAAATCGGCGAAATGTGGGTTAAGGTAGCTATAAGCCCATCACTGCCTAATCCGTCGTGCATTAAAGGCAAGTTTCAACTCAGGACTCGGAACATTACGCGCATGTCGAGTGTATTTTCTGCGGTAAACATGAATGACCGTCTGCTACATTGATAGATAATGTTATTACACATAATAATATTGTAATGTACTTACAAACGCTAATAATAAACGCAAGAGGGTATTGAGTCAATTAAGATAACTGTAAACTTGGGGTGTCCCTGGACTGCTAAAGACCTGGGAAACCCCAATTTGAATGAATCAAAAACACTTTATCTTTACATATTGTGGACAATAAATATCCTTCCTTACTTCACTATCACTACATATTTAAAAAAAAAAAAACTTTAAAAAAATAACACCGACTTATAAAAAAACACACACCGTGACTACTTTTTTTTTCTTTCGCCTTTAAAAAGGCAGGCATCGATCTATTGACCATTCAGCCTCACACCGTGACTACAGTGACCTTTGTTTGATTGACCGACTTCTGAAGCTTATTTTTCACTTTTTTGTGTTTGTTATTTTTTATACGTCGTTGTTATTTTTTGCAAGTTTATTCAGTTTTCCATTTTTAGTTGTTCACGTGTGCTTACCCCTTCACAGCGTACCGATCCCAGTCCATTTGCTATCATTAATTTATTTAGGAGTTCCGTTGCCTAGCTCCGAGGTGTTCATCAGATCTTCAACAAATTGAAATGGGAACACTCCGAGAAAGTATCTCTTCCAAAAACTACCCAAATCGCTTCAAGTGTGCCTATAAAATTTGAAGAGTTCTCTCTATTTCTCCAGGATCCCATTATCAGATCCTGACTTGATGATCATGGGACCACCTGCGAAGTATACCGTTTCAAACAAAAAAAAAATCCAAATCAGTTCAGCCATCTTCGAGTAATCGGGGAACATACATAAAAAAAAGGTTCCGACGAATTGAGAACCTCCTCCTTTTTGAAGTCGGTTAAAAACAAAGTCGCCCGCCGCGTCTGTCCCTATGTATGCTTAGATCTTTACAACTCCGCAACGGATTTTGATGCGGGTTTTTTAGAGAGTGATTCAAGAGTAAGGTTTTAGTATTTTTTATTTAGTATAAAATTTGCGGGCGGGCGAAGCCGCGGGCATCAGCTAGTACTTATATTATAAATGCGTAAGTAGCATTTATAATATTAGTAGAACGGAGGAATGTGGAAAGACAACCGACTAGGTGAGAGCAGCGGTGGCCCAGTGGTGGTGGCCCAGTGGTGGCGGCCCCGACTTACGAACAGTAAGTCGTGGGTTCGAACCCAGGCAGGCGCATTACTTTGTGTAATTTATTTCATCACCACTGCTCTCAAAACGGTGAAGGAAAACATCGTGAGGAAACCGGCATGTCCTAGAACCAAAACATTCGAAGGAAGACATGTGACATCTACCAATCCGCACTGGGCCCGCGTAGTAGATTATAGTCCATTCCCTCTCTTAGAGAGGAGGCCTGTGTCCCAGCAGTAGGAACATTAATAGGCTGATGATGATGATGAACCGACTAGGTGGACAGACGATTTCATTAAAGTGGCCGGAAGAAACTGGATAGCCATGACACAAAACCGCCAAAAGTGGAGAGATTTGGAAGAGATCTACACTCAGCATTGGGTGGCCAAAGGTTGAAGAAGAAGAAGAAGAAGTAAAATTTACACGTACCTATTCACTTAGACCATATCCTGAGTAGAAAATTTTGATTCCGACAGTAGGTAGGGTATTTCTGTTCCGTGGGATACTTCCTGCCACCACGCGGGCAAAACTGCGACTAAAAGCTTGTTGTTTTGAATACATTATTTTAACAGCTTACTGTATATGTATATATACATCCATTTATGGAACACAGAATCTACACATTAGATCAAATGCTATTTATAAATTCGCTAAACGTTAGGTCTGGGCAATTACTGAATGAGTTTAGTTAGTAAATTGGGTTAATAGCCTTTCCCAACTATGTTGGTGTTAGTCTAACCGGATACAGCTAAATACCAATATTTTGCATGAAGCGACTGCCTATCTGAACCCAGTTAGTACTACGCAATACGACACCCCTTGGTAAGACTGGTTGTCAGACTCTTTGGGCCACTGACTACCTGTAACGACTGACAAAGATCTACAAATGACAGCCGGGACCAACTGCTAAGCGTGCTTTCTGAGGAACGGAGAAATCTCGGTATGTAATGGGTGGTCACTCATTCACAGACAAACCGCAGCTTAACCTGACGATTGACCCCAGCGGCTGTTATTATACAGGGTTAGTTTTCGATGACCAGCCAAAAATTAAGATCTAGATATAAAATCAAAAGTGCATTTTAAATATAATTGTCGAAAAAAATAATATAATAGCATTAATTTGAAAATGTCCTAAAAATTTCCTAAATCATAAACCTAGTGGTAATCAATGCACTTGTGTGCGTACATGCACCGCCAAATTTATGTGTGCTAACTGCTTCCTATCTAGGTTGTTGAACTGGATTGTGCTGTTGCAATATCCACACGTTCGCTTTTTAGTGGTGGACAGAATAATGAAATCTTATTTTTATTATTATATCGAAAATCTTATCGATTCTAAACCATCTGATGGCCGGTTATTGAAAACTAACCCTGTATCTATATATAGCCACGAGTAATGAAAATATATTATACATATTCTCGGAAACTGAACTATTTCGTCAGACCTATAATGAAAAGTCCATTTGTGGTTCAGTAGGGACTGACACGTGGAATGTTGGATCTGCCTGACCATTTTTCTGATATTGGCCACATATCGACAATCGATAATGCAGATTAACTCGAGACGCGTTGAGGGCTCTTGTTAGTTCCGTACGTCCAATATACTGTCATAGTTAATTGTGTTATTGGTTCTGATCTGAAACTGTGTTATACGTTAGGATATCCCTTTTCAGTTTACCAGACCGAGTGCAGAGGCAAAATTAAGTTTCTGGAATTAAATTAACCGTTAATATGGCTATTATGGGCACTTGCTTCGGTGAAGGAAAACATCGTGAGGAAACCAGCATTCCTAAGAGATATTTCTTGACCGCATGCTGTAAAGCCAAGTCAGAGGCCCATGGGCGTCATAAGAACTCTGACACTAACCTGATTGGAAAGAAGAAAAGATAATGGACTAGTATTTAGTTGAAATTCATGATTAAATAATTGTAATCAAGATACAATGCACATAAATGAATGTCGTAATTCATAAATTTACTTTTTTGGGCAATAAATAATGGGCCATTTTGAAAATGCTAAAGGCGTTTGTCAGCTTGTGAATCAGCACCTTCTCGCCACATGGCTGGTTTTGTGTTTTGAGACGAGGTAAGGCCATAAGAATTTGACAGTGCACCAGGTCGGATGCATATCTTTACAAAATCTCGAACTAAGACCGGACACTACTAACCTAACAAGTTTATTTACAACGAAGTATTTCAAGAAAGAAATATTTACACGTTACCAAGGTGTCTATCAAATTACTGAGAAAATGTTTGTCTGTATCTACCTACATTATGTTTGCTGCTATGCAAGTTTCTATTTTTGCATGCGCTCAGACTGAAAATGGTGTTGATAACAATGCATTTTCCATTCGTTTACATCCGGACGATATTTACATAAAATGCATCATGTATGTCTGAGTTACCCAGATACGCTGAGATTCATTTTATACACAAAACCAAAATATTATCTACTACAATATAAATACTTTTTGAAACCATTCGGTCCTTGAAAGACTATTTTTGACAAAAATCGAATCGTTAATAAAGGAAACAAGGTCGGATATTTCTTTTGCTCTGGGAAAACCTCATTAAAGGGAAAAAGCGCTATTCTGGGTATCGTAAACCTTGGTCCAAGATAGAAATAAGGTAAAAGACATGAATAATTCATGACGAGCTAGAAGTGTCCTCGTGAAAAGATTTTGATATTCACATGTCGTTTTAAATTAAGGGGCCAATCATAAATGTTGTAACTAGAGATTTGTCATTTGGATTTTACCACTAGAATATCAGCGCTGTGCCATTTTGAAATGTTACAATACCATGCAGAGAGGGCGAGCTGGCCCCGTACATGCAGGACCAATTGAGTATAAAATAAGTTTTTATGTTATGAACTTTTGTTCTCTTTTTATTTAACTTTGTTTTATGGTTTTATCCTGTGCGAGTCTTGGTTACATAGTTGCTGTGCATATAGGAATATGCAGCACAGGACTACACTAGCAAAACGTTTCATGCTGCAGCGATCCCAAAGTATTCCCCGTCGAAAATCCCTGCAGGTATGCAGAATGCAGACGTATTTATTTCACTGAAATGATCCAACATTCCTAACATACAAGAACATTAGCAGCACATCTTTTTACACAATAAATAATGAACAACCAAACTGTGACGAATGAGGGAGAAGTGCACAAACTGGAACGGAGGATTTAAGCGCCAACAGATAAGCAGTCACCTACGAATCCTCGGAAGTACGAAACTATGTAGTTAGCCGGTTGAGTGAATTAACTGTTTTTTACCATCCGTGTTCCAAGTAGCGCGGTAATGAAGGGTCTAATTACCAACAGTTCGCGGTAAGACCGGCGGCCTCTCTGTTGGTACGACTCGTAATTACTGCTCGTTCGAATGTGCCGCGTTTCGGGGAACCAGCGCCGCTTGTAATACACGCTAAAAATTGCAATTACAAGGTAGTGACACTAAACTATTTGCAGAAAATGGAATAATTAAGTCTTTAGCTGAAGACTGTGGGCATTCCGATAGATGGCGCTGTGGAGATGGATTATTGTAATGGCAGTTATGTTGTCCGAGCGAGCATGAGGTCCTAGGTTCGATTTCCAGTTCGAGATGCTGTTATTGAGCAGTCTGCTAAGTAATGAGAAATTCTAGATGAGAGTATTTAGTATATTTATTCGCGTAAAACATGGTATACAAAGGTGTTACAAGCTTAAATGGCACAAACATGTTTAGCTAGGATAAGACCAAGCATGCAAAAATTTTGAATACAGGGAAAACGGTAAGCAGGCATCAAACACTGAACAGTTTACTCAATCAATTTTTTTATCTGTAAATTCTCTTAAGCTATAAAAACTATGTTCAAGTAACCATTTATAAAATTTAGTTTTAAATAATTTTGCATTAAATATTTTTAAATGCCTCGGTATTTTATTATAAATGCGCACACACATTGCCAGGCAGTTATTATTGTATTTAGCTAGCCTAGGTAAATCATTCAACACTAATTTATTGGGATCTCGTCTATTTCGAGGATTCACATCATTTGCAGTCTTAAATAATTGTTTGTTTTACATTACAAACATACATATTTCGTAAATGTAGAGTGACGGTAACGTCGAGTGAGTGTGAATTTGTGCCTGTTTGATAGCAATAGGGTCTGCCCCTATTCAATGAAAAATGTGAGTGTGTCAGCTGTAGATACACTCTCAGCCTCGGGGATTACAGGCCTTATGTTATATTATTTACGATACATTGTGGTTTGACGAGTTGAGAATGTTGGGATCCTATCTATTGTGTTGCATGACATATTTCTCTTGGGAAATACGTTACCGGCTTAGTAACTTCTCGATGTTAATGAAGGTGTAGTATCTACTTATGTACCACTCGGCTACGATTTGCGGTTTGACCGGATAATCATGACGGACCGGTTTTCTTGCTTGTCGCCGAAATCCCCGCTACGTCATCTCCCATTATTATGAAGTTTTTATTAGGGTACCTTAGTCGGCAAAAACTGTTCCTTTATAGAATCACTTTGTTTATCCTTTTTCTCAGGAACGCGTGGAGGTATCAAGCTGAAATTAATATCAAATACTCAGCTACCTCTTGGAGCAGTGAGTCAAACAAACTTGTAAGTCAACGCGCGCAAGGAAATTAAAACCTCTTGGTAATCTGGGTACTTTCCGTTGACCTAGAATCATGAAATTTGGCAAGAAGCAATGTAAAGGAAAAAATCTGTAAAACCGTAAATATGTAGTATTCCTACAAGTTTAAAAGGAAAACTCGGCGCGCGAGCGTGGTGCTACTCGCACTTGGCCGGGTTTTTAGCAAAGCTGAAAGGTCAGGAATGGTTAATTCCTCAGGCGGATTTTATTTATTTATGAATTTATTTATTGACACACCAACGACTTATTCACTAAATCATTATGTACATTTAAATATATTTAATTTCAACAGCTTTGCGGTGAATTAGTCAATAATAAAAATTGAAATGGAAATATAATTATATGATACTAACAAAATTAAAATTTACAAAGTTTACATTGAATTTAAAATGTCAAGTTAAATTAAGTTACAGTATAATTAAAAAAAAAAAAACATCAATTAAATTGGAATATAAAAACAATAATAATACTTTCACGTTTAGTATAATATGATCTGGTAATAAACGATTGCTACGGTTTTGGATTTTGGAATGAGAACATTTAGAACGACAAAGTAAATTAGTCAGTCATAGAAAACTTATTTTCCCCGTTTTTAGGGTTCCGTAGTCCTGACAAGGAACCCTTATAGTTTCGTCATGTCTGTCTGTCTGTCCGAGGGTTTGCTAAGATACCGTTAGTACGGGAAAGCTGTAATTTTGTAGAGGTATGAATCTATGAATATCAATTACGCGGCACAAAGTGATAAAATAAAATTTTGGAAAATATTTTCTTAGGGTAGCTCCCCTACATGTGAAGTGGGGATGATTTTGTTTTCGTCATTTACCCCATCGTGTGGGGTATCGTTGAATAGGTATTTTAAAATGACTTTTCAGGGGTTTCTAACACCATTTTTCGATTTAATGCTCCATTTACGAAATATTTAACTTTAATGTGAACATTTTTGTTTCAGTAGAGCGTCCATCTAAAAGCTTAACTGCTGGCTTGAAAAATCTGGAAAAATTCATGATGATAGTGCATTTCATGAACTTAAAAGAAAAACTATAGCGGTTAAGATAACTTTATCAGTTTAGCAGTAATAGTTGTTGAACTTGAGTGTTGGATAATTTTGTACCAAATACAAAATATACTTAGAATAAATCCTTTAAAGTGACTAAGATGAAGTACTTGCTTGAATATAACGGGCTACTACGGAACCCTTAATACTGCGCGTAACACACGCCACACGGACTTGGCCGGTTTTTGTAAGTGTTTTGTACCGGATTAGTTATTATCAACATCTGCCTAGCCGTTTCCCAACTATATTGGGGTCGGCTTCCAGTCTAACCGGCTGCAGCTGAATACCAGTATTTTACATAGAGCGACAGCCTAATCTGACCTCCACAACCCAGATAGTTCTGGGTAATACGATTTCCCTTACTTAAACTGGTTGCAGGACTTTTAGACCACTGACTACCTGTAACGACTGTCAAAAATTTCCAAAACAGCCGGGACCAACGGCCTAACGTGCTTTCCGAAGTACGGAGGAAACTCGGTATGTAATTGATGGTCACCCATCGATAGACCGGCCTTGACAAGCGCCGAAGCTTCAAGATCGCCCGTGTGTCTGTTTTTATTTAGCCTCGAGCTGCTTATTCGTTATCCTTTGACCAGCTCAGTCCAAAGCTCAAAGATAGCTAGATACCTCGAACGTGCTGAAAAGCACCATATAGTAGGAACATATAGAATCCCATTTCCTACTACACCCTAATCCTTCTTTACAGAAACCTGAATCCCCCTTTTGTATTCTAAATACCCCTTCATGCCGCGGTACCTACGCAGCATTAGCGTCGGTTCGCCAGCTTCACTGAAAGCGGACGTAATATCTTCGTTGTGAGAAGGAAAACCTTTGTCAACTACCCTTTGTAAAGACAGACAAAGAGTTTTTATAAATAAAAGGTCACTCAGATTGAATAAATTGTTATCAGTACCTATTTTATTTTGAAAACAGGTGTATTTCTTATATGTAAATCATCTGTCTAGCCTTTTCCCAACTATGTTGGGGTCGGCTTCCAGTCTAACTGGATGCAGCGGAATACCTGTATGTTACATGGAGTGACTGCCTATCTGACATCCACAACCCAGTTAGTACTGGGGAATACGATACCCCTTGGTAAGACTGGTATTTCTATGTAAATGATAGAAACAAAACAAACTAGCTGTGAAAACCTCTACATACAGATTCAGTAAAAAGAGGGGATGAAAATTCTATATGACTAGGGTTAGTATCGAGAAAGGTCGAGTGAAACTACATGTGAAACGCCTCGCATATTGATTCACCGGTACACAACGCTTCATTATAGTTTCAAATGCTCGGAATAGCATTTGAGTAGTATCGTTTTTATCTTGCCATCAATAGTGTACTTCACCCGAACATAATTTTCTTAAGGGGACTACAGGAGCTACACGCGAGTTTTATGCAAAAAAGCATATGATTCACTGCAATAAACAAAACCAGAAAAATATAAGATATTCTTCAGGATGTATGCTAGTATGATAGTGTTTTGAAAACATAATACCTACAACGAATTTAACTCGATAAAAAAAAATCACGAACTTATCTCTAAAAATTCTTTTTAACGAGTAAAAACCATACTAAAATTCATGCAATCATTCTGATTTGTTGGCAAATAATTCTACAAACAACATATTATTAGCATGATAGTGTTTTATTATTTTAGTCCAATCAATAGATTTTTTGTAAACCGCCAAAAACCACTCATTTCGCTCTATCCGGCCCGCAGTGACCGACGTAACAACCACTTTGTAGTGCGAGCTTATTAGAACTTTATTCTAACAGAATTTCAAACGAAGTTTGAACCACCACAAATAGAGTTGCTAATTAAGCTCCTGTAGTGCGAGCGGTTTGGAAAGATCTAGGCTGAAGAAACGGGGAATCATTTTCCGATACCTAGATTTAAAAGCTCTCAGTATTTTGTAGGTCTACTATTAGGTACAGCTCTGCCTAACCCTTTGGGTATTACAGGCGTGATGTTATGTTATGGTTTCAGAACTCCTTCTATATAGTCATATTACAGCTATCCCACTTTTCACCACTTCATGTTGTTCAATTCCTCTATGTTTCCGCTACGGTTATAGTAAGTTCTGTGCATTACCCACTACGAAGGCAGGTGGGCCGCTGCAGGTACAACTTAGTCCAATACCTAGGGGTTTCCCAATGATATAAAATAACTATGACTGCGTAGCCACATCGAACGATGAACCACCTCCTGTCCAGCTCCTTGTGCACCTGCAACTTGAGAGGGAGTTCTCCGAGGTCACTACTTACTAACGCTATACAGCAGGCTTAGCCAAGTTGACAATCTACAATCGTTAACGCTAGTAGAAAACTAAACAAATGTATGGGAATGACAACATCTCAACGTTAAATCACGTGCTCAACACAAACGAATAGAAAATTCGTAGACAAGTTTAAATCGTTCAAAATGATAGAATAGAATGTTACCTATCGTTTCTACAATGATGATCGCTAAACTCTTTGGTAGGAACGCTCACCATAGACTAAAGTGTAGATTTTTTCTACAGACATTAGAGAACGAGCGAAAGACTCAGTCGTGTCAACTTGGCTACCAATTTAGCGCTTTCTACAATCGCTTACGCCGAGGCGTTTAGAGAATCGATATGAAACGTTTGTGACTTGGCTAGGCCTGCAGGTGGCAGAGTTCTTATCGAACCTGAAGACGAAGAAGAAGAACCACTTGTACTTGGTAATATCAAATACACCATTATTTTTATGTCGTTCTGGAACCGAAACTCGATCATCGAACTCCGGACGATTGGGACTAATTTTTTTTTAAATAACAAAAAAATATAAATTTAATTTTTCGTTTTTATTATGGCTTTGGCATTGGGCTTTCGGTTCCAGAACGACCTAAAATTAACCATGAAATTATTAGCTGATTATAATTTCAAATAGCAGGAGTAGCTATGTCAAATGTAATGGTACGCACGACCAATCAGGTGTCCGTTTCGACTGCTCGGCCACGGTGTCGTAGAAGAAAAACGACTCGATCGACTCGACTCGACGAAACGATTTTGTAAAACACTAACAATGAAAGTCGCAAATTCGTAGATTCAATATTCAGAAAGTTATAAAGGTTTAACCATGGCCGCGCGGTCCGCACATGGAGAACCGCGCGGCCACGCAGTTCTCTTATTACGGAGCTTCGTAGAGGTCCCATTCTTTTTGCTAACCACTGATACGATTTCGAAGAAAATGTATTAAATAGTATAAATAAATCCCTAATGTTTGGATTTCACGACCTACAGCACTTAAATGCTATGGCCGCGCGGTCCGCACATGAAGAACCGCGCGGCCACGCAGTTCTCTTAAACGGAGTTTAGTAGAGGTCCCATTCTTTTTGCTAACCACTGATACGATTTCGCAGAAAATGTAGACAGTATGAATAAAGCCCTATAATGTTTGAATTTCACGACCTACAGCACTTAAATGCTATGGCCGCGCGGTCCGCACATGGAAAACCGCGTGGCCACGCAGTTCTCTTAAACGAAGCTTAGTAGAGGTCCCATTCTTTTTGCTAACCACTAATACGATTTCGAAGAAAATGTAGACAGTACGAATAAAGCCCTAATGTTTGGATTTCAGGACCTACAGCACTTCTAACCTATAATACAAGTTAGAAGTAGGGTGACCAAGATTTATGGTGCGTCAATCAGACATTTTCAATTTTACTAAGATAAATGTATAAGATATTGTAAAAAGGATTAATGATTGTCTATTCTTATTGTATAGTACCTACTTCTTCTTCTTCGTCGTCACACTCTTGGCAGAGTGGTCGTGGTCGTCACATCAGGGGTGGTGACAAGCTTTACAATCCGTCGCCATTCCTCCCGCACTGCGGCTCTTCTTGTACATTCATGGAGTGGACCGTTGAGTGAAGTTTTGACTTGGTCGGTCCAATTGGTGACCTGCCGCGCGCTCTTGTGCCTTCAACCTTTCCCTGCACTACAAGTCGCTCGACAGATGTGTCTTCTTGACGAGTGATATGTCCAAAGAAAGCGAGGATACGACATTGGACGATGGAAGAGAGACGTTGTTTGATCCGACCTACCTACTTACCTATACGAAAAAATATACCTTCCTACCTCCTTATGTGGTAAACACTGCTATTTTAATAAATCAAGCGTTCGTTTAAAAAACTGATGTAGGTACTTATTGTTTTTAATGATGACGCCTAAATAGCTTACTGCAGTAGATAATGCACCCCTTTTTTGCAAAAAATGTAGTGCATGTGTATGTCAGTGTACTTGCTTTGCGGGTAAGCCATAGATATCCGATATTCGTAGGATAAGCCATTCTAAATAACTTCTCAAAAATGTCATTTTGCGTTTATTGTGTCCATTCATGCACTCTAACGAGACGTAACGACCCCTAAAAACGAAATAAAAGACTGGAGTGGGGCGGGGGTTGCGTCCCGCGTGGTGTTTTATCTATATCAGCTGTTTTTAATATCGTAGGTATCGGTGCCAAAGCTGGGTCAGTGATAACGATATTGTACACAGTATCGCAATAAGTATCGATGCGAAAGCATTGAGCATAGCTATTCAAAAACGCTTCGATTCGGAAAGTCGTATGTTTATCTCGCTCGCATCGTTATGGCAAAAAAATAACATACATACGCCTTTCACTTCAACTCTGATACCGACAGCTATACCTACCGATTATATATTTGTCAGAAATACAAAAATGTGTCAATCCCGTGATGACCAAGAAGGTAGGTACCTAAATAAAACTAAATAATTGATACGAATATTGTTGCATAATTGTTAATTTACAGTAATATAAATGAGTGTTTGATTAAATGAGTGTTTTCTTTAGCAAAACGTTAAAATTTGTATACGAATACAGTGTTAATATTTTCGCATGACATGAGTACTTCTCCATCCAATTAACCATAGTTATTCCCTCATTATGATATTAGATACTACCTACCTACGTATGTGATTTAGAAACGACGCTTTTGGAAATGTCTGATTGACACACCATAAATCTTGGTCACCCTACTTCTAACTTGCATTATAGGTTTAAGTGCTGTAGGTCGTGAAATCCAAACATTAGGGCTTTATTCATACTGTCTACATTTTCTTCGAAATCGTATCAGTGGTTAGCAAAAAGAATGGGACCTCTACTAACCTCCGTTTAAGAGAAATGCATGGCCGCGCGGATCTCCATGTGCGGACCGCGCAGCCATAGCATTTAAGTGTTGTAGGTCGTGAAATCCAAACATTAGGGCTATAATTATACTATCTACATTTTCTTCGAAATCGTATCAGTGGTTAGCAAAAAGAATGGGACCTCTACGACGCCTCCGTATAAGAGAACTGCGTGGCCGCGCGGTTCTCCATGTGCGGACCGCGCGGCCATGGTTAAACCTTTATAACTTTCTGAATATTGGATCTATGAATTTGCGAGGCCATGCAAACCCCGAATATATGGATCTCTAATCGTACGGGAAATCTAAACAAAGCGAGGCCATGTAATACTGACAATGTATAGCCTGATGTGTCACTGTGTATACCAAAGTTATGTAAGTGCTCTGCAACAATTGTCTGTTGTTACGTAATGCATTATTGTATGTAAAATATAGTAATGTATTTTTTATGGTGTAAGCAGAAACACCTTGATTCGAGGGACAACAATTGTGGTTTGGCGAACGTTTGGCATGATTCCATATTGAACAAACAATGCTAAAGTTCTAAGAAATATCGTCCGTATTGTATTGCATTGGAATTTTATTGTTATTTGGCTCTCGAGTCTATTTACCTACCTTATACCTACTCAATTTAGTTACACATACTAGGAATTAGAAAATAGTTACATACATAAGTACAAAATTCCTCTCGATTGAAAATTCCTATTGCTTACAGAACTTTCAAGCGTATTCGATCATAATATGATCGAATATTTTAGGTGTAAGGTCCGATATTAACATGAAAAAACGGAATAATGTATTTTATAATCAATGTTTACTAAAAGTTAACCTTTTCACCGCCACGGACTTCAATAGAAGTTCCAGATTTTCGTGCCACCAGCGCCACGTCTTCATTAGAAGCTCTTCATTTTAACTACGTTATAAAAATAAATTTACTGTATTGAACAGGTTTTTTCATTGTATTATTTAAAATAGCACTGTCTAATACCCTGTTTTTTATTTTTCACTTAAAATCCCCAGAACGCCACGGACTTTATGTATAGTCGGCCAGTGATGTAACGCGAAAGTTATCATTGTTTGATTTCACCTGTTGAAATATACAACATGTAACATAATTAACGCACATCCTGAAATTAGTTTGTTCAGAATCGTTTACTGAATCGATTTCTATAATTTTTAGTATAGGTTATTTTTTATCCCAAAAATAATTAAAGCTACGTAATTTATAGTCACACTACTCACACTACCCCTGTATAGTCTAAACAAACTGAAATGGACCGAAACTCAAGGCAATAAGACTTTTAAAAGTGCAGTTTTATTTGTAATAATACAAATTCCACCATTCAATACAAAATAAAGAAAAATGAACCTTTTTCAAGTAAATTAAAGTCGTTACAAATACAGTTAGGTAAACTTAGCGATTCAACCGCACGCACACACTAAACAGGCACTCGTTAAAGGGCACAATAGATAAACCAACAAAATACAAAATATGTCATACTTGTTTTCGTTCCCTTTCTCGTGCAAATTAAAAACGTGGGATAGAGCGAGATAGCCACCATGACACCGGGCGGCGCGGGCGATCAAAGCTAACTTAAATAAATGTAAACAATATTTAGTCACGCGCGCCCTTCCTTAAAGAGTGTACCTTTGCAAATAATTTTTCGTGCGCGATGTCTTTCCAATAATTGACACAAAATGTTCAGTGAAATGGTGACTAATGGCGAGGACTGTGGCACGGTGTGGTGTGGTGATAATGTGGTTCATCCTGGCAGAACATTCAAGTCAACCAAAGGTATGGTACAAGAGTACACCGCAGGTTAGGACTATGTTAGCTGCTACTCAGTTGTTTCTTGGACACGGAACGTCCCGTCCCAGCACAGCCATCGACAGGGGAGCCGATTGGCGTACACGTACTCGTTTTCAAAACGAAATATGGGAATAATTTTCTATTGAGGTTGAGTCGAGAGACGACGTTAACAGCTGATCTCGAACGCGTGCGAATACCTACTAGGCTAGCAAGACTCACACAGTCGCATAGGTAGGTATGAGATCTACGTATGCGACTGTGTGCGTTCGTTGATTTGTACTGTGACTACAACATTCTTCCGGAAGTAGGAAAACTAATTTATTAAATAATCATTGCTTATACATGTTTAATTAAAAATTCAGTGCATGTATTATGATTATAACATAATAAACTAATTGGGGTGTCTGAGGGTGTGCGTTAATTACGTTACATGTTGTATATATATTATTATCGAAAACAATTTGAGGTCAGTAAAATATAAACTTAGTTAACTACTGTATAACAAAGAGAAAATAGGCTTATTTCGACCTTCAGATGGGTGCCGACTCGGAAATAAATGGTTGTTAATAATCCTTGTCGATAATTATATTCCCATCTCTAGAAAACAATTGGTTGTCAGTGCCCTGGACGCCACAAACTAGTATAGAAGTCGTTCTGTGACGTCATAAACATACGGCTGTCAAGATCACTTTGGCAGAGTGCAGTGCATGTACTAATCGGATTCTTTCACTTTGTTTGTAACAAGAGGTAGTATAATATTTTACTAATAGTATTATGTAAACAAATAGGTAGTTAAATTAATGAAGAACTGGATTCGGATCAGCTTTTAAACATTTTGCAAGGTGTGGAATCGGACTCCAGAGTATTTTATGGAGAACGTTGAACCAGAAGATGATTCTGAGGTACTTATGTCCAACTAGATAATATTAATGTTTATTCATCAAAAAGTAAGAATTTAAAAGTGAAATGTTCGGTAAGCCACAAACTAAGCGACGCGCGTCGCTTGTAGTGTAGGTATCTTGTGGCTCTGGAGTGCGATAACAAAGTTGAAATGGTTACCGAAGTAGTTAAAAAAAACACGAAAGTCGACAATAATAAAATAAAGACCATAGGCCATCCCTAATCAGAACTGAATTTAACGTGCTCTGAGCGCCAAGGACTTGATATGAAGTCAAAGAATGACGTCATGAAACAAATAGAGATGTACCTCATTTCCTAAAGCTCTAATTGAGTTATGTATTTGTTTCTTTGATACTTAAAATTTATACTGTTTTTTCTTACTAGGAATACTATGAAATTAAACAAATATGGAAATAAATTTTATCAGTTTTGATTTATATCCGTAAAATTATAATTAAAACTTAACTTAACGCGTATAAATCTCATTCATCGATATTACGATACCCTCATCACTACTGTTTACTACCTACATTATAGCTTGGCGCCGGGCGAGGCATCGCGTTCTGTGTACGTTGGCGGTGAAAAGGATTACTAGTCTTCAGATAAAATAATAAAAATAATTAAAAGTGATGGTTACAGGGAATATTAAAAGTAAGTGGTGTAATTGTCCACCGTTTTGGTGGCCAACGAGAATACTTATGTATAAAATTTTGTCGTTCTTCACGTCTGTCCAGTGGACCCAAAGGAAATATTTAATAAAAGTCGTGTTGCTGTCCACCAGTGGTGCCTAAGAGGAAATAGTACATTTTGATACAAGTGGAGAAAATTTGTTATTGCATTCGAGGCGGAATTAAATCCCGAGCCGTAGGCGAGGGTGTTTTTGAGCCAAGAACTGCAATAACAAATGTCCACGTGTATCAAACGACGTTTTTCAATGCACTTTTGAAGAAATAAAATAAAATAATGAAAAAGAAAACAATAACCGCTGACTATAGGCATTGCACCAATTTGAACTAAGTATATGTATAGTTTTATCTGAGGCAATTTTCTAACACCCGCGTGCTGTGCCACGTGCGAAATTGGCTCCTTTCTGCACGCGGCACAGCACGCGGTGATGGCATTTGAAAACAATCCACGTGTGTGAAATACATGGCATGTTGAACCTAATCGTAGTGCGATAAGAACCCGTTTTCGAAGAAGTCTATTGAAAAAAAATAAAAGCTTGTGTCTCTGACACAATATAGCAGTACCTTTGTGCTTCTTCTTCTTTATCGTGTGGTTAGTATCTAACCTTTGTGCTCTTCTATGTTAATATATTGTCCTGTAAAATATTTTGTGTGTACAAAAATAAATAAATAAATATTTTTTAAATTGTGTCGCTGTCCATTAGGTACTGATGGACAAGCTGAGGGTGGACATCGGAAATCATCAAGCCAATGTTCACCCTAATACTTTGAGTAATAAGTTCGAAAAGAGGTCCACCGCCATTGTCCGTTTTGGTAACTACGTAATATTTAGGACTTTCGTAGAAAATCTTTATCCTCAATCAATTTTTACCTCGTTTTCGGTTATAAAACTAAATGATTTCCTTCCTCTTAATATTTTAGAAATTTATTGAAAGCCGTTACTTTTTAGAAATGGGGTCTACTATTCTACGAAAAAACGAACTTCCAAAAAACGAAGTTGCAGCCGAAACGTTGCACGTTTCTTACCACACGGTTCCATTCGTTTCGAAATTTCGGATAGCCGAAGTTTGTTTGACATTTACATCGCACTTGCCCGGTTTTTACATCTTAAAACCGAAAAATCGAATGAGACAGATCATTATTACGCAAATAGATATAAAAGCGTTATAGAGCTGACTCTGGTAAAAAAATAAATAAAATAACCACACTGGTGTAGCAATTTGGTGTGACTATGGATCGGTCACGAATAAAACGTCCCGAACATTTTTGATTTTGCCTCATGTTTCGACCTCGTCACTTTTCGGAGAAAGGGTTTCTTTTGATGACTCAGAAAGGGGCTTTAGAGAGACAAGACTCTATCTATTCTATGTTATATCCTGCAATCCTTCACACTATACAGCTATAATGCAACTCAACACCGCGTCGTACTTATTGAATGTACGAAAAAAATATGCAGACACAGACGCCAGTATAGTACATCAAGCTACCCGAAACAAGTATTATATTATCTGTGCCGAAAATGTTAAATTTTCCCAATCAACCTGAACCTTATGCTTTTAGCAATAAAGTTGAAAATCTGTAGTAAGTAGCTTGATGTACTTGGCGTCTGTACCTAGTTAACTTGTAATGGATGTTCAGTATTAGTAACATTCAATAAACCGGGGGCTGAATTGAACGTGACGCTCCGGACCCACTACAGTTTACAGTCATTAATAACCTCGCAAATTAGCAACTTAATTACCGTGTCGGTACTCGAAGTAACGAAGTTCCATTAGTCTAACTATTGAGTATGCACGAAGTCTATTAGTCGGATGTCGAAGTCAGGTGAGCTATGGGCTAGCTCGCCGTCCGTCCGTCCTATGACGTCTGGCCGTGTCGACGGCGCGTTCGTGTTCCACGCGCGCCTCAAAGAGATTTCAGCAGAAAGGAAGGGGTCCGCAAGGGCCGATGCCTGCCGGGGCTGCGGGACTGTTCGAAAGAGATACCGTGGCCCCGGAACACAAAGGGCGATGAAGGATCATGGATGGGTTTTAGTCAGTAAAAGTCCCTCCTGCTCTGCCCAGAGCGGGAGGAGTCATTTGATGATTCCCATCCGAACAAAAAAAAAAATTCGTAACTATACAGTGTGCAACATAATAAACGCAAGACCTCTCGTGTGGTGTCTCAGATCATGAAACTTCATAACTTTTTTTTTGTTTTACCATACCAAGACTGGAAGCCAACCCCAATAAAGTTGTGAAAAGGCTAGGTAGATGATGATGTCGTAACAAAACTAATTTGGCTAAAAACAAATAGGTTTTCAATTCAATTAGGTGTACCCAGCTAACTAAATAAACGTTTCTAAGACATACTTGCTACCTCGTTTCGCTTCTCACATTATTTTCAAGAAATTTCGAAGAAAACACGATTAGGAACTTTACTAGAACATGTTCAAAATAACATCTTGTAAGTATTTGTTGATTACATGAATACAAAAGCTAGTAGACGTATGATTTTGTACTTACCACAAAATAATTTATTACCGTAAAACTGGGCTATTTGGGTTTGGGACGACCCAGAATTTCGACTAAAAATATCGATAACTGTCGATTGGTGTTTGGTAGAAGTTATTTTACAAATTCTAGCAACACTTTGATTGGTTGCTACTGAGAAATTCTTGATGGAAAAATCTGATAACATTTTGATGTACCTATACTACTACCTAGATGGAACCAAAAAGCCCCCAAAAACTCAAATAGCCCCGTTTTACTCTACATAATCATTTGTAAAGTTATTGGATTTCTCATTAGGATCTAGCTGTTCCCTTCGTCCGCGTGAAATTATTATAAAATATTGCTTCCCTTTTTTATCGGATTTTGTTAACAACTCCAAAGATTTTATTTTATTGCATGGAACCCTAATCCTTTCTAAAATAAAGGGAACCTTAGTTACTCCTTATAACATCAACCATCTGCCAGTAAAAGCCCCCTCCAAATTAGTCCAGCTCTTTCGGAGATTAGCCGGAACAAACTGACCGACCGCGTGGGTGGCGTAAGTACGTTTTGCAACAGAATTAAAGGTAACTAAGGATTGTGTGAAAGGGATGAAAGTCTATCATATACCACCGAAAGTATCTGTATGCACTTACCTCTACTTATGTATTTTGGCCTTCCGTCTTAACAGGCATATAAAACCACCTAACGTGTAAGCATCTAACACTTTGTACCTACCTATTGAAACATGCACACAAGTTTTCTCCGGAAGACACTGATTTTATCAATAATACTGAAATCTTGAATGAAATTCAGCTATTTAGGAGATAAGCACTTTCAAACAGACACGACGAGGCGCATTGACTTTATACTTCGACTTCGTAGTAGATAAAAATCACACACTTCTAGCGGACATAAATGATTTGTGTTTATGCAATCTATGTTTCGAAATAACCTATCATAATGATAATACTTCTTACTAAGTCACTTTTTCCGCGAACTATGACGTGCACTTATACGCGTTTGATATAAAGGCGTATCTACCTACGCTCATCTATCAAAATTAAAGAATCAAGATCCATATCTGAGTATTAAGATGTCTCTGCCGTTATTTATAAGTAAACTATAGGCTGTTGCCCGCGAGCGCGACCTTCACGTGAAATTTTTATAACATTACATAAATTTTCCCCGTTTTTGCAACATTTTTCATTGATGATCCGCTCCTATTGGTCGTAGTTCGTAGGTCGTATGTTATACCTATAGCCTGATAAATGGGCTATCCAACACTAAACTAATAAACTAATTTATAAACTAATTTAAAAAATAAACTAATTTTTCAATTCGAACCAGCAGTTCTTGTGATTGGCGCGTTTAACCAAACAAACAAACGAACATTCAAGTCAACCAAAGGTATGGTACAAGAGTAGACCGCAGGGTAGGACTATGTTAGCTGCTACTCAGTTGTTTCTTGGACACTGAACGTTCCGTCCGAGCACAGCCATCGACAGGGGAGCCGATTGGCGTACACGTACTCGTTTTCAAAACGAAATATGGGATTAATTCGATGAGAATCCCCAATCAGCTGATGTGACGACTTTTTTTTGTGGGGACGTATTAAATCGTTAGTTTATTTTAGTGCGATAACAAGTGCCGAGGATCTAAAAAATAGGATGGTGAACGCTTTTGATAAAAAGTGCTTTCTAAATTAAAACATCAATTAGGAAAACGGGCATTAAAATGTATTGAAATTTTCTATTGAGGTTGAGTCGAGCGACGACGTTAACAGCTGATCTCGAACGCGAGCGAATACCTACTAGGCTAGCAAGACTCACACAGTCGCATACGTAGGTATGAGATCTACGTATGCGACTGTGTGCGTTCGTTGATTTGTACTGTGACTACAACATTCTTCCGGAATTAGGAAAACTAATTTATTAAATAATCATTGCTGATACATGTTTAATTAAAAATTCAGTGCATGTATTATGATTATAACATAATAAACTAATTGGGGTGTCTGAGGGTGTGCGTAAATTACGTTACATGTTGTATATATATTATTATCGAAAACAATTTGAGGTCAGTAAAATATGAACTTAGTTAACTACTGTATAACAAAGAGAAAATAGGCTTATTTCGACCTTCAGATGGGTGCCGACTCGGAAATAAATGGTTGTTAATAATCCTTGTCGATAATTATATTCCCATCTCTAGAGAACAATTGGTTGTCAGTGCCCTGGGCGCCACAAACTAGTATAGAAGTCGTTCTGTGACGTCATAAACATACGGCTGTCAAGATCACTTTGGCAGAGTGCAGTGCATGTACTAATCGGATTCTTTCACTTTGTTTGTAACAAGAGGTACTATAATATTTTACTAATAGTATTATGTAAACAAATAGGTAGTTAAATTAATGAAGAACTGGATTCGGATCAGCTTTTAAACATTTTGCAAGGTGTGGAATCGGACTCTAGAGTATTTTATGGAGAACGTTGAACCAGAAGATGATTCTGAGGTACTTATGTCCAGCTAGATAATATTAATGTTTATTCATCAAAAAGTAAGAATTTAAAAGTGAAATGTTCGGTTAGCCGCAAACTAAGCGACGCGCGTCGCTTGTAGTGTAGGTATCTTGTGGGTCTGGAGTGCGATAAGAAAGTTGAAATGGTTACCGAAGTAGTTAAAAAAAAACACGAGAGTCGACAATAATAAAATAAAGACCATAGGCCATCCCTAATCAGAACTGAATTTAACGTGCTCTGAGCGCCAAGGACTTGATATGAAGTCAAAGAATGACGTCATGAAACAAATAATGTATTTGTTTCTTTGATACTTAAAATTTATACTGTTTTTTCTTACTAGGAATACTATGAAATTAAACAAATATGGAAATAAATTTTATCAGTTTTGATTTATATCCGTAAAATTATAATTAAAACTTAACTTAACGCGTATAGATCTCATTCATCGATATTACGATACCCCCATCACTACTGTTTACTACCTACATTATAGCTTGGCGCCTGGCGAGGCATCGCGTTCTGTGTACGTTGGCGGTGAAAAGGATTACTAGTCTTCAGATAAAATAATAAAAATAATTAAAAGTGATGGTTACAGGGAATATTAAAAGTAAGTGGTGTAATTGTCCACCGTTTTGGTGGCCAACGAGAATACTTATGTATAAAATTTTCTCGTTCTTCACGTCTGTCCAGTGGACCCAAAGGAAATATTTAATAAAAGTCGTGTTGCTGTCCACCAGTGGTGCCTAAGAGGAAATAGTACATTTTGATACAAGTGGAAAAAATTTGTTATTGCATTCGAGGCGGAATTAAATCCCGAGCCGTAGGCGAGGGTGTTTTTGAGCCGAGAACTGCAATAACAAATGTCCACGTGTATCAAACGACGTTTTTCAATGCACTTTTGAAGAAATAAAATAAAATAATGAAAAAGAAAACAATCACCGCTGACTATAGGCATTGCACCAATTTGAACTAAGTATATGTATAGTTTTATCTGAGGCAATTTTCTAACACCCGCGTGCTGTGCCGCGTGCGAAATTGGCTCCTTTCTGCACGCGGCACAGCACGCGGTGATGGCATTTGAAAACAATCCACGTGTGTGAAATACATGGCATGTTGAACCTAATCGTAGTGCGATAAGAACCCGTTTTCGAGGAAGTCTATTGAAAAAAAATAAAAGGTTGTGTCTCTGACACAATATAGCAGTACCTTTGTGCTTCTTCTTCTTTATCGTGTGGTTAGTATCTAACCTTTGTGCTCTTCTATGTTAATATATTGTCCTGTAAAATATTTTGTGTGTACAAAAATAAATAAATAAATATTTTTTAAATTGTGTCGCTGTCCATTAGGTACTGATGGACAAGCTGAGGGTGGACATCGGAAATCATCAAGCCAATGTTCACCCTAATACTTTGAGTAATAAGTTCGAAAAGAGGTCCACCGCCATTGTCCGTTTTGGTAACTACGTAATATTTAGTACTTTCGTAGTAAATCTTTATCCTCAATCAATTTTTTACCTCGTTTTCGGTTATTAAACTAAATGATTTCCTTCCTCTTAATATTTTAGAAATTTATTGAAAGCCGTTACTTTTTAGAAATGGGGTCTACTATTCTACGAAAAAACGAACTTCCAAAAAACGAAGTTGCAGCCGAAACGTTGCACGTTTCTTACCACACGGTTCCATTCGTTTCGAAATTTCGGATAGCCGAAGTTTGTTTGACATTTACATCGCACTTGCCCGGTTTTTACATCTTAAAAACCGAAAAATCGAATGAGACAGATCATTATTACGCAAATAGATATAAAAGCGTTATAGAGCTGACTCTGGTAAAAAAATAAATAAAATAACCACACTGGTGTAGCAATTTGGTGTGACTATGGATCGGTCACGAATAAAACGTCCCGAACATTTTTGATTTTGCCTCATGTTTCGACCTCGTCACTTTTCGGAGAAAGGGTTTCTTTTGATGACTCAGAAAGGGGCTTTAGAGAGACAAGACTCTATCTATTCTATGTTATATCCTGCAATCCTTCACACTATACAGCTATAATGCAACTCAACACCGCGTCGTACTTATTGAATGTACGAAAAAAATATGCAGACACAGACGCCAGTATAGTACATCAAGCTACCCGAAACAAGTATTATATTATCTGTGCCGAAAATGTTAAATTTTCCCAATCAACCTGAACCTTATGCTTTTAGCAATAAAGTTGAAAATCTGTAGTAAGTAGCTTGATGTACTTGGCGGTGTCCAGTTCGACCGCGCGGCCATAGCGTTTTTTTTTAAAAAAAACCATGTCAATTTTTTGTAAAAATTTGTCAAAGTTGATTCCCAAAACCATAAATTTGTCAAAGATACGGTTAAAAAGTTATAAGGGTTTGAACATGGCCGCGCCATTGAAACGCGGCGAACCGCGCGGCCACTGAGATCTTTAAAACTAAGCCTTGTAGAGACCTGAAATTTACGCAAATGCAAGATTTAATTTGTAAAAAATTTGTAAAAATATAAAAAAAATACTCAGGTTTATAGTTTAAGAGCTATAACACTAAAACCGAATGGCCGCGCCATTGAAACGGTGGAGAAAACGCTATCGCCTGTATCTCGCTGAAAAAAAATCGCAGAGGTGTGTAGTTTATTGTAATTACCCAGATTTGAATTTGTCGAAACTAGGAAAAATACAACAAAAATTCCTAGGTTTATATTTCAGGAGCTATAAGACTAAAACGATATGGCCACGCCATCGAAACGGTGAATAAAACGTTATTTCGCCTGTATCTCGCTGAAAAAGCATCGCAGAGGTCTGGAGTTTTTTGTAATACCTAGATTTTAATTTGTCAAAACTAGTAAAAATACAATAAAAATTCTTAAGGTTATATTTCAGAAGCTGTAGAACATTATCAGTATGTGGTGCGATAGGGTGACCATGTCTTATTGTTTACAGAATACTTTCTACTTATTGTTACAGAAATTATAATTCAAGGATTCTAAATAAAATTAAAATGAAACCATAAATATAAAAACAATTATGTTTATTGGTTTAAAAGTCACATAAATCACAGAATGTTACAAATTAAAAAAAAAAACTCAAAAATCACAGATTGTTTACTTACACTAAGATATAATCAAAAATCACAAATTGTTTACTTACACTAAAATATAATAAAAAATCACAGATATTTTACTTACACTAAGATATAATCAAAAATCACAGATTATTTACTTACACTAAAATATAATCAAAAATCACAGATTGTTTACTTACACCAAGATATAATCAGAAATCACAGATTGTTTACTTACACTAAGATATAATCAAAAATCACAGATTTACTTACACTAAGATATAATCAAAAATCACAGATTGTTTACTTACACTAAGTCAGATATAAAATGAAAAATAGAAAAAATATAAACATAATTGTTTTTATATTTATGGTTTCATTTTAATTTCATTTAGAATCCTTGAATTATAATTTCTGTAACAATAAGTAGAAAGTATTCTGTAAACAATAAGACATGGTCACCCTATCGCACCACATACTGATAATGTTCTACAGCTTCTGAAATATAACCTTAAGAATTTTTATTGTATTTTTACTAGTTTTGACAAATTAAAATCTAGGTATTACAAAAAACTCCAGACCTCTGCAATGCTTTTTCAGCGAGATACAGGCGAAATAACGTTTTATTCACCGTTTCGATGGCGTGGCCATATCGTTTTAGTCTTATAGCTCCTGAAATATAAACCTAGGAATTTTTGTTGTATTTTTCCTAGTTTCGACAAATTCAAATCTGGGTAATTACAATAAACTACACACCTCTGCGATTTTTTTTCAGCGAGATACAGGCGATAGCGTTTTCTCCACCGTTTCAATGGCGCGGCCATTCGGTTTTAGTGTTATAGCTCTTAAACTATAAACCTGAGTATTTTTTTTATATTTTTACAAATTTTTTACAAATTAAATCTTGCATTTGCGTAAATTTCAGGTCTCTACAAGGCTTAGTTTTAAAGATCTCAGTGGCCGCGCGGTTCGCCGCGTTTCAATGGCGCGGCCATGTTCAAACCCTTATAACTTTTTAACCGTATCTTTGACAAATTTATGGTTTTGGGAATCAACTTTGACAAATTTTTACAAAAAATTGACATGGTTTTTTTTAAAAAAAAACGCTATGGCCGCGCGGTCGAACTGGACACACTTGGCGTCTGTACCTAGTTAACTTGTAATGGATGTTCAGTATTAGTAACATTCAATAAACCGGGGGCTGAATTGAACGTGACGCTCCGGACCCACTACAGTTTACAGTCATTAATAACCTCGCAAATTAGCAACTTAATTACCGTGTCGGTACTCGAAGTAACGAAGTTCCATTAGTCTAACTATTGAGTATGCACGAAGTCTATTAGTCGGATGTCGAAGTCAGGTGAGCTATGGGCTAGCTCGCCGTCCGTCCGTCCTATGACGTCATTCTTTGACTTCATATCAAGTCCTTGGCGCTCAGAGCACGTTAAATTCAGTTCTGATTAGGGATGGCCTATGGTCTTTATTTTATTATTGTCGACTCTCGTGTTTTTTTTTAACTACTTCGGTAACCATTTCAACTTTCTTATCGCACTCCAGACCCACAAGATACCTACACTACAAGCGACGCGCGTCGCTTAGTTTGCGGCTAACCGAACATTTCACTTTTAAATTCTTACTTTTTGATGAATAAACATTAATATTATCTAGCTGGACATAAGTACCTCAGAATCATCTTCTGGTTCAACGTTCTCCATAAAATACTCTAGAGTCCGATTCCACACCTTGCAAAATGTTTAAAAGCTGATCCGAATCCAGTTCTTCATTAATTTAACTACCTATTTGTTTACATAATACTATTAGTAAAATATTATAGTACCTCTTGTTACAAACAAAGTGAAAGAATCCGATTAGTACATGCACTGCACTCTGCCAAAGTGATCTTGACAGCCGTATGTTTATGACGTCACAGAACGACTTCTATACTAGTTTGTGGCGCCCAGGGCACTGACAACCAATTGTTCTCTAGAGATGGGAATATAATTATCGACAAGGATTATTAACAACCATTTATTTCCGAGTCGGCACCCATCTGAAGGTCGAAATAAGCCTATTTTCTCTTTGTTATACAGTAGTTAACTAAGTTCATATTTTACTGACCTCAAATTGTTTTCGATAATAATATATATACAACATGTAACGTAATTTACGCACACCCTCAGACACCCCAATTAGTTTATTATGTTATAATCATAATACATGCACTGAATTTTTAATTAAACATGTATCAGCAATGATTATTTAATAAATTAGTTTTCCTAATTCCGGAAGAATGTTGTAGTCACAGTACAAATCAACGAACGCACACAGTCGCATACGTAGATCTCATACCTACGTATGCGACTGTGTGAGTCTTGCTAGCCTAGTAGGTATTCGCTCGCGTTCGAGATCAGCTGTTAACGTCGTCGCTCGACTCAACCTCAATAGAAAATTTCAATACATTTTAATGCCCGTTTTCCTAATTGATGTTTTAATTTAGAAAGCACTTTTTATCAAAAGCGTTCACCATCCTATTTTTTAGATCCTCGGCACTTGTTATCGCACTAAAATAAACTAACGATTTAATACGTCCCCACAAAAAAAAGTCGTCACATCAGCTGATTGGGGATTCTCATCGAATTAATCCCATATTTCGTTTTGAAAACGAGTACGTGTACGCCAATCGGCTCCCCTGTCGATGGCTGTGCTCGGACGGAACGTTCAGTGTCCAAGAAACAACTGAGTAGCAGCTAACATAGTCCTACCCTGCGGTCTACTCTTGTACCATACCTTTGGTTGACTTGAATGTTCTGCCAGGATGAACCACATTATCACCACACCACACCGTGCCACAGTCCTCACCATTAGTCACCATTTCACTGAACATTTTGTGTCAATTATTGGAAAGACATCGCGCACGAAAAACTATTTGCTGGGTACACTCTTTAAGGAAGGGCGCGCGTGACTAAATATTGTTTACATTTATTTAAGTTAGCTTTGATCGCCCGCGCCGCCCGGAGTCATGGTGGCTATCTCGCTCTATCCCACGTTTTTAATTTGCACGAGAAAGGGAACGAAAACAAGTATGACATATTTTGTATTTTGTTGGTTTATCTATTGTGTCCTTTAACGAGTGCCTGTTTAGTGTGTGCGTGCGGTTGAATCGCTAAGTTTACCTAACTGTATTTGTTAGCTGTACTGTGTTCATTTTTCTTTATTTTGTATTGAATGGCGGAATTTGTATTAATACAAATAAAACTGCACTTTTAAAAGTCTTATTGCCTTGAGTTACGGTCCATTTCAGTTTGTTTAGACTATACAGGGGTAGTGTGACTATAAATTACGTAGCTTTAATTATTTTTGGGATAAAAAATAACCTATATTAAAAATTATAGAAATCGATTCAGTAAACGATTCTGAACAAACTAATTTCAGGATGTGCGTTAATTATGTTACATGTTGTATATTTCAACAGGTGAAATCAAACAATGATAACTTTTGCGTCACATCACTGGCCGACTATATATAAAGTCCGTGGCGTTCTGGGGATTTTAAGTGAAAAATAAAAAACATTCAACATTCAATCAACAACAGGGTATTAGACAGTGCTATTTTAAATAATACAATGAAAAAACCTGTTCAATACAGTAAATTTATTTTTATAACGTAGTTAAAATGAAGAGCTTCTAATGAAGACGTGGCGCTGGTGGCACGAAAATCTGGAACTTCTATTGAAGTCCGTGGCGGTGAAAAGGTTAACTTTTAGTAAACATTGATTATAAAATACATTATTCCGTTTTTTCATGTTAATCTCGGACCTTACACCTAAAATATTCGATCATATTATGATCGAATACGCTTGAAAGTACTGTAAGCAATAGGAATTTTCAATCGAGAGGAATGTTGTACTTATGTATGTAACTATTTTCTAATTCCTAGTATGTGTAACTAAATTGAGTAGGTATAAGGTAGGTAAATAGACTCGAGAGCCAAATAACAATAAAATTCCAATGCAATACAATACGGACGATATTTCTTAGAACTTTAGCATTGTTTGTTCAATATGGAATCATGCCAAACGTTCGCCAAACCACAATTGTTGTCCCTCGAATCAAGGTGTTTCTGCTTACACCATAAAAAATACATTACTATATTTTACATACAATAATGCATTACGTAACAACAGACAATTGTTGCAGAGCACTTACATAACTTTGGTATACACAGTGACACATCAGGCTATACATTGTCAGTATTACATGGCCTCGCTTTGTTTAGATTTCCCGTACGATTAGAGATCCATATATTCGGGGTTTGCATGGCCTCGCAAATTCATAGATCCAATATTCAGAAAGTTATAAAGGTTTAACCATGGCCGCGCGGTCCGCACATGGAGAACCGCGCGGCCACGCAGTTCTCTTATACGGAGGCGTCGTAGAGGTCCCATTCTTTTTGCTAACCACTGATACGATTTCGAAGAAAATGTAGATAGTATAATTATAGCCCTAATGTTTGGATTTCACGACCTACAACACTTAAATGCATGGCCGCGCGGATCTCCATGTGCGGACCGCGCGGCCATAGCATTTAAGTGTTGTAGGTCGTGAAATCCAAACATTAGGGCTATAATTATACTATCTACATTTTCTTCGAAATCGTATCAGTGGTTAGCAAAAAGAATGGGACCTCTACGACGCCTCCGTATAAGAGAACTGCGTGGCCGCGCGGTTCTCCATGTGCGGACCGCGCGGCCATGGTTAAACCTTTATAACTTTCTGAATATTGGATCTATGAATTTGCGAGGCCATGCAAACCCCGAATATATGGATCTCTAATCGTACGGGAAATCTAAACAAAGCGAGGCCATGTAATACTGACAATGTATAGCCTGATGTGTCACTGTGTATACCAAAGTTATGTAAGTGCTCTGCAACAATTGTCTGTTGTTACGTAATGCATTATTGTATGTAAAATATAGTAATGTATTTTTTATGGTGTAAGCAGAAACACCTTGATTCGAGGGACAACAATTGTGGTTTGGCGAACGTTTGGCATGATTCCATATTGAACAAACAATGCTAAAGTTCTAAGAAATATCGTCCGTATTGTATTGCATTGGAATTTTATTGTTATTTGGCTCTCGAGTCTATTTACCTACCTTATACCTACTCAATTTAGTTACACATACTAGGAATTAGAAAATAGTTACATACATAAGTACAACATTCCTCTCGATTGAAAATTCCTATTGCTTACAGTACTTTCAAGCGTATTCGATCATAATATGATCGAATATTTTAGGTGTAAGGTCCGAGATTAACATGAAAAAACGGAATAATGTATTTTATAATCAATGTTTACTAAAAGTTAACCTTTTCACCGCCACGGACTTCAATAGAAGTTCCAGATTTTCGTGCCACCAGCGCCACGTCTTCATTAGAAGCTCTTCATTTTAACTACGTTATAAAAATAAATTTACTGTATTGAACAGGTTTTTTCATTGTATTATTTAAAATAGCACTGTCTAATACCCTGTTGTTGATTGAATGTTGAATGTTTTTTATTTTTCACTTAAAATCCCCAGAACGCCACGGACTTTATATATAGTCGGCCAGTGATGTGACGCAAAAGTTATCATTGTTTGATTTCACCTGTTGAAATATACAACATGTAACATAATTAACGCACATCCTGAAATTAGTTTGTTCAGAATCGTTTACTGAATCGATTTCTATAATTTTTAATATAGGTTATTTTTTATCCCAAAAATAATTAAAGCTACGTAATTTATAGTCACACTACCCCTGTATAGTCTAAACAAACTGAAATGGACCGTAACTCAAGGCAATAAGACTTTTAAAAGTGCAGTTTTATTTGTATTAATACAAATTCCGCCATTCAATACAAAATAAAGAAAAATGAACACAGTACAGCTAACAAATACAGTTAGGTAAACTTAGCGATTCAACCGCACGCACACACTAAACAGGCACTCGTTAAAGGACACAATAGATAAACCAACAAAATACAAAATATGTCATACTTGTTTTCGTTCCCTTTCTCGTGCAAATTAAAAACGTGGGATAGAGCGAGATAGCCACCATGACTCCGGGCGGCGCGGGCGATCAAAGCTAACTTAAATAAATGTAAACAATATTTAGTCACGCGCGCCCTTCCTTAAAGAGTGTACCCAGCAAATAGTTTTTCGTGCGCGATGTCTTTCCAATAATTGACACAAAATGTTCAGTGAAATGGTGACTAATGGTGAGGACTGTGGCACGGTGTGGTGTGGTGATAATGTGGTTCATCCTGGCAGAACATTCAAGTCAACCAAAGGTATGGTACAAGAGTAGACCGCAGGGTAGGACTATGTTAGCTGCTACTCAGTTGTTTCTTGGACACTGAACGTTCCGTCCGAGCACAGCCATCGACAGGGGAGCCGATTGGCGTACACGTACTCGTTTTCAAAACGAAATATGGGATTAATTCGATGAGAATCCCCAATCAGCTGATGTGACGACTTTTTTTTGTGGGGACGTATTAAATCGTTAGTTTATTTTAGTGCGATAACAAGTGCCGAGGATCTAAAAAATAGGATGGTGAACGCTTTTGATAAAAAGTGCTTTCTAAATTAAAACATCAATTAGGAAAACGGGCATTAAAATGTATTGAAATTTTCTATTGAGGTTGAGTCGAGCGACGACGTTAACAGCTGATCTCGAACGCGAGCGAATACCTACTAGGCTAGCAAGACTCACACAGTCGCATACGTAGGTATGAGATCTACGTATGCGACTGTGTGCGTTCGTTGATTTGTACTGTGACTACAACATTCTTCCGGAATTAGGAAAACTAATTTATTAAATAATCATTGCTGATACATGTTTAATTAAAAATTCAGTGCATGTATTATGATTATAACATAATAAACTAATTGGGGTGTCTGAGGGTGTGCGTAAATTACGTTACATGTTGTATATATATTATTATCGAAAACAATTTGAGGTCAGTAAAATATGAACTTAGTTAACTACTGTATAACAAAGAGAAAATAGGCTTATTTCGACCTTCAGATGGGTGCCGACTCGGAAATAAATGGTTGTTAATAATCCTTGTCGATAATTATATTCCCATCTCTAGAGAACAATTGGTTGTCAGTGCCCTGGGCGCCACAAACTAGTATAGAAGTCGTTCTGTGACGTCATAAACATACGGCTGTCAAGATCACTTTGGCAGAGTGCAGTGCATGTACTAATCGGATTCTTTCACTTTGTTTGTAACAAGAGGTACTATAATATTTTACTAATAGTATTATGTAAACAAATAGGTAGTTAAATTAATGAAGAACTGGATTCGGATCAGCTTTTAAACATTTTGCAAGGTGTGGAATCGGACTCTAGAGTATTTTATGGAGAACGTTGAACCAGAAGATGATTCTGAGGTACTTATGTCCAGCTAGATAATATTAATGTTTATTCATCAAAAAGTAAGAATTTAAAAGTGAAATGTTCGGTTAGCCGCAAACTAAGCGACGCGCGTCGCTTGTAGTGTAGGTATCTTGTGGGTCTGGAGTGCGATAAGAAAGTTGAAATGGTTACCGAAGTAGTTAAAAAAAAACACGAGAGTCGACAATAATAAAATAAAGACCATAGGCCATCCCTAATCAGAACTGAATTTAACGTGCTCTGAGCGCCAAGGACTTGATATGAAGTCAAAGAATGACGTCATGAAACAAATAATGTATTTGTTTCTTTGATACTTAAAATTTATACTGTTTTTTCTTACTAGGAATACTATGAAATTAAACAAATATGGAAATAAATTTTATCAGTTTTGATTTATATCCGTAAAATTATAATTAAAACTTAACTTAACGCGTATAAATCTCATTCATCGATATTACGATACCCCCATCACTACTGTTTACTACCTACATTATAGCTTGGCGCCTGGCGAGGCATCGCGTTCTGTGTACGTTGGCGGTGAAAAGGATTACTAGTCTTCAGATAAAATAATAAAAATAATTAAAAGTGATGGTTACAGGGAATATTAAAAGTAAGTGGTGTAATTGTCCACCGTTTTGGTGGCCAACGAGAATACTTATGTATAAAATTTTCTCGTTCTTCACGTCTGTCCAGTGGACCCAAAGGAAATATTTAATAAAAGTCGTGTTGCTGTCCACCAGTGGTGCCTAAGAGGAAATAGTACATTTTGATACAAGTGGAAAAAATTTGTTATTGCATTCGAGGCGGAATTAAATCCCGAGCCGTAGGCGAGGGTGTTTTTGAGCCGAGAACTGCAATAACAAATGTCCACGTGTATCAAACGACGTTTTTCAATGCACTTTTGAAGAAATAAAATAAAATAATGAAAAAGAAAACAATCACCGCTGACTATAGGCATTGCACCAATTTGAACTAAGTATATGTATAGTTTTATCTGAGGCAATTTTCTAACACCCGCGTGCTGTGCCGCGTGCGAAATTGGCTCCTTTCTGCACGCGGCACAGCACGCGGTGATGGCATTTGAAAACAATCCACGTGTGTGAAATACATGGCATGTTGAACCTAATCGTAGTGCGATAAGAACCCGTTTTCGAGGAAGTCTATTGAAAAAAAATAAAAGGTTGTGTCTCTGACACAATATAGCAGTACCTTTGTGCTTCTTCTTCTTTATCGTGTGGTTAGTATCTAACCTTTGTGCTCTTCTATGTTAATATATTGTCCTGTAAAATATTTTGTGTGTACAAAAATAAATAAATAAATATTTTTTAAATTGTGTCGCTGTCCATTAGGTACTGATGGACAAGCTGAGGGTGGACATCGGAAATCATCAAGCCAATGTTCACCCTAATACTTTGAGTAATAAGTTCGAAAAGAGGTCCACCGCCATTGTCCGTTTTGGTAACTACGTAATATTTAGTACTTTCGTAGTAAATCTTTATCCTCAATCAATTTTTTACCTCGTTTTCGGTTATTAAACTAAATGATTTCCTTCCTCTTAATATTTTAGAAATTTATTGAAAGCCGTTACTTTTTAGAAATGGGGTCTACTATTCTACGAAAAAACGAACTTCCAAAAAACGAAGTTGCAGCCGAAACGTTGCACGTTTCTTACCACACGGTTCCATTCGTTTCGAAATTTCGGATAGCCGAAGTTTGTTTGACATTTACATCGCACTTGCCCGGTTTTTACATCTTAAAAACCGAAAAATCGAATGAGACAGATCATTATTACGCAAATAGATATAAAAGCGTTATAGAGCTGACTCTGGTAAAAAAATAAATAAAATAACCACACTGGTGTAGCAATTTGGTGTGACTATGGATCGGTCACGAATAAAACGTCCCGAACATTTTTGATTTTGCCTCATGTTTCGACCTCGTCACTTTTCGGAGAAAGGGTTTCTTTTGATGACTCAGAAAGGGGCTTTAGAGAGACAAGACTCTATCTATTCTATGTTATATCCTGCAATCCTTCACACTATACAGCTATAATGCAACTCAACACCGCGTCGTACTTATTGAATGTACGAAAAAAATATGCAGACACAGACGCCAGTATAGTACATCAAGCTACCCGAAACAAGTATTATATTATCTGTGCCGAAAATGTTAAATTTTCCCAATCAACCTGAACCTTATGCTTTTAGCAATAAAGTTGAAAATCTGTAGTAAGTAGCTTGATGTACTTGGCGTCTGTACCTAGTTAACTTGTAATGGATGTTCAGTATTAGTAACATTCAATAAACCGGGGGCTGAATTGAACGTGACGCTCCGGACCCACTACAGTTTACAGTCATTAATAACCTCGCAAATTAGCAACTTAATTACCGTGTCGGTACTCGAAGTAACGAAGTTCCATTAGTCTAACTATTGAGTATGCACGAAGTCTATTAGTCGGATGTCGAAGTCAGGTGAGCTATGGGCTAGCTCGCCGTCCGTCCGTCCTATGACGTCTGGCCGTGTCGACGGCGCGTTCGTGTTCCACGCGCGCCTCAAAGAGATTTCAGCAGAAAGGAAGGGGTCCGCAAGGGCCGATGCCTGCCGGGGCTGCGGGACTGTTCGAAAGAGATACCGTGGCCCCGGAACACAAAGGGCGATGAAGGATCATGGATGGGTTTTAGTCAGTAAAAGTCCCTCCTGCTCTGCCCAGAGCGGGAGGAGTCATTTGATGATTCCCATCCGAACAAAAAAAAAAAATTCGTAACTATACAGTGTGCAACATAATAAACGCAAGACCTCTCGTGTGGTGTCTCAGATCATGAAACTTCATAACTTTTTTTTTGTTTTACCATACCAAGACTGGAAGCCAACCCCAATAAAGTTGTGAAAAGGCTAGGTAGATGATGATGTCGTAACAAAACTAATTTGGCTAAAAACAAATAGGTTTTCAATTCAATTAGGTGTACCCAGCTAACTAAATAAACGTTTCTAAGACATACTTGCTACCTCGTTTCGCTTCTCACATTATTTTCAAGAAATTTCGAAGAAAACACGATTAGGAACTTTACTAGAACATGTTCAAAATAACATCTTGTAAGTATTTGTTGATTACATGAATACAAAAGCTAGTAGACGTATGATTTTGTACTTACCACAAAATAATTTATTACCGTAAAACTGGGCTATTTGGGTTTGGGACGACCCAGAATTTCGACTAAAAATATCGATAACTGTCGATTGGTGTTTGGTAGAAGTTATTTTACAAATTCTAGCAACACTTTGATTGGTTGCTACTGAGAAATTCTTGATGGAAAAATCCGATAACATTTTGATGTACCTATACTACTACCTAGATGGAACCAAAAAGCCCCCAAAAACTCAAATAGCCCCGTTTTACTCTACATAATCATTTGTAAAGTTATTGGATTTCTCATTAGGATCTAGCTGTTCCCTTCGTCCGCGTGAAATTATTATAAAATATTGCTTCCCTTTTTTATCGGATTTTGTTAACAACTTCAAAGATTTTATTTTATTGCATGGAACCCTAATCCTTTCTAAAATAAAGGGAACCTTAGTTACTCCTTATAACATCAACCATCTGCCAGTAAAAGCCCCCTCCAAATTAGTCCAGCTCTTTCGGAGATTAGCCGGAACAAACTGACCGACCGCGTGGGTGGCGTAAGTACGTTTTGCAACAGAATTAAAGGTAACTAAGGATTGTGTGAAAGGGATGAAAGTCTATCATATACCACCGAAAGTATCTGTATGCACTTACCTCTACTTATGTATTTTGGCCTTCCGTCTTAACAGGCATATAAAACCACCTAACGTGTAAGCATCTAACACTTTGTACCTACCTATTGAAACATGCACACAAGTTTTCTCCGGAAGACACTGATTTTATCAATAATACTGAAATCTTGAATGAAATTCAGCTATTTAGGAGATAAGCACTTTCAAACAGACACGACGAGGCGCATTGACTTTATACTTCGACTTCGTAGTAGATAAAAATCACACACTTCTAGCGGACATAAATGATTTGTGTTTATGCAATCTATGTTTCGAAATAACCTATCATAATGATAATACTTCTTACTAAGTCACTTTTTCCGCGAACTATGACGTGCACTTATACGCGTTTGATATAAAGGCGTATCTACCTACGCTCATCTATCAAAATTAAAGAATCAAGATCCATATCTGAGTATTAAGATGTCTCTGCCGTTATTTATAAGTAAACTATAGGCTGTTGCCCGCGAGCGCGACCTTCACGTGAAATTTTTATAACATTACATAAATTTTCCCCGTTTTTGCAACATTTTTCATTGATGATCCGCTCCTATTGGTCGTAGTTCGTAGGTCGTATGTTATACCTATAGCCTGATAAATGGGCTATCCAACACTAAACTAATAAACTAATTTATAAACTAATTTAAAAAATAAACTAATTTTTCAATTCGAACCAGCAGTTCTTGTGATTGGCGCGTTTAACCAAACAAACAAACTATTCAGCTTTGTAAGGTTCTAAGTAATAGTACATTATGATATAAGTGCGTTAAGTTGAAAATTACAGCCGAGGCGATATTACTAGCCCGAGCCGTAGGCGAGGGCGATAAAAAAGCAGAGGCTGTAATTATCAAAGCGCACGTATGTCATACGACGTTTTATAACATACTAGCTGTTGCCCGCGGCTTCGCCCGCGTGAAGTTCGGTTACTGTCCCACTGGATCAAAATAAAGGGTTAAATAGTATCCTACATGTTAATCAATCACTGTCACGATCACTGTCACGATCACTGTCACAATCACTATCACAATCACAATGACTACCACAATTACAATCACTATCACAATCAACATCATCGTTATCACAATCATCACAATAAATCTAAAATAACCCCCTATAGAAGTCAAATCCACCATCTTCTGGATCTCAAAATAAATGCCATATTCGTAATCAGCACCCTTGATAATCTCGGTATCGACACCCATATTGAATTTTAGACATTTCAACCCCATCGCACCCCAATAGGGGATGATGGTATTTCAAGTCCGCCATTTTCAATCTTAAAATCGTTGTTTTTGTAATACACCATACAAACTATACAAATGTTGATTTTCAGACTTTATCACCCCATTCCCCCCTCTTAGGGGTTGAATTCTGAAAAAACCCGAACCCCCTTTTATACTTTTTTATCAATAGGAGCACTCCTGCGAAGTTTCGAATAAAATAGTCTAACCAATCTTGTTTCCCCATACAAACTTGAGAACCCCGTTTATCCTCCTTAGGGGATTAATTTTGAAAAATCTTTTCTTAGTGCACCCCTAGACCACATAAGGAACCTACTTGCCAAATTTGGAAGCTGTAGACCCAGCGGTTTGGGCTGTGCGTTGATAGATGAGTCAGACAGTCAGTCAGTCAGTTTCTTCTTTTATATATTTAGATTTGTGAGGAAATAAATAAAACAAATAAAAACAATACAGCGAAAAGAAAAAGCGCGCGGAATAATTTTTACTTGTTCACAAATTAGCGAGGCGCGCGCATCAGCGCTTTTTTTAAAGGCAAAGACACAAAAAACAGCCAGTATTACTAATAAAGTAAATTAATATTTTTGTGTTTTTGTCACAGATAAATGGTTGTAATTTATTGTCAAAATTAATTAAATTAAAGAATTAAATGTTTATTTTTTATATTTTCATCTCCTTAAGTTAATTTTATTCATAAAATGTTGACCACTTTTCTGACATAAAAACTCTTTGCTAAGATTTAAAAAAGTATAAACCGTGCATTTTACTTTACAGCACAAGTACGTAACAACAGATACATAACGATATTGAAATTAGTGAAATAAGAGACCCTTTACGAGCAAATGTGTTATAAATGAATTAATGAATTTTGTTTTTGAAAAACACTGTACTTAAAGTGGTTTTTGTTCATATAAATACCTAGCTTTTCGAATGAAATTGTTATATTCATGATGTGCGTGAAGCAATATAAATATATATTATGTAGCGGGAAAACAATGTTCGCGTTGAAAACAAAGGGTTCGGCCAGGTGTCGAAAATTTTATTCCGGTAGGTATTATTCGATTTGAGACGAAACATTAAAATATCCAAACAAAAGCAAAATATATGTTTAAGGTGTATCTATTCAAACAGGGGTCAATATACTCATCATTATGAACAACTTTTACTATGGAACCAAACCCTGAATCGCGAAAAAAAATCAGCTGTTCCATACATATTGACGAGTTATGCGAACATAATTGTAGGGAACAGCTGATCCGGGGCTGCGGGACTATTCGAAAGAGATACCGTGGCCCCGGAACACAAAGGGCGTCTGAAACTCCCTCCTGCTCCGCCCAGAACGGGAGGAATCATTTGATGATTTCCCATACGAAAAAAAGGAAACAGCTGATTTATTTTTTTCGCGATTCAGGGTTTAGTCCCACTGTCCCATAGTAAAAGTTGTTCATAATGATGAGTACAATGACCCCTTAAGAGATTTCGTGTTTGAATAGATACCTACACCTTTTATATTTGTGTGTAGGTAGGTCCTGAAGTTTATTTTCATACCGTTCATCATCCCTCTGCCCTCATTCAAGTAGAGTGGGTAAGCTAGGAGCTAGTGGGGCTATAAATAAATAATCCATCAGTCGCAATCAGGTACCTAAGCTTATAGTTAGTATTCATTCTGAGACTGCCTCGTTGTTCTGCTGGACGTAAGTGCGACTGCTGAGCACGAGGTCCTCGGTTCGATTCCCAGGTCGGGCAAAGTGTTATTGGGTTTTTCCATCAGAAATTTCTGAGTAGCAGCCTCGGAGTCTGGATGTCTGCCCGGTTGATGGCAATATTCTCACCCCTTATTACATGGGACTTAAACATAACTTGCGAAATTTCGGTGTACTATAGGTACGTACACTTCTGCCTCACCCGTCGAGAATTGCAGGCGTGATGTTATGTTACTCTCCCCCTTTCTTACAATTTCATTTTCATCACAATCTTACAGTAATTTAAAGACCGAAAACTTACCTTTCGACGTGAGGAAAGAAATCGTCATCTTTTCCGACCCTTGTCCCATGGTACTTGATTTGTCCCATTTACTCCTTTTTAGGGTTCCGTAGTCCTGACAAGGAACCCTTATAGTTTCGCCATGTCCGTCTGTCTGTCTGTCTGTCTGTCCGAGGTTTTGCTCAGAGACCGTCAGTACTAGAAAGCTGTAAATATTAGAGGAAAAAGGAAAAATATTATCAATGACGCCGACAAAGTGGTAAAATAGAATTTTGGAAAATATTTTTTTTAGGGTAGCTCCCCTACATGTGAAGTGGGGATGAATTTCTTTTTCGTCGACTACCCCATCGTGTGGAGTATCGTTGAATAAAATATCTTTTAAAATTACTTAGGGGTTGCCAATACTACTTTACGATTTAATGCTCCATTTACGAAATATTAAACTTTAAAGTGCAAAATTTCGTCCACCCCCTCTGAAAGTTAAACTGCGGGCTTGAAAAATCTGAAAAAATTAAAGAAGATAGTGCATTTCATGAACTTTAAAGGAAAACTATAGCGGTTAAGATAACTTTATTAGTTTAGCAGTAATAGTCGTTGAACTTGGGTGTTGGATATATGTATTTGTACCAAATACAAAATCCTTAGAATAAATCCTTTAGAGTGACTAAGATGAAGTAGTTGCTTGAATATAACGGGCTACTACGGAACCCTATACTGCGCGTGGCCCGACACGCACATGGCCGGTTTTTTTTTCATTCCTTACACACAATAGGCATGACGACAGTATCAAAAAATTGCAAATCTATTTAGTCCGTCAGCTAGAGTATTGGAAATTAATGGACACGTATTTTTTGTATTCGTAAATCAATATACAAAGATAAAACGCATCAAAACTCGGGAGTGGGGGCTCGTGACGTCAGAACTAGCTAAAAATTATACCATGGCGTGACGTATTGAGAATTTTAAAAGCGTCGTATCTTCGTCAAGTTTGGTTTACGTAACAAAAGAAAAAACACGGGTCAATTTTTTTTAATAATTGATAATTTAAGTCATCACTCTTTAAGTCACATGAGTCAGATTTCCTTAATAAAGTGTCTATATATGTCACCAACGTTGCCTACGTCAGTCGTTTTATCGTTAAGATATTCAAATTAAAAAGGTAGTTATGAGTAATGCACCGTGCCAGACTGTCATGACGGACGTAACATATTTGATTTGCATATTTTACCTTCTAACGTTTAGATACGGCAGTTGTCGACGTCATTGTATCTGGAGAAGGACAGACGGCGCGGCACGCTTGCAAAATGACGTCATTATCACCCATATTATTTGCAATACAATAAAAAACTTATGATGTAACGTGGTGTTACATCTGTTATGAAATCTGCGATAAAAGATTGTGTTTTCCTGATTGCCAAAAATCAAAGCCAAACTCGTGAGTCAGTCGTGAGGCTTCACTTGTCGACTTTGTCCAAACAATGGACATATTAATGTCACACGAACTGGGCCACAAAAGTAAACACAGGTAGGTAAACTGGCAGCTATGGGCTAGCTCGCCGTCCGTCCGTCTCGTGACGACAGGCCGTGTCGACGGCGCGTTCGAGTTCCACGCGCAAAGAGAGTCAGCAAAAACAGAAGGGGTCCGCAAGGGCCGATGCCTGCCGGGGCTGCGGGACTATTCGAAAGAGATACCGTGGTCCCTGAACACAAAGGGCGATGAAGGAACATGGATGGGTTTTAGTCAGTAAAAGTCTGACACTCCCTCCTGCTCCGCCCAGAGCGGGAGGAGTCATTTGATGATTTCCCATCCGAAAAAAAAGGTAGGTAAACTGGTACATGAATAAGAATATTTTTACTTGCATTGAAAAAGCGCAAAATAATGTTGATCTACCTCCATGTCTCGCCATGAACCGGCTGGCATACGAAAATATATAAGAAAACCAGTTACAATTATCTGAATTCAAGATAGTGCATAAAGTATATAGTCATGAGAGAAGGTCGCTCCAACCTGAAAAGTCTAAATGCGTTGTTATGAGTGTTTACTGATCAAACAATGATAGTAATGTCTTATTTTAGATTATGTTGAAGCCTTATCTAAGTAGCTCGTGCCAACACGAAAGACGCTATAAAAGTGAAAAATAATCATCGGAAACCATAATTCTGCTTAACCAATCCATAAAATATTTAAATTCCTATGTATAATCTCTAGATATTTTTATTTCTTGGAACTAAAACATTAACTTAATAACATATCAGTATCTTATGAAGCCATGACGTAATTGAGTACATAATGAATATTCGTTTTTATGTCCAAATTAGACATCACATCGACACTCGTCCATTAACATGATAATATTGTTTCGGGGAAGTGTCAATATATTGGCGTAATACTTGGTATTACTGGTTTATATGATATAAGTAATAATATCTTATCATAGCGGCTGGTTCTCGGAATGGTCCATTCAATCTTGTTCTCTTTATTGACTTTGATAATGAATTCCGAGGAACGCCAAATCTATTTTATGATTGTTGATTATGTTTTTAATTAAGTTAAAACAAATGGAGATTATAAGGTACACAAACGGTCGCGGTGGGAACACGGTTTTTTGAGTCCAAAGAATAACCTCGATTCTTTTGATGGTACTTTATCTTTGCCTCCTTTCTTCAAAGCTTGTTTCTGTGATTACAATTTGGTTTGCCCTCTTTTATCTCCAATGCTATTATCTAAAGGGCCTATCCTTGAAAATTGTCTGAGAAAACGTTTTCCTTAAATTCTTCGGTACACATAGTACGGTTTTCTCTTTCTAAAAACGAATTGATTACGTACAGTACTAGAGGTTAGTCAGAGGTATTCCTACATTTTACTCATATTTCGTCAGTTATGTTTGAGTCTCATGTAATAGGGAACGAGCCAATCGCCATAAACCGGACTCAAATCAGGATACCTACTGAAAAAAATCAGGGCCCGAGTCTCGACATAGATAACGAATTAACGACACTGTCGCAAACTTTTGATCGCTGATTAATAACGAAAAAATTCGGTTGCAATAACGATGCTTGCGAGAAACGCAAATCTCTACTCTCTACATCCAAGTTGCGTTTCTCGCAAGCATCGTTATTGCAACCGATTTTTTTCGTTAATAATTAGCGATCAAAAGGTTTTTTCTGGTGGTAAAACCCAATAACACTTTGCCCGATCTGTACATCGCATCCGTCTTGAATGCGATTATTGGGTTTTTCTATCAGATTTGTTTTATCACGACGACCCGAATGGCGCAGCAGTAGTGATCACACAAACATTTGCCCCTTCCGGGATTCGAACCCGGGACCCTAAGAACGCAAGGCAGCATCACAACCGCTACGCCATTCGGTCAATCGACTCTTAAACAACAAAGTAGAAAATCACAAAATAAGTTTCGGAAGTCCGTGACTGGTTTGCTTAATTCACTTTTTTGCCCTTTTAGAAGTGGTTTCGCACAAAAAACATTGGCAATTGTTTTTTTTATACTAGAAGATATTAGGAGATCATCATCATAGACGAAGAAGAAAATATACACGGTCATAAAAAAGAAAGAAAACGTATGTATTACTCTCGCACAGAACAAAACAAAAAAATGGTTAAATTAACAATAAAACGAAATTATATAAAAGGTAAACATAAGAAAAAAAGAAATAGAAATGAACTCGTAAAGTACCCAAGCGAAGTTAATAAAATCTAAAAAATATGAGAGCACTGCGCGTGCTTCCTCTACCAAATGGAAAAAGAATCACGTAAATCGAACCGGGGAAATCGAATAAGTAACTAAAAGAAAAAAAGATAAAGACCGAATACGTAACCTCCATTTTTTTACCTTTCCATCTCGTGTTTATCAATGTTATAGAGTGTAATCTGGATAAACCGTGACACAAAACCGCCAAAAATGGAGAGATTTGGAAGAGACCTACACTCAGAATTTGGTGGCCAAGGGTTCAAACTCAAACTCAAACTCTTTATTGCATTCATGTGTACATTTAGTTGTTACATATAAAGTAAGTAAGTTCCAACATGAAACCCGGTTAGGGCACGGCAACATTATAGAATGGACAAAAACAAGCATCCAGTGAGTAGGTATTTAATACTGGATTGCAAGTTTGATAATAGTACATTATGATATAAGTGCGGTAAGTTGAAAACTACAGCCGAGGCGATATTACTAGCTCGAGCCGCAGGCGAGGGCGATAAAAAAGCAGAGGCAATTATCAAAGCGCACGTATGTCATACGACGTTTTATAACATATTTGCGAGGAAATAAATAAAACAAATAAAAACAATACAGCGAAAAGAAAAAGCGCGCGGAATAATTTTTACTTGTTCACAAATTAGCGAGGTGCGCGCATCAGCGCTTTTTTTTGAGGCAAAGACACAAAAAGCAGCCAGCATTACTAATAAAGTAAATTAATATTTTTGTGTTTTTGTTACAGATGGTTGTAATTTATTGTCAAAATTAATTAAATTAAAGAATTAAATGTTTATTTATTATATTTTCATCTCCCAAAGTTAATTTTATTCACAAAATTGTTGACCACTTTTCTGACATAAAAACTCTTTGCTAAGATTTAAAAAAGTATAAACCGTGTATTTTACTTTACAGCACAAGTACGTAATGAGATACATTACGATATTGAAATTGGTGAAATAAGAAGGTTGAAGAAGAAGAAGAAGAATGTAATCATCATCATCAGCCTATAGCAGTCCAATGCTGGACATAGGCCTCCTCAAGCGCACGCCACTCAATGCGATTCTCAGCAACTGCCCAGCCACCCTGCGAAAATCGTCGCTCCACCGAGGCTGAGGGGCTTGAAATAAAGAAAGAAAGAAAGAAAAAGTATTTATTAATCTCACACAGGACATAAAAGAAACAAAAATATAGAATTAGGTTTGACACAATAATTAATAAAGTAAACATGAGAACATAACGAACTATTAAATTTGATTAGTCCTGTGCAAGGTCAAAAGGCTCCTAACTCAGCAAGGTGCTGTGACATAAAAAAAAAAATCAAATCAAATCATTAATTACTTTGCAAACATAATAAGTACATAGATGTTCTAGTATAAAAAGGTTCTCCACATTTTTCCGTCACATGGGCATGCAAATAGTTGGTTTACAATTATAAAATTAAATTAAATAAGTGGCATGTCATTGAAATTACATACTCGTACAGTAAAAGAGTTAAAAAATAAAGAAAATGTCAACATGGTCAAAGTAATAAAACAAATATTATTATCAACAATGTCAAACGGAATAACATACACAGACAGACACATCAGACAGACTCTGTTATGATGACAAAAAATACCTTCGTGACCATTGCAAAATGTTATTAGGATTACATTCAGAATATTATTTAATGTCAAACTACTAAAGAGTAAAAAAAAGAGTTATGTCAAACTTAATAAGATTACAGTTCAATTAGCATGTCAGTGTCATTCAAATAGTCGCTTAAATTATAATAACATTTTTTACACAATAATTCTTTGAAATCAATTTTAAACGCATTTAAATTTAACTCTTTGATTTGTGTTGTGATTTTGTTAAAGACTTGCGGAGCTATACAGAATATGCTTTTCCACATTAAAGCGGTTTTGGCTTTACGTGCGCGCAGCATATCATACCGCGTCTTACCTTACGTTTGCGGATTCGCGGTCTCTATTCAAAAACACTTCTACTACAACGGTCATCGGTTTTACGGCTTATATGATCGGCCCTTTGCCACTTCAGCTTACATATTCTGTGAGCTATGTCGACAGCTCTGGTTCTCTGTCGGATCACCTCGTTCCGGATGCGATCCCTCAGAGAGACTCAAAATATAAGCCTACGTGAAAATTATGCGTATTATAAAGGATTCGATGAATATTTATTGTTTTCCATATTCCAATTTACATTTAAGCTTTATGAATATTCGTCTGTTATTCATGAATTTATCTGAACTAGTAAATATTCTGTCAGTTTATGCAGATTATAATTTGTTTACCCATTCGTTTGGAAATTATGCCACACATGAATTTAAAGGGAACGAATGTTTTTACTGCCTGGTTGCTTTGGTGGTCGACTGCTGGATTTTGAGACCTGGCTTTAATTCCCTGGTTGAATAAAGTGCCCTTCAGGAACCCTTCAGTAACAACCTGGAGTCTGTATTAGTGCTCAGTTACCAACTAAGACCCTATTACTTGGAATTTCAAATATGGGTGCGGACCTTAACCTTTCCAAGAATGCAGGCATGACATTACCTATCTTGTAGATACGGCGAATTAACCTTTCACATTTAAAAACTTTGTTATGATAACAACATTCCGAATATTAACCGACAAATTACGTAATCTGACATTTAAAACTAAATAATTTTATCTTTGAATGAAAATAAACATGTTTTGTAATAATTATAGCGTTTCTCGGAACCTGCATCGTTTGACTGATAAAGTACCTTGAATGACAGTGACAAATAGTATGCATGCACCACTGACATGATTATCTTGTCCTGAAGATAAATGTATCATTTTGTTTTGCAAATTTTATGAACTAGCTAGTAATGTGATGATAGTTTCCAGCGGGGAAAACTATGCCTTATTAAAGTTTTAACATTACACAACATCACATCTGTTATCCCCGATGGGTTAGGCAGACAGAGGTGTACTTACCTAGTAGTAAGCCCCGCCAGTTATGCTTAAGCCCCAGTAAGCCCCGCCAGTTATGTTTAGGTAAGTCCCATGTAATAGGGACCGTCAAAGAAATCAAAGCTAAGAATTCTAACTTTTTACAGTTCTAACTTCAAGCAATTACTAACTACAGAATAAAAAACTGTATCATAAGTTATTAGTTTATTACTTCTACTCTTCTACTCGTTCGCGCGAGGTTTTTTTCTACTACTCGCTCGCTAGCTGGCGCGCGGTGTGACGTGCGCTACGTACTTCGTTCGGCTCTTTCGGTAGTTCGCGGTGTGAACCAAATTAGGAAAAGAGGTGAAATGATGCCTCGCCCGGCTCGCTCGCTAGCTGGCGGTGTGGCCTGGGCCAGTCTCGACGCATTATCGCAATATCGCATGCGATATTATCGATCGATAATAACGCGCCTGTGTGGCCTTTAAAAGCCTTTTTAGGGAAGTATTATTTGTATAATGATTTCAGGTGGACGAAGGTCGCGTTAAACACCTAGTATACAATAACTGCGTTGCGAAGTTCCGTTTCTTAAACATAATAAATTCACAAAGAGAATTCCAAATTGTTCAGTAATTAATTTCATACGCTAAAACTACAACCATTGTTCACTAAAACAGCTAAATTGCGGCCTCAAAATGAAAATTACATTAAATATTATTACGTGGACATAATAATAACTTTAAACTTGTTTGCTTTTCCCTCTCAATTATTTAATAAGGTTAAAATATTAATTCAGTTTCAGCTAAATTCATACATTATTTTGCGAAAGAACGAAAGCCGACGTTTTCAGTATATTTGAGGGTTTGAGAAAATGGATGACTTTTTGCAAACGTCTATAGAGGTTCGGTCGGACCGGTAGGGATAAGTTGTGAACGTGGCTCCGGATACCGGACAGTCGGACACTGACAAATATTATACTGAAATCTGTTAATCTATGTACAGTCGTGGTCTTTCCCGCCTGATCAGTAAAAAAGTTTTTCGCGTAAATCATGCGGAGGCGCCGAGCCACTTCCCCTTAGGGTGGATGCTCCAGGGTAGCCCGCGAAATTCAAATTTTCTTACATTTTTTGCAATTTGCAGGTCAGTGTCAGGTTGTATGTTGATTAAACTATGAATCGCGGCTGTAAGACGTATGTAGTTACAGAATTATAATCATCAAAATCAAAAAAGTCGAGGAACGACTTTTTCAAGGTCTAAATCATTCCTCGACCTTTATGAACTCGGAGGGTTGTATTGATGATTTTGATGATTATAATTCTGTAACTACATACTTCTTACAGTCGCGAACAATATTTTAATCAACATACAACCTAGCACTGGTCTACAAATTGCAAAAAACGTAAGAAAATTTGAATTTCGCGGGCTACCCTGGAGCATCCACCTTAATGTTTAGGCCTATTAGAAAAGCGTCAATTTGGCGCGCAAAATAACAATAACTCTCGTTTGGTGTGCGTCGTCAGTGGGCTCGGCCGATCGGTATTGTCTTTCATTCATTATTTCTATACAAAGTCAACGGGGCGGGGTTAGAGAGCGTTTCTATGTTGCGAGTGTAAGCAAAAATTTGCTTAGTGGTGATCAGGCGGTAGTGTGATCACTCGATAGTACGGTGTCCGCAGCAATTTTTATCAATTTTAATAGGAAAGATCCTTCGCTTTTTTCTACTTTTAGGGTTAAATAACTTACGGGTAACCAATGGGACTACTACTACTAAGCCGTATCTCATGATCCGTAATAGGTAGACAGTTGTAACGGAACACTTCATGCGCGAGGTCGACTCGCACTTAGCCGGTTTTTTTTATTATTTCAATCGAGTTTTAAATCTAATTTTATTTTTAATCTTAAAAGGCACATACGGTTTTAATCTCTAGCCGGTCCAGGAGAGCTAGGCTTATTGATGGTTCAGTCCTAGAACAGTCCTCATCCCTCATCGCGAGCTCTTCACTCAGCGAGGTCACAAACCGAATTCACAGAAAACACTCAAAGGCACATTCATGCTTTTATAAAAAAAAATTTTTTTCGTTGTGAAAAACTAATTAGAATATATTTTAAATTCTCGCAAGCGTAATGAATGCGAGAATTTAGAATTTTCTGATGTTTTTTTGGTACCTAGATTTTCTTACGAAAACTCGGCGCTGAAATACGGCTTTGTATATTAACACCGCAGATGGAACTGAAGTTTTATGACCAGGGAATAACTCCAATGATATTCCAGACACCGCATTTTAGTAGCTTTCAGAATGCTGAATTGAAAAGAATTGGTTAGGGCCAAACCCGCAGAGAATAACGGGCAAACAAATACTGAAAAACCTGAAAAAAAAGATGTGCCGCAAAAAAAATCTAGATGGTGTCGAAAAGTGTGTTGAATATGTCTTGATTTTTCTTAAAGTATCGATGTTTTGAGTAGAGCTATGTACTTAGACTTGAGGGAAGTCCAGGTTGACTCTCGCGCAGACCAGAGATGAATGACACAAAGGACAGAGGCCAGGTAGTCAGCAGTGAATGGAAGAATCTAAAATAATAATAAAAAACAGTCGATTTGATAACCTCCTCCTTTTATTTAAGTCGGTTATAAAAGAGAAAGGCACAAACTCCTATATAAAACCACAGCTTCTTAGAAACGTTGTTAATGTCTGTTTGATGAAGTACAATTACTTCAAATAAAATACAAGTATAAATAAATCGCGTAGGAACCAATTTCCGCTAGAGCGGATGTGAGCATGTGACACGGTTTTTTTCAATTTTCTGCCTTCATATCCAGATTAATCTCCGGCACAGACACAGTAGACATTGTAAGAGCATACAGTATTTCAACTAGGAAGTTTTGAGTACAAATGGCCGGAGTCGGGCACACATGCAATGCATTTCCACCAATTCTGAGCATGCTTCAGGTAACACGTTACTCGTGAGTAAGTCAGGGCAGTCACATCGAGGCAACTGGTTACGTTATACGCGTCATAAAAAAAGTTGACAACCCTAACACCCGCGATTGAAGCGCAGGCCACACCGCCAGCTGGCGAGCGATCGAGCGGTAATTCGTGGCGTGAATCAAAGTTTAAAAAGAGGTGAAACGATGCCCGCCCGGCTCGCTTGCTCGCTCGTTTACTAGCTGGTGGTGTGGTCTGCGCTTGATTCCCAAAAATGATTGGTTTACTGGCTATCTTTATACTGTGTCTCAGCCGTGTTTTTCCTATAAAGTGATACCGTTGCCACGGGCTCGTGTATCGATGCTTGTATTAATTACAACCTCCCTCTTGTTTCCTGTGGGTGGTGGGTTGGTGGGGGGATCATAAGAATAGTTGAATTAATAATATCATAATAACTTGTGTAGGTAGGTAATCTGGGGTCGTGGTAGTGGCCCCGCCAAGATGAGTCAAGCGTAGCGCAAGGGCACTACCTACCTTTTCTCGAAGCGCTTCATCGTTTTTTTGAACCCTCATAATTTGTTTGTTTTGGATTGTACCAAATAAACCAAATTCTCGGGATATGTTGCCAATAGCGGAATTATTAAGCATTTATTAAGTTTTAATTGCATAGCTCTTATACTTTAGATTTTATTGATATCTAAAAAACCCTGATTTCGTCACTGGTGATCAACAAAATACATATTATGGTACTTCCCACCCAAGTAACATTTAAGCGGAAAAATATTATATTTACCAGCGCATTACCAGCTATAAGCTTAATAAATGATGTACAAGATTGTAAAAATATGTTTAGGACTGTACGAAAGTATAACTGTACAACTGTATACAGTATAGCTGATTAACGGCTGTATAGAGCCTAAATTTTTACCTTTAGCTTTTAAATAGCATTGTAAAACGCTAAAATACAGAGCGCGGCGTAAAAAACTGCGTTCAGCAACTTTATACGACAATAACTGTATATTGCTCTCAACTTATACTTTTGTATAACGTACTTCTGTACAAGAGCATTAAATATTGTTATAGCCTGAATATTGGTGTAAAATTACTCTATTGTTCAGCCTTCAAGTTAAGCTTGATAATAGCTGTACAACGGAAATCTAGGATACTCTTAGCAAGCAATTCCCTTTGTAATAGTGTAATACAATTCTATCTCATGTAGAAGAGTTTAGATTTACTCCTTTTTAAAGCCTTATGCGATTGGCGTACATTTTTCCCTTTTTACAGTTTTTCGTGTTTTAGAAGATTAAAGTTATTATTATAGTGTTGGCATACACAATTATCCAGCTTGTCGATTATTCTGAAGAAACGAATATAGCTTAAAATCAGTCTATTTATTGGATACAACTAATAACAAAACGGAGTCATAATTTTGATCATTTGCCAATTTGTTAACTGAACAGCGGAATAAAAAGAAAATTAAAAAAAGCTTATTCCCAACGTGAACTAACGGAACAAAATATAATTTTACAAGGGCACGGACAACCAAATTCCAAGTTGGTATCACCACCATGCAATGAGTGTTCCGTAGAATCAAAATTGTTGGATCATGATGAAATAGCAAATATATGTGCTGAAGATATGTGCTGAAGATATGTATGTTGGGTTACTAACATGCGGTGAGGGTTCTGTACAGGCAGAACCGGGTATAATGAAGCAAAGTATGGACAATTATAGCGAAACTGTTGAGTCTGAAAGTTCATCAGATGAAGACGAAGCAAATCTAAATCTAAATTTATTGTTAGGCAATAAAATAAAAAAATGGGCCATTGACAAGAATATTATTATTTATCATATAAATTATTTATCATTCCATCATCATTAATGTCAGACGTGTCACTGTATTGCGCCATCATTTCAATTTCTTCTTCTGCTCTACTGTATGACGATATTGAACTCCGTCTAAGAACACATTTTATGGTGAGCCAATCAGCCTGCGGTATCGAATTTTCGTTTGTTACAAGTTTATTTATGGCATATTTTTTAAGAGGCCATCTTAATAATCCCTTCTTTTCCCAGCAACTTGGCACGATGGATAGCTGAGGTTTCCCGCCTCTTTCGATTGTCTCTACAATCTTGAATGGCATGTTGATCCTGAAAAAAGCAATATAGTAAAAAAGTTAAATGCAGTTTTCTTTCCTTTTAAAAATAAACTAAAGTTAGCCTTAGACTACAATTTTTTTATAAATTACCTAGGTAACGTAATCCCATCTAAACCCTTTATTATTGTTCATATAAGTACTTAGGTATCTAAATTAAACCAATTAACGATTACCCACCAGTTGTATAGGGCAACACAGAACACAGATTTCACTGTCACTGTTTGTATTTATACTTTTTATTGAATAAAATTAACTATTAAAACTGGTGGGTAAATGGTTCAAACTCTTCAGCAATTATTAAAATATCACACGACAAAATCTTTGTATGTCATGTCACATCACAATAACATCAAAGAATAACTACTATAATTATGTTGCCATCTTGGCCGGTGAGCTGTATTTGTAAGAGCGAGAGCGAGAGAGTCCCCTTTTCCTTGGAGGAGCAAGCACGGCGATGATAGCGCAAGTGTACTAAAGAGTAAACTGTGTTTGTGTGCCCATCTATCTACTCACACGTTCCGGCTTAACATAAACATACCTAGTTTGTAAATCAACAATGTGTTTATAAGGCTTCATAAATTTTGCATTTAGATTCAAGCATAAAAATATACTGAGAGTATTTAGAGCGTCATCGCTTGCTTAGATAAATTAGTATTATTAAAGCAAGCGACGACGCTCTAACTAAAGAGTTAAATTATCTATTTGTGTTACCCATATTACAGTAGGTACTTATATCATATAAAAATAATCTTGTCGAACATACTCTATTATACTCGTATACGCTTTGTTTTAAAAATAGAATTTTATTTTTAGTATTTCTAATTTTTTAAACCCTAATAGATATTATATATTCAAAAAAATCATTAAAAACTAGAACAAATATAAAAATGCCATGAACAAGGAATCGGATTGTTTTATCGAAAATATTTGGAACACTCGATAAAACAATCCGATTGCTCACTGCCTTACGCCTTGGTTTGGGTCATAATGAGGTTTTCTATATTTTCAACTGAACCCTAATTAACTGTATTAATGAATATGAATAAGACTTTAAGACAGCTTCTACAGTACTTAAATACTAATGTACAGACAATATTAATGTTTAGGCTGAGATACGTTCTTAAATAACGACTCTGTTATGCAAAAAGCTGCATTAAGGGGTACTAGAAGAACAAGAGCTGTATAAACTAAGGACGCCATTTTATCATAACCTATAAATTGCATTCCAATTTTACGAGATATTTTTATGTTTGTTTATGAAATTTCAGTACAAATTTACAAAGGATTTTAACTGTATAGTACACACAAATACGTTTACTATCAATAGAACAGTCCGTGTTACTCTTAAAACTGTTTTCAGATTTGATCACATATTTGTTGTTACAGAAAAAAATTATGTATATTCCTTATTTCGAAGGGGCGTGAGTTTTGAGCTTAAAACTAGTATACATATTCACATAAAAATATCAGTCGCAAGCATAACAACAACGATAAACAGGAAAGAGTACTTACCACTTAGTTATTAAATTTTCACTTATACTTCACATAGGTCTCTGCCTTATTGGCACATAGTAAATTAAGAAATAAAATGGAGAATGAATTCAACCACGAACACAATTATAATATATTTATTCTTCTATTAAGATTTTCAAAGCCTGAGTCTGTATAAAAGAATAAAAAGGAAAGTTAGAGAATGGAAGCTGTATAAAAGTATCTAAATAGTATCTTAGCCAGCCAAATAGTACAGCTATTATGCAGCTGTTATACAGCTAAATCTACACTTAAAGCTGTATAATTTTGGGGCCCATTTCAGAGTTACAAGGGCTGTATATCTCGCTATACAGTCTTTATACAGCAACATTTAACAGCCTGTAGTAAACAAATAGTCCATAATACATCTTTTATACAGTTTAAAATGTTACTTGGGCAATGTCCTAGAAAACTGAAATTTGGTATGTAAGCTTTTATTAGTACACAAATAACAAAAAAAATATAAACCTTGTAACTTTAAAAAAAATATTGTCACAAGCAACTTACAAAAAGAAATGAAAACCCACCAAAAACATTTTCATGTAAACTGTTGCCAAGACGAGACCTATGACTCGCACTGTCAAAAAGTTATCAGATCTCATGTAGAGCCAAGCTTCTAACTCCACACGCCCTAACTCTACAAAGTCTAACTTCACAAAGTCTACACCTTATAGTGAAAGTATGTGGCTTGGCCGTTTCGTTACTAAGAACTTGTATAACAGAAAAGTGAATAAATTTTTCACCTTACGCCCATGTGAATGTACCGAAATGCCCAAGACACATATTTTTACTATAAGGTGTAGAGTTTGTGCGTGTAGAGTTAAAAGCTTGGCTCTACATGAGATCTGTTAATTTTTTGACAATGCGAGTCATATGGTCTCGTCTTGGCAACATTTTACATGAAAATGATTTTGGTGGTCTATTTTTTCATAAGTTCGGATGATACTCTTTTGAATTCTCTTGAATTTTTGCTGTGCCTGTCAGAGTCCATAATGATCTGATATTCTTTTATTTTTGTCTGTCTGTTTGTTCCGTTTTGGATTTTGTTAACAGAATCTGCAGGCAGAAAGCAAAAAGAAACCGTAAATGTTTCCACTGGTGCATCACTAAAATGAATGCAGTAAAAGACTTAGAGCAAAATGCTTGAATGACTAATTTCCTTTGGCCTGAATACCTAATTTTTTCTGCGAAATTGTTCACATCTTTTATTTCTTAACAGGAGGACATATCGATTGAGTCAGACATAGGAATTTGCGGAACTTATTAGCATAATGTCGAGTTCGGAGTGCCAGAGTATGGTTGAGGCAAGGGTTACCATCCATCCGGATTTATCCTGTCATGTACGGCCTTTTGGTCCTCGTGACCTCGTCTGGTCTGAGTCCATCCTTGTCATTTGCCGGACTTTTCGACTTAAAGGAAATTGAGATTACCACATCATTGAACGAAGCCGTAAGGCAATTGTTCAAATACGGTACATTCAGTTCGTTTTTTTTTCAAACTTATGAAACAGATTATAAAATACCTACCTTTCAAAAACATTCGGTACGGCTTAAACATAGCAAAAGTTATTTGGACTTAATTTACATTGTCTTGATTGCAAGTGTGTCACGCAATTGGGGTGCGATTTAGTTATCGTGTCGTGTATTGTAGGTAGCCGATAGGTACCTACCTGCTACTTTACAATCACCATTATCGTACCTACACTCATAATTCACTGTAATTGATAACAAATGCATTGATAACAATTGATGTCTGTGTCATCAAGATAAAGGGTTATTAGGAAACCCCGTCAAGTGGTTTTGCTCTACATCCTAAGTATGATTACTTAGAAATGTTACATTACGCTAACAAAATCAAACTTAGATGACGGAAAATGAGAGTTGGAAAGATTACGCTGAAAAGCCTTCACGTCGTACAGTCGACAGCAAGTGAGTTAAAACTTGAGCAGGCTTAACGAAGTACGGAGTTTGACTAAATGAGAATGGGAACCCAGCTTAGATAATGTCTTGTTACACTTGCGGCCTACTGAACAAAAACAATACCTATCTATTTCTGAAATAACCTCCGACATCATCATCCTGGCCTCCCATTCTATTTGGAGTCGGCGCAACAAGTTTTCTACTTCCATTCGCCCCTGTCAGACGTCACGGCATCATTTACTCCTTTTGTCTTTCATATCATTTAGCACACAATCCATCCATCTTGTCTTTGGCATTCCTCTCCCTCTCCAGACTCCATCCATCAACATTCATGTCGATCACTCTTTTAGTCGCATGCGTTTCATCCCTCCTCATTAGGTACATGTACCCACATACCAGACAAACGACATCAACTATCGTACATCTCTAAACCATCACCAGATAACCTAGACTGTGGGTTAGTTAGCAAACGACTTAATTTTCCGAACAGCATCGCAATATCATGTACAGGTTATGACACCTCAGGAGTACCGCACTACAGTAGCCGTAGCTAAACTATCCACCGTTAAGGCTGGGGTAGCTGCTAAATTAGCAACTCTATTTGTGGTGGTTCAAACATCGTTTGAAATACTATTAGAATAAAGTTCCTTCTTGCACTACAGCTCAGTTCCAGTTCCTTCAGTTCTGTTCCTTCTTGCAGCTTGCACTACAAAGTGGTTGTTACGTCATTCACTGTGGGCCGAATAGTGCGAAATGAGTGGTTATTTGCGATTTACAAAAAATCTATTGATTGGACTAAAAAAATAAAACACAATCATACTAATATGTTGCTTGTAGAATTATTTGCCAAAAAATCAAAATGATCGCATGTATTTGAGTATGGTTTTTACTAGTCAGTTTTTTTTATTGTGTAAAATTTATTGTATTATGTTTTCAAAACACTATCATACTAGCATATATCCTGAAGAACATTATATACTTTTCTGGTTTTGTTTATTGCAGTGAATCATATGAATTTTTGCATTATAAAACTCGCGTTTAGCTCCTGTAGTCCCCTTAAATCGTTGAGCTTCAATTTCACGCCCACCGGCAACCGCTATGTAGGGATTAATTGAGTAACCCGATTCGAAACATCCTTTGTGCAGCATCGCTTCAATGTAACGGACCAAAATGCAGCGATTCTGTCGATTGCAAATTGAGTCGCAAAGGGGATTTTAAGTGGATTTGTGTGCTCAATGGGTCTGTTATGTGTAACTACGGATTGGAACTGGAATTTCAATATCCGTGTTAGGTATCTAATAGTTTACAATACACTTCCTCGGAAGTGGATCTTATTGCTTCGGTCTCTTAGGTTCACAATGCTGTGTGAACACGCCTGTCAATCCTGCCTCGAGTGCAATGACAAAGTTTGCGTACTTCCATTCCATCAACAGCAGCAGTGGCCCAGTGGTGGCGGCCCCGACTTACGAACAGTAAATCGTGGGTTCGAACCCAGACAGGCGCATTACTTTGTGTAATTTATTTCATCACCACCGCTCTCAAAACGGTGAAGGAAAACATCGTGAGGAAACCGGCATGTCCTAGAACCAAAAAATTCGAAGACATTGGACATCTACCAATCCGCACTGGGCCCGCGTGGTGGATTATAGCCCATTCCCTCTCATAGAGAGGAGGCCTGTGTCCCAGCTGTGGGAACATTAATAGGCTGATGATGATGATGATGATTCCATCAAAATCTACTATTTATCATCCCTCCTATTTTCCAGTCGCGTCCCAGTCCCAGGTCAGTATTGAAAATGTTATAATTACCAAGGTTATGCTCATTGTCAGCAAAACACATTGCTAAATAAACTTCGCTCTCGCTCAAGTAACCTTCTACTTATGATTTATGGGCCAAATCGTGGAAGCACACCTAGGTATTTGCGCTCGTTCCAATATTTGCACGTTTTATCTTACTTAGCAGACTGTGTGGCGATCGAACTTTGTTGTTATAGGGAGATTAGAAAACGTGTTAAAGTGGGTGGCAAATCGCGGGGGAAGGGTGGCAAGTTGGCAACAGCGCATAATTCACGAAGATTTTTCCATATTCAATAATTTCGAAACGGAATGCAGTCTTTGCTGTACCTGGAAATCGTTGAAAGTATTGCAAGTTGAATAGCTAGGTTATTCGTGTGAAATTCGAATGGAATTTCTTCCTTCGTACAGTCGCGTTAAGTAGGTATACAATATGAACACAAAATAAAATTTACTTAAAATAAATTTTCTTGCAAACAGAATTGTATTATTAAAGTATTATTGAAATCAATGTCTTAGCTGATTTGGTATATGTTCGCGCTTCTCGAGCTCGGGTGTCATTCTCAGTAAAAGAAAATCGTAACCTAGATTATTATTACAGGTACGTAATAAATGAGAAACTTAATACGTAATGTGCAGATTTACCTTGAATATTCTTCGAAAGATTGTTACTAAAGTTTCCAGCTAACATGACTGGTCGTCATTAAGTGTTAGAAGGCTTCGAGCCATATTATAACCTTCGATACCGCGAAAAATGATTACTAATCCGAGCTATTGTTGGCTCGAGCAGTGATTGTTTGAAAATGTTGAAAAGGAGTGTTTTTTTTTTCGTGGGAATGATTTGATGATGATTATTATTGGTGTCTTTTTTTTCGGATGGGAAATCATCAATGAGCGGGAGGGAGTGTCAGACTTTTACTGACTAAAACCCATCCATGTTCCTTCATCGCCCTTTGTGTTCCGGGACCACGGTATGTCTTTCAAACAGTCCTGGTGCCTTAGGCTGTGTTTACAAGCTTCACTGGAGTTTAGATTCCCGGATATTTTTAATACTAAACAGGCTTGCGTTTGGCCCCACAGCCCCCAACTCGCCTGATGTAAAGTGGTGATGGGCCCTAGGGTGGAGCACGCTTGCTTACTTGCCTATAAGAAACCGATTCATGCAAACTTCGAATAGATCCAGATTATATAGGTGAGCATGTCGTTTTTCCCAAAGAAAGATGTTGTAGGTATGTGAGTAGGTACATCTAGTAGGAATTAAGTACATCTTCCTCCTCTATTTTTGTCCTGTCCAATGTTTTCTATCTCTCGTCTTTGTTTGCCAGTCGTCTCCTGCTATTTCTTTGATATCGTCTCGATCAAAGCCTTTGGTCTTAAAAGTACTTCACGACGAGTTGTGCCTTTGTGCGTCGTACCTATTTCAATCGAAATATTTCCTCAAACTACGGAATCGAATCTGTGCAAAATTGCTACAAGATCACATGGCAATGCCCGTGGGGAATTCTAGATTGTGGTATGAGTAGTTCCCACCTATTGTTTTAGAATTTCGTGTTTGGGTATCGTATCACGTGAGAGTTTTTACTATTCAGATTTAAATATACATGCATATCGATTTATCGAAGCTACTATGAATTTTTAGGTCGACCTTGTTCTTTAAGATTTTGTGTTATTTATACATAAGTATTTTCTTCTTTATTCAATTCACCACAAGAAGTCATGAAGTCATGAGACGGTGAAATAGTTTCAGTCAGCAAAATTCAGGATGTTCCAGTCTAACTTGTCATGCACTCGTGGAGAGTATAAGTTATTTCCATTTATTTGAAACGTTTGTCGCAATTCCACCGCAAATTATTCTCTTTTTGAAAAGAACGAAAAGTTTGTAGTAGTATATAGTAAAGGACTTTAAATGGCATAAATAAATAGGGAATCCAACAAAAATGTTTTAAAAACTCTTTATAACACATTTGCTCGTAAAGGGTCTCTTATTTCACCAATTTCAATATCGTAATGTATCTCATTACGTACTTGTGCTGTAAAGTAAAATGCTAATCTTAGCAAAGAGTTTTTATGTCAGAAAAGTGGTCAACATTTTATGAATAAAATTAACTTTGGGAGATGAAATATAATAAATAAACATTTAATTCTTTAATTTAATTAATTTTTACAATAACCATATTATATCTGTAAAAAAAACACAAAAATATTAATTTACTTTATTAGCAATACTGGCTGTTTTTTGTGTCTTTGCCTTAAAAAAAAGCGCTGATGCGCGCGCCTCGCTAATTTGTGAACAAGTAAAAATCATTCCGCGCGCTTTTTCTTTTCTCTGTATTGTTTTTATTTGTTTTATTTATTTCCTCGCAAATATCTTATAAAACGTTGTATGACATACGTGCGCTTTGATAATTACAGCCACTGCTTTTTTATCGCCCTCGCCTACGGCTCGGGCAAGCAATATCGCCTCGGCTGTAATTTTCAGCTTACCGCACTTATATCATAATGTACTATTATAACACATTTGCTCGTAAAGGGTCTCTTATTTCACCAACTTCAATATCGTAATGTATCTCATTACGTACTTGTGCTGTAAAGTAAAATGCACGGTTTATACTTTTTTAAATCTTAGCAAAGAGTTTTTATGTCAGAAAAGTGAGCAACATTTTATGAATAAAATTAACTTTGGGAGATGAAATATAATAAATAAACATTTAATTCTTAATTTAATTAATTTTGACAATAAATTACAACCATTTATCTGTAAAAAAAACGCAAAAATATTAATTTACTTTATTAGTAATACTGGCTGTTTTTTGTGTCTTTGCCTTTAAAAAAAGCGCTGATGCGCGCGCCTCGCTAATTTGTGAACAAGTAAAAATTATTCCGCGCGCTTTTTCTTTTCGCTGTATTGTTTTTATTTGTTTTATTTATTTCCTCGCAAATATGTTATAAAACGTCGTATGACATACGTGCGCTTTGATAATTACAGCCTCTGCTTTTTTATCGCCCTCGCCTACGGCTCGGGCAAGCAATATCGCCTCGGCTGTAATTTTCAGCTAACCGCACTTATATCATAATGTACTATTATCAACTAATTGAATACCTAGTAGAGTACCTACTTATGAAATATTATGCAAATGCAGTGATAGATACGTATTTTAGCAATATAGGCCATGTACATGGATACAACTCGAGTGTAAAATATACTTGCGATTCCAACGTACGATAACACATATCAATACTAGGAAGTGAATAGAAAAAATGACTTCTACGTATTATCACATAAAAACACGTTTTATTATCAAGCCAGAGGCACCCAAAGTGTTGGCGTTAGTTGAAAGCGTGTTTTTGTAGAGTTTTATTTCGAGTGATAGTTTTTTTTATGTATGTATTACGGTTTTATGGGTAAAAATCTTTTAGAAATAATTGAATAGGTACCATTCAATTATTTCAATTATAAGTGTTTTTGGGATTGTGAGTGTGAATTTGACCTTGAAAAAGTCATTCCTGCACCTTTTTGCGCTTGGAAACTCGAAAATCATCAATACAAGCCGTATTGATGATTTTGATGATTATAATTCTGTAACTACGTACGTGTTACCGCCGCGAATCATATTTTAATCAACATACAACCTGACACTGACCTGCAAATTGCAAAAAACGTAAGAAAATTTGAATTTCGCGGGCTACCCTGGAGCATCCACCTTAATAAATAGCGAGAAATCCCAACCATTGCCAGAGTTAGAACATCATCAATCTTCTATACATTGCCATTAACTATTCTATCAATATCAATTACGTCGGTACCTAACACATTGCTAGCTATTATCCAGTTTCTGTATCTTCCAGTGTAGGTAATATTAAGTTATTGTTGCTTCCAGTGTAGTTATAGCAGAAGCATGGTATACAAGGTAGAAAGTACACCGACGCTAATTCGATTACCACATATCAGGGCGAGTCTCGACATAGATAACGATAAAATCGCAAACTTTCGATCGCTAATTCCTTTAAAAAAAAAAAACTCATCTTGGATGTAGAGATTTGCGTTTGTCGCAAGCATCGTTATTGCAACCGATTTTTTTCATTGTTATTTTAGCGATCGAAAGTTTGCGATTTTGCATATAGTTTCAATTTGTATAATGGATTCAATAGAATAAAAACGTTCCAAGCGAGAAACCGACATTGGTGGATGGTGTCTCTATCTTGCCTTGTCACCGAAATAAACAATATGGCCGATACACTTTCGCGTTGCAGTCATAATTTTGCGTTCTCAAGTTCTTTTTACTGCATTGATGTGAAATCATCCACTTTAAGTATTGTAAAATTGTGTTGTGTGAAGGGGTGTCGTAGTGAGGGGTATGCTGGATGTGGAAATTCGTTTTTCAGGTAAGTTTTTTAACTTTGTTTGTATATTACTACTAGGGTTACCAATGTTCAATGTTTTAGATTGACAAACGGGATTTATCCAAATAAATTATTAAAACAGCTAAGTTCGAGGTTTCGAACATCGTTGTCATACATAGTAATCAAAAGTATATTTTCATTTTATAAACTAAAAACATCGGACATCGCACATAGCGTCGGTAGTAGTTTGCTTTTTAAAATACAAATATTGTTTTATTTCCAAACAGATTCCCAAATAATGAAAATCTGCAGCAACGGTGACTTGAAGTTGTTCCTATTAAGAAGAGTATTCAACAGACATACATTTATGTTATAGCTAAACTAATAATTTAACATAAAAAGTTAATGACATACACTCTTGAAGCTATCTCGCCTAGAATGCTATGAGTTGCAGGTTACCATCATTAAATAATAAAAGAACAGTAGTCTTTAACTGTCTCAAGAGTTAGTATGATTATTAAACACCCTATTAGAAAGAGACAACATCCACTTTTGAAGCTTTCTGGCTAGTAATGTTTTTGGGTGGCCCGTCCTCATTCCAGTTAGTATATAAGTTCCTTGGTAAAACCCCATTTTAGTCTTAATTGATGGTGCTTAAGTAATAAAGAAAACCTGAAAGTAATTATCAAGGAGAATACTATAATAATATTTACGTGAACGTCAACGAAGTGGTTTTCCAAAGGAAGTACCGTCTGGCGCTACAATTATTTAAGCGCCCCTTTGTCTGGTCCGTAACGTCGACGAAACTTTGAGAGCCACCGGTCAAGATGGATAAAATCAAACTGATAGCGCTCTCAGAATTCTTGTCAAGGTTGCTCTGGTTTGACATTGATAGTTTATTAACCGCTCTTTCAAAGAACTTCGCTTGTAGCTAATAGTCTGGTAATGCACTTCTCAGAAAGTTTACAACTTCACACAGGTATTATAGAATTTCAAATATGTATCTTTTAACATCATTCAGTCGTTTTTCGACGAATTACTTACTAAAGCTTCATTTTATTAAATATTTGCTGTAATGTTCCATCAATTTTGAGCATGCTATTTTACGTTTACTGAGAAATTGAGGCATATCTACACATATTTAGGATAGATATCTCAGATTTCGTGGAATACGCGAATCTAATTATAGTTTGCGCTGGTGCCAATTTACACGAACATATTAGGTAGGTATTGCCTTCCAAAAGCAATCTATGGAATATAATTATACACTGGCAGAATGTAATTACCAGTTCCCGCCTCTATCGGGTACTTACAAAGATAGGTAGCAATCCATCTTAGGCCCGGTGCACATAGATACATAATAATAAAACTTAAGAGTATGCCAATAAAGTTGAAAAAAAATGTTAAGGTGTGCTTAGGAATGCCTCGGCATCTCTTGGGTCGCTTCAGCAGTCTTCGGCATGTCGGGGCCCGGGAGGCAAGACAGCGCGGCGGCCCGCGCCCCGCTCTGTCCGGCGCTTGGCTTGCCCAAGGACATAGCCGGCATACCTAAGGATACTGCGGCAAAGATAGGGCTGCAGAAGGATCCGCTGACAGTGTGCGCCAGGCCTTAGACCAACAAAGAGGATTCCCCACTATTTGACGATGTTCGCCTGTTCATAAGTTGATGTTTACTTTCAGTTAAGCGATAACCAACGTCAATGTGATCAAACGCCAACGTTCACCTTCAACGTTGGCATTTAATCACATTAAGCTCATATAGAACACGTGTAAGCACTGCACTCGAACGGCACATCTCCATTTTACTAGCAGGTCCCGAATCGAGGCGATGCTGTTAAGATGCATAGGTGTTCAGAGGTGTGCGATGTAGTATGGAATTTCATAGTAGAATTGTAGTAAGTTCCAGTGAGCGATATAAAGAATAACCACCAAATTCTAAGACATACCGTCCGTCATTTGAGTATTACGGTATTCAGATTTGGTTAGACTGAAAGCCGACCCACACATTTTTGGGAAAAGGCTAGGCATGACCGTCCACTATTCGAGTTCGTTTGTGTAAAAACAACACTCGTATTTCATAAATATTGAAACAAAGACAGCGTTGAGTCTTTTTAATCAAATACAACTTTACCTAAACGATTTAAAAAAAATCTCGTTTATAAGTAAAAATCTTTAGATTCTTTCAGAGTAGGTCCTTTTGATTGGAAATATTATATTTTTTAGATGGAAAAGAATACGAATAACTCTTGGGTTCTAAAGGTACGAATCGAATAAAAGAAACCTTATTACCTATCAGACATTTCATTCAAATAGAAAGAATATTAGATTCCGAGTTCAATACCGAATGGAATACATTCAAATCATTCAATAACATTTCGAACGTTGAATGGGAAGACTTTCAAGTAAGCACATTATTATACGAGTGAATACGTAGTACTCTTACATCTTGGTAAAGGTGCCAACAGATTTACAACATTTTCGAAATTCGATAGACAAAATCGAATAAAATAAGAATTTCGCACGCGACCGCAACCCGGAACCATCTGTTTTTTGTTCTTCGTCGTCGATGAAATGCATATTCCATGATTTTATTGCTCTCAAAACGGTGAAGGAAAACATCGTGAGGAAACCGGCATGTCCTAGAACCAAAAAATTCGAACACATGTGACATCTACCAATCCGCGCTGGGCCCGCGTGGTGGCCCATACCCTTTCATAGAGAGGAGGCCTGTGTCCCAGCAGTGGAGACATTAATAGGCTGATGATGATTGACCTCTTTAATTATTTCTAAAACATCGAATTTAAAGACTCAGATTTCGTTTTTCATACCAATGTTTACAAAAGTATCACTTAAGTACCAACTTCAGTGATACTTTTCACAGGTAGGGCCTAAAAATGTTTAAGAAAACCATATAATTTTTTTATGAGTGAAGTGACTAAAAATTAATTCCCTAATATATAATAATAATATAGTAAGGTTCATAAAGTTTTGTACATAGGGGAATTTAAGCCCTAATTCTCCCTAAAGGTGGGTGTAAGATACTCCTCGATGAATGTTCCATGCCACAAACTTAGGTACAAGTTCGTTCAGTATCCATTCTTGGAAATGACGTAGTGATGTCGTGCTCTTCGTATGAATCTTTCTTTACAAGGCAAAGGTGATATTCTTGTAACATCCGTTTCCTGGATAGATTTGTTCCTGGTACTGGAGGTTATCCAATCAGAGTATTAGCACGAAAACAGGTTGATAGGGGTGTATAGAATATCGCTAATCTGTAGGGCTATTACGTATCTCTGTTGACAGCTCGAAATGATAATATCTGGGCTCAGTGTCCATCAATTAACAATCAAAAGGTTGGTTTCGTATTATGTATGACCCTGTTAGTCACCGTAAAGTGATATCCACTCAGTGTGACACGTAATACCAATACTAAGACATTCACGGTTGTCATCAAAGTTCGGTGTACAACCGAAGCTTGATAGTCACTGGATATCAGAAAGATACGTAATAGCCCTGCTGGACAGCTAAGCTAATTAGATAGTTAGTATACTTTGTTTTAGGTACAAACGCCAGCACAAAGAGCTACTCGATACTGTAATTTTTTCTCAATTAACCTAAAATCGAATGCTTCACTACATAGTATAAAACAAAGTCGCTTTCTCTGTCCCTATATCCCTATGTATGCTTAAATCTTTAAAACAACGGATTTTGATGCGGGTTTTTTAACAGATAAAGTGATTTAAGAGGAAGGTTTTAGTATATAATTTGCGGGCGGGCGAAGCCGCGGGCATCAGCTAGTTAGCAATAAAGTTGAAAATCTTTAAAGTTTGACAGAATGTAGTGCTTGATGTGCTGGCGCTGCGCTGTACCGCCGCCGTTGAGTTTGGCCGCGGTAAAGCTGGTGTGATACTCTGAATGTGTTAAAAATATGCGTTTCTAAAATAATCACAGCTAAAACAATATAAGAAATGATACGAAAACAGAAAAGGACTCGCATCCAGCCTAAATACGCGTATAAATAAGGGATCAAAGGTAACCGCAAAAAGGGTAACGGAATAATAATTATACGGTTTACGGAATAACTTCAATGAGTTATGCGCAGTTCGTCCCGCGTTCACAAATCATTCTATTCGCAGTTGGTCCCATTTGCAGTTCGTCCCACTCGCAGTCCGTCCCATTTGCAGTTCGTCCCACTGGCAGTTCGTCCCATTCACAGTTGGCCCCATTCGCAGTTCGTCCCATGGAATTAGGTTTTAATGGAGAGGTAGGTTTATATGGAAGTCAATATAGCAGCCACGAGAGCCCGATAAGAAATCACTGAATTTACGATTAATTAGTTTGAAATCCCGATGTTATCAGAGTCTGAAGGATTTATATTCATTAATGCTGATTTGTTTCACTTTCATCGGAAATCGAGGCAGGTTAAGTCGATCTTATTGATTCCTTGTTACCATGGCAACTGAGTACTTTGGAGACCCCAAGGGAGATCTCGATTTACATTTAATTCTCATTATGAAGGTAGCTGTAAATACGATAATCTTGCGACATTGAGACATTTGGCGTCTCGCTACCTATCTTTGTATTCGTCTGACAATCGACTTGACGACACGAATGGCGCAGCGGTAGTGAGGCTGCCTTATGTTCTTACGGTTCTTTTCCATACATTTTTGCCTTGTAGGTCCAAAAGGGCGTTAAGGACTGGTCTTGCACTAGAAAAAATTATATGCAGAGGTACAGTATGACGTACAGATACACGTAGTAACAGTGAGTCGTCGATCCGCTTATTGAGTCCACGTAACTATGTTTATAAATAGCGCTATACCTACCCTATGCTATGGCAAGGTAACTACCGACTCCTTGAATAGATGGCAAATTGAAGTATCACGCTGGTAGAGTGTCATGTCATTGAGCGTGTGATCAACGAGCGCCTCTATGGCGTCTCGTGACGCACACTATGACGTCACGTTCACGCAACGTATATCGTGTATTACACGTTTGTCCTATATATTCACTCGTGAATGCACTAACGCCGACGCTGAGCAGAGTGAAAATATTACGCGTGCCGATATGGTCGCACCGAATCAATTAAAAACCTTTTTAGTGGACTTTTTTTTTTGCACTAATGAAATTGCTAACGAAGGCCATTGCTTGCAGCAGCCATTGTGAAACGCTCGGTGCAAGCATGAAATGGGGGCTATCATTTTTGAGCTCACCAGATGGCGCCACTGTCGAGTAAAATTAGCAAGCATGAAACATTTAATAATCATTCTACCTCCAAATACTAACAAATAAGATCTTAAGTTGCTACTTAAAATCTTCAAGTCATAATAAATCAGAAATGGCTCAATCTAGACCACAATCGTGAGTAGTAGTAAAAATAAATATATAGCCTCCCAACTCGTGTGGTTCAGGAAAAGCAAAAGTAAATTGTTTCAGAAATGTTTGTTTAAAATAGTTTTTAGAAGTTTCAATAATTTGGGGAAAATACTTTCTAGGCCCCTACGTAGTTATTTTAATGGGATACTTTTAGTCAATTACCCAAAGCCCGAAAATAAACTAAGCAATATACCTACCTAGAAAAAAACAACACAGTATGCACGTAGGTACTTACTTGTATACAACCACTTAAACAAAACCCCCAATAAAATAAAACGATATTCCACAATAATCAGCCCCAATGTTGTTACTGAATCAATTGTACTAATTACGCGGCAGTCCGTGCTGAGCGCTCATCAAAGAGATTCCATTTGCTGGTCACACAATTATATTGAAAGCTTTTATCCACATAGCGAACATATCCACCTTGTTAGGTAGGTTCATGTAGTTGGTTCGTGTTACCTGAAATTCATTAAAGGTTTGTAATGGAGATGGTAAGACAATCCTAGGAAGTAATCTCAATGACGGCATCAGCTTGAACCGGCCAGAAAGAGCTTTGTGTCCTTTGTTCAGCAACACAATATGCTCCACCTCAAAACTTGCAGCCAGAGTAGGGTTACCATTTAGGAATTTGAAAAGTCCTGAGTAAAACCGGACATTTCGATAAAAGTCCGGACTTTTAGGTCACAAAATGGAAACATAACCCTTTTAGTTAAGTACAGCGGTTTGATTTGATTGATTGATTTGATATTAGCTTATTTAATATGTAGTTTTATTACTCACTAGCTGACCCGCGCAACTTCGTCTGCGTTACGTAAGAAAGAGAGAGGCTTAGAGAGAGTGTGAGTCAACCTAAAAAAAATGAAGATAATATGCTTTAGCGGACTTTTTAAGAGGAACAATCCCGTCATACATGTATGATTGTTGAGTAACTTTAACCGTTTACGCAACGCACGGAAAGGAAGCTCTCAAAAGCAATAATTTTTCGCTGTATTTGCAACAATTAACATTGATGCTCCGCTCCTATTGATTGTAGCGTGATGTTATATAACGTATAGCCTTCCTCGATAAATGGGCTATCCAACACTAAAAGATGTTTTTAACTGGAATCAGTAGTTCCTAAAATTAGCGCGTTCAACCAACCAAACAAACAAACTTTTCTCCTTTTTATTAAGTATAGATTCAAGTAGGTAACAATTTAATTTCTCGGAATTATATGCAATCATCGTTAAAATATTGTACTATGTTTTTCCAATTTGGGGCTTCCCTCGACAGCCTTAGGTTTTCATCCTTAGACACTCGATGACAGTCATACTCCAGCTAGGTCGAAAGTTCTCATCAATGTGCATGAATTGAGCCCAAACACGATATAGCTTTTTTTTTTCGGATGGGAAATCATCAAATGACTCCAATCGGAGCAGGAGGAAGTGTCAGACTTTTACTGACTAAAACCCATCCATGTTCCTTCATCGCCCTTTGTGTTCCGGGGCCACGGTATCTCTTTCGAATAGTCCCGCAGCCCCGGCAGGCATCGGCCCTTGCGGACCTCTTCTTTTTTGCTGACTCTCTTTGAGGCGCGCGTAGAACACGAACGCGCCGTCGACACGGCTTGTCGTCATGAGACGGACGGACGGCGAGCTAGCCCATAGCTCCTCGTCCACAGGCCCGCGCCTACGGTGGCCGGGGGCCAATACGTGGCTCCCGACGCCCGGGGTGGCCGGGACGTAAGGATCTCTCCCTCTCACGTTCCGCCACCTCCTTTGCTAGCATGACTGCTTCGCAGAAGGAGGTGATGGCATCCCATTCCGTCTTGCTCCGGACCGGCTGGGAGAGAGAGGTCGTAAACTGCGTATGGATTATTGATTATTGCGAATAGCATAGCACAGTTCTTGCACGGCAAGAACACGTGGATTTATCAGGCTTCTGGTGTTCGCTATACTTCTTTTTGGAGAAATCATCCTCATCATCATACTCCTGCCCTTATCCCAATTAATTTGGGGGTAGCATGATTGTATTGTTCTTCCTTATGTACTACTCTATTACTTTTTGGAAAAATATTTCACGAAAAAAATAAGAAATGCACACAACTTAAATACAAAATGAAATATAGGAAATCTCACAGCATCAAAAAAAAAATTAAACAAATCACAAAAAGTGAAAATAATGTTGGAGGGTTTGAACCTGCAACCCCGTAGTTTACAGAGCGGTCATGAAACCGCAAGGCTATTTACTTCGTTGACATAAGCTACAAATAGCCGTTCTCATGTACTTACGTCATGACTGAAACGTCAAACAATTGAAGTATACGGAAATAATGCAAAATTGCCTACCCCTAAGGAAGTAGCGTGATAATATATAGTTTAAATATTGAAGAAGCCTATGCAGTAATTTAGACGTGATGCGCGCACAAACATTTCGTACCAACTACTTAAACCAAGGTGTTTGATCTAGGAGACCAATATTAACATACCGCACCGCTGGCTCCGAAGCTTTCTGTGATTTTGTTCGGCGGTTCCACGTGCTAGGGTGTAACACAGAATATAAGTAAAAATACACAAATTATTTCCTAAACTCACCCCCAGACTTCCACAACTCCTAGTTAACTGCTTTATGGCCTTTTCATAATGGTTCCGCGTTATTGGTTTTCCTTTAGTTTTTTGGTAGGTAGGTATCCGCGATGCCTTTTTCAATCTGTCAGTGGCGCGTCAGTGCTGCCAACCATCGCAGGCGCATTTCCGCTTCCATCATTGGATACATGGCTTTTGAGATCACGTTGACATTTCGACCCATCCCAAAACGTCAAAGAGGGACAATAAACTAATACAGATACATAATGTGTAATGTGCATGTGTGTGTTCCGCGAATTCTGTATTCTCTCATATATATTAAACATCCCCCCGCCCGAGAAAGGCTGAAAAGCCTTTATCAAAGATAAACCGCAAAATATAAAACCACAAGATAAAAAACTACATCTAAAACTAAAATAGAATAGGTTCGTAGTAACCGAACCTAGTCCAGTGGTAACCTACAAATTTTTACCACCGGCCTCATAAACGAGCCTGAAAGAGTCTTCAACCTAACGGCACGGACTACCCCGTCCTTCCCAGGAAAAACCTCTATCACTCTACCGCGTCTCCACTTGAGACAAGGAACGTTTTCTTCCTTAATCAACACGAGGTCCCCTATTTTAGGTGGATCCGTAGGTGTTGTCCACTTATTCCGGTTCTGAAGACAATGCAGGTACCGGTCACTCCATTGCTTCCAGAATCGTTGAGAAATTGCCTGTACTAACTTAAACCGACCAAACCGCGTGTCAGGTACATCCACCAGATTGTACTCTGGTACCGAAAGTAAGGCCTTACCGATTAGAAAATGTGCTGGCGTCAACACTTCGAGGTCTTGAGGATCCTGTGATAATGGACAAAGTGGCCGAGAGTTGAGTACCGCTTCAACTCTAGCAAATACTGTGGACAGTTCCTCATATGTCAAAACCTGCTCTCCTATCATCCGCTTTAAAAGAGTTTTTGCAGATTTGACAGCCGCTTCAAAAAGACCACCGAAATGAGGAGCCCCTGGTACGTTAAACCACCAAGTTATACCGCTTTTGGCTGCAACGTCCTCCAGAGTTTTCTCAACGTCTTTGCTATGTAAATATTTATCAACCTCGTTTAAGTGCTTGTTCGTCCCTACATAATTAGTACCATTATCGGACCTGATAACACTCGGGAGACCGCGCCGAGCTGTGAACCGCGACAAGGCCGCTGTAAAGGCTTCCGTCGTTAGGTCACTTACGACCTCCAAATGAACCGCCTTTGACGACGAGCATATAAACACGCATAGATATGCCTTTAAAATCTTCGCGTTACGAAGGCGCGATGCTTTAATAGAGAATGGCCCTGCAAAATCCGTTTGCACCGTATGAAAAACCCCAGTCGCGTTAACTCTATCGCTTGGTAGCGCAGACATCATGGGTTCGACAGGCCTCGCCTTAGTCCTAAAACACGCAATGCATTTAAAAACGCGACTTCTAATGGCTTGCCGAGCCGATAAAATCCAAAAATTTGATTGTAAAATTGCCTGTAGGGCTGTTGGGCCAACATGACAATGAACCCGATGTGCATTGTCAATAACCATATTAGTCAGAGGATGGTTCTTGGGTAAAACAACCGGATGTTTCACCTGAAATGGCAAGCTTGAATGTTCTAGGCGTCCCCCTACCCGCAAAAGACCCGCATTGTCTATGAAGGGAAACAACCGCCGCAACCGCGTGGAACACTGCTTGTCCCGCTTTAAGGAGTCTAAATCCGCAGCAAATTCCGTTTGCTGGACTAGACTGACAAGCCGATCCATAGCCGACTTGCGTTCTTGAACCGTCAAAACACCTAACCTTTTGTTGGATGGATTCCTAGCATTATGCGCAAACCGAATGCAATAAGCTACAACCGACTGTAGCATTGCTAATGAGCTGAACCGATTGAAAATGGGATCTGGCCCCGCCGTACCCACATGGACTTGAACCTGTAGGGAGGACTTCCGCATTCCTGGTAGGTCTTTGTCCTGTCTAACTCTATCCGCTGGCCAAAACGATGATTCGGCATGAAGCCATCGTGGGTCCCACCATAAGGTATGTCCGAGCAGTTCCGAAGCTCGACAACCTCGACTCGCGACGTCCGCAGGGTTCAGCTCAGATGGTACGTGCCGCCATTTTAAATCTAACCCGCAATTAACAATTTGGGAGACCCGGTTCCCTTCAAATGTTTGTAATGTGTGAGGGGGTATCCGCAACCATGAGAGAACAATAGTGCTATCCGACCAACAGACTATCTCCTCTATCCCCACTTTCCCCTTGATAGATTCAGCGACGTATTTAACGAGCCGTACCAATAAAGCCGCACCTAATAATTCTAGTTTAGGAATTGTGACTTTTATCTTAGATGGCGCTACTCGTGACTTTCCCATCATAAGAGACACTTTCACTTTACCCCCTCTGTCAATGGTTCTCAGATATACCACTGCGCTGTAACCGCGTTCAGACGCATCTGAGAATCCATGCAAGGTGCAAGTGTTGGTATTACTGCCTAGAGCAAAACGCCCCATATAAATATTTTCTATTTGAGGTAAATCCGCAATTATTTCACCCCATTCCGCTACCACATCCGGTGGTGGAGTCTCATCCCACGACAAATTCAACCTCCAAAGCCGCTGCATGAGGACCTTGCCCTGGAAAAGCACCGGTGCTACCCAACCTAGTGGGTCGAAGGTTCTTGCCAAGGTTGACAAAATAGTCCGCTTGGTACAACCTTTGTTGTCCTTTATTTTACAATGATAAGAAAAAGCATCTCTATTGGGATCCCATTCTACCCCCAAGATCTTGAAGAACCCAGGCCCGTCTACCTTGTCAAAGGTCCGTGGTTTCTCTAGGTCCTCCGCAGAAACATCATCTAGCAACCGCTCACTGTTCGAGACCCACTTGCTCAACTCAAAACCGCCAGAGCGAAGCAAGTTTGTTAGGTCCGATTTCAGTTTTTTAGCTTCCTCCTCAGAGTCGGCTCCCCCTAAAATGTCATCCATAAATACCGAGGATTTTAAGAGATCTGTCGCAGCTGGATACTCAGCAGCAGAATCATCAGCGAGCTGCCGCAACGTCCTAATCGCAAGGTATGGACTGGACTTCAGACCGTAAGTCACAGTGTTTAGCGAATATAGACGCAAAGGCTGATCCGCAGCCTCCCTCCAGAAGATGAGCTGATACCGCCTGTCTTTTTCGTGGATAATTATTTGACGAAACATCATCTTAATGTCGGTTGTGAACACGAATGCCGACATCCGAAACCGACAAATGATCTCTATAACGTCCCGCTGTAACTTTGGCCCCGCATGTAAAGTATCGTTTAATGACAATCCCGTGGTCGTCCCGCAACTGGCATCAAATACCACACGAATTTTCTCGGAGTCCGCCTTGAAAATACCGTGGTGGGGTATGACGTACCCCTTTCCGCTGGCATAGTCGGCCGGGTCCCGGTCGCAGACCGACATATGCTCCATTTGCTCATATTCCCGCATGAATTTAATATATTTTTCACGTAGTGAGTCATTAAAGGAAAGCCGCCTTTGCATAGCTAAAAACCGCCTTTTGGCTAACAGAACCGAGTCACCTAACTCAGGTTTCTCATCCATAAAAGGTAACCTAACGATGTACCTACCCGACTCATCCCGCTGATGAGTATCTCTAAAAAATGTTTCGCACTCAGCATCTTTAGGGTTAACAATCACCGTATCCGGAATATCCTCTACCTCCCAGAACCTCTCCAGGATCTGATCGGTAGTGACATGCGCCGCAAAAACAGAATGTGAATAATGAAATGCTTCACCGACCTGTGTTGGCAGAAGGAGTACGAGGTCCACCCCCCGCTGGTGGCCCCCCCGCCCCCGCACTAGCTGCCGCCGCCGCCGGCTGTGGCAAATCAAAATGGATGAGGTTGTGGTGTTTGGTCGATTTGCATTTGTAGCACGACCAGCCCGATGTACACTGCGCAAAGTTATGTTCTCCTAGACACCTGAAGCAGAGCCTGAACTCTTTGACGCGCTCCTTCCGCTGGCGCGGCTTCAGTGACAAGAATTGTTCACATTTTGCCAAATTATGGTTACCCTGTTTACATAACTTGCACCCATTTGTGGCGCCCTGAGAAGCACCATGATGTGCCCTAGATGTGGATGCACCACCTTTACCGCTGTGGGCATCCCCGCTTGATTCCAAAATTCTCACCTCATTTTCCAAAAACTTGATGAGATCCGCAAAGTTAGGTAATTCTTTATCAGAAATCTTGTCCTCAAACTGCTTCTTCAAACTTGCCTCTAACTTTTGAAAGTTGATGAAGAAGAGGAGGTATGACCAGTCCGCTACTGGAAATTTCATATTTTCTAGAGCCTTGGTGTTCTCCAACAATGTGTTCAGAAATGGCTTTAGTGAGCTCAAATTCTTATTAACATGGGATGTGCCTAGCAAGTTATGTAATAATTTATCCGCAAGTAACCGTTTATTGTTGTATCTACTTTTCAATAGCTCTAAAGCAATTGAGTAGTTGTCCCCGGTGACTGACAAATGTTGGGTGAGTACTTTAGGCTCTCCAGTCAATGACCCTACAAGGTAATACAGCTTTTCTGTATTGGTCAGTGCCGTGTCCTGTCCCACCAGTGCCTCAAATAGGTCCATGAAGGACACAAACTCTTCTATTTTACCCGAGAAAGTAGGCAACTGTACCCGTGGTAAAAACACCCGCTTGCTTTTACTTGTTCCATCCGTGGAACATGCAGTACCATCTTCAGAAGAATGGCTACTGACCCCAGGAAACAATTCTAAATACCTACGCTTAATATCATAGTATTTTTTATTATAACCTAAATATTTTATTTTAAAATTATCAGACTCCTCATCTCCCTCAAGACTGGCCTGCAATTCAAGATGTGTTGATGTAAACTCTGAATAAATGGTTTCCACATCCTTATACCTTAGCTTGAACTCATTCCTTTCGGCTTCAGAGGTCAAACCCGACTGTGAAATCTCATGCAACAGATCTAAGTTCACTATGGCCATATCATACCGCACCTTGAGGAACTCATTAGCCTGAGTTTTAGGAGGCATTTTGACTGATTGAACACTCTTTCAGTCTAAACAAATCAAAAATAAACACACAAAAAAATAAACAATTTATAAACAAAAATAATTTTCCTCCGATGGGAACTAAACCAGAATGCAACTTGGATACCAGATCTAAACCGCTTAGATTGCTGGATAACCTGCTGACTACTAGGTAAGTATACCGCAGTCGTAGGCCCGATACCACGAATCTATTCCAATTATGTACAACAAAATACAAACAAAGTGATTGAAATGTGCACAATGTTTCACTCAATATACCCCAAATAAATCACTGTTTTACACACAAATAAATCTTAAATTGCACCTGCTTACCTATCCAGAGCCGCTAGATAGTAAGCCTACTAACATTGATTACCTACCCAGGAAGATATAAGTATCTACAACATATAAAATACCAATAAACTTCAAGTGTAAATGTTTGTGTTAAGTAAACCTATTTAGGCTGTAGGTATATACAATTTTAATATTTTATGGGACACTACTTATAAACTATGTGTAGCCCTACCGCAATACCGTTGATAAAGTGTGAGTTTCTCTGTGCAGTGTAACTTGGTAGGCACCTTACCGCTCGGTAACCTGACCAAGAGAATTTGACTGAAAATACAATAAACCGCCAAGTATTTTCAGTCACCGCGTTCCGCATAAAAAGGAGTTGGGTTTGAAAGATTCCGTGCCAAAGCTACTCATAGACCACCAGAGCACTTGGACCACGGAACCGACCGCGTGTTTTGTGTGCTAGCACGGGATGACGACAAAATCACAGGGCTTCGGAATTAAACAAATCCGTGCTCGAGTAAGGACCAATGTTTGATCTAGGAGACCAATATTAACATACCGCACCGCTGGCTCCGAAGCTTTCTGTGATTTTGTTCGGCGGTTCCACGTGCTAGGGTGTAACACAGAATATAAGTAAAAATACACAAATTATTTCCTAAACTCACCCCCAGACTTCCACAACTCCTAGTTAACTGCTTTATGGCCTTTTCATAATGGTTCCGCGTTATTGGTTTTCCTTTAGTTTTTTGGTAGGTAGGTATCCGCGATGCCTTTTTCAATCTGTCAGTGGCGCGTCAGTGCTGCCAACCATCGCAGGCGCATTTCCGCTTCCATCATTGGATACATGGCTTTTGAGATCACGTTGACATTTCGACCCATCCCAAAACGTCAAAGAGGGACAATAAACTAATACAGATACATAATGTGTAATGTGCATGTGTGTGTTCCGCGAATTCTGTATTCTCTCATATATATTAAACACAAGGAAAGCTGATTTTCATGAGTTCCGCTATTTTGTGCGTATTCACCTCAAAAATCAAATTTCAAGAAAACTGAGAAATTATATTTACCTGTATTAGATATGGAGTAAATGTAGCAACTTTAAAAGGTTACACTTCATTGGTTTTGATTGTATAGGTGTTTGAAGTTTATTAATTTTAAACACAAAACCCTCTTTTTTGCGCCTTTGGATGAGATTAAAAAAAAATGCTAAGACAGGTATTTCTTTATTTTTATTAATAAGTATTTATTCTGAGTTTCATGATTCTAGAACAATCTAATTTTTTTTTTTCATACAAACTTTACCCCCCCTTTTCACCCCCTTTTTCCAAAAAAAAAACAAAATTTCTATAGCCTATATGTTATTCTGAATGTATTTAAACAGATTTGTGAACATTTCAACAAAATCGGTTCAGCAGTTTTTACGTGATGCGCGTACAAACAAACAAACAAACAAACAAAAATTTTTTAAATGGTTTTAATATGTTCAGTTACTTATTTCAAGTCACCCTGGCTGGTTTTTTTTTTTTAATCTTCCAAGAACAGATTTTTTGGTCTCAACGATTTTATTATATGTATAGATATTCCAACTAATTTTAAAAAATCCGGACAAATTAAAGGGCTGGACAGAGTCCGGACAAGATTCTATAAATCCGGACTAATCCCGACGAATGGTAACCCTAAGCCAGAGCGACTTCTGCGCTGCCACGCCTGCCACCGACGAAGCCGTGTAAGTGGCGAAGTTTTGGGCCGATAGAATATAAGGTGTACCTAAACGGAGCCTTCACGAAACCGTCAACCAAGCATTAGTATGTACATGAAATTAAGTCTACGCAAAAAACGATAAGATGATAAGTGCTAATTTTGAGAAGTGGTATTTTGAGAAGTGCACATTTTGCGAAATGCACATTTTGCGAAGTGCACATTTTGCGTCAAGTGCACGTTTTGTTTTGTGCACATTCTGCGTCAAACCCAGAAATATTATGGTAGATGAACAAGTTTGTTTATGTTTGATGCGAGTTCAATAAAATTATGAATGAATTTATGAATGAGCACCTTCAAAGAGGATTTAATAATGATCGGTTTTAATAAAAATAGAACACGCAATCTAAAAAATATACACACAAAAACAAAATAAATATTTAAATTTCCAATCATTTGTAATACTCAGAAAAGAACGCTATTCATTTTTAGAACGAAATATTTATATTTTGCTTCGACGAAACCTTTTCAGAGCCTTTTTGATTGGCTAATGAAATTCGTAGAAGAGCTGGCAGTTGCGAAGCGTTAACATACGGTCTAGATGTGAACAGCCATGCCCTGGAAACCGGGTTCGAACTTTCACATGGGTTTGCTTAGGTACTAAGAAATTAAAGAAATATGTATTTTTCAATCCACTTCCTCGAGGACGGGTTGTTATCGCAGTACTAAATTACTAAATAAAATACTGCAAAATTTATAGAATGATGTGCTGAAATATTACGTGGCAAGCGTTTGTGCGTTGGTGTCTCTTCCACTTTATATACTGTTTAAAGAGCAGTAGCAGCTCAGCAGGGCTATCTTTCTGATATCGTGACTATCAAACTTCGGGTGTACACCGAACTTTGATGACAACCGTGAATGTCATAATATTGGTATTATGTATCACACTGAGTGGATATCACTTTACGGTGACTAACAGGGTCATACATAATACGAAACTAACCTTTTGACAGTTAATTGATGGACACTGAGACCAGTTACTCTCATTGCGAGCTAGCTGTCAACAGAGATACGTAATAGCCCTACTGGTAACAGCGCCTACTTCGTCGTAGATCGTACCTAGGTTCTAACCAAGATAGACAGGCACACTACACCATAACATGACGTCTGTAATCCTCGAGAGAAGGCAGAGGTGTACCCATTCGTCCCACAAATTCGCACATTATTTTGAGTAATTTACTCCAGAAACTGTGACGGAAAACATCGTTAGGAAACCGGCATACCCTAGAACCAGAAATTTTAATGCTTTTTTGTGCTATGTTCTAACATAACATTACATCACGAATCACGCCTGTAGTTCCCGTAGGATTAGGCAGAGGTATAACTAATAGTACCCCACATTGCGCCAGCTATGTTTGAGTCCCATTTAATAGAGGACGAGAATTTTGCCATCAACCGGGCCATGAATCCAGACTCCGTGGCTGCTACTGACAAATACCTGATGCAAAACTCGAACCCAGGATCATGGGTCAGAAGTCTCGCTTGTGATCACTAGACTTGCTAAGTTCTATATTATCTTAAATCCCTGAGTGAAGACCACTCATGAAAGGCAGTACCTATCTAACTGAAATCAAAGAGTAAACATTCTAATAACCATTGAACACACAATCCGATATTATTTTATAACGTTGATAACATTTTTATTGCCAACATAACAAAAAAAAATTGTTATGGTCAATTAAGATTCCGCCGCGATCCTCATCGTGATCCTCATCGTAATAATTATTGAGTTTTTTTGTATTTTATTATTTCGGTAATTACCTTAATTTGTTGTGCCTTCTCTTAAATAAATTATTTCAAATTATCATCAACAACATTGTAAAATGTTGTTGATGATAATTTGAAATAATTTATTTATGAGCTGGTATTTGGCAAAGAGATACCTGTCATGTCATGTCTTGCATTGTCTTTGGTATTCGCGCGGTTAGGTACTAATACTACTTATTAAAATCAAACCCATAGTAATAACCGCGTGTGAACATAATCACAGACAACACTTGCAAACATCAAGGAACTGCAGGACATGATTACTTACGATATTATTTTATTATCTCGCTCACACCTTCACATCCGCCTCCGAGTATCGACACAGGCAACATGACATAATGCTATGTTTCATTAATAATTCATTGCATAACCACGCGTCTGTCGGCGTCGCGGTCGTCGTAAAACGTATAAAGTTGCAACATTGTAACTATTGTTATTATAAAATACACCTTTTTTTATTTATGGTTGATGTATGGCTTACGTTGTCGCCATTTGTATGAATATTGAATGTAACCTAACCGTGTTTTTTTTTAATGAGGATATCCTTGGAATTTACCACACTTAGGGCGGATTCGACCAAACGAGAGTAAAGTTTGTTCTTAGATTATATAGCTATTTACTCGAGAGTAAGCTCAATTTGCGTTCTACCAAAAATTAACCCGTGGCTAAAGTCACTATACGAGAGTAAATTTTTATACAGTCGATTTTGGTGGAGTAAAGTCTTAAACTGGGAATAACGAAACGAAATGTCAAAATGTTAGGTTAAGTACATTTGTCATTTACCTTGTCAAAAATCATCCGTCCGTGTTGATATTCTTTGTTTTTGTGTGGTTTTCAATCAAAACCTCGCCATAGTGGAACGTTTGAGAAATATGATCGAAGAATCCGATAGCGACGATGATTACGTGCCAAGGCGTCCAAGGTGGATAAAAGAAAGAGCTGATTACTTAGAAGATTATGATGACAAAGACTTCGCTGTTAGATTTCGTCTATCCAAGGAAGCCACTCTTTGTTTGTTAGCTAAACTTGAGCATAAGTTGGAATATTCGTCAAACCGGTGAGTACATTGTTTGATACTTATAAATAATCTATCTATTTGGTACAGTAGTAAGCGAGCGGTGCCGCGGCAGCGGCCGGCGAGCGCTACCTCGAAATTGGTCGCGAAATTTTTCTAAGTATTTTTTTCATAGTGCCCCCAAGACAACACTCTGACCATAATTTTAAATTGAACCTTACCTGTCTTTAGGATAGCCATTCTTGAATCTGCTGCTTCTTTTTTTGCAGCTTTTTTCATGGCTTCCCATTGTGCTTTTAAATTTTCAGCCAGTCGATGTACCAGGGCAGTTTGCGAGTTATATTCTTGCGCAATTATCTTCCACTCTTCGGATTTTTGCCGTAAAGTTGTGCCATCGGTTTTTTTTATTTTCTATTATTGCGAAATGTTGCGCTACCAAGTCAACCAACAGGCTCTTCTCCGATGCCATCCAGTTAGCGCTTCTCTTTCTTTTCGGTGCGGACATCGTGCACAGTCATCAATTTCACCAAATAAATCAATTCCATTTAAAAATCGCAACCAAGAAAATACCACACAATCGACGATCGAGGATCAAGGAACATATTACTCTGCCAGTGACAGTAAAGAAAGTGACGTTTAAATCTACCAAATATAATAGTACATTCCTCAAGTATAGTAGGTGCAGATACAATGACCTCTTCGTTTAGTAGCATTATGTATTAGGTCATTTCATTCGTTCAATGCCAAAGACAACCAAAGAGTAACTAGACGAGAATAATTTTAATCTAGCTATAGGGTGGTAGAACGTACATCAAATTACTCCTCGAGTAAGTATTGAGAGTAAAATTATCCTGGTATAGTTACTCGCGTATAATTTCGAATTTGGTCGAATCCACCCTTAGAATTCAAACCACTTAGTACCTAACCGAATACTAAAGACAAACGTATCTCTTTTCCAAATACTACTTAGCTCATAAATGAAAACAGTTTTCGGAGACCCACCGGTGGGTCTACTTGGTGGGTCCTTAAAGACGAACTGTATCAAACGACGTTTTTTAAACTCTTTTGAAGAAATAAAATAAAAGAACGAAAAATATTTTTGTCATGAATTACTAAGAAACTATGATTTAAATTTTCTTTTTTTATCCGCGCTTTGCTTTCGCCAGGTTGAAGGAGAAGCAAAGGTATAAAGCCGCTTAACAGCCTAATATGAAAAATCTTCAGGTTTTGATTCGCAGAATGCTGGTAACGTTCCTATGGTGCTATTAGAACTCCTATATCTACAGGGTAAATAAATCTGTCGATTTCGACGCGATAACAGTCTATGTTAATTTTCGGCGGTAATAGGTACTCGTTACCCCTAAGGGACCACTAGGGATAGCTAATAGACGGGAAGGTTTTACCAACGGTTTCAACGTAAGTTGGCTAGAGGTGGGTTGGCTTATTAAAGCTCTAGCTCTTTATAAGTCGGGTTTGAAACAATATACTTATAATACGTAATAATGTTAATATAATGTTGCCATAACAATGTTTTGCTAAAAATTACAAAAGTTATTACTCTAATGCGAAAAAGAAAATAGCTGGAGGTCTTGGTATTTACGGCTGAGTAAAAGACTGGGACTTTTCCTGCCTTTTGAGTAAATAGGTACTAGGCACCCATATAAAGTGTTCATTCCTGTAAAAAATACGTAATGGGCGAGACGACAAAAAAAAACTAATTAGTCCGTCACTTAGATTATCAAAAAATATTTGACGAAGATATGACGCTTTTAAAATAGAACCGACTTCAAAAAAGAAAAAAACAAAAAGAATAACACAAAAAAGTGAAAAATAACTTTAGCTTTAGAAGCTGGTGACAAAAACACCAAATCAATCAAACAAAGGTCAAGCTTCAGAAGTCGGTTTTATTTTTTGCAAAAAAGTTTTTTTATATTTTTCCATTTTTAGTTGTTCCCAAATAAGTCGCCATTTATTTATTTTACATTATTAACAACACTAGTAAGTAATAGGCTTATCCCCAATAAATGGAACTTAACATTTATTTAATTACAACGGTTGTATTTAAACCAATTACTGTAACTAAAACTAGAACTAAGAAAAGAGAAAAGAAAAAAAAGTAAGAGATAACATAAAATTAAAATATCACTACATAATATTATGAAACAAAGTCGCCTGCGTCTGTCTGTCCCTATGTATGCTTAGATAGATCTTTAAAACTACGCAACGGATTTTTTAATAGATAGAGTGATTCAAGAGGATGTTTTAGTTTATAATTTGCGGGCGGACGAAGCCGCGGGCATCGGCTAGTATAAAATAACAAAGTAAAGGTTCACACATTCATAAATTCCTCTCACAATACTTCTGACATGCCAATAAAATCTTTGTCCATTCATCCGCAAACATACCTAACTTTCGAAATCTAGGTGTATTTTACACATATGCGTACCTACCCCCTCAGATCATACAGGCGTGATGTTACGTCATGATTTTGTATAAACAACAACAGCTATTGCAGCAATGACGACAAATTTGCCGTCTATTTTTGAAGAGTTCCATTGTATATCTCCGAAGATCATCATCAGATCTTCACCAAATTTAAATGGGACCACCTCAGGAGTATACTCTTTAAAAATTGAGAATCGGTCCACAAATCGGGGAGAAATCAGGTACTTAACATACATAAAAAAAAAATACATACACACGAACATATAACCTCCTCCTTTTTTCGAAGTCGGTTAAAAATTCTCAATAAGTCACGCCTTGGTATAACTTTTAGCTAGTTCTGACGTCACGAGCCCCCACTCTCGAGTTTTGATGCGTTCTATCTTTTGTCAATATTCATTGATTTACAAAAACAAAAAAATACGTGTCCATTAATTTCCAATACTCTAACTGACGGACTAAATAGATTTGCAATTTTTTATACTGTCGTTATGCCTATTCCCTCTCTCTTCTAACCAAATACACAGACGCGATGTTTGGTTAGGTCAAAATCTGCAACTGAATTTTAAAACAGTTATCCAACCGACTGAGCTGTGCATAGGTTATATTAGGTACCTATTCGTTTAGTTTGGATGAAAATGCATGGCTATGTGACGTCATTTATGCACCCCCGTGATACTTAATGCTGAGAAAAATACGAAACCAGACAAAACTAAAAAATAAATAAATGTTAAAAAAAAAAACATTTTAAAACGAACTTTTATTTATATGCTCTAAAAAGAAGAAAATAAGTAAACTTTAAATTAAATTAATTTATTACATTATATAATTTAAATGTATTTGATTTAAAAGCGTGTTGCGAGATATACTTGCTTGTTCCTGACAAGCTTCGCTTTGATTTAACGTTTTTTTTTATATTATAATGTCTTTTCTTTTTCTGTTTATAATATTCAGGCTAAATGGTATCCTTCCTGGAATTAGAACTGCGTTGCGGATCTTGTGATAAACAAAATACTATAATTATCACGTAGTTATAATATTTACGACTACACAGATACCTACATGAGTAAAACATTATTTAACATTTGTGTTTGTAATATTATACTTAACCCCATGATTATCTAGCCGAGACCAGCATTATTGCTCAAGTATAATTATTGCTTTCCGCGAATTTTCTGATGAGCGAGATTACATCAGACATGTATATTTCTTGGTGCCTAGCTATGTAGGATGTAAAATACTTAGATTACTAGAATACAGGATTCTTTTCGGAGTTACTGTCAATTCTCCTCGGCCTAAAAACTGAGCAGACGGCAAAAGTAGGACCCCGACATGTTTTTAAAACTCAATGTAGGTAAATAAACACAAAGAATAATATGTAGTAATTAAAAAAAAAACTTGTCTAGATCCGATTTGATGTAGGCTATTTGACATTTGTTGAGAAAAAAATGCTGTCATGCTTTACGTTGTAGACTTTTATCGACTGAGGCATCGTCCTAATAGAACGCGATTGCGCGATCATCGCGCGTGTAAGCGATGCGACCATCGTGTGTAGGCGCGATGGCAAAAATTGAGTGTCCTATCATCGCGCGAATTGACGACGCGAGCGAGCGAGCGACCGTGGACTAGGGCAGTGGCACGGTGGATACCAACAACCATGGATGTCAGAGACGCTCAATTTTTGCTGTCGGGAAATATTGGGATGACTTATTGTGCGGGTTTAGATGGAAACGAATGCGGGCAGTGCAGTGCAGCGCAATATCGCGCGAATTTCGATTAGGACGCCTATTCGAATTCAATATGTAGCTCGCGCGTTCGTACGAACTAAGTTCGCGCGAATAGATTTACAAACATTTAAGTCGCGCGACCGCGTCGTGCGATTGGCAGTTAGGACACCTATTCGAGTTCAATATGTTTAATCGTGCGTTCGTACGAGTAAAATTCGCGCGAACCTACGATGATCGCGCATTCGCTTTCTATTAGGACGATGCCTGAAGAGTAGAAACTTTTCTTGTCTGTAGGCTTAGCCAAGTTGACAATCTACAATCGTTAACGCATAGAAAACTAACCAAATTTATGGAATGACATCATTTCAACGTTAAGTCACGTGGTCGAAACAAACGAATAGAAACTTTTAAGTTCAGTCAAAACTGTAAGTTGGCTACGATTTATATGGGATGTAGCAATCACGATTGTAGAAACGAATACATTTCATACTATCATCTTAACCGATGTAAACTTGTCTTGGAAGTTTTTATTTGCTTGTTTTGACCACGTGACTTAACGTTTACGATTGTAGAAAGAGAATCGATACGAATCGTTTGTAACTTGGCTAGGCCTGCTGCATTTTTAACATCGCCACTCTTACGATCGACGCGACGATAGAAATCTTTTAACAATCTGTCATTTTGTCGATTCTCCCGTCGACAAAACCCGTTTCCACGGTAGTCATGCTACGCGTGCAGAAAGGCATTTGTTGTCCCCATCAATGCATTTTGTTTTGTTCTCGGCCATACCTTCTAAGTTCTAGTTAAGGAGATATTGGGGGTCAAAGTTCCAAAATGTTGTGTCATCAGTTTTTTTAAATACAAGTCTCTAATTTTGTAACTTTTAACTTTAAATATTTCCTCCCCCGTACCTAAAACTTAAGGGGACTGCAGGAGCTAAACGCGAGTTTTATAATGCAAAAAAGCATATGATTCACTGCAAAAAACAGAAAAATATATGATATTCTTCAGGATATATGCTAGTATGATAGTGTTTTGAAAACATAATACAACTAATTTTACACAATAAAAAAAATCACAAACTCATCTCTAAAAATTTCTTTTAACGAGTAAAAACCATACTAAAATACATGCGATCGTTCTGATTTATTGGCAAATAATTCTACAAGCAACATATTTGGTGAGTATTGTATTTGGTATTGAGGTTTGATCGGTCTGTTAGTAATAGCAGACTGATAATTTTACTCGATAAAAAAAAATCACGAACTTCACTCACCACAATTACAGTTGCTAATTTAGCTCCTGTAGTCGCCTTAATGCATCAATCAGAACAGTGTTTTAAATGCGTTACATTGAGTCCTACCGTAAAACGTGATTTTTTACCCCAAAACCCTCGTTTCCCAGCAATCATTTTTGCGTAGAGCTACAGATTGCTTGGTTGACGGTTTCGCGACGGGTCCGTTTACACTCTGTATGTATCTTAAGAAATAAATAATTAACACCTTCTACGAATTTTTAGGTAGGCGAGATTACATCAGAAAAGGTTAGGTGTTCAAGTAATATATTATGTTTTGTTTCATTTACATTTGTGTATAACGATGTTAATAACGCCTCCAGGAAGTGATGTTTCATGCGGATATTGAAATGAAAATATTCATGCATTTATGAATCATGTTTGCGAATGTGGTTAGCGCTAAAACCGTGTTTTAGTTAAAATATGAGGGGATATAAAAGTTGTAGGGGTTCAGGCAGCTACGGGAATTGCTCTGATTCTTCGAACTTGAGTTAAATGATAATTATAGATTGTATATATTAACTTGAAAAGATCGCTTTTAGTGATAAGACCGCCCATTGCGTCATTTGCGTCACCCTATGTGAAATGTTTTCTTTTATGATTCTTACTTGTATGGTTTACATAAACATTATAAAGAATATTATTTTCTATTCAATCCACGAAAACAGTTTACTTAATAAGATTATAAGGCAAGTAAGTAGTCCCAGAATCTTAAAAGAGTTCAAAGTTAAAATGTTTTGCAGGATTTTTCAGGGAATTTGCTTGTTTGCGAAAAGGTTTTAAAACTTTTATTAGAAGTTGTCGTTGTTGTGGTAAGCTACAACCCTGCTATTACTGTTCGCATGAAAGGATACTGGTACGTACAAGAGTTGGGCGACGAGGCAGTACCTGTACACACGACACATCAAGCTCTACATTTCTAGTATAACATGGCCTCAATATGTGTAGATTTCCCGTGCAATGAGAGATCCGTTTATACTGGTTATGTATAGCTTGAATGTTCGTCGTGCGTACATAAACCTTTCTGCTAATCTGTACGTAAGTGCCTGCCTACCTGCATTTTGGTTTGGTATTACTCATGCTGTTAGTTAATAAGTAATTACCGTCCGGTTACCGTTGTTATTACGAATTGAAGTCAAAACAAAAACTTTCAGGAATTGGAGCATATAAAAAAATAAAATACTCGTCCCAATGCGTCACCCAGCATAACGGTAGACGTCACTGAAATTATTGCTGAAAGACTGCATGGAATGCGAACATCAACATACTTACTACTTACGTGAGTAGGTACAACCTTTTCAAGTATGGAAATACCATTACTAAAGCTACAACAGCTCACCAGAATTAATTTTATAGTACCGTCGGATATCGTTTCAGAGAAATGTGAATAATCGACTGCACTTTAACTTTTTTTTTCACCTTAGGGTTCCGTAGACAAATGGCAAAAACGGAACCTTAATAATTTCGTCTGTTCTTCCGAATGTTCGGCAGTTATTATTATTATCTATCTATCAGGAGGCTGTTGTGTTAGTAACAAAAACACTTAGCCTATATTCATACATATACCTACCTACCGTCCTACCTAAATACTAAAAGCGATCTACCTAGGGTGATCGGGCAATGCCCACAGCTATCTCCCGGGGCAGCTATCACGTCCAGGATGACGTTAGGACTGTCACGCATTTCATGCGCCATACTGTGACAAAGCTAGCTGTCAGTGTGTGCATTCTGCATTGGCAAACATCGCCGATGCGGTAAAAGTAGGTACCCTGAGCGCATTATTAACTTGGATGCCCTTTGGGTAAGTCTGAACCTCAGAGCCCCAAGTACCTACCGCTGTACCTACTAAATAGCTTTAGCTCTAAGAGGGCTAATTTCCACCGAGAGAACCTGAGTAAAATGGTTAATTGTACTTAGGGACTAATAACACTATATCGATGAAAATTGGAAATGTAAATGAGTGTAGGTAGTATTGTTGGATCCCATAACACATTAATAAAGTTGAGACGAGACGTGTTCTAAGTAACATAGCTTTATGATTTGAATTAAGTAAATGGTTTTTTTACCTAGGACCTAGAAGCATCGAAAAACTATAAAAAACAAAGGTACCTATACAAAGGTAGGTTAGGTTAGGTAGGATAAACAACCTCATCACGAAGCCGTCAACCAAGCATTCTGTACATCAAACTAAGTAACTTTACGCAAAAATTATTGCTGAGAAACTACTTTTTTTTTGGGTGAACAATCGTGTTTTGTGGTGGTAGGTACTCAATGTAACGCACTCAAAACATTGTGCTGATGGATGGATTGAATAGTATGGGGGTCGAGGAGGTGTTTAAAGTAAAAATCTTACATTAGAAACTTGTATTTAAAAAAAAACTTGTCTAAAAGTTGGAACTTTGACCCCCAATATCTCCGTAACTAGAAGTTTCCCAGGTATGGTGTAGAACAAAAAAAATATCGCAATGACGGAGAGAACAAGTGCCTTTCGGCTTCGTTAAGAGGTTTTTTTCCCTTTCTGTCTTTATAAAGCGGTTGTATTGTAATCCGACGACGGAACCCTTCACTGTATCCTTTTTATTTTTTTTATCTTTTACTTTGAATTTACTTACGACATACCGAGACAGATAATAATAATTAAAAAACATGCTCGCCTTTTTGTGGAACTTACTTTTATTAATTGTTTTTCGACGTTTTCGTTCAAGTTTTTTCGAAATTAATTTAACTTTAATTGCTTTTACTCGGAATCGTATCACGGACTTTCGCGCACTAAAAGGGCACTATCTGTGGCAACTGGCGACATCTAGGCATGCTGATTTCCTCACGATGTTTTCCTTCACCGAAGCAAATGATACCTAAGTAATTAAAATCCGAAAAATCAGAGGTACCTACCCATAGGTTTATCTTACCTCTGATTTGTCGAACCCAAGACACGTAGGTATGTCTTGGGTTCGAACTTGAGACCTATGACTTGGCAGTCCGACGGTCACACCACTAGGCTACACTACACTTCACTACTTAATTAATGATAACGCTTGTACTAGCTAGATAATTAAAAGCCGACTAAAAGCCATCGTATTAATATTAATTTTATTATTAATATTAGCGAATGTACCTACACCTATTAATTTAACGTAAGTTTGTATGATAAAATTCTAGGTAAAACCAGAATGAAAATGATATAATAACACGGATGGAATTAATTTAACTTTCCAACAATTCCATAGAAAATGATCCAGTACGAATTCGCAGTAAAAATGATCATCATTTCGAGATCCAAATGCTTAAATTCCAACTTTATCACGTAGTATTAAGGTTGAAAATTAATTGAATTGCAAAAGTTGATGCAATATTTAATAGGAATGGATATTGTACCTACTTAGCTGTTATAACGAAGGATTTCTCACGAATCATTACTCTCATTAGGTAGGTAGGTAGGTATAAGAACGTAGAATAGGTATGTAATGTCAGACTGTATGTCTGCGAAATGGACAAGGACAAGATCTAGACAAATAAAGGGTGTAAAAAACCTCTTAACGAAGCCGAAAGGCACTTGTTCTCCCCGTCTATTCGATCATTTTTTTGTTCTACACCATACCTGGGAACCTTCTAGTTACGGAGATATTGGGGGTCAAAGTTCCAACTTTTTGACAACTATTATTTTAAATAGGTAGGTACCTACCTACATGTTTTATAGTAGGATTTTTATTTAAACACCTCCACGACCCCCGTATTATTAAATCCATAGAATCTATCAGCACAATGTTTTGAGTGCGTTACATTGAGTTTTAAGACAAAACATGATTTTTCACCTCAAATTGAAAAGTCGTTTCCCAGCAATAATTTTATCGTAAAGTTACTTATTTTGATGTACAGAATGCTTGGTTGACGGCTTCGTGATGAGGTTGTTTACACCCTGTATAATAATGTCTGCAGTAAGTCTGCACTACCTACCTATAACGAGATAATTCCACCGATCCATCACATATCTGATAGATCACGGTAAGATTTCAATCTGAGCACAAAAAACTGCAATGTATTCGTAGAAGTACATATTAAAATCATTAGGTATGTTATTAATTAACCTATGTACCGGATGTACCCTTTAATAATCCGAAGGGCACTTGTGCACGCCTTAAATAAATCATCATCAATAGGTATCATGATTATCTTCCCGAATCGTCGCTTACGTCGCACCACAAAGAATTCTCCACCTTTGTTACCTACTATCGCAGTTTGTCAATATTTTTGTCTGTTTTGTCAATAGTTTGTACCTACCCATCAAGTTTGTATCATATTATGCTATCAATAGGCATGACGACACTATCAAAAAATTGCACATATATTTAGTCCGTCAGTTAAAGTATTGGAAATTAATGGACACGTTTTTTTTTTGTTTTTGTAAATCAATGAATATTGACAAAAGATAAAACGCATCAAAACTCGGGAGTCATGGGAGTCGGGCTCGTGACGTCAGAACTAGCTAAAAATTATAACTAGGCGTGACGTATTGAGAATTTTAAAAGCGTCATATCTTCGTCAATTTTAATTTACGTAACAAAAGAAAAAACACGCGTCAAATATTTTTTGATAATCTAACTGACGGACTAATTAGATATTTTTTGTCATCTCGCCTATTGCTTTGCAATTGTTTTGATTTTTGCTGTTGAATTAGGTATCTACTTTGGTTGCATCTCACCAACTGTTAAGTACTTACCTACTCAAAAGTTTTTGTTTCTTACTGCCTAGAGTTTCTCTCATTTTCTAACCACGCCACGGTGGCACAAAATAAGTTGTATGGTTATTGTAACAACTTCATCATCTCGTGTTTGCATTTCTAAAAATAAATGTATATTGCTGAAGCGCATACTTCTTTTAGGATATCTTTAGGTTCTCAGAATAATAAACCCTTATTTTTTTAACCCTCCATCTAGTTGGAAAAAATTCTCGCGTTGCACAAAGTTCTAGTCTAGGCTAAAGGGTTTGTAAGCAACGTTGAGCACTGTAATATAAAGTTACAAGTCTTGTTTAACTTTACTTAAATAATCATTATTTTATAACACATTTGGTGGTAAAGGGTCTCTTATTTCACCAATTTCAATATCGTAATGTATCTCATTACGTACTTGTGCGTTATTGTAAAGTAAAACGCATGGTTTATCAAGGTGCTCCGTCTAAAACGAACGGTACTTTATTAAATCCCAGCAAAGAGTTTTTATGTCAGAAATTTGGTCAACATTTTCTGAATAAAATTAACTTTGGGAGATAAAATGATAAATTAAATAACTAAACATTTAATTGTTTAATTAAATTAATTTTGACAATAAATTACGACCATTTATCTGTAACAAAAACACAAAAATATGAATTTACTTTATTAGTAATATTGGCTGTTTTTTGTTTCTTTGCATTAAAAAAAAGCGTTGATGCGCGCGCATCGCTAATTTGTGAACAAGTAAAAATTATTCCGCGCGCTTTTTCTTTTCGCTGTATTGTTTTTATTTGTAACGTGCGCTTTGATAATTACAGCCTCTGCTTTCTAGCCCTCGTCTACGGCTCGGGCTAGCAATATCGCCTCGGCTGTGATTTTCAACTTACCGCACAAGTATTTGATAATGTACTATTTTGAAGTGTTATAGGTGGTTCTACATGTTGATGGTTCACGTTGCATACACAAATATTGTTATAATAAGTTATTGTAACAATTACAATTTAGATAGGTAAGTCACCGAATAGGTACTACAAGAACCTATTTTTAACATATTATAAGTAATGTAAACGTATGTATGTGTTCTCACCATAACATCATGTTCACACACATGATGTTATGGAATTCAACAAACTAGTGGATTTTCACATTTCACCAAATACTGTTAGACTTAGAATCATTAGATGGTCAGGATTAATTAGTAAGCCCATTAAAATCAAGCATAATTATTATGTAGGTATCGTATTTCGCGCGCACTGCTACTAATTCGTTTGATATTTGCTAATGGTTTTCCAATTTGCACTTGGATATCGAAAATTCATGTGCTTAATTGTAAATTGAAATAATGATTTGATTTTGTTCAATAGAATATTAATATGGTGCTGTGGTTTTCAGTACTTACCTATGTTTTTAATCATGTTTGTTTGACCTAGGCCATAACTGTGTACCCCCTTTTTTAAAAGACTGGTTTTCATCAGGTTAAAGAGAAAGTATAAAGACGGGACATTAAGGAGAATGAAACATCTCAGATGCTGAGTAAACACTGAGTATATTTGGTGCATTGATACATCTTATATGCCTTCACACAGGTAGAATATAATATACTTATATACTACATCACACCTCCCACGGTATTTAGAAAAAAAAAAAAAAAAAACATTATTAGGGTTTTTTTTTTTTTTTCTTTAGAGAAAGCTAGACATTTCAAAGATTATACATTTTTATATATTGTAGTACATATTAGTGCTTAACCTATAACATAATATAACTAATTCTTAGCTCGTGTCATTTCGCTGATCTTACCAATTCATTCATGAGAGTATAAGTTTTACAATAACATAGGCTGTAATATGAATAAGTACCTACCAATAACTATCCACCGCAACCTAAGTGCATGCACGTTGTTGTCTTCGTTACAATTCTGGACTTCAGTTAATTTACTATAGTTATTTCTACCTACTTGAGTATGTTATAATCATACATGATACAACTTCGTTCGATTCTTATGAATTATATCGGATTTCCCATTTATATTCACCTCAACGTTAGGCGACAAGTCTTGAATGACCTTGTATGGTCCCGTATAAAGGTTTGTGAGTTTATTACCAGTTTCACTTTTAATCAATATACTATCGCCCTCTTTATACTTTGTGGGCCTTATGTGTTCATCATACTTAAGTTTCCTTTCCAATTTACTTTTGATTAAATTTCTCCGTGCTTCTGATAGTGAGACCTGTAACCGATATTTGAGCTTTAGGGGATAATTGTCATAATTATATAATGGGTCTATAGTTTTGGCAAGGTTGCTTGGCAAATTGCATGTTTTTCCAAAAACAAGTTTAAATGGCGTGAATTTAGTCGACGTATGAACTGTTGTGTTGTATGCGAAACACCAGAATGGTAGCCAATTACTCCACGTTTCTGGGTTTTCTTCTACGTGTATTCTTAAAAAATGCCCTAAATTCTTATGGGTATTCTCCAATGCCCCAATACTTTGATGGTGATATGCTGTTGAATTTAATTTTGTAATATTAAGAAGCTTACATACCTCCTTAAACGTCTCCGACATAAACTCGGCGCCTCGGTCAGTAGCTACCTCCCGCGGGACACCGTATTGCAGAATAAAGTTGTTGACAAAAACACGTGCGGTTTCTGTTGATGTTTTAGTTGCTAGCGGAAAAGCACATACATATTTTGTCAGTTCGCATTGAAGTGTTAAAATATAATTATAATTATAGTGGTCCCTATCTAGTGGACCCACTAAGTCCAAATAAATTTTCTCTAATGCTGAATGAGCCGTAGTGGTTATAACCATTGGTTCTTTTACAGTAACCGTATACTTCTGCTTTTGACACTTTGGGCATTTTCCCACAAAATTAATTACATCTTTTTCTAGTCCCGGCCAGAAGTAATACTTTTTGATGTTATTTACCATGCGTCTAATGCCCGCATGACCGCTTGTGGGCAAAAGATGGAAGTCATTCAGTATGACTCTCCTGTCATCCTTATTTTCAACTCTCTCTACTTCCTTTAAAACAGTTACATTAGGCCCCTTCCAGTTAGGAGTGTTTTTAATCTCATTTGTGAATTTTTCTACAAATATTGTATTGTTCTTATTTTTCATAAAGTATATTTGATCTATATTTATTTGGTCACAAAACTTACACATCTCTCTCACAAATGCGGCTGGCGTCAGTTGCGATTGAGCAGATGGATTTATAAATAGCATCAATTGTTTACTGTCATATAGAAATATTTCATTCGCATAGCTTATGCTATCCTGTTTTTGTAACGTAGCCAAATACTTCTTGTCTATAAACCTTAGTTCAACTGCATTTCTTGGTTTAACATTGGACTCTACTAATTTCGGCTGACTTGGCAAGTTGTCCTTGTCCTTATTTTTTTCACTTGCAGTAATATTGGGTTCTAATCTTTTTCTTTGCGCACGTGTCATAACACATGCACACTCGCTGATTTCCTTCAATTCTTGTGAGGTCATCGTAACGCGAGATAGCGCGTCGGCGGCCACATTCTCTTTTCCTTTTATGTATTCAATGAAATAGTCATATTCCTCTAAGCTTAATCTAAACTTAAGTAGCCTACTCGAGGGGTCTTTCTGACTAAACAAGTATATCAGGGGCTTATGATCTGTAATTATTTTGAAAGTACGACCATATAAGTATGGTCTAAAATGTTTCACACCCCATACGATTGCTAAGAGTTCTTTTTCGATCGTTGGATAATTCCGCTCGGCTTTGTTCAGGCTTCTACTGGCGTAAGCAACTGGACGGCCGTCGGCATTTGATAAAATAGCTCCTATCGCGTAACCTGATGCATCAGTCTGCAGAATGAACTGATTAGTGTTCGAGAAATCAGGATATTGTAGGACAGGGTGTGTTGTCATGCATTTCTTAAGGGCTTCGAATGATTTCTGACAACTGTCATCCCAAATGAATATTTTATTTTTCCTACATAATAAGTTCAAGCTATATGCTATTTCGGCAAATTTGGGTATAAATTTTCTATAATAATTCGCCAACGCCACAAAACGTTTGACTTCTCCTGAGTTTTGAGGCACGGGATAGTTCTGTACTGCTTTTATTTTTTCCGGATCGGGAAGTACCCCTTTGTCTGATACAATGTGGCCCAAATATAGTAACTCTTTTTTTAGGAAATCGCACTTTGAAGGATTTAATTTTAAATTTACTTTACGGAGTCTTTCTAAAACTTCGATTAAATTTTTGTTGTGTTCCGTTAGATTTCGGCCTAATACAATGAGATCGTCTTGATAACATAAACATTTCTCGTAACAAAGGCCAGCCATGGCCATGGTCATCATTCGTGAAAACGAGCTTGGGCTGGTCTTTAGTCCCATGGGCATTCTGGTCATTTGGAACTGTCCCGAACAAAAAGCTGTATATTTTCTACTGGCAGGTTCAAGGTCAACATTGTAAAAACCCTGATTTAAATCTAAATGTGTAAAATACATACAGCCAGACAAGGAATCTAATATTTCGCTTATGTTTGGCAGTGGGAATTTGTCATCCTGTATACTATTATTTAATTTTCGATAATCTATTACAAGGCGCCATTTTTTCAACCCATTTAAATCTGACCTTTTAGGCACCAAGAGAACAGGGCTTGACCACTCACTGTTGCATGGTTCTATAATGCCTTGTTCAAGCATGTTATCTATTTGTTCTTTTATTTCTCTTTTTTGAGAATGTGGAAGTCTGTAAGGTTTTGAATACAACGGTACAGTGTTTGGTTTTAAGGCTATCGAATGTTTGTATATTTTTGTCGTAGTTAATTTGTCCCCTTCTAGGTAAAATATGTCATTATACTTGGCACATATGGTTTTAACGCTTTGTTCTTCCTCCGAGCTCAAATGATCTAAATTTAGTAATTTGAAAAGCCCCTTTACCCTTTGCGCGTTCTGAACGGGCTTTTCGAATATACAAATATTATAATCTTTTGCTAAAAGTATCCTAGGTTTTAGATCCTTTAAATATACATCACTTTCGGTGGTATTTAATACTCGCACTGGTATTCTCCCGTTTATCGGCGTTCCTAATGTACTTGCTAAATACAATCCTTCTTTTATCTCGGATGCGCAAACAACACACTCCTGTGAGATGTCTGTTTTTATAAAATGAAGTGATTCTGATCTCGCGGGTATTGTTAATGCGTTTTGCTCTCGATGTATTGGTAAATCGATTTTTATATTTTTATTCTGTAGTTGTAAAGTATTGTTACCGAAATTCAATACCGATTTGTATTTATGCATAAAGTCTTGGCCCAATATGCCACTGGCCTTACATGGCAGTGATTCGAAGACGAAGAATTTATTATTTAGAATCTGGTCACCTATATATAAATTAAGATAAACATATCCGATGGCCTGAGCTTTGCCACCGATACCATTAACAACAACCTTCCCGTTTTGGACTGGAATATTTAGTTTGAGTACATGTACCTTTTTGATGGCTGAAATCGATGCCCCGGTATCAATTAGCCATGAGTGCGCATAACCATTCTTATCCAAATTTATTTTAATATGACATATGCTATTACATGACATAATTATATTTTTATTCACGAAAAAACTTGTCGGGTATTTCGGAATCTTCTGACTGTGTCTGATTTTCTCGCGAATCCGAGTCTGCCAATATATTCATTTGTTGCTGTTGCAATTGAGAATTCTTTGTATGATTATAAAATGTCCTACCTCTGGTTCCTCGAGATGATCTAAACGCACGATCACGGCCTCTGCCTTGTTCACCTCCCGAGTTGTTATCTTGGCGCGATGATTCATCCTGAGACTGCGCTCGTACTTGTCCTCGTCCTGATGACTCACCTCTAAAATTCCTGTACTGACCTCTGTAATTCCTGTATTGATACGAGTTATTACGGCGCATAGTCAAGATGTCAGCTGAAGTCGACGGGGATGAAACCTCTTCGTCTATAGCTGCTTGAACCGCCTCGCTCAAACATGTAAAATTTCTTGCCGCTATTATGGTGCTCAGCCGACGATTTCTCAACCCGTCAGCAAAGCTTTTTATGGCCTGTTTTTCATTTATTGGTCTTAATACACTGTAGCTGGCCTCATTCCCTTCGGATTGAGTAATCGTCAGGTTTACAAACAAATCTGTAATTTGCTTTCCGAACTCGTTTACGGAAAGATCATTTTGCCTTAGGTTAATTATTTTATGCTGCAAAGCCGTTGCTGACTTTTTAGGCAGCAATAGCGATTTAATCGCCTTAATCAGACTATCCACACTATCATATTTATTATGTAGCTTCAACTTAGCCGCTTGTGAAAGACGACTTTTTAAAACAAAATTTATTAGTTTAGTCTGTCCTTCTTGATCGAGCTCAGATTGATAATATTCTATCCCGTCAACTAGTTGCTTTACACTTGTCTCGTCATCTGTTAAAACTGGTAATAGACTCAAAGCGATTTTTAATTCAAATTTTGCCATATTTTCTACTTTATTAGGGCGCTCCTCTATAGATGGATTATTACATAAGTCTAATATACTGTCATATAAACTAAAGAAAGATGTTACTACTTTTTCTATTTTTATACATTCGTCTTCCTTTAAGCTTGATTTCAATTGTTCTATTCTTTCTAATTCTGTGTTGAAGAGACTTACTATATTATCAGCTTCTTTAATTTTTCTCAATACAACTTCACCCTGTCGTCTACTTGGCCCGATTTTTACTAAATAAGTTTTTATCTTGTTTAGCTCGCTATTTAAGTGGAATAAATGTTCATACATTACTGTTCATAGTGTTAATTACAGTCAATAATAGGTTTTTTACAATTGCTATCGGTAGACACTTATACACGCACACACGACTTCACTGACACGCACTGACACTCACGCGTAATTCGTAGATATCCCGCACTTTCTAATTTTCCGGAATATCCTTATTTATGTCGCCAGACCGGTAGTTGCACCCCTCACATGCAACGTTTGGATCCCGATAATTCCTGGTTCGATTAGATGACCGCCGCAAAATATGTCTTGTCAATTGCTCCCTCATCCAAGACTGATGGCACTTTTTGTACAGCCTATATAACATATAGGCAACTCCAAGAAGTAAAAGCGTACATATGATCATAACCACAATGCTTATTGTAGATAAATGATATTTGAACTCCTCTATGTTTGCCGAATTGTGGCTTCCAAAGGCACTGTTCTGGTTTACGAAAACCTCCTCATTTTGCACTTTTGATTGACACATGATGATTTTCTTTCAATGGGCCTTCAACTTGATGATACTCCTTCAGAGAACAATTTAGATTAAATGCGCACATGATTGACTGATGTTCGCTCAAGTGGCAGGGTCGCCATATAAGGACGGGACATTAAGGAGAATGAAACATCTCAGATGCTGAGTAAACACTGAGTATATTTGGTGCATTGATACATCTTATATGCCTTCACACAGGTAGAATATAATATACTTATATACTACATCACAAAAGTACAGAACGGTTGCTTCACCAACGTCATTCTCCTGCCCTTTATCCTTTAATTAATTTATTTGGGGGTGCAGCATGTCTTCTTCTTCCATACTTCCCCATTACTCGTACGTCATCTCATTAGACAGCGAGAAAGACCGAAAACGTGACGTCAACGAGAACAAAACACGGTTGTCGGTCGCCGCTGACGTCAGCGTCGCTTTAAACTTTAAAGCACCATAAAGTTTAAAGATCACGATGTAGGTATACTCGTACGCGACCGACCATCGGCGCGACAAGTGTTCAGGCATCTTTTTTTTTTCGGATGGGATATCATCAATGATGATGATGACCTGATGAGGGCGGAGCAGGAGGGAGTGTCAGACTTTTACTGACTAAAACCCATCCATGTTCCTTCTTTGCCCTTTGTGTTCGGGAGCCGCGGTATCTCTTTCGAACAGTCCCGTAGCCAAAAATTCAGGCCTTATTGGGCGAAAAAACAATTACAATGCGTTCTGGAAAACTAAACTTCTTCTTCTAAACCGCGACGACAAAAAAAAACTAATTAGTCCGTCACTTAGATTATCAAAAAATATTTGACCCGTGTTTTTTCTTTTGTTACGTAAACCAAAATTGACGAAGATACGACGCTTTTAAAATTCTCAATACGTCACGCCATGGTATAATTTTTAGCTAGTTCTGGCGCCACGAGCCCACTCCCGAGTTGTGATGCGTTTTATCTTTGTCAATATTCATTGATTTACAAAAACAAAAAATACGTGTCCATTAGTTTCCAATACTCTAACCAACGGACTAAATAGATTTGCAATTTTTTGATACTGTCGTCATGCCTATTTTTACTAATATTCATCAGATTCAGATAGGTAAACTTTGTCGCTCTAAACCTCTACGTATTACTTCATGGTCGCAACATAGTAGAGGAAAATTTTAATAAAGTCGACTGTACAAGCTTACAGAACTTCACGTGCATAAATTGAAACCTCAGCTGCAGTTGCAGCCCTAGAGGAAATAGACTACAGAGTCCGAAGTTAAAATGCCAAAAATACCGTTTTGGTATAGGTACCTTCGAACCATAATTCCGGACATGCAAAACTAAGTAATAATAATAATAAAAATCTTTAGTTATACAAAAACCTTCAACATTGCTTAAAGAGTAGGTCACATAAATTTCAGTGAATTAAAGGTCAAACAGATAGAGTAACCCTGACTCCCAAACTAGGAGATCCTGTGACTTAGGAGTCAGTGTTCTGCTGTCACTATGATACAAAAACCTTTTACTTAAAAGTGTGTTAACAAAATCTTGGCAAAAAAGAAACAGATTAGAAAGTACAATAAAATTATTTTAACAAAGATTAAACTAGGAGTGAAGGAATTTATTAAACGGAGTTGTATATGAGTGTGCATGTAGGTAATTGTATGTGTAGGTGTGTTGCTACGGTGAGCGTGTGTACTTGGGGGGTTAAGTGTGCGAAAAGGTGTGTGTGTGATTGTCATTGTATATATTTGCGTGTATATGTGTAGTAGTGTTGGTATATTTATGTATTTTGCTGAAATGTGGGTAGAGGAAGTATTGCACGGCTACTGGCAGAGGTGAAGTAGTTCCTCTGTCCGGACGTAGTCCCGATCCTGAAGCCAACTTTGCACTTTAACCTTGACTTCATGGTGACTTAGCGCAGTTAATGGAGTAGTTTTAGCTATGTTTCTGTAAATTAAAGAGCTCACAACATAGAACTGGCGCCTGGCGAATGCGGTCTTGTGGCTTATTGTTGGGAATATCATTTTTGCTCTACGCTTAGTGTTATCTGGTGGGGGAATTAGTTTATGCTTCTTAAGTGTGGCTCGGAGGACAAAAAGCTGTCTCACCGTAAGTAGCTTACAGTCCGCATATAGTTTTATTGTGGGAAATCTGTATGGTTTACCAAGCATAACCTTGAGCATAGCTCTCTGGGCCCTTTCCACTTCTCTGTTTTTAATTATTTTTGTTGTGATTAAAAATATTATCCCCTACATCTATCTGCTATACTCCTTGCTAATGCAGTCGTGGGCGGCGAGCTGTGGTCTCTTTTTGGACGATTTTGCAAGCTGGTGCAAAGCGCTTAGTAACATAGTTGCAAACGTTGTTTGTACCTGTACATTGTATATCATTTTTACCTGTGGTACAATGTAGGTGTTATTCATCAGAGATGACTTGAATATTCGGCTACTATTCGGTATTCGGCAGACCGCGATGGAGATGGCGGGATTAACTGGATGTCTTCCTTGGGGATTGGAAAGAAGTAGCACAGAATCATGATTTTGACACGATATAAGTACTCCCAAATTATATACGCCCGTGGTGTACCGGAGGTACAAAGGTTAAATGTACCTGCACATATTCTTCCGAACATTCGGCCGCCGAATACTAGGATGGCAGATTATGGGGTGGGGCCTTGGCCCAGCAGTGGGAGAGAAAAGGTTTAAAAAAATCGGCGTGATCCTATAATATAAATTTGTGTCATCACTATTCAGTATTAATAATAATAATAATCATTTTATTATCAGGCAACTAAGGCCATATATTGTATAGATTCATTGCGTAAGTCCATTAGTTAGTTAGTTAGTGGGTTTGTTTAGCTTGTTTGTTTGGCTTCTCACTTTAGAGGCAGTTTCACTAGAATCACTACAATAGAATAACCCTACAAACCAAATTGTTTTCTAAATAAAAGCTGGAATGGCACATACCCGTATCCCACATGCGGTTTCTTCTATAATACAGGGTGTAAGTCACCTCATCACGAAGCCATCAACCAAGCATTCTGTACATCAAAGTAACTTTACGCAAAAAATATTGCTGGGAAACGACTTTTTTTGGGGCGAAAAATCATGTTTTGTGGTAGAACTCAATGTAATGCACTCAACATATTGTGCTGATGGATGGATTGAATAGTACGGGGGTCGTGGAGGTGTTTAAAGTAAAAATCTTACATTAAAAACTTGTATTTATTAAAAAAAGTTGTCAAAAAGTTGGAACTTTGACCCCAATATCTCCGTAACTGGAAGGTTCCCAGGGTGTCGAGTCTGCTATTACAATAGTGTCTCAATGATCTATCATTGATTTCATAATTGTTGATCAATGACAATGGTCATTTTGCTAAAAATTAGTAATCTGCTAAATTCATAATGGTCGATCATTGTTCGGTCAATGGTCGATCATTGTTCGGTCAATGTTCTCGTAATAGAATTGTGATAAAATGACATTGTTGTATTGCCATTATTAAAAAACCTTAATAGAAATGATTTTCGAAATACTAGAATTAAATTTGATTAATCATGCCAGATTTCATTTATATATGTTTTTACATATTATTTATTAGTGTTCTATGCAATCTGAAGTAGTAAGAAGTTCGTAAATAGCAAAAAACATTAAGTTATGTGTAACGCGGATTAATGTGAAACTATTCAATTCAATAATATTTATCTGTTTAGCTGTCAAAGTCAAATGTGACATTACTGCCTACTGACGTTTTATCTGTTTTTATTTCTAGCGGTCGGTGTTTTGATTTATTTTCATTTAAGTGTTTTAAATTATCTTTAATATAGAAGCCTATATTTATAGCAATACAAAATGGTGCTAATTGAGCAAATTTCGGCTAGAACTGTCAAAATTTTAGCAGATTACCGCGTAAGTCAGTCATTCATTTGTCATTGTGTACGAGATTACCATTCTATGCCATTTCTTTCAATGGAGTGTCAGTGATTGATCATTGGAAAGTCATAATGACGCCCCTTTAGTAGATTACGAAACTTGACAAAAGCAACTATTATGAAATCAATGATAGATCAATGTGACACCATTGTAATAGCAGACTCGCCCCCCAGGTATATGGTGTACAACAAAAAAATGATCGCAATGACGAGGAGAACAAGTGTCTTTCGGCTTCGTTAAGAGGTGTTTTACACCCTTTATACATTGCTTCATTCCCTATGCATTGTATTTTTTTCTTCACTTAAATCAATAAAGTACTTACAGTATTAGCAACCCAAGAAAATAATTACTTAAAAGGTAAGTTCAACGGCTGGTAGTCACTCAAAAAAAAAAAACTTTATCTACGACAGTTCAAACGTCCGTGACTGTCGCGGCCATTCCTGTCAAAGCGGTTGACATGATTTCCCTGCCTTGTTTACATCTTATTTTTTACCCTTAAGGTGAAAGCGTCAGGGTAGCCCGCGAAATTCAAATTTTCTTACGTTTTTTGCAATTTCCAGGTCAGTGTCAGGTTGTATGTTGATTAAAATTTGAATCGCGGCTGTAACACGACCACGACTTTGACCTTGAAAAAGTAAATTCCTACACCTTTATGAGCTTGGAGGGTTGTATTGATGATTTTGATGATTATAATTATTTAACTACATATGTGTTACAGCCGCGATTAAATTTTTTAGATAGTTAAACGTCAGGTGTACCACAATGTTTATATAGGCCAATACATTTTAAGGAAAAAAAAAATGAATTTCTTGTATATTCCCTATTCTAACTTCGTATATTATACCTAAGTGGACTTTTTAACAAAATAAAAAAACCTATAAGTACTCAGAATAATAAACCAAGTTCCTGAATGAGATTTTCCGCACTCAGATAATAAGCTTTTAAACATAAAGATATTTAATTTACATATACATATACCTGTCTCATATTTTTGGTCAGGTTTACAAGCTGAATGGAATTAAAGGTAAAAGCTAGTTTACACCGTGAGATACCTACGCTGAAAAATATCGCTAAATGTTGTTAACTTCCCGTGATACTGATCAGTCCTGGCCCCTTATTCACAACACTTCGATTCGATTATCGATTCGGAATGTCGTATGTCTATCTTTATTTGACATTACGAAATCGAGCGAGATAGACATACAACTTTCCGAATCGAAATCGTAACCGAGCGTTTGTGAATAGCTATGCTGAATAACAAGAAAAGGGTTTGTGCTGCATTTGTACATATGGCTAATTAAAAGAGTTGCAGTTGAGTTTAATTTTGCTCGGGGACACCCCGAGCAAAATTAGCAACTCTATTTGTGATGGTTCAGACTTCGTTTGAAATACTGTTAGAATAAAGTTCTAATCAGCTTGCACTACAAAGTGGTTGTTACGTCGGTCACTGCGGGCCGAATAGTGCGAAATGAGTGGTTTTTATTCTTTATAAAATCATAATTCGTCTTTTGGAAAAAAAACTACAATTATGTTCATTATTAAATTGCCTATCCATTAGTATAAGTAGCAAATCAAAATAATGGTTACTTTACGAGGAGTAGCATGTTATAAATCATTATTTCTAATTTCTCTGGTTTCGTTGTGAGGGGATTTATTAAACAATAGGCTACTTAAAAAAAAACGTCAATTTTGGAGCTGAGAATATGTACCTAGACCTACTTAGAAATTTAATGTATTTTTATTCGTTCGTTTTTCCTTTGGATAAAGAGGAGTAGGCTCCAAAAAACTGCTCACTCAAGGTCATTTGCTCGGGGGGCGCCTTAATGTGTTGTAAGCACGAATCACTGAAAACAAACTTGCCGAATAAAAATCAAACATCGAATTACATTATAATGAAAGAATGTCTGAAAAAAAAAACTTGGAATGATAGACATCAACTTAGTTCACACACAGATTCTGATTTTCAGCAGACTTACATTACGTGTTCGAAATATATAACAAATTGCCTTTAAAAATTACGAGAACTCAGTGCTGGTTCTTGTAAGACTTAGAAGCAATTTATTCGAGAGGCAACATTATAATTTTGTAAACACGACACACATTTATTATGAGAACTCGAGCCGTTAGGTCGTGTCATCTCAACACACCTTAACGATGCGATATCAGCATCCACATCATAATTTAGTAAAATTCTAGAGAAACGAGAACAGAGATCTTATCGCCACGCCACATTCATAATGTTTAGTGAATGGACGCGCTAAGGACTTACATCATACAGCCAACGGCTGCTGCGAAGGTTGAATAGGTACATTTACTAGCAAGCTTGTAACACATTAATACCCCATTTTCTCTAACACTAGGCGACATCTGAATGAATGCGTAAATAAAACACGCTGTTAGATTTTGTGTTTCCGATCCCGAGCATCCCCAAATCCCGAGCTTCACCAAGTGAAATTGGTTTCACCACAGTTTATGCCACCATTTTCATTCTAAACAAGCGTAAAACTTTTTTTACCATTCGTAAGAAATTGTAAGCTTATAAGCTCCAGAATAATAAAGAGACCATACGATACGACAAGAGCAAACGAAGTGAGCTCGATAATGTTTCGTAAGGTTCAAGAGACGATTAAAATCAATGAATATTTTAAAAATATCAGTGGTGGACCCAGCCCTGGGGGAGGGGTGATAAGATAAGATAAGATATTTATTTTGCAAATATGGGTACAAACACGGTGACATAAAAATATAATAGGAACAGCCATATTTAACCAAAAGGCATGCAAAAGTACAGAAGACATTAGATATGCTAAGTACTACATAGTAAAGATATACAATGTCAATACATCTAAAGATTGATTTACTATAATTACAATAACACAATAAATATTCTACAGTCAACTTAATAAAAAATAAATAAAAATTAAATGTCATATTTGTCAAATGTCCAGTCGTTTAATAAAGTACCTAATCAAGAAATTCCTTTCGCCATTAAAAATTCCGTCACACTATAATACGCTTTGTCTACTAAAAAATTTCGAAGTTTTTTTTTAAATAACGTCAAGTTTAGTTCTTTCCAAGTCCTCGGTATTTTATTATATATGACTGGCGCCATGTAGCAGACACTTTTGCGCATTTAAGTCGTTCTCGCACCAGGGAGACACAGCCTACTATTATCACGCCTATTTCGTGGAAAGATGTCGCCTATGCGGTCAAAACGATCAGGGTTCAACTTTACAAACACTGCCATTTCTAAAATATATATACATGGTAAAGTTAAAATTTTATGCTGTTTAAAATATGGCACGCAGCTATCAGTAGTTTGCAGTTTTTGAAAAGGACCGTATGCATCTTTTCTGAGCTTTGAATGCAGTTTCTCTATCGGTGGAGTTGCCCCAAAAGATAACGCCGTATCGTAGGTGGCATTCGACTAAACCATGATAAGCAGTCAGGAGTGCGTTTAGATTTACAATAGACGACAAGGTGTATAAAGTGTAAGCGGATGTGCTTAGTTTTTTGCAAAGTGACTCTATGTGTTGCTTCCAACTAAGTTTTTTGTCTATTTCTAGCCCTAGAAATTTAGTGCTTACCACATCGTTAACCCTATCATTATTATATTGAACATGCAGATTGCTCCTATCTGGCATGCGTTGGCTAAAATGCATTATCTTTGTTTTGCTTATATTTATTCGTAAGTTATTTTCATCCAACCATTTTATAATCGATTTTAAAGAAATATTAATGTCATTTTCGTATGTATCTACACTTTTGGAAGGTATTGTCACGGTACTATCATCTGCAAATAGGGTCAATGGTTGTTCCATGCATTCCGGTAAATCGTTAATATATAATATAAACAGTAAAGGACCCAACACACTCCCTTGCGGTACCCCGTAACTAACTATTCGCTCGTCTGATCTAAAGGTGATGAGTTCATGACCCCCATGATCCCTGAAGAGAAATTCCTGATGGAAAAATCCAATGACACTTTGCCCAACCTGAGAATAGAATCCAGAACCTCTTGATCAGCAGTCGTGTTTGCTACCACTAGTCTAACGAGGCAATTGAGGCACTAGTATTAGCTAGTATGTCGTGTTACATACTACAAAAATGTAAATAAACCCTAGTACGTAAGAGGGGTCTTTGAAAATAGAACGGCGAATCCAACTTTACTCGAATGAAACTTTATAACGAGATAGCGAGTGCCTACCAGGAAAACATGTTACAATGTTGAGAGATGGTTGGAAATACTGGCTCGCCATCGTGCGTAAACAAGCCATGTGTTTTGAGAACATGATAAAACCCACACGAGGTACATAGGTAGTCACACACACATACACAACCACAGACGCTATTTCCATTCCGAGAAAGTACCCCGGGCCCCGCGACACCCTCTAGGTTCATTTAACCCTATTGAAAAACTATTTCATGAAAAAGTTATTCAATGGGGTTAAACGAACTTAGAGGGTTGTGGAGGGTGTTGAAGGGGTGATTTTAATGATTATAATTCTGTAACTACATGCTGTGTGTTAATTGTGCGGATCGTATTTCATCTACATTACATACAACCTGACAGTGACCTACAAATGGCAAAATACGTAAGAAAATTGTATTTTTAATAAAGTTTTTAAATTCATTAACAAGATTTTACCTAAACAAAAAAAAAACATACATACAGTAATACGGGGCTATTTGGGTTTTTTGGGGCTATTTGGTACCATATATACCAAAATGTTATTGGGTATTTCTATCAGAGAATTTCTCAGTACCAGCCAATCAAAGTGTTGCTAGAGTTTGTAAAATAACTTCTATACCATACACCGACCGCAGTTATCGATATTTTTGTTCGAAATTCTGGGTCGTCAGAAATAGCCCACAAAACCCAAATAAAAGTACATTACAAGTTAAATAAAAGCTTGTAAACACAAACCTTAGTTTTCCGGACGTCAGGTCTCAAACAGGTAGGTACCTAAGTATATTATGCACGAAACGAAGAAGTTTAGGTACTTAAAAACACGCGATAAATAGCCTCAAATATCACGTGTTTTAAAGAGCTTTTTATTTCTTTACCCAATCTTGTCAAAGTCCGGTTTACGGTACGGTACGGTATGGTAAGTACGGTTTTATTTTCTGTTTTGTATTTCAAAACTCATTGGAATTTTATGCAGACTATTCATTAATGTAAGTACCTACGGAAAGCGAGCTTTTCAATCGTCTTTGTAGCCCTAAAAGCATTGTTCGGTATTCCTTTCCGCTAGATGAGTTTGTATTAAGAGGGAAGAGGGCCTCCGAGGAATTTGAAAAATGGGTATTAAGAGAAACTATTGCCATCGCGCTGCGTCAAGCTTACCCCCGTAGAGTGCGATAGGGACAACTCCAGCTCAGACTGATTGTATCACAAAAAATTCGACGAGATCGCCGTTTCGTATTCCCCTTTTTTTCTCCTCGAAAACTGAGCCAATTCAATTATTTTTCACATTAAAATTTTAATAAACAGTTTATTATCTAGGTTAATATCCATTTATTTTATGTTAAAAACGTTTCGAATTTTGTAACGAGAGGAGTCATATATTTTCTTAGTTGCAGAAAAAAAAGGAAATGACAGAGACGTGTCTTTATTAGACCATTATTTTATTTTAACAAAAAAAAATTGCTCGAAAGGCATTATCCAGGAAGAAAAGAGGGGAATTCATTTGTATGGAGAACCGTAGCCCCCGTTCCCTCTTAATGATCGAATTCGAAAGCTATAAAGAGTCGGACTAAATGCAAAGCAATAAAATATCAAAGATCGACTTCTTTTTCTTTTCTACAAGCCAGAATCTATCTTACAATAAATAAAATAGGAGTGTCTGTTTGTAATTTCAAAATATCAGCTTTTTACTGAATCCCTATAAAAGTATATACCTCAACCTATTCTCAAACTTTAAATGGGTGTGTACTCCGGCTTACTCGAACGATGAAGCCGGAGATCTGATGACGGTGCCAAGTGGGCCAATTTTGGGTTAGCAGAACTGACGTTGTGGGATGAACCAAACGTAATTGTAACAAATATGGCTAATCTCCGAAACTGCTGGACCAATTTTGACAGGACTTTTAGGGACAGATAGCTGATGTTATAAGGAGTAACTATGGCTAATCTTTTATAAAAAAGTCGAGTATCTAATAAATATTTTTCATTAAATTCCTCGCGGATGTAGTCGCGGGTTACAGCTAGTTTCAAATAAATGCGAACAAACGTATTGAATTCTCGTATCGCTGCTTTTCAATATAGTTGAATAGCGTTGATTCTCTTTTTACTTTTACTAGTAGCTGCAATACAAGTATCGAAGCGACCACAATCTGAATACGCAGGGCGTATTCAGATTGTGGTCGCTTCATGCAAAGCTTCTAATATGCATTGCATTTGCATCGTATAAAGAGCTTTCATGAAAAAGCTTTTTATGAGGTCTTTGAAATGAACAGACTTTATGAAGCGTCCGTAAACTAATATTTGTGAACGGATGATGTAAAGAGAAAGAGTATATTATAAAGAGGTAAAAGTTTATAAGTTTATGTGTATTCTTCAAAAATACTGATTCGATTTCGAATTTTTGTTCAATAACGGGAAACTACATTATCCCCGAGTGTCGTAGGCTACATTCCCGTTGATTCATTTCCATACATAAAGTATTTTCATTTTGCAGTACTTTTGTAAAGCGTTGCTTAGCTTATGTAGGGTATTGTAGAATTGTCATAATGTACCGACTATTCACGATGCTGAATTATGAAAGGTTTTTGAGTTAGGTAAATAAAGGTTTAAAAATTATTAATGTTAATTTTAGTAAATGAACCGATCTTGCACCTGAAACATTATAGTAATTAAATCTTTATTCACCTAACCCAAAAACCTTCGTAGCTCAGCATCGTGAATGCAGAATCTCTCATCTCTTTATACCTAGTTCTAGGTCAACATCCTTTTGGTAGAATATTCCCCGTCCTTTGTGAGCAGCATCGAAATGCGATCTATGTGTACTCCGTAGCAAGTAACAAATTGCTCGTTCAGTCTGCTACGTTCGGTTATTCTCGATAACGACCCGTTGCCATGGTTACCGCGAGGTGGAGAGTATTTGTTGTACCTAGGTGTTCGTTAGCTGTATTTGGGATACGATACGGTACAGCCGGACGGTGAACGGGCAAAATCGAATGTTACGTTCGGGGAAAAAATGGTAGGTTTAGCTTGAGTAGTGCCGATACGACATGATTCAGAAATGGTAGAAGCCGAACTGCACGAGCTGCATGAAATCCGAATATTGTGTAGGTACTCATATACTAATTGCATCAAGCCGTCTTAGTTGTTCAGAAAATATAACGGAATCAAATGTCCAAACCCAAACAACTCAAAATCTAAATATTTAATTTCACGTAAACCTACAAAACAGGTGCACGGTTGTGGTTGGTCGTTTCCTGTGGAAAAGACTCGGCAAGAAACTTCATGGTTACTCTTAATAAACATTTGGTTTTAACAATGTTTTCGTGTAACATTCTAACCTTGTGTAAGTATAACGCGCGTAGGCTTCATTACAAGTAAGCACGTGGTTACTTTTTACCCAAATCCGAAAGGAAGTCATCACTAAATATGTCATGATATATTACAGATACCGGGAACCCGCTGGCGGCTGGATACGAGTCGCACGGGACCGGCCAATGTGGCGACACTTGGGGGAGGCCTATGTCCAGCAGTGGACGTCTTTCGGCTGAAATGATGATGATATTACTGATTCGTGACTCCCAATAAACAACAATCGGAAGAGTTTGATCAGTGTCTTGTTTGTAATTTTTTATTAGTTGCCGTTTTTGTCGCAGTTGGGTTTTGTTTTTTGTTTGTTATAATATTTTCACGATTCACTGCGCTGGGTCAAGCTGTAAAGGGCTTTTAAATATGTCATGTAAAATCTCATTTACCGACATGAGATTTTACATGTGTAATGTGTACGTTAAATGTTTGGCCTGGGGGTAAAAATTATTAACTTTTTAAAGTAGGTAGATACTTAGCTATACAATAGATGAAGATATGGGGTCATCATTCATCATCATTTCAGCCGAAAGACGTCCACTGCTGGACATAGGCCTCCCCCAAATGTTGTGTCCCACATTGACCGGACCCGTGCGACTCGCATCCAGCGGACTCCCGCAAGGCCGCAACCTTCACCAGGTCAGCGGTCCACTTAGTGGGAGGCCTTCCAGTTCGCGGTCGCCACTCCAGAACTTTTCGGCCCCATCGGCCATCCGTTCTGCGAGCAATGTGACCTGCCCACTGCCACTTAAGTTTGGCAATTCTTCGGGCTACGTCGGTAACCTTGGTTCTTTTGCGGATGTCTTCGTTTCTGATTCGATCGCGCAAGGAAACTCCGAGAATAGCCCTCTCCATTGCCCTTTGGGTGACTTTAAGCCTTCTGATGAGGCCCATTGTGAGCGACCACGTTTCGGTCCCGTATGTAATCACTGGCAACACACACTGGTCATAGACTTTCGTCTTGAGACACTGCGGTAAGTTGGACGAGAAGATACCGCGCAACTTCCCGAACGCTGCCCAGCCGAGTCGGATATGACGATTGACCTCTTTCTCAAAGTTAGACCTACCTAACTGGACCGTTTGTCCCAGGTACACATAATAGTCTACAATTCGAGTGTAGAGTCTCCGATCTTGATAGGAGTGGGTGTGACATGGGCATTCAACATGACCTTGGTTTTGTCCATGTTCATTTTAAGACCCACTCTTCCGGAAGCTCTACTAGGATACGGGGTAATAAGATACGGGGTACCTGGAGCTAACGAACAAGTCGAACAACTTTATCTTTTGAATTGCTTTCAGGATTGTTTTTGAGTCGTTTGTGACTGAAACCAGTTAATTAAAACTGATTTGTTGAGAATGAGAGGCTTATTAAATTAAAGTAGCGTTGTTTTGAACAGAATTTCGATTTTCAATGGAATTGGAATCTGCTTGAAATGGAAAATTTGAATAGTGCCTCTCTACAGGACAAATTCTGATTTATTTGATCATTAACGTCTCCATCTCGCCATCATTTTCCTGGTTAATAATGATTGAACAATTTAATAAATCTTAAGGAAAACATTCTGTGTGTGAATAAATAAGGAAATATTTTTCTTTCCTGACTACACCTGATTCAGGAAGTACCGTTATTATTGTATGACACATTGATTACGACATACCTACATACATAAATTAAACACAATAACAAAATACCCAAGTTAACATAATGCCTAGAGATTCTTATTTTTTTGCGGTTCTTTGGTGCCATAGGTATTTCTTAAATTATTTTGGGCCCTTTAGGTAGGTATGTCTGAGTTGGTGGCCCGATGCAGGGATGGTCAGCTCATAGCATCAGTGACTTCCATCCTTTCCTCAAAAGTTAGGACGGTGCACCTAATGGCCATTAGGTGCATCGTACTAACTTTAAAGAAAACGGCCAGCCGTTTCTTTAAACAACACTTAAATAGCATTGCACTGTGGGATTTTTAACGTTCAGCTGAAATTGAATCGAAGAGTTAATGAACGTATATGTTCTTTCTTTTTCGTATGGTTAGTGCACCTACCCTGGTATCAGAGTTTTTATGCCGCCCATGGGCTTTTGATTTAGCTTCTCATGCCTTTGAGAAGTATCTCTCATGAATGGTGCTATGGTTTCCTCAGGATGTTTTCCTTCACCAGAGCTAGTGATAATTATACAATACACACATGTATCCGAAAAATCAGAGGTGCGTGTTTTGGGTTCGAACTAGAGACGCACCACTAGGCTATCGTTACTATTAATTTACATACATTTAATTGACGTTTAGTGTAAGCGCAATCGGACACAAACCCTACTCTACCTAACTACCTAGGTACCTACTCTAGCAGAACTTTGCCACTTACTTACTTACTTACTTTGAACCATTGCTACTTATAACTGTAACGACTAATTTTACCCAGGAAAGTAAATTGAACATCACCATCATCATTGAAGGAAAACTCGTTTAATTGGGGCCTTGAATTACAAAAACAGGAGAAAATTATTGTAAATGCTTGCTACCATAGAAATATAAAAAACAGCTTGCGACATCCAGTTACCTACACTCACGTTTTCCAGAAAAACAAGATCAGTTTGGAGTACCTATACGAGTAGACCCCTGAGCCCTGATCACTACCTACAGAAAACAGAGCATATTCAGCCGTTCAAACGCTCTTACTGCTGAAAGAGAGACAGAGAGCTCCTGTCTGTGAGAATGAGTATATAATCCACTAAGCGACCCAGCTATTGTTGTCACATGTCTTTTGTGGCAGACCGAAGCTTCGGCCACCTTCGGCCAAACTGGTCAAAGTTTTCGTCGGGCACTAGTTGCTCGGCAGTTTGCTGAACTGGGCCTATTTGGCGCAGCTTAGCAGCAGGCGTGTCTTACACGCTGCCAATTATCTTTTTTTTTTCTGTAAAGATTTTTTTTTTTTGTTGTGTACTCTTGTGGCATTTTTTTTTTGGGACGAGCCCGCCACCCTGTTCCCAAACCACTGTAACTCCTGAAAGCCAGAATCAATAGTGGCGACCACCAGAAAAGCGCTGAGACAATGAAGCTCGACGAAGTCCCATGCAGAGAATGAATTTAACTGTCTTGGATCCCGCAACTGCACTTAGGAAAAAACCGTAATTTTCACTTCTCATATCAGCAGAAGACGGAACGAAACAAGCCCAATAGGAACAAAGGGACGTTTACAACTGGGATAGGCCCAGTTGCCTAGCACCACGGATAAATATTAACAGGAATGGTTCCTAAGTTCTGAGCTGTTATATTTGATTCCAATAATAGGTATGGCAATAACGCTTGGTCGCACGGTTTGTTCTAGTCCTACAAGGTCCATATAGTAAATAACTCAGGATGTAATCTGTACCTACACTATCCAACATAATATTGCGTTCATTCTGCCAAAAGACTGCATCACATAAAATGTGATGTGCAGATTGTTCATATTCTCAATCAGATGTAGAACATTGTCAACAAGCTTGAAGGGAAATAATTTACTCTTAAAGTTACCATGACTTGTGACAAATTGGGCAACACAGTGATCAACCTCCAGCCATGTCCTGGCCAGCCGTTCGAAAGAACTGGTGAAGGTGTCGTGTCGTGTAGCTTCTCTTTGATAACCTCGGGCAACCAACCTTGCTTTTCTGGTTCCATCTGATTTGGTTTTGAATATCCATTTTGTATCTATAGTTTTACATCCCTTTGGTAATTCTGTTTCGATCCAAGTTTCTTGTTCTTTTAATGATGTTATCTCTTTTTCTACTGCTGTTTTCCATTCTGTACTTTGTTCTAAAGCTTCTTTGTATGTTGTTGGATCATTCTCACCTGACAGAAGACAATATGCTTCATAGATCTCATAATCATTCAGATGTTGAGGCTTTTTTACTTCTCTGCCTCGTCTTGTCAATTCATTTTGGTTTATCTGTATGTCTTCGTTTTCTTTTACCTTTTCTTCAATCGTATTTTCTTGATCTGTTGTATCATCAATCCTTTCTTCAACTAAGTATCTTTCAGGTTCCACACTCTGTGGTTTTTCTCCATATCTTATATCTGTTTCATCGAATCGGACATCTCTTGATATTTTTATTTCATGTCTTTGGATCCCATAACTTATAACCATTTATGGCATAACCTACCATTCTAGCTTGTATTGCTCTGCTTGACAGCTTGTCTTGTTTGGGTATAATAAGTACCCATGCTTTACATCCAAATATCTTTATCTTTTTCAGATTAAATTCTCTATTCATCACATTTGCTGGAACTTTGTTATTTATGCAGGAACATGGAGATCGATTTATCAAAAATGTAGCTGTTAATACAGCTTCGCCCCATAGATATTTTGGTAGATTTGACTCATCCAACATTAATCTTGCTTTGTCATAAATTGTTCGATTCATGCGTTCTGCCTTTCCATTTTGCTGTGGACTATAACTTTGGGTATACTCAATACGGATTCCTTTATCTGCACAAAATTCTTTTAGTTTGTTTGCTGTAAACTCGCCACCATTATCACACCGAATTCTTTTGACTTTTGCTTCATGTTGTCTTTCCATTTCTTTTATGTACTTTAAGAGGATTTCGGTAGCTTCAAACTTGTTTTTCAGTAAGTATGTCTGCGTAAAGTGTGAATAATCATCGATTATAGTTTGAAAATATCTATATCCCTCCTTTGTAGGTATTCTAGTAGGACCTGCTATATCTGTATGTATCAATTCACCAATTTTATTAGACCTTGGCTTTTGTATTCTTTTGAATGGCAATCTTGTTGCTTTGTTTGTCATGCATACCTCGCAAGCCTGTTTACTGTATGGCAATCCCAATATTGCTAAATTCTTTCTACACATATGCCCAAATCGTTGATGCCATATTTTATTTTCTTCATTGGTTAGTTTACATGCAGCTGTACCTTCTATTTTGGTTACATCTATTCTTGCTTTAAATGTATACAGCTTTCCTTCTTTTACACCATTGTATACCTTATTTCCTGTCTTTATCATTAACATTCCGTGTTTAAAACTTACTTCCATTCCTCTTTCTACTAATTTTCCGACTGACATCAAATTTGTACTCAAACCTGGTACTATAACGGCTTCTATAAATATTTGCTCATGGTTATGAGTGGCTTCTAAAATTCCTTTCTTCTTTGCAACCAGTATTTCTCCATTTGTTATTTTTATATATTATTCATGAGGCAAGTCTTCAATTTTAGTCATATAAACTTCATAGCTCTCTTGAATGAAATGATGAGTAGCTCCAGAGTCGACAATAAATGTTATTTGGTCATTAGATGCGTTTGTAACTTTTCCTGTCATCGCTTGTTCTGTTGCTACAAACATGTTCTGATTTTCGTTTTCAACGGAATGTGCTGTTTCATCTCTACCTCTTGAGCCTCTATATCCTCTTCCTCTGCCTCGACTAGTCATGCGGCATTCATATGATTTGTGACCTTTGCGTTTACACCTATAGCATGTGACATTTGTGCTCATAAATGATGTCTGATTAGGGTCTGATGTTTCATTTACTGATCTACTTTTTCTGATTTCTGGTCATGGTCTAACAGTTTTGATTTTACAAATTCTAGTTTAACATCAGTATTGACAGTCTCGATTGCTGTTATTATGTGATTGTATTCTTCGCCTAAACCTGTTATAAGGTAACACACTTTGTCCCCGTCTTCAATTTTATCTCCTGAACATTCTAGTTCTCGTATGATATCATCAAACTTTGAGAAATACTCCTCTAGAGTACCCCCTGTGTGTTTCAAAACTAATAACTTTCTTCGGAGAGTTATCTTTGAAATGATTGTTTTCCTTTGGAATGTGTTCTTAAGGATACTTAGCATTTCTCTTGCCGTTTTATAATCTTTCACTAGATTTAGGTGTCTGTCTGTGAGACATTGAACAATTAAACTTTTTGCTCTAGAGTCCAAATTTTGGCTTTTGTCATCGATATTTTCATTTTCAGTGACTTCTTTCAAATTTCTCTCATCTAGTAGGCACTGCAGCCTGAACAACCAATTATCAAACGTTTCGGCCTTCAGTTGAGGAAAATGTGCCGGCATGGTTCCGGACATCGCAATTTTGTGATGAGCTGAAAAATAAGTTTTTGTCGAAAACCTATCGTCGCTACTGTCCCTAACAACTGACCTATACTACTGAGCAATAGCCCATAACCTGTTAGAACTGGTGTTCGAATAAAAGAGATTGGACTCTACTTTTAAATAATTATAATTCGTAGCTACATCTTTGCGCACACACATACTAGAACGGAAGGGCGTTGACAGGAAGTTTCCACATGACATAGACTATAGTTTATCCACTGACTAAATATCTTAACAGTTAAAAGATTACCTTTTAAAATTAGTTGATAAGTTTTTTGCGGTGCAAAGGTCACAAAACGCATCTGACATTCAAAAGAGACAATATTGTAATGTGACATAACCATGATTCAACATTTCTGATATTATTATGTAGCGAGGTTTTGTATTCAAAGTAGTTCGAGGAATAATAGTTATTTGTTATACAAGAGTGCAAAGTTGCTTTTTAACCGCGTGTTCAATTTTGATGACCGAGCAAGCGAAGGATTCTAAAATTGAATCACGAGCGCAGCGATTGATTCAAAATTAGAATCCTGAGCGTTAGCGAGGGAATCAAAAGAGCACGAGGTGAAAAATCTTTGCACTCGAGTGCAACACGTAACTTTTCATTCCACCTCAGCGAGGAAATGACTAAATGCAAAAAAAAAACGTTTACAATCACAAGATAGGTACACTTTTATTTCAGTTTAGGTATTAATTACTACATTATGACAGGTAAGTATTACAGAATAATCTTTAAATTATAACAAAATAATACTAAGGTATAATAATTAAGAAAATTTTAAAGTAACGTTGCTACAGTTATTTAAATTGTGTGTAATATTTTTGTTTGGTACTGTAATATTGGTGTTAGTCACTTGTGTACTGTTTTTCGGTAAACTATCTGTCATACTTAATAGTTGTACCGATTCATCGGATTCCCTTGGCGTGAATGTTGGAGAGAGAGGGAGATGGTTAGGTGTTTCATAACGGCTTATTTTTGATGTAGAAGGGCCAGTCCAAGGATCCGATTGAGGCTCTTTCAGTGTAATGGCTCCTACGATGCCTTCACATATTTTAGACTTATTTTGGATGGAATCCTCTATGTATCCCTCTACAACTGCATTGGACTTCCAGCCTCCGTGGCGCTTAAGGGACAGGAGATCAGCCCCGGAATCAGCCAAAAGTGTGGCTGAAGTTCGTCGGAAACAATGACCCGTGTACAACAGGGGTTCTGGAAGTTCAAGAAATGTTGCTATTTCTCGTGGGATACTGCCAATTTTATTAGTACCCATAGGCTGTCTAACACACTTTCCATTGCGATACTGTAGAAAAAATCGATTGATTGGAGTGTTAGGCGGGCGTAAGGCTTGATATTTCTCAACAATCGTTACGTATTCCTTGCGAATGACGAAGTTGCGGTCTCTTTTTGTCTTCGTATTAGGTAAATTAATTAATAGTAAGTCATCTGAACGTTTCTAAATGTTTTTGACATTAAGTTGTGTGAGTTCATTAGTTCGACATGCTCCGTTTATTCCAATAATAAGAACAACCTGTAACGTAAAGAGTATTGTAGTAGATAAATGAATAAAATTGATATGAACGCATAATTATGCCTATCAACATCTACTAAGTATACTATTTAATTGAGATTAATATACTTAAGTAGATACTGAATGTGCAACTGACTTACTTTTGCCGCCAAATATACGGAATCGGGTGCTTCGTTAAGAAACTTTTCATTATATCAGATACTGTGAAAACCTTCGATTTTTTTGGTTGATGACCAGATGAGGCTCTTTTTAAAAATGCCACTAATTTAGGATAGGTATCGATATACATTTGTCTTTTTTCATCTTTATTGTTGCTTTTAGCATCGAATACGTACTCCATAGAGTGCTTGCTTTCTTGTTCTCGGATAATTCTATAAAATATGCCAGCAAAACGTTTTCTGAGAAAGTTTTGGCTCCTTTTGCTAGTCGCCACGTGTTGAACATATCGTACTGTTTTAAATACTTCTCGCGTGATTGTTGAGGGAGAAAGCTCATTTGCGCATTATTAACAGTTTCAGTCAATTCTGTTGGCGTCAAGCAAACTTCCTCGTCGCTAGAATCACTCATTTTAGTTTTTTCACTTGTTTTCAAGTTTCTTGTTTTTAATATAAGGTTTAACAATGACGTGAAAAAATGCCGCGTAAAGAACCGCGTACAAAGCAAATTGAAAAAAGAACACCAAGAAGGTTCCGAGTCTGAGTTTTTAACAAATTAAAAAAAAGTTGTATGATATATTCGGCACCATAGAGGTAGCAGTAAATAGGTTTAATGTTTTTTTTAATTCACAAACTTAGTGCACACGATGTTCTAAATTCAATTTACTTTATCCTCTAGACTCTAGAGGATAAAGTAAATTGAGTCTAGAGAATAAAAACGGCTTTTCCACTCAGATATTGAAGATTAAAAATACTCTTTCCGAGATGGTGGGATGAAACCAGTATTTGTTATGTCATTGGAAATTGCGAATTGTCGTTCGGTACCTAATGTTTCTAATGGCTGTAATTTAATAATGTATTGTACTAGAATTTGAATTAATTCTCTGAAAACAGAATTCAGCGGCCATGACACATATTTTGCTTTTGGTCATTATTTCGAGTGTGTTTTCGAGAATTAAGCTGCTACTTTCACTAAATTTGTAAGCTTATTTAAGACTATTTACGACATATTTCCAGGGCTTAAGTTTGTTTATGTGCGTATGTCTCGACTTTTCATATATTCAACCTGTAAATATCCGCATAGCTGACTGACTTAAAGTTACTTATTTATTAACTTTGCATACAGATTAACGTATGCTTACCTAAACACCTTACATTTTAATGTTTAAATCGGTGTTGTTTATTAACTTCAAGCAACGTTTATATAAAACTTACCTAGGAGATTAAGTAATCAGTCTAGCATCGCATTGCAGATCTTAAAGTTTTCCCACTTCGGAGAAGATTGCTCCAGGGAACTCTTCAGTTGAAGCTGTTTTGGTTTCCCTTTAGGAAAAGTAGAACGCACCGAGGCAAAAGTTTGAACATGTTACATAATTATTTTGCAAGGCAAAACTCGATAGCGGATGTTGATTTCCAATTATCCAGGGTGGATCCCCTATACCGTAATTTAAAAAGAACAGCTATTCCATACATTTTGAGCGTGTCGGTATTGCACATTTGTAGGGAGCAGATTTTTTTTTAAATTACTTATAAAAATGTTTTTTTTTGTTTCAAATCTCGTGTAGCTCGCGAAATTCAAATTCTCTTACTTTTTTGCAATATGCAGGTCAGTGTCAGGTTGTATTTTGATGAAAATATGATCTGCGTCCGTAACACCACATCTATACAAATATTATAAAGAGGTAAAATTTGTTTGTATGTAGGGGGTAATCTTTGGAACTACTGATCCGATTCCAAAACTTCTTTCACTAACGGGAAGCTACATTATCCCCGAGTGTCATAGGTACATTTAAAACGTTCCCGTGGGATAATTTCCGTACATAATGGGAGCAAAACTGCGAGCAAAAGATAGTGTTACATAATATATCTGTAGACATTTCAGTTTTCATCTTTCTCTTTTTTCTTTTTTATCAGTTCTAACTTTAAAAAAAAAAGCTGCCGGGCTCAAATGGAATTGGGCGGGTCACGTGAGCTGCATGCATGACGACCGCTGGGCAAAGATCTCAACACGATGGATGCCTGCGGATGGACGGCGCCGCCGATAGAAAGAGGTGGCGAGATGATCTCGCATCACGAAGGCTGGTCCGAGGTGGCAGGACAAGAGTACCTGGAAGGATATGGGGAGGCCTTTGCCCAGCAGTGACAGTCATTCAGGGCTAGAGAAAAAAAAAACCGTTCTAACATCATCTAACTATGTTTTTGTTTGTCAGCCTTTAATCTTGTAGGTACTAAAGGTACACTTAGCTACTTAACTAGTTAAATGAAATTGTCTATCATCCGACTGTATGATGCTTGCTTATGTCCATTGAATTTCCTCATTGCATTAGATTGCATTGTCTTCTTAAGCGTGGAGACATCGTTCGGTCATCCACATACGTTTATAATACTCAATTATTTTCCCATTCAAGTATACCAGTATTTTTAAATCAAAATATACCTACTTATGTAGGTAGATAGAACGAGCAATGTAGTTTACATTACATAGTACCGACTGATCCCCACAATTCACTCCAGCCAATTGAGGAAATTGGTAATCATGGCTCGTTGGAGATCGGACCGGGTACCTATAGATTCAAGAGGGCATTATCTACTTGACTATGTCCATGGGTTCAATTGTGAAACCCCGTACTTATGGTACAATCAGGAGTTACCGTTAAAACCACTTACGTATTATTTATTTACGAAAAACATCGTGAGAAAAGGCCATCCTTCATTCTAATTTTATCTATTCATTTTTTCGTCCTAGTTTTTTCTTTATCTAACGTCCAGCATGTTTAGCTTTAGCATTTTTATCACATCAACACGCTTGGAATCCCCGACGGGTTGAACAGAGGTACCAATAGTGCATCCTGATTTCGTATGTCCATACATGTCTCATGTACATGTCACATACCCATTTACTGGAAAATAACAAGTTTGTCCACATAACAAACCCATATGACTGTTTATAACTGTACTTATAAGGAAGGAAACATCACACAATAAATAAAAACGTTTCCAATAAAGTAATTTTAGAATAACGTCATAGGAAACTCAAAGCGTCGATCCCAGTTCACTGAAATTACAGGAAAAAATCAATTGAGTAAGTAATTTGTAATTTATCTTTATTTATAAACCACAATAGGAAAAAGGTCAGGAATACCACTGAGAAGAAACATAACCTTGTTAGTTTGACGTCACTTAATTCACTTACGACTATTTTCAATAACTTACTAGCAGGTTTCGGTAGGTCGCTATCTCTGTCTGTTTGACATGTTGCTTACTGACCGGTTAGAAACAAAACGTCGCAGAAAAGCTTTCTTTGATTTTTCTATGCATCAAGTGACAGGTAGGTCACGCGAATAGGATATTTCAAGCTAACTTTGTAGATAGAAACACCGATAGTTACGAGCGTAGGCATATTAACAAACAGTTATACGTAGTAAGTTACAGAAAACGGCCGTTAGGGTATAGTCGCACGTGCAATTAGTTACTTCACCCCATAGCAGTGAGAATATTAGCTTGTGTGGAAAGTGTTGCTGCAGCTGCTTCAAATGCTTTTGGTGACCAAAAGGGGTCAAAATATTTGATGCTATTTTTTAATTAGCTGTAAGTTTAGGTAAATAACCTAAACTATTGTTTTTTTTTTTTATTATTATTTAGTTTATACAAGGTCCTTGTAACTAGATAGTCTCCTTAGACCATTCTTAGTGTAGCTGCAACGGTTAAAAGTACTTCCCCTTATGGCGACTACAGGAGCTAAATTAGCAACTCTAATTGTGGTGGTTCAAACTTCTGGACTGTTAGACTGGAAGGACTGTTAGAATAAAGTTCTAATCAGCTTGCACTACAAAGTGGTTGTTCGTTACTGAGGGCCGAATAGTGCGAAATGAGTGGTTTTTTGCGATTTACAAAAAATCTATTGATTGGAGTAAAAAAATAAAACACTATCATGCTAATATGTTGCTTGTAGAATGATTTGTCAAACAATCTGAATGTTCGCATGTATTTTAGTATTGTTTTTACTCGTTACAAGAAATTTTTTAGAGATAAGTTTAATTTTTTTATCGTGTAAAATTAGTTGTATTATGTTTTCAAAACACTATCATACTAGCATATATCCTGAAGAATATCATATATTTTTCTGGTTTTGATTATTGCACTGAATCATATGCTTTTTTGCATTATAAAACTCGCGTTTAGCTCCTGTAGTCCCCTTAAACGGGACAGTCTCCGTTTACATACGGTACGGTGGATACGCCACCCTGTAATTATATGGTGATCATCGGTGGTCAAGGTGTGATCGGCTGCTTCTTGCGTTAGTGGACACGTGGTCTGTATTCGCGACACACGTTGAATTTCACTGTAGCAAAATGTAACAATACCATTTGCATAAACTCATAAAATATTATTTTATGAGTTTGATGCTTTTGATGCTTAAAAAAAAGCAAATGGTGGGTGCGTTCAGCTCATTCATGAAAATATAAATCTGCAACGCTGTTTACAGAAAAAAAAACTCAAAAGGCTGGCAACATTGTCACGTGAAGAGTACATTATCATCTGTGGATTCAATACAATTTGTTGAGTTTTTGACGTCTGACGCACCTGAGTACAGTCATCACCAATCTAAATGCGTGGGTTTCTCTAATCGCCCAACCACCGTAATTGGGAAACCAAAGTTCGTATTTATAAGGATAGGTACAACAGTTCTGTGCGTGGTTTCCCTACTCTTGATTAAGCAATATCGCGTAATTAGTTGTGAGTTGGTGAATAAGATTGCGTCATGGAGATCTTTGGATGCGTTGATGGTTGAGATTTTTAAGGAAATTCTTCTGACTTTAAGGACTCATGCTCATTTCTAGGGTTCCGTACCCGAAAGGTGTCTCTTACTAAGGTTATGCTGCCTGTCCGTCTGTCACAAGGCTGTAGCTTTTGAACCGTAATAGAGAGACACTTGAAATTTTCAGTGTGTATTACTTTACTATGGTTACTATAGCAAAAAGTAAGTTAAGAATTAAAGACCCCACTATGGTGATTCAGTATGTATGCAAGAAACATGTTTTTATTGTCGTTTTACAGAATCCTTCGTGTGCGAGTACGACTCACACGTGCTCAGTTTTTTAACTAACTCTCAGCGAAACCGACGAATGAATGCACTATGTGACTGAGTGCAGAGCCGAAGGATGAAAATCAAACATTGCGTTTTTATTTTGGGCGTTCATTTAATCGCGTTCGGGAAAACGGGTAGTCGGGTATTAATCTCATAAAATCCGTTGGTCCACATATTTTTTTAACAGCATTTTTTTCCCTTTTTCAATAGCAATGTGAAAAAGTGTAACATTTCACTGAGCTGACATCGCAGCATCGAAGTTGGAAAAGATTTTGAACGGATATTTTGGTTCGATGAGCGCCAAAAAAAATGCTTGCTACCCACCGTTATTTTTTTTGGTAAACTTTATTACAAGAAGAAATCAAGGCAAACATGTATTAACGTATCTAACGGAACTCTATGACACATAGATATACATCTTAATTGTTTTAGGTAAATAATTTAATTCTCATGCGTCAACTAACACCTAATACGCACATACTATGACGCAACATCGCCAAATCAGCCATTGTTTTCACAATCACTAAAACAATTTATAATCCTGCCTATCATTATCTCATAGTTGTGACTAATAGTAGGGAAAATGATAAAGATCGTGTCACAATATTGATAGTACTTTAGCCACTAGCCACTGTAGAGTGTGGTGTAATAAAGCTTCGGGCCGGACCGGCCTTAAGGCTCTACCACACAGGCGCGGTATTATCGGTCGATGACATCGCATGCGTTGCGTTTTTTTTTATTGCGATAATGCGTCCCGATTCCTTGCACGCAACTGCGTTTTTATCGTCCGATAATTCTATTTCGTATTCTTGTTTTAGGCAGGTTTTTTACCTAATTTCGGGCAGATTCGCCATTTTTGTGATGGTCACACTGTGGTACCTACACCTACAGCATAGATCCCTACCGGCCCAATATTGATAAAATAATCAATATTTTATTATTTTATTTTATTTATTTTATACTGTTCGGGAAACTTAAAGCTAATATAAACAATGTTCTTAAACCATACGAATTTGAAGGCCATTTACAAGTCCATATCCAAATTATAGATTTTTAGAACACTCGAACTGTCGGTAAAATTAAATTTCGTCCTTGATGCATGCGATATTATCGACCGATAATAACGCGCCTGTGTGGTTATAGCCTTATTGTAATATCGCCGTCGAGACACGTTGAAATCCGTGTAGGATTACCATCTGTCTGGATTTTTCCGGACATTTTCGGTAATGGCCCTCCGTCTGGACTTTGACCGGCTTTTTTAGTTTTGTAATAATACTTGTATGGTACCTACCATTGCTGGGCAAGGTCGCCCCAAAAATGTTTTACTCTTTCTTCTGTGGGGTTTTCTCCGCTTAATAGAATAGAATATACTTTATTTTACACTAAAATTCCATGTCTTAATCAATCTAATCTTCCATAAACGGCTCAAGTCGTTATGCCAGCATTGGCCTGCCTTATTTTTTCTTTTTGCTTTTATTGGTTTTACAAATATTTAGAAGTCCAGTCTTTTCTATAACCTCCGAGCTTCTTGTCCAGTCTTTTTCCATATTCCAAAATGGTGACCCTAGTCCCATACTCCCATCCCATCCCGTATTTGCGGTAACAATGTCATAAAGAACCGATGCAACACTGGATTAATAGATGACACTGATACGTAGCTAGCTGCTCTCACCCATCATTTTGATACATCCCCGGGTAACACTGGTTATGTGGCGAGCCACCACGTGGTCCCCGACGCCCGGTGCGTCTCCCACGGCGGCTGGGACGTGAGATTCTCTCCCTCTCACGTTCCGCCACCTCCTTCGCTAGCATGACTGCTTCGAAGAAGGAGGTGACGGCTTCCCATTCCGTCTCGCTCCGGACCATGGACTGAACCAAGGCCGGACGCGACAGGTAGTCGCTGCGTGTCGAACTTCCTTCCGCTCTGTTTTCATATGCTTGGACCAAGAGGTCTTCCATGACATCTTTATAAAGCAGTATTCTTTTAATCTTATTCCAGAGTGGGAAAGATTGAGCAAGACGCCTACTACCTGATAGTACACCCACATTTCACTAGTGTAATAGGGGACGAGCCTTTTGCCACCAACCGGGCGCAAACAACACTTTGCCCGACCTGGGAATCGAACCCAAGACCTCATGTACAGCAGTCACGCTTGTGATCACTAGACCGACGAGGCAGTCAGTATGAAATAAAATTGCGAAAAAACTGATTTCTGTAGTTAAAAAACTAATTACGTTTGCTTTCATAAACTCAAAAGGTTTACTGCGAAACGGTGCACAAGCTAGAAATTTAATTTAAAATTTAACCCGAATAAAATAACTTTCAAAACGAAACTCTGCTCCGTGGACCGCGACCAAGCGCTATAGTTATATTGATGGGTCGGTAAAGTTTTAATCAATGTTAGTACCTATAACCATTTTGTAGTGCAAAACTATTCAACTAGCATAGACTACTACAAGTATACAAGGAGTCGCTTTGCATCCTGTGGTCAAATTCAAGAAGGTGTCTATGCTAATGATTCTCGACACGAATTGATAATATAATGGGTAGGTTTTTTTTTCTTCTTTATTACGGAGATCGGTGATTGTGTCAACCACCCGTATTTAATCGCAGTCCGTCTGTTACTAGTCCTATAACCGCGACTTCATCCACACAAATAAAGGCACACAGCGACATGTCGCACTATGGGTGATTCTGTTTATTTTTTCGTGTAATTATGTTTTCATATAAAATAGCAGGTTTATTAATTATTGACCAGGTATCGTAATTTAAATTAATTATTTATGTCTTTTGTGACAAGCTCCTGAATTTTGACTAGGATGCAAAACTACACCTTGTATAGGTACTTGTTGTAGTCTATGCTAGTTAGACTAAGAAGATACCTACCGACGAAATTCGTCTGTTTTTAATCCCCGACGTAAAAACGAGCGGTGTTAATGTTTCTGTGTGTCTGTCTATGGCATCGTAGGTCCTAAACGGATAAACCGATTTCGATTTAGCTTTCTTTGTTTGATAGGTGACTTGATCGAAATTAAGTGCTCTTAGCTATGATTAAAGAAAATCTGTTCAGCTGTTTGAAAATCATCAGCTCTTTTCTAGTTGATGAGGGTATGAGAGCAACTTCCAGATGTCTATTCGATTCGAATTTTGGTGTCCTGTTAACATAGTAACCTTGATTTGATGCTGAAGCATCACCTGGAATCTGCAGGATACTCAACTCCTCTCCAACTTACAGTATTTGGCCAAGATCTCGTGTCGCAATTTCGTGTTTTGATACATTGTCGATCGTATCGTAGTGTCTACTAGTCAAAGCAATTATAATAAGTTTTCTAGGGTTTTTTCGCGTCGGTAGATTTAAATTATTAAATAAAGTTTTACTTTTGTTAAAGGTGGACGCACACTTATCCGCGCCGAGCGCGCCGCACAAATCGAATTTTAGAATTACTTGTATGAAATCCTATCAAATGAAAATTTAGGAAAAAAAAAATTTCGCCGCGGTCGATTCTTTCGCCCGCGGTCGATTCGTTCGGCGCGGATAAGTGTGCGTCAAAACAATGTACCTAGGTACCTACTGAATAAAAAACATTTCTTTTCACACTTAGTTAAATTTCTGTAGGCAGCAGACTATGAACGCTTAGAAGCTGAATGAATACTTTCCACTTACATTGTTTCAAAAGATAATATTTGCCTCGTTAATAAATATTCATAACTCTTTTTAAAATTTACATAATGTTACGAAACTAACGTTGAAATTGGTATCTAAGTTTTATTATAATAATAAATATCTGTGGGAAATTTTCAATGAAATACCGAAGTTAAAATAAATAGGGCTGGAGGTAGAACGGTACTGCGTAGGACGACACGCAGGTGGAATAATGCTTTTTAGCTTTTCAAGGTCAACTCATGCGTAAAGGTACTACCTTCTGAAATAACAATCTAATTTGGTTTTATTTCCTTTGAACTGAAATGGTAACAGGAATAATACTTATTAATAGAGAAAAGGTAGGTACTTGGAAATAACACGATATTTATTTCTCTGAAAATAACAATCGTCACGACCTTTAACAGTTCAGCAAAGCTATTCACAACGCTTCGATTCGGAAAGTCGTATTCTATCTCGCTCGATTTCGTATTGTCAAAAAAAGATAGACATAGGTATACGACTTTCCGAATCGAAAATCGAATCGTTCTGAATAAGGGGGCTGGTTATACAGAGGGGTCATTCACGTCACGATCGACGACAAGTCAAAGATCGGCAACGTCACGTGTGTATCTAATAACACTTGACAAACAAACCTAATGTGACTACAATAGACAGCGATGAACAAATTGGTGGAGCAGGAAAAAAATAGATAAAATATTCGATGAATAAGTGCTACTTTAAAACGTCTACGTGACGACCGTCGCATCCGAAATGAATATCATTGTACATGATGACGATATCACCCTCATCATCATTTCATCCGCAAGACGTCCACTGCTGGACATAGGCCTCCCCCAAGTGTCTCCACATTGACCGGTCCAGAACGTCTCGCATCCAGCGGATTCCCGCAAGTCCCGCAACGTTCACCAGGTCATCGGTCCACCTAGTGGGAGGCCTTCCGCAACGTCGTCCGGTTCGCGGTCGTCACTCCAGAACTTTTCGGCACCATCGGCCATCGGTTCTGCGAGCAATGTGTACCCAGTGTACCCACTGCAACTTAAGTTTGGCAATTCTTCGGGCTACGTCGGTAACCTTAGTTATCTTGCGGATGGATTCATTTCTGATTGGATCACGCAAGGTAACTTCGAGCATAGCCCTTTGATTGACTTTAAGTCTTCTGATGAGACCTATTGTGAGCGACCACGTTTCGGTCCCGTATGTAATTAAATATGGACATTACACACAGCGCCATCTAGCGCACAATAAGCAACGAGGCTTGTGTCGTGGACACCATACATAGATACTTTTATACTACATAGATACTTTTTGTTTGTAAATACATACTTATTATACACTAGCTGACCCGCGCAACTTCGTCTCCGATATATAAGAGAGACGGAGAGATGGTTAGAGAGAGTGTGAGACACCCTTGAAATCTTTTAACGGTGTCTCACACTCTCTAACCATCTCATCATCATCATCTCTCCATCATCGCGATAGCATTATTATGTCTATCTAGACATAATAATGCTATCGCGGACTTTTTACAGAACTTTTTAAGAGGAAAAATTCCGTCATATGATACACGATTGTTGCGTAACTTTAACCGTTAACGCAGCCTACGCAACGAAAGATCTCAAAAGGAATATCTTTTCCTTTTTTTGCAACATTTTTCATTGATGCTCTGCTCCTATTGATTGTAGCGTGATGTTATATAAACGTTGTAACGTTGTTGTTCGTTGTTGCCTTCTCCGATAAATGGGCAATCCAATACTAATAGATACTTTCAACTCGAACCAGTAGTTCCTGAAATTAGCGTGTTCAACCAACCAAACGAACACTTCAGTTTTATAATATTAGGTATAGTATAGAATCAAGTAGGTAACAATTTAATTTCTCTGAAATATTTGCATTAATCGCTACAATATTCTGTTTTTCTAAATAAGGGCTTCCCTCGCCAGCCTCCTCAGCCTTACGTTATCATCTTTAGACACTTGATGACAGTCATACTCCAGCTAGGTCGAAAGTTCTCATCAAGGTGCATAAAATGAGCCCAAACACGATATAGATGCTATAAACTCTTGATGACCTCTTGCAACTGCCTTCCGTCTCCATCGTTAGACCTTCGATGACAGTCCAGGCAGGTCTTAAATTCTCACCAAGGTGCATGAAATGAGGCCAATAACAATATATAGCTATAAATATAATCTACGTAAACTGCGTATGGATGATTGATTATTGCAAATAGCACAGCACAGTTCTTGCACGGCAAGACCACGTGAATTTATCAGGCTTCTGATGTTCGCTAAACTACTTTTTCGAGAAACCATCATACTCCTGCCCTAATCCCAATTTATTTGGGGTCGGCGCAGCATAATTCTATTCTTCTTCTATACTTCTCTATTAATTTATGGAAAAACGTATTTCACCACAAAAAAATAAGAAATATAGAAATGCAAACAATTTAAATACAAAATGAAATATAGGCAATCTAACAGCATCAAAAAAAAAATTTAACAAATTACAAAAAGTGAAAATAATGATGTTGCGGGGTTTGAATCGTTGACATATGCTACAAATAGCCGTTCTCATGTACTTACGTCATGACTGAAACGTCAAACAATTGAAGTATACGGACATAATGTTAAATTACCTACCCCCTTATGGAAGTAGCGTGATAATATATAGCCTAAATATAGAAGAAGCCTTTTTAGAAATCTATGCAGTGGTTTTGACGTGATGCGCGCACAAACATTTCGTACCAACTACTTAAACCGAGGAAAGCTGATTTTCTTGAGTTCCGCTATTTTGTGCGTATTCACCTCAAAAATCAAATTTCAAGAAAACTGAGAAATTATATTTACCTGTATTAGATATGAAGTATATGTAGCAACTTTAAAAGGTTACACTTCATTGGTTTTGATTGTATAGGTGTTTGAAGTTTATTAATTTTAAACACAAAACCCTCTTTTTGCGTCACTGGATGAGATTTTTAAAAAATGCTAAAACAGGTATTTCTTTATTTTTATTAATAAGTATTTATTCTGAGTTTCATGATTCTAGAACAATCTAAAATTTTTTTTATACAAACTTTACCCCCCCTTTTCACCCCCTTTTTTTAAAAAAAAAACAAAAAAAATTATAGCCTAAATGTTATTCTCAATGTATTTAAATAGATTTGTGAACATTTCAACAATATCGGTTCTGTAGTTTTCACGTGATGCGCGGTCAAACAAACAAACAAACAAACAATTTTTTTTAAAATGGTTTTATATCTTCAGTTACTTATTTTAAGTCACCCTGGCTGGTTTTTTTTTTAAATCTTCAATGTACAGATTTTTTGGTCTCAACGATTTTATTATATGTATAGATGTATAGATATAAACATCCTTGACTCGGAAACAGATGTCCATGCTCATCACACAAACATTTGCTCCTACCGGGATTCGAACCCGGGACCCTAAGAAAGTAAGGCAGCCTCACTACCGCTGCGCCATTCGGGTCGTCAAAATTACTGGCAACACAAACTGGTCATAGACTTTCGTCTTGAGACACAACGCCACTGCTGATGACGATATAAAACTAACGAAATCCCCCACAACCCACAAATAAGGAAATACAAGAAATCACAACTTTCTAAATAAGATGAAACACGCAGATATGGAAATGTTCCTAACAATTCCGGCGAGATTGAAATATACATTAAGCTTGATAAATTATTTACTGATGTTCTCGGTAACATCCGTGCGCATTATAAATGTCGAGGAATACGCGCGGGCGCAGGCCATCTGTACGCGCATGCGCAGATTGCACTCGGCAAATACCGCCCGTGCAGTGAGGGTGTAGTCCGGATGGCGAGGAGTGGCCGACGGACTTTAATAGGTTACATTTCCGAAATTCATAATATTTTTAGTAGAAAAACAAAAAAAGGAACAAATGACAAATAGCTACATGAAGATGTCCTCAAAAAAAAGGTATGAGCATTGATCACAACCTGCTCAAGACTGATTTAGATGATTCCAATAAAGTTCTAATCGATATATCAGAAACAGTTTTGATCTCAAAAGGGAAATCCCGAAATCGCTGCTCATTCGGTGCTGTTTCAGGAAAATCTGACAGCTATAGCAAATGTAGTTTAGTATGACGCATACAATGCGAGAAAACGAATTCTGTTTGATGCGCAAAACACGAGTAAAATCCCATTTATGTGTGGGATGTAGTAATCTCAATAACCCATACAACTGGCCACCATCATCTTAACACACAGATTTCATTCCGCGAAAAGCAGAGGAAACAATACATGTACGGCGCACGTTGCCTTTACTCCGCGCGCCCGCTATAGAAAGCCTGCGCCTGAGTCGCTGCGCGCGCGTTCGCGGAACACCGCTGGCCGCACAATGCCGACCCAGCTGCGCCTTCCTGGTACAACACCCGACAACCACGACAAAATGTGGCCTACAGAATACCCACTGGCTTGTGCAATGATGTTCAATAATAACAGCCGCTCGGGTCGATCTTTAGGGTAAGCCGTGCTTGCCTAGGTTGCTCTGTGGATGGATGACCACCCTTACATACCTACCGAGTTTCCTCCGTGCCTCGGAAAGCCGTTGGTCCTGTCTGTCATTTGTAGATTTTTGACAGTCGTTACACGTAGTAAGTGGCCCAAAAAGTCTGACAACCAGTCTTACCAAGAGGTATCGTATTACCCGGTACTAACTGGGTTGTGGTCAGATAGGCAAACGCTCCATGTAAAATACTGGTATTCAGCTGAATACCAATATTTTACATGGAGCGTTTGCGTTTGTTTGTTTAGTTAGTTGTTGTAGTGACCGACGCGAAGTATAGATATTATGCAGTACTTTTATCTATAGTTGGTGCCAGTTAAGATGAGAATAGCGGTCATTGCCCTCTCCCTAATATCTCTTCGTACAAACCAAAACAAATAAACCATGTATCGTTTTTTATTAGAAAAAATGTTGAAGATCACGATAGATGACGATTCCAGACTTGAACAGGCTTATTTTTGGTTTTTAAAAGTTAAGAAGTTTAATAAATGTAGGTGGGTCAATGACCGCTGTTCTCATCCTAACTGGCACCAACTATATGACATTGATGTTCACATTTATGAATGCTGTCTGACTCGACAGCACTTATTCTGCTAAGAAAACTCTGGTTGCAAAAATCTTAACCGCTTATCCCTAAACACCATTCTGTCTATCAAGTATACTGTATTTCTGGATCAGATATGTAATAACGAATGCTATTTTAATTCGCAACAAAGGTACAATTATAATCTCAGGGAGGAAGGAGGACGAATGTCATTGTCTAGAAAAGTAGGGAAACACCAAAGAAACGATGGATGGACCATGTGACCCTTCACATGGTCCATCCATCGTTTCTTTGGTGTTTCCCTATATTGATATGACTAGAAACGGTAACTGAGATGACTATGAAAAAAAACAAGACGAGTTTCACCAACCCCAAATCAGGACAAGAGACTGGTGAAAGATAAGAGTAAGTTCATATCTTAATAGCAAAAAGTTACTTCCATGTTATCCAATTGGCAATCGTTCGCCTTCTGCATTTCACATCGAGCCCAACAGCAATGTATGTTTGTTTTTACACCACAGTACGATGAAGACGTTAACTTGAATATTCTATATTTCCATTTACCTCAACAAAAATGTGATAACATGCATCAGTTAACGATTTCCAGACATTATAATGCAATGGTCTCACAATCACTAGACCATTACTACATAGATAACATTTGCAAACGGTAGTTCTAGGCAAAGGTTTTTGCTTGACTTTCAAGGGAAGTTAAGTCTCGGAATAGAATTACGATAATGTATTATCCTCTTCGTATTCTTTTCTGATAATGATATTATCAGAAAAGAATACGAAGAGCATAATTACTTTAATGTTAATGAATACATCCAATCAGTCAAGTAAAGTGATAAAAGGCCGGAATAAAGCATTCTTCCATTCTCCAATATAATTATGATTGCTATCGTTTTAGTGGGCCTATTCCGAGAAGGCTTTATAACCCTGTCCCCATGCAATGTTCTACTTATTTGGAAAGGTCGAACGACTTTCCTTGAGTAAGGAAATTTAAATCTAAATATTCCATAATGAGTTTAATTCTATTTTATGGAGACGTTGCCCGCATTCCGAAATTCCAAAAAAATGAGGATCGTAATCTCGTGAAACACCCACGCCCGTAGTCAACGAAATGGCCACACGAATCATCGTGAAGTTATGTAGCAAACAACAACAGCCAAATATTCAAAGAAAACAAGAAGTGTTATGACGATTTCGTTTGAATTGACTGTTCAAAACATATCGATTACGAGAATCGAGTGGTACCGGCGGCGGCGGGCCAACAAATCGTTTATTATTGCGCACCCGCTGCTGCGCTGACGCAGGAGGACGATACCCTGGCCATAAACTGTCAAAATCAGAGTTTAGAGGTGTCCATACAATTGGCAGGCGACATACATTACCTCATTAAGAAACGTGCCTCGACTGAGTAAACACATTTTTCTTTGTTACTTTTTAATTAGCTATTGTTCCAAGACGATCCAATCATGTATGTGCCGCATTGAAATGCTCACAATTTCAAGGCCAAAGCCGTAAATATAATGGAGATGTATATGAGATGCCTGTAAACATAAATAGAGTTTCTTGGAAATTCAATTAACTGTTTTATTTTGATCGCTAACTCGCGGCCCGCGCCGGCGCCGGCCAATGCGACGCAATTAGAAGCGGGTGTGAGTATTTTGCGTAAGTTTTCTGTACGTCGTATGAGTGAATCATTGTTATAAGCATGTGACAACTCGTCACACGTAGGCGTGCGTTATTTAGGGCCTGTGACGTCGTGCTAAGCGTCACGGCGTCACGATTTCCTGCAGTGTATCAACAAATAGCGATTTAGTTCTGTAACATTTTATTTACTTTACGTACTTTACGTTTCGTTTTTGTTTACGTGGTTTGCTGTGGTCTTTGCTTTCGTAGTTTATCGGTATCTGTGAAAGTATTTCTGAAATTCCTTAAATTCTATTTAGTCTAAGTAAATTCTTCTTTCCAATGCTTATTTAATCTCGTTTGCTTCTTCGGTATTTTAGTATTTTGGCCTTCAGTGGTCAGTGTTCAGTGTAAAAGAGTTCTTTTCCTAGTATGTATTTTATTAGTCTCCTTTATTTCTTCTTAACAAGACAAAGAGACCTGAGAGCATTCGTCTGGCGCGTCTGGCTCAGACATTTTAATGAATCCTCTCAAAGTCTAAACTCTATGAAAGCCAACTAGAAACAATAGACAAGGTAAAGGACCTGCTAGAGAAAAAAAATATAGGAATCCATAGTACCTTTTTTTTTTTTTTTCGGATGGGAAATCATCAAATGACTCCTCCCGCTCTGGGCGGAGCAGGAGGGAGTGTCAGACTTTTACTGACTAAAACCCATCCATGTTCCTTCATCGCCCTTTGTGTTCCGGGGCCACGGTATCTCTTTCGAATAGTCCCGCAGCCCCGGCAGGCTTCGGCCCTTGCGGACCCCTTCGTAGTTGCTGACTCTCTTTGAGGCGCGCGTGGAACACGAACGCGCCGTCGACACGGCCTGTCGTCATGAGACGTACGGACGGCGAGCTAGCCCATAGCTCCCCGTCCACAGGCCCGCGAATCCATAGTACCTAATATTATAAATGCGAAAATAACCATTTCACGACTAAACGGCTGCATGGATCAATATGAAATTTGGCAAGGGGATAGATTATATCCTGGTGTGTCCTTATCCTGCGGAAGGTACCTACTTCTTAGCCCTGAAAAACACATCTAAATTTCCATGCGAACGAAATCACGGGCAGCAGCTAATTGACCGATAAATTGACTTCGTCCAGTAGGAAAAGTATTGTTCATCGATGAAAATAAAATGAATATACACAAGTAGAAGTAAGTAAGTATAATTTTATCCGCTTAAAATGAGGTATATTTTTTTAAATAGGTACTATGACAACGAACGAAATCTGCTCATGTTCAAAATAAAATCCCGTGCACACGATGTCCACATCTGTTTACCACCCTTAACGAATCATCGACACGAAGAAGAAGAAGAAGGACTTCTATTGGTCCGCACAAAGAGTGTGCGGACCATTAGTAGTAAAACGCCGAAAAATATGCGACCCTTTTTTACGTTATCCTTGTTTTACAAAAATTCTATTTCAATACACTTCCTCGAAACCTGGTTCTTATCGCACTACGACTAGGTTCAACATGCAATGTATTTCACACGCGTGCGATTTTTTCCACTTTACAACACGTGTGCGGGAATGAAAATTGCCACAAATAACTATACCTATACTTAGTCCAAATTGGTTCAAAGCCTATAGTCGGAGTAGTAAGTGTATATGTAGTAGGAGGTGAATGTTTTTTTTTATTTCGGCAAAGCAATAATGCGTCTTTACGGCATAAATATTTGTTGAATATTCAAATTGTGTTTATAAATAGAATATCATAAACATGATTATTTAAAACGAATATTTACTTTTATAAACAAATTAACATTTATTTGTGTTCTAAATACAAAAATATATAAAAATATTTTTTTTATATTAGGCTGTTTAGCGGCTTCATAACTTTGCTTCTCCTTCAACCTGGCGATAGCAAAGCGCGGAAAAAAAGAAAATTAAAATCATAGTTTCCTAATAATTCATGACAAAAATATTCTTTGTTCTTTTATTTTATTTCTTCAAAAGTGTATTGAAAAACGTCGTTTGGTACACGTGGACATTTGTTATTGCAGTTCTCGGCTCAAAAACATTATTTATTTATTTAACTTTCTCCACTTGTATCAAAATGTACTATTCTATTGTTTGGTCACCTTTTTTTGACTAATAGGAATAAAAACAAAAAAAAGGACAAGGAAGAGAAAGTTTAGCGCTTCAATAGCGGCCGGATGCTGCAAACAAAAAGAGCAGTACTGGTGGTTGGTGGTAAGATTTCGTTCGTTGAGATAGTACATATCTCGCGTAATAAATTGTCTTATTAAAAAATGTATTTGACGTGGTGAAGCCGGGATCTGTTACACAGTAAATGAAACCAAATACTGGAATGAACTAACAAGTTCCGATAACTCTCGATATCAAAGAGTCGGAGTGTTAATCAATTAATTAATTAATGTCAGTTTATGCTACAGTTTCCTCGAAACAATCTGTCTTGGCGTCATCCACTTGACTATTTCAAATTGCATCCTCGCTTGAATGCGCACCCCTAGTGTTTTACTCATTTTGTACCGCGTTAATATAGGGGCCGACCCTTATTAGGTAAGTATAAGGTTGTAACAACGTTATTACCCGGCTATTAGGGTAGGTTTTGTATCGTTTGTCATCGGCTTTTTACTGGTCTTTGAATGTTTTACTCTACGGTGTGTGGATTTGATTGTATGGTGGATCCTTTTGTTTGTATCGGTCAGGTCAAAGGCCTATTGTATTGTATAACGGGCTGGTGACCGCAATGCTCAAAGCGCGTATTTTGCTTAGGGGTATGGGTGGGTAAATCATTCGACCCACCAGCTGTCCACAACTCCATGTCCAAAACGCGTATACACCTATTTTGTGTACGGGTGGGAAAGTCATTTGATCCACTCCTATAGTTGGTGCCAGTTAAGATAGCAAAAGCGGCCATTGACCCCACCTACATTTATTAAAGTTCTTAAGAACTAAAGACTTTTAACTCAACGACTTCTTAATACATAGTTGAATAGATTTTAAACCCAAAGATCCATTGATTCTCCTGCACATAAGACAGTTAGAACATGCACAACTTCAGTGAAGAAAGAGTCGCCATCTACTTTTCTTAACCAATAAACTAAAAACTAAATATCTCATAATTAACGATAGAGGTCTCTGTTCAAGAAGATCAAACAAGTTTTATAATTTAATTTAAAGTAGTTATCTAGAGAATAATTGTAACATTTTTCATAAAAAATATCACGTTTTTAAATTTCAAGGCTGTTTCGTATTATCAATTATACCACAACATTGTCTCGGAAATCCTATTTTGTGTAACATAATCTGGCAACATCCCCTTGATCTGTCCACGAAGTAGACACAATAGTTAAACAATGGTGTCTCGAACAAATTGGTAGATCATGATATATTATGGCTGCCGCAACTTGCGCTTGCGCTTGAATGTGCTTCGTTGGTCCATTTTTATATACAAATTCTCTGTGTAACTGTTAATTCTGTTCAAATATAAATGTAGCCGGCGAAATTCTTTCTTGTTTTTTGCAAATAGAAGGTGTGTTTACATCGTATTTATGTGATCAAAATGCAATTCGCGAATTAAATGATGGCTCGTATTAGAATGTATCATCATTAAACAAAACAGCTGCTATTTACAAAAAAAAAAAAAAACTTGAATGTCCACCTATAGGTGAACAAATATTGACCTATACGTAAGAAGGTATACATACATTCCTATCTACCTATAGCTACATATAGAGCCTCAGTTCTCGTTAAGAAATCCAGAGGGCGCTTCAAATCGGATGCTTCAAAATGGCACAAGAGGGCTCTCTTCTCCCATATTATTATTATACTCTTTGGTAAGGGTACTGTTTGTGATTACAACCAGTACCAACAAAAATAACAATTATTTTCATTTAGGTAGGTAACTACATAATTGAAATAAGAAGGTTATTGAAGGTTTTCGCTAGAATGATTCCCTTTAAAAATAAAAGTATACTTAATGCGACGTGCTTCGGGACATTATTTGGAAAAACTCTAAGTCTGAGTTAATCAAAGAGCTTCCTCGAAAATTCAAGTAGATCTTCTAGGAATATTTAAAGTGGAATACCGCGAGGTAGCCAAGGTCTCAGCGGAGCATGAATAATCTAACAAAGTAACTTTAGAGCTCTCAGGAATAGGTACTATCGAGGACACTCCCGCCTGATCACCACTAAGCTAATTTTTGCTTGCACTTAAAACATGGAAACGCTCTCTATCCCCGCCCCGTTGACATTATAATAAATAATTAATGAAAAAAATACCGATCGGCGACACATGCCAAACGAGAGTTATTGTTATTTCGCGCGCCAAAGTTGACGCTTTCCTAATAGGCCTAAAGTTTAAGGTGGAGTGGCTCGGCGCCTCCGCATGATTTAAGCGAAAAAATTTTTAACTGATCAGGCGGAAAAGACCACGACTGTACTCCGAATTATGCCATCTTTATGAGGCGGGCAGAACATTCTTGGAGCGAAGCGTAGGTTATGGCGGGATGGAATTAAGATGGCGTAAACTGTAGTTGATAAAAATATTTTCAAAGAATTTAACAATAACCTTTCTTTTATTTTAATATTTTATTTGATCAAAAATTAATTGCGTTGAGTCGACGGTTTTCTAGTGTTTTTGGTACAATTTTATATCGGCACCTTCTCAGAAGCTTTAGGGGATGAGTTTCCAAAACCAATAAAAAGTAATACATAAGTACCTACTATATTCTTTCCTTATTATGGAGATTAATTTTCAGTAATCGACTTTTTTACTTTCTGATTTAATTAACTCTTTTGCGAAAATTCATGCTTCCGGGACCTGCAGGGCTATTACGTATCTTTCTGATATCCAGTGACGTGCTATCAAGCTTCGGTTGTACACCGAACTTTGATGACAACCGTGAATGTCATAATATTGGTATTACGTATAACACTGAGTGGATATCACTTTACGGTGACTAACAGGGTCATACATAATACGAAACTAACCTTTTGACAGTTAATTAGTGGACACTGAGCCCAGTTAAACTATCATTTCGAGCTGTCAATAGAGATACGTAATAGCCCTACTGTTAGGCTGTAGATTTCTTTGTCCATTAAAACTTGTACAGTCGTTCACATGCCCATCTTTACAAGCGGAAGTACCTTACACGCTGACAGGCGCATGCTTATTCACAGTTATGTATGAGTATTACTATACGGAACACGTCAGTTACACGTGGTTCCTGCTTCCGACCCTACGCCTTTAATATTTATCGCAGCCCGTTAACTTTTCTATAGTAAGCAGATACTCATAACTTAACGTATTTACGTAGAACTGGGAAGGACATGCGTCCATGCAATTAGAGACTCGTCCTTTTTTTAACCGACTTCATTAAAAAGTGGGGGTTCTCAATTCGACTGTATTTTTTTTTGTGTTTGTTACCTCAGAACTTTCGACTGGGTGAACCGATTTTGATGATTCTTTTTTTATTTGAAAGCTGGTACTTCCCGTGTGGTCGTGAAGATCTGATGCTGATCTTCGGACAAATACTATGGAACTCTTCAAAAATAGACGGCAAATCTGCCGTGATTGCTGCAATCGCTTGGATGTTTATTGTTTATACAACATCATGACGTAACATGATGGCTGTGCAGACGTCGGTGGCAAAAAAAACTGAATCAAATAAACAAAAGTCACCGACTTCTAAAGCTAAGGTTATTTTTTACGTTTTAGTGTTTTTGAAGTCGGTTTTATTTTTTGCAAAAAAGGTTTTTACTTATCCATTTTTAGTTATTCCCAATTATTATGATTATTTTTAATTTATTTTACATTATTAACTTAAAAATAACGTTAGCTTTAGAAGTCGGTGGCAAAAAAAACTGAATCAAACAAACAAAAGTCACCGACTTCTAAAGCTAAAGTTATGTTTTACGTTTTAGTGTTAGAATCAATACTTTCACTTACAATTAAAGAAAGTGCATGCTACTGTTGGCATTATAGTTACATAGATGTAGACCCTTTTTTTTTCTTTTTTTTTAATCACAGACTCGGAAAACTTCTTCCAATTACATCGAATAGGGTGATTCAGAGATTGGTTATTCATCGAAAAGTGGTCGATATAAATATTTTATTCTAGCTCAGCGCCATCCAATTCCATATAAAAATAAAAAAAATGGTTCATCCTTTTTCTCATGCTTTCTGCGTCAATGTGTCCGCCCAGCTGCCAACGGTGTCCGCCTCTCTAAACTAAATTACGCGTAACACAAAATTCACTAGAAATATTCGGTTGGGCGCACACCCTCGACTGACGCGGCTGTTACTTCGATAGCTGTCGTGCCGTGTATTTGGGACGCACTTCCTACAATTTGCCGTGGGAAGGTGCTCTTACCGTCGGATGTGACTTGAGTATGGCAGTGGCTGACAACATTTTTGAGCTACAAGGTTTTTTTGGTATTTTAGTGACGTTCACAGGTGGCACAGCTGCTTTCCAGTTCGGAAGTTGTTTTGTGAAATTTATTGGAACAAAATGGCGGTGTTAGTTCCGATTTTGGTCACGAGTCAAAGATACTACTGGCACTAGTTGCACTATACTTTCGTTTTTCTCTATTGACAAATGAAATGAAGAATACACACAATGTTTTTTTTATTGATTTTATTAGTGTCCGACTGAAGGACGACTTCTGGCAGAAGCCGATAGTGGTTTTTTGTCGTGGGTGGCCGAACCCGAAGCTGAAACCCAAGTTTCGATCGGAAAATAGTTTACATTTAAAACTAAATGACTTATTTAGAAGGTATAAAAATTAGGCCTAAAACAACATTGAAACAGGTAAAATATTTCCAAAAAAATTCTGACCTACTCAAAGTTACTTCGAGATAGTTGTTCCAACTCAAAGCTATGATTTATTCTTTACTTTATTTTTTTATTATTATAAAAGAAGTTTAGCAAATTCATTCATCCATGTCCAAACTGTTGAAGACTCCTGCGTTTAGGGTGCGTGCTCAGTGCGTAGCGGCCTCTGCACCAAGCAACGGTTCCATGTAAGCGCGCCGGATGCGGGTAATCGCGGCAATTTGCTGCGTTTCGATTGCACGCCCCTTGCCCAACTGCTGCCTCTGTAAACAGCCATTAACTGATTGTCTACCCACATTACACACTTTGCGCAGCTTTGTTACCTGGAAGGAATTAGAAAGTAGTAATTTGGATAGTTACGTCGTCAAGCAGGCAATTTACCTGGTATTCGTTGCTAAATGAAATTATGCTTTCATGCTCTATTATGGACATTTTGAGGCTCTTTTAACAGGTAAGTAGGTAATTAATAGGAAGGCAAGTGTAAAATTGTGATTTGCACGAGTAATGGGGAAGACCTGTCAAAGCTCATTATAGCTAAGTCCTGATCTGACTAATGAGGCAAGCTATTTGATTCAGCCAATGATAATGCTTGGACCTCGCTATACTAGCGCCATTAATTTGTAACTGTGACAAATTAATGGCGCTAGTATAGCCAGGTCCAAGCACTCACTTAAATCCTCCTGCAATGAGGATTTTTCTAGGCCAGCTTCCACCAAAAAACGATAGAAGGCGCTGTACATGACCAGTGTAAAAAAAAAATTGTTTGGCTGTATGGAGCTGGCGTTCATTACCTTTCAAACGGGGTTTCTTCCTAATTTGTGTGCGTTCGTCTTCCTTCGTTCGATTTTCGTCTTTGTTGCATTGCAATTTACTTTTTCAACGACCTGGCACCGAATATTTGAACACTGATATCTGCTGCACGAAAAAACTTGATCCGGACACCGAAAACATTTTTTTTTACACTAAGTCATGTACAACGGCATCTATCGTTTTTAGTGGAAATGGCCTAGAAAAAACCTAAGTTTTCTTGGTTTAGAGGTTGTCCACCTCTATATCATTTTACAAAACTAAAAAAAAAAAATTGTATTCAAAAACAAATCCTCCCTCTGACATAACAAGACGGAGCTCATTTCGTATAAAATTTTATACAAGAAACTCAAAAAAAATCAAAATAAAAATCTTTGATAAGTTACAGTTTGATACGTAATTAACGAGTGAAAAATAGTAGAAGTTCTTCCTCGTGGTGATGAAACTTTGCGGAATTTTTAAATAAACAGAAAATGTCTTGTTGCGGTGGCTGCTGCGGTGGCTGCTGTGGTGGCGGCTGTGGATCCTGCTGCGGTGGCGGCTGTGGATCCTGCTGCGGCGGCGGCTGTGGATCCTGCTGTGGACCCTGTCGTGGACCTTGTAACCCTGTTTGTGGACCTTACTGGCCCAGAACTTTGATACCCTGCAGTAAGCCCACGGTTGGATGCTGTGGACCCTGCGGTCCATGCTGTGGCCCTTGCTGTGGTCCTTGTGGCCCGTGCAGCCGGAACCAGTCCGGACCGAACAATTAGCGCTAGTGCTTGTCGTGTGGACTAGCTTTTTCATACCTCTACAATAGCTGGACCATATTGTCCTGTACTGTTTGCTAATTCTCCTTGGGTTGTTAACTGACCAACCCAGTTGTGGATGTTGTGTGGGCAATTGCTGTGGCTCGTGCAGTCGACATCCGTGATGCCCGCGCTGCTAGCGCCAGAGCTCGTGCATGTCGTGCGTACGAGCTTATATTTATTATTCTACAAGTGGTGATGTACAAGAGTGGTTGTGCTCGTAACGTCCTGTGCTGTTTAAAAAGGCCGCAGATTGACCTGGGCTCGGGTTGTTAACTGACCAACCCGAGGTTCAGGGTCCGCGCGCCACGTGGAAGTCGTTGTTTTGTCTGGTCAAAAGTGAACTGTGATAAAGATGATGCCAAATAAAGACTGCTTTCCCACCTACCAACTGGATTGCACAACTAGTTGTGCAGTCGGGAACGCTTTTGCTACATCCTTCCCCACGGCACAATCAGTTGTGTAGTTTTATATTTTTATAAAGAGTGTTCCGACGAACTACTTGATTAGGAGGTATCCAGCGCACAGTGTGATCACAGAGGTACACATTGACTATTAAAAAATATCTATAGTTAAAAAAAAGAATTTTATTCTGATACATGAAACTTGAAAGAATTTACTGTAGGATAACTTACGAATGACTACTACTTACTAATCTCGAAAGCCTTTATCTAACCACATAATTTACTTACATCACAGTATCCTCTGATTAAAATGATGCCAGAAAGTCGACCGGACTAAATAACCGAACTCCGAACGATAGGTAAGAAGTGGGGCCTATCCCTTAAAATTATACTTTGGTTATACTGCGCGGTAATCCGACCTATGATCACTTATGGGGCAGTGGTCTGGTGGCCCCGCACCAAACTAACTACAGCCTCCATCAAACTGCAACGCTTGCAAAGGCTTGCCTGCATGGCGATCACAGGCTGCATGAGGACTACTCCGACTGCGGCTCTCGAAGCCATGTTGGGGCTCCCACCGCTCCATCTGTTCATACAGCAGGAAGCGACAATGACGGCCGTACGCCTCAAAACACTTCAACTCTGGGGTAAGAGAGAAACACAGCACACCGCCGTACTGGAGGGATTCTATAACGAGTTCCCCCTGGCGAAAGCAGCAAACGATCGGATACCAAAACAATTCGTATTCGATAAGAAATATAAAATCCAGCTCCATGAGGATCACCGCTGCGAGGGATTAAACCCCGCGGAACTACGGATCTTCACGGATGGATCTAAAACAGTTACTGGCACGGGGGCTGGAGTCTTCTCGGAGGATCTCAACATCCACATAGCCAAACCTCTGGGGGCCCACAACACGGTATTTCAGGCAGAATGCATGGGCATTGCCCTGGCGGCATCTGCTATCTTAGCCAGGGACCACATCCACCAACCACACAGTGAAATCAGGGTTAATACACGAGTGTCACCAACGCCTGAACCAGGTTGGTAATCTCAATAATATAACTATCCAATGGATCAAAGGACACAGCGATTCCCGTGGCAATGATGCGGCGGACGAACTTGCTAGAAGGGGATCGAGCATGGTAGCGGTGGGACCCGAACCTATCGTACCACTCCCTTTCGGATAGCTACGCACACTGGTAAGGAAACGAACTAGTGAACAACACCACAAGCTGTGGCTGGACCACGGCGAGTGTAGTAGGCAGGCCAAGGAAGCACTTCCTGCTATCAACGGCCGCTTCACCAAACGCGCACTTCGGTTGACAAAACCACAGCTGCGCACAGTTACAGCCGCCATTACCGGACACGGCTCTTTTAATAAACACCTCTTTGTCTTAGGAGTCACAGACAGCCCCCTGTGCCGTGCCTGCATGGAGGAAGACGAGACAGCAGCCCACGTGCTTCTGCACTGCCCAGTGGTTGCAACATACAGGGCAAAGTACTTTGGTAACCCAGGTACTCTCCATGAGATAGTCAGCAACATCGGGGCGCTGCTGGCCTTTTTCGAGGAATTGGGATGGATCGAATAAGTTCCCACCCGTACGCAAAATACGCGCTTTGACGTGGAGTTGCGGACACCAGCCCGCTATACAATACAATACAATAAATAACCGAACTCCTGAGACACGCGGGGGAATTCCAGCTATCATATCCACGATAACAAGATATTTCTCACAGATGAATATACGTATACTGTAATAACTAATTGGGTGTTCTTTATAATCAGGCTAACGGTTTTTTGCATCTAACTTCGTATTTGGAAACCGTAGCTCATCAGTTACTCTTGTAGCTGTCATTTCTACTCATTGTAACTTCACCTGTTATAATCGCGTGATACCTACAACACTTACTAGCTTGGTAACGCAACACGCTACGCTTATGCACAGCAGTTCCTGAATAAATTATTCGAACTTTCTGTTGAGAAATTATCACTTTGTGACCTTCGGAGGCTAGCTTTATCCCGAAGCAAAGACTAGACGAGAGCAGAGGAGACAATATGTTGTAAACCACCAACAGAATTTCGTTACTTACATAGGTTGAGAGAGGAGATAGTCTAATATTTGTTTAGGCCAACCTTTCGGCGACCAAGCAGGCAGCAGCGCATAGCGCAGACAAGAACAGAGACATGGACTCCCCAAAGCGGAGACAAGCGGAGCGGAGAGTGTGTCCCCTACACGTACAATAACGAATAAAATTCGTTGCGTTTTGTTAGATTCCGGACATAAAGCAGGCCAAGGTCTGGTTTTGTGCCCAGTTTATAACAAAAAAGGGTGTCAAACATTCTCTACAATATCAAACGTAAACTTTAGACTTGTCCTAAAGTAACCAGCGAAATTGCTTGTGCCTATCTACTGTATATATACACCTACTCTCTGTCTACATCTCCATACCGCCTACCCTTCGCGGAAACAGGCAATTACAGTCAGAATATCACGTTAACTTTGTTTTCGTGGAATTTTGGGCAGAGCAGAGGTATAAATCGATTTTGGGCTTGTAATTCCCAAACCTCATCATATTTCCTAAAACTTCTTCAACGTTTTTCAATATCCTTTGCGAACTCTTGTTTACCGTACTATGTATATTTATTCCAGTAAGGAGTGTAGCTTTTGCAAAAAGTACTTACTAGTGCGAGCGAGAGATAGTCTGTCTCGCTTGCACTAGTAGGGTAATTATCTGTCTAACTAAAGACAGTCTTGTCTATAATGTGCGATAGCCCTTAGTTCGTTATTAGTTTAATAATAGCAATTAAAATGTTATAGGGTTAAAGCATTTTGATTGTTACTAGTAAACTAATAACGCACTCGCTAGCCTAGCTGCTGTAACCCATCCACTATCTCCTGCAGACTACGTTCGCCGATATAATTTCGTTGAGGGTTAATCAATTTCCTAGAAACGATGAGTTCTACGTAAAGAGATTGGTGGGGCATGCACGAGAAAATTTAAAGCTAGCAACGTGCTCCCAATTTACTAATTACAAACGTTAACAACCACTGGCAAAACCACCCTTTAATTTATTTGCTAACGAGATTCTCTAATTGCATATTTTTCTGCCCTTTTCCTAATTTATTTGGGGTCGTCGCATCATATCTTCTTTTTTTATACTTCTCGTCGTCTCAACAGGCCATATCAGGAGATTCTTTAATCTAACAAATCTTTTGTTCAAAGCTAAGCGCACATAGCAGCCGCAGCGGGACGCAGCGCATTATATTGGGAGATTATTTTGCGATAATATCGAGTTCATTAGTAAGGTATAGTCCAAGAGCTAGATCGAATGAATTTAGAGAGTTCATTCGCTCCAGCTCTTGGACTATGTACCTTACTAATTGAACTCATTATATCTTCTAAACTAAGACCAAACAACAGACAAATTGCGACTAATTGGCGACAAAATATGGGAGAAAACCGATCTTCGCTAGGTGCCATAATTTTTGAGATATAAATGTGGCCAAGCTGGGGGGACTCTCCAGATCCACCTGTAAACCCTTACTTATATCTTTTGAACTAGTGACCGACAACGTTACGTTTTAGTGTAGGTATCCATTCCACTATTCGTGAGATTACATTAAAGGGAAGATTACTGAGAATACTAATTACATGGGACTTAAACATAACTGTCGAAATGTGGGTGTATTATTATGTAGGTACATCTCTGCCTAACCCTTTGGGGCATACAGGCGTGATGTTTATGAAGTTATGTACTGAGAATATTTTAGGGTTAAATGGAACTCGCCCCCCTTCCCCTCCCCCTTTCGTAACAACGGGCACAACAGAAGTAGATATCGCTGCTCCATCGCTGAATTTCAAAGCTAAATAATGATGTTCTCTAATATGTTACCAATAATTAATTAAATTATTTAGAACGGAATAAATAATGAGGAATATTTAGTTGGATCTCTACTTACTCGACGCAAATTGCAATAGTGTTTATCGGAGCTCAAGAAATCTTTTTCCGTGTGGTTAGTGCCTAACCTAGTGTCGAGAGTTTTTATGCCGCCCATGGGCCTCTGACTTGGCTTTACATGCCATCAAGAAATTATCTCTCAGGCGTGCTGGTTTTCTCACGGTGTTTTCCTTCACCGAAACAAGTGATAATTATATATTACGCACACGAATCCAAAAAATCAGAGCTGCGAGGAGGCTCAAGAACTAATCGCACTACATTGCTCGTGTTCTCAATATCGTTGGGTAATCCAGAGCATATCGCATGGGTGACTACTAAACGAGGAGTAATCCTGGATTCGATGCCTAAGTCGGGTATTGTTATTATATATTAGCAACGTATGTATTGTGCTAAGTTTAAAATAGCTTCCAAAACTTGTACATGGCTACTAATTGATGACAGTGAAAATAATATGGATCTTCATTCGTTGTCAAAAAGTTTTCTTCAAAAAGTATAAAATTCTAACTCTACCGTCTTTGTATATTTACGAAACTGCCTTGTTTGTTAAGTCCAATTCACACCTGTTTCCTAACTTGTCAGATACTGTAAAACGTAACAGGCGGTACGATATGCTGCGCGGACGTAAAGCCAAAACCGCTTTAATGTGGAAAAGCATATTCTGTATAGCTCCGCAAGTCTTTAACAAAATCACAACACAAATCAAAGAGTTAAATTTAAATGCGTTTAGAAAGGAATTCAAAGAATTATTGTGTAAAAATGTTATTATAATTTAAGCGACTATTGGAATATGACACTGACATGCTAATTGAACTGAAATCTTATTAAGTTCGACATATCTCTTTAGTAGTTTGACATTAAATAATATTTTGAATGTAATCCTAATAATATTTTGCAATGGTCAGGAAGGTATTTTTTGTCATCATAACAGAGTCTGTCTGTGTATGTTATTCCGTTTGACATTGTTGATAATATATATATTTTTTTATTTTTGTAATTCCAATGACATGCCACTTATTTTAATTTTATTTTATAATTGTAAACCAACTATTTGCATGCCCATGTGACAGCAAAATGTGGAGAACCTTTTTATACTAGAACATCTATGTACTTATTACCCATGTTTGCAAAGTAATAAATGTTTTGATTTGATTTGATTTGTCTGTGGAATTTGTCTATTGTCTGTTTTTGATAAATTTTGTTTAACTAACAAGAGACCAATAAACCCTTTGTAAATTAAACCGGAGTCGGATGTGATGTCATACTTCATAGAGATTTAAGCTAGCTTAAAACAAAAACACCGAATCAACGCAAAATGTTATTGATCCGAACGAAACGCGACAGTTCACAACAATTGTAACAAATATTCCAGGGCCGGACTAGCCGCAGCAGGGGCCGCAACATGACGCACATAGGCCGCTTGTGCAGCCGCCGATGCAGCCGTGACCGCAGCTGAAGTATGAGCCCGCCATGCCAGGCCTGGCACTGCAAGAGAATTTTTTTTAATGATACTGCTGTGTCGTTACATTGCAGCGGTGAGAGCGACGACTTACGACGAGCAACGAGTATAGGTGTTGGTTTCGACCATCGTTTGTGACCATATTAGAATTTAACATAACATCACGCCTGTAATTCCCGAAGGGTTAGGCAGAGGTGGACTTAATAATACACTTACATTTTGCCAGTTTTATTTAAGTCCCATGTAGTAGGGGGCGGGACTATAAATACTTTGTAAAACGACAATAGCTTAATAACGTATACACTTCTGTCTAACTCTTCGGGGATAACAGGCGTGATATTATAATTAAATAATTATGTAGTATTTGTTGTTATTTTAGACTTGTGTGACAGTGCCTCATAGTTTTGTCATCTAATTGGTCTGCATACCCGTATTATAGATCGATATTGTAGAGCCATTTGCCATTGTTTTAATAAGTACTTACCTAGTTTAATTTGAGAGTCGTCCTATGATACGGGCCTTACTCTTTGATGTATAGAGATCACATTCTATTGTATCCACTAGGTTGTTGAATACCGTTTGTAACTTTTCATGACATCTGAGGGCTAATTCACGTAATTTTATGACGCGCCGATGAAGTTGTAGTGCAGTTGCAGTTAAGTTCAAGTTCGAGTGATAAACGGTATTCTTGTAATCTTTGAACTGCGCGTAATCTGCGCGTAAACTGCACGTCAACTGTACGATAACCAAACTGATTTATGGTGTAGCCATTTGAGAGAAAAAATATTACTCACTAAATAATCGAATAGAATCGATTACATTTCAATGAATATGACGTTATTAAAATATTAAAATAATACCCCAGTATAGATTTTAGTGCTTTTTCTTACTTAGTAGAACACCGATCATGTTGCGTTCCGAAGCACGCACTAAAGGCGCGCAACAGTAGAATGCCGTTATTGCGCTCGCGTGACGCGAACTTGACGCGAGCGTGTCTGACAGCGGTAGAGAATACGAAAAGCGTTGTTTTGATCGAGACTTAACTACAACTGCGCTGCAACAGCACTTCTTTAGTTACGTGAATTAGCCTACTGAACATGTTATGTTTACTATATTCTCACCCGTGTAAACAACCTCGCGTTCCACAGCAAGGAGCGCAGCAGTTAGCACCACATGCATTATGGACGCAGCAGGGGCCAGAGCCGCAGTCAGTGCGGCGGCCACAGGGGCCCCCACAGCACGGCCCACACATCGGGCCCTGGCAACCTACGCAGCAGTTACGGACGGGCATCGCAAAGTTTTATCTGAGAACACACACGAACAAAAATAAAATGACACATGATGGTAGATATACAAACTTTAAAAAAAGGCTTAACATTGGGAGCAAGATCGATTTGTATGGTAGATGAGTTTCAAGCCATGATATTTCCTCCTCGTCAACAATCCATTAATGCTGACCATCACGGCCACATGTGACGCATCTCCAAGCTCTTCTGCAACTATCTACAGGCAACTGTACCTAATGTCTCCGTGTTTGCGCTTGTCTTCTTCAGGTCATGGTCATCAGCCAGAGCCCCAGAGATCTCAGAAGATCCAACTTAATGTTTGTCACAGCCATAACATCGTAACTACGCACTATTACTTGAGTCACCCATTAAAATTTTACGAATACTCACAAAATTTTATTACAAATACTAAATATTGATTTTTTTGATGATTTTCGATGCTGACCCAGCAGACTTTTTGTAAAATGACGTCTAGTGACGTGACTTTGAATTTCGAATTTCAAAATTAGACAATAATGTTTCCTTCTAGAAAAAAAAAGCCCTTGGCTGTTTTTTCTTTCATCATCTTCATTCTCTTGCCCTTATCCCAATAATTTATTTATTCGGTCGGCTCGGTATGTCTTCTTCTTCCATACTTCTTGTTTTATCTCATTAGTTGTCATCTTATGAGTCACCCACAGCTTTTCTAGCATGGTACAGTTAACACATGCTCATTAATAGCACCAAGCATGCCACTATTGAGCAATTTCTACTTAGTAGCATGTGTGTCGAAACATTGCCAATAATGAGAATGCTCATTTCAAGTTTGCTCAAAAATCGACGGTCTTGCGATATTTAAGCATGCTAACTGCGGCGCGCGTGGAAGGGGCATGCGTTTAGCGCGTCGATTATTAAGCATGCTAGTATCGATCAGTCGTTCGCAGCAGGCAGAGAACTTGCTAGAATGTTGAATTTAAATTTGGAACACAAAGTAGAAATACATACTAATTCCATGCACTCATCATTAAGATCTGCACTAAAAAATAAATTGTTCGAAAATCGAACTGGCCACAACGAGTAGAATAATAAAAGAAAAATAGAACACAAATTAAAAAGAGGCGCGAATACTAAAATTTGCTTTGTACAAACAAAAAGGCTACTTTACGTTGATCCGGTAGCTGGATCCAGCTTCACTGGATTCTAGCGCAGGATTGGCATTGACAACTGGATCATGCCGTTTACATTCAATCCAGTAGACAGTCTAAAGGCTGATTTACATTGATCCAGTAGCTAGATCCAGCTTCATTGGATTCTAGCGCAGGATTGGCATGGACACTGGGATCCGTTTACATTCAATCCAGTAGAAAGTCTTATTTTGTTGAGGTACATTACGAGGTGACGACTGGCCATTACGTTTACACGGATCCAGTGCCACTGAACCTGGATCCAGCTACTGGATCATATCATATCGATCTGGATCATGGAATGCATTTTTAAAGCACTGACGAGTTCGTAAGACGATGGGATTTTTCTACTCGAAAGTGTTCATTATAAAATAAAACTTTTTTGCAAAAAATAAAACCGACTCCAAAAAATCACAAAAAAGTGAAAAATAACTTCAGCTTCAGAAGTCGGTGACCGTGTTGATTATAAAAAAAATATCGCTGGACATAGCACACAGCGCCATCTAGTGCCGCACTAAGCAACGAGGCTTGTGTCGTGGACACCAGATAGTTGATATACTACATAGATACTTTTTTTTTGTTTGTAAATACATACTTATTATACATAAACATCCATGACTCGGAAACAAATGTCCATGCTCATCACACAAACATTTGCTCCTACCGGGATTCGAACCCGGGACCCTAATAACGTAAGGCAGCCTCAGTACCGCTGCGGCATTCGGGTCGTCAAATTTTGTGATTGATTTAGCGTTTTTTGCCATGTGCTTACCCCTTCACAGCGTACCGGCGTGATGTTATGTTATGAACTGGTGTAAACTATAAACAGATTTCAGCAATTCCATTCCATTTGCTATCATTTATTGTGGAGTTCCGTTGCCTATCTCCGAAGTTCTTCATCAGATCTTCACCTAATTGAAATGGGACCACTCCAAGAAAGTACTCTTCCATAAACTACCCAAATCGCTTCGAGTGTGCCTATAAAATTTGAAGAATTCTCTCTATTTCTCCAGGATCCCATCATCAGATCCTGACTTGATGATCATGGGACCACCTTTCAAACAAAACAACAAAAATCCAAATCGGTCCAGCCATCTTCGAGTAATCGGGGAACATAAAAAAAAAAGGTTCCGACTACTTCCGACGAATTAGAACCTCCTCCTTTTTGAAGTCGGTAAGTTAAAAAACGGACAGTCGGTGTTTCTTATTTATATCAACAGTAAAAAAAAAATATGGACCGTTTTAGCAATTATTTCTAAAAGATATAAAGTTCGATGAATCCAAGTCAGGATGGCACCAGAAACATTTAACTACATTTTGAGTGAAATAGAACATCGATTCATTAAGAATTGGTGAAACTGGCATCTACAACCCATTAAACCCGAACAAAGACTAATCTCTAATTTTCAACCAATGACGATGCTTGGGGTCAGCTATGCTAGCGCCATTAGTTTCACAGTTGAAATACACATTCTCTGAATTTGTATAAACAATGAGTTTCTATGCAAACGAGCTACGATTCCAACTGGCTGCTAGAAATCATAGACTTCAGGACTTGCTCGATGTTGAAATAAAAATAAACAAACAAACGTCAAAATTAACTAAATCAGGCCACGGCAATTTGATTTATTTAAAAAAATCGAATAAAGTACAAAAAATAGTAAAAATTGTTAAAAGTATTAAAGATTGACATTTTCTTACCAAATTTTGTGAAACTTTTACATCATGTGTTGCGGAGGTTGCGGGTCTTGCGGCGGCTGCTGCGGTGGATGCTGTGGAGGAGGCTGCGGCGGCTGCTGCGGGGGGGCTGCGGGGGGTGCTGCGGCTACTGCGGTGGGGGCCCCTGTTGCTGTGGCACTCCCTGCAACTGCCAAACGTCCGGGCTCAAGTACCCAGCGCCTTTCTGCGGCCCTTGTGGCGGCGTGTGCAGGGGCCCTTGCGGCCGGCCCTTCGGCACTTACAGCTGGAGATACAGGCCACACTGCTGCCCTTAAAGCTTAACAATAGTGATGTCCCGTTAACAATAGTGATGTCCCCCTGTGTGTCCGTTCCGTTAATAAATCTCTGTTTTACACTTTACGTCTTTTCAAAAATCCTCAATAACAATATTGATAATGATAACCCTGAGTTATTGTCAAAATTTTATTTTAATGTGCCAAGTAAAACATTTCGGTTTTATCCACCCATAAAAATAAACGGTGTACTTCATACATTCTCGAATTATAGGCAGAACAGTTTATATTGTGCGCGCAAGCAGAGATGTGGCGAGTACTACGTCAAAAAAAAATAAAAAAATAGTAATATTATTTATGTTAGTCACTTTTCCTTAATTTCATGTAAAAAAGGTTTATTCTCATGATAGACATGACATGACATGGCATGCTTTTACTTTGTTAAGGTACAGAAATGGTGGGCTTGTGGAATGAATGGGGCATTGCTTTTTCAGACCAGGACCTTCCAATCAACCTGTTTTTGGTTGAGTCTTAAGGCATGAAATAGTCATTGTTTTAATCCAGAAAAAAATGTGTTGTTCATGAACTGTTCTTGATTATTCGTATGCTCAAAAGACGAGAGTTATTACTTTTCTCGATGATAAAAACATGCAAAGATAGTTAAGTTTATGACTATTGGTCAAGTTTTACTTACTTAAAGATTATTATTAAAGACTATAAATAAAAAATATACACTGAAAAATAAGAAATTACATTGTCTACATTATTCTGAGGTTACTTTTTCAAATATGTATTATTTTTATTATAATAAATGAAAAACCACTCATTTCGCACTATTCGGCCCGCAGTGACCGACGTAGCAACCACTTTGTACTACAAGCTGATTAGAACTTTATTCTAACAGTATTTCAAACGAAAGTTTGAACCACCACAAATAGTTACTAATTTTAGAAGATCCTGGCCTAGCGTTGCTCATTTGAAAGATCTATTTAGATTCTCTATACAGCGTTGAAGTTAAGTTAGATCACCACTGTCAGCTCTATCATCTGTAGATTTAGGGGTTCTTGGAGGCCCTTACCTTTTTTTTCCGGATGGGAAATCATCAAATAGGAGGGAGTGTCAGACTTACTGACTAAAACCCATCCATGTGCCTTCTTCGCCCTTTGTGTTCCGGGGCCACGGTATCTCTTTCGAATAGTCCCGCAGCCCCGGCAGGCTTCGGCCCTTGCGGACCCTTTCGTTATTGCTGACTCTCTTTGAGGCGCGCGTGGAACACGAACGCGCCGTCGACACGGCCTGTCGTCGTGAGACGGACGGACGGCGAGCTAGCCCATAGCTCCCCGTCCACAGGCCCGCGCCTATGGTGGCCGGAAGCCGCCACGTGGCCCCCGACGCCCGGGGCGTCTCCCGCGGCGGCCGGGACGTGAGGATCTCTCCCTCACACGTTCCGCCACCTCCTTTGTTAGCATGACTGCTTAGGAGGTGACGGCGTCCCATTCCGTCTCGCTCCGGACCATGGATTGTACCAGGGCCGGAAGCGAGAGGTCGCCGCCGCCGATCACCGCTTCGAGGACACGGCGGTGCTCCGCCCAAGCGGGGCACACCTCCACAGTGTCCTCCGGTCGATCCTCACAGTGGAAGCACCCGGGCGTCTCCTCCCACCCGATTCGGTGCAGGAACTTACCGAAACATCCGTGTCCAGTAAGAACTTGCGTCAGGCGGAAGGTGAGGACGCCGTGCCGTCTCTCCAGCCACTCCTCAAAGAGGGGACTTACCGGCACTATTGTGGCGTGCCCTGTGGAGGCCCTTACCTTATGAAGGCAATTAGGAGCTTAAAAAAATAAGTAGGTACCTAGATATTATTTGGGTGGGTACTACAGAATTACAGATATAGCTGTGAATAAACCGAACACCTACAATTACTTTGAGCGTCAGGCGTCAAGGTGCGCGAGAACGGAAGTACGGTCATTTTGTTCAACGTCCACATCAGAAATGTCGACCGGAAGGCCGAGCGATGTACCCGCGATAAAACATATTTCGTCACTCAACTTCTCTTTTAATGGATTTCGCGTGTATTTAACAGTTATTACGCATTTAATGTTTTTACGTAGAAATCGTAAAGTTCGTTCTTGGATGTCGAAAACTCATAAAAACAAAGTATTCCCGTGATTATGATCACGTAAAGGATTATGATCACGTAAAGTAAAACGTTGTGAGCATCGTCTGATATCGACTCAATCATTCAAGGAATTTTCATTCTCAGTGATTAAACGAGTTTTCGGAATCGATAAATATGATGCCGATGCCGCAGCATCCGTCGTGATGGTAATAAATATTGTCTGAAGTTTACATCATCATGCGTAGGTACCTATGGCCTAGCAGTTTATGCAGATGCTTGAATAATATATTTTTCTTGGGCCTTCCATGTCGGCTTTTGATGCAAATTAGGTTCTAATGCACTTGGCCAAAGTTTATCAAGTTTATCATCGCAATTGAGGCTGTTGAATCCGAGCCGAAGGCGACAGTATAAGTAGATAGACTGAGACAAAGAGTATCCTAATGGTGCGATTTCACCAAAAATTGTGGGCGAGCATTTGTGCCACATTTGTTTGCGAACATTACGGTGAACAAGCGCACATTTTTTTCATGCTCACTTGAGCATGAGCGAGTCCATCGAAAGAAACATTTGTGTCGTACACTGTGCGTCACTGTGTCGCACACCGGTCGACGGTCGAAATAATGTAAACTTGCCGAAAATTATTTAAGTGTTAGTGTTGGCAGGCAAACTTGCTAACTTGCAAACTACAATGACCCCTCAAATGAGCGTGGTCGTAATTTTAAGCATCCAGAAGTGAAGATGTTCAATCACACACACGTGAAATAATGCAAGCAATGACAGCAATGGCAAGGATAAAAATGAAGAAGTCAAAAATCGCCATTTTGACCATCGGTTGAACAGCAATTGTTATTTCGTTCCTTGAATGTTTTTTTTTTTACTTTAGTTTATAAGCTAGGAGTTAGTAGGTTACAAATGGATTATGCCTGAAATCACTCTTTAAAGGGTGTAAAACACGAAGCCGAAAGGCACTTAAGTTCTCCTCATAATTGCGATATTTTTTTTTTGTTCTACACCATGGTGTAGGTTCCCAGCCATAGGGGGAACCTTCTAGTTACGGAGATATTGGGGGTCAAATTTCCAACTTTGACAACTTTTTTATTAAATACAAGTTTTTAATGTTAGATTTTTACTTTTAACACATCCACGACCCCCGTACTATTCAATCCATCCATCAGCACAATGTTTTGCGTGCGTTACATTGAGTTCTACCACAAAACATTATTTTTCACCCCAAAAAAAAAGAGTCTTTTCCCAGAAATCATTTTTGCGTAAAGTTACTTAGTTTGATGTACAGAAGGCTTGGTTGACAGCTTCGTGATGAGGTGGTTTACACCCTGTATAATGGAGTTGCAAAGGAAAGTTCAATGTTGTTCATTTGTCACACTTAAGTAGGTTTGTGGAATAGGGGTCGTGCCAAAGTCGTGGAACTAATGAATTCAGTTTTCCCAATGACAATGCCGCACTGTTTATTGTGTTTCACACTATTTCTAGTAAACTGCGTGTCCGCGCGGTCTTTGACCTGTTTCGGCGAATCCTCAATTTTTCCCCATTAAGTGTCTACAAAAGACAATAACCATTTTATGTTGAGCTCAGGTTTATTTATTACATAATATTATCGTAGGTCAGGATAGAGCGGGGTTTTTTTATAGATGCGGGTACCGTTTTCATAGAACGCCGCCGTGCCGAGGGGTCGCATTCCACGAACGTCGTCGCCCCCATATAACGTCACGGTGTATTTTAGTACAATTCTAATAACCGTGACATTTTGGGTCTCGTGGGTAATCAATCTTCAAAACCATGCTACAGTGCTTGCTCTATATATGTTTATGTAAATGTTCTTCGTTCTATCTATTGTTGTTTCAGCGAAGAGTTCGGTCTACCTATGGTAACGTTTCTATGCCTTTACCTCGTCAGTCAAATGACGACCCGATTGGCGCAGCGGTAGTGAGGTTGCCTTACGTTCTTAGGGTCCCGGGTTCGAATCCCGGTAGGAACAAATGTTTGTGTGATGAACATAGACATTTGTTTCCGCGTCAAAAAAGTAGGTATGTATTTTCAAACAAAAAGTATCTATGTAGTATATCAACTGTCTGGTGTCCACGACACGAGCCTCGTTGCTTAGTGTGGCACTAGATGGCGCTGTGTGTAATGTCCAGCGATATTTATTTATTTATTTAAATGTGATTTTCTTCGGGTTAGGTACTATAATCTTTAGACGGGGAGCTATGGGCTAGCTCGCCGTCCTTCCGTCTCATGACGACAGGCCGTGTCGACGGCGCGTTCGTGTTCCACGCGCGCCTCAAAGAGAGTCAGCAATAGGGAAGGGGTCCGCAAGGGCCGAAGCCTGCCGGGACTGCGGGACTATTCGAAAGAGATACCGTGGCCCCGGAACACAAAGGGCGATGAAGGAACATGGATGGGTTTTAGTCAGTAAAAGTCTGACACTCCCTCCTGCTCCGCCCAGAGCGGGAGGAGTCATTTGATGATTTCCCATCAAAAAAAATAAAATAAAAAGGTACTATAATCTCATACATAACTTAACATCACGCCTGTAATCCCCGAAGGGTTATACAGAAGCGTACCTAATAGTACACCCACATTTCGCCAGTTAAGTTTAAGTGGCATGTAATAGGGGGCGAGCCTATTGACATCAACCGGACACAAGCACAAATAACACTTTGCCGACTGGGAATCCAACCCAGGACGTGCGAGTACGAGGCAATTACTATCTCATGAAATTAAATCTCATCTTGATTTTATTTATTTAATCTTATAAGTGTGTGCTTATATTATTGTTTGTATTGTGAGTACAATATTATTACAACAGCTAACTAACAGAAGCGGACGTAGTGCCGTCCCTAGGCGCTTTATACTTTATGCTGAGACAACCCGTGGTTCGTGCAATGCCGTCTCTAGACAGTCGTCTATGTCTCGAAAATTTGATTAAAAAAATAAAAAAATAAATAAATAAAATGTAATACGTACGTACGTGTGTGTATGTGTATGTGTACTGTGTGTGTGTGTTGTGTATGTAATGTTTATTAAATTTGGTTAAATTTGATTAGATAAATTATCTTGTTTTGTTTATAGAATTGCCAGCAACGGTCCCAGACCTTCAGCACTGATGCAGCCGGTTTGCTGGAAAAAAACGTTAAGCAGTTAAAATACGGATAGGTAAGCAAGCAGCTTGGCTGATTGAGAGTCAATGAATATCATAGAAACAGCAACAGTGAGTTATTTCAATCAACATGCAAAATAAGTACGTAAGAAAATTGACAAAAGTAAGTAAGTAACGAACAGTAAGTCGTGGGTTCGAAGTTCGAACCCAGGCAGGCGCATTACTTTGTGTAATTTATTTCATCACCACTGCTCTCAAAAACGGTGTACGAAAACATCGTGAGAAAACCGGCATGTCCTATAGTACCAAAAATTCGAAGCCATGTGACATCTACCAATCCACACTGATGGGCCCGCGTGGCGGATTATAGCCCATTCCCTCTAATAGAGAAGAGGCCTGTGTCTCAGCAGTGCAGCAGCAACATTAATAGGCTGATGATGATGTAAGAAAATTTGAATTTCGAGGGCTACCCTGGCGGGTTCACCTTAAAGGCCCGGATTCCACCAAAACGGCAACGAGCTGAACGGTGCAAAGACGTATGATTCAACCAATTACAGGAGAAACTAGAGATGCGCAATGTGCAATGTGGATTCCAATGAATGTAATTAATTGATTTCCCCACATGTCCTCTCCGCTCCGCTCGTCCCCGCTTTGGTGGAGTCCAGGCCTAAAGCTATTTAAGGTAATTGGATGTTTGTATCTCTTTGTTTGTTGTACCCCGCCTACCTACTCTCAAAAGACAGTTATCAGCTAATAAAAAAAATATTTACAAAAAATTCAATCACACATTAGCAGCTGTGCTGCTTTAGATCTTATAACGTCAGCATAAAACAATTCAGCTGCAATACAACCTAAGCAGCAGAAAGAGGGAAAGCAGAACCCTCGCTGTGAAACCCTTCCGAGGAATCCGGTACAGCGCTGTCCAGCAAAGCAAGAGTGTGATGAAAACGCTTCACCATAGTTCAGAAAAAGAAGCCTACTTGTCGCAATCAATGCGGTACTGGACTGGCAGGACCAAATATACTGCTGCGTCCAGCGATACCAGCGACGTTGCTTTATGTGTCCCGACTGCATCACCCCACGAAGGTTGAGGAGATCGTGGAGTACATGAAGGTGAAGACCAGCTGGACCTTGAGGGTCGAGAAGTTGGAGCCGCGTTACAACACCAACTTCAAATCGTTCTCGACAAGTTTCTCAAGGAAAAGTTTTGGCCGAAGTGTGTAGTCTACCGACGGGTTCGCGGCAGGCTACGTGACACCGCGCAGCGTACCACGACGCCGCCACTTCGTGTGTCATAGTTTAAGTGAGGTGCTACTAACTTAGTTTTTTTTAAGTTGCATAAACTAACAAAAATTGTTATTAGATATGTATTTTTAGGTTCAGGTATTTATCTATGGGTATACCTGAAATAAATAGTTTACGGTTGGTCTCGTACCAGAAGATTTTAGCTTAGATCAAAGAACACAAATGGAAATCCTTCACAATATCCAACATCGGAAGCCGGCCCACCATGACTCACAGTGACCCAGCACATAGGGTGGACCTGGACGGTAGCAGCTAGCAAATAATCTGTGCTCGCACCCGTCCTGGTTCACCATTCCTATAAAAACATTGTACTTTGTTGTGTTTTACTTCTTAGATTTACATTTTTATTGCATTTTTTTTTCTTTTATAGAGGTCACTACAATGAGTAACTTGACTTGTTTTGACACGTTGCTAAGGCACATTATACAGGGTAATTAAGTAACTGACTCCAAATTCGAGACAAGTCGGTACTGACTTATTGAAAATTGATTTGAAGTCAGTGCAGCGCTTTCGCGTCAGTGCTGACTTCAATATTCCCACATGAATATTTTTGAAATCAGTCCACTCCCCTTGCCACTCGCGCCAGTAGTTCTGACCTTCTCTAATCGACCAAGTCAGTGTAGATCAGTCACTGGCGCTGGTTTGTAGATTGACGTCGCGTCGTAATTGAAATGAAAATGCTGCGAAAATCAAACGTCGTCTATCCATTTTCTTATCTAATTTCTTTTTATCATTTTACATTACCGTCAACTTTTCCAACATATTGGAACATTTTCTCAACAAATAATTCAGTCGTTGTAAATTCAACACGTGTATACCTACGCCGTGAAGAAATGATCACGAATAGTCTGACTGCATGTAATGATTTGTAATGTATTGTAAAGAGTGTGGTGAGTTTTCGGCGTCACCACTGGCGCCGCTTAAACAGGGTAAGTAACAAGTCATTGTTGTTATATCTATGGACGTATTGTCAAATATGACTTCTTGTACTATCTGTCATTCAATAAATTAAGTACCTATTTGCATAAAAATGTGATTCATTTTACTTCGTTACTTACCCTGTGTATAACTGGCTTTAGATTTGGTTCTGACTTCCTTTTGCTTTTTGTGGTATATAAGTATTCTACTCTGTGGTTCTGACTGTTCCCAAAGATAAAGTCTTAGGGACAATCCCCCCACACAGGCGCGTTTTTGCGTTTCAGCGTTTTCGCGTTTCTGCGTCCCAATACCAAATGTTCTAAGAACTCATGTACTTAGTAGGTAGGTACTTATTAGTTCCTTTCAAACGAGCCAATGTTTTTTTGATACGTGGCCATAGACAGTTCTATCGCCGCTACCATAGACTTAGTAGAAGAAGAAGAAGAAGAAGAAGAATGCAGTACTGTAACTTGAAGTTCAGTGTACGTTCAGTTTTTGTGTATCTTTAGGCGCATGGCCATAATCGACTCTATCGTCGCTTTTCAATACGATTCGCACAGACAATTTCATAAAAATGTATGGCAAGAGCTCTCTCCTGACAAAGTCATCCAAGTGCCAAAGGACCCTCTCACAAATACTGAATTCAGAGTCGGGATTCATATAATTATATGAATCCCGACTCTGAATTCAGTATTTGTGTATTAATTAAAGTAAGGTTCAGACGAAAGCTAGTGTTGACTGCCAGCCACCGACCCTTATATAATTACTTAGTAAAAAAACTGGCCGAAAAGAAACAGTGTAATCGACACGATTTAAAATTCGAATGCGCTCCACATCGCCCTGTCACCATTCAAGCAGAAGAACTCTGGATGACCTGACGCGTTTCCCAGACACGCAACATTTCCGTTACAAAATTTCCCCAGAATTAATTTTCTAGGCCAAAATTGATAATTTAGGAAGTTACCCACGATGCCGGTGTACTATGGTGGCTTTGTCGGCGGCCCGCACAGCGGCGGCTACTGCCTGTACTCGTGCGGCTGCAGCCCGACGACCGGGGGTTGCGGTCCGTGTGGACCACTGCCGGGACCATGCTGCGGATATTCTGGCTAGTCAGGTAATTTCGTACAGCTCAGATAAGCTTTAAATATCCAGTGAGAACCAAGAGGCGATATAAAACTACGGCGTTAAGTCGTTCTCTTGACTGGCATTCACTTGATTTCTAGAACAACAGGCCATTTTATCTTTACCCAACGTAGGTAAATTCATACGCATCTCACTCGCACTCTCCAAGACTAACAAGATAAGTATTTCAATGTTTAGAGATCGTCCCCAAGGCATCAAAGGGCATTTCCCTTCGTGGTATTAAACATTGGAATCTGTCTCTCGTTACGACTAGCTACGTATGAATTGACGTTGGGTAAAGATAAAATGCCCTGACGGTGACGTGCCGTACCCGGTTTGCGCTGGCCTTTACAATGACAACCAAAATGATGAACCACACTGGAAAAAGCTATTAGCGAGAATATTTGTTTCTTTTGTGTGTGTTTAAGTTTTGTTACTGGGTCATGAACGAATAGTGAGCGCATCTTTACTCTATATGGAGCGCATGCTTATACCAGCGAGTGTTCGCCCGTCGCCTTCACGCACTCTCTGCTCGTTGCTCGCCAACTCGGTTTCCCGAAGCGGTGCCGCGTCGCCGGCGCAACGCACCGTGTTCATAGGCTCTTACTAGCTCTACTCACTCTTCGGTCTTTCCTCGTCGCCGACAATGGGACAGTGCATAACACCGTCATCTTGTTGCAGATACCAGTAGACTGGCGGAGCGAGATCTGTATATTAAAGCAGAACGTGCAGTTTGTGGCGTCGATGCTGATGTTCATGCTGCTGACGGCCATTGGTCTACTCGGCTTCCTCACAGAGTACAATGGCAATGGAAGTAATTCACACGTGGATGTTATCGTTAAATAAAAGTTGTAAAAATAATTTGTTTTTCTGTAACTAAACTCTCACGTAGATACTCACTGTGTATTTTCTGTGTCGTCACTAAACTACAGGGGCGGATCTAATTTTGTATTATGTCAGACACTCACTATTGTCAGATCGACAGACTCATCGAACGATTTTCAGAAACTCATAATGACAAATACGCAAAATGCCATATACGCTGAATGACAGTTCTCAAAATGTAAAATACGCATAAACGCACTGTTGCCGCACCGCGCGCTTTATATGAAAACCGTTCCATACGCAATACGACAAATTCTGAGCGAATCTGTCAAATGTAGACAAGTCTACATTTGACAGATTCTACTTTTGACTGATTCTACATTTGACAGATTCTACAATCGACAGATTCTATATTTGACAGATTCTACAATCGACAGATTCTATGTTTGACCGATTCTACAATCGACAGAAATGATTGTTGACTGTTAATTAATAACTTATTCAAAATCTGTCAAATGTATGACAGATTTTGAATAAGTTATTAATTAACAGTCAACAATCATTTTTATCACATTAATAGTTACATAGGTTCAATGTAATTGTTTAAAAACCTATGTAACTATTAATGTAATAAAAATGATTGTTGCCTGTTAATTAATAACTTATTCAAAATCTGTCAAATATTGTAGAATCGGTCAAACATAGAATCTGTCGATTGTAGAATCTGTCAAATGTAGAAAATGATGTCAAAAGTAGAATCTGTCAAATAAATAAGTTTGGTATAGTAAAATAGTTGCGAATTGGACTTTTTGCGAAATGGACATGGCGTAAAATAGTTGCGAATTGGACTTTTTGCGAAATGGACATGGCGTGCGGAGGCGAGGCTCATCACAGTGTGGCGTACAGAGGCGAGCTATCGCATGGCAGTGTGGCGTGCAGAGGCGAGCTATCGCAGTGTGGCGTGCAGAGGCGAGCTATCGCAGTGTGGCGTGCAGAAGCGAGCTATCGCAGTGTGGCGTGCAGAGGCGAGCTGTCGCAGTGTGGCGTGCAGAGGCGAGCTGTCGCAGTGTGGCGTGCAGAGGTGAGCTATCGCAGTGTGGCGTGCAGAGGCGAGCTGTCGCAGTGTGCCGTGCAGAGGCGAGCTGTCGCAGTGTGCCGTGCAGAGGCGAGCTGTCGCAGTGTGGCGTGCAGAGGCGAGCTGTCGCAGTGTGGCGTGCAGAGGCGAGCTGTCGCAGTGTGGCGTGCAGAGGCGAGCTGTCGCAGTGTGGCGTGCAGAGGCGAGCTATCGCAGTGTGGCGTGCAGAGGCGAGCAATCGCAGTGTGGCGTGCTTAGGCGAGCTATCGCAGTGTGGCGTGCAGAGGCGAGCTATCGCAGTGTGGCGTGCAGAGGCGAGCTATCGCAATGTGGCGTGCAGAGGCGAGCTATCGCAGTGTGGCGTGCAGAGGCGAGCTATCGCAGTGTGGCGTGCTGAGGCGAGCTGTCGCAGTGTGGCGTGCAGAGGCGAGCTGTCGCAGTGTGGCGTGCAGAGGCGAGCTGTCGCAGTGTGGCGTGCAGAGGCGAGCTGTCGCAGTGTGGCGTGCAGAGGAGAGCTATCGCAGTGTGGCGTGCAGAGGCGAGCTGTCGCAGTGTGGCGTGCAGAGGCGAGGTATGAGGCAAGATATTGCAGAGTGGTGTAGAGACGAGTGTGCGTATGTCCACAGAATAGCGATGCTAACCAGGCAAGTGTATCAAGAAAAATTAAAAGCCAAAATCATATTGTGACCTGAACGTATATTTATACAAAATCCGTACATCAACACTGTATATGACTGCGGACGGCATAACCGCGATATCTTCGTTAGAGGCCCACACGTACGCTGTGGTCATCCGGGGGATATCGCTTGAAGTCCGTTTGATCCGGTCGGCAGGCACCGTGGTAGAGTCCTGTTGCAGCGTAGGGCCCTCTCGAGCTCTGAGGGGGCCCATACTTTGCGCTCGGCGGAGCAAGGCTCGACACCCGCTCGACGTCGTACTCGTGGCCACAGGCAGCACGAGGAGCTTGAGCTCAGAACGGAGCATTAGCGCTAAGTATATGCCACGCTGCTTCATCACGACCGGACGCAGCGCAGCGGGGCCTGGGCCCGCTGACTTCAGCAGCAGCCGCCGTAGCAGCAACCGCCGCACGGGCCGCAGCACGGGGAACAACACGAGTAGCAGCAACCGCCACACGGGCCGCAGCAAGGGGAACAACAACCTCCGCAAGGGTAGCAAGGCATCTTGACGTAGTAGATTACTGCTTAACGAAACGCAACCGTCGCAAACAATTTAACTGTAGAGGAAGCGAGCTTGTGACGTTTTCACTTTTTTTGATTATTTTTTATTTTTTAAAACTGTATGTTGAAGAGTTGAAGAATGATTGCTAAGTGACTTTACAATAAAGTTGCAGGGCTTTTATAGGCCAGAGTTTTTTTTTTATTTGTTTGTCAAATGTCAAGCATATTTCAAATAATGTTTTTCTTCTGCTAGAGTTTTCATTGTTACCAGTCTTTTACAATTTTGCATGCAAAAGAGTTTCTACTTGAAATAAATTAAAATAGGCCGAATATCTAAAATTAAATACTACAGTTTCTGATACAAAGCATAGGTACCTATGCTTTGTATCAGAAACTAAACAGGCAATAAATGAATGAATTTTATAAAATTATCAAAGGATTAATTACAAAGAACAGTCATTATAAAATGTTTAATAACTTCTTAGGTTAATAATGTAGTTAAAATGTCTTCCCATTATAATCCTAAATCCATCCAAATATTCTGCATCATTATTTAGTAACATAATATTATAATTTTATAGCGAAAAGAAGGATTTCGTAGAACGCACCCGACACAGCCGACATCAACTTTGAAACTGATAACACAAACAATTTCAGTTCTCAGTACAACAATAATTGTTAACATTTCGTATTAACTGCCGTGTTTCGTGGTAAGTAAAACAACACACGCACGGCCGGTCACCTATTTAGCAATAAAAGTTTATTAATACTAATCGTCCTGCCTACCTACAAATTGTGCAGGGATGAGCGGCCGGTAGTGCTGTTTGAAGCTTCCTTATGCTTTTAGCTTTTAGCGTGCGAATGAGACGTCGTCGGCGTCGCCAGGAGCGGACTGTTTGTAAACATATATGTCTGTGTAAATGATCTTTTTTACCCGTTAAGTCAAAAGGAAGGGTTATGATTTTAGCAGTCTATGTATGTATATAATTATGTATGTTTGTATTTACGTATGTTTCTCCTTAGCGCCTAAATTATTAATCCGATTTTGATAAATAAGGTGTCCATCGTTTCGTTATTATGACCCCGTAATATAGGCTACATTTTAACCGACTTGAACTAAGAGGAGCCGACTTTACCTTGTAAACCCCGAATTTAATTAAAGCGAGATTTTTTCAGTAGTCGGGTTTTTTAGTGGTAGTATACTTTAAGGTGGATGGTCCAGGGTAGCCCGCGAAATTCAAATTTTCTTACGGTTTTTGCAATTTGCTGGTCAGTGTCAGGTTGTATGTTGATTAAAATATGATTCGCGGCTGTAACACGTATGTAGTTATACAATTATAATCATCAAAATCATCAATACAACCCTCCAAGCTCATAAAGGTGCAGGAATTACTTTTTCAAGGTCAAAGTCATTCCTGCACCTTTATGCGCTTTGAATTTCGCGGACTACACTGGACACAAATTCTTGTATTCGTGTCGTGTGGTTAGTGCCTGGTGTCAGAGTTTTTATGCCGCCCATAGGCGTCTGACTTGGCTTTACATACCGTCGAGAAATATCTCTCTGGCATGCTGGTTTAGTTTCCTCACGATATTTTCCTTCACCGAATCAAGTGACAATTATACTTAAAATACGCACATGAGTCGGAAAAATTAGAGGTCTGTCTTGGGTTCGAACTCGAGACCTGTGGACTTAACAATCCGACGGTCACACCACTAGGCTATCACTGCTATGGTATTGAAATAAAAATATGGTGCCGTTAGTTCCCATTACGGCCACGTGCTAAAAGAGCCTTGCAGCACTATAGATAGCTCAAATTTTCGAACTCTAAACATAAATGTAAAAAAAACGCAAACTTGTCCACGTCGAAGGAAACGTTCTATCGAATAGATGCCGTTATACGTATCGGCATCTATTCGTCTGATTCGACGCGCATAGGTGTGCGAGGTTTTATAGGATTTCAGACAATGGATTCTAATATTCGATTATTTCGGGTTCTTCGCTGCCTTCGGTAAAACATAATCGTTTTATGAAGTTAATCACGCTACACTCGCAGGTTACGCATTGTCCTGCCGGGGCTGCGGGACTATTCGAAAGAGGTACCGTGGCCCCGGAACACAAAAAAGGTTACGCATTGTGTGCTACTGCGTATTTTGTCCAAATGAGACAGTAAAGTTAAGGTGGAAGCTTCAGGGTAGCCCGCGAAATTTAAATTTTCGGACTTTGACCTTGAAAAAGTAATTCTTTCACCTTTATGAGCTTGGAGGGTTGTATTGGTGATTTTGATGATTATAATTCTATAACTACATACGTGTTACAGCCGCGAATCATATTTTAATCAACATACAACCTGACACTGACCTACAAATTGCAAAAAACGTAAGAAAAATTGAATTTCGCGGGCTACCCTGGAGCATCCACCTTAAGGAAAAAATATGTCAATAATAGAAACCTTGATTTTTTTCTTTATTTATAGATACAATTCAAAAGATACATAACATTGACTTGTTGCTTAATTTTCATAAAACCCTTTACCGCGTTTATCTCAAAACCGCCATTTTACAAGTAGGTACTGCGTTTCCAAATACGAGGGCAGACCTATCTACTGCTAGTTTGGAGCTCGAATATTTCACATCAAACAGCAAATACATAATTATGATGTAACTATACATCAAGCACAAAACAATCATGCACCGCTGTAATTTACTAGGTAATATTTAAATCGTGTAATATTCATCAGAAAATACCGAGCAAAACATCAAAGACCACTAGCGCCTTCTACCTCTAGTTTTCTAATGAAAAGCCGCCATTCTAGGACCAAACAACTACGTGCACAAGACGTGTAGTCTTCACTTGTATTCAATTATTTCGAAGATATATTTAATCGCAATAAGTACTTGTAAGCCAATTAAATTAACAAGTATTGGGTTATAAACGTTATAACATGTTAAATAACGGTACAGAGCCCTACAGGCGTAAGAGGACTTCTGGGAAACCGGCTTACCTAGAAGGCTCCCACAGCCAACGCTAAAATTGAAATTAATTACTTATCCCTTTTTCAGAATGTATAGAAAATTCTAAGAAGAACTGAGCAGGCCAACTTTATGTACTATCGAGGACACTCCCGCCTGATCACCACTAAGCTAATTTTTGCTTGCACTCGCAACATAGAAACGCTCTCTAGCCCCGCCCCGTTGACTTTGTATAGAAATAATAAATAAAAGACAATACCGATCGGCCGAGCGCACTGACGACGCACGCCAAACGAGAGTTTTTGTTATTTTGAGCGCCAAATTGACGCTTCCCTAATAGGCCTAAACTTTAAGGGGGCGTGGCTCGCCGCCTCCGCATGATTTAAGCGAAAAAAAATATTAACTGATCAGGCGGAAAAGACCACGACTGTACAAAATTAAATTAAATTATAATCGTTTTTTGAGGTTATTCGAACAAGCTTTTTCGCTTTGCTCCCGGCTACGGTTAAGTTTCCAATTATTTCTTAAGTTTGTTTTATCCTAAATAGGCTTGTGTTTGGCCGCAACTCACCTGACGTGATGCGATGACGCGGATAGGGTGGAGCACGCTTGCCTAGAAGCAACCGATTCACTCGAACTGTGAAGAAATCTAGATTGTTATGATCGGGGAATAGATAAGCCGGCAGTGAATTCCACAGACTTGGAAGGCGGTTGTTGGCGGTTCGCACAATAAATGTGGAGCCATAGCGCTTTGTTAGTCCGTGGAACTTCAACTATACACGTGTCCCTTTGCCGTATCTCTGCTCGTCCGATGATAGCATTGGGATGGTGATGGAGAAGTTTTGTCAATCAGGCCCCTTATTCACAACGCTTCGATTCGATTTTCGATTCGGAAAGTCGTATGTCTATCTTTTTTTGACATTACGATATCGAGCGAGATAGACATACGACTTTCCGAACCGAAAATCGAATCGAAGCGTTGTGAATAAGGGGCCTGGGATGATCTGGTAAGCACCTAATCTACGTAGGTACATGTAGTAGGCAGGTTAGGTATTGTTGGGAAGAAATGAGGTCTTACGAAGTATTATGAAGAAATGAGGTTTTACGCAGCACATGTTACTTCTATGGAAAGAGGTGACACTGACAGACGACATGGAATGGTGATTGGTCGTGAAAGACTCCGGTTAAAAAGGGCTGTGAGATTTATACTTTCCTATTTTGTGTGTTTACTCGCTATTTTTCTAAACAATTACCTACGTGTTGATTGAGTTCGTTATAAAGTATGGCGGTTTAAGTTAGTTTCAGTGGTTGATATTTTGTTCCAAGTTAGAATAAACGGTTGTTTTCGTTATTCTGTGAACCTCGTTGACTTATTTTGAACATCTTCACTTCTGGATGCTAAATGTATAGTAACTTGAACTTTTACAAGCGCATCAAACAGTGTCCACCGCAGTGCGCCTGCGTCATCCCACTGCTGGGCAAAGCGCTCACCCCATGACTTGCAGTTGTTTCGATCCAGGGCTTTTATCCAGCTCGTTCAGCCCGACGATGTCTTCCGCGACGTCTTCTGGCTATGTCAGAGCTCCAGAAAATGGCTAATTTGGCACACAGCTCTTTGGGCATGCGGCAGATCATTATATATTATATGATCTTTAAATTATATCTTCCAGGCAAGCTGATGGAATAAGTGTTATAACATTAGGGGAGACCGGGTACAAAAGTAACACTTTGTACTTTTACCTTGATTTGTGGATGGATGTTACTGTTGCCATTAAAATAATATAACTATATAAAAATTCAGTTTACGTTCTTTACTCTAGTAACTCGATTTATTACATTTTTGTATGGTTTACTTTCGACCACGTAGGCAGGTCGAAAGTAACACGTTGTGGGTCGAAAGTAACAAGACAAAGGGGTTGGTAATTAATACAATGTTATACATGATAAATAAACAAATTATTTATATAAAAAAATTATACTAATAACACAAATTAACTTCTGTATTTTACTATAAATGTTAAGATAATAACAATTCAATAAAATTCTTAGTTTAAGTAATGAGATCAATTTAGTTTTATAATCAGACTTTTATAATTCAGTCATTAATCTAAATCAGAATCGCAATGATGGCACACATAACCCTTGTCATCATCCACACATTCCAAATGGGACCACATTTTGCATTCGGTACATTGTTTCCATTTTTAATGTTACATGGCAAACATTATATTTTATTTGCCAGGCCTCTAATTGTTGCAGCATCTTTAAAATGCTCCTCAGCTGCTTTTTGATACACTTCCGTGGCGGTAGTTCCTCGTTCAGTTGTTCTAATGCGTTGTCGCGGCATTCTGTTAAAAAAAAATACATATTAAAATATTATAAATAATTAAATCACCACGAGGACAAAAGTAACACGTTACTTTTGTACCCATAGGGCTATGTTACTTTTGTACCCGTCCACATTTTTGTCAAAACTTGCAATATAACCTTAAATCGGAACGCGCTACACAAAAATGAATTTACGCAATGTACAATCACTTTAATACAGAATAGATATGCAAATATTTATATTACTATCATGCTTTTAAGACTATCAAAACATTGAATAAGAAAACGTCAAAAAACTTACTTTTGGTTTGTAAATTCACGTAGCGTCCTGTCACACAGCCTAACAGCGCGTGGCGTACGCGGCGACTAAATGCGATTGAGGGGGGCGCTCCCGGCTATCGCCTGACAGCGGCAAAGCGGTGTTCGCCCATTGGTTAAATCTAGAAAGCATTTGTTACTTTCGACCCGCCGTTACTTTTGTACCCGGTCTCCCCTACTAGCTTTTGCGTACGGCTTCACCCGCATCGAGGTGCGAGCAAAATATCCCACGGAAACGTACTACCGGGTTAAGTATCTTATTCATAATTGATGAATTATGAATATGAAACAAAATGTCACACTTTGGTGAGGACCAAAGTGTGACATTTTGTTTTATATTTCATCGGCATCCGTTCATGGTACCGCACAAAGTTACTTTCGAATTTAGAATAGAAAAAGACGGGTACGGATTACAAAAAGGAAAGTGCGTGCTTGGGTTCTACAAGGTCTAACAAAATAAACACAAGACGTCCCGTGTGGTCTCTCGGACAATGAAACTGAACAGCTTTCGTTTTGATTGTGTCTGAGGCACCAGCACCATACGAGAGGTCTTGCGTTTATTATGTTATACACCCCATCCATCGATCACTCGTAAATCGAGTTAAATCGGACTGTCCGTGCTTCGGGACAATGCCAATGGGCCGCCATGTGTTCTCTGCTGCTGCCCAATCAAACTCAAACTCAAACTCAAATCATTTATTTCAATTAGACCATGACGGCACTTTTGAATGTCGAAAATACAAAAAAAGCAAAGCTACAGTCACAGTCACAAGGTCACAATCAACCTACTAATCGACCAAGGATACCCAAAACTTAGTGGCTAGGTACCTGACAACTACTAAGGTACTGCCTGGTAAGTGGTATTCATCTATTCCCATACTAAATCCACTCCAAATTCAGGCTTACCATGAATTTCTAAGAAATGCTTAGTATTCTTAGTAATTACACGGTGCTTTTTACTCGATAAGTACCTATTTCTTTTATTCTATTTTCCATTGTCTGTTGTGCGGGATTGGAGGTATGTACAGCAGCAAGTATATCTATACTTCTATACTTTATTATAATAATAATAATAAAATTTGTTTATTTCTCTTCCACAAATAAAGAACATACAGTACTTACGTTGTAACATATATATATAGGAAAAAGTATTTTATTTGTGGGAGACTGTATTATAATATAAAGAGGCTCTAGAACTAATAATCCAATTCTAAAAATTCTTACACTGGCAAAAAGCCACAATCTATCATATATTATATCATACCAGCTGATGCCCGCGGCTTCGCCCGCCCGCAAATTATATACTTAAAACCTTCCTCTTGAATCACTCTATTAAAAAAACCCGCATCAAAATCCGTTGCGTAGTTTTAAAGATTTAAGCATACATAGGGATAAAGGGACAGAGAAAGCGACTTTGTTTTACACTTACTATGTAGTGATTAGAAAAAGCGCAGAATGAGAAAAAACCATGTTGTAGCTTTGTCTACAGCACCCGCATATTCACAACAAAGCCCAATTATTTATGTGAACCCACTCAATATTCCGGTCAGCATCCCCCTCTCCACCCATTCGCGGAACGGTGCTCGCAGCTGTCGCTTGTAGCTCAGGGAGGCCAGCTGCAGCTGCTTCAATACCGACTAATAAGAGGGGCCGAGATCAAATTAATACCCATAGAAATCTCTCAACAGTTCAATACATCCCTCTCCATGCATTGATTGATAAACGACCGATTTTTACGCTACAGACGTTCACAATGACTACTAAATTACTGTTCAATATCTTTGGACTCGTTGCCGATAGCCCGATAATCTAAGATTCGGCTTCGATAATCAATAATGTTATTCGCTCACGATGCGGTTAATTTACCTACCTCATCACAATTTCGATTACGAGACGATTATTCCCAGAATTTGGAAGTAACTTAATATGTTACCAAGATTCTTCAACTTTACGTGGCTTTGTTTTGATTGGATTAGTAACTCAGTGGGGATTGAGATTGAAATCATTTCGAGAAATAAGGTCCCATATCATTTCTAGAAATAATACTCCCGAATTTATATTTTTGATGAAATATTAAACTTTATTTGACCTCAACGGCGTCATTTCGAGAAGAAAAATATCGTGAAATACGCTAAGGCCTGCGTTCAGACCCAGCGGGAGCCGCGCGGTTCCAGAATTCCAGAATATTCAGACGCAACCGCGCGGTTACCACCATTCAACCGCTATTTCTATTGAGCATCACCGTACAAACACAGTGGGAGCGGCGCGGGCGCGGGCGGCGGAATCCGCAAGCGGGTGTCGATAATACACAGCTTCTTCTGCGTGTGAACATAGTTACAGCGGCGGGTGTGCGCGGAATATACGTTTACCGCCCTTCTCGCTTGCGGGCACCGCACGATTCACAAGGCACAACAACAGCCAACGCGAAAAGACATGCACTAAGGGATCTTCATTCTCAAATAGTAAAAATATCCCTCAATCGTTTTTCTCGCTGCTGCTGCTTTTCCCGCTGCCTGAAAACGTAACACAGTTTTCAATATTTTGCTATAAATAATTGCAATATTTTGGGCAATTCCCATTAATTATGAGGGTTCTATAAGTAGGTAAGGTACGTAGTAGGTACTTACCGATATTTCTATATTTTCAGATGGTAATTTGTTATATCATTCGAAGATTAAATAGAACATGTTTACACAATCATGTCTTCAACAAACACAATTCGCGTATGAGAATCGAATTCAGCGGCCCTACCATGACGTCTTAAAGCAGGATCGTTTTAATTGCGTGCGACTGAGGGAAAGAGATGGCGCTAGACGTCCTCTATAGCTCCGTTTCTTTCCCTCACTCGCACGCGAATAAAACGATCCTGCTTTAAGACGTCATGGTAGGCCCGCAGTACCTACTATCTATAAATTCGACGCATTTAGAATATATTCTATGAAACTCCTCCGCCAAAGGATAAGCACCAGACATGTTTTCCCAATATTTCAGAGAAAATCGTCGCGCCGAACGAGTTTTATTACAAGAATTGCAAAGAAATAAACTAGGTATTCAAATTGTCGAGTTCCAAGAATTGAAAATGGGAGGACACAATAAAACTGTAGCTGAGAATTAATGATATTATTAATCATTACAAAAGATGTTTCAATTTCTCAGTGAGTTTATCGTTGGCCGGGTTTCAAATGAGCGTGTTGACGAAACATTTGTGTCATCGCGCGATGATTTAAGACATACGACGACTGTTGTTCGTTCCTGGCGATGACAAAGGTTCCATTTTGGTGCTGTACCACTTTCGGATAATTCATTGTTGGTTCCAGCTTTAATCTTTGATTAAAAAGTACGTGAGCTAAATCGGAATTGGGTTTAACTTGTTCGTGACATCTTCATCAAGGATTGCGTGTGTTTCTTGCTTTCAATTAGAGTTCCAATACATTGGTATGGGCTTGTTAAAACCACGTTCGTTGTTATGCTTAGGTGGTCAGAAGCTTTAAAAATAACTCTGTTTCAGGAATCAGGAATTGAAGAACGCCCAATATACCTACCTAGCCTACCAAATATAGAATTTTCAATACACTTCCTCGAAAACTGGTTCATAACGCACTATGGTTAGGTTCAACATGCAATGTTTTTCAAACACGTGCGATTTTTTTCATTTTCCAACACGTGTGCGGGAATGAAAATTGCCACAGATAACTATACCTATACTCAGTCCAAATTGGTTCAATGCCTATAGTCGGAGGTTAATGCTTTTTTTATTTCGGCAAAGTAATAATGCGTCTTTACGGCGTAAATATTATTTGAATATTTAAATTGTGTTTATAAATAGAATATCATAGATAAACATGATTATTTAAAACCAATATTCACTTTTTTAAACAAATTATATGATACACGTGGACATTTGTTATTGCAGTTCTCGGCTCAAAAACACCCTCGCCTACGGCTCGGGAGTTAATTCCGCCTCGGGTGCAATAACAAACTTTCTCCACTTGTATCAAAATGTACTATTCCCGTAGTAGGTAGGTAATGAGTGGTTAGGAGACCCGTAGGTACCTATGCCTTTTTGAAATGACTAGTACATAAGCAGAGTATGTGTGTGATGTGATTTGCTTAATAAGAGTTAAATGCTTTCTTTGTTCAGTCTTAAAATATGGATGCGTATTACGTGTTTAAATTATACCTAAGTATGTACTTATTCATGACTCGCACATGAAGTCTTTACGTTCATGTAGCATAGCATTCCATGAATAGTTATACTGTTCCAATCCAACCTACAGCTTGGAAGCAAATAGAGATGAAAACCAGTGCTGACAGGCCTATTTCAGAGCGTAACCGGCGCCGGTCATATGGATTCGTAAGATCGGGTGTTCAATTACGTATCGAAATAGTACATTTTGATACAAGTGGAGAAAGTTTGTTATTGCACCCGAGGCGGAATTAACTCCCGAGCCGTAGGCGAGGGTTTTTTTGAGCCGAGAACTGCAATAACAAATGTCCACGAGTATCAAACGACGTTTTTCAATACACTTTTGAAGAAATTAAATAAAAGGAAGAAAAATATTTTTGTCATGAATTGTTAGGAAACTATGATTTTCTTTTCTTTTTTCCGCGCTTTGCTTTCGCCAGGTTGAAGGAGAAGCAAAGGTATGAAGCCGTTATACAGCCTAATACAAAAAAATCGTTTTTTTTAATTTTTGAATTTAGAACACAAATAAATGTTAATTTGTTTATAAAAGTAAATATTAGTTTTAAATAATCATGTTTATCTATGATATTCCATTTATAAACACAATTTGAATATTCAATAAATATTTACGCCGTAAAGACGCATTATTACTTTGCCGAAATAAAAAAAAACATTCACCTCCGACTATACCAATTTGGACTAAGTATAGCTATGTGGCATTTTTCATTCCCGCACACGTGTTGGAAAATGAAAAAAACCGCACGCGTGTGAAATACATTGCATGTTGAACCTAATCATAATGCGATAAGAACCAGTTTTCGAGGAAGTGTATTGAAAAATAAGATACAACTCTCATAATGCGAATAGGCCACACACGTGGCCAGAAAAACTATGTTATTCTTGGTTATCTTGGTAATCATATTTTCAATCGGTAGATGCCGTAGAATTATGTTATCCTCTGTGACAAAAAATATTCATTGTATATTATTTATTTATTTTCACTTCTCATGCTCTAATAATAGCCCTACGAATCGGGAGTAAAGTGACCACTTTAGTCCCTAGGGAGTAAAAAGTAATTCGTTTTTTAATTTCCTTCATGTGACATAGACAAACTCAAACAGCCAGTTAATATACTACTATTATATGTGTTGTGTGGACCATCTTCATTGCGAAAATGTTGAGAGTTTTAGTTCCATGGTTTTTCCGCAAGGAAGGTGGCGCCATGCGTTTTAAATTATTAATCTGTGACTGGTTTAGAAGAAAAAACTGACCGCGAAAATTTCTGAATTTTTGTCGAGTGTAAATTTGTTCGGTTTTATATAAATTTATTAAGAATGACCAGTGACAGTGAAGAGTTTGACGTCGAGCAAAGAGCAAAAGACATAATAGATAATCTTTTGCCGCCAAAAACGCGGAAGATTTACCTAAAAACTTACGAAAGTTCTATGGACTGGAGGAATAATTAATGTTTTTGTACTAAATTGACTATTTTTCTCGCACTCAAAGTGAAAAGTACAGTTTGCACCTCGAGACTAAACGCCAACTTAATATACCCTCGGTTTCATTGACTCTCTCGCAAGCTCGGGAGTCAAACCACCTCTGGTATATTATGGCTTCGTTTAGTCCCTCGTTATAAAATATACTATTATTACACACTTAGAAACGCCCATATAATAGAATAACATTATTTATTTACTATCTACTACCCTCATCCGTGTGTCACTGCGGGGGGCCTACTGAAAACCAGCGCTGAGTGTTTTACACCCAGCATATGCTGAGTTGGTTACCCTTTCGTTATGGGCATGCTCAGCGCAGTTGAGCTGTTTAATTCATTGTTCTGTTTGTTGTTATATGTATATATAAATGTGTTGCTCTGTTGTGTTGCTGCTGTCCATTAACGAATAAATGATTATTCTATTCTATTCTATTCTATTCTATTCTATTCTCGAAACATTCGATCAAATACCATTCCTAGAACCAATGTTTCGGGGAACGCCTACTGATGATGCGACCGGCTAAACCTACGGTACTATTTATTGGATTACCTACCTTTTTTTTTTTTTTTTCGGATGGGAAATCATCAAATGACTTCTCCCGCTCTGGGCTGAGCAGGAGGGAGTGTCAGACTATTACTGACTAAAACCCATCCATGTTCCTTCATCGCCCTTTGTGTTCCGGGGCCACGGTATCTCTTTCGAATAGTCCCGCAGCCCCGGCAGGCTTCGGCCCTTGCGGACCCCTTCCTTATTGCTGACTCTCTTTGAGGCGCGCGTGGAACACGAACGCGCCGTCGACACGGCTGGATTACCTACCTGGAATATTATTTTCATGAATAGTACGTAGGTACATACATACTTAAATATATTTTGTACATTTATACACATAACATCAGTAAGGCTGTGGTGTACCTACCTAATTATAGTACCCTAACCCACATTACGCCAGTATTGTTAAAGTCCCATGTAATAGGGAAGCGAGCCTATTGCCATCAACAGGGCAGACATCCAGACTCCGAGGCTGTTACTGAGAAATTTCTGACGGAAAAACCCAATATCACTGTGCCCGACTCGAGAATCGAACCCAGGATACCTTGCTCAGCAGTCGCGCTTGCGACCTTTCGTTGTTCGGTTCGGAATCTTTCTGATACATGCAGTATTCGGATAGTTACGCGATCGAACTTTACCCTGTGCATGTTATTTTGTTACGGTCCGTAACTCCGTACTAACGGATTCTTCGTAAAGCGCCTGAAACTTCTAAGCGAGCCGTAACGCTAGCTTACTGTCGCACTAAAAGTTTGCTATCATTAAACTAGCAGGCACTCAACCAACAAAAAAACATTAATTTTGTTCCCATTCTGCAGCAGATTTTTTTTTGTGGAATGTTATTTTATAAACCCATATCATTAGTCTCAATCAACCTCATATCATTAGTCCGAGGTGTTAACCCGGTGCTGCGTTCATTTCATTCACAAGACTGTTGAAGTATTGACACAATCGATTGTGGTGGCTAGCGCGCTCTCCGGCACGTAAATAAAATTGCTCTGTTGCAAAAACAAGACAAAAAAAGCTAATTGAATTCGTTTTCCAGGAAGGTTTGGACCGTTTTCTTCGATATATGGTTCACTGGGGAATTTTAATTTAAAAGTTAGCGTCCCGTTCTATGTATTAAGGAAAAAAGTATTCTTTGTTCAGCTTTTTTCCAGGTATGAAGTAGGACACACGGTTCTAATAAAGGCTTCCGAATCATCTAGGTACTTTCGTATAAACTGATCTGTACTTTCCTACTGGTCATTTTATTAAGAACTAGCTTTATACCCGCGGCGTCAGTCACGTTATGGTCAAAAATTATTTCACGGGAACTAGCCCACAACATTCGAGGTTAATGTAGCTTCCCATTAATGAAAGAATTTCTGGAATCGGCTCAGTCGTTCTGAAGATTAACCCTTTAATCCAAACTTACAAACGGTACCTCTATAAATTATTTATTATTATAGACGGGTACGAGTACGGCGTACTTACTTTTAAATAATAATAACTAACAAACAACATTAAAGCTATCACTTTTCACTTTAATTATACAGGATGCGGTCGTTTTACGGAATTTACGCAACATTCAGTGATTGTGGTTTCACTGGAATCGGGGACCGCTAACAATTTCCCCTCATGTTGTCGTTTCAACGAAATATACCTACTTACTATGAGCAATACGATTCGCTTAGGACCGCGATCATTAGTTTGATGTTGGAACTTTCCGACGTTGTTGTTATTAATATGTATGTACCCATTATAGGTAGGTAACTTTATAGATTTCAGTAGCTAATTGGTTTGAATGCACAGGTTGAATGTTAATGATGAAAGAATAATTTGATGATACAAATCTCACAAAGCCATAACTCCCCAAGTTATAATTGAGTTATTGAGACAATAGATTCACTAATCATCAATAATTTATCTGTGAGTAGTTGGGAAATGCGACAGGAACGTATAATAACTGGGTCGTGGGATATTTTATGTCCTAACCCAGCTCATGGTTTACCTACAGTACCTATGTGCCAAATTTCATCGAAATCCTGTATACAGGGTGAAATGACATTGACGCACAAACACGCGTTTGTGCGTCAATGTCCTTTCCAACCTGTATTATGTGTTTTGATAAAAATGTATATTATCCAGCTTTGCACCCGTTATATCAGCGGCCCGATTAGCGGCAGGGGTCGTGAGTTCGATCCGCGCGATCTAGCAGTGAGTGAACCATCACCGACATTTGTTATTTTCTATATGAATATGGATTGAAGACTATAATTGGTGAGAAAAAAAACAACTTTCACACTCATAATGTATTACTCAATAAAACCCGGATTGTAACCACAAATTACTTACAAAATATATTATGATCATTAAGTAGGTAGTGTAGGTACCTACTCATTAATATTAAATAATATTTTCTGTCTACTTATTAATATTAAATAATATTTTCTGCGGTCGTTAATGTTAGCAAATAACGATTATTTCAGGAAACCGGGCGTCATCAACTTTTTTCTGTAGAAATGTTTATTCGACTTGCTATAAATTGTTTTTATATATATACATATATATATACATACGTACCTATACCTAAACATTGTGTGTGACAAACATTATTGACTTTGATTTTTGCCAGTTTGGGGGTTCCCGGTGATTTGTTTAAGAGCAGATGTATTTAAGGTTTTACCCACACACTCATTACGTCGGTATAACACGTTAGAACCATAGGGATTACCCGCTCTAGGCAAAGAGTCATGATGAGCAGATGGTGACGCTGCAAGCTCGCTCTCGACTATTAAACATATCATGACGCCTGCAATCCCCGAAGGGTTAGGCTGCAAGGTGTAGGTACAGTCGTGTTCTTTCCCGCCTCATAAGTTATTTTTTTTTTCGGTTAAATCATGCGGAGTCACCGAGCCACGCCCCCTTAAAGTTTAGGTGATCAGGCGGGAGTGTCCTCGATAGTACAATCACTGCATGGCTCAATTATACACCTGTCTACGGGCTGCAATCCAGAGATTGGAATAAGTAGTTTATTTGCCCAAACTTCAAGGAAGCAACATGTGGTAATATCTCCCTCTCTCTCCTCCCTCTCCTCTCATTTAAATGCTTTATTACGGGACTTAATAATTTATTCAGGTATTTTATACGGAGATAATATTATCTACACGTTACTTACTTACTGGAAGTTTAGGCTAACAACCTCTATCTAACTTGTTCCTATATCGTATGTGATCGTGACAAACTTTCCACACTTGCACCAAAATGCACTATTAGGCTGCGTTTCCAACAGGTATAGGCGAGGGTGCGTAGCGAGGGATGTGTTTGTTAAGAACCAATAGAATCACTTCATTTACCTAGCCTCGCTCAGCGCAGGACTAGTATAGACGGCTCAACGGAGCGAGGTTTTTGTACATTTTATACAAACAAGGGAATGATGTCTGCGAGGAACGGACGAGAGCGAAAACATAGCAGTCACTAGACGGTGTTGTTACCGCTCGCATCTGAAACGAGCTCTCTACACATTCTCGCACCGCTCATCTGCGCACCGTTTCACAGCATCGCTACGCATCCTCGCCCCGCTCGGCGGTCTAGCACAATATCTTAGGTGGAAACGCTAACACCGTTCCACAAGCCTCGCTTCGCATTCTCGCACCGCCCAGCTACCTCGCACATCTCTAGCGGAAACGCAGCCTAAGGAAACAACACTAGCGAGACGGAATGGGACGCCGTCACCTCCTTCTGCGAAGCAGTCATGCTAGCGAAGGAGGTGGCGGAACAGGACAGGGAGAGATCCTCACGTCCCGGCCGCCGCGGGAGACGCCCCGGGCGTCGGGGGCCACGTGGTGGCTTCCGGCCACCGTAGGCGCGGGCCTGTGGACGGGGAGCTATGGGCTAGCTCGCCGTCCGTACGTCTCATGACGACAGGCCGTGTCGACGGCGCGTTCGTGTTCCACGCGCGCCTCAAAGAGAGTCAGCAATAGGGAAGGGGTCCGCAAGGACCGAAGCCTGCCGGGGCTGCGGGACTATTCGAAAGAGATACCGTGGCCCCGGAACACAAAGGGCGATGAAGGAACATGGATGGGTTTTAGTCAGTAAAAGTCTGACACTCCCTCCTGCTCCGCCCAGAGCGGGAGAAGTCATTTGATGATTTCCCATCCGAAAAAAAAAAAAAAAAAAAAAAAAGGAAACAACACTAAAATTAGGGGCCAGAATGTCGATGGATTAGTTAGTAATGAGTTTTTTAACACCCTTGCTCGTAAAGCTGATGTAATTCCACCGGTTTTAAATATGTAAAGCGGGTCATAAAAAACGCGCGTGTTGTCAAAGCAAATAGTTAAGTTATAGTCCATACAAATTCCATAACAGTATTATTTGCCATTTCAAATATGGAACTGATCGCTGCCGCACGACTCCAGCTAGTGAGCAGCGCGCTGTTGCTATTCGAATTTCGAACTAAACGCCGCGCGGCGCCCAGTCAGTAGGCAGCGCTAGCGCGCTGTTAAAATTGCGGGAAAGCAACAGTGTGCATTCACAGATTGAGTTTAGTTAAAATAAAATAAAAACAGTTTATTCGGTAATTTAAAAACTTGGCTGCATGCTCTAGCGTGTTTGCCAACATTTTCACGCAGCCACGGCAGAAAATAATCCTCGCGCCATTTTTCTCAAATTTTCTTTTCTTTGTACTTGTATTGTGAATATCTAAAAATGACAACTTTCAATAATGAAGATGAGCAATATATTACTTCAACTTCACCGGATATACTAACAGAAGCGCGAACCGCATGCGACAGCTTGCTGCCGTCAATATCCAAGGACAGATACATAACCACGTATGAAAAATGTTTTTTTTTTCTATTTCCTTGCAAATGTGTTAAAAAACGTCGTACGATATACGTGCGTATTGGTTATAACGCACTAATATCGTAATGTACTATTAAGAAGCCACACTAATTACAACGTGACGTAAATTTTCGGAATCATGAAGGAAAACGAGAAACTAGTTGCTTACCTAATGTATATTGATTTACATTCCAATTATCAATCTAATAAGGCAATAGAGCGTAGTTAATCTTTTACAAGAAATTATGCTATTAATAATTGCAAGCACCGTAGGTGGGTAAATCAGTCGGTGATTAAGGATGCGGACGCCAATTATCATAATTTTCAAATTTATACGGGAAATTGATTGCTTAGCAATTACAGACGACCCGAATGGCGCAGCGGTACTGAGGCTGCTTTACGTTCTTCGGGTCCCGGGTTCGAATCCCGGTAGGAGCAAATGTTTGTGTGATGAGCATGTATATTTGTGTCCGAGTCATGGATGTTTATATGTATAATAAGTATGTATTTACAAAAAAAAAAAAAAAGGTTTTAATGTAGTACATCAACTATCTGGTGTCCACAACACAAGCCACAAGCCTCGTTGCTTAGTGTGGCACTAGATAGCGCTGTGTGTAATGTCCAGCGATATTTATTTATTTAAATTTGATTATTCTCATATCGCTGCACTATCAGTCGTTGACAGTTATATTATGTAGTGGATAACACTATTTGCAAATTATGCCACCACGGCAAACGACGTAGGGTTTGCTTATCAATTAAGGCGACTACAGGAGCTAAATTAGCAACTCTATTTGTGGTGGTTCAAACTTCGTTCGAAATCCTGTTAGAATAAAGTTCTAATCAGCTTGCACTACAAAGTGGTTGTTACGTTAGTCACTGCGGGCCGAATAGTGCGAAATGAGTGTTTTTTTTGCGATTTACAAAAAATCTATTGATTTGATTAAAAAAATAAAACTAACGCTACTATGTTGCTTGTAAAATTATTTGCCAAAAAATCAGAATGATCGCATGTAGTTTAGTATGGTTTTTACTCGTTATAAGAATTTTTTAGAGATAAGTTCGTGATTTTTTTTATCGAGTAAAATAGTTGTATTATGTTTTTAAAACACTATCATACATCCTGAAGAATATCATATATTTTTCTGGTTTTGTTCATTGCAGTGAATCATATGTTTTTTTGCATTATAAAACTCGCGTTTAGCTCCTGTAGTACTTAATATCCCTGACGGAGGTGGTACATGCCAAGTGAGGTACTAAAACGACAATTTTTCAATTAACACAGTTTTATTTATTATTTACATCGTAATAGAAATGTATCAATTTACGAAACTCTTCTGCGCTTCCTTCTAGAAGATTCTTCATCGCTCGTTGCCTCCTCCTCAATTTCAGCATCACTCGTGATCTGCTCGACTATTTCAGTTGCAACGCTTGCAGCGTCAATTTCGGCTTCGTCTGCGAACAATAAATTTACTTTGAAGATTTCGAAATTCTACAACAGAGTGAATAGACATCTTCTGGGTACGTTCGTTCCATCATACACCTCATTCATCGCTTTGCTTTGCTTTGCAGGCGTGCGTGATCGAGGTCAAGAGCAGGCTCATTTTGTAATAAAAAAAAATAATGCATCTGATATGACATTATATCATCATCATAGAGTAAGGCTTAGCTATTCAATTCAATTCAAAATAATTTATTATCTCTTCACAAACATCACAAATTATGTATAGAACTTAAAATTACGGTAGATAAGTTTGTGAGAGACTGGTGTCTGCACTATGCTATCATCAAAGCGGAGATAAACGGAATTGAGAATTATGAATCCACTGTTCGGTATAAATTATGAAAGCTAGTGCTGCACTTGCTCCATCGCTAGTTACTGTATACAGCGACACATCAAGCTATACATTTTCAGTATAACATGGCCTCGCTTTGTATAGATTTCCCGTACAATGGGAGATCCGCATATACTGGTATTGTATAGTTTGATTAGTCGTTTGCGTACCGCTTAGAATTTTTTTTAACAAAGCCTACTTAAAAAAAAAAAAAGTTGTTCCATACATTTTGACAAGATAAGCGAACATAATTGAAGGGAACAGCTGATTTTTTTCGCGATTCTGGGTTTGGTTCTATAGTTAAAGTTGTTCATAATGATGAGTACAATGACCGGTCGAAATTTATCGATATCGTCCGGAAATACGGAGTATTAAAAATAAAATGTCGAAACAATCAGTTTCAAGATCCTCCTGGATACAGAAAAAAGACAATTCTGTGAAGTTGCACTTATGCGAAATTGGCACCCGGATTCACTAAGTCAATACCCGAAGTATGTACTTATTTACCTAAGTACTTAACAAAGATATTTGACGACTCAAGGTGAATCAGGACTTCAGTGCGTTGACTTTACATTGAAAGTGTGCAAAGTATACAAATAAATTATAAGAATTTTGAAGGTGTACCGACACGAGTAATTTACTAGGAAAACCTTTAACGTCGACCGCATCGTTGTTAATTTAACGTGAAAAAATTAGCGGTCCAAAGCAATCATTTACAGTACCTAAATAAATATTAAAGAACGTTAAATGACTTTCGTGAAAATGATGTTCTTTTTAAGTGCAATTCCAGAAATTGAGAGTAAAGTTGGTCCTTTTTAGGGGGCGGTTCCAAAGGGTAACCAACGGGGCCCTATTACCAAGCCTCCGCTGTCCGTCCGTCCGTCTGTCTGTTAGCGGACTGTATCTCACGATCCGTAATAGGTGGACAGTTTTTTTCACAGAATGTGTATTTCTGTTGCCACTATACGCTGTTAAACAAATAAAAAGGGTCACATTAAGGGTCATTTTACACCCAATATCTCATGATCTGTTCACGAAGTAGACACAATAGTTAAACAATGGCGTCCCGACCAAATCGGTCATTCGACAGATCATGATTTATAGACCTAAGTATGAAAAACTACCTTCGTTTCTCGCGTCATCAGCTGGTTCTCTCGGGTGGAGTACTTCTTGTAGCACGGGACCCTTGATTCTGAAGTCGCGCGCGGTACCCAGAGACAAATACTGCTGCCAATTTAACTGTAATACAATACACAGAATTACTAACTTCATTTATTTTTTGGTTTAAATGTAACCTGTTTTCAGTGGATTTATATGTTTCTTTTGGGTGGCAAATGTTAGAGGAGCAGGAGGTCCATCGGAACAACACAACACTACTCAGGTTATCTGAGTGCAGGTCTGGGCCTCTCCGAGTAGCGCCACAACTCCGTGTTCCCCGCGCGCACCCAGCTGTCACAATTTGAGGGTCGTCGGTACATCGTCGCTACTGTACCGGAGGCTCAGCAAGTGCTTTGGCATCAATGCTTGTTGAGTAAGCCGTGTGCTATACGCCAAGTGCTACCTGTGGTATTTTTTATTATATGGTTAAAGTCTACAAAAATTATACGTATATTTAGTGGCGAACCTTTTTTTTTCGGATGGGAAATCATCAAATGACTCCTCCCGCTCTGGCCGGAGCGGGAGGTAGTGTCAGACTTTTACTGACTAAAACCCATCCATGTTCCTTCTTCGCCCTTTGTGTTACGGGGCCACGGTATCTCTTTCGAACAGTCCCGCAGCCCGCCATATAGTGGCGAACCTTGGATTTTATTTCGCTACGAAACCTATAAAACCCTATATGCATAAATATAGATCATACACACATATTTGGTGCTTCCCCGGACATGCACTTTGCTCAAATGATGCATGACATAATGCTGCTGGACTAGACGGCTGGACCACACGATAGGCCTCTTCTCTATGTGAGGAATAGGATGTAATCCACCATCAAGCCCACTACAGGTTGGTACTTGATAAATGATGTTTATTTTGCAAGTAGGTTTTTACAAGCACTTTTACACGTTATTTTTTAAAATTAGATGGGGCCGGTGTTTCGTACCTGACTACTCTGAGAAGAAACAGCCGAAACAAACTCAGAGGACATAGTCTCTTTTGAAGTCCAGACATAATCTTGCTCAATTCACATGAGGACTATGCAGATTAGTGTCTGAGATGGTCTTTTGAAGAAAGAACCACACAGATTTGAGTTGGACTTTTACGGACTGACTTGGTTCTAAGACATCCAGGTTCCTTTCAATGTCTTCCTTAAGAGCAGTGACGATAATTTTATCTTACCTTAGCCTTGTTAGAAAGCAATATGACTCGCTTGCTGAACTGCTCAGCTTCCAACACGAGACGCGGAATGAGCTTGGTCTCGCGCAGCACTTTGCTCGCGTTCTGTTGTTGCTGCGAGGCCTCTAAGTATGTAATGAGGTTGTCCATCACTGTTGATAACTTCTTCCCGCTTAGCTTTAGGAGACGCTCGAAACTGATGGAGGGAAAAGTAATGTTTGGATAAAAGGTCAAAGTACAATAGCCAGCGAAAGTCTGCTGACTTGAAGATTTAGTGTGAGAGTGTTATACAGTGTGTAAACAGACTCATCACGAAGCTGTCAACCAAGCATTCTGTACATCAAACTAAGTAACTTTTCGCAAAAATTATTGCTGGGAAACGACTTTTTTTGGGGTGAAATATTATGTATTGTGGTAGAACTCAATGTAACGCACTCAAAACATTGTGCTGATGGATGGATTAAATAGTACGGGGGTCGTGGAGGTGTTTAAAGTAAAAATCTTCATGAAAAACTTGAATATAAAAAAAAATCTAAAAGTTGGAACTTTGACCCCAACATCTCCGTAACTAGAAGATTCCCGTATGGTGTAGAATAAAAAAAATGCTTGCAATGACGAGGTGAACAAGTGCCTTTCGGCTTCGTTAAGAGGCTTTTTACACCCTTTCCCCAACAGGACGGTTGGCGCAGTGGCTGAGTGATCGGCTGCTACGCTGCGAGTCCCGGGATCGATTCCCGCACAAAAAAGATATTTGTATGGCCTTCAGGTAGATTTTCCGGGTCTGGCTGTTGATCTATGGGACGATACAGGAGAAATTACTAGAGAGGGGAAAAGTTTAAATTAAAAAAAATCGCGATGTAACAAAACGAAAAAGTTTTTTTAAGGGACCATACAAGCAGTTAGTGTTATTTGAAGAAGTTAAAGGAGTTTCGTTAACAAATAAAATTTAAGGGTCAGAGGAGCTTCCATCGAAAAAAGGAGAAAGATAGCGTCTCTACCATATAATAGTACTGTGGCGACACCTATACTGCTACATATTAACTTGTTAGCAAGACAGTGAGCAACAAACTTCTCTCAATCAACAGACACCAACAGATGTCACTGCTTCGAAGCAATAAGTGGCGACCCCTGTTGGTGCTTGAACAAGTATAACTTAATGTGGAAGTGTCGGTGTAACCCGCGAAATTCTAATTATAAAGGGTGTAAAAAAAACCTCTTAACGAAGCCGAAAGGCACTTGTTCTCCCCGTCATTGCGATATTTTATTTGTTCTACAACATATCTGGGAACCTTCTAGTTACGGAGATATTGGAGGTCAAAGTTCCAACTTGTTTTTTGTTTTAAATACGAGTTTTGTAAGATTTTTACTTTACACACCTCTACGACCCCCCGTACTGTTCAATCCATCCATCAGCACAATGTTTTAAGTGCGTTACATTGAGTTCTACCACAAAACATCCCCATCGCCATTATTCACCCCAAAAAAAAAGTCGTTTCTCAGCAATAATTTTAACGTAAAGTTACTTAGTTTGATGTACAGAATGCTTGGTTGACGGCTTCGTGATGAGGTTGTTTACTGTAATAAGTTCTATTGAAATTTGCAGGTCAGGTTCGGCTGTATGTTGATTAAAATATACTCATTATTTCCTGAAAAAGTAATTCAATAGGATTAAGAAAACGTAGAGGGTGGTATTGATAATTTTAATTATTGTTATTCTGTAAAGTACTACAATCGTGTTACGGTCGCGAAATATTTTAATCAGCATAGAACCTGACGGACTGACTTGCAAATAACAAAAAACGTAAAAAAATAATGAATTTCGCTACCCTGGCGCTTTCACCTTAAAATAAGCCGCGTTTACATGTTGAGTCCACTCTCAGCAGCAAAGGGACATGCTGGATCTGATTGAGATTATTTAGGGGCCGATTTTAAACTACTGACTCAGCTGGATCTGCAGGCTGGATCGAGCAAGGCTCGGGGGTGTGGGCAATGTTGTAGTTAAACGAATGATATTTATTATATTTAGTGACTACTGGTCACTTTGGAAACAGTCAGAGGTAAAGTTTGTTTATTTATTTTATTCCATAACACACACAATTGTTTTAACAGTTGGGACCCAAGCACAAAAGAACAAAAGTAGTTATGTAGAAGCACAAGTTACACAGTTGACAACATACTAAGTGTCACCCTCTGGAATTCCGCCAAAGAGCAAGAAAATATATCCAAACGCCGAGAGACAGTATTGAGTATTCTTACTGAACGACACACTGGTGCAAAATTTAATAAGTTTGTACGGGTTGCCGGAACTTTAAAAAGCCCCTCCCTTGGTCCCAATCGTAGCCTCCTGCCTGGAACGAGCAATCCCAACGATTCTAATATTTGTGAATTATTCAGCATACCCCGAAAAACCATAAAAACATATTTTACACAGGCATGGTTGCGCCTTACTTCCAACTTATAGTACCCAACCATCCCTACAACAAAGAGAGTTGGAAGTAAGTAGTCTTACCGTACTTGCTGCGCCATACTGGCATCGATCTGCTTGGCTAGCGCGGCGAGCAGCGAGTACAGTCGCACTGCACTGGCTAGTACTCGCTCGCTCCCTCCTCCGACGCAACAGCGCAGCTTGCAGCAGCCAGCCGTCCACGTTGTTAGCTGGCACAGCTGGACTATGAGGGACTTGTATAGCTCGGTTAGTTCTGGAATTAATGTAAACGGAGCATTCATGGAAGGAAATGATGTTTATTTCTGTAAGTAGGTCTTCTAAAGACACTTTTACACTGCAGTTTTGTGGTCGTTATTTAAAAACTAAATGGCGCCAGCACACTTTGGGTCGAAAATTAAGCTCCATAGACATAGCGCCCCTTGAAAATGAAGTAATTTATTTCCCAAATATTAATACACCAACGTATTCCTTTACGTTTAAGTAGCCTAAGTTACTCCTTATAACATCAGCTATCTGCCAGTAAAGGACCCTTGAAAATCAGTCCAGCCGTTTCGGGGATTCTTAAACTTTCTTAAGAAGTCCTGTCTTTTTCAATTCATTTCAATCGTAATTCCAGATTGCACCACATGTCATGTTGGGGTACACTACATAAGTCCGAAAACTTTATTCTGAAAGTCACAATTCCGAATTTCCAAATATCGATTTTCATAATTCTAAATGGTTCAAAATTCTGAATATAACAACTCCTATTTATCTTTAATCCTATTTTCATAATTCCTAGTATTCCGAAGGTTCATAATTACTATTCTCAAAGTACCGAATTTCAATAGTCTGACTTGATAATACAAAACATTTAAAATACGAATCCTTTTTTACCCGACTGCGCCAGAAGAAGGGGTTTTGTTTTTTTTTTCCTTTTTATACCTACATGTCGAGAATTACGCGGCAGGGGCTTTAATTAGGGGGCCATTTTTCATTATTTTTGCGATAGGACGCACCGTTTTCGAGATATAAGCAGATTTAGAACCTGCTACGACTCCAAGACGAGCGCTCGCTACGCTCGCATTTTACATTACACACTCACTTTCTGTCACAAATGTCAATTTTAGCAGTTTATTCGACGTATTGAAAATCAGTGTTTTTCGGAATAACGATCCATCGAACATTTGATTCTTCGGACACCAAACAATTCGTAAATTCGTATTTATGAATTTCGGGATTTTAAATAATACACATTATAATTTTTCGGAATTATGAAATTCGGACTTTTGATATCGGAATATCGAAATTCGGAATTTAGTTTTTAGGAATTTTTGGGTGTTCCCGTCATGTTGGCCAGTAACATGTGTGTACCTCTCTCTACCCGCTGCAGTGCAGCATGTGCGGCGGTGCTGGCAGCAGCAGCCAGGTCCCTGGCGCGGCCCAGCAGGTGCTCCAGGCTCCTGGCGCGCGCGCCCAGCCCAGCGCACACCGCGCTCAGTACCGCGTGGCCTGTGCGCGAGTCTATCGTGCTGAAGTAGTTAGTGTCCTCGCCGGCTGAAGTGTCTTCTTCCTGAAAAAGGCTACTCATTGTAGAATTCTAACGCGATTAGAAACCGTACCGGTACCGGTATGATAGACCGAGTCGACCGTACCAGTTGGTGAACAGGAGCAATATCACCATCTATAGAAGCGGTTTCATCGAGTTACATACTACTCTATCAAGAAAGAACCGGGAAAAGATCAATAATACACAAAATGTTAAATATTCATCCAAATTTATTTTATCACCTTCAAAGCATGCTCCTTCAAAAACGATACAAGGAATAATCCAATCATCAAAACATTTTTTAAACGCTTTTTCCGGAATTGAGTTCAGTTCTCGCCGCGAATTTTTCTAAATATCTTCTACCGAATGAAAACGGTTGCCACGAAGTGGTAATTTGAGTTTAGGATAAAGAAAAAAGTCGGCTGGAGCCAATCTGGTGGGTTTTTGAGTTTTTGGTCAAAAATTCGTTCAAAATGATGGCCTTGTGCGAAGGCGCATTATCGTGGTGCAAAATCCCAGAGTTTTTATCCACAAATCTGGCCTTTTTCATCTAATTTGCTCTCTTAAACGCCGCATAACGCTCAAATAATATTCTTTATTTACTGTTTTTCCGGCAAGAATTCCGAGTGCACAACACCGCGATAGTCAAAGAAAACAGTCAACACGTCACCAGTAACAATAATACGTTTCATGAATGTTGGGTCGGAATGGACTCGTTCTATAGTTGCTGCCAGTTAAGAAGTCAATAGCGGTCATTGACTCACCTACAATTATTAAAGTTCTTACCTTAAAAAAAAACAAAAAAAAAGCCTGTTCAAGTCTTGAATCGTCATCTATCGTGATCTTCAACATTTTTCTAATGACAAACGATGGTTCATGTTCGTTTTTGGTTCGTACGAAGAGATATTTGGGAAAGGGCAATGACCGCTATTGACATCTTAATTGGCCGCAACTATAGCATGTCCTCAGCGATTCTTATGCGATTGAATTTTTGGAGAAAATCCAGGTCTTTTGGAACTAGCCGCTCTGCAACATGTTTCATACCCAAGTGATTATTTAATTTAAAATGGTACGGATCGACTCGTTAGACACAGAAGTTCGGCGGCTATCTCTCTCAAACTAGATTGAGGATTTTCAGTCACTATTTCCTTCACTTTTGCTATGTTAACTTCAGTTGCAGACGTAGATGGCCTACCAGAGCGAGGCAAATCTTCCATCACATTTCGACCGCTTTTGAACGCTTTGTACGCATAAGCACGTGTTCTCTCAAACTCTTTGCTTGATGTTTTTGTCCATATGAAATTCGCAATACACACTAGATTTATGATACAACTAAAAACAGCCCTGTATTTAATCTAAATAACAGGTGTAAGTCAAACTCTGCGCCAAAATGGAAAACAGTTATGCCAATCTATCAACAACAAAAAAAAAAAACAAAAAATTGAATTTGGAACATAAACAAATCATCCATTCTCGATACTTTTTTGATTGAATGTAGAACCCTCTCTTCGGTTGCCGGTTGCAGCCTCTTTTATAATTGTTTAAATTATGTAGTTTTTTAATGTCTGTCTGTTGCTAAAGAAACTCCCATGTCTTCCGAGATGGATAAATCTGCCATGTTTTCGATTTAACTCCTTTGTGGACATTTGGCCTGCAAATTCATAATTTTACCTCGAGGCACTTTTGGATCATTTAGTCATGGCCGCTTGGTGGTCACGACTTAAAAATCAACTTACATCGATCCTGCCGAGCGCACAGGACAGCTTGGCAAGCAGCTCGTCGAGTAGCGTCGCCTCCTGCTGCGAGCTGTAGTATGACGTCAGCAGCGGTCCTATTAATGAAAGGCAGTCCTGCTTGCTAGTTTTGATGTATTCTTCTAATTTCACCAGTATCTAAAATAAATGTTTTGTTTGAAAATAATAATAAAACACCACGCGTTCACAGCAAAAGATTCAGAAGATATGAACACATAAATACATTTGCGGCGCCCGCATGCGATTGTAAAATTCAACTTAATGCAACCTCATGACCGGTAGGCAACAATAATTTGCGTAAATTTTCAACCGACTTCTTAAAAGGAGGAGATCCTCAATTCAGCTGTATTTTTATCTTTACGGGAGTTTCTGGCACAGAAAATAGACAGCGAATGCATACGCTTGTAAGTATAAAAACCAAGTTTATTGCCTATAGCCACTCCTGGCTGGAGGTCTTACACTCGAGGCACTTAAAGGATAGTCTGGTATGCAGAAGCCAGGCTCATGAGTTGGCCTGCGAGATGCCATTTAAAAAAAACAACAAAACTATGGTCACCTCACAGTATGTGCAAAAAACATCGCACTGTACGTTTGGTATTTTAGGTAACTTACCCTGGTCTTCTGTGGACAAGAAGCTACAGGCGTCTCCAGCAACAAAGAAGCGGTTTGTATGAGCACAGACAACTGCTTCTTGACGATAACGTCTCTTTCGTCAGGTATACTGTCCTCTTCAATGTGCTCGAGCGCAGTGTGGATGGTTTCCAGAATACTCGCAAGGCATTCTGCTCCGGATGTACCTTCGTTGCTTTCGGCTGCAGGAAAAAAACATATGGAGTATATTTTAGTTTGATAAGGCGAATCCACAGAACGTGGAGCTTGGCACAAGTAAAGAGAGGCCTATACCCAGCAGTGGGTCGTAAGTCGGGCTGTGGATTATGATGATGAAAGGGAATCCATACGGAAACTGTCTGTTTATTACTTTTACAAGCCTTAACGACTGAACAGATTTGGATTAAATAAAGGGTGTAAAACACCTCTTAACGAAGCCGAAAGGCACTTGTTCTCCCCGTCTATGCGATCATTTTTTTGTTCTACACCATACCTGGGAACCTTTTACTTACGAAGATATTGGGGGTCAGAGTTCCACCTTTTGACCACTTTTTTTTAAAATAAGTACTAGTTTTTAATGTTAGATTTTTAATTTAAACACCTCCACGACCCCCGTACTATTCAATCCATCCATCAGCACATTGTTTTGAGTGCGTTACATTGAGTTCTACCACAAAACATGATTTTTCACCACAAAAAAAAAAATCGTTTCCCAACAATAATTTTCGCGTAAAGTTACTTAGTTTGATGTACAGAATGCTTGGTTGCCGGCTTCGTGATTTACACCCTGTATAGCGTACAAATAGACCATGACCAACCCAGCTCATAGGATACTTTATATCGCAGTAGTAGACCTCCACGTGGGAATCCGGGGACAAAATCTAGTCCAACATAATTTGGCAATCATTATAGACAACTTCGATGGTCCTGAGATTGTAATTTGTAAGGTCCTAGGTTCAACTACAAGGTGAGACAGTAAAATTGTTGGTTGCTAAATAGCAATCGTCGGATACACAGTAGGTACTTACTTATAGCCAACAGGAAACTATCCATCTTGAGCGAGTAGACAGGCGAGAACAACAACGTGAGGCAAGTCTTGAATACTTCCAGACACCCCAGCGTCGTCTGGTCGTCGAACTCGCACATATGTTGGAACCTGTTACCATGACGTTACAGGTCAATTTTGAATAAATATTATAGATTAAAAATTTGATATTACAATGAAAGATTTACATATTTGGGATAAAACAATCATTGTACTTTCAACCTCATTTCAATATTTTTAAAAGTATACAGGGTGTCCGGCAACGAATGGATAACCTTGAAATGGCCCATAGCAGAACCCATGGCGATTCAGAAAAAAATACGAAAAACAATCTATTTTATAAAAAAAAAAAACCGCAGATGTAGGGCCTGCATAAGAATGGGGGGCCATATTACATTTTTTTGCTTCAGGATTTTGTTATTTTATTATTTAATGATGATGACCTGCAACTCAATAGCATTCTAGGCGAAATAGCTTCAAGAGTAGATGTCATTAACTTTTTATGTTAACTTAAATGTATGTCTGTACCGTCCAGTTGCAAATTATCAATTTTGCAACCTGTCTATCCAGACGACTTTTGTATTCGGGGATTCGAGGACTCCGTTAATATTATATATTTTTTCAGACATAGAAAATCGCATATTCAAGCTATGACTGTTTACCTATAATGTTTTAGTAACATTCGATAATATTTATTTTATATTCCGAAACCATTCATTTTCACTCGCAGCTCGCCAAATGGATTCTTTTGCTGGAGAAGCATGGAAAAATCCTTAGGACACGGCATGGTGCGGCGGACTCTTTTCTTTTCATTATTTGTATTTAAAAAGCAAACTAGGTACTACCGAAACCATGTGCGATGTCCGATGTTTCTAATTTATATAATAGACTTTTGATTACTATGTACGACAACGGTGTTCGAAACTTCGAACTTACTTACTTAATTTATTTGGATATTTCCCGTTTGTCAATCTAAAACTTGGTAACCCTAGTCGTAATAAACAACCAAAGTTAAAAAACTTCCCTAAAAAACGAAATTCCACATCCAGCAAACCCTTACTACTACAACCCTTCACACAACACAAATTTACCATTTTTAATGCGGATTATTTCGCTTATATACAATAAAAGTACTTAAATGACTTCAACGCGAAAATGTATCGGCCATATTGTTTACATCGGTGACAAGGCAAGACGGGGACACCATCCACCTTTGTCGGTTTCTCGCTCGGAACGTTTGTTTTTTTTCTTTTCTATTGAATCCATTGTACAAATTTAAACTCTAAGCTTTTGAGATAGGGTTTATTTTTATTTTTTTTAAGCATTTTGTTCGTACTCATTCCAGTTAGTATATAATTTCCTTGTTCACTATTGTTATATATATGTGCGTGCGGGACACACCCGCCACGTTATTCTAAGAATACAAGTCAGTACGCTAACAGCAAGCAGTGGTTTCACTTGTCCCCTTCCCACGTATCTATCAACTATTGAAGGCAGATACAATTATGAATTGTACCATTATCAAATCTACTTGAAACCGACATTATTTTAAAATATTGGTCACTCATACTAATTTTCCAAAATAAATGAACTTCCTAAAACACCCCCCGCCCCCCTTCTGAACGTTTTTTCCGTTTAATTTTTCTAAATCCATTAATTACCGGACACCCTGTTCGTGATTCTCAAAAACTACTGCAGTTAAACCAAAAAAGGTATGTGCTTCGATAATCATCCGACTGAATTACTTTCTCGAGTTGCATATTGCCTCTCAATAGTCTTGAAAAAAGTTTTTTTGAAATTATATAGGGTAGCTTTTGTGCTTCGATGTCTCTTCCACCCCGTAAGTTGCTACATCACATAACATAACGCCTGTAATTCCCAAAGGGTTATGCAGAAGTGTGCCTAGTAGTACACCCACATTTCGCTAATTATGTTTAAGTTCCGTGCAATGTTGATCTTTATAGTATTAACGATTTTAGGCTCTATATTAAATCTCCACATCGCACGTTCGTACTTCCGAAGATAACCGACGATTGCCGAAGCGCATACTCTTACCTAGCAACACATCTGTTGTATAGGACGTTGGCTATGCTGACGACGTGCGTGGCGACGGCCTTCCGGTCCAGCAGGTCGGCGAGCAGGGCGGCGTGCACGCAGCGCGCGGCCCACGCGTGGAAGTCGCGGCGCGCGACGATCTGGTTGCGCTGCTCCAGGGAACACCACGGCACGTTCTCGCTGTTGGGAAACCGAACTATCAGTGTATTCAATATCAAAACATCATAATATTACCTAAAGGGCTAAGACGTATAGTTAACTGAGTTCCCACTGGCAAAACAACTAATGAGATAGGTGAAGAAAAATAGAAATTTCATGTTTTATGTGAATATTTAGGCCATTGCCAACGCCTAGTAAGAAATACAAAAGACAACATAACGCCACCTGTATTTTACAAAGGATAAGGCAGAAGCAGAGTTAACCCACATTACGACACATATTTTATAGCCTGAGGGGACGAGCTTCTAGTTAACAACCGAGCAGACTGATTCCCTGGCGATCGGTGCTGGGAAGACACGCCCAGTAACCCTTTACCGACCAGTGTTTCACCGATGGTGTACCGTGGTCATTATTTGGTGTGGTTAAAATAGACAAACTGACGAAAAATACCCACTTAAGGTGGATGCTCCAGGGTAGCCCGCGAAATTCAAATTTTCTTACGTTTTTTTGCAATTACTTTTTAAAGGTCAAAGTCATTCCTGCACCTTTATCCGCTTGGAGGGTTGTATTGATGATTTTAATTATTATAATTCTATGAACACATACGTCTTACAGTCGCGAGCAATATTTTAATCAACATACAACCCAGCAGTGGCCTGCAAATTGCAAAAACGTAAGAAAATTTGAATTTCGTGGGCTGGTTGGAGCATCCACCTTAAACACCCGCAAAACTTTATTAATAAAATAATAGGGAATATGCACGTAATTTATTCTTCACTTAAATCACAGATAATATACTTAAATCAATAAAATACAGTACTATCAACCCAAGAAAAGTATTAAAAGTTAAGTTTAACTACTGCTTGTCGCACAAAAATAATATTAAACTCCTGCAATTTTCTACGACAGTTCAAACGTCCATAGCTGTCGCGGCCATGATGTGACGTCATTATCCACAATCTGCCTTGTTTACATCTAATTTTTTTGGCCTTCATAAAATAATTTTAACAATTGTATGTGCTTTATTCAAGTAAAAACTGCAATAACAATATTATAATACATTTTTTGTGAAACTTTTACCACTTTTCAAATAAAAGTTTTTTTGACACAATGAACTTTGACGTCAATACCAGCGTTATCGAGGACGGTGTGTTTTGACAGTGCATTCCGTTTCACCAAAAACATGCTACATAAAACAGTAAATTGTAAACAAATAAGTGATGTATTAGAAACTTAAACAAGTGTACCACAATGTTTTTATGCGCCAATACAAGGCATTTTTTATAAATAAAAAGCGTTTTGTATTTTATGCATATTCCGTATTGTTGATTAATATTGTGTAAAAATAGATTTTTCATTTATGGTGTACCCCCAAAAATTTTCTGATTTTCTAGATGTACCTTGAACACAAAGAGATTGCGAGACACTGTTCTAGACAGTACTAACGAGACAGTAGATGAATAGTATTTTTTTTTAATGAAAAAGTCAGCTGCTAACATAAAATTGTGTAATAATAACTTTCATGGTGACCTACCTGTACAACAGCTCAACCACCCTCAAACATAACTTGGTGTCCCACAGACAAGGCAGCGGTTTGAACGGGCCCGCCTTGTCCCTGACCAAGTTAGCCAGCTTCACGGGCGCCTTGCCTTTCTCCTTCTGAGACTTCTGACTCTTTTGAGACTTAACTGTCTCGCGCGTCTCGTTTAGAGTCTTGTTGCCTTTTTTAGCTAATTTTGGAGGTACCTGAATGAAACAAGACTGTCGAAGTAAAAATGGCACTGCGAAAATACGAGAGATCTGTTTTTTTTTAAACTAAGTAGGTTTGTCTGTCGGGCAAAGCTTTGGGCCTGTATATCGCAAAACTGGAGTCCTAAGACAGCTTGACGGGGTCGCGGCAGACCGAGAATATGGCGAGACGCATGGCGAAAGAGGCGCGACATCGAGAAAAGTGGAAGGAATCGGGGGGAGGCCTTTTCCCAGTAGTGAGACATCTCTGGCTAATATGTAGGCTAGCTTTTGGTCGCAACTCGCCTGAAGTGAAGCGATGACGTGGCCTAGACTGGAGTACGCTTGCCTAGAACAAACCGATCCACTCGAAAAACACAAAGTACGCTCGATCCGAGCATACTGTGGGTAGTATGCTCGGATTTTGCACTCCCTAGTAACGAATTGGAGCCGAACCACTCGATATGGCACTTTTAGAACTTTTTAGTTACTACAATAGGAGCAGAGTAATACGTGTAAGGAATTTTGTCCCGTGGGTCCGGTCAGATTTGTTGCTACGGTCGCGGAGCACTGAGCCACTGTCCAACGCCCAGGAGGCCTAATTCAAGCTGTATGGGGGTAGTTTTTTTTTTAATATCCTTTTTTGTCTCACGGTTGGGCAAAGACCTCCCCTACACCTCTCCAATTTTCTCTTCGGCTTTCTCCTCCCAGTCACCATCACTATTCTGACCTTATCCCAATTTATTAGGGGTCGGCGCCGCATCGCGGGCCTGTGGACGGGGAGCTATGGGCTAGCTCGCCGTCCGTCCGTCTCATGACGACAGGCCGTGTCGACGGCGCAGGAGTGTTCCACGCGCGCCTCATAGAGAGTCAGCAATAGGGAAGGGGTCCGCAAGGGCCGAAGCCTGCCGGGGCTGCGGGACTATTCGAAAGAGATACCGTGGTCCCGGAACATAAAGGGCGATGAAGGAACATGGATGGGTTTTAGTCAGTAAAAGTCTGATACTCCCTCCTGCTCCGCCCAGAGCGGGAGGAGTCATTTGATGATTACCCATCCAAAAAAAAAAAAAAGGGGTCGGCGCAGCATGTCTTCTTCCATTCTTTTCTATTACTAAGCCTACTTCCTTCTCCTGCCAGTCGTGGGTAAATAATTTAGTCACAATACCTTAGTCTGCTCCAGCAGTTGATTGCAAGCTTTAAAAAGTTTGTACACGTTGTTAGCAGCTGTCTCACTGCTAGGACTCCACTGCAGTATCTTATGTGCTATCAACGCCTCGTAACATTGTAGTGTTTGCTGTACTTTTAGGCATTTGGCTTTCGATTCTGGTGTTAAGTCTGAGAGGCCGGGTTCTTCCTGTAATAAGAAAAACGTTTAGCTAAGTCTCCTAATACCATTTTCCTGTAGCAACAACGGTTAAGATACCCGGCCTTACTGCGCTATCTTTAAGTTCCACCGTGTATAGACCTAGCTGCAAACCGATTTCGGACATTGCTGCGAATCTTAGCGGAGACTATACATCGAAGACGTGATTCATAGAAAAATCAAAGAAGGCTTTTCTGTGACTTTTCGTTTCTAACCGTCCGTAAGTTAAATGTAAACAGACAGAGATAGCAGGCTTCCGCTACCTGTTATTAAGTTATTGAAAATGGGCGTTACTCATCAAGAAACATTAACAGAAGAACTAAAATGAATCCCACCATATCAATATTGACAAACTGTTCGTTATCACAGAGCTGCTGCATGACCCTGGAGAGCTTACTCTTCAGGTAAGCGTTGCCGGTCTCCACTGACTGACTAGCCAGGATGTCTTCCAAATCCTCCTCCTCACCAGGTTGGAGGAATTGGGCTACGGCGTACAGCAGCTGGGCTATGGGCTCCTGGTAATGGGGGAAAGAAAATATTTAGGATATACCTGCACAAAATTACAGATTTCATTTGTAAAATTTTAACAAAGACATAAGAGAATACGCGAGAGCAAAATGAACAAACTGGTGTTATCATCGTCGGTATAATAAAGCAGATTAGCAGACCACTGGCGAACTATCCAATAAACGCCATTTAACTGCAAAACGTAAAGCACATAATTATGAAAATGTATCTCACACACTCTGTAACTACGTATGTTAACAAAAAAAAACATTCAGATACAGATTCTAGGTGTGTCAATATGTAAAAGCCCTTTTGATCGTTTTCGGTCAGCGGACATAAGTCATCGATGCGGGAGAAATGATAGTGTACAAAAACTCAATGTGTGCATTCTGTCTTCCCTTACGAAGGGGACAGCGGGGTCTACGCTCGCGCTCTAGACCCCGCCTACCCCTTCGAACCTAATAGACCGGTAGTGTCGGATATGTGTAAGTACTTACAATTAAAACAGCAGTAGCTCCATTGATCTGCACACACTTGTTGATGAGCAGGGAGGCAGTTTCTGCGCCCTCCGGCAAGTACTTGCTCAAGTGTTCATATAGCAACTCCAAGATAGATTCATGTAAAAACTGCTTGTCTTTCGCGCAACCGTGTAATTCTATAAATTAAAAATAAAACGTAAGTATTACATTGTAGTATTGCAGGCCCAACTTTTTAAGGACGTTAATAGAGGTTGCAACTTCGGATCGGCTGAAGCTTTTAACATCTGGACACTGTACTAGCGCCGTTTGCTGATAAAAAATTGAAGTCATGCGAGGTGCCCGCTGGGCAAAAGTCTCGATACAGTGGGGCCGGGAACTGGTGCAGACCGCCCACAGCTGGGCGTGGACCGCGAGGGCTGGCGAGAGGTCGCGCAAGAAAGACATCATGGAAGGAATTGGGGGAAACCTTTACCGGGCAGAGGGACAGCACAGGCTAACAAAACAAGCGCGAAAATAATATTTTCATTACTCATACTCTGAAAGTAGGTCTGAAGTTGCCTGAGGAGCGGGTTGAAAGTAATACTTTTCAGCCCTAGGGAGAATCGTTTTCAACTGACAACTGTCAAATTATAAAAAAAAATTGTTAATTTTTCTATTGAACCATGTTCCAACTTTCTATATAGCCACGATGTAAAATTGAAATAACAAAGTTAAGTATTAATTAAAGAATAGATATTTTTTAAATAACTTTATTATAATTAAGTTTCAATTATTTCTTTAAAATAACATAGATTTGGGCAAAATATTTACCATTTTTTCGATAAAGAAAATAAAAAATAGGTAATGGCTGAATAGCTGGCCGACCATAGAAAAAAAAAACAAAATAGGCGGGAAAGCGGCAATCCGATCTACATTTTTTTTTCGAGTTGATTCATGTTTTTATTTTTACTTTCCTTGTATTCGTAATGAAAAGCACAGTGTTTACCTCGGGTTAAAGACTTATTTAGTCCCTCGAACTATTAGCGCCCTCGCTGCGCTCGGGCACCAGACATCGTCTCGGGACTAAATAAGTTACTTTCACCCCTAGGGTAACAATGTACTATAATGCGACCGAGTACGTTTGGTTATAAGCAAAAACTTGGACTAAACCCGTAGACTAAATAGATTTGTGATTTATGTGTGGATGGATTGACCAAGAATATAAAAAATACTTACTCGTATAGAGCAGCTGTTTGACGAGTGCATCTTGTACGAGACAACGTCGCAGTATCGATACTACCTCCATACACATGGCCTCATTACGAACCCGGGAAGTTACACTGACAAAATATTAAAAAAAAAAACGTTATTAAGTTGCGTCATCAGTGACGGTACCTCCACACAATCTCAAAAGCTCAGCTTGAATAAAAACATAATATTACCATCATCATAATAATATAAACATAATATTATCAAGAATCCCCTCAATCATGATACACAGACAGTAACACAACATTTATATATATTTATTTATTTAACAATTTATGTACACACTAAATATTAAATAAAGTAGAAAGGAACAGAAAATAGTGCTAAAGAAATCTCTTCCAGCATACCTGCGAAAGGAAAAAAAAAAAGAAAATGGAATACATAAAACAGATAACTATTTTAAATATAATATACAATGCATACATACCTACTCATAAATACAAAGAAAAACATATAACAATACTATAAATACAATAGGTACAATAACTAATAATAAATACTTGTGCAATTATGACGAAATGGATAGGTAATGTTCTTTCACTCTTCTCTTGAAAACTGCAAGTTTGGCAGTCCCTAATGTCAGGCGGAAGTGAATTCCACAACCGTACGGTGTGGATTACACTTTGGACTTAGGACATATGTTGCCTTCTCTCTCACTCTTTGGCCTCTATTCTTTAGTGTTTCTCTACATATAAGGGTTAAACGGACCCTTCACGAAGCTTGATGTGCTTGGTGTGTTGTGTAACTAAGTGGCCCTGTGCAAAAAGGCTAAAATAGCAAAATATGTTGTGAAGCTGTTCCAACTCACACATTCCCCTGCTGCGTGGCGTGCAGGTCGACCGTGAGCTGCGTGAGGTAGGAGTGCGCGCTGTACGGCTCGCTGTGCGACTGACTGCTGCTGAGCGCGCCGCTCACGCGCACGTGACGCAGCACGGACAGGAAGCCCGACAGCGACAGGCAGCGGTGCTGGGAGTCTCTGCGGGGGAATTAGTAGATTGTATCATAAGGGAGCAAAATAATATTTTTACGGCTCGAGCGCTTTTTTGAATCCAGAGCGAAGTGAGGGATTCTTTAGTAGAATCCTGAACGTAGTGGAATGGCAATTCAAAGTACGTCGCCCGAGCCAAAAATATGTGAGTGATACACTCTACTTTTCATCACCCACTATGAGAAAATAAATGGCGCCTCATATATTATTCACTGTCATTTGAAGAACTCATTTTTCAAAACAAAACCATGAATTTCTAACAATTCGTTTAAATTGACGAAAACGCGGGCTGTAGTTTGCGCGTTTTTAATTTGATTTCTTTTTTTTATTCAGCCGGCGGCGCGGCTATAGGCCTCTGTACTAGCCAGTCTTTAATCCAACAATATTTGCGTTCGATTTCTTTGGCGCTGACCACTAAGATATCCAAATTCAAAAAGTGCGCGGCAAAGATAATTGCGGCGCACTTAAAAAGAGGATTAAAAAGTCATTACTGTCCGCTAAAACATTCTTATAGAAAACACCACCTTTGGGTGCACTTAAAGGCGAACCAAGTCGTCCGTCATCATACGTCCGTCGTCATAGGTATAGTTTTTTTTAATACAGTTGCTCAAAAAGTGGTGTATTGCAGGGACGTATAGCGTTCGGGATGTGCGCTATTACATACTAGTGTTTTTTTTTTACCTTCCCCGAACTCGTGCGTTCTCCCAACTGTAAAAATAATGTCTATTAAAAAGAAAAACCAACCATGAAGTTTTTACTAAAGAGTTTTTGTGATCCATACAAATACGTATATTTCCAAAAAGAAGCTACTAATTTATTTCAATATCAGATTTAATGATTTAATTGAATGAGTTAGGTTAGGTTTCATTTCATTTCATCTCATTAAATTTCATTTTCATTTCATATCAATAAATAAAATCTACTGAAGACTAAGCTGTATGGATAGTTCCCTTTGCCTACCAAAATGGGTGAAGAAAAAAAAACTCTGCTTATATACGGTTGGCGCCATTTTCCAGAAAATTTTCAATGTACATGTGTACTATAACTTTTATAAGAAATAAATGATTAGTTAGTTGAGGTTATTGTGTTTTTATTATTTTATTAAATTGCTTTATTTTTTCGCAACTGTATTAAAAATAGTCGTTCAGTACACCTGCGGAACCGTCATTGCAACTTGTTCCGACTGTCAACCCTCGCCTTCGGCTGCGCCTCGGCTCGGGTAGACATTTGTTGGAACTCTTTGCAATGACAGCCTTTCCGCACTTGTAATGAAATATACTAATCTGTGGTAATTTTTATCTGTGCCAACACCCGCGTGCGGGGATGGCTCCGTCCGCACGCGGCACAGCACAAGGTGATGGAAAATGAAAAAGGACGTGCACGTGTATGAAACACATTGCATGTTGAACCTAATCGTAGTGCGTTATTAACCCGTTTCCGAGGAAGTGTATTGAAATAGTACATTTTGATACAAATGGAGAAAGTTTGTTATTGCATTTGAGGCGGAATTAACACCCGAGCCGTAGGCGAGGTTGTTTTTGAGCCGAGAACTGCAATAACAAATGTCCACGTGTATCAAACGACGTTTCTCAATACACTTCTGAAAAAATAAAATAAAAGAACGAAAAATATTTTTGTCTTGAATTAAGAAACTATGATTTAAATTTTCTTTTTTTCCGCGCTTTGCTGTCGCCAGGTTGAAGGAGAAGCAAAGGTATAAAGCCGCTAAACAGCCTAATATGAAAAATAGAATATTCAAATGTTTTTGGGTTTAGAACACAAATAAATGTTAATTTGTTCATAAACGTTTTTTTTATTGTAATAATCATGATTTTTGATTTTTTTATGATTATTCTATCTATTAACATTATTTAAATATTCAAAAAATATTAACGCCGTAATGACGCATATCTCGTTGCGCAGTTTAAAAAAAGACATTCACCTCCGAATAGAGAGGAACCAATTTGGACTAAGTATAAGTTATCTGTGGCAATTTTCATTCCCGCACACGTGGAAAATGAAAAATCGCACGCATGTGAAATACATTGCATTGTGATTCTAATCATAGTGCGATAAGAACCCATTTTCGAGGAAGTGTATTGAAAAATATATTTCATAATTTCCAGCAACTACAACTGAGGCAAAGTGAGCTCGAAATTCTCTCACTTTCCTATACTAATATTATAAAGCTGAAGAGTTTGTTTGTTTGGTTGGTTGGTTGAACGCGCTAATCTCAGGAACTTCTGGTTGGAATTGAAAAAATCTTTTTGTGTTGGATAGTCCATTTATCGAGGAAGGTTATAGGCTATATAACATCACGCTACAACTAATAGGAGAGGCGAAGCATAAATGAACGCGGAAAATTTATTCCTTTTGAGCTTTTTCTCTTTTATGTGACGCAGACGAAGTTGCGTGGATCAGCTAATTTTTACATACATACACACCTGGAATAAAGTCCCTTTCGACACACCATGACAAGGCTGTCTCTAGTCCTAGTACTGAAGTTGAGGAGTGGATGTACAGCATCCAGGACTGATGCAGCGGCCTTGTAGTCGGTGGGGGAAGGCTGGCAGTTCTCCAAGATGGCGCCCAGTTGAGTGCAACGCTCTACTGATACCGGGGTCAGCTTGCATAGGACGTAAAGGCAATCTGGAATGAAAAGTAGGTAGATGCGGATCATCCAGATGTAGAAATTTTTAAGTAGTTTTTAAGGTTCCGTACCTAAAGGTAAAAAAGGAACCCTTATAAGATCACTTTTTTGTCCGTCTGTCACCACCTATTTTCTCAGGAACGGGTAGACCTAGCAAGTTGAAATTTATACCAGATACTGGGGTTTATAGTCCCTATTAGGTGTATAAAAAACGAAAATTTGTAAGTACCAAAGCTTTCCTTAATTTTTTTTATTTTACGGAATTTTCCCTTTATTTGTGCTGTTAGACCTTGCTTTTAACCAAAATTGACAATTCTAGGTCAACCGGTAGTACCCTATAGGTTTTGGGTCGAAAACCTATATGGTAGTTCCCGTTGATCTAGAATCACGAAATTTGGCAAAAAGCAAGGTCTTACAGCACATGTAAAGGGAAAATCTGAAAACCGTAAATATGTAGTTTAATAACAAAAAAAAGCGATATTACTATTACAAACCCCAAAATAGATGATGTATATGCACAAACAGCCTATAATATTTCATCGGGCTGGGCCTTGCTGAGTCACACCAGTATTAAAGTATAATATGTTGCACACATGTCTCACAGTACCTGCATACTGCCTCTGCGTAGTGTATCTACACAGTCTGTCAGCTAGCTGGCTCAGTATGTGCCCGGCTGTCTCGGCCTGTGCCTTGCTGAGTCGCACCAGTATTAAAGTATATTATGTTGCACACATGTCTCACAGTACCTGCATACTGCCTCGACGTAGTGTCGCTACATAGTCTGTCAGCTAGCTGGCTCAGTATGTGTCCGGCTGTCTCGGGCTGTGCCTTGCTGAGTCGCACCAGTATTAAAGTATATTATGTTGCACACATGTCTCACAGTACCTGCATACTGCCTCTGCGTAGTGTCGCTACACAGTCTGTCAGCTAGCTGGCTCAGTATGTGTCCGGCTGTCTCGGGCTGTGCCTTGCTGAGTCGCACCAGTATTAAAGTATATTATGTTGCACACATGTCTCACAGTACCTGCATACTGCCTCTGCGTAGTGTCGCTACACAGTCTGTCAGCTAGCTGGCTCAGTATGTGTCCGGCTGTCTCGGGCTGTGCCTTGCTGAGTCGCACCAGTATTAGCTTCCCGTGTGACCAGCATGTTGGAGCGACAGGCTTTAGACGAGATACGGAGAGTAGGAGGAAGGCTAGGTTGATTAGACCGACTACTGTTAGTTGGCGGTGGTTGGCACTGGAACAAAATGTTTTAAATTTTAATACATATAAGAATTATGTTAGTATGACTGTGTGCTGCAACTGTCCCGTTTCTTTAATGCGTAAACCTATTAGATGCGTGATGGGCGTCCTGGGTTCGAGAACGAAATTGATCGTGTCTGGGCAATGTCGTTTGGTTGTTTCATAATGTATCTCTGAATAGAGAGCGGAGTCGGGAATTGTGTAGGTGTGTATTAAACATTCCTGATGAAAACTGGGTGCCCCCTGTCTAATAATGGTTATGGTATTTTAAATGAATGTTACCTCTCTGTAGTGATAAGCTTGAGTACGCAGACCACATCGACGTCGGGCGGCATGACTGCGCGCACCCACGCCGCCTCCTTAGCTCTCAGATCGTCCATGGCACGTTGTTCTATCGCTGATTTTATTACCTGTCAAAAATTTGAATAAATAGTGCAACCAACATAATTATGTTACCTTTATTATTTTACCATCATTCTTAAAACTATAACATAATTTAGCCTATCCAGTTTTAGCGTCTCTCGGGCATAAGAAAGATTGCTCAATTTTATCTGACTAGCTTATGCCCGCGGCTTAGCCCGCATCGACTTCGATAATTGTCCCACAGGATCATACTACTGGGATAAATCTAAATATCGCTGGACATTACACACAGCGCCATCTAGTGCCACACTAAGCAACGAGGCTTGTGTCGTGGAAACCAGATAGAAAAAAAAAGATAAAAGTATCCTATGTGTTAATCCAGGTTATAAACTAACTGTGTGCTAAATTTCATCCAAATCCGTTCAGTAGTTTTTGCGTGAAAGAGTAACAAACATACACACGTACAAACTTTCGCATTTATAATATTAGTGTGATAGCCAGATTTTCGTGTAAAATGGCCACTGTGCGCAACCACATTATTTGTTGTAAGCACGGGGTCTCAACCCGAACAAATTATAATTAGTCTTGAAAAAAATCAATAGATGGCAGCATAGGTAACAGTAATGAAATTAACAATCACTAAAATGCATTAAACAGTAGATTTCGGCCGAAATAAGATAAGTAAAAATCAAATGTTCCTTGTTTAATGCAAATTTATCTATTTACACTCATAAATCGCGTTATTTCAACAAAAAATATAAATGAAGCCTTTTACTTCAATTCGAACCCATAGATTGATAAAGTTGTCAAAAGTCAGCCATCTGTAAATCATTTTGTTTAGACCGATTTGCTATAGATGGCGTTTTACTCAATTTACCTCACATGCGGAAAGGAACTTTTCGTTCGTGTGAGTGAGCGAGCTATCATTCATACACATGAAACTCACACAACTTGAGCACAGTAAAAACTCGAGCGAGATATTTGTTGTTGTTGTAGGTACCTATTGTTATTACTTGTCCTTGAACGCAAGGTGCGATGTCAAACTCAATGTTCGATTATAAGAATCTAAACAGATAAGTAAATAAAATTGAAGTGTATCTTTGTACTGAATGAATACCTTTATTTTTTGTCTTTGTCTGTCTCCCTGTGTTTCGGCGTTTGACGGGACTAACTGGCAGATAGCTGTTGTTATAGTAGAGTGAGAGAGTAACTTGGGCATTGATGTACCTATTAAAAGGCGGCCGCCTTTTAATACACCAATGAACTTAGACTACTACTATTTTAGAAAAATAATTAAGTATCCGTGCAAAAAAACTTAAAACCCTTGTCATTTTTAACAAAATAGGGAGGTACGATTTAAATAGTGAAGTAGGTAGGTACCTACTATTTTTATAATTATTTCACGCGGACGAAGATCGCGGACAACAGGCAACAGCTTTATTTAAAAACAACGCCGAAAGTTATGTTTTTCACTCAACGTTTAACATCACCAAACCCTAATATTAATTATCAAGGATCGGTCTAAAACCAACCTAAAACAAAAGTTATGATTTTCATTCAACGTTTAACATCACCAAACCCTAATATTAATTATCAAGGATCGGTCTAAAACCAACCTAAAACAAAAGTTATGATTTTCATTCAACGTTTAACATCACCAAACCCTAATATTAATTATCAAGGATCGGTCTAAAACCAACCTAAAACAAAAGTTATGATTTTCATTCAACGTTTAACATCACCAAACCCTAATATTAATTATCAAGGATCGGTCTAAAACCAACCTAAAACAAAAGTTATGATTTTCATTCAACGTTTAACATCACCAAACCCTAATATTAATTATCAAGGATCGGTCTAAAACCAACCTAAAACAAAAGTTATGATTTTCATTCAACGTTTAACATCACCAAACCCTAATATTAATTATCAAGGATCGGTTTATAACGTCATCTAAAACTAACTTAGAACAAAAGTTAAGTTTTTCATTCAACGTTTAACATCACCAAACCCCATTATGTAAAGTACCTACCTATCAATTATCAAATATTGGTTTTATAAAAAAGTAGACTATACAAAATTTCTAGGTGTAACAATTGATAAAAATCTCCATTGAAAAGAATAAACAAAGCTTTTGAATACAATAAAATAAAACAATTCCTAGGCTTACGCGCTCTACGAACTTGCACCCATTATACCTACCTACTGAATGCGGTTTTTTTGTCGGTTTAAGGATTGGCGTTATAATATTCTGAGGAAACTAACAATATTGACGACCGGAATGGCGCAGCGGTAGTGAGGCTGCCTTACGTTCTTAGGGTCCCGGGCTTGAATCCCGGTTGGAGCAAATGTTTGTGTGATGAGCATGGACATTTGTTTCCGAGTCATGGATGTTTATATGTATAATAAGTATGTATTTACAAACAAAAAAAAAGTATATATGTAGTAGATCAACTATCTGGTCTCCACGACACAAGCCTCGTTGCTTAGTGTGGCATTAGATGGCGCTGTGTGTTAATGTCCAGCGATATTTATTTAATATGCAAATGTTATTTACGTCCCAAAAAAGGTGCATTATGGGTTTAGGGCTGTTTGGTCTAAAGGTTAACGATAGCTGCAAACAATATTTTATTAAGCATATTTTTTTAAGTTTGCCTTCTTTATTTTAATTTGACGTAGGTAGGTACTTGGCAATTTTGTCCAAAGTAATCCTGAATTATAAAAAAAAATTGTGGAAGTTCGATTCGTAGTCGTTGTGTTAATATCAAGTTAGAAATAGACCGAGCAGTGCACTGCAAAATGCATAATAATATAATACTATTCTATTTGGCACCAATAATAATTATTATAGCAAGTAAACAAAAACAATGTATGTAGCTACCTAGTAGTAGTGCTAGTACCTACTTCCATCTTTCATCCTACTACTAGTAGGTACCTCCCTATTTCATTTCATTTCCTTTTCTTTTCCTTTCCTTTCATGCGTCAATCTATAGTTTTTTGACATGGTGCTAGGCAACCATTATTGTTGTCTGACAGTCGTTATGAAAATTATATTTAAAGTATATTTAAAATAAACGCTCTGCTATCAGGTTATGGGCCCACAATTCCAGCATTAGGAAAGGGAACAGTAGTGGTAGCATCAAATGTCAATGGCAAGAAGGAAGAAATCAAACTTAATGATGTGTGGCTAGTACCATCGTTAACGAAGAACTTATTCTCTCCGTTAGCAGCGCAAGATAGGATGCAAAACAGCATTTTTATGGCAACAACTAGAGAGTGCAAGCTCGACATTGAAAATATCACAAGAGTTGTTGGCAAGAGAGTTCCTTTTGGAGGACTTTACAAGTTGGATATGGAGACAGTTATTCCTAAACAGCAGAAAACCATAGAGGTTAGTGCTATTACCAGGTCAAATATGCTGCAACTGTACCATGAACGCTTTGCTCACCAGGATAAGAACCATGTCATTCGTGTAGTGAATCGCGAGTTAGGCATGAAGCTGAGTCATGACAAAGTTAAATGTGAGGGCTGCATATATGGAAAGGCTCATAGAAAATCGTTCGGAACTAGGGAAGAGCATCGGTTTGTGGTGAACTAATACACGCTGATGTCTGCGGACCCTTTGCAAAACCAAGCATCTCTATATCTGGATCTGGATATCGCTTTGTCTACTTCATAAGACAGAAGTCTGAGGTTAAGAATAAGCTGATACAGATGCTTCAAGAAGCAAAGATTACAGGTCATGTCGTCAAAACGCTGTTGAGTGATAACGGTGGCGAATTCGAAAATGAAACCGTTCGGAATATTCTAGAGAAGCACGGCATCAAGCAGCGACTCACTATGCCGTACACACCGGAGCAGAATGGATGCTCTGGAAGAGAGAACCGTACACTTGTAGAGGCAGCAAGGTCCATGATGTACTCAGGTGGAGAGCTACCTCAAGTGCTCTGGGCTGAACTTGTGAACACTGCAGCATATGTTCTAAATCGGACAGGACCATCAAGGGTTGAAGGAAAATCTCCATACGAGTTATGGCTTGGAAGAAAGCCTAGAATCTCACACCTTAGGGTGATTGGAAGCATTTGTTATGCTCACGTGCCTAAACAAAAGCGCAGGAAGATGTGCAAAAAGGCAATTAAAGGTAGACTTATAGGCTACGAGAATGATGACGGTTATCGCGTCTACGACGGAACGCAGATCAAGGGACATAACGTTCGAATCAGACGTCGAGTTCAGGATAACGACAAGCGACCCCATTATGTCAGAGGGAGCTGAGATCGGCGATAATGGACGTGTTCTCATTCAAGAAGTACCTGACTCACTTGTCGAAAATCAGGAAAGCGATGAAAATGATCTTGAGGGAGAAAGAGCTGAAGATCAAGTTCATGTTCAAGGTGAAGCAGTTCAAGAAGATATCGAAGTAGATGATTTCGTTGATGCTAGTGAAGAGCAAGAGCAACTAATTGTAGCTGAGCCTCGATACAATCTTCGAGACAGGTCGACTATCGCACGACCTAAGAAGTATAACGACTTCGTGTGCTTCGTAGGAACAGAGAATTTTCCTGAGACATACAAACAAGCTGTTGAGAGGGATGATAGAGGCGAATGGCTTAAAGCCATGGCGAACGAGATCAAATCCCTAGGTGACAACAAGGTTTGGACGCTATGCGATTTACCTCCAAACAGAAAGGCGCTACCTTGTAAATGGGTTTTTCGCATCAAACGAAATCCAGACGGTACAATAGACAAATACAAGGCAAGACTGGTAGTCAAAGGATTCAAGCAACTTAAGGGGATAGAAATTAGAATATGATCAGACGTACAGCCCTGTTGCCCGTATGTCTACCATAAGAGCTCTGTTAAGTGTCAGCGCCATGGAGAAGTTACATCTGACACAGTTCGATGTATCCACAGCTTTTCTGAATGGAAAGTTGAAAGAGGAGATATACATGCAGCAGCCTGATGGATACTCAGATAAATCTTCAAAAGTCTGCAAACTTCAAAGAAGTCTGTATGGCCTCAAACAAGCACCTCGGTGTTGGAACTCATGTTTTGAAGAGATTCTGCTGGATAAATTCATACAGAACGAAGCTGAACCCTGTCTTTTCACGAAGGTAGTGGGAGACAAGAAAATATTGATTACCCTATATGTGGATGACGGACTGGTAGCCACGACAGATGAAGGTCTAGCGAACCAATTCCTCAAGGAATTAGGAAACACGCTGAAGATCACCACGAAACCAGCATCCTACTATTTGGGATTGGAAATTGATCGATCGGAAGACGGTTCTATTCTGATTTCTCAGCAATCGTACGCTAAGAAGATCCTGGATCGTTTTCAAATGTCAGATTGCAATCCAGTCTCGACGCCCATTGAAAGGACATCTGAAGAAGGGAAAGTTGACGATACCCCTGAAAAGAAGTACTTTCCTTATCGTGAGGCTGTAGGAGCACTAGCGTATCTAATGACAGGTACGCGCCCCGACATTGCATACGCTGTCGGAGTAGTTTCAAGGAAATTAGAGAATCCTTCCTGGACTGATTGGCTCAAAGTGAAGAGGATATTGAGATATCTCAAAGGGACTATATCTTTCGGAATAAGATACAAGTCCGGAAACCACAAAGCCATCATTGAAGGATACAGTGATGCAGATCACGGCGGCGATGAGCTCACAGGACGCTCTACCACTGGAGTTGTTTGCCTGTACGCTGGAGGACCGGTGTCCTGGCTTAGTCAACGGCAAGCATCTGTTGCCATCTCAACCACGGAGGCAGAGATAGTGGCTGCCAGTGAAGGTGCTCGCGAACTAGTTTGGCTACAGAGAGTATTTAGCCAACTTATGACGCTACAAGGCACACCGACGCTCAAAGTGGACAACGAAGCTGCAATACGTCTCGCTCACAATCCGGAATTTCATAAACGGACCAAACATATTCGTGTGAGACATTTTTTTGTGCGCGAGACAGTACAAGAAGGTTTGGTTGGCGTACAGAAAACAAGTTCTGTAGAGCAGTTAGCTGACCTATTGACAAAGGCAGTTCCGAAGCCAAGGCTCCTATTATTGAGAGCAGGTTTGGGGTTGCAGTCATCATTACATCAATGAGGGAAAGTGTTATGGTGTCTGGCATTGACGCATGAGGACTTCTTAACATCATGTGTCACTCTATAGTTTTTGACATGGTGCTAGGCAACCATTATTGTTGTCTGACAGTCGTTATGAAAATTATATTTAAAGTATATTTAAAATAAACGCTCTGCTATCATGTAGGTACCTAGTTACAGAATTGTAATCATTAAAATCTTCAATACAATCCTCTAAGTTCATTTAAATCCCATTGAATAATGTTTTCATGAAATAGTTATTCAGTGGGAATGTACTTAGTAACAATTTTAATTATTATAATTCTGTAAATACCTACATACGGTCGCGAATCATACATATTTTGTTCAACATAGAGGCTGACACTGCCATGCACATAGCATTGCAAAATAAAATTTCGCGGGCTACTCTGGCGTTTCCTCGTGTCGGTCGGTATTATCGTGGCGTGCGTAGATTGCCGTATAGGCGCTGCTTTTGTGTACGTGTTAGAACATCGTAAACTACGACTGCAGTTTTAGATCGTTAAAAAATATGGTAATTGATAGCACCAAATAAAATAATTAATTGTTTAAACAGGTTTTAACCGTACTATTTATTTATTTACTTAGGTGCACATAAAAGATATTAGACAGAGATGTTTGTCTGACTAGGGAGCAGAAATTTCGGAAGCTAAATTATCCTTTTACCTATATAAAACCTGATTGCTTGTAAAACACGTTCGTTTTCAACGCGTTCGTTTCAAACCGCGTATTTAAAATGTAGCAGTAATTGAAACGTTAAAATAATACGAATATCGCGGACTGTATTCTCCTTTGAAATATATCACGTACTTTCATAGTATCGATAGTACCATAATTATTACGACTTCTATGAGTTCTGAAGCACGATTTTCAGACCACTGCAATGCTACGGATGTCGGTTTATGTGTACTTATTTCAACACTTTAATAAGTAATTAATAATATATTAATACGAATTATAAAATATAACATAAAATGTCACATCAAAAGTTTTTCCGTTCACCGAAAACTTGTATTACAGTGAATCAAGATAGTTTAGTCGCCATACTATAGTCGTAATATTTTAATGCGAGCGAGTGAATAGATATTATTATGAATGAAATTATCGCTTGCGTAGGTCGCCGCCCGCTCAATGCGTAAAATACCTAAATTTGCGTAACGCCGAAATGTAAGAGGGCTCCGTATGCATTGAAATACTCAAAAACACATGAAGACTCATTCGCCACAGCGTGTATAGTGCTAGCTCACTCTGACTGAATAAGACTGTTTCGCCCACTCAAGACATTTTTAGGGTTCCGTACGTACCCAAAGGGTTAAAACGGGACCCTATTACTAAGACTACACTGTTTGTCCGTCTGTCTATCACGAGGCTGTAACTCATGAACCGTGATAGACAGTTTAAATTTTCACAGATGATGTATTTCTGTTGACGCTATAACTACAAATACAAAAAACAGAATAAAATTAATATTTCAGAGTGGCTCACATACCACAAACGTGATTTTTTTGCGCGTTAATAACGGCAACAGATAGACGCTTCAAATATTCATAGAATATTTAGTTGTATATTCAATTTAAAAATAAATACTTAAATCAAAATAAAATAAATAATATATTTTTGGGAGGCTCATAAACAACAAACGTGTTTTTTTTGCCGTTTTGTCTAATGTTGTATACATAATGGTACGGAACCCTTTGTGCGCGAGTCCGACTCGCACTTGGCCGGTTTTTGTATTATTATTACCTACTCGTCCTTGAGGGCACGGATCACGGTGCGTTGGTGAGAATCTATATAATAACAGCGCCATCTAGTTAAATCGATGCTACTTTGTATCGATAGAACGTAGTATGTAGGTGGACTCCTAGGTGGCGTTGTAAAACTCCAGTCTGTGGTAATTAGTGAGACGCTGGTGCTGCCATCTGTCTAAGTAATGAAGACCAGAAAATAACCCGAGCGATTGCCGGACTTAGGAAGGTGTCATTTCTTTGTATGGGATTGGGTATCTGTACGAAGTATTATATTATCTGTGGTTTTCAGTTTTACTAACTTTTGACACCAAGGTTTGAAATGAACTTCTAAGGTTGTCGCTGCGTACCGATTCGGCGAAGCCTGGGGACACCTTCACGTGAATGCCCGAGACACCACTGGTTTTTTTTTTATTGCTAAATGGGCCTGCTCTTGACCTCGATCAAGCCTGATGGAAAGCGATTTGAAGATGCTTGTCTTGCTTTTATCCAGTAATGAGGTGCCATCTCCATGGATGAGAGAATCGCGGCGATGGCATCACCATTATGTGTTTTTGATTCATATTGAAATTATGACTCACCGCGATTGTCTCGCCCGTGGGCTTGGCGCCTGAACGTCATACGGCTCAATAATATAACGTTGATTAAACTTACATCCAAACAAACAGATCTAAAATCCGCTCCCTTGTCAGACATGGCTAAAGCCAGGTCTATGATAAAGGGGGCTCTCAACAGCTGGGTCTTAGGCCACGTCCGGATGTGTTTCCGGACCAGCTCAGGGTCAGCTGCGCCTTGCGAGATGTGGTAGATGCAGGTGGATAGACAGCGGCTCAGTTCAGCTGAACTGTGGGGGACTGGAAGAAAAAAAATGCTTTGAAATTACAGAACTCAATGTGCACTGGCAAGTATATTCATATAACATGTTGAAATCTCTATTCCTCTTTTCTCTTTGATGCAATCGTTTTCAGACAACATGTTTTAATGAAAACGTTATGACAGTGCGAACGCAAAGGTCGTAGTGAAGCTATACATACAACACATTTTTTTTTAAGGGCATTTTGTTAATATTTTTGTAATTCAATTATTTCATTAAACAATTATTATTATACATTCCTGAAAGAAAGCCGGCAGGAATCAGCTTCTTAGGTGCCATCGGACCTGGAAGCTATAGTTTTCATTAAGTCTTCAAATTTTGAAAGCCCAGACTTTTTGATAAGTGATCTTTATTTAAGCATTGGCAAGTATTGACTTGTTAAACCATTTCGTCTTAGTCGTTTTCTTTACTCATCTAGAGATGGAGACGATTGCTCATAAGATACATTCTCCTCTGCGTAACCCTCGAGAAAAACAGGCGTCATGTTATGTTAAACATTGTTTCTATTATGTTTCTAGGTGACCTGTCAAATATTTCGTAAAAGCTTTCCCATCACAAAATCAATTCATTTCATCACTCACCAATATCATCTATATCAATGGTAGTAGATTCAGAATCCTGTGGCGGAGGTTCCAACTTGCTGTACAGCCGAACACTGAAGTAGTGGCTCAGATGCGATAGTACTATCTCCAAGTGATATGTCTTGCATAGTCTGAAAACAATAATTACTGAGTTAAAGAAAAGCTGAAAATAGAGACATAACAAATGTAAAGAGACCTTTAACGAAGCCTACTTCAGCTGCTGATGTGATAAAACGAGAGCCTGGGTCTTTTCCGTCGTTTGGTGTTCAAGTTTGAACCTGTTTTCACACTAGTTACAGTTTTAAATACAGCAACAGTAAATACTACTGGTTTACTGCTATGCTGAGATTAGTATTTGGTTAACTCACTTGAGTAACTGATGCACGAGAGGAGGCAGTGTGTCGGGCGCCGTGTCTATGATGTGCGAACAGATCTTGTTGACTACCTGCTTGTGATCATTGCGCGATAGCTGCATGTCTCTGAAAACATGAATAGATTACGATAGAATAGAGTACTCTCAAGTAAATGTTTTCACAGATGATGCTATTAAAGTTGTTGTTTTAATGTAACAGATAAATACCAAAAAGAGCAAAAAAAAACTTGTACACCATTGGACATGCAGAACCAGTTTTGGTCCCATAATAATACCAGGCAAAACCGGGTTTTACTATGGGACTGAAACCGGGCTATGCATGCCCTAACCATTACAAAGGACAACTGCAGTTTCTCTAACTCCTAATATCTCTTGGTTAACTTACCATTTTTTTGTGTTATAGTAGTATCTACAGGGTGTAAAAAAAACCTCTTAACGAAGTCGAAAGGCACTTGTTCTCCCCGTCATTGCTATCATTTTTTTTGTTCTACACCATACCTGGGAACTTGGGGAAATTGGGGGTCAAAGTTCCAAATTTTGACAAGTTTTTTTTTTAAAGACAAGTTTTTATTGTAATATTTTTACTTTAAACAGCTCCACGACCCCCGTAATATTCAATCCATCCATCAGCACAATGTTTTGAGTGCGTTACATTGTAATCTACAACAAAACATGATATTTCACCCCAAAAAAAAGTCGTTTCCTATCAGAATTTTTTGCGTAATGTTACTTGGTTTGATGTACAGAATGCTTGGTTGACGGCTTCGTGATGAGGTTGTTTACACCCTGTATTATAGTAGTAGTTATCTATTAACCAGATAAATCAAATCTTTAATAATATCGAGATACCATTAAAAGTAGTTAAATACTAACTTGAACATAGCAGTCAGCTGAACAAGCTGTTTCTCACTCCAGCTACACTGGCACAGGGTGTGGATGCACTGCTCTTTGTACTCTATGCCCGTCAGCTCTGATCCACAGTGTTTGATTATGTCATGTGTTGATATGGCATTGATGCATTCTGGTAGGACGTCGCGCCAACTAGAAACAGAAATTATGAAGCATTTTCAAGTGTGTTTGCGAAATGTGTGTTCTATTAGGCACTATCGTGGACACTCCCGCCTGATCACCACTAAGCTAATTTTTGCTTGCACTCGCAACATAGAAACACTCTCTAGCCCCGCCACGTGGACTTTGTATAGAAATAATGAATGAAAGACAATACCGATCGACCGAGAGCACTGACGACGGACGCCAAAGGCGAGTTATTGTTATTTTGCGCGCCAAATTGATGCTCTCCTAATAGGCATAAACTTAAGGGGGCGTGGCTCGGCGCCTCCACATGATTTAAGCGAAAAATTTTTTTACGATCAGGCGGAAAAGACCACGACTGTACACCTCTGCCTAACCTTTGGTGGATTACTGGCATGATGTTATATGTAAGTTATGTAAATCAATTCAACTGCCAAGTATTCTAATAAAATCCTACTAATATTATAAATGAGAAAGTTTGTGAGTACGGATGTATGTATGGATTGTTACTCTTTCATGCAAAAATTGATTGAAGATTCAGATGAAATTTTGCACACAGATAGTTTATAGCCTAGATTTCTTTTTATCCTGGTAGTAAGACCCCATGGGACAATTATCACACTTCACGATCAGAAGAAGAAACTTCACTTCAGAAGCTAGTGACAGTATAAAACTACACAAAAAACAATAAAAGAGTGTTTGTACTGCACTCACATCATATTAACATCAGTATCCTGTACAATGGACTGCACGCTATCATTGGACCAGCGCACCAGATCATCGACCGGCAGCCTCGGCAGCTCCAGACATAGTCTACTGGTGACATCTCCACAGTGAGTGAGAGATGTAGATTCTTTTCTCATGGTTTGTAGTACTAGCTCCACCACCTGGCAATTATTGAATAATTTATTTTTTACCTACTTCATCATCATCTGCCTAGCCTTTTCCCAACTTTGATGGGGAAGTTAACCTGATGCAGCTGAATACCAGTATTTAACGACGGAGCAACTGCCTATCTGACCTCCACAACCCAGTTAGCACTGGGTAATACAATACCCCTTAGTAAGACTGGTTGTCAGACTTTTTGGGTCACTGACTTCCTGAACGACTGTCAAAGTTCTTCAAATGACAGCCAAGACCAACCGCTTAATATGCTTTTTTCGAGGTACTGAGGTAACTCAGTATGTAATGGGTGTTCACCCATCCACAGACCAACCTAGGCAAGCACGGCTTCACCTAAAGATAGACCCGAGCGGCTGTTAATATTTAGCCACAAGCTCCTCCTTATTTTTTACCTACTTTTTATGGCATTATTGAATATGTGCAATTCCAAACTTAAAAAATTATTCGACCACCTAGTGCTAACTACAACTACAGTCCTATCACAGTTAAACATGCCTGTGGCTGGACTGTAGGTAGATACATCTTCTTGTTATTGACTATTCAAAAGTGCCTGTAACTGGTAAATTTGAAAAGAATGATTTGAAGAAATTGAAGTTTCAAAAGAACTTGAAACTTACAAAAGTTAGTCCAGTCTTTACATTATTGCTTGGTTTATATTATAATTAGAAACTAGCTATAAAGTAGAAAGACTAAAATTGTGATTTCAGTTTTGTATTGAGACTAATGACAAAAATCTAGTAGCCCAACAATTTACAAGTTTTCAGTGAAAACTTAAATCGTTTAATTTTTCTGTTTCATTGAATGTTAAATAACATTATCAGTTTGTTTGGAGTGAATAAACACTTCAACATGCATTATAAAATGTAGTGTTATTGAACAATTGAACATGTTGTAACTTGTTCTTATTCAATATTGTTGTTTTTGTTTACCTTAACTTTATTCCTGCAAGTAACAGCATTATCCGGGAATCCATTTAATATACAATTCAACAGGTCACCGCCGTCACTATTTACTATACGCCGCGGTAAAAACTTTAATATCTGTAAATAAATAAACGAAAAAAGGGAAAAATCGTCAGGTACGTTGTCATAGTAAGCTATAGTTTCATTGGATACATAACCATTACCTGATCAATTTTCAGTTGGCAGTATTCACGTAACTCTTCACGTTTACCGGGTACATTACCAAGTTCTTTTATTTTATTAAATACTTTGCTCACATCCATTTTACAATGATTTATATTTCACAAAAATCTTGTTTTTGTGCTCACCCGCCACCGTCAAAACAACACCACACCACAGGTTATATCCGCTTACTGTCAACTCAAAAAGAACGGTAATCCCGTGAATTCCAGTTCACATCACAGTTCTTTTCCCTCCCGGCTTCTTAATCCATCCCTATTTTGTTTCAGAATTGGCAACACCAAAAAACCGTTCCAGCTCTCATGTTTTGTAGCATCTTTAACACCATATGGAACAGATGTGGCATGAATTTTTGGACGTGATTTTCACATTGATTTATTTACCAAAATAATAGTAACATGTAAAAAAGAATACAGATTGTTTTATTCTTTTATATAAGTTTAGGGTGTTTTCTTCTACTAAAATATTTTTCATGGCATCCCCGTAACGTCTTTTTTGATGACGTCATCAGTTTATGTTTAGCGGATTGAGAAGTTACGAAATTCACGAATTTCATATTAACGCGCACGTTTGTGTACAATTTACTGTACTTGCTTATATATTTGTAAATGGTTATATATCAAATATACAAAATATCTTACGACGTTTAAAACCGAGCATCCGTGTGTAGTGTAGCTGAAAGTCACCGAGACGTTCGTTACGTTACTTTTGGCGGCATCGCATGAAGCCACAGAAATAGATTTCCTTGTGCAATATTCGGTGTATTAAAAATTCGGTAAAATAATTTAAATATCGGTGGGATTCCGGTGAGATCATCAACCTTGGGTCGTTGGGAGCGAGGTGTGAAGATGGTGTGAAGTCAGTGATAACAGCAAGTCAGTATCAGTGATAGAAGCATGGAGAACCCGACGGTTAGCGGATTGAGGTCAAGGTCTCGCTCGAAGACACCCTTCCTGCGGTCGAGCTGCGACCGTGAGAACTGCCTGGAGGGCGAAGAGCACACCCATCATCAGAAGTCTGGGCGTAAAACGCCTGTGAAGAGAAGCACCCCTATCAAGTGAGTAGGCTTCCTAGTTTTCTAATTTAGATCTACCATGTGTGTTGCTAGCAGTTACCACTGTCCTATTAAAGCACTGGTACATTGTAAAGAATTCATTTTATTGCCAAATTTTATTGCTTTCCTATCAAAATCTTGAGCTGAGATAAGTTATTGAAGTATCAAAGATTACGAAAGATAAACCTTGTCCAACACCTGTCAACTATGTTAATAATAAATTCTTAAATACTTGTTTCTGTGTTTTTTTGTTTTTGTGAATAAAAGGTAGGTCAGGTTAGTAAGGTGCCAAATTCTTTGATTTATAAGTTAATTAAGTTGAGAAGATCATATTTGTGGGGCATAATATGTGGCCAGAAATTGCACAAACCAGAGTGGTTTGGAAGAAGAAAGGAGTGGCCTTTGCCCTACAATGGGACACAGTATACGCTATGAAATAAAATAAAAAAATATGTTCTTGTTCATGTGCATAAGTTTTGTAATGTTATCATGTATCAAAGAGTTAATCAAATCTTATACGAATACATTCTAAATTAAAAGCTTATTAAATGTGATGTTGATTTATCAATCGAGATAAAGAAATAATCTTTCCTATCATGTGCATTAATTCATAATTATTTGACTTTAATATTCCTAAATGAAATAGCATTATTGGCTTGACTACTAAATAGGCTTTAGCCTTGTTTTTTTGTGGTAAATAAAAACTGTGCAACACATTGCATAAACTAACCACATCTAGTTCTATGCTGCCAACAATGTTTCTATCAACTCAAACTCATAACATAATCCCTAGAGGATAAGGCAAAGATGTTACGAAAGTACACCCCCTTTTCACCAGTAAAGTTAAGTCCCAGTCCCATATAAAAGAGGGGCCAAGCTCATTGCCATGAAGTCATCAACAAATCCATACTCCAGACTGGCACTGAGAAATTTATGAACACAAACTCATACTGCAACAATATTTGTTTACCACAAATACAGAGCACTAATATGTCATCTTATGACACCCACTGGTTTCTCAGATTTGTATGACAGAATGATGACAAGGTCTCTAGGGCTTGAGTACCTCTAAAGGACAAGTTTTGTTGACAATGATGTCACAACCATAGATCTGAGGTCATAGCAGCATAGTGTGAAATGACCTTGTTGGAACTATGCACAACATGGATTCTTGTAACTTTTGGTCATAACCTAATTTTAGAATAAGTTTCCATGTTTGTTATTGTATTTATATTTATGTGACTAAATGATTAGCATATAGCTTGCATTTAATTGTAGGTCTTCAAACTTGTAAACTTAAAGAGCTTTTCATTCAAATGTGTAATTCTAGTTTGTTCTGAATACTTACTAAATAAGAGATAATTTAATTATTTAATTACCAAGTAGGTCTTCTTGATCAATTGACCCTGTTTAGATAAACAAGAAACAATTTAGGAAACAATTACATTTGACTTATCTGTCCAAATACCAACAACTGAGTAAATAAATGAAATGCTCTAATTAACCAACTCTCCCTGATAAGATGTGAATGCAAAGGAATTACTTTAACCTTGGCGAACGGAAGTGACTCACTTGATAACGAGACCTTACTCCTGTAATACACTAGCATTTAACATGTATACACATTCCATCACATCGCCAATGTTTGATGAAACATTTTGCACCATCAACCAAATTGTTTCTCAACAAATTAACACTGTAAAGTTAGTTGTTATTGTTAAATAATGACATTACCACATTAGTATCATCTTCTAACATGATAGGCAAAGTGCCAAAGATTTGTTGTACAATAGTATCTTGTAGCCAAAACAAGGTTGATCAAACATTTGTTTATATGAATTCAAGAAGTTATAAAGTATTAGCTTTGCCTTTATTTAAAGCAGCCTTCGTTATACAACTTAAATGTTGCTACAAACATCCAAAAATGCTTCTGTATATATTTTGTCACTAGATAGAAATCTCAAAAATTATCACACTTACCACATATTGCATGTAATCACTTAAGATTTAGATAAAGTTCTCATGACAATCAGTACCCAAAAATATGAAAGCATACATCAACTTTATGCGTAAGTAATTCTGTCTGTCTGTTCCCTTTTCACTCCTTAACAGTTGAACAGGTTTTAACGAAAGCACCTGGGTTAGGATTAAAACATAGATCCTTTTTATCCCAGTAGTACACTCCCACAATATGATACCCAATCTCCACGCAGTAGCTAGTAATTTATAATACTTTGACACGAATTCTCGACACATTTCTATTATGCTTCCATGCTTCCCCAGACAACTAAGCCAGCCAGCAAGCACAGTGACCACAGAATCCATATCAGAAGTGGAAGAAGAACATCAGTCCCTGCCAGCCCACGTTACACGTCGGGTCACAAGGAATGCAGCTCATCTCATCAAGACTTCAGACTACTCCTCCGAGGAGAGCCTGGATCGATTGAAGGGACATTCTAAAGAAGTAGTTCAGGTAATATTCTTCTTCTTTTTAGCTGGCAAAAAGTTTCATTGTGTTGTATTGTGCTGGTGGCAGGGTATGCAGTGCAATATTGAAGGCGGGCCATTATCTGTAGAGAACGCCATCCTTATCTTGTATTGTATAGCGGGCTGGTGTCCACAACTCCACGTCAAAGCGCGTATTTTGCGTACGGGTGGGAGATTTATTCGATCCACCCTAACTCCCCGAGAAAGGCCAGCAGCGCCTTGATGTTGCTGACAATCTCGCGGAGAGTACCTGGGTTACCGAAGTACTTTGCCCTGTATGTTGCAACCACTGGGCAGTGCAGAAGCATGTGGGCTGCTGTCTCGTCTTCCTCCATGCAGGCACGGCACAGGGAGCTGTCTGTGACTCCTATGACAAAGAGGTGTTTATTAAAAGAGCCGTGTCCAGTAATAGCGGCTGTAACTGTGCGCAACTGCGGTTTGGTTAACCGAAGCGCGCGTTTGGTGAGGCGGCCGTCGATAGTAGGAAGTGCTTCCTTGGCCTGCCTACACTCGCCGTGGTCCAGCCACAGCTTGTGGTGTTGTTCACTAGTTCGGTTCCTTACCAGTGTGCGTAGGTATCCGAAAGGGAGTGGTACGATAGGTTCGGGTCCCACCGCTGCCATGCTCGATCCCCTTCTATAGCGAGTTCGTCCGCCGCATCATTGCCACGGGAATCGCTGTGTCCCGTGATCCATTGCATCCTTATCTTATCTCGCATATCCTCAGTTGATGGCAATATCGATATAAAGAGTTGGCTCAAAATATAGCTATAAGTTTGGCACTATCATTAGCAATTTTGATGGTGTGTGCGAGGACACAATATCAGGTGTCTTATTGTTAATCGAACAGCACCACATTGACACTGAAGTCTAGATTCGTCTATCTGTAGGTAATTTAGGTATTTAGGTAGATATTATAAAACCATATGTAAATTATCTTGTATGAATGGCCCATTCATGGACGATGCGTGGAAAATGTAAACAAACAAAGCATGCAAGCAATGTCCAATGTCCACTAATGAGTTTGCACTTAGATGGTATAGTGCAGATGGCTCTGTTGTCGCCCGCATGTCTTTATGCATGCCGGTAACCGCGTGGTGTCAAGGTCTTAGCATATGAAGCATGTAATATAGACATCTTTGGTATTGTCCTTAGCCATTAAAAAGGTCAGTCGCGTAGTAGGTACTATCGAGGACACTCCCGCCTGATCACCACTAAGCTAATTTTTGCTTGCACTTAAAACATAGAAACGCTCTCTGTCCCCGCCCCGTTGACTTTATAATAAATAATTAATGAAAAAAATACCGATCGGCGACACATGCCAAACGAGAGTTATTGTTATTTTGCGCGCCAAAGTTGACGCTTTCCTAATAGCCCTAAAGTTTAAGGTGGAGTGGCTCGGGCGCCTCCGCATGATTTAAGCGAAAAAAAAATTAACTGATCAGGCGGAAAAGACCACGACAGTACTTAAAACCGGCTTTCGCGTATGAATGAGGTCGAAGTAAAAGGAGTGTATAAGGATTGCACGTAGCGTTCTGTAGTTTCTGGCTACCCCGATGTGACAAAAAGCGTAAGATTACGTATGGGGCCAGAGGTTTTTTGGACCACTTTTATAGCCTTCCCCACCACCTCACTCTTGGTGAAACGTGTTGTGAGGTTATAGGCCATCCCCAGCATCACGTGTATTTGTTTTGTTTGAAAAGATCAGATAGTTTAAGAATAAACCTGTTTAGGCAGAAATTCTCTTGCTCGGGTTTTTAGTTCATAACTGGTAAAAAAAAAATACACTTCATACAATCACTTATATTTTTTCGACCTGCATAGCTTTTCACAACGCTTCGATCCGATTTTCGATTCGGGAAGTCGTATGTCTATCTCGCTCGATTTAGTAATGTCAAAAAAAGATAGAGATACGACTTTCCGAAACGAAAATCCAATCGAAGCGTTGTGAATAAGGGGCCTGTAATGAGTAGCGTTTACTAGGCTTGTCAGCATTGTGGCCTGAAGAGGAAGTTACGGTCAAAGTGTGGAGACTCCAGGTTAAGCTACTGGCATAGTGACTTGCCACATCCATCATCCACCATGTATAAACTCAGAGAAGCCAATACAGACTGGTTTCGTGTTTACGTTGTCCAAAAATGTACAGCTGCTATCGTTCCGAAGATTGTTTAGAGACATTACAGAATCTAAACCAATTTTTATCACAGAATCAAATAAAATCAGATTTTATTATCGTTACATTAGCTGTCCTGAAAAAGGTCGTGTCTCAATACTCTCCATCTGTTTTCTATGATGTGTGTTTATAGCAAACATCTTGTATCAATGGTACATTAGGTTTAATTAATTCCAAAGCGCCGCCGCCGTCTGCATTTTATTGCAGTCAAGCAATTAGCATATCACCATGTATGGTATCTGTTTCCGTATGAGGAGCGACATTGGTCTGAATAAACTTGAAAATGTTGTTATACTCAGTTTTAAAAGATTTAGATAAGAGCCGTGCAAACTTTTAAACAATAGTTACAAGGTAGTGATTATGGCGGCCGTAAGACCCAAGGTCTAGTATACTCGGTCGTTATTCGCTGTAGTTCCGAAATATATTACTCACGCTGTAACCTTGGACGAATTTCGGGATTCAGAGATTTATAACGTGTTAGTCTGTAGTTTAACTTTTTTAGCTTTGTTCGGGTTAATAAAATATGCCAAAGTAGACGAATTATGCTTTGTTGGTCTTTGATTCAAAGTATCAAAAAAAGAATCCCTTCGGCAAGCCGCAGGAGGAGGTAGATTTCAAAGAAGGTTCCACGCATAATTTTTTTGTTCATGTTTTTAAAATCTTTAATTAACGGGCAGATTATAGTTTTACAGCTGAAAAAACCGGCCACGTGCGTGTCGGGCCACGCGCAGTGTAGGGTTCCGTAGTAGACCGTTATTAATAATAAAAAAAAATACATAATAGATTTAATAAATCAAATTTGACATCTGTCAGTTTAGCAACTACAGATACTTCATCTGAGTCACTTTAGAGGAATTGTTCTAAGGATTTTGTATTTGGCGCAAAATTATCCAACACCCAAGTTCAACGACTAATTTTCTTTTAATGTTCATGAAATGTACTATAGTTGCTGCCAGTTAAGATCGCAATAGCGGTCATTGACCCACCTACATTTATTAAAGTTCTAAACTTTGAAATACAAAAATAAGCCAGTTCAAAGTGTTCAAGTCTTGAATCGTAATCTATCGTAATCTTCGACATTTTTTCTAATGAAACACGATGCACGGTTCATTTGTTTTGGTTCGTACTAACAGATAATAAGGAAAGGGCAATGACCGCTGTTGCGATGTTAACTGGGCAGCAACTATATCATCATGATTTTTTCCAGATTTACCAAGCCAGCAGTTTAGCTTTTAGAGGAACAGTATTCGCTAGTGGAACAAAATATTTGCACTTTGAATACTAATATTTTGTAAATGGAGCAAGTACTAGCAACCCCTACCTAAGACATTTTAAAAGACCTATTCAACGATACCCCACACGATGGGATAGACGACGAAAAAAAAATTCATCCCCACTTCACAAGCTACCAAAATATTTTCCAAAATTTTATTTTACAATTTTGTCGGCGTAATTGATACACACACCTCTACAAAATTACAGCTGTCTAGTACTACCAGCCTCTGAGCAAAACCTCTGACAGACGGACGGACATGACGAAACTATCTACGAAGAATTCGTTCTATCTTCAGCCACTTATTTCTAAACAAGCTGTAGGTTATCTTATCTGACAGAAAGTTACTGAACAAAATAATAAGTAGACGAAACTATTTAAAAATAAAACTAGATTCGCGTAATTTCGCCCAAAACCACGTTTGTATGGCCAACCACACGCGCGGCACTTGAATAGAGAAATCACATTGTAATAAAATAAACCCAGCCGCGCCTTACCCACGAAAAGCCGTTGGTCAATGCTGATACAGGCGCGTGTTTAGCCAAACTGAAATGTATTCTATTAAAATTACGTTTGCAGTCAATTTTCGGCCGACACACTTCGACGACTTGATCTGGAGAAATTTCGTAGAATACAGCTTCCATAGAATAATATTCAACGTAGGTACAGACAGATTTACGTTATAATTTTGTCGGCTAGTAGACCGTTTGCGTCACACCCTAAGCAAACAGCAGTAATTGTTGTTTCAAGGACTCGCGTACATATTTATGGGAACCGGAGTGGCATTTGGTTGTAGTCTTTCGCCATGTCCGTGTGTACCGAGCGAAAATGATCGCGAACACCTAAGTAATGCGTGTTTTTACGTCCCGTTTTATTCTCCCGATGATGTAAATTAAGCAGTATGAAAACAGTATTCCAAATATTGAATTCCGTTTGAGTGTGTTGACCTTTGAATAAATCAATATAATTATGCTTTTAACTTTCATTATTTTTCCCGTTTGACCGCACCGCTATCTGTTGTTTTTAAGATAATCCTATCTCTATTTGCTTAAAGATCATTCACCTCATATCAGGTTAAGTTGGACTGTACCCGTCTATCTTAATTGAAAAGCAATTATAAAAGTATCATAAATAACAATCAAGTAATTGAACCTAACAGTCGCCCACATGTTGGTGTAATAGACGTTTTCCTTCTGCTTAAACTCTCCACATTTAATGCCGCTTCCGCTACAAGTCGTAGAATAATGTTAATGTATTCTATTGTCACAGTTAACTGTGGTAACAAACAAATCGATACACATTAGCATGCAGTCACGGAAGTCTAGAACAATGTGATAACACAGATCTACCTAGCTAGTAACTCTAAAATATTCTGGTTGGAAATGCGCGCGGCTATTAGCACGACCACCCAGCCACACGCTAGGCACTTCATATTTGCAGCATTCGGTCTTGAAATAAGTAATGAATATGACCGTTAGGTAAACACCTACATTTCGCGACACAATAATTTATTGTTGACTGAGCTTAGTAATGCTATGTGCTTCCTGGGCGCCGGTCCTGCCACCGTTGAGCACTAGAAACAGGAAAACGTAACGATTATCCTTCAAAATATAAATGGAATCAAACTTCCCCCGCGTGGTTTATTTTTGAATTGCCCATACTTCTCGTATGGGGTTATTATTCCAAGCCATCTGGCGCCTTCCAGTCGCTACGCGCAGATAGCACAGTGCATTTGTTCCTTAGCAAAGATAGTAATTACTAATTTAGAACGGTGATTCTAAGATTCCTGACCTAGTTTCGTATGTGGTGCTTAATTTAGAAGTCTTCAAGGATCGTGTAGAGGGAGGTGCGGTGCTATGAAGTTGCTATGGTGATTCGGTGAGTGGAATTACGCAATAGAAGTGTATCAATCGATTTGTTATTAGTCCGGTGAGCTCTGTGTGTATTGAAGATGTGTTCTCGGACGTTCAAGGTCGGTGACTGATTAGCCTACATAAGTGTAGTAGTGCATGAATAAATTATCCAACGTTCACGGCGCTTATTCGTAGTTTAAATTCGTCTTGGCGTTTCAATATGTTATACTTATTACGTATGAAGATATTTATTATGCATACGGCGCATGTGCAACAGGGGCTGTCTAGCCAAATCAATAGACTACTTCAGTGTTTCGTCCGCCTGGATGCCTCTCACCTGCCCGCTATTCACCTGTCCGGAATATTTATTGGATTCACTTCGAACTTGAAAGCGGTTGCATCAGATGACATTGAAAAACTTCAACAATAGTACTATGGAGGTAGTTTTCCTGTTCATTTAGTCATTCTCGTATAACAATGAGAGTAGATTTGATACTCCATACTTCTTCTTGATTTTCATCATCAGTTTTATCAGGCTGTACCTTTTCTATACTGAATTGACCTTCAACTGTTCTGAATTGCAATTCTATTTACTCCTCCGCTAGTGGTACCTATTCGTCCACTTCCGCACTCACTTATATGGACGCCATACCGTTTGGAAGTCTATTTGGGGCATCGAAACCAGCGGGCTCGGCCCGCTTTGATGTAGCGGATATTGGTTATTACTTGGAATTGATCAGAAATAGGCAATGCAATATTTATACAAATAATTATGTTGTATGTTGGCATGAGTTTGTTAAAACTTTGGTAGTTATTTTCCTTTTATAATCAATGTTGTGTGTTTCCTCAAATGCTTAACTGTTAATTAAATGATCCTGCATTTAATTAACAGTTGAGTATTTCGATCTCTTCTTCCGATTAATCAATTATTGTTCATTAGCGTGCACTTGGAAATAGCTACTCCAACAGTAAACTGCTATTCAGTTGTTCTTTATTCTGTAGCATATCGATGATGCGGCGCCGTTGAACTTTTCGGCCCAAAACTGATGATAGGTATATGGTTTGTAAAGATTTGGAACTCCGAAAACTACCCATATTTTTTCGGGTGTTTCGCTTATTCAGTAGCTCAACTTTCAATGTCAAAGCCCTGCGGATGATTCACAGCGTGGTTCGCTTGCAACAACACAGCGCCACGGTTGGATTGCCTTCAACAAATTCTTCTATACTTACGAACTTTTTGTCTGCATTGCTGTTACCAATGATGTCATGATGATGATGACTGATGGAGATTTTTTTGGTTTTGTTGCTAATAGTTTATTTCTTCGTGGATTTAAAAATAGATTTTACGTATATTGCTATAAAACTTAAGAGTAATCCCCGGTTTTGAATAGACAAACCCTAATTAATAGGGTTCTTCAATAGTAACTCGAAATCGAAAACAACAATCAAAATTAATAGAATTTGATAAGTTCTAAACTTCAAATTCTCAGTTCATAAAACGGCAATTAGTCTACTACCTAGATGGTTTCCTAGGACTTCGATCGTCTGAAAGTTTTGGTCACGTAATTAATGTTGAGTTTATGATAAAAAAAAATCCTTTTAAGCTAGTGTTTACGTCATAAGGAACCATCCTCTTACTATTATATGTAGATTAGGAAGCCTTATAAGGTGTTCTTCAAAATACCTGTTTGAAGGCTAATACGTGACGAGTGTACAGTTGTGTACAGTTAAAAATGAAATTACACCACTTTTTGATCGGCGCCGACGCAGACATAGAAGCGCAACGAATGTGATTGCACGCCATTTCTACTGGAGTAGTTCTACGTTTTATTTTTTATCGCCCCACTTCCATATATTTTAAGTCAGTATTACTAGTTGGATAAAGCGTATTTGGACACAGCCACACCATGCATTTTAAATGTTATAATTTTCTCTCAATATTTTCGATATATATACCAATAATTCCTTAAGGTGGATGCTCCAGAGTAGCCCGCGAAATTCAAATACTCTTACGTTTTTCGCAATTTGTAGACCAGTGCTAGGTTGCATGTTGATTAAAATATTGTTCGCGACTGTAAGACGTATATAGTTACAGAATTATAATCATCAAAATCATCAATACAACCCTCCAAGTTCATAAAAGTCGAGGAACGACTTTTTCAAGGTCAAAATCTTTCCTCGACCTTTATGAGCTCGGGGGGGTTGTATTGATGATTATAATTCTGTAACTACATACGTCTTACAGTCGCGAACAATATTTTAATCAACATGCAACCACGTTAACACGTTTAATAATCAACATTTCGTATGGGTTATTTAAAGTGACATTATGCCCTTTCCGCTAAGACTAGGCGACACTCAAATGAATGCTGGCAATAGTCTGGCTAGGTCTGCACTTCAGAAGCATGTTCCATTATTCTATGATATGAAAACATGTTCCATCCGGAAAAAAAAACAGGGTATTACTTGTTTTTTTTTTCGGATGGGATGGCTCATGCATGGCACCCGCAAAGCTGTACACACAATATTGTACTCTCTCTGCCACGAGGCAGGTGCATTCCGTTTTAATTGATACAGGAACCAGACGGCCCGGACCAGCCCGCTTAAAAGGAAATGTCACGCGCCATTACAGTTAACGCCTTGTACGTCCTGGATAGTGATACTAACAAGATGGACGATAATTATCATGTTTTTGGTGACTATAAACAGAGAATAATCTTGATAGTTTCTTGCGAGGTCATCTTCATTTGAAAACTTAAGGATTAAGCTAATTGAATGACAGAATTGCCATATAAATTTTATAGCTAATTTATCTTTAGCAAAAAAATACAGTATTCGATTATGGAACATTTCTGCTTTTATGTAAAACGCATGAGGAAGTCGCGGCCGCGGTTTTGGTTAAACTAGTTGCTTTCAGAATAAGAAAATGAATGTAAAAGACTTTTTCTGAATAACTGAGATCATGAGAAGCCTGGCTATAATGGGCCATTCTCGCACTTTACTTTTGTCCAGACCTCTCGATCTACACAATGAAGGCTAGCTGTAGTTTCGTGGACACTTCTAAGATCCATCATATAAGGCATGCTTCTCTTAATAATTATAGTTTTCTCACTGCCGAGACCGGGCCTCCTATCCGCGAGAGGGAAACCAATTCTGCCGATTATGATCGAGATTTCTACGCTGTCTTTAGCTAATTTTGTCCTTGAATTTGAAGGCCTTAATGAACTGTCAGTAACAATGTATTTTTTCCACAGAATGAGCTCAACAGTCAGTATGAGCGTGTGTCGACGAGCACGCAGCGGTACGCGTCACTCGCTGACGTCACGCTAAGCCCCATCTTCACGTCACACGGGGTGAATCATGACCGGTAAGTTTGGCCTACAGTTTCATTGCAAATTAGATATGAGCGCCGATGGCCAATTCCGCGGCGGCGGCGTGGCCTGGAAATTTTCACGGCGGCGGCGGCGTGGCATGGCCGGCCGTGGGCCTTAGTTTTTTTTTATCATGGAGAGATTTCTTAAAAAAAACTAAGAAAACCATATTGTTGTTACAAAAAAAAAGTTTACTGTCTTTTATATAATAATTGAAGATCACGTTTACTGAAAAATAATCATTTCTGCATTTTGAGTTGAAGTTAAACCGAGTTTTTTAATTAGAGCACTATCTAATATATATTATAAAAAACTATAAAAAAATCAGAAAACATAAGTATTTGAAGTAGTACTTATCATGTATTTTGTTTGTTGTTAACATCACACTACAATACACGTTTACTCGGTAAAATATTCGACTCTACTGCGTTAGCGACGACTGTGGCGAAGAGACTAGGTTAACTAATTACGGAGACGCGGCGCGTCGCGCGGTGCGTTGTGCAGCGCGGCTCGCTTTCAATTCAAACATAATATGACGATTAACGATGTATGAGAGTGTTTACGCAGAAGCGATTTTACGCGCGTTTGCTGAAATTCAGCGTCGCCCGCTGCGTGCACCGCTGCGTTCAACGCGGCGGTGCACGCGGCTTCACACGCGCAAATACACATATATCGCAGATGATACCGTAAACGTAAACGGGAAAACGCGCAACGCGCCGCATGACGCACCGCACAACGCGCTTCCCGACGCGCCGCGTCTCCGTAAATGAGCACTTATGCGGTCGGGCCGCGCGTGCAAGCGAGAAAGCAAGTTGCGACTCGTCGCGACGGCGCGCCGCAAGCTTTACACGGCGGCGGCGCGCCGACATGAACTCACGGCGGCGGCGGCGCGCCGGCGCGGCGCTCATATCTATTGCAAATAAATAGATATGATTCGTAAGAGAGATGAAGGAGACATGCTGCGCCGTCATCATTGTCCATTGTCCACACCGCCCCACTTCACCTACTCCTGGGTGGCTTCTCTTTGCTTCTACCAATCTAGACGATTCCAATCTAGGGACGCGGTCCCTATGACAACCTCATTCAGAATTTACCCGCGATGCACCGACCTCAAATAAATTTGAATAAGGACAGACTGCGTGTGGGTCGAGAAGATGACGGTATGCGGGACGAGCTTTACTTCCATCGTTAAGACTGGCCTGCACAAGCTAAAGACCGAATTGTGAGGAAAACGAAGAGGTAGAGGCCATTGCCCAGCAGCTGCATCCGCTGGACAGTACAGGCTGGTTAGATCAGAATTTTTGTGAGGTGCGGCGATTTTATCCCGTACGTTCTTCGATTTCTTCGTCTCCTTGTCCGACGTCAGTGTTGACTTTAGTGATTTATGGGGGCCAAAATGGGTATAGGAGGCATTCTCCTCCACGATAAAAAATAACGCAGTGTGTCATTGATGCGTTTATCAAGTGTGTTGGTTTTGGCACCATTCTTAAGACCGCTTGTTTGATATTGGCATTGACCTTTCCTCAAATGAGATCACAAAAATGTGAAAACAATCAAAATAGGGAAACAGACCAATATCTCTGTCATCTCAATAACCGTCTTGGCCTTGAATGCACTTTTTGATTCGTCAAAATCGAGCCCGAGGCCATTCAAGAGCACTTTTGAATGGCAAACTTACCAAGAAAATAAAATTCGTTCATCAATGACTAACATCACCTAAAATCCATCAGCCTGAAAGTCTGACCTTATTTTCGCTTGAAATTCCTCTCAATGTCACCAACCCTATCCGTCTCCGTTAGTTCCAAGTATAAGTTGGCATAACATTAACAAGGTCACATGTTGTCACGCCTTTTCAATGCATCTGCATATACTTATGCAAATATTACTGTTCACTGAAATATAATAATATGCTAACATAATATTCCCATTGACGGTTTTTACTATCGTGATTTTTGAGGTAGCAGAAAATAGTATCCTACTTCCTACTGTATTATAAATGCGAATTTTTGTGAGGAGAATGGATGTATGTTACTCTTTCACGCAAAAACTACTGACCGGATTTGGATGAAATTTGGTACTCAGATAGCACATAAAGCTGTAACTGAAAGCTGAAACTGTTTACGAATATAAATCTACCCTCACATAGATAAGTATTGTTACAGAAGATACGACACCGCGCGAAGCCGATCGCGTATTCAAAATAAATCGCCCACAAAAATCGCCCTCGGTACCCAAAATGTACCAAATTTTTTTCAAAAATGTACTAGGCGCACAAGAAGATAGTGGAGTGTTATTTTTATAAAACATACTTTTTATCCCGGTAGTACCATCCCGTAGGACCACTACTAGCTACTACTACCACTACTACCAGCTAGGGCGTGAGCGTAGTAGCTATAATATAGTGTGCTTTGGTAATTATTGGAATTATCAGGCGACAGCCGATAACAAACCAGTCCGCGCTGGGCTGGCGTGGTGGATTATGAGCCACTTCCTCTAACAGTGTGAAAACCTGTGTCCCAGCACGGGGCGGGCCTTGTTTGTTGATTATGATAATTGATTACAGAATATTTGATAAAATAACATTTCTTCTAGGGATAGATCCTGGTTCTATCGGGTACTAAGTAACGCAAGGTCACCATCTTAATAAATTCTCTTGAATTCAGACTTCGATTCAAACGAATCCGACATAAAAGAAAGCATCTGTCCATCAACTGTGTTTACGTTATTTTTCCGTTGCGTGTGCCTGTCAACCCTTATCTGCCATATCATAGCAAACACGCCTCTGTAAACATGCAACCACTTGGGACACCTTGTGTGGTATATGGCACTACAAATGCTTATCATACCGGTCATAAACAGTACATATAATTATAACCCGCTGGTAAAATTGATTAAAATTGCTTGGGTGGTTTATCATGCTTTTAAAAGTATAAAAAGCTATATAAGTTCCGGCCATCATGCTAAAATAGAAAACAATCGTGGCAAGATAATTATCATCTCGAGAACTGTTTGACCATAAGATATATTGTTGAATTTATTTAAAATAACATGATTATAGTTAGTTGACTTACATTAAATGAGCATAATGCGAAGTAATGATCCGCGTAAGATTTATGCGACGCACGACTAACCCCATCAGGCAATGGGAAAACGTATACGTGACTCGTGACTGTACGCAATGATAATGTAACACGCTTGCTAATTCATAAAATCACACTACTGACCACTCGTTTTGGAGGATGTGACTGAGATAATAATTATATCAAGAAAATGAAAAGGTAAACCTTTAAATTCGCTCCCGTTCAGCCAAAAAGGCGTTTTTATCCATGATTTTAATACTTATTTTGTTCTTGCCAAACTTGTACAAACAATGCGGCCCCTGACCTAAAAATAAATTATTACTAGCTGAAAATAACCTGAAGCTTTATTTTTCATCATCTATAATTCTATATTTTTTATACAAATCCTTACTCTGCCCACCAAAGAGCGACAGTATCTCTATTCATACTTACATAGAAGTGCTTTTCTATCAATGGATCAGTCAAACAAACAAATATTGGGCCAAACGTTACTATTGGTACAGTTGGCACTGGGCCAATATTTTTACGTGCCACGCTAAAAAAATTACGTCTACTGACGTAACTGGTAATAGGCGGAACATGATGTAGAACTATTGTTACCAGATTAATTATCTAATTTGACTAGATGATTGCACCTGACTTTTGAGTAATATTTTGAAAAGCACGATTTGTTTTTGTTTTTTCGTTGAGACCTTATGGATATTATGATCTATTTGTCTACAGCAAGAATATCTAGTGCAGTGCAATTCAAAGAAGTATGGTAGACGATGACATGCTAAGCAGACTCTTTAAAGTTGGGATAAGGCAGAATGATGATAGTTGGCAGTGTTTTTTTTTTTTTTTATTACAATGTGGGCCTGCTCTTGACCTCGATCACGCCTGATGGAAAGCGATGGATGAGATCTATGATGGAACGAGCGTGTCCAGAAGATGCCTGTTCACTCTTGCTTTGAAGGCAGGCGGGTTAAATGTGGGTGGGAACACAGACGCAGGCAGAGAGTTCCACACTTTGGCTGTGCGCATAATAAAAGTGGAGAAGCGCTTAGTACGACACATCGGGATGTCAACCAAGTACGGATGGTACGCCGCAGTACGTCTGCTAGTCCGGTGGTAAAAGGGTGATGGTGGGATCAGGTCGTAGAGCTCCTTCGCACACTCACCGAAGTACAGTCTGTAGAAGACCGACAGGCAGGCAACATTGCGCCGATGAGCTAGGCTGTGAAGCGAAGCTGCCAACGTCTCGTCGCCTATAAGCCTTTTAGCTCTGCGTTCCACCGAGTCAAGTGCAGCAAGCTGGTATTTTGCTGAGCCATCCCACAAGTGACTGCAATACTCCATAGTGTTATTCTAGGTATACTACAGCTTCAAGAAATATATGATATCTACTCTTGAAAGTCGACACCTGAATAAATACTTCTTCGAAGTCGACAAACTGCATTCCTTTCTCCCAAACGCCCTGCTCCAGATGTCTTATAAAGGTCACCGGTTCATTTGACTAGGAAGTGTCCTACGGCACGTTTTCCGATACCCTATCTGTGATGCCATAGTCTTTCCTTGACTATGCTTTAAATTTAACAGATACGTACATAAAATATTTTTTTTAAAAGGATATGACGTCAAATACCAAATGATTGTAAGTGCTAGCAAAGTGTACCAAAACCGCCCGTTTATCATGAAACTGCGGTCAGGTACAAAATCAGTTCCGGACTATATCAAACCACACATCAAATATAATGTATTCGCTAATATTCATGTCGTATATCAAATGTTAGAATGTCTGCTCCAATCTGGTTTTCAATATGTAAAGTTCTCTTGGTGGTACATAAACACGTGTATCGTCAAAATATTAGAATTCTAAAATCCTCTCAATGTCATCCGAATTCGCAAGGTCTTCCTCAATTTCACGTCTGTCGGATCTCATTTGTTTGCTGTCCGTTTGATTGCTCGCTTGTAAATCACGACTACATTATAATCACGTCTTTATCATTGACAAATCTTCGGAATAATTAAATTAAGATGTCAGAGAGATTTCATAGATTTTTTTAAATCTTTTTTCACTCCTCCATAAGAAACTTTAACTATGACAAATCTAAAACTACTCCGTGTGCGCTATGTGCATAAAAAGAGGGTCACGAAGTTTTTTCTTGACGTATTTATAAAGATTCTACCTATCTATCTACTCAGGCAAAAGCAGCCTTTATCCTCCTGAGACACATGTCTCCTCTCTAGCAGGAAAACCTACCTTTATCACGACGAAATCTAAAGAACCATGTCTTCTTTTCACAAAGTAACAGCATCACTTTCTCCACAGGTCGTCCCGCATAGGCAGTCCAAGTTCGATCAGCGCATGCTCCACTGACAGCTCGTTCGCTGAGCAGGCGCTCGCCGACGCCAGCATACTGCTCGAGGTCAACCCGAGCAGCGACCATCTGCCCTCGCGGCTCTACAAGATGGCTAGAGAATACTGGAAGTGAGTATCAACGTAACCTTTATTGAGAACACTAATAGGCACTACACCTGGTCGACATTTTTTTTAATATATCCACCTAGCAACCAGTAAACAACCACATGGATTGGTCAATGCTATGCCAATATCTTATATTAGTTACAAACATCACGCCTGTAATCCTAGGAGGGTTAGGCACCTAATTAGTAAACCCACATTTCGCCAGTTATGTTTAAGTCCCATGTAAAAGAAGGCGAGCCTATTACCATCAACTGGGCACAAATCCAGACTCCGTGGCTGCTACTGAGAAATTCCTGATGGAAAAACCCAATATAAATTTGACCGGCCCGAGAATCGAACCCAGGACTTCATGCTTAGCAGTCGCGAGTGCGACCAACGAGGCAGTATAGTTAGAAAGAAAATAATAATAAATAGAACAAAATCAATCATTTCTAATTCCAATCAGTAATGAAGTTTCGTCATGTCTATAGCAATCAATAGTTTGACTCATTAGACAGTGCCTTGACTTTTTACTGTCAACAAACTTTGCAAGTCAGTCTTCGATCAAGAATAGAAGTCAGTGCCAAATAAAGTACAGTCAACAAAATTGTCAGGTATGAGCAAAAATGAGCATGTATGCCTTTAACCTTGCACTTTTTACCCGACTACGGCGAAGCCAAAATAAAGGGTTATGATTTTAGCAATCTATGTTTGTATTTACGTATGTTCCTAAGTAGCGCCTAAACTCCGATTCCGATCCGATTTCGAAAAATAAGGTGTCAATCGATTCGTTATTATGGCCCGGTCAACATTAACTACATTTTAACCGAGTTCAACAATAGGAGGAGTTGATTTTACCTTGTAAACCCCGAATTTAATTAGAGCGTGATTTTTCAGTAGTTTTTTAGTTGTAGTTTATGACACAAATTCTTGTTATCTTTAAGTGCTTAAAAATCTTTTAATATTTATTTAGGTGCACTGAGACGAACGTCCTAATGACTTAAAGGACTGACAAAAATTGGTTAGAAAATAATTAAAAGCTGCTTAAACGTACTTATTTTTTTGTCGACCGTACACCCAAAAAAATATAATTACTTATGTGTGTCACGATTCGGTTGAGCAAAAAGCTTCGCGTAGCGCTGAAAAGCTATTTAAGTTGTCGGCTAAACGAGTTTAAACATCCTAATTTTATATTGTTCCTAGCGAAATCATTGTACTTTATATGTAGAATTAATATAGTTAAAAGTAAGAGCTAAAGCGAATATGATACTATATAAATATGTTTCAGTAGATATTTTTGCGCGAATACTGAGTGCAATACGATAACACAAAACATACAGATAGTGTTTACGCACTTAAGATAAGATCAAAGAAGAAAATCACACCAAAGAGTATGAACACAAAAAAGTAAATATTTCTATGTTCAGTCTCCGTAACAGCGTAACATTATCAATTTATACGTTAACATGTTCAAGTTCTACTCAATTACACAGATACAAATCTGGAACGCACACATGACGCCATTTCGTTTTTTTTAAGCGGGTATACTGGTAATAATAATTTCAAAATTGGAATCGTCAACTGTCATAATGCCTGTTTTAATACCAGCTGGCTGGTCTAAATGATTTCGTGAAAAGTTTTTATATTTATTGACTAATTTATGGTTGACTTTGTTTTTTAAATATTAATTTTAATGATTATTGTACTGAAATATGACTGAAATTGAGACTGAAATGGAAGTGACGGAGACTGTGGAAGGAGTTATTACACTACGGTAGGTCATTAACTCATTATACTTAGAGCAAGCATTGTTACGAAAACCATGAAGTCGGCGGGTTAATCTTACTTAAATTTAAAACCGCGAAAGTTTGGATTAATGGACGTTTGTTACTCAATCACGCCATAATGGCTGAACGGATCCGGATGAAATTATAGTCTGGAATGGCACATAGGCTACTTTTTTTTTGTTTTTCTCTCGAGTATGAATGTGGATGGATATAAAAGTAGAGGAAGACCAAAGAAACGGTGGATGGACTGTGTAAGTAAAGGATGATATAGCAAAAAAGGTGTCTGACGACTAATAGAGAAGTATGGAAGACGACATGCTGCGCCGCTCTCAAATAAATTAGGGTAAAGACGCGAGAATGATGATTACACACATCAAAATTGCGAACGAAGTCATACGCAACAGCTAGCTAACACAAATTATTGAATTGCTTTTAAATAATTAAACCCTGTGGTCTACTGTGATGTTTATTGGTGAGAGCAGTGTTACAATTCAGGCCAAAGTCTGCACTAACACCTTGATGGCATAGGTGCAACTTTAAAAAAGTCAGTTCATCATTAAGATTATACATATTTCTGTAACACTAAAACACCATTCAGACTTCCAATAACTATCGACACCAGACTGACAGCAAACTTAGAACTACTCAAGTAATTAAAAATACAAAACCTGTTCGCTACTTAATTATTAATCAAATTCACGATTAGTAAATAAAACATAAAACTTTATTCTCACTATAAACAAAGCTTGGTACTCACGACATGACGTGTCCTGCAAGACTAGGACGGTGACAATAAAATTAGATATTATGTTCTATATTTGCATTGCGCCGCCGCGCGCAAATGCCAAGCGATGCCAAACTCATGCAGTACACTTTACTCACCAACTGTGATAAGTGCATTTTGGAAACACACTGTATATTTTCAAGAAACACTCACTATTAAATCACTCGTGTCGTTTGAAGTATTTTTGATGGGATTTTATCTATTCAGTGTTATTAGTTCGATGTCTTGTCTTGACACATTTGCGTTTGACATCCAGTTAAGGGAGAATTTTGCTTAAATATATTACTTTGACCAATCAATAGTTATTGAGGACCGAATAAGCTGGGTGAAAGTGATTTTAAACTCAAGTGTTACTGTGATATAAGTATAAATCTTACTGACCTTTAACACTTAGTTAAGGGAGAATTTTGATTGACAATACATACTATTGTATTGAGTAGTACCTGAGTACTGCAGAAATTTGGTACATAGAAGAGATTTTATACTTAAAGTGACATAAGCTTCCGTCTGACTGCCTCCAGCAATCATGTTTGAAGGGCTTAGGACGCTAAGGTGCACAGAAATCGTCAGGTATTTCGTTTAAGTGTCCGTTTATGCGTTTCGTGTCGACTCGTGTATTAGAGTTACGGTTTTATTGTGTATTTTACGGTTATTGGGCTGTTCTCGCCTACATATGGTGCTATTTACAAGTTTAACAACTGTAGTGTGTATCTTTAGTGTGTTTGATTATCGTATTAATATAGATGGGAGTGTTTGGTCAGCATAAATGGTGAATGTGGTAACATATCTACTGGTTATAGTGGATTGGTCTCCTTTTGATTACTTCCTTTATCGATTCATTATCGGAGTAGTACGTACTTTTTGTGCCAAGTTTGTTGATAAGATGCAAAAAATATGTCAATGTAATTTTTTATTACCTAGTCGTAATTAACCACTTGAGTACCTAAATTAGCTATCAGTAAGCACTTTTGTCTTAATAAATATGTATATTCTTAGACTTTTCCATATTATAACGGGAGTCGAGTAAATCTACTTTCGGCATTTTACCTATAAAAATGTAATTTTAACGACAAAAATAAAATGATAATTTTACATGTCAATTCAGGTAAAATTATTTACCTGAATTGACCGCCACCACGGTAACTATCCTATTCAAATTAAGTAGAAAACAGTAAAAAAACCGTCTTTTCAAACTCTTTTTTTTTCTTTTCTCCCCAGCAAATACCCGAAGACGGACTACACGTACTCCCACATGTCTAAGGACCGGGTGGAGCTGGCGCCCGGGCAGGTGGCGATGCCGAACATGTCGCGGCGCTCGCTGTCGCAGTTCCGCGTGCAGGGCCCCAACACCAGCGTCGACGAGCTCGACCGCCTGGCCGCCACCACTTCTTGGACGACCAGCACTGTGCGACGGCGGTACACGGTGAGCTACCTGGACCTTCACCCTTTATTTTGACAGTGATTTACCAAAAAAGCATATGATTCACTGCAATAAATAAAACCAGAAAAATATAAACATAATACAACTAATTTTACTCGATAGAAAATCACAAACTTATCTCTAAAAATTGTAACTCGATAGAAAAAAAACACGAACTTATCTCTAAAAATTTCTTTTAACGAGTAAAAACCATACAAAAATACATGCGATCATTCTGATTTTTTGGCAAATAATTCTACAAGCAACATATTAGCATGATAGTGTTTTTTTTTTTAGTCCAATCAATAGATTTTTTGTAAATCGCATAAAACCACTCATTTCGCACTATTTGGCCCGTCACTGTGGGCCGAATAGTGCGAAATGAGTGGTGACGTAACACCCACTTTGTAGTGCAAGCTGATTAGAGCTGTATTCTAACAGTATTTCAAACGAAATATGAACCACTACAAATAGAGTTGTTAATTTAGCTCCTGTAGTCGCATTAAGCAATAACCTCCCTAATAATTAATTCCTTTATGGATACGCCATTACGCCCCATTATCATCTTTCCAAATTTTTAATGGGGTCGGCTTTCAGTCTTACCGGATACAGCTGAATACCAGTATTTTACATGTAGCGACTGCCTATCTGACCTCCACAACTCAGTTAGTACTGGGTAATACGGTACCCCTTGGTTAGACTGGTTGTCAGACTGTCGGGCCACTGACTACCTGTAATAATTGTCAAAAATCTACAATTGACAGCCTGGACCAACGGCTTAAATAACGTGCTTTCAGAAGTACTGAGGAAATTCAGTATGTAATATGCGGCCACCCATCCAGGGACGAACCTAGACAAGCGCGGCTTAACCTTAAGATCGACCCGAGCGGCTGTTATTTTTTTTTTATGGTTACGCTCTTTAGTGTAAATTTAACAAAATAAGCTTTTGATAGGCTCCAACTTCAGGGGCTGCGGGACTATTCGGAAGAGATACCGTGGCCCCGGAACACAAAGGGCGATGAAGGAACATGGATGGGTTTTAGTCAGTAAAAGTCTCACACTCCCTCCTGCTCCGCCCAGAGCGGAAGGAGTCGTTTGACGATTTCCCATCCGAAAAAAAAGGCTCCAACTTTAAGTTTACTGCATACTGCGAAATCTCAGTTCAATGTTTATGAATGTGAGACTAGTCAGCGTCGGAGAATTCAATATAAACTAAGTTTAGTATGCAATGAGACATATACAATGAAGAATGCACAGCATAGTCTCATGCTATCAATACTGTATGAATCATACTAAAAGTTACGAGGAAACATCAAACCAGTCTTTAATAGTAATAGTCAATTGTTTTGATTTTGTTGATACCCTATCTAATAGTTATTATATACTAATAATATAGTTATCTAGAAGATTATCCTGTTATAGTACCAAAAAAGACAAAATATAAATAGATCATGATGGTCATTCAAGGTGTGTGTTGGTGTTAGGTTGTAGCACAGTAAAGACACCCTAAGCTTTTTCTGTGGCACAGAACGAATATTTACATAGCCTACAGGTATCTTTACCCAAGTCGTAATTGTTGATGTTTGTGCGATTGAAGAAATTCAAGTCTCCATTGCCACTGGTTGGTAAATAACACTTAGTGAACCTAGCTACAGGTAATATATTAAGGTGGATGCTCCAGGGTAGCCCGCGAAATTCAAATTTCCTTACGTTTTTTGCAATTTGCAGGCCAGTGTCAGGCTGTATGTTGATTCAAATATGATTCGCGGCTGTAAGACGTATGTAGTTACAGAATATAATCATTAAAATCAACAATACAACCCTCTAAGTTCATGTAACTGTCAAGAATGACTATTTCATGAAAAAGTCATTCTTGACAGTTACATGAACTTAGAGGGTTGTGGTTGTATGTAGTTACAGAATATAATCATTAAAATCAACAATACAACCCTCTAAGTTCATGTAACTGTCAAGAATGACTATTTCATGAAAAAATCATTCTTGACAGTTACATGAACTGAATATGAACGTTTGATGATTTTAATGATTTTAGTTCTGTAAGTACATACGTCTTACAGCCGCGAATTATATTTTAATCAACGTACAACCTGACACTGGCCTGCAAATTGCAAAAAACGTAAGAAAATTTTAATTCCGCGGGTTACCGTGGAGCTTCCACCTTAAGGTACTATTGTCATGTCAACTTCTGTTAACCTGTGCACCTACATACTGAGACAATAAACCACTGTCGTCTTTTCCATCCCCAGTCAATAGACAGCTCGGACGACGAGAGCTCGTACCCGCACGGCAACGGCGGCGCGTACGCAGCGGAGCAGCGCTGGTGGCTCACGCGCGTGCTGCGGGCCGCGCTGGGCGGCGTCGCCCGCCGCGCGCGCCTGCTGGGACCTCCGCACCGGTACCCTTACACCGATCGGAGACAGAAAGGTATGATGGGGTTACAGATGCATCACATCAAAGCCCAAACTCCACTAATTCACAAACGGAATAACGGTCTTCCCAATTGTGTGTTTTTAAAGTTTTACCATAAATATACCAAAAGAGACAAGCGACGGACCAGTGAATCATTTGTAAATTAGTGAAGTTTGAGCCCAGGCCTGTATTACCTAAAATAGTTAGGCAGAAATCTTGCCGTGCCGTCTTTAAAAATCAGTATTTCTTAACTAAATAATGTTTTAAGAAAACCACAAATATCCGCTTGGAGTCTTGCACCACAAAGTCACTGAATACGTGTAGCGTTAAACACAGTTAGATGATTTGAGGTGCAAGCGGAGCAAAGTGGAAAAATAAGCTTTATTTCTTTGTTTGCCATAAATTTTGCCGCACTGAGTCTTAATGTTCATCCCTTGTAAAATAATCTCTTTTCTAAGAAATCAAATCAAAAGCATTTATTTCAAGTAGGCCAATTACAGGCACTTTTGAATTGTCGAAACAAAGATGAAAATGAAATGTAGCTACAGTCCCAGTCACAAGACATAAAAACTGTGAAAGTACTGTTGTTGCCCATTCCCTAGCGTAGATCTTAATAGAGAAGAACGGGCAAGAAATTTCATGGACACTTTTATAAATCAAAATATTGTTACAAAATCTTTATTACATCATAAAAAAAATATGCTTAGCCCAATTACACTTATCTACCTGGTGGGACTCCAGGTAGATAAGTGTAATTGCATTTACAGCTCATAAAAGGCATCGTCCGGCGGTTTCTGCTTAGCCCGATTACATAAAGTCGCGATAACTCATACGTACATGTGTAATGACGTACTATTTCGTCCACAACAGGCGTACTATCCCGGAGCGCATCTGCAGCGGCGGCGCCCTTCGTGTGGATCTATACGATGATCAAGACCGTTGTTACTACCACCGTTACGACTGTCACTGAAACTGTTAGTATGCCAAGCAAAATGCTAGGTGTAAACGGACTTTACGAAGCCGTCAGCCAAGCATTTTGTACATCCAACTAAGTAACTCTACGCTTAAATTATTGCTGGGAAACGACTCTTTTTTTGGGGTATAAGATCATGTTCTACGGTAGAATAGATGTAACGCACTCAAAACATTGTGCAGATGGCTGAATAGTACGGGGGTCGTGGAGGCATTTGAAGTAAAGTTATAACAATTAAAATAAGTATTAAAAAAAAAGTTTTTTCAATACACTTCCTCGAAAACGGGTTCTTATCGCACTACGATTAGGTTCAACATGCAATGTATTTCACACACGTGGATGTTTTTCATTTTCCAACCCCGCTTGCTGTGCCGCGTGCGCAGAAAGGAGCCATCCCCGCACGCAGGTGTTGGAAAATTGCTACAGATAAAACTATACCTATATATAGTACAAATTAGTGCAATGCCTATAATCGGCGGTGATTGTTTTTTTTCATTATTTTATTTTTTAAAAGTGTATTGAAAAACGTCGTTTGATACACGTGGACATTTGTTATTGCAGTTCTCGGCTCAAAAACATCCTCGCCTACGGCTCGGGTGTTAATTCCGCCTCGAATGCAATAACAAACTTTCTCCACTTGTATCAAAATGTACTATTATCAGCTGAAGATTACTTCAGAAGTCGGTGACTTTTGTTTATAATTTCTTAAAGTCTATGCAGGGAGTCTGTGTACATAAAGAAGCTACCTACATGCTTCTTTATCTACACAAGATACATGAAATCCCAACCAATTGTATGTACAATATTTCACAGTTATCACCGAACCACGTGGGCGTAAATGAGAAGTACTTCGGAGAGAAACCCGTGAAGAGGCGCTGGTGGCCGTGGTTCCTGCTGCTGCTGCTGCCTGCACTCGGCTATGGATGTAAGTACTTCACTTGTAATCTAATATGGCATTTGCAACTTTATTCTCAGCATAGTGCAGAGCCGAAAGTTATTTGTACAGAATCTGTAAAGGTGCGGTTAAACCAAGTAGCCTGAAGACGCACAGACTGACTGCGGAAACTGACAGATTTTTCAATACATGACCTGGCCCCTTATTCACAACGCTTCGATTCGATTTTCGATTCGGAAAGTCGTATGTCTATCTTTTTTTGACATTACGAAATCGAGCGAGATAGACATACGACTTTCCGAATCGAAGCGTTTTGAATAGCTGTGCTGATCTGTCAAATTCGTCTGCCTCGTTGGTCTAGTGATCGCAAGCGCGACTGCTCAGCATGAGGTCTTGGGTTAGACTCCCAGGTCGTGCAAAGTGTTATTGGGTTTTTCTATCAGGAATTTCTCTGTAGCAGCCTCGGAGTCTGCATTTGTGCCCGGTTGAAGGCGGTAGGCTCGCCCACTAATACATGGGACTTAAACACAACTGGCGAAATGTGGGTGTACTATCAGGTACACCTCTGCCTAACCCTTCTGAGATTAGAGGCGTGATGTTATGCATGTATGATCTGTCATGGACGCAGTCAGGTCTGCTCTCTAGTCCGCTCGGTTGAACCACATCTTGACAGACGTTTTTACTGTCACTTTACTGACGAAGTATTTATATTATCTGTGCTTAACAGCAAGAAATATTAAAGCGTTTGGATTCCGTAAATTGAACCCATTATGAGATATTCCCACTTTTCACTATTCTAAAAATAAAGTTGCACAATAAATACATTAAATTTATTAAATTAGCTCTCACTACGTTCTTACGTATAATTTGGCTAATCTTACGATGCAGATTCCGTTTCTTATGTTATCAAATATTCTAGTATAACAACCATTTGTGTGTTGCTTAGAACAATCAACGTTTATTCTTGCAACTTTTAAATTTACCAGTTGTACCTTTGTCATAAAGTTTTTAGTACTATTAAATTCTTAGAATATGTTATGAATACCGTCCTTATAATCAGCAGTTTTTACAATAAAACCTATAAATAAATACAATGAGGCAATTTACATGACGTAAGAGCTATGAAATAGGTCATAAATACAGTACAACGCTAGATTGGTTGGAAATAAAGACATTCATTTAAGTCTAACTATATAGTGATTCCATTGCCACTCAATAAAATTGCCTATTCAAAGCCTGAAATGACTTGAATGACAATGACTGTAAACTATTTGGTCCAGATTTCCATCAACTCTTCTCAGAAACATCATCTACAAAATGTAGCATAAATTTTCACCGGTAACATGTAAATCAATAGGTTAACAAGCCAATTCCTTACAGCGCACTACACTTACGAGAACTGGGAACGTCTCGCTATGGTAAACTTTACCGATTTCCGCTTAGACCTCCCAGAGTTCTCCGCCCTACAAATGCCGAAGTTATCGCTACCAAACATTTCGCTACCGAGCTTCGAGATGCCGAAGATGCCAGACATCAATATCACGTTACCAGACATACGGGAGAACCTTCCAGAAATGAAGAAAACCTACGTAGAGTACAGGGATATAGTACAGAACAGAGTAGCTGATGCTTCCGACTACGTCGTTGTTGTCGCCGACAGTTGCTTCCAGGAGGTCAAAAAGGCCTGGCGGGAGTTATTCGGATGACGCGGCATCTATTCCGCCCAGTTCTTATTCTACTTCACTAATGTAATGGAAATGGGATTCTATTTTGTGATATTGGTCACAGCTACTTTCCTTTTGCATTTATTAATGAAGAATGTAAGACGGGTTGGAGTTTTTCGACAGAGGCGCCGCCGCCGTCGCCGACGCAGGAGGCATTAAAAACTATTTGTTTTGTTAGATTGCAGACTTCATTTTTTTTATCAGGTGTTCTCGATGTGATTTTTGTAGGTTTTTACAGACAGTAGATTTTGTGTTACACGTATCACGCATATTGGACTTAGTTATATTCCAGTTTTAATAATACACAAGTGGACTTAGCATTAAAAAAGTATTAGTATCGTACACAAGTCGTCGGCGACGTCTGCAATACCAGCCTTAACACCATTCTTTTGTACACTGTCGCTAAAACAGCAGACCCAAAGTTTTACAAAGAATGTTCAGCTTCAAAATTAACTAAAAACGGAATTGACAGCCATTTCAGACTAAAATTACAAGCAGGGTTTATTTACTACGAATTGTGCACAACTTACCTATATTAAATAATAATCAACATATCGTTTATCGTGAAAGGTCTATTAAGAACTATTTTTTTCTTTCTGAAACTACCTACCTATATTCAGTTCACACATGACAGTAGTTCAATGCAATTCAGTTTTCACGTTTCTCAAGTCTTGACAAATGTTCGGGCGATGTACCAGCAGACAATACAATATCAGTAGTTTATACAGCATAGTTATTTCTGTACTTAATTGTATACTTAATTAAGTACATACCCGCTATAACAGGGTGCTCAATTTTTGTCTCCGTACGTTGACATAATGTCTATTCTCGCACTCATAAATTTTTTGTCAATTTGTGAGTACATAATTACAACATAAAAATAGGGCTCGGATAAAATATTCGCACGATGCTCACATATTATAATGTTCAATATTATAAAATAAGATGGATTCGGGAGTAGATACACAGATAGATGTAAGTTAACTTAACAATAATAATGATAATTGTGTGCTTTTAATTCTTAAAGGATGTGCATACATTTAGAATGTAGTAAAATGTAATTTTAATAATTCAATCGAATTGTTGAGTTTCATATCACAGATTTATAATTCTTAGCTTTTATGTTAAGAAATTATCAGTACCTGAAATTTAAATTTGCTTTATTATTATTTTCCGGTCATCACGTAAAAATTTAATTAAAAATTGTATTGTCATGTATGCACATGCTTACATTCAATTAGATTTTTAATGTTATTAATTTATTACAAAGATTATTTTGTTTAATAAATGTGAAAATAATTTAAAATATGTTTTATGATTGTCTCGTTGCTATTATATAAAATATTTTCTGTATATTGTGGATTAATATTATATTATAACATGATAATACTTATTTTCATTCCTCAATACAGATCATCTATTTTCATTTACATTTTATATTTTTGTATTAATTCTCAATCTACTGTATTAAATTATTTCCTAAAGTAAAAACAATCGTGGTGAGCTGATCCACAAACGATGGGGCGCTTAATATCCTGCGTGTCCTGTTGCTTGCTCATTACAGGAACCGATAGACGCTATTGAAGAAACCAAACTCATAGCCAAGTTCTACGCCGACTCTATTTAGATTTCCATAGACACATCAAGGCCAGAACAGAACCTCACTCGAGACTTCAAGCATTAGCTAAAATTTGTTACAACCAATAAAAGGGCTTGAAACTAGTTTTAAGTAATGCTTGGGTCTTATAAGTGTCGTTGTATATAATACGGCACTAAGAAGAAGATAAAAAATCAAGCATATTTTTTAATTAATTGTCTCTTCCAAGATTAGAATTTTCAGTCTAAAATAATTACGTCTTGTCGATGGTTTCTCTTACGCTAGGAATGATATAACTTCAGCAGATTATTAGTTATTTAAGTAGTATACTGTACACAGTATACCAACATTGATGTACCTAAATTAACATGACGTTGCCATACATTGGAGTTTTACTTAGTTATTAAGTTAATTAGTGTTTTGGTACAAATTATTGTATTAACAAAAACGTGCTAATCTTTTTTCCAAATTGATAAAATTAAAAAGACTAACCCCTAGTCATAATTTCTGATTATTTATATTTGATGGCGCCTAAGTTTTTTTATATAGAAGAGATTTGATTTCAAAAGATCTTATCAAAATTGTGCAACTATTGTTTAAAAGAAGCTAAAATTAATTTGTTTGTTTATTCGTAAAAGTGTAAAAGCTAACATGTTTCATATGAGGCCAGTATGTAAAGTTTCTATTTCAAAAGTTAATTATTACTGTATAATTTAGAATAATTTACGCAAACAATTTCTGGTGTCTCCAATGCTTGACGCATTTGGTTAACAATGTTATGATTTAATAAATATATTTAAAACAGGGATTTATTTGCAATACTTAAGTACCTGTGCTATATCACCCCACCAGAAACAATACTCTGTTCGTATTGTATTACTATAAGCACAAATATTTATTTGTCACAAACAACCTGCTTTGTTCGCTTTACTTTCGATGTGATGTTCTTAATAATTTAATTTAGTTATAAGCAAATTCGTATTCAATTGCATTTCGATGATGTAACAATTATTCTACAAATTGTGTTCTACTAATTGGTTCATTTTGATTTAATTATATCGTTCGTAAGAAATAAGTGTTATTATTTATTCCCATATAATTCTTCCCTGTTTTTGCCATAAATATTAAAAGTCGGGGAAGGATAGAGGCCAAATCACCTATATGAAAGTGGACGTACTCGATGGACGCTACACTTTTGGGTGAGTTCAAATACCTGTAATATTAATTAATTATAATACTCTGTCCTTCCCTGTCGCTCTCGTTATAACTGTGTTTATTTAAAGCATTATGTGGGAAGGACAGAGGAAAAGTCAGACTGGACTAACGTGAACTATCTGTTTCAGATTACAAGTACGGTGAGCAAGTGGCACCTCAAGTGGTGGAGCAGTTGGTAGTGGACACGTACAAGCCCCCCCAGATCCTACAAGACCCAGACTTATCGAAGCGTATGGCGGCTTTAGAAGGCTGGGCGGTGAACGTCGACACTCGCCTCAAATACTTCGACCAAAAACTCTCCCGACTCGACAACTTCGAAGCGCAAATCGAGCAGTATTCGCTCAAACATTTGCAGCAAAATATAATCCAAATCTTCAATGAAAACGACAACGCGGACGTTTTAGCTGCGAAACTGAAGCAGTACTTTGACAAGGATTACGTGACAAAGGAACAGATGCAGACAATGTCTCAGGAGATTCATGAACGCTTGATCAGTACTTGGAAACCTGATATGGACGAGGACAGGATCCGTCAGATGGTCCAAGAGTACCTTGCGGTCTTCGAACGGAGACAGATGGAGATCATTGTTGAGAGGATCAAGGAGTATGTCAGAGAGGTGGAGGTACAGACAGTACATACTGGGATTGATATAGAAGCTATTAAGAGAGTGGTCGTAGGCATGCTGGATGTATATGACGCTGATAAAACTGGATTGGTTGACTACGCGTTAGAATCTGCAGGTACGTTACATTTGCTTTACTATTCTGATGCTGCAATTGTTACGTAAAACGATTAGAGCAGGTCCATCAGTCTTTCATCAACTTTGCGCAGAGGCAATATCGTAACCAATGAGGTTAATCCGAGGTACGATTATTGCTAGTTGAAAAAATGACAATCAGTCTATTAACTTATCGCGTTCTAGTATGACTAAAGTAAACAAACAAAAAATAGTTCAATTGTAACATTACTAGTATATATTATCTGTGCTAGTATCAACTATCAAATAACGGAAGAACTAATCTGAAACAAATCACCTTTTGAAAACTTTTATAAGACTATCACTATGCACTATATACAAAAATATGCGTACGAAGTACGGTCGACCAAGCTGTTTGGTTTACATTTTACAATGTAATTTGCATGTTGAAATATAAACCAAATAGCTTGGTCGACCGTACATTCCAGGCATTAATGTTTTTCTTTTCACTAATATCCGTTTGAAACCTCTCTAACTCATCTTCCATCACATTCCAGGTGGTCAAGTGATCTCCACAAAGTGCACAGAGCTGTACCAGATCAAGACGAAGCAGTACAGCATCCTGGGTCTGCCGGTGTGGTGGGTGTACACGTCGCCGCGGTACGCCCTCACTCCTGGAGCCATGCCCGCCGAGTGCTGGGCTTTCCAAGGCTTCCCTGGGTATCTGGGTGAGTAGATTTTACTGTAAGAGTTAACTGAATTGATATACATGAAAAAAACGATACTTCAGTATGTCCGGCGCGGTGCAGCATAGGCAACAGGCCATCTTTTCATTATGGCATGATCTACGCTTTTGTCTATATATTAATGTGAGAGTTGGCTCCTGTCAAGAACATCTCCCATCGACAACAGAACAGTAGATTAAAAAGAATCTAATTTAGTATCAAACTTTCGGTCCAGTGCAATGTTTCGATCAGCATCGAGGAAGTTATTGTTTTAAATTACATACTACTACTACTACTACATATTTTACAACAGTGGGTGTTCTTAAATGAAACATTTTTTTCTTTTTTGAATAAAAACCCGTTACCCTACACTAGGAATTCTTCCTAAATCGGTGCGTTTACAGACATTCAAACTCACATACACTAACAGCCAAACCACCAGGCCATACCTGCAGCAGTAGTTTCAAGAATCAACTGCGAACCATAATTTAATTGTTCCATCTACTTAAATTTGGCCTGATATTTAGGATAGCTGTGATAGATGTCCAATTATGCTGGGACTTCTATACCAGTAGAAAAGCAGCTGCATAGGTCCAGAGACAGAGGTCTTCTGTGTGTGGGTGGGTGCATTGTCCCAACTTACTTGGGTTCGGCCCAACAATGTTATTTCTTCCATTCTTCCCCGTCAGTCGTCAGGGAGCTGAAGACCGTACAACTAACACAGTGTATATTTTTTCAGTGGTCCGCACATACGCTATAATAGAAGTGACAGGATTCTCCATGGAACACATGTCCCGCCTGCTTGCGGTCGAGGGCAAGATCGAATCTGCACCGAAGAACTTCTCCGTATACGTACGTAACATTTGTTAACTTTATCTATGGATAGAAGGGCTTGCGGTTACCAAGGCCGAGACGTGTGTGCTTTAGCTAAGTTATGAGCTCGTCTGTGTCTTGCAAGTGTAGTTTGAAATTTGTGTGACAGTCACTATACCAAAGATCGTGCCACGTAACCCTCAATAGGCTAGTTTCCACCATCAATAAATTGCAAATCTATTTAGTCTGTCAGTTAGAGTATTGGAAAATAATGGACACGTATTTTTTGTTTTTGCAAATCAATGAATATTGACAAAGATAAAACGCATCAAAACTCGAGAGTGGGGTCTCGTGACGTCACATCGCACTTAAAATTATAGCACGGCGTGACGTAATGAGAATTTTAAAAGCGTCGTATCGTCGTCAATTTTGGTTTACGTAACAAAAGAAAAAATACGTGTCAAATGTGTTTTGATAATCTAACTGACGGACTAATTAGGTTTTTTCAGGGCACAAGCCTATTACTCAACGCAAATCTCCGCCTGAGACTGAATTTTGTTGGGTATGGCCTGCATGATGGTGACGACAGCATTTTGAAGGTGACGGCTGCCAAACCAGACTACCCTTCCAGAGACACTGGGTGGGGACAGTCATGGGTCTGAATAAATAATTAAATGGGAAATACTAACAAGACTAACTTACTTAAACACCATTGTTACTAACAAAACTAAGAACTATAGTCAGAGCTTACTTTCTTAAATTTATGGATATTTCAAAACCAGCTCTAAGCTCAGCGATAGTAAAACTATTGTCGTATTCATGTAGTCATCTAAATTGATGACCCCCAATGCTCTAAAAACGAATATAACTGCATGTTATGCTGCTGTAAAGGTTCCATCACAATAAAACTTACATCGTAAAATATTTGATTACCTTCTTAATCTGCTTGTTAATGTTTGTTTCGTTTCCTGTGCTACATTTTTGCTTGCAAACTATTTGTTTTAGTCTTCGTGTCTTGGGTTTATGGTATTGCACTGTTAGATTTTGGTCAGACCATTCAGATTTTTGCGTTCATGTTGTCCTTTGTTGTTGTGTTATGTGCTTTCATTTTGTTTGTTATTTTCTAGCATTAGACATCAGGGTTAGTATAAATACCTCACTTTATATTTGTTTGAACATTTTAGTACTGAAACGAAAAATAAGCTTCTTTTTTTAACCAAATAATGAATCAACAGTTCACCTTTTTTTGGATAATCTCTTCCAGGGTCTGCACGGCGAGATGGATGCTGAGCCTCATCTGTTCGGCGACTATCAGTACAACGCCAACGGCACGGCCATACAGTACTTCCCAGTCAAGTACCCCAAGACGACCGACATTGGCGGAGTACAGTACCCGGTCGCCTACGACATGATTGAACTGAGAGTCGAGAGTAACCATGGCAACCCGACTTACACCTGCGTCTACAGGTTCAGAGTACACGGCAACCCGCTGTCTGACGTCCGCCGGGCAACCGAGGACAGTATCAAAGACAGCGAGACGTAGCACAGACTACAACTGTTTCTCAAAGAACTAAGATGTCATGGAGTTGAACTGTGTGAATTGAGAACTGTGGAAACTCTCGTCCAATCAAATTGTGTTCAAGAATGAGGATAGTAATCATTCCTAAGCATATTCAGTGTAGTGTAAAGTGGACTTATCTTTAAAATTCTTAATATTCATAGTACAAACATTGTTGGTGACTTCGTAGTAAGGATGTTGTAAGTTTTTGATGTGTAATTACGACCAGTGAAATAACGTTAATGAAATCTCCGAGACCGCACAATGCCCGTAATACGCTTAGTTGTTCTGAATACTTTTTAATTTTTATTTATAAATGTAGATTTTTAATGTATTGTTTTAAGGTTTTAATAAATTAAGGTTTTATTTCATAGTTAGTTTATAATTTGAACGGTTGATTTAGAAACGCGGTGGCAATTGTAAGGCTTTTACATTTTAAATCTAATTTCGTACACAATTTACATACTTAAAAATAAATTGCTACTTTTGCATAACCTGAAAATAAAAACACTATTTACTGTATAATCATGATTTATTTTTCTAACTGTTAAACTAAATCAAGGAGTATTTTTATACATAGAAAACTTAACTTGGTAGCTACTAGTATTAAATACTAAACTATTCAGTCATATCTCGTTTCTAAATCGACGTAATTTTATCAAGCACATAGGCTTAGTGAAGGAGCTAGTCCAGTTAGATTTTAATAAATTCTATGCCAATATAAATGTAAGTGTTTACGGATCGTCTCAAAATTGAATGTAGCCTTTAAAGAGCCTAACATCCCTGCGAAATTTTTGAGAATCTTACTAGGAGATAGTTTAGTTTGTATATACTTTAGAAGCACTGCTCGTTAAAGATTTTGATGGCCCTATTTTATGTGACAGTTATTAAGACCGCTCGCGGCCGCACAGGTGTGAGCACGCGTTTATGTGTTTATTTTATAACGGTATAAAAATTCCGTTACCTATAGAATATGTTGTCCTTAAGTTGTCCAAAGTATGTAAAATTGTCATCATCGTCAGCTTCCTGCCCATGTCTCATGTTACTTGGGGACGATGCAACATATTTTTTTCTTCCATTCTCCTTTGTTAACCTTCACGCTATCATTATCTCCTTTTTATTTTATATAATTCCTGACACAATCCATCCATCATTTTCCTTGATCTTCCTTTCCCACTCCATCCATCAACATTTATATTTATCGCTCTTTTAATCACATGCGAAAGTATGTAAAAGTGTAATAGGCATATACACTGACCTGCAAAAATAAGTACTACACTTTTAAAATTTCAATTTTTCCTAAAATAAAGAAGTTTAAAAAAGTAAAGATTTAAAATAAAAAAAAACGTTGGAAACGATTGCCATTTGTTTTAGCCTTCAAAGTGGCTCAAAAGACAAATGCAATTGGTCAATGACACAAAAAAAAAAACTAAAATCTCCTGCTACCTGGCAATTTTTATCCGTTTTCTTTGAAACTATAGACAAAATTAAACTATTTTTTGAGTCCTTTTTGTTTCGAAAGTATATCTTGTGTACTTAAAAAGTTATTGCAATTTTAAAAGTGTGATACTTCTTTTTGCAGGCCAGTTTATTTCACCTAAATCTGTAAAATCATCTATCAACTTTCTTCAATGTTTTTAATGCATGTTTTCTTAAAAACCATTACAGTGGTTCTGTAAATAAGCTTAAATAGGGCCAAGAATCACCTCTTTATCTTATCCAATTAGCTGATAGTCATATCGAATGATTTCTTCGTAAATAAGACTAAGTAGTACCCCACACGTCACTGTTTTTAATGTTAAGGTTTATGTAGTTTAAAGTTACCACTAACAATAATCTTCATTGCAATTCGTTACTCGGTCTATAAAAATTTGGAAAGCTAATTGTTGTACCAAAAATATTTTGTAATGATCAATCATGTCAATTAATCGGAGTTATATTTTTGTATGCATTGAGTTCCTTGGTCTATCTGGCATGAGGATGACATGCATGTGTATTTGTGCTGCTCCCCGACTACTCAAATGTCACTTGACTTTTAGAGCCACAGACTGCATACGAGTGCCTTAGAATTAAGTTGTTTGAGTGTTCGGCAGTTTGCCATCTTAAAAATACTGTTGATACAAAACTTTTCGAAATTAATCATATTTATTATCTGTACAAAGTTTATAGTGTAATGTATGACAATAAACTCGAAATGTACCGTTGCAGTGAGTTCTAGACCCGATGATATTTTATGAATTTTGACAGTTTTATCTCGTTAATTTTTAATACATTTTAACTAACCGATACTGCTAATTATGTATGTGGAATATTTGTGATGTTCGAAATAAAAGTCGTATGATAAATTACAGTTTTATTGATCCCCAAAATATTGCTATGTATATTATCGTCCTGCGCTAATTTGGTCTGGTAACCTAACAGCGATCACAGACGGAGACCTATATCCCTGTCACAGAGGTCCCTGCCTCCCAGCAGCACATTAGCCTGTTTATGCTAACCACCACTGTTAGGAAGCATCTGTTCTAGACTGCAAGAACTCTAGTATATCCTTTTACTAAACGGATAAGTTATTCACATAGACAGTAGCTCTTAGAGATAACGCACTGGCTTGTTTTAACCAGTTACCGAGTATCTCAGAATTCTGATAGCAGTTTGTTGTTGATTTAATTATAAATAACTTATGATTTCCATGACCAACACTATCATGATGTGACGTCATTTTTAACGACAATATTGTATTTAAGGCTATGAGTCATTGTTCTTGATCTTACTTGACCCGTTGCTTGGCTATCATACTGCGACATATCAATATCATTCATATCTAATATTACCTTTAGGTAGATGTGCAAGTGCGTTGGTCTGTTTGTAACGCCCTAATGGCTGAACGGATTTTGACACGATATAAGCACACAGGTAGAACTCGACCTGGGTTAGGTTATCATAGGATACTTTTTATTCCAGTATGCGGTAGTACGTCCCTGTGGCATAAATTAAGACACACGCGGGCGAAGGTTAATCCTACATAATTAAGTTCATCAATAAGTGTACTGGTCAAGAATAAACAATCAACACTACAAATGAGTTTGCTTGCTGTTGATTGTGTTGCATCTAAGAATGTAAACTGCAACATAATTAGCAGCTCAAGTACCCAATAAGCGAAGCAGTCTGATAAATCCTAATTAGCTAAGTAAAGATTTTTAGCAGTCCTTTTGAGGGGTCAAACTATTGTTTAAACAAGTATTTACCAAACGATTGCCAAATGGAATGCTAGGATATTACTGCAGTTGTTAAAACTCTTACTTTGGACTTAAGCAAGCTTTTTTTATGAGAGATATGAGTTCTTAAAACATTTGGTATTGGGACGCATGCGATCCCACACACTGCCGCGATATAATAACGATGGGACGCTTGCGTTTCTGCGTCCTGCGATATGAGTAGAATATCGCGCGATAATAAGGCGCCTGTGTGCAAGGAATAGGGACGCATTATCGCAATCACGCATGCGATAATAACGCGCCTGTGTGGGGGAAGCCTTTAAATCAACTCTGCCATTTGCTGGTTAGGTAGGTACTGCAGTGGTTTGATTTCACTACACCTTCTCATCCCAATTTCCATCGATATACACTTGCGTGCAAAAAAATCGACCCACCCTGTGCGCTTCCATTTGAAACACGATAATTCAAAAAAATCTGATAATAAAAAAATACTTTTAATAGGTATCGTGTGGTAGATGAAAAGGTAAGAGTAAGATATCAATAACCTTATTGGAAATTGTATCTTAAAAATTGTTTTCTAATCTCTGTTAGATTAGAAAACAATTTTAAAACAAAAAACGGTTTCAAAAGCACACATTTTTAATCGCCGATTAAAAAAAGATTAAAAGGATTACTTACATGCAAAAAAAAAATTGTTTCAATAGCTCGTATTGCCACCCCTTGCTTCAATGGTGTTTTTCATCGACCTTATCAATTTTATGACGAATTCCTGAAGAATACCGTCCCACACCTCTTGGATAGCCTCTTTACTGCAGTATGAGTCCTAGCCCTGACCCTTCTTTTAAGCTCATCTCATAAGTGTTCTATGGGATTAAGGTCAGGGCTCCTTACTGGCCACTCCATAACAGGAATTTCGACCTCGTGAAGATACTGACGAACTGATGCGGCAACATGTGGTCGGGCATTATCCTGCATGAGCATGAATTCTTCGCCTGTGAAACCGGTGTATGGCATAACACATGTTCCAGCACCTCCTAAATGTAGCGGTGGGCAGTCAAAGTGCCAAGATAAGGCCCCGTTACGAACTCGTTTGGTTTTTCCATCCAAAGAGATAGGATAGATAGAGGTTCATGGACTGCTTGGGGCGCCCCAAACAGTCCATGAACCTCCTCCAAATGCTCTTTCCTCAATGTAAGCTTGCGTAAATCTCTCTCCCTCTCTACGGGACACTTTCTGCAGACCTTCACATAGTATAAATTAATTAAATTATTAATTTTAAAATTTTCGAACATCGTCTCTCAAACAGAAAAATAAAGGTGTGAGCTGATTTTTTTGCACGCAAGTTTAGTTTTATTTACGGGTACTCGCGGTTCCTTTTTTCCATTTGCACATTCTTGGACCAAAGAAATCATCACGTAGGTATCTTAAAAGATACATTCCATACAACTAAAATAATTGAACTTGGACGTGACATCTGTTACAAATAGTATAGTCATGTTAATTGCTTACCCACATGCAATGATTATTTACTTGCAAAATATGAGCTGATCATTTGCAATCATGTACATAGGTATACCCACCTATTACTCCCCAGGGATATCCACTTTCTCGTTGTATGAACACGAATGTATCACCAAAATGAATGAATGTGGCTAGTTTTTGACATTAGGTGAAGGTAGGTATAAGTTTTCTTCCTGTGAGTAAATGTTTCGATTGCTACATGTTTTGTGTTATTAGGTACCTATGCGTATTACGATTAGATGTGTGTAGCATATCCCTACTGTACAGCGTTAGTAAACATGTTGCCGTCTGGCAGCCAGCTATATCTGGACGATTGTTCCAAGTTCGTTCTATTTTCATACATGGGTCAATGTCGGTCGTTGCGCTCGGATAACGAGCATGCATTTATCATGATGTGTGTGTGGTGTGTAATAGGAACATGAAAGAAAAGGCAGGTAAATTTTTCAGATTTTTTTTTGTATTTTTTTTCATTTTTTATAATTTATAAATGACCTAGTAAGAAAGTAGTCTTATCCGTTTCAGCACATACAATCATCATTCATGAGATTACAAAAGATCCTTTGGCGAGTGCAGTACCGAGGCCGGCGGGAGAGGCGCGCCCGCGGCGCCGCGCTCCGTCCTGCCGTCACTATTACGATTTAATTACAATAATATCTTACGTACAATTAAATTAACGGAGATTACAAGCCTGAATTGAGCAGCCGGCCGCGGGACCGGCCGGGCCGCGGGCTGCTGTCGGCAGCGGGTCGCGACGCGCTTAGAAGCACTTCCTGTGCACAATGGAGGGGCCAGACTCGTCGTACTCCTGTTTCGAAATCCACATCTGCTGGAAGGTCGAGAGGGAGGCGAGGATCGATCCACCGATCCATACGGAGTACTTCCTCTCTGGGGGCGCGATGATCTTGATTTTCATTGTGGACGGGGCCAGGGCTGTGATCTCCTTCTGCATACGGTCGGCGATGCCAGGGTACATGGTGGTACCTCCGGACAGAACTGTGTTGGCGTACAGGTCCTTACGGATGTCGACGTCACACTTCATGATCGAGTTGTAAGTGGTCTCGTGGATTCCGCAAGCTTCCATACCCAGGAATGAGGGCTGGAAGAGAGCCTCAGGGCAACGGAATCGTTCGTTACCGATGGTGATGACTTGTCCGTCGGGAAGCTCGTAGGACTTCTCCAGGGAGCTGCTGGAGGCGGCGGTGGCCATCTCCTGCTCGAAGTCGAGCGCGACGTAGCAGAGCTTCTCCTTGATGTCGCGCACGATCTCACGCTCGGCCGTGGTGGTGAACGAGTAGCCGCGCTCGGTGAGGATCTTCATCAGGTAGTCTGTGAGGTCGCGGCCGGCCAAGTCCAGACGCAGGATGGCGTGGGGCAGCGCGTATCCCTCGTAGATGGGCACCGTGTGCGAGACACCGTCGCCGGAGTCCAGCACGATACCGGTGGTACGACCGGACGCGTACAGCGAGAGCACGGCCTGGATGGCGACGTACATGGCGGGCGTGTTGAAGGTCTCGAACATGATCTGTGTCATCTTCTCTCTGCAAAACAAAGCACAAGGTCAGGCGCGGCTCAGACGCAGAGCTCAGAGGCTGTGGATGCGGACGAGTGCGCTGGGCGCGGGACCTACCTGTTGGCCTTGGGGTTGAGGGGGGCCTCCGTGAGCAGCACGGGGTGCTCCTCGGGCGCCACACGCAGCTCGTTGTAGAAGGTGTGGTGCCAGATCTTCTCCATATCGTCCCAGTTGGTGACGATGCCGTGCTCGATGGGGTACTTGAGCGTGAGAATACCTCTCTTGCTCTGGGCCTCGTCGCCTACGTACGAGTCCTTCTGTCCCATGCCGACCATGACGCCCTGGTGGCGCGGCCTGCCCACGATGGAGGGGAACACGGCGCGGGGTGCGTCGTCACCGGCGAACCCGGCCTTGCACATGCCGGAGCCATTGTCTACCACCAACGCAGCAACTTCCTCGTCGCACATTTTGAATTAGTCTGAAATTAACAAAAAATTGTTAACCTTCACTTAAAAAAATGTTAGTACTTACTGTTATACCTACTAAGGTAGTTCAAGTTTCAGATCACATCCATTTAGGTAGTCTGTGGGTAGAAGACCCACACGCAACCATCACGGGACAATGCTAAGTGGGCGGCGGAGTCGAAGTCGCAAATTGAAACCAAATAAGGCGAGATAATGTATGGATAGGCGGTGCGGTAGAAAAAACGTGGCACATGACGCGGCATGACCACATTTCACTGAGACGGACCTCTGCTCTTACCGAGCGAGAAAGTCGTTCACAAGATGAGTTACTTTCTAATTGGATTGATGACCGCTCAAGTTCAAATATCGCTAAGTGTCAGTTGGTCCCCGAGCACTGCCACGCCCTACCGCAACCGGCTATCCCAGACTCCCGGCCGGCACGCGGCCCAACCGCCCAACCCTAGCGACGTGTCACTGACCCGCACACACTAATGGGATTGCACTATTTTCTCACGCCACATATTATTATCACTAAACATCACAAAAATATTAATAGGCTGCACATCTGTATCAACTTACTTTTAATTAAATAGTCCTAATAAATAAATAAATTAACTCGCTATTGCACAGCCTCGGTAAATGCTGCACAACGCCTCTGCTCGAGCTCACTTCGTGGAATGTCGGCGAGCGCGGCAGGCAGAGTATATAAATGAGGCTGGTTATCGGGGCGCCCCTACCCCACCGCGGCGACTTCTCCACCAATCGCACAGTACGGCACAATACATGAGTTTTCGTGGCCATATATGGTATTCTGCGGCGCAGGGAGCCTGCGCGCGCCGCCCGACCCCCCGCCGCTGATAGTGCTCCTCTTGATAACGACGAGATCTCAAACGGCGCTCACATTGAACATTTAGCGAGCAGACGGACACTTCAGACAGTAATGCACTGTATTTACATTTTACTCTGCCTACACTCACGAAATAGATGATAACGAAAGTTCAACGCATATTGGCACACTTCCAAAAATACAGCTGTTGTGCACCACTGGGCACTGCAGATGCTGATAGGCAGCCAGTGGCGCTTATCTGCCTAGTGTTGTCAGTGATCCACAATCATCGAACTGACTGACAGATTACATTGATTGATACACATTTTTTTTTACACAGAACTACGAGGACTCACGCCTCCGCTATGGTAACCAATATTAAAAATCAACCCTTGCTAGAAATTTGCCATAAAAACAAAGCCTACATACGTAAAAAATTCAATAAATATAAAAAATAGCGTCACTTACCAGTAATAAACGTTTAAAAGAGACAATAACCGCAGCGTTCGCGAACCGTGAGAAATGAATGCCGGCCGGTTTCTTTCTGTTCTGTTGCTCGCTCGCTCGCTGAGGTCGGTCGATCTGCTTCACTAGAATACGCCGTACGCCGGCGCCCCGCGATTCAATCGACTCGCCCAACGGACCTCTGTAGGTGCTAAATAATACCAAATTTTCCTAATAATTACGCCGCGATAGCATTGAAAACGACCTACAAAATGCTTCCACTGACAGGCCTTATTGACATATGCCATGCAATTGTTACAATTCGAAAAAGGAATGTTATTATTTTTTCCACAGCAATGGACTCGCCCGAGTTCCCCGCTTGCCGCAACCGATGGCCTTACCATATATGGGCATGAGTAAAATCCTGAGTTCTGATTGGTGCACGGTGGCAGGCAACGGTCGTTGTACGTACATGTCGCACTCCAACACAAACATAATTTTGTGATAGTGTTTGTGTCTAGTGGCCAAGCGATTCCATTCAATACCGTACCGTCTGACTCTGCAAGGCGGCAAATAACTTGGCCAAGTTGAGAAGGTTGTATGCGCAATAACGCTGCAAATATTTCGACGATTATTTTCTGTTGGTCGTTTAATATGAAATAGTACCGTCTAGTCTGCGTTTGATGTTGGTTTGATGTGTGATTTTAATCTCAATTTACATCTAACGTTAGACAATTAAGTTAATGAATTCCTATACTTCTAGAATATCATTGCTGTACTTGCTTAGGCTACATCGTAAGATCGTAATCTCAGTTTTTGGCAGTTTTGAGTTAAGTACATAAAATCTTATTTCTTGTTGTACAAAACCGGCCAAGTGCGTGTCGGGCCACGCGCAGTGTGGGGTTCCGTAGTAGCCCGTTATCAGTTTTTTTTGTTTTTTTTTTTAAATTTATATTTTGTTTTTCAATGCAAGTCTTTACCTGTGATAAACAAGCAACTACTTCATCTTAGTCACTTTATAGGATTTATTCTAGGGATTTTGTATTTGGGACAAAATCATCCAACACCCAAGTTCAACGACTATTACTGCTAAACTAATAAAGTTATCCTCACCGGACTTTTCCAGATTTTAGCTTTCAGAGGGGGGGATGCCCTACTAGACCAAAATTTGTACTTTAAAGTTTAATATTTCGTTAATATTTGGAGCATTAAACCGAAAAGTATTGTTAGCAACCAGTCATTTTAAAAGACCTAGGTATTCAACGATACCCCACACGATGGGGAAGACGACGAAAAAAAATCATCCTCACTTCACGTGTAGGGGAGCTACCCTAAAAACATATTTTCCAAAGTTTTATTTTACCACTTTAGCATTAGCTTTAGCTTTAGAAAGCTGTAATTTTGTAGAGGTGTGTATATCAATAATGCCGACAAAGTGGTAAAATAAAACTCTGTCTGTCCGAGGTTTTGCTAAGAGACCGTTAGTACTAGAGTACTAACGGTCTCTTAGCAAAACCTCGGACAGACAGATAGACGGACATGACGAAACTATAAGGGTTCCTTGTCAGGACTACGGAACCCTAAAAAATGCAAAATTTTTGCACTCACTCCTGTGTCTAAATTCCTTGCGTTCAGATTTTAAGAAGTGTAAAAGCATTGTAAGTAAGTCACGAGTGAACTGAAGTTCATAAAATGGTACCTATATTGAGTTACACTGGTTACACACCATCGTCATCATTTTTATCAATTATTTATCAGACACGCTTACATTTTTTTTCATTTTATGAATACATTAAGTAGGTACCTACACTTTTTGCGATTGTAAGTCTGTGTTTGCAATGTAATTTTATTCAGATATTCTAACTCATAAAAAAGTCCATCATTATGTATACATTTATTTAATAATGTAATCATTTCATCTAAAAGTGTAGCTATTCCCTCGTTGCTTAAAATTTTCAAGGTTGGTTGCCGAAACGAAACCTGAGAGATTTTTTTTAAATCTTTGACACGCTCTACTGAAAAGTTACTAAAAATCAGTTATAATGTCCTTGCAGGTGTCGATATTTCCTTTTTTCCTGTTGATGACTCCGTATCAACCATTTAAAGCCATAGTTAGTTGGGTATCCTGGGTACCTTCTAAATTGAACTTATTTCGCCTGCCTGAGGAATGTTATGGTTTGTTGGTTGGTGAATACTGTAGACTAGGTAGGGTATAAAATTTACAGTACCTACCTAGGGTAGGTTCATCAAGTAAACCTACTGCAGGGATGTTCCTTAAGTGACTTTGGAACCATAAATTTATGTAGGCAGTTATAAATTTTCCTTTTTAACTCAGTTTTACCAATATTTGCAGGTTTTTCCGTATACTGCAAATTAAGTGAAATTTTGTTAAATAAATTATGCAAACTAGATTTTTGTAAACTCGTCGTATGCTGATATAAACGTAACAATTGATCACCATATTTTTGATAACTTTCGTTTTTAGCGTATTTATGTGAGTAGAAGATTATAAATTAGTTTGAATTAATTAAGGTATCTAACCGCTTAATAAAATGTTTCGCAATTTTTTGAGACTCATACAATTTTAACATTACTTATATCTTGTTGTTGGTAGGTAAGTACCTTGTATGTATCATGTTATCTAGGTAGTACTCTAGTTTAAAACAATGTTCACAATTCTGCAACATCACCGTCACATCAGTGTTGGGTGGGATTGATTAAAGCTAGCTACTGTAATTTTAAATGTCCTCAAGCAAGACTTGCCTGTTTTGCCATTTTTTAAATCAAGTATTTTCTATGTAATGAAGACAGTAATAAAATATGAATAACCGTAGCGTAACCGTACCTAGGTTTGTTTTTTTCGTGTCTAACTTAAGTTCATTGACTTATGGAATTATGTTAAGCAGGTGATGGTGTCTTCAATTTGCGGAGACCTGTCCAAAGAAAGTGATAGTAGCCTGCGGGCAAAGGCATTGACTGACGCGTGACGGACCACAGGTCATTTGCCACTGTCCAGAAACTACATAACATCTCTCCTGTTATCCCAAACGGATGGAGACAGATATATTGTACCTACACATTTCCCCAGTTATGATAAAGTACCACGGACGTAATAGAATAGAGGGCGAACCCATTGGCATAAAGCGGACTCGAACCCAGTCTCCTCCAGGCTGCTAAGAAATTGTAAAACCAGTTTGAAAGAGGATTCATTTGCATATAGGTAGGTACTTATATTACAAAAGTGATAAAAATTTGCCAAGAATATAAGAATCGTTCTTGTATTTTTTTCCATCCTGTATTGTGTCCCACCGAAGGCCAAAAAAAAAAAAGGGTAAGGGCCTCCTCCGTTACATTACTTTTCTCTATCTCTTTCTCTTTCCAAACTTCTCTGTTTTGTGTAATTTCCGGCCACGATTGCCCCGCGAACATGATCAAGTAGGTTTTCGCAAGCATGAATTAAATGAAGAAATAAAGGGAATTAAGTGTGTGAAAGTAAAAAGCTTCTATTTTCGTTCATTGCTAACGGGACGAAGAAAACTACACACAGACACAGTAACAGAGAAACTTCAGATCCCAGTTGCCAAGCAATAAGGAAAGGAATTACTTATGCCAAGAAGAAAAATTAAAGACTTAAAATGTGACTCATTGATGTTAAACCCAATAGAGTTGAACATAATAATAAAGACGAGTAAGACGACGTGAATATACTTATTTAATAACAGAGGGGTGAAGAAATTATAAGCTATGGCATTATAAAGGGATACAAAAAGAAACACCCTTGCGGCTTGCATCGCTCTCTGTGTGCAAAAATGAATATAGCTAAGTTCTAAAGTAACATCACCTCAAGAATTAAAAGAGCTCTAAAGCATTAATTTGAAGATTATAAGATCTTCAAGCTGAATATTTCATACCTATTATTCTAGAGGTTCGATTCAATAACACTGAGTACGGGACTCAGAGACAAAGAGCTCGGCTAGACAGTTAGCAAAGAAGCGTTATTTTATCAATATAAAATGTTAACGCGTCGGGAGGGACGAGGGACGCATGGAGACACGAATATCACGACAGTGAGTCACTTACTGGAGTCACTGATGTCTGCACATTATCTGTGCTGTGACGCACAAACGACAAGGGTTGTCGGTTCACTATTCATTATGTCGTTGCTTGACTCAACACAAAGGGCCATTTAGACGCATTTCCGATGGATTGGTACTGGTGTAACGTGGTACCTCTTGTGAAAGGATGAGTGTGACTTGAGTAGTTATAACATTCCATACAGGCAGTATTTAACTACGCTTATACTGTACAAGATGTCTACACCTTTTGTGATCTCAATCTATCCGCAGTGGACTAATTACCTAGTCAAGCCGAGAAAGAAACATCAGCTGCACTGTTACTGCAATACAGATCTCAGCAAAAAACGTGAGAACACAGCAGCGAACACTTTCTGATCATTATTAAGTTGTAAAGATTCGATGAAAGTTTCATAGAAATGGTACTGTAATGATTATGTTGGGGATCACGAAGTCTAACCTCGGGCATTACATGCCAGTTGTTTAGACAACGTTGATTTAACTGCGCTTGATCTGTTCCGGGCTTCGCCGGTCAGGCAATTCTGTGAGTCATGGCTCATGGCGCATGGGTCGCATGCGTGCGTACTACGACGATGAGTCAATACAGTTGACTCGGTGGAGTCCACTAATTCAGTTCCTTGTAAGTTATGACCAGTGACTAATAAATTTCATATTTTTAAAGTACATTTAGCAACCTTTGAGCGTGCAATAGGTAACATGATGATGATATCGTTCCCGTTACAGTTTACAAACAATACCTAGCTAATTAGCTAATGTTTCCAAAACAAACTGCTTCGTCGCCGTACCTATTTCATTCGAACGTTGTGGAAAGACAGCCTGTCATAGAAAATGAAAACTATTTGCAAGCTAAGCCAAACACGAAAGATAATATAGCATAGGTTTACCGTTCAAAACATACTAAAACCATTTTGTTTCAACTTAAGGACCCGATGAATACTTGAACACAACGAAGAGAATGTGCAAAGGGCTTATTCATTGTGACTTAGCACTTGGCACATTTTTTGAGAAGTACTCTCACTCAGCCACTAGATACGAGGACCTTCATTCAATAAAGTGCTCTTTGGCCTGGGGTACGTATGCTCCTAGCCAAAGATCACTTTTTTTGTCCTCTTCAGATTCTTCGAATCGAATTCGTAATTCAGGCTAAGGTGAAACATTTTGATACTCTTGATGAAATTGGATTGGCATTCTAAATTCCAATGAAGTGATCAACTGTACCTACTGATGATTTGGTTTTTCACTCATTCGGTTCCATTCTTCCGGCAAGTCATCGAACAGAATGTTCTGCCATGCGGTTTCTGCTCATCAATTTCTCGTAAACATTTCGACCGATACGATCTTCAATATTTCTTCCGGTGCGAAATTATGTTAAATATCGTACAAAGTGCAACGTCTTCTAGTGTCTTCTACTAATATTCATGATGATTCTCAAATTCAGACAAAATTCTAACATGCTCTGATTATTTTAACGGGTTACCAGGCTATTTTAATATATTTATATTCATCTACTGCATCATGAACGGTATCGCTTTGTTCGTTATTTTCTAGGCTTTCTTTAATTCCTCGTTAGCAACTTGTTAGTGTTGTATCAGCTAAATCTGTCGTGTCTTTTTCAGCTATGTAAAATATAAAAATGAAATGGCTGCGTGGCGTACATTTTCGAAATTCTTTAACGATAATAAAACATTTGAGCATAAAAGTTTTGTATGTATGTATGGACGTGACACATCGTGTAAACAGTGTTTATTTATCTTATTAACTTAACTGGCGGTGACTCAGAGCCACGCCGGATATCAGATGAGTCTGTTTTTATATTGACAAGTTTTTAATTACTTACTGCCTAGTTATTAGTCAACCTTATCACCAGAGTAGTGGGAAACATTGATTTTTAATATTATTTCATTTAAAAGTTACTCCAACACATAGGTACACACATATCCACGCTTTTTACCCCATGCATGGGCTGAAACTACAGAACGCGACTTGCTACGATCCGTACTCTTTTTGCTTCGTTTCGTTCACGTTCATCATACATCTGGATGAATTCTAAATTAAGGCTTATTCGGTAATTGTAATCGAAATTGGTACTTGAGAGCATAAATTAATTGCAATTAAATACTGCACTCAAAATGGTAAAAACAAAGAAATCAATGAACTTAGTCAAGTTCTTCGTAGTCAATACGATGACTATAAAATTAAAACGATGCCTATAAACATAAGAAAGACACCACTTCCACAGTATCACAACTTCATAAGAAGTGAGTCAACGAAGGAAACTTACGCACTGCATAGAATACAAACGCGTTAGACCATTGTATTGTAAAATGATTCGGTATCTGAATACGTAATATTTGGTTGTATTCTTGGATGGTGTGAATCATTTAAATGTGCGATGTTTTAGGAACCTTGACGACACTTGTTATTTGTTTTACCTGTGTAAATTCGTTGAATTAATGTATTTTATTTCGGTTTTAATTAAGCAGAATTTTCTTATCAGTCTAAAATTCAGCATCGGCTTATTCGGATTCTTTGAATACTTTGTTATAGTAGGCGTAATAACTAGGCAGGCAAGTATGGCAATAATGCTAAGCCACCACCTATGTGTTGGTGGTTTCCGCATTATTGTCGAGATCTAGGTACACCTACATGATGCATCACTCACTCCTTGATGTCGTAGACTTGTAGGTCTTAGCCAGGACCCCAAAGAGCAGTACCCACAAGTCGATGCGATAGTATTGCTGATACGTTGTTGGCAAGTTCACAAAATTATATAATAAAATGAATAGACTTTCACAGCATTTTTTCATTTTTTTCCTATAATACTTTTAGTCACTTCCTCTGATAAATGTGTTGTGTTGCCAACTTTTCATATACATTCGACTTTATAAGTAAGTACCTACCTAAATAGGTTATTGCAAAGTCATACACCCTTGTGGATCAAAGACTGTCAAGTTTACCAAACATATTTCTTTACGTTAAGTATATGTTTGGTAAACTTGATAACACATTTGCATTATGACTCTTCATTCAAGAGCCTACTAAATATGAAAGGACCAAAGATCGAACCTTGTAGAGCCCCTTATTTAATTAATAGTTAAAAAAGAAACTTAGACATCAAAATAACCGAAGACACGATTTGCCCCATAATGAATAGTTTAAGAGAAACTAAGATATCGAAAATAAGTAGGTAGGTATAGGTGAAGAGATGATTTGCATTTGATTCGAAAGTTCGCTTATTTCGATAATTATACTGCAATAAAATATTACTTTTGCAGAATTGTGTGCAAATAATGTGATAGATACCTATATCCCTTTGCCTGTCTCTGTTCACAATACACTAACAAACGTAAATATTAAATGAAATGCCGCTCACGAACATGAAAGTGCCCAATATGTAGGTATTCCGAATTGTAATTTTGGCAGTGTTACATATTTTAACGATTATCGACTGCCTCGCCAACTTGTTTACAAGTTATAAAACAACGTTATGTAATTCGTAACAGGTTGATCTGAATACCAATTGAAGTTATGCATGTCGTCAACTTTCTGTAAAGCTTGCAGAAATATCTACGATGACGTGTGTACGCTTACGCTAGATGTTTTTAGAAAAATAACAACATCGTCTTCCGCATTTTGTGTTTTGCATATTATTCTACATTTTTGTCTTTGCAAGACGTGTGACAAGACTGACAAGTAATTAATCGAAATCCGAAATATGACAGTAACAAAATTAATGTGGTGTCTAGGAGTGAGATATTTTTTTTGCACACGTTTACCATTCCAGCAGTCTAACTCAAAATTCGACTCCCACCCAAGTCGGCTAAACTCGTTTTGAGTTTTTCCAAACAACCATCCGGAATTTCTCAGTAGTAGCCCGGACTATGTATTCGTGTGATGTTGACAAAAGGCTCGCCCTTATGCATAGGACTTGTAACATTACTAGCGAAAGGGTGTGCCTTTGGTGTGCCGTACCCTTCACCCTTCGGGGATTCCAGGCGTGACGTTATTTTAAAAACTGCAACTGAGTGTGTTGTGTATGAAGCTTTTAGGTTATTCTCGACTCTTATTAGTAGCAGTTGCAATTCAGCTGTAAGTAGGGCAGAACTTAATTGTCCATGATCACATTTCACGTATGATCGCGTCACTGGACTGCGATCTGATGCAAACTGGCCTACTTCCACTTTTAGAAGTCCAGCCATATATGAACAATGGAAACTTAAAAAGCTAATATGAGTCCTATTACAATCAAACTAGACCTGTTTTCGTTTGAAAAGGCTTAATATGGCCGCCAGATAAAAGGACGTCTGTGATGAAGGGCGGACAGGGCAGGCTGTCCTTTTGTAGGCATTTTTTATCAACCTGTCAGTGAAAGGCAAAAGAGATGGATTTTTGATATTCTGGATAAAAATAGAGGCTGGTTTTTAAGTGATTTATGAGTTTGTTTAAGTAAGAGCTGGAGCTGCGTTTAGATACATTTATTTACGAAATATGAATTGATAGATCGTTTTTAGGTTATTTAAAAGTGAATTTTTGAACTGGGGTCCTTCGCCCCCAAAGTCACACTAGGTCTCTAGCACACTATCCATAGGCACCTATATACATATAGCCTAGCCCTATACCTAACAAAACCTTTGCACTGAAAATCTAATTTCAATAGCGAGGTAAAATATTGGAACCGAACCCCTCATCAATCTAATTACGTACACCTAAATCATTTATGCAGCAAAATTCTAGACAAATTCAATATCTCAAGATACTGTGATGTGCCAAAACCACCTGGAACCAAAGAGAAAGCTGCGAACCTTATGAGAGAAAAAATAAGGAATGGAACAGTTGTATTAGTAAGTTGGTTCGGAACCGCATACCAGTCTAGTCGGGTAGACGTCGGCGGGGCATGTGCGGGGGTGAAAGGGGGCAAAGGGATCGATCGTCCGCCCGCTCTCGCCCTTGACCCTCGCCTGCATCGGGGTGGGCTGTGATGTGAGCGTGTGTGTGTGAGGGTGTCGGCACGTGTCGGCACTTCGGCAGATTTTATGCGGTGAATATTTGACGCGAAACCTGGCAACGACCACATGTATAGTAGATGGGATATATACATTGATGTATTTTTAATATATCAATGGATATATACGTGGTTAGAATGGGCCTAGCTTAGGATCTTCATGATAGAATGTCTTTATCAAACTTGAATATTTTCTTTGGATCATTCATGAAGTTTATATTGGATTATATGTGGGCCCCAAAATACTGCCCTGTGGTACACCAAATGTAATCCTATATCTAAAAACATTTTAACATCAAGATTTGTAATTCAGTTATTCAGTAAACACTTTGACAGCTCAAATAAGTCTCTGAAATAATTTTACAGACAGCGGTTCGCTTGAAAAGTATTTTTTTTTTCCATTATGTACACATTTAAGTCTGTTATCTGTCTGACCGTCGTTACCCTAAACGTCACGGGGATCGAAATGGCCACATTGTCCACAACATAATAAAATTTCGAAATAACAGAAAATCGACTTCTGCCTTGCTGTCATTACTGGACACTCCAATCAGACCGATTAGAATATCTGCAATACTTTAGGTACAGACTACCCTTTCAATGTAATGGCATTATGTCCACTCCCCCATGGACTATACAGTATATACCCTCACAGGCGCACATTGCCATCTGCGTAAGTACAGTCAGTCCCTCATCCCTAACCCCCTACGGACCGGGCAGGGCTTGTGCTCTGGCTCTCATAGATTATGTTTTAACAACTGTTATTTGCATTTGTTTACCCGCATAGTTTGTATTTCTTTACATTTTTTTCTTCCATTGTTATCATGTTTTCGTTAGATAAATTTTATCAGTATCAATTTCTTTTCTTTTTCATGCCATTCCGCCCGAATAACACAAGGCATACCCTGGGCCCATTGATGTTTTAGGACTTTTAAGCACTTATGAAATGTACTTTCTTATTTAACTTTAAACTATGTTGCTGGTTCTATAAAGAGTATTATTGTTATGTTGGTAGATATAGGCACCCTAAGTCTCGTGATTCCGAACATAAGCCGAGCCCAGTTACTGGGCTACAGTAGTACTCAACCCAATCAATATACCTTTATTGACCCCGGCAACATCCTTTAAATATGTAGGTTGTCTACCTTCTACCATCATAAGAGCCCTTTCTGAGCCTGAGCCTGAGCCTGAGCCTTTCTTTCTTTCTTTTCTACCTTCATTACTCTTTGTTGGCACGGGAAACGATCGTATTCTGCCAAGGGCCAAGTGACGCGCTTTCGAATTTCGAACAGTTGCACCGGCCGCGCCCGTGACGTCAACGCGCAGCAGACGAAACGAACGCGTGGTGGGTGTGTCCATCTAATTATAACCGAGTATTTTAGGATTTCGAGTACACATTGCTCTAGGTCAGCTATTATAAACTACACGCTATCCCACGTAGGGATGTTGTGTGTGTGACGCACTGACGCATCACTGTCTATTTGTAAACACCGAAAACCATAACAAAAACCGAAATTCAATGACAGCAGCTACCCATCACAAGATTAATTTAAAAACATTTGACATAATCACGTTACCAGATGAGAAAACTAATCCAAAAAATGATTAAAAACAAATTGATATGGAAATTAATTCAGCGATATACCTATGATCTATCACCTGTTTGGAGAAATCGAGATAGGGGAAACTATACCTACATACCATTATATTACGAGATTTTTTATCGCAATCGTAAACTATTAGAAATTGTAGGTGTAATCAATCGTCAAGTGAAACATTAGAAGGGGATTAGGTTGTTATGAAAGAAAGATAATAAGTAGCTATGTTGATAAAGAAAATACTCCAATAATTGTGATAAGAATGAGCTTATCAACACCTTGAATTTACCTATCAAATTGTAAGTCGATTATCAAGTGCCTTGACATTTTAATGGCAAGTGCCAATGACTGTTTTAAAGAGCTAACATTGTACCTATACTATAAAATAATGGTCATTTAATTTACTAACGGGAATTCCTAAACCTAGATAATGCTAAAAATACCCTTTAAACTGCGTTGTTTCTGAGTTTAATTTAATATCCTGTTCGTTGCCTGAAAAGCTAATTGGTGCGGTTTTCCCTGTTCCAACAGAATTATCGCAGCCTCGCCCATGTTCCTACAATATTCCATTAGTGTTATTGAATGCAGCACGAATATTGCTTTGTTCGCTAGAAGTGCTAATTACTTCAATTAGGCGGACGGTGGAGCTATTACTTAGGTAGTTACTAGGGACTGATTGTATTATATCTACTCACGTCAACCTGATTAACTATCGTTTCTTTGAATCGATTATAATGAATGTGTTTATCGCTATAAACCCCGCTATTAATTTGTATGAAGGAATTTGTCACGATAACCACCTTATCGTGCTGTTTCATTACGATATTCCAAATTTAGTCCCATTCGATACCCTTTATGATTAGTAACATAATGAAATATTATACATAATTATTATAATGAAGCAGCCATGATGATAAAGTTGCGGACGTTGAGATCCGTTACCGCATGTATAAACTAAAATATGTAAAATGGAACGGTCAATGACTAGCAGTTGCAGTTAGAAACTCCAGTAAAGCTGCAGACGGACTGCGAGAATCGCAGACTCGTGTCACTAAGACTGTCTTATACGGTACCCCGTCTTTCACTTATGAAGATAAATACGTAGGTAATGAGATGAAAGGATAGAAAGCAAGAAAAATGCAGATTTATACCGGTATATAAATTATCTTTTATTAAAAATGTTCAGGTTAGTAACGATTTATCATAAATAAATAAAAATCTTTGTCAAAAATACGGAATCGACAATGTTCCGCATTCATTATTACGTAATATGCATATTACGATACCTTACAGCCTATTTTTAAATACTGAACTTAAATAAAAGATCACAAGCGTAATTTGAGCCGCCCATTCAGGGGCCTGGTGTAGGGCATCATAAATTAGGAATAGTCTTACTTGCCGCTTAGAAGCACTTCCTGTGGACGATGGAGGGGCCAGACTCATCGTACTCCTGTTTGGAGATCCACATCTGCTGGAAGGTCGAGAGGGAAGCCAGGATAGATCCTCCGATCCATACGGAGTACTTCCTCTCTGGGGGCGCGATGATCTTGATCTTCATTGTGGACGGGGCCAGGGCTGTGATCTCCTTCTGCATACGGTCGGCGATGCCAGGGTACATGGTGGTACCTCCGGACAGAACTGTGTTGGCGTACAGGTCCTTACGGATGTCGACGTCACACTTCATGATAGAGTTGTAAGTGGTCTCGTGGATGCCGTTGGCTTCCATACCCAAGAATGAGGGCTGGAAGAGAGCCTCAGGGCAACGGAATCTTTCGTTACCGATGGTGATGACTTGTCCGTCGGGAAGCTCGTAGGACTTCTCCAGGGAGCTGCTGGAGGCGGCGGTGGCCATCTCCTGCTCGAAGTCGAGCGCGACGTAGCAGAGCTTCTCCTTGATGTCGCGCACGATCTCACGCTCGGCCGTGGTGGTGAACGAGTAGCCGCGCTCGGTGAGGATCTTCATCAGGTAGTCTGTGAGGTCGCGGCCGGCCAAGTCCAGACGCAGGATGGCGTGGGGCAGCGCGTATCCCTCGTAGATGGGCACCGTGTGCGAGACACCGTCGCCGGAGTCCAGCACGATACCGGTGGTACGACCGGACGCGTACAGCGAGAGCACGGCCTGGATGGCGACGTACATGGCGGGCGTGTTGAAGGTCTCGAACATGATCTGTGTCATCTTCTCTCTGCAAAACAAAGCACAAGGTCAGGCGCGGCTCAGACGCAGAGCTCAGAGGCTGTGGATGCGGACGAGTGCGCTGGGCGCGGGACCTACCTGTTGGCCTTGGGGTTGAGGGGGGCCTCCGTGAGCAGCACGGGGTGCTCCTCGGGCGCCACACGCAGCTCGTTGTAGAAGGTGTGGTGCCAGATCTTCTCCATATCGTCCCAGTTGGTGACGATGCCGTGCTCGATGGGGTACTTGAGCGTGAGAATACCTCTCTTGCTCTGGGCCTCGTCGCCTACGTACGAGTCCTTCTGTCCCATGCCGACCATGACGCCCTGGTGGCGCGGCCTGCCCACGATGGAGGGGAACACGGCGCGGGGTGCGTCGTCACCGGCGAACCCGGCCTTGCACATGCCGGAGCCATTGTCTACCACCAACGCAGCAACTTCCTCGTCGCACATTTTGAATTAGTCTGAAAAAATAAGAATGGATTGTGAAATTCCTGAAGGATAGCCCTTAATTGGGAGGGACAGACCGAATCAGACGAAGGATGTTTCTAGCAAAATGCAACCGTAATGTAGTAAATTCATATCCAACGTAACAGTCACGCCTTGTGCCAACTCACCGATAAAAGGATTATTTGATACACCTTATCTCTAAAAGATAATGATAAGAATTTTTAAAAAGCACGCCTATACTTAGTTACTATATCTAAAAATATGTGTAAATTTTAAAAATAGGTTCGCAACTATCACACTAGAACATTGAGAATAATTAAGAATTTCGAGACAAAGATCTGGAAAAATAAGAGTGGAACCACCCCAAACTCACACTGCCCGCGGTCTGGGGTTCGAACCCAGACGGCCCTCAAATTCAGTAGACAACTTGCCACAAAACTGATGAGGTAGTTAATATTCACTAAATCCGAAACGCACTTCACTTATGTTACGTAAAAATATGTTATGTAATCTGTAGTTTCCACAGGTGTTAATATAATATTAAACACTGGCTCTAAACGCTGTTATTATTTCGCTTTAAAAACTTTACAAATATTTATGCTTTAAATCCACAATTTAATTGAATTAAATAAAACAAAACTTACTGTTAAATAATAAGTTAAATGACTAGGTACGACTCGTGCTGCTTCGGTCAAGCACACCACGCTAAATGAGAACCGGCTCTTGAGGATAAACTATATAAAACGCGCCTTATCAGAGTTCACGTACTATCGGAACAATTTATTTTCCGCCAATCACGAGCTGCCTGATGCTGCCTCAATTTTTGTCACCATATATGGTAACGCACTCGGTTCTATCCACAATCTGGTGATAACGATATGCTTTGATAACGATAATAGAGCACTACACGTTATCTGAAACGTTGTAAGTGTACAGGCGAACACTCACGTACCCAACGCCTACCGGTGTACAACACTGACAACACACTCATTCAGGGTCACCAATACGCTTCTTTAAAATACTGAAATTTCTCTTCAGTCTGTCCGTACTTTCTCTATGATTCAGCTGTTTTGCGCTAATTGCCACAAACGCCTAACATTAACCTACAAATATTTAATTAGTTTAATACTCTACCGTTGTAAATATTCTCATTATACTTATGAAAAGAGCAGAAAGCATTACTAACTGACGTAAAAGATGAGAGATATCTTATTCTAGTAGGTAGGACGTTACAGTGGTTGCACGGACGTGGTGCAAAAAATCTGTATGTGCGTCCGAAGGTGACTGGACCAGACCGGCCTGTGGACGACTGCACGGCTTGTGTAGTGTAGGATTCGCCGACCGCGATAAACGAGCCAGTCCAGCTTGGCGACGCGACAAAAACAAACTATTTGTTATTGAATAGAAGCGTAGGCGGTATAATTTAGAAGCTAACCAGATCCACAACGATATGACACATCGAATACACGTGGAAGTCTAATACGTGACCTTAATAATTACGTTAAAATCGTAAACATTGATTGTAAGTTATGTTACAAATTACACTGCGTAAAATATTCAACCCCGCCACTGCAGAGGAAGACATAAATCAATAGAGATTCGGGACACCCTCGTTAAATGTTTCCTAATATACGTATAGAATAATATTGTGCAGTCGTCTGCGTGTATTGATTTTGCTCCCGCCCCCGCACTTCGGCCAGACGCGCCCCTCGTCGGTGCACCGTCGCATGGGGTGCGCTATGGGCAGCTATGGGGTTGCATGAATCATCCGACTGCACCCTCCGTCTCTCCTGGTTTGTAGCTCGTGTTATTGCGGATTTAATATTTGAGTTATAAAATCATCGTCTATGTATTCGCACGTAACACGTCGGGCTAATTTCAGATAGATATGAACCTTAAAGATATAAAAACAGGTAGTAAAGATAAAATAGTTCACAATATTAGATTCTAATCAAGGCTTTGCATACAATATCTACTGATTTCGTCGAAGTTATAAAAACAAAACGTACCTATGATTTTGTGCCGGTACGTGGCCATTACTGATACATTTCGACCGCTGCCTTTTTAGCGATACTCAAATTGGCAATCCGGAACATTTTCGGAGTCACCTTGGTTTGGCTCAGTGTCTTATTTATTACTTTACCTAGCAAGGTTTCGAGACGGTTTGCTTTTTTAAATAAAGGGAACTACATATTAGGATGTACGCAGTCGCTGGGCCGCACTTGACCTATTGTTAATCAATACAGAAACCCATTAGGTACATCATTATGAAGTGCTTCGGTTGAGTTATCAATGTTATCATAGACGAACACAACGATGGAACTTTAAGGGCCTAAAATAGCTTTAATTTAATGTGTGAGTTGTCTTTTAAGTCTATGGTATCTGATATTGTTCTGATGACTTCATTATGTAAAAAGACTATGTACAGAAAACAAGATACATCCTCCATTCCATGTTAAAATATTACCTTGTAGTAATGTCTGATTTAAATCAAATTGTACTTTAAAAACAAGTATCGTATGTGATTTGAATGAACCTTGTCGTGGCCCTCGGATGACTCACAGATTTTTCACAAGCGTTTGACAGCATGAATCATAGTCGAGATGTAATCGAATCAGGTGACGATTCGTCTCGATCACAGATTCGATCATCTATTTGTATCATGACGTCATTATTATTTTGTAATGGAATCATTCAAAACCGTTTAGGTCATGATTGTCTTGAGGTGCGGCATTAGCGATATTTTCGTGTTCTGATGGGATCATGTACGGTAATTTCATGCATTGTTGAACGTGTGCCTGCTTCAACTTCCGGTTTGCTCGCCTTTTTTCAAGGTTCAATGGATCACGAAAAGACATCACTACAGTCAATCCCTAAATACTCCTCCCAATGATAAAATTCTACTTGGACAAGTTTAACGTAGACGTAAACGTAACGGTATAATATGGGAGGTCCAGAAATTCTCAAAATATAATTGTTAAGGTGAAAGATGCTGTTGCCGTTGTCCATGACCAAGTCCACTTTTGACACAAATTAAGTGACCTGTTTCTGTGATGGGACCTCGTCACGACACTTAAAACTACTGGAGCGATTTAATTTCTTTGAAAAGAGCGACCTTAACTTTCAAAAGAGCCTGAATTCGTAATGTACATTATAGGATAAAAAACACAACATTACGACCTACTTAATCTACTCATTTAGAGGAAAGTCATACAAAAATTACTAAAATATGCATTTTAATCTAGTTGCTGAGCGAGATTTCGAATTTATTATAAGGAAAACTAACATTATTTTTGTAAATAGTACCTACCTAATATTCAGTGGTAAAAGCTTTTATTAATTTAAGTACGAACAAAGTAATCATTGGAAATATCTTGGTTATTAAAATAAATCGTTATGTATTTAATTACGACGAACGCAAGTGATACAGTTATTTCTGAGCAAACAGGAAACATTATAATTCAAATAACAATAAAAATTGATATTTTCCTTAGAGCAGTGTCCGATATTTATGTGTAGTTATTTTTAAACACTTTAGATGACATGAGGTAGGGTTATGTGCAGGAAAACATATTTGAATACTTGCTGGAAAACAATATTATGAATCATAGCTAATTCCTGTAGTCGATGACATGTGTATTGATTATTTTAATAATTATTTTATTCAAAGAATTTTTCAAAAACGACTAATGAGGCTTTAAGTCTTCAAAAGGCGCATAGGCCCCGTTCCCACTATGTCGTGGTGTCGTGGCTTGTGTATTTAAATGGAGGTGTTCACATATAGGACGACACGATTACTGTCGTCCACGAGTTTTGCCAACTACAAGCCAGACACTACACACAGACTCATATTTCCCATTTTAAACGTGAAAAATTGCAAATCTGTTTAGTCCGTCAGTTAGTGTCGCAAATAAATGGACACGTATTTTTTGTTTTTGTAAATCAATGAATATTGACAAAAGATAAAACGCATCAAAACTCGGGAGTGGGGGCTCGTGACGTCAGAACTAGCTAAAAATTGTACCTAGGCGTGACGTATTGAGAATTTTGAAAGCGTCATATCTTCGTCAATTTTGGTTTACGTAACAAAAGAAAAAAACGGGTCCAATATTTTTTGATAATCTAACTGACGGACTAATTAGTTTTTTTTTGTCGTCTCGTCTCTAGCTTAGGGACATACATACACTGTTTCCATCTAGCCTAGACTGGATACTACGCCATTTCGTATGTGGGTAGACAGACCTAAGGATTTCACTGTAAAATCATTCTGCCTGTAGAGCTGGTGGTTTGGTTACATAATATGTTGTCAAGACTGACAAACTATTAAAAAGAAACTCTTACAATAAGAAGATCTTTTAAGTATAATTTAAAAAGAACTCGTGGGCTTCGTTTTCCGTTTCCTTACATCATAGCTTTCATGAGTACCTAAGTACTTATTTTAGCCTTGTCAGATTACGTAGTTAGTTTTACCACCTAATTCCATTGAAAGAAAATTATTAATCATTTACAAATCATGCATAATTCCAGATAAATCGAGTCAATACTTGCTATATTATTGATATTTTTCCTCCTTCACATATTTTACCTCAAACTCAGGTATGAGACGGTTCGCAATAATCTTTACAAAATACGCTATCAGCTGACTCTGAATGACGTAAGTCGGGTATCGCCAAGATTATTGTAAATTCTTGGGCGAATAATACAATAAAATATTGTATTTGCTTGTTTATACGTCATGCGTTAAATATTTAGGACTGGATCTTTGGAGGATGAAGTCAAGGACTAACCTCATCCTTTAGTGATTTGGGGACATGAAAAATGGTAGTGCCGTGCTGTTTTTTTGCGGAAACGGCTTCAAATACGTTCATATATTTGTTGTTTATTGTGGATTCAATGTACTTTAGACTGGCTAGACCGCGATATGAATCAATCGGATTATTTATTTATCTTTAGGCGTAACTCATAAAGATTACGAGTTTATTCGATTTAATTTTATTCATCCTACATCTTGCATTCAATGAATTTTTGGGGGCGGGGCCTTTTTGGTGGAGTCGGATGTTTACGTACGTATGTAATATACTTTAATCAATAACATTGTGAAACAATTTGTTCCATCAATTCTGTTTTCCCTGGCTTTTAAAAATGGAACCATTCCCTGCTTTATCACTAACCTCTGTTAAGTAAATGGACACAATTGTGTCTGTCACATTTATATATTTTATATTAAAACCTACATTATCCTTATTGTGTTCTATTATAATATTTCAATACTTACGTACTTAGGAACAATCGTTTATTGTTCAAATTAAAAATGCCTATTTTTCTACGGCATTATGACTTTAATCGTTGATTAAAAATAACTTATAACATACTATCTACGCACGTAATTTAATCGTATTCCCCTTATCATAATTATCAAACCGCAAGTAGGTAGTAACGATGATTATCGTCTTATCAAGGTTACACTTTGGTTAATGTTAGCCCTTGATTGCTTTATTTACATGACATCACGCATGTAATCCCCGAAGGGTTATACAGAGGTGTTATATATTTATTTTATGTGTATATTATTAATGCTAGCTGATATTATTATATATCAAAATTATCCTTAGGAACCGTGCTATAATATTTTGTAAACGTAAATACGTTATAGAATCTCGAAGTTGCAATATTTTACCTATGAAAAAGTCTAACCAAATATCAGTTTTCGCAACTGTTTTTCAACTAGTTTATGAGTATAAAATTAAAGTTATACATCTTGCTTTTTATATAAGTAGATTCCTTAACTATTCAGCTTTACAAAAGTATATTTTAAATTGCTCTAGCACTTGTAGTTTGCCATGTTTAGGTGTTTTTATCGCAAAGATCGGAAACGTTCAAATAACTGTCAGCCTTTCGCGCGCTTGCGGCGTTTTAGGGTGCGGAAAAGTCGCGCGGCTAATAGTGAGTGGCTAATAGTACCTACACCCACATTTCGCCAGTTATGTTTAAGTCCCATGTAATAGGGGGCGAGCCATCAAGCGGCCACAAATCCAGACTCCGTTGCTGCTAGTCTGCTACTAAAAAGAAATCCTGATGGAATAACCCAATAACACTTTGCCCGATCCGGGAACCGAACCCAGGACCTTACGCTCAGCAGTCGCGCTTGCGACTACTCGACCAACGAGGTAGTAGTAAATGCTTCATTGTAATTATTTCAAATAATTTGTCTGTGGGGGGTGTATTCTATCCTCAATCCCCTGATAACTTAAACCTCAAACAACAAGCCACTACCTATCTAGCAGCTTGCTTTTGGTTCGGGGGGGGGGGGACAAATATTGAAACAACCAAAAACACGCTGTAATAACTGTACTATAATTTACGTACTTTGCATTGGTTATGATCCCGTTTATTTTCAGTCAGATTTCGGGGGGGATAACTCCCAACTATCCCCCCCCCCCCCGTATACGTGCCTGCTTCTCATCAATTCACTTGAATTTGACAGAGACAGCACATCATGAGAGGGACCCAAAGGCAACTTCGGGTCTGCGGTTTGAGCACTCGGGTGCATATCGGTTAGACCGGATAACTATAGAAACAGGACATGCAAAGTTGAGGCTGTACGAGGCTCATCTACGTTATCCTGGTCGGCAGTTCGAACCAGAATTAGTTTCCTCATACAGGAAATAATGTTAATTTAATGCTAGGTACTAATTAGGTTTGTGCAGAGGATGGACAGTCCTCTTGCGTGTTAATAAACATAAACATGTCGCCTATTGTTTTATTTTGGTCATGGCTAGAGTGGTCATCGGTAGGTAAATCTACTAACATTATTTACATACTACAAATAGAACTCTATATAATTCCAAAAATAAAACTAAACGTAAGTACCTACCTACGATATACAACGACGTCAATATGCGTCAAAGTACTCCTCCGCATCGCTGTCATCCGGAAACGTGCCCAGAAGACTGGCAGCATTGCCACGTTGAATGGCAATGCTAATTCTTTGGCCAAAGAAAGAGCCAGCCCTCTGGTCACGCGAAGTGTCGTACCTACCTTCTACTATATTATGTGGTTAACATTTGTCGTCTCAAAAATTATGCTAATTATTTGAATTTGGCTTATAGCTGCGGTTTAGGTTAATCCTTTATGGTGAGGCAACCATGGGTCGCCCTGAATTTTGGAAAAACGCTTAGGTACCTATGTGAAATCCGTAAATATTTAACTGTTAGTGTTTTGGACAACCAATCACATCACCACATAACATGGGGTTTTGCAGACGAGTTTCCGGTACCGATTGTACTTATAGTTGGTGCCAGTTAAGATCGCAAAAGCGGTCATTGACCCACCTACATTTATTAAAGTTCTTAACTTTGAAATCCAAAAATAAGCCTGTTCAAGTCTTGAATAGTCATCTATCGTGATCTTCAACATTTTTTCTAATGAAAAACGTGGCTTTTTCGTAGGAAGAGATATTAGGGAAAGGGCAATGACCACTATTGCGATCTTAACTGGCACCAACTATAGGTACCTACACTACATTAATAATTAATATGTATATGTATACAGGGTGGAAACAACGACGCACAAACGACTACCCGTTTGTACGTCGATGCCGTTGCACCGTGTAGTTTCAGTAATTTACCGCTACAGCTAAAATTCGTAGTCTGCTACGTGGCGTATGGCGTAGCAGGGCGTAGCCGCGGTCACACTGACTACGCCATACCTACAGGTACCTATAATATACGATGGACTCGCTTCCCCAATTCCCCACAGGTCCCATCTCATGTCTTCATATAGTTTCAAACTTTCAGCTACCAGACTGAATTAAAAATACTATTTGACATGATTTTGGCTTCGAGTATTTTTATCTCGATAAAAATACTGACATTTATTTTGTAGAGGAGCTGGAGGAGCTCGTGGCTAAATAATAACAGCTGCTCGGGTTGATCTTTAGGTTAAGCCGTGCTTGCCTGGGTTGGTCTGTGGATTGGTGACCACCCATTACATACCGAGTTTTCTCCGTGCCTCGGAAAGCACGTTAAGCCGTTGGTCCCGACTGTCATTTGTATATCTTTGACAGTCGTTACAGGTAGTCAGTGACCAGAAAGGCTGACAACCAGTCTTACCAAGGGGTACAGTATTACCCAGTACTAACTGGGTTGTGGAGGTCAGATAGGCAGTCGCTTCATGTAAAATACAGGTATTCAGCTGCATCCTGTTAGACTGGAAGCCGACCCCAACATAGTTGGGAAAAGGCTAGGCAGATGACTGACATTTTTTTTTTGTAAGTGCTGTTAGAAAAACCCAGTGGCAAAAAAATACAGCAAATGGCGTCAGTCAGCATGTGTGGCTGTTATCATAACCCTCAGCCCCACATCCTCTGATAACCGCTAGTACATGTGGATGACTGGGATTACATGTTATTGTCCACTCGTAAGCCAAAAAAGCAGTACTTATCTAAAAAAAAACGAATAGGTATTCTATATTTATTTTTTTGCATCTCTGTCAGCTTGAAACGTCTCGCATCAGATGGACACGGTACTAGTCATAATAAACATACAAAATAAGACATTTGTAAAAAAACAGCGTGAAAAATGTGCTATTCTTATTTTTGTACTGGAAAAGAGTGATTTTCAGTTTTCACAGCCACACACACATATTCCTTGTTTTATCAAGACATAGATTTATTTTGTTAAAAGTTTGGATAAAATACATGTTTTTAAAAGAGTTGCCGGTTCTTCTCCATAGGAAACCACCAATCATAAGTTCCCATGTAGTAGGTTTATGTGGAATAAAATATGTATTTTATACTACACTTGCTTAGTAAGTGGACCAATACTACCCCACTAAAAGGCTTGAAAGCTGTCAAAAATCTAGGCAGTTCTATTGTATGGAATTTCATTACTGCCTTGAAAATCAGGGTAGTAATCCATTACTAACGCGTTTTGTATTTAAAAAAAAAAGTCTTGTTGACGTTGTAAGCAAGTGTAGTATAAAGCAGTATATATCACTCGAGGGTAAGTACAGATTACTAAACTCGTGTGGTTCACGGCCCTCCGCTTCGCGTCTGGCCTCAAATGCACACTCGATTAGTAATCTGTGCCTTACTCCCCTTGGTGAATAAATAGCTATTGATTTTGTCGAGTTACCGCGTTATGACTTACGGGCGCAGTGTCGGTATTAATCACCGACACGGTAACTTCAGCGGGCTATTTATAACCGATTCGTTTCAGCAGTTTGTTTTGTAAGAGATCACGCGATATGCACCGTGTAGTGATTATTGCCGATCGACGCAAGCGCAAGGTCGAGGCGAACGAGACGCGCGCGCAAGTTCATTGCTCACATGCGCGGCAATACTTGAGCACCTTGCGGCGGGCATGTATGACCAGATGTATGAACGTGGACGAGGCAATAGAAGTGTTTAAAGCAGAGGTTCCCAAACTTTTTTTCCCGTTTTTTTCGAAATTTTCTGTATTTTGCCAAATAATGCTCTTTTAAAGTCTCAAATGTCTCAATACGACCATTACCTATTCAAATTGGTTTTTATTTTTACTTTTTTATAGTGAGTACTTTATTATCCTGCATTGATAGCTGTAAAGCCAAGCCGACATGTTTGTTATCTCAATATCGAAACCAGATCATAATTTTTCGTGGACCCATTTTTTTTCATGCCAACATAGACCCCCGTCGAGTCTACCGTATACCCCTGGAGGTCCATCTGGACCACTTTGGGAATCACTGGTTTAAAGGATCGGTACAGGTGGCATCCTGTGGCTTTTGCCTTCCCCAATGCGATAAAAACGTGATTTGAAAAGGTTTTATATATTGTATAGAGGAGTCTTTTGAGAACACAACATTGCAGTCACCAGAACGTGGCCGCCGGAAGGAAGCACTCCTGACAAATTATGGCTATGTTGCCATCTTAATAAGTGCCGTTCGGAAACGCCACAAGTGTATTATTATTTATCTATGATAGGCCTTCTTCGCCTTAAATGCAATTTCTTCACGTTCGATTTGATACATTCGTATCTCAGCTACGAGTCTATGAGCTATGCCTTTCATGTCATGCGTGCAGATATTGTGAGAAACGATGTCACGTTGTGAATGCGTAATATCGAGAGAAAGGGAGACTTTGAAAAGAAACTCGACGTAACATTGTGGAATATCACAGTCAACAGAATTATACATCATTAAACTAAAAATTAATTATTATTTGCCTCTCACTGTTCAAAATGTAGTTTAACATAATTATTTGACTGCTTTGTTGGTCGAGACTCTAAGACAGTGGTTGCAAGCGCCGTGATTAGTGGTCCTGGGTGCGATGCCCACGTCGCACAAAGTGTTTTTGGGTTTTTCCATTAGGAATCTCTCAATAGCAGCCCGGAGTCTGCATTTGTGTCGAGTTGCTGTCAATAGGGTCGCCGACGCCCCCTTACATGGGACTTAAACATAACTGGCAAAAAAATGTGGGTACTGTACTTACTAAAGGTTCACATCTGCTTAACCTTTCCGGGAAATATAGGCGTCATATTTTGCTATCTCATTACGCCTCATAAACATAGTCTCATATTATTATTGGTGGTATAAAGGAGCTCGTTACGCTTCAGATCTGAAAATTGCTCTAAGGACAAACAACACTCATGAATCTTACTTAATGACCTCCAGCGATCCATCAAAATACATTACTTTACCTTACCACTTACAGGAAATAACATTACAAGCAGTAATTTATTCGGATCTTCGCTCATAGCTGGGAAACGCGCCAAGAATATTAAATAATAGGCAAATTACTTGGCGAGAATTGCAAATACACAAGGATATAACATGAAATAGCATCGAGCCTGTAATCCCCGAATAGTTAGACAGAGGTGAAGGTATCTGTAACAGCTTCACTCTCATTCATATGTAGTACATTCGTCACCTATGTTCCTATGTAGATAATAAAGGGCGATCCTATTGCCATCAACCAGAGACAAATCCAGATTTCGAGGCTGCCACTGAGTTCTGATGAAAAAAAAACCCAACTGCGTAAAAAATAACTAATAACTTTAGTAAAATCATAACCCTCCTTCTGGCGCAGTCGGGTAATAAAAAACCCAATAGCAAATAACCCAAAATCAAACCCCAGACAATGCTCAGCATTTGCGCTTGCACTAAACCAACGAGGCCACATAAGCCTGAGTTTCTATCTAAGATAATTTCCGTCCCATTTCGCGATCGCCTTCGCTACTTCAAGTGTATAAGGTTACTGAATACTGAGAAGCCTTAAAAGGCCTAGTGAGTGCGCAAACACAAGCATCGACCGCAGGCCATTTTTGGACGAAGCGAGCATTAAACCTTGGCGTTTGAGGCCATATCCAGATGGCGGATTCCATAATAGAGTTTCTGTGGCCAATGTGAGCGTTCTAACTCCTTATGGGAAGCAATGGCGACTTGCCTACTTAGGCATGCTTAGGGAGTGAACTGACCTAACATTTTAAAAAGAACTGTCTTAATATCTGCTGAACGTTTAAGACATTTCAATTCGACTCTAATTACACGACTACCCAAGAAATAAAGAATGTTATATTGTTTTCAGGGTTTTTAAATTAATTGCTCTAGAATCGTGAAGTGGAGATAATATTTTATTAAAGTTATAATTAAATTAAAGTCCTGAGCTGAATATGTAATAATACAGTGTTGGTTAAGGATAAACCTAAGTAATTAAATTAATTAATTTATAACGGGAGCACACGTCATTTACGTAGTAAATAAATTAATGATTTTCTAGAAACTACGGCGTTGTTTATTTAGAACAACACGTATGTATGTACTTATAAGGTATGGTATGTCTGTTTACCTTCATAAACCACAAGTACCTACTAGTGCTCTACATAATGTAGGTAATTATACAATTAAGTACCAGAAAACGTCCTGCGGAATCGCGGGGCAGGCCCAGAGCCCCAGACAAAGAGGGAGGGGGTCTCGGGGGTGAAACGGGCTTGACGCATACTAAGCCTGGATTTCCACTAATTCAAAAACGAAGAGAGGCAGCCTTTTTTTTTGGATGGGAAGTCATCAAATGACTCCTCCCGCTCTGCGGAGCAGGAGGGAGTGTCAGACTTTTACTGACTAAAACCCATACATGTTCCTTCATCGCCCTTTGTGTTCCGGGGCCACGGTATCTCTTTCGAATAGTCCCGCAGCCCCGGCAGGCTTCGGCCCTTGCGAACCCTTTCCCTATTGCTGACTCTCTTTGAGGCGCGCGTGGAACACGAACGCGCCGTCGACACGGCTTGTCGTCATGAGACGGACGGACGGCGAGCTAGCCCATAGCTCTCCGTCCACAGGCCCGCGCCTACGGTGGCCGGAAGCCACCACGTGGCTCCCGGCGCCCGGGGCGTCTCCCTCGGCGGCCGGGACGTGAGGATCTCTCCCTCTCACGTTCCGCCACCTCCTTCGCCAGCATGACTGCTTCGCAGAAGGAGGTGATGGCGTCCCATTCCGTCTCGCTCCGGACCATGGCTTGGACCAGGGCCGGAAAGAGGTCGCCGCCGCCTAAAGACAGGCAGCCTCGTCTTTTGACCATGGAGTTTCTTGTTGGTTCTTCTCCATAGCAAACCCGAAAAGGGTATCTATCTTGTAACGTTTTTTAAGTGCCCATGGAGGCGTGAAATAAAATATTTTTATTTTATAAAAATTTAAAAAAAGAAAACAAGTTCCATGTATTTTTTTTTCCGATACTCCATCATAGCCACGTGTGTAAAAGCTATTTGGCCATGTGTAAACAACATGGCCAAGGGGATTGGGGAGCAGGTGTGCAGCACCACAACAAGAACGTCGGGGGAAGGAAGGAAACGATACCAAAACGGTGTCAAGGTGAGCTAGTGTGCACGGTTGCGGCTGTTGAAACTTGCAATTTAACGTATTTCTGTCCTTGCGGATGTTTTCACTTGATAGCACACCACATGCCATTTATTTGTGGGGAAGTATGGTAGAAATTATGACAGTCTTCCGAAAAACAATAATGTAAAACTAAGACTGCTGAGATGACGTGAACCTTAAGACAAGTATGGAAGAAGACGACATTGGTGCGCCGCGCAGACCCCAAATTGGGATATAAGAAGGGGAATTATAGAAAATAAGGATGATTGATGTTTACACCGTGTATGTAGAGGGCGAAATTAGCCGTAAATAGACTGTTTTCGGAATAATAATTTCAGGAACAAGAACGCTAATCATCGATCGTAACGAGATATCTAGACGAGATTCAAAGGGCAGTAACCTCCAGGGGGTTGTTTAATGGCAGCTAAAATAGGCACTATTTGTGGAGCAATAACCTTGCTCTTTCCCATTTTTTTAGTTAGGAAAATCAGCATGGTATTAAATTAAAATATTTGAAAGTAAGTAACACTATTAAAGTCTTCGAAGCTTTAGACCCCGGAATTGATCATAATACGGTAATGTAAGTGTAAGTATTAATTAATCTTTCCAGCAATAGATAATGTCACATAAACTGTAAAATTAATCGTTCGAATGAAATATAAATTATATGTAATACCTACTTGAATTAGATACGTACTGAAGAGAATGAGAAGAGCTGTGATTCTTTATATTAATTCATTTGCGAGGGCAATGACCTGACGATCTACTAGAGAATTAATGAAGATTTGCTTAGCTCCAAGATTTTCTAGTCGAGACCATGAATAACATGAATATTCAGATTTCAGAATCGGAAATTTAAAATGTTACCTTGCGCTATTTTATGTGGTTTTTTTTTTACATAACAGCTTGTATATTTATCTACATTTTATAATACTTAATTTATGTCTTTATTAAAAACTTTCTCTACTACTTCCTATTTCTGCATTAAAAATATATTTGAATACTTACTTTACCTACTACAATACTTATTAATTCCATGCAATATAGATCTAAACGGCAACGTCATCAAGATAAGGATACGCTGTCTCGAAAAAAAAAATACTCGAAGTGTTTATTTATTGAAACTCCGTTCAGTATACGTTTTACCCGTTTTTATTCCGGTTTCAGCACTTACCCGAGTTAACACCACATCACAGACAAGTAATTAAAGGGCCGATGTTCCGTATGTTATTATATTTTAAATAACATATTCAATGCATCCTCAACAAACAATGTAGGTAATGTTAAACAGGAAAAATACTACAATAGTATGTATTTTGGTATTCAATACAATATATGGGCATTTGTGTTATTGTATACCTAAAATCAGAATAAAAGATGACAAAATGTAGAGCCCATTTACCCCGAATTCTGATATTCCTGTACTTATGGCTATGTCAAAATGACGACGTTGCAAACACGAGTAAAGTTACGTTCTGTTATTTTATTTGGAGCACCTATCTTTTTACCGGACTGCGTCAGAAGGAGGGTTATGTTTTTTTCAGCGTAACTCCTACATACTTCTACAAAATTAATTTCTTATTAGGGCGGCATACCTAATCACTGCAAAAGCATAATTTACGGATTTGCAAATAGAATTAACCATGGGAGTCAGACTCGCGCATGAAGGGTTCCGTATTATCCTACAAAATTTAACCGGACCGCCTTTCATTTTTAATTTTTTTCGTTGTTATTATATCGGCAGCTGAAATACATAATTATTGTGTGAAAATGTATTTCAACTGTCTACCTATTAGATGGATCATGAGATACAGCCCGCTGACATACAGACGGACGGACAGCGAAGGCTTAGTAATGGGTCCCGTTGGTTACCCTTCAGGTACAGAACCCTAAAAAGGGTAACCTCCCAATTTCCTATATTTACTGCTTCATTCGATTAAAAAAATATGAGTGGATAGTTCATCTGAGCATGGAAAACTGTCTTTTTATTCCGCGCTTTTTGTGCCATATTATTTTTGGAGCGCCATGAAAAAAGGCGCCATGGCCCTACTACCACACGCACAAAGACATTTAAAAAAGTTAGCCATAATTTAGAGACAGATTTGGAAGGAGAAAATCTGGATATATGGATAGCAGAAAACTTCGGACCCGTAATGCAAGATATGGTCATATGGAGATACCACTCTTATACTAACCCGCCAAAACCTTGCAGGCTTCCAAACTAACCAAGCAAAAATGTGCCACTATTAGAGACCATAAGGTTAAACGTTTTCGCCTACGTGCTCGACCAATCAGTAACTAAGTACTAACGTAAACAAACGCAAGATTACACGATTCACCTTGTAACATGTAGAGTGCCCAAATAAGACACGAACGGCCCAATTTCCATCCGCAAAGATTAACGAGACTGCAATTTAAAATGCAATACCCTGAGGTTCTACTAAGGGATTGCTTAAGAGGAGACAGACAAACTATCTCAGATACTGAACTGAAGTAAAGAGTTTTCTAAGAATGTCCCTCATCAAATAGTTGTGTAATAATAAGGTAACTCAAGCATCATTTGTTTTTGGGCTAGTTTTAGCTACCTTACTTTTTGCAAGGTTGGCCTTCCTACAGAATTTCCTCTCATTTTCCTTGGTCCGTTATTACTCTGATCAAAATATCGGGTGCGTCCCAAACGCATAATTTTGAGACGATGCCTTTTTCAGCTTTAGAGTGATTCTTGGGACATTGTGCAGTTGTGCCACTAGGCCAAGGCATCTCTGATTGACCTACTTTCTCAAACACATAGGATGATTCGTTATAAACCTTATTGACGCTGGGCTATACCATAATTTGTCCGTCAATTTCTGATCACCGAGTGGCATTTAAACATCGTGTCCTCTAATATATCCACTTGCTTGTCCTTAGAGAATCGTGAAGTCATCAGATCTGAATTCAATTGCCTTTGTTGAAACTGGATCATGAGCGTATAATCTCAAAATTCACTATGCTATATTCTTTATAAATGTATCAAAAGAACCACACAATTATGATATCATCGTCTAATAATCTCAGTCCTTAACCTTGAGTTGACTTTGGATTTAAATAATATCTCACCACTCCTACATTTAAAGGGTGATATTGGAATCCGGCCGGATAAAGAACCAATGGCCATATTATAGCCTCTGCATACCAAGATATGTAAATAAAAAAGTCTTGACACAATATCTACAGTGTTTCAGAAAAAAATATGTATGTGTGGGCTGGTTTGACCGATAGCAGAAAGATAAAACCGACATTTATCTAACAGACATAACATAACACATGTAAGAAGATCGTCTCATCACTTAGTAACTAATCTGTCTAAAGCCGTGAACAGTTCGTTTTTTATAGGCCTTTCAAAAAAACTTGACGTATAAGCTCACAAAGGCTAATTTGAACAATAACGAAACCTACAAATTCATACTCCCGCCAAGTTTAACAGTCGGCTGTTTCGGCTAACTGCGCCTAAAAAATCTTAGCAAAAAAACCGACCCAGACAACAGTGAACAACATACTAAAATTAGATAAGACAGAGAGCAGAGGACTTCCGAAACGTGTCATGCAGTGTCTTTGGCCTCCATCGGCTCATGTCCGTTACGATTTAAATTCAAAGCGCCAACGGAATGGATTTGGTTAGCGGATGCTTGATCGATGCGTGGCTGGGCTACTATTGTTTCATTATGAGCGATTGAATTGTATTGTGACTCGGACAGTTCTCGCGGTATTGTCACCGTTTTGGTCATGACCTTTTATTGGTTACTTGGCGACCAAGTGCAGTTCTTTACAACAACGACCCTTTTATGATCCCATGAAGTGAAGCACGCCACTCCCAGAGTCCTTGTTCAAAGAGGAATAACTAACAAAAATCATCATCATTATTCCTCGTTAACGGGAAAGGAAAATGATAAATAGTGATAATACCCACTATTGTCACTATTTATAATTTTTCTATCCCGTTGCTTCTAATGGCTAACCAATTTATCCCAGCGCTTATACATAATTAAACACCACGTCATCGATTGTGTTAAAGCAGAGCTAGTTCCATTGTTATCAATGTGCCACGCCGGCCACGCGGATACGTGTAACTAATGTTATAAACGCAAAATTCTGTCTGTCTGCCTGTGCCTGGTACCTTTTGACGTCAAATTGCAGCAAAATGGATTTCGATGAAATTTTGACGCCAAATGAAGCAAAATGGATTTCGATGAAATTTGGCTCTAAGGTAGTCATACTTTTTATCCTGGTAGTAAGTTCCCGTGGATGATTATTCCGACCTCAACGCGGGTGAACCCACGGGTATAAGCTAGTAAACTAATGTAATGATACTGTAATCAAAATTTACAGGAAATGAGTAACAACGAAAAGATTAGCTAAATTCCTGTTGTTACAAAATCTCATGGGCTGGTTTTTCATTTTCATATCGCAAAGTGTGATAAATTCTATTAAATATCGATACGAAAATAAAACATTTTCAATGAATTGATTTGAGTGATTCATGCATACAGTGTAACCTTCCGTCACATTGTTTTTAAAATGTATTAGCAACTCTGAACACATCATTTATGTTGAAATTAGATTGGATTTGGATGTTGTTCCTTTTATTGGAAATGGAGGTGCACCAGGTGAGTCAAAAGGTCAAAAAAAGAGATTGTTTTAGAATAGATGAAAAATAATCAACTTTGACCTTGATTCGAAAGAGTCGTCGAGACATGAAAGACCAAAGAAAGATTTCGAATTTTCGCATCTGGCACTAATTGCAAATAGTTCGAAAATAAGGAGTTGCGTTGTCAGATGTACCTAATCATTTTATTATTCCGCCCGAGTAGCTATGACCTTGATTGGTGTCAGAAGACGCGTTTGAATTTCATACGTTATGAACCTATTATCACAGCACACGTCAACGGAATTACATCACCACAATAATTTCGTGCATGTGAACTCGCACCAAAACATCACATTTATTTATGGCAATCTAATTGAAACGAATTTTACGAAAAACTAAATCTTCTTCTTGTTTCACAGTTAGTTAATATTGTTTCCGGTAATCGAGGAAGTTATCGAAATTAATCCCATTTACCTGTATTTGCGCTTACTAAGGTTTATCCACATTATGACTTTCCTTCAATACGCGGTTTGGAAAACTCTAAATTGAAGTGAAGTGTAGATGTGTCACCAAACACTTGAAAATTAGATTAGTTACTGGAACGGTTCACTGGAGTTGATAAGATGGAGATTCATCGTAGTACCTAGATTACAGAGCATCAGAGCGAGCCAAAGTGCGGATGGAAGTCGCTAAATCCAAAAAAAAAAATGATATTTTTCTCTCATTGTAGCAATTTTTTTTTCTAGATTCGCGTTCTCCTGCCAGTATTTGATGGAAAGGAAGAAGCACAACGCTTTGTCGTTCTTCGTTTGCGCCGAAAGCTATTGTACTACTTACATCATTGACTATCTACGTTTTTGTTCACACCAATCAATGTCTAAATACCCAGCAATTAAAATTACAACTTCGAGTTTAGGCCAAGTGTGTGCGTGTATCAACCAATTAACCCACATTAACGTGTTGAATGAAAATGTGAAATATTTGTTTTCGGAACGCGCTTTCCTTCATTCTTTATTTTGTTCATCGCAGCAGACGCGTTGCAATGGTTGACTGAATGCTGAATGATTCATTCAAAAGCCCACATTCGTAAAGAGAATTTATTGGTCTGGCGGAATCTGACAGAATGTGATTTGTTTCAGTTTCAGTTATGCTTTGGATAAGAGCTAAATAGTGATTAATGTTTTGGAAATGGGCGGTATAAATCATGATCTGTCAAATGACCAATTTGGTCGAGACGCCATTGTTTAACTATTGTGTCTACTTCGTGGACAGATCATGGGATAAGGGGCCTTTCATAAAGGGTGTAAAACACCTCTTAACGAAGCCGAAAGGCACTTGTTCTCCCCGTCATTGCGATCATTTTTTTTGTTCTACACCATACCTGGGAACCTTATATTGGGGGTCAAAGTTCCAACTTTTTGGCAACTTTTTTTTTTAAAATAAGTACAAGTTTTTAATGTAAGACTTTTACTTTAAACACCTCCACGACCCCCGTACTATTCAGTCCATCCATCAGCACAATATTTTGAGTGCGTTACATTGAGTTCTACCACAAAACATGTTTTTACACCCCAAAAAAAAAAGTCGTTTCCTAGCAATAATTTTTGCGTAAAGTTACTTAGTTTGATGTACCTACAGAATGCTTGGTTGACGGCTTCGTGATGAGGTGGTTTACACCCTGTATAGCCATTTATTTTCAAAATATTTCATGAGGTTGTGGGTTCAATTCCCCAGTGGTCGGGCAAAGTGTTCTTGGGTTTTCCCATCAGGAATTGCCCAGTAGCAGCCACGGAGTCTGGATTTATGACCGGTTGATAGCAATAAATTCGCTCCCGATTACTTAGGGACTTAAACGGAAAAATGACTGTGTGGGTGTACTATTAGGTACACCTCTGCCTAACTCTTCGGGGATTACAGGAGCGATGTTATGTTATGTTATTTTCAAAAAGCCCACTACGGTCAAAGTTATGTAGCTACCAATGACTATAAAGCCTCTAATTCTCTTTGGTAGCTACCGAATGACAGTTCAAAGATGGAGGTGTAATTTGACGTCTCATCGAAAGTATCATCATTCCATTCTTCATAACGCTTGTAAATAGACCTGTGAATCTGAAGATCAAGAGATACCTTATATATAACATTATCGTTATAGTAATGATAATTGTTAGAACACACGCTTCAACAATGCGTGTGATAAAAAAATTACATTTATTTCCGTCGATTTACACAATCCTTTGCAACATTGTGGGAAGTTAAATCTGATTATCAAAGTTTGCGAACAATCTCATATCTCATTAAAGAATAGTCGTCTCCACGAGAAAGTGAGGAGACTGTGTATGAATAGAGAAAGTATTATAGCAGGCACTCGATGTGAACAGCTCAGATCTCTAAGAAAGTAACATCTCCATACTGCGGAAGCTATAATAAATATATATATATCTTAGTATCGGCAGGTTATGAAAAACAGTTATGTTCGAGTATGCACTTGGTGTAGTTGCGGAAACATGGATTTTCCGGTCACCGTAAAAGTTTAGCCTACTATATGTTCTCTTTGATTTTAGAATATACCAACTCAACGCGGGAACGGTGAAAATTACGAAATTCCATATAAAGGAGACGGACAAAATGTGCCCTTAAGTGTGCAAAAATAAATAAATGTAAGTATTGCAAAGAATTATAAAAAAAAAAGTTAAGTATTTAACCCCATTAGCCTTCATCGAGGCATTCTTGTCATGTTTGATCAATGAATTTGCATTTCACCCAGACTTTTTACCTTTGGTGGAGAGACAAGTGGCAGGCCCCCTCGTAATACATAATAAGGTGCGTTGACCAATGCACATTACGAGCCGCTACATGTCTAAATGCCCAGCTTAGGGGGAATGTTGAGACATTCCCGAGGCTATGAGCAAATGGTTCCACTCCTCTACCTACCCAGCCTACACGATGACTCCACTTTTCTTCCAAGAAATTAGCTATTGGTATTGGTAGGAACCAACTATACATAGATGTTGGCGTATCGATCAGCTGAGAATATTTGGGTTGAGTGGGCAATTTGTCACGTATTGTGAGCCGACGTTTGATACGCATTAGGTTAAAATATAGGTTACGCTCCACAATTTCCCACGCCCGTTTTTCCTATAACAACAATAGACATTTTTTTAGGTGTGGTGCAGACAGCAGATACGCTACCATATAAGGCGAATTCCACACGACATGCAGCAGAGCGGATAAAGCGCGGTGTTTACGCGCCGATGCGCACGCTGAGCACGCGACTAGCCGATTTCTGAACGACATCACACCAAAATGACTGTGATATTATACCGCACCGGCTAACGGTACCGCGTTAATTTGATAATTTTACCGCCTGCTCTCTCTCGCTTAAATTTAAGACAAGTTTATATCCGTCTGCGTCCGTTGCATTCGCCTGCACACACCCATGCACACATAATTAATACGCGCATTCCGAAAGGTGAACGTATAGAACCGTTGACAATATTTTGGCACAACATAATTTGCAATGTAAATGGGCCCACGTAATACCTCGGCAGCTTACGACGTTAATGAGTTACAAACTGTCGCCGTTATTTAATAAAATTAAATATTCATGACTGCTAATTTCTTTGAATTTGTGAATTTTAGATGGCATCTGAGTAATTGCTTATTTTTGGCTAGACTGTTTGTTACATTCGTTGGTAGAAGTACCAGACGTAGTAAAGTGCGGGTCTGCAAATCGTACATCTTCTTCGTATCAGATAGCCGACTGGCTCCCCAGTCAGTGGCTTTTGGTTAACTGTAGTCAAGGGCGGGTAATTAATTACCTACCTGGTAAATTAGTATGTGGTAATTATGCAGTACATAAGGTACCCGAAATAGCGCCCATAAGCTGCCAGCACTGCATTATTTCGACGACTTTTTATCTACCTTACATTCTATCATTATTAACTCATCCTCGTAGTCTAGACTAGATAAATCATGTAAGTAATTGCGTGGTTTGTAAGTACATACTGTTGGTTAGGGGCCATTCATAAATTACGTCACACGAATTTCATTATTTTTTCACCCCCCGCCCCCGTCCTTGTCACAGCTGGTCACATTTGTGAAACCCCCCTGCCCTAGTGTGACGTCACATATTTTGCAATTTTTCAAATAGAACTAAGAAAACGACGTCGTTTATCCACGAAAGTCAATAGTTATTGTCAAATGAAATAGAAACAGAAATCATCCAACGTGCAACGGTGCGTTTGGCGGCATTTATCAAAGGGCGCTTAGGCGGTCGGCGCGTAACACTAGTAGAGCGAGTAGCCGACATTTGAACCTTATGTCTATACAGATAGAGTTGGAAATGTTTTTGAGTTTTTAGTTAATAGTTGAAGATTATAAATATTTTGAAATGTGACGTCACGAAATTTAGGACCCCTCCCACCCCCTTGTCACACAATGTCACACTTCGTCGACCCTCTCCCTCCCCCTTAACATGTGCCGTAATTTATGGATGGCCCCGTAACTAGATCATTAAACTGACATATTTATAAATTGTTTTAGCATAACGAATATTAGCAAGGCTTTTACCTATACCCCAGTTTTTTTTAAACGTTTGTCCACGCTAGGAATTTCTCCTGTAACGTATGTAACAAACATTTAAACTGACATACAAACAGCCAGGCCCAAAACGTGCGGGGACCATCCCGCGACACGTAGCGCAGCAGCCAATCGCTTAGCCACTTCGCCAACCGTGCAGCTTTGCTGTTGGAACACCAATAAGGTGAGCTAAAAAACTGAGCTGAAATGCTGGAATATACAATTTTTTACGCGTTACAAAATATAATTATCCCTCTGCCTAGAATTAATATGTAGAATTTCAACGCAGAATCTAGCCAAGAAGTCTCTAGAAGAAACCCATAGTAATGCCATGAGCAAAGAGTTGCATGTAACCGTTCTATAAAAGCCTTAATTGAATACTGACAAACGCTCTTAATTAACTCAAAGTCTGCACTATAACAAGTCTAATTAATTAATCCGAAGTAATAACATAGACATCTGGTACGACAACAGCCTCGCGTTGTTCTCTTTAGCCATAAAAAGGCGGGAACACGACACCTCTTTGCGCGCCATGTTTGGCCAGAAATCGACTCGGTGCAGTTTTTCCCCTTATACTGACACAAAATGTAATCGTAAACAACTTACACAACTTTACTTACAAAGTGTCTTACGTATGACAAATGTACAGACGCCAGAACATCAAGCGACCAGAAACTGTCAAATTTTCCCAATCGATCTTGAACGTAATGCGTTAGCGATAAAATTGATAGACAGATTCTAGTAGCTTTATGTGCGTCTGTAAAAATTGAGACCGAAACACCGGACTGTGACATAAAAGGGAGCAAGTCTATTAGATACTCGGTAGGTAGAAGGTGGTACAAGGCTGCCAATGATGAGTCCCAAGTCTTCAGGAGGTTGTTGTTACTTTGGACTTAGTTCTGCCACAGGTAATCAGCCAACTCATAATATCTGGTTAATTCAGAACCACGCATTCAAAGATGTAGTAGGTACTATACCACATTTTAGAATCCATAGATCCAGCTCATCCAGCTCCATAGATCATGGAAATCATTAATCTCCGGCACATTGCAAAAAAACGAAGACTCCGCACATATTCGTATCATCGACGCGACGGACTTGGAAAAGATACGAAACACAATATGACCATTATTTGTTATGATTTGTCTCTTCAATTGGTTTGAAGTTTTTTTAATGCATGCTTTCCTTTATTGTTTTAATCTAAGATACTTTTTTCCTGCCTTTTGTAATACACATTTTAGAACACATTTACTTTATACACTTAACATATTAACACATCTCTCTTATCATACGTTTAATTGTAGTTTTAAAACAACTAAAACACATACATTACAAATCAACATACACACAAACATACATATAAACATACTATACAAACGCTTCCTCATAAATACAATACATTTTATTAAAACAACTTACTCCACTACACTTTTAAATGCTTTCTCTAGTAACGTTCAATCCCCGATAAAAAATCATTACAAAATTATGCTTTTTACTAAAATTCAGTGATATAATCGACCTCACAGCTAACATTGATAGCTTAACCGTGTCCCATTCGCAGACTACTGACATAGAACAATGTCACACTATCATCACTAGAACTTCTAATCAAATACTCATATTAACGCAGAACATTCGCAGTATAAACTGCAATATGTCCGGCTTTGAGATCTTATTATGTAGATTAAAACTAGAATGTGATATTTTAATACTGACAGAGTGTTGGCTCTCTTGTGCATCGGTAATTCCAAAATTAGATGGATATTGTCATGTAGCAACTAAAAAGAACAACAAACAAAATGATGGTGTAGTTATTTATTATAAAGATAATCTTAATGTCCGCATAGAGGAACCTGACTTCCAGGACTGTAATTGTCTAGTGGCTATTGTAGAAGAGCAAGTTGCTATTATAGGTTTATATAGATCGCCATCATATACCAACATAGATCCATTCCTATCGTCCTTAGACAAAATACTTCAACTGGTATCGATCTATAAACACAATGTGTTAATGGGAGACATAGACATACCAATCAATCCAAACAAAATAGACATACACGGGGAACGGTATTTAACCTTAGTTGCTACACACGGCTTGCTTCCAGCACATACCCTTGTAACTCGTAGTGACAGTGAAACTTGCTTGGATCACGCCCTAATAAAAACTTTAAGTACTGCCACTGCAATAGTCCCATTTTCAACGTTAACGGACCATTATCCGGTTTTACTATGTCTACAGCTAAAACAAACCTGGCATTATACAACTACAACTATAACTAAAGTTAACAATGAGGGAATAGTACAAGACCTACTACAACTTGATCTGGATCCAATTTATCAGTCGGCAGATCCTAACCTTACGTTAAATTATTTGACACAGTCCCTTCAAAATATTATTGAAAAAAACACACAAACAAAAACCTTACCTAGACGGTCAAAAATAATAAAGCCTTGGATAACTCCGGGTTTACTGAGATGCATGCGTAACAGGGACAAGTTACATAGAAAAGCTAAGCTATCACCGAAAAATGAAAATTTCCAAATAACTTACAGGCGTTACAGGAATTTTTGTAACGCGCTGTTACGAAAAATAAAGAGAGCATACGAAAAAAACCAAATACAAAGTGCACAAAAAGACAGTAAAAAATTATGGAAAGCTATTCGAAATATCGCTAACACAACTAAACCAATGCAACGCACAAAAGAACTCCTAACATTATCTACTTCTCCAGAGCAATCTTTGAACAAAATTAATAGTTATTTCATTAACGTTGGAGCCTCACTGGCTGATAAAATTTATCAAAACATAAACACTCCAGATGCACATTCTCAATATCATACAGACGAGTGTAACCAGCCAAATAATTCATTTGTTTTGATGGACACTGACGAGCAGGAAGTTGACCAAATTATAAATGGTCTAAAAACTGATTGTGCATCGGGTTGTGATAAGATTAGTGGTAAATTTCTAAAAATGCATAAACACATTCTTGTACCACCTATTACAAAAATTATCAATGATAGCTTACAGTCGGGCTTATTCCCTGATTCCCTGAAAAGGTCTGAAGTGTGCCCAATCCATAAAAGCGGAGGCAGAAATCAAATCAATAATTATAGGCCAATATCCATACTACCGGCGATATCGAAAATATTGGAAAAAGTCATAAACACTCGCTTGGTAAAATATCTGGAAAAAAATAATATACTGTCTGAAAATCAGTATGGTTTTCGGCATGGTAAGTCCACAGAACAAGCAGTAAACAAACTTACTGGGTTTGTTAGCACAAACTTGGACAAAGGAAAAAAATGTATTTCAATATTTCTTGATCTCGCCAAGGCATTCGATACGATTTCTGTTTCCCGCTTATTGGCTAAACTCGAGAAGATAGGAATCAGAGGTACCCAGCTAGAACTCTTTAAAAGTTACTTGTCTGGGCGAAATCAGTGTGTCCGTGTAAGTGAATATAAAAGTACCTACCTTCCAGTTACACATGGCGTACCTCAGGGCAGCATCTTAGGACCCTCCTTATTTCTTGTATATATTAATCAACTCACGAATCTGAAACTCACCCAAGGCGAAATCATCTCCTTCGCAGACGATACTGCTTTGGTTTTTGCCGCCAATACTTGGGATGAGGTATTTGATGCTGCCCAGCAGGGCTATAATATCGCTAGAAGCTGGCTTCAGGCGAACATTCTAACTTTAAATGTAGAAAAAACCAAGTATATTTCGTTCAGCATTAAAAATTATTCAAGTCTCAGTAACAGCCACAAAATTATTTCTCACGAGTGTAACCTGAAAGTCAACTGCGCGTGTTCTTCACTGGAGCGTGTTCACACCATCAAGTACTTAGGTGTTACTATAGATAGAAATCTAAACTTCAAAGAACATATCAAGCTGCTTGGTGCACGAGTACGCAAACTCATATATGTTTTTAAAAATTTGCGACACGCAGCTGAGCCTTATCTACTAAAACAAATTTATTATGCCCTGGGTCAGTCTTTATTAAATTATTGCATCTCCTCCTGGGGGGGTACTTTTAAAACCACTATGAAGTCCATTGAAATCGCTCAGCGCGCAATTCTAAAGGTGTGTATTTTTAAACCTATCCTTTTTCCTACTGTCTCTCTATATCAGATTTGTGGGGTTCTGACTGTAAGACAACTTTTCATCCTCAACATTATCCTTAAACAACATACAAAACTACCTTATACCTTATGACCCACTCGCGCAAAACCGAAGAAATAAAAAAGTATATATGGAACGGATCACTTGTAAAACCAAATTTAGTGAAAGATTTATTGAATTTCTTGGTCCGTTCCTTTATACCAAAATTAATAAAGAACTAAACATTTACCCGCTTACTAAATCTAAATGTAAACAAATAGTAAGTGAATATTTGCAACAACTAGATTATGAAGAAACGGAGTTATTACTCAGCGTTGAACAGTAATTAGAATGTTAAGTTCGAATTAGTTAAAGTAATCTTAGATAAAAATCATGCTCATGCACTTCAATCACACACACTCACACCCACCAACACACGCACACACCCACATCACTCAAACTCCACATAAATTACCTGCTAGTTCACACACTCATAAACAATTCTCAATCACGTACAGACCAATTTTGATTATTATATTATGGGTAATTTTAAATTATAATCAAAGTATCATTTAAGTTAGTTTTAAGTCATTCAAAATTTAATCATTAGTACAACCAACCATATTTCTTTGTTGGCATTTTATTGTTAAAATATCGAGGGAAAAGGCGCTGAAAACCGAAATACAGGCATTGCTTAGTTCGGTTGCAGTGGCTACATCCACTTATTAGAAATTAATACTGCCAAACTATTTTTCTGTAAAATATTTCTAAGTTTTTTGAGAAATAAATTTATTATTATTATTAATTGAATACAACCGTAATGTAATTTCTTAAACCTATATTATTATGTTTTATTGCACATTCGCCAGTGGCCATGCCATCTAGTGCACAAATTAAAATCACGTGGCCCAAGGGCGTCGAATATAATATAGTTGGTAGATTCGCCCCCTAGTTGACTCCCTGCCGAAAGATAGGGTGCCTAGGTACCTAATTGGCTCGGAAGTGATTTGGATGGACTTAATTCCACGTACATGGTGCAGGAATGACTTTTTCAAGGTCAAATTCATTCCTGCACCTTTATGCGCTTGGAAGGTTGTATTGATGATTTTGATGATAATAATTCTGTAACTACATACGTGTTACAGCCGCGAATCATATTTTAATCAACATACAACCAGACACTGACCCGCAAATTGCAAAAAACGTAAGAAAATTTGAATTTCGGGCTACCCTGGAGCATCTGTTCGTGTTCCGCGCGCGCCTCAAAGAGATGTCAGCAAAAGGAAGGGGTCCGCAAGGTCTGATGCCTGCCGGGGCTGTGGGACTCTTCTAAAGAGATACTGCGGTCCTGGAACACAAAGGGCTAAGAAGGAACCTATCCAAGGTTTTAGTCAGTGAAAGTCTGACACTCCCTTCCGTTCCGCCCAGAGCGGAAGGGGTAATTTGATGATTTCCCATCCGAAAAAAAGGTATGTAAGTTCCATATATTGGGCATACGCCGATTACCATGACATGTATTGTTAACAATGTCAAATAAATTCATGGCAAATATTTGTTTGGGAACAACTAAAAATGGAAAAATAAAAAACTTTTTGGTGACAACAGTGAAAACTAACTTTAGCTGCAGAAGTCGGTGACAAAAAAACTAAACAATCAAACAAAGGTACGACTTCTGAAGCCAAAGTTATTTTTCACTTTTTCGGTGGTTTTGTAGGTGTTTAACATAATTATCAGTATAGTAGAATATCATTGCCCCCTGCATACTAAATTTCATGAAAATCGTTGGAGCCGTTTCCGAGATTCAGATTATTTAAGCTAACTACCTAGTACCTAGTGGATGTAAATCGATGACCCTACCAAGTTTACCAGCGGACACCTACCTGCACTTCGTTACTACCTCATGCTGCCATCTATGAATGACTTGAAGCGAAATCCTTGAAAGAGATGTCCCAGAGCAGTGTAGTTCTTTTTATTATTTAGAACGTTCTCTTTAAAACTAACGTCCAGCGTTTAGCAACATCTATTAAAAAAATTTTTAGTTATGTGTACGTAATACAGAGAATGGTGTACCTTAGTGTGACGTAGCGCCATCTTCTGGAAGAAATAGTAAAGTACGAATACGTTTTGTTATTGCTTCAACTTCAGCGATAATTATGTTTGCATTTCTATAATTATGTTGTCATTTTACAATACTAATTAAAGTATTTTCTATATTTTAAAAGATTGCAAAACTAAAAAACTTTTTTAAAACGTTTATCATTTGAGAAACTAAACGCAAATTCTTGTGACAGGCCTGGAAAAAAAATAAACAGCTGCTGCCATGCGCTCTGCTGTCTTTGTGATTCGGATTTCAAATTTGATACATTGCATTCGTGCTGTCTCTTTCACTCCTATGGTAATTTCTGTAAGCTTTTTGAGTAACATGCTTAAAATTGTAATGTTGTAACCCGAATTTCCGACTTAATGTCCATCTCTTATTTTCATTCCTTGCTTCTTGTGAAATAAAAATTGACTGTTTTCTAATCGACGTATGTTTTACAAAGTTATCAGAAGAAATACAGGCATTCGTGAACAAATGACTTTTGGGAGAATCGCCAATTTGAATTGGAACACTTGTATTGGAAGTAATGGGAATAACATAATTCGTACTATGACAGAGAATAGGTATGTTTACTTCATCTGTTTTATCATAAATTGTATAGCTATCGTTACTCATGTTATCCTTTGATGTTAATAATGTCTTTCCTTTCCAGGAAAAGGTCCCGCGAGGACGATTCGTGTGAATTTATGCCATTGTCAAAGAGGATAAATAATTTGCATATTAATAACAACCTAAACACGAATGTTTCTCAAACGCAAGATGCTAGTCATAGCCATATTAATGGAATAAATACTGAAAATGGAATCTCTTCGCCAAGTTCATCGTCAGGTTCAGAACGAAGACCAAGCTATGAGCCTGGAATGACTTCTAACCAGAGTAGCTACTATTATGACAATAAGCTGTTGTTTGAACTGCATTTAGAGAGAGTACAGAGATGTGGACAGCAATTTCCATATTAATATTAGTTTAGTGGTACTTATTTAAGTTCTCTGTGTATTATTTGGTATGTCTAATATTTAATTAGTACCTATTGTAATAAACAACATTGTACCTTTTTAATTAAAATTGTTGAAGAATGGTAACTATTTTTTAATTTTTATTATGGCATTTCATTGACACATGTCAAATCGATGATACATTTTTGACCAATCACGATATGGAATTAATGCGCCACCTGGTGTTATGTTTCGTACACTACAAAAACAGTATGGCGGACATCATTTGTAGTAAATGGTAAAAGAGAAGGGGCGTCGTTGTTTATTTGTTTGCCATTAATTATGGAATATATTCTAAGCTTTCTTGAAGTGATAAATTAAGTAACTAGGGAAAAAAAGAAAATTTAATGTCAAAGGTAAGTCGTGAAACATATCTTTTTGTTTACAACGTGTGAATATCCATGACCCTATTTTAAAAGCGGTACTCCGTAGTACCGTTAGACGGGGCGCGTGGCCACCTGAGCGCTCTCGAGAGAGTGCCGCGAGGGCCGCGTTCAACCCCTCCTCTTGCGATTTCCCTGGCAGTGGAGGAAGGAGCCGGGAGCGGGAGTGATTTGGTGACGGCACATGGAGGGGATCCCGCATCTTGGTGGGGATGCGACGGCCGACGCGTGATGGTCGCACAGCCGCTGCCGGTCAAAAGGACTGGTAGGGGTGAACAACCTTCGATTTGTCTGTCTGGTTTCGTCCACGAGCATGCGGGGTTCCCTCATAAATGCTATGAATCGAATTATTCTATTTGTAATTGCGTAACTGAAAAATATCGGCCATATTTTTATTTGGTGCGACTCCTTTGTCCTAAACTAAGAATGAAATTTGTTAACCCTTCTGTAACCCTAGGGCAAAACTACTGTTTTATAGTATTTTTTATCGTTTTCGATTGTATGAATGAAGCAGGTAGAACTAAATCGTCCCACGAATTTATGAGGTCAATGACACAATAAACTTGTGTGACCTTATTTGAACTTTCTATTGCCAAATGTCCGTAAACGGCGCAAACTTTCAAGTTTCAAGGTATCAATATAAGAAGAACTGATTTCGATTTTGGAAGTTATAGGAAAGACTCGCTTTAATAAAAAAAAAAAGGCGAGACTTCAACATTCTGTAAATGTAGGTACAGTTTACCAGATGATTACCCAACTAGCTTGCTGCCCACAGCTAGTGAACCACAACCACACCTCGCGGTCTTGTGAAAGTACAGCAAAGAGAAAGTGAGCATCACGCTAGAGCTACATGTGCATACACATACACGCCAATTGTCTGTCAGTATGTATAACAAACTCGTCGGTCGACTATCGGGCCTGCATAAAAAACTTTCTTTAACCCACTTTCTTATTAGTAGTTGTTGGCGATCATCTTTCGCCTCTCACCGTGGCTGAATTAATTTTAGTGTAGTGCCGTGTTTGGTGGTCGGTAGAGGTATGTGCCCTACCATCGTGGTCCCAGTGTAGTCCCGTGCGCAGTGGCGCCGCGGTGGTGGGACAGTGGGACGTGGGGATACGCGTTGCCATAGTGACTCAAGTGGGACAGTGAATTTTATTTTTATTTTTTTCCCGCTTCGGCGGCGAAGCTTGGAGGGTTAACAACAATGTGCGACATGCAGAAGATGCCCACTAGAGAAGATGCCTCTTGGTATGAGGATGACTTTCAATTATATTCGATTATTCAAGTGTATGTTGGCCAAACACCTGAGCAGTTACTGTAAATGTGCTGGATATTATCAAAATTCTTCCTTGTTTACATCAATTGACTATTGCAGATTTGGTTTAAAAATGTTTGACCAAAACAATTGATTTTACTGTAGTAGGAGATAAAGAAATTAAACTGAACCTAATTATGACCTGTTTCAAAAATCAATATAAGGCTGTTTTTAAATATTTAAATACCTAAAACACTTCCTACTTTCACTGTAAAGTTGTGACATTAATTCCACAAATAAGGAGTCAAACAACTTTCTTAATGCCAGCATGTACACTCTCTATTACAAAGTATTTTATAGTTACATATTTAAAAGGATAAAAACTTGGTAGACTGCTCTAGAACTCAAAAAAGATTTATGTCAGTAACAAAACCGTTGCTCCTCACACTGGCCTCCTAACCGACCACAAACAATTTTTTTTTTAAATTACAGTACTTGGATTAACAGTATTCACATAATATTAAGATAATCCTACTAATATTATATTTGATGCGAGTATAAAGTTTCTGAGTATGGATGTTTGTTACTCTTTCACGCAAAAACTACTGAACGGATTTGGATGAAATTTTGCTCACAGATAGTTATTAACCTAGATTAACACATAGGATACTTTTTATCCCGGTAGTAAGATCTCAAGGGACAATTATCCAACTTCACACAGGCGAAGCCGCTGGCAGAAGCTAGTCTTTTCGTAATTTTTAAGAAACCGCTGATATTGCAGTGGATTGGGCAACTTTTGAAAGAAGCAAAAGTTGCCCAATCCACTGCAATATCTCCAAATTAAGGTCATCGGTATTCCCATGTTCTACTAAGCTATTGTCTCAGCAGAGAAAGAAATAACTGTATACTATGATGTGAATGTATAAGCACAATAGTTTTAAAACCATTTATTTTTGTATCAATAAAAAACTTACTGTGTTTCTAATAGTAGTCATTATTATTTATGCTTATAAAATCCAGCGACGAATACTTGAAAAAGATCCAATATAAACTTGGCCTTTCTTTCAGAGAACGTAATGCCAGTTTAGGTACATGTTGATATGGATTACTGCTGTTGGAAGACCTTCCAAATATATGATTTTTCTAGCCCAGTTTAGTGGAAAAGGGATTAAGTTAAACACACTAAATTTGTCTTGCTAATATTTAATATTGGTACAACAGAGTAGCATATTAGATATATTATAATTATTTATTTTTATATATCTCACTTGAAGTCAGGTCTTAAATAAACAACTTTAATATCCCAAGTTCCCTACCTTAAATTGACCAAATAGATCAGAGTGTCAAGAAGGGAATGTATAAAGAGGTCATCATTATTTTCCAGCGAGGAGGACACTGACATGAATTTCGCCACATTCTCAGCGGTGGGCAACGCTGGCACACACTATGTCACCACTGGTGGCCAGCTGCCCGTCGCTAAGTTACAGCAGAATGTCACCAACAATGGAACCGGCATGCAGCAGGTAATACAACAAGTGTGGCACAGTATTTTGTAATGAAGAGGTATTTTTTTTTTTGACGACCCGAATAGCGCAGCGGTAGTGAGGCTGCCTTACGTTCTTAGGGTCCCAGGTTCGAATCCCGGTTGGAGCAAATGTTTGTGTGATGAGCATGGACATTAGTTTCCGAGTCATGGATGTTTATATGTATAATAAGTATGTATTTACAAACAAAAAGTATCTATGTAGTATATCAACTATCTGGTGTCCACGACACAAGCCTCGTTGCTTAGTGTGGCACTAGATGGCGCTGTGTGTTAATGTCCAGCGATTTATTATTATAAGCATTGCTTAAAAGTTAACTAATGATTAACAACTGTTCAAGCATAGAAAATTAACATCTCTTAACTTGGTAACCAGATTTTTAAGAATAAACCCTTAATTTCTTCCGGATGAGCAGATAAAAACGACTTGTGTAGTTGAAGGCAGTCCCGTACCATGGGTTTTCAGACTTTATTCTGTGTATGACTTCCAAAACAGGCAGGATTAAGTTGGTGGGTAGTCTCAATATCATGTAAAGATTGCCAGCCTCTTTCATCAAGCAAACAACTGCTAAGGGTGGGTTCCGGGTTCAATGCCTGGTCAGACAGTGTAGTTCAGTTTTTGCAGTTGGTAAATTATGAGTAGGGGTAGCAGTCCATAGATTTCTCCCCAGATAGCAGCAATGTACTTACACTTCCGCCTAACTCTGGGGTATACAGTGATGATATTTAAATAATTTGATATTTTAAGACACTCAAGTGGAAGGTACATATATAAATACACAAATCTGTTTAGCAAAGTATTAGGTTAAACATATCTGTATTGTGTGTAGGTATTTTATACCTCCTTTTATTTATTTATTTAAACTTCATGTACAAGAGTGGTACATAGGCGGACTTAATGCCACAAGGCATTCTCTACCAGTCAACCTTTGGGTCAAATAGGACAGCATTGTGATGGAGTACAGAGTAGAGTACCTTTTCACCTTATTGTGTGTCTATGTCTTCCACTTGAGTGATGTCTTGACTCCTAGTCTATAAAGTCTACTAAACAACTTACCGCTATTCGAAATAGAAATATAGTTTAATTTCTCATGTCTGTTTGAAAGTTAGCTATGTACTGTTTATTGCTCTTTATTGAAAAAAAATTGTTAGTTTTCTCTACAAACAAGTAAACAAAATCATGAGCAAGAAGTATCACACGATAACAAATCTACCCAGGTGGTCTTTTCCGCCTGACCAGTTAATATATTTTTCGCTTATTCATGCGGAGACGCCGAACCCCGCCCCCTTAAAGTTTAGGCCTATTAAAACGTCAATTTGGCGCTCAAAATAACAATAACTCTCGTTTGGCGTGCGTCGTCAGTGCGCTCGGCCGATCGGTATTGTCTTTCATTCATTATTTCTATACAAAGTCAACGGAGCGGGGCTAGAGAGCGTTTCTATGTTGCGAGTACAAGCAAAATTAGCTTAGTGGTGATCAGGCGGGAGTGTCCACGATAGTACAACACATTCAATGAATTCATATTATAGTTAGTACTTGAAAATTATTCAAGAAGTTATATTCTTGAATAATCTTCAAGTACTAACTTTCACTAGTGAAAACCTTTGAATTCATTTTCAATTCCATTGAAGATGGAGTTTCTAATGAGATTATAACTAATATTTACATCTCCGTTTTTGAATTCAATAAGTACTTAAATGTGAAAATAATCTAGTAGGTATTTTGAAGTTCAGAAATGCCTTTAAATCGTTATTACGCAACTAGAGAAAGTAACGAGCAAAACAGACGTTATTTAGAAACTACACATTCATTCAATTGTTGCATAAACTTAAACAAAGGATGGCTTCTAACACAGTCTCAGGGGTGTTAATCAGTGTTTCTTATAACATTGAGAACTTCATAACATTAAAGTAGAAAAGACTATCTCTTTGGTCTTGTGGCCGCTAGTGGGATTGTTGAGCTTGGGGTCCAGGGATCCCCAGGTCGAACTAAGTGCTATTTTCACTAGGTACTTATTGATTATTTTCCAATTGATAACAACATTTCAAGCAAAACTAGCGAAATCCATTAGATATTATAGCGCACCTGCTTATATTATTATAGAGTGCTTATTAAAAAGCGTGACGTTATGACTTGCTAAAGATAAACATAACAATGTGCACAAAAAATACAAACTATTATTTTAGAACAGAAATGACGTCTGAATGATGTCAGACGAATTCCCGAAGCTAATTTATTCTAGTTAAAAGCAAGCATTTCGTGTCGATTGTCAATTTCTTAGAAAACTGTTCACGTATTTAGTTCATGACTATAAACGGAACTATACGACACGATTGTAGTTTTATTATTCGATTTAGTTGTGATTAGGATGAGTATCTGAAGCGCGGGAAAAAATATACAATCTAAGTAAAAAAAATCTGTAATATTTTAATTTTTTAATGACTGAATAAGCAATTTCTTGACCAGTGTTTTATTCCATTGTATTTATAAAACAATATTATGCTGTTTAGTCACGAAGAACATCATGATTAAGCAAGGCATGATATTATTTTAGTTTAAACCCTGATCAGAGTTGAAACAGAATGTTCCAAAGGTGGAAGAAGAAGTAGAAGAATTAGAGTTTTTATTACAATATGATGATTGGTTTAGTCAGAAACACTTGATAAGTATAGGTAAGTTACGTCAAAAAATGTATGGAAAACAGATGCACATCATTAATTTAAGCAGCATTTATAAATAAATCCCATAATCTTAAGCTGTCACGGCAGCTATAGAAGTTATAGAAGGTACCTATATTATTTGTCGTGTTGTAACCAACTTATATATGTTGCCTTCGTTTCAGGTATGCGTGGCGATGACTGACGGCGGGGTGCAGTACATGCGCGCTCTGGACGGCAGTATGCAGCCAGCGCCACAGCTGCTCCATGTGCCTTTCCAGCTGGCAGGAGCTAAACCTGGTATGTATTACTTACAACGAAAAAAGAATTTCGACCTAACTGGACGCCTGATGGAGGACATCGCAGTCGAGGTTTAGCATTAAAATTACATAAGATTGTCCCCATAATGTTTACCTTTTCTTGTGTCGTAGTAGAAAGCCGAAATAAACTCCCCAGCAAAACATCTGTCTGTTAAGGTGGATGCTCCATGGTAGCCCGCGAAATTCAAATTTTCTTACGTTTTTTGCAATTTGCAGGCCAGTGTCAGGTTGTATGTTGATTAAAATGTGATTCGCGGCTGGAAGACGTATGTAGTTACAGAATATAATCATTAAAATCATCAACCCTCTTTCATGTAACTGTCAAGAATGAGTATTTCATGAAAAAGTAATTTTTGACAGTTACATGAACTGAATATGAATGTTTGATGATTTTAATGACGTAAGAAAATTTAAATTTCGCGGGCTACCGTGGAGCTTCCACCTTAAGTTAGAAGACTTATTCTATACAATGGTATGCAAAGTAATGTGTATTACAATAAACGCAATAAAGGGCTAGCTAGAGTGAAAGATATGATACACACATTATATTGTTTCGATTATATATTGTGGCTCAATGAATTCAACCCATTTAGGGTTGATAGGATAAGGACTCGCGTAAACCAGAGCAGTAGGACACAAAAGAGAGCAGGCCTGTACTTTGCTGTGGGTGATGATGAGGAGGGTTGAAAGACGCGCTATAAGTAGCATTTTACTTGTTCAGAAATGCCTCATCAAAATCCTTAACTTGTACAGGATCATTAACGCTAGAGCGTGCCGTGTTTAGTCCGAGATACGGATATGATTGCTACGTAGGTACATTACTGTTCGTCTGTGAGACTGTGACGCAGATGCATCACGATGTAGAATTAACATAATATCATTCGTGCAAAAGTATACCTTTGCGTTGTACGTATGCGTCTATAATCTACTTCTACAATAATAAATTATATACGAAAGTAACTCTGTCTGTCTATTACGTTTCCCCGCCTTAATGTAAACCCATAAGGTCACAGGATACTTTTTATCCCGGGAGTACGTGCCCATGGGGTAATTTCCGACCTATATAAAGGCAAAAAGCCAACTTCTTTATAAAACAACTAGCGGCCCGTCCCGGCTTCGCACGGGTTTGGTAATTTTTTTTTTTTTTTTGTTTTAATGTAAATCCTTTAGTCCACCAAATAGATGAATATAATCTGCCGACATATGTACCTATTCATATTTTTTTACTAATAATAACAGACAAATAATTAGCTGAATTAGACGGTATTTCGTTCACTACAAAATAAATTTAATTAATTTTATAGCGTCAACAACACGTGGTAATTATGCTGTTAAAATGTAGCTTATATGACACGTTCGTAGATTTACCATAGCAGCGCCATCTATTGATTACTTACTCGACCCAGTCGAAAGGTATCGACATCTGTTAGAATCATTTGGAGTTAACAGATAATTGTGACTGTCAAATAATAACAGACAAATAATTAGCAATAAATTAAAATTGCGACTATAATTTGAGATTTAAACTATCCTATCTCTCAAGTTGGATCGAACTGCACATGGTGTGCGAATTTTATTATAATCGGTTAAGTGTTTAGGAGTCCATCGAGGACAAACATTGTGACACGAGATTTATATATATTAAGACTTCAGTACAGCAGCCTTAGTCCACAGAAAATGTATAGGTCATTACTTATTATTATAAATCCAAAAGTGGTATTGTTAGTATATCCCCATCAAAAGCTAACTATCTTAATACTGTTCAAAGGTGACCCTCAACAAACGGTGCAGATTCAGGTGCTAACGCAACCCAAGTACCAAATGCAGATACCACTTCAGGGGGGTTACCCACAAGGTAAGCAATACATGTCATTTTATACTATTGTTTCATTCATTTAACACTTAATGTACACGCATATAAAACTTGAAGATAGGAATGGTTAGACTACATACAAAGGTGATGCTTATTTGTAAAGAAGAAATCTCTTTCACCAAGCCTTGTATGGTTTTAGAAATCTGACCTTATAGAGAATTATGACTATTAATAGTCAACCATATCTCAATTTGAACTCATTTGATTATTATATTGTGACTACAGGTAGTCATGTTTGTTCTAATTTAAATCATAAAGTAAAGGCATCTAGCAGTTTTAGCCGGACGGGCGACCTGAAACCGGGACGGGTTCCTTCTATCTGGCAGAATCTTGATGCTCCGAAATTTATTTGGCATAACACACTTGGCATACTATGAAGATGGCAGAATTTTGTTTGGCATGATTGCGATTTCTATAAAATAGCATTTTTAACCTTAATTTAAAATTAAAATAAATAAATAAATATCGCTGGACATACACAGCGCCATCTAGTGCCACACTAAGCAACGAGGCTTGTGTCGTGGACACCAGATAGTAAGTTGATATACTACATAGATACTTTTTGTTTGTAAATACATACTTATTATACATATAAACATCCATGACTTGGAAACAAATGTCCATGCTCACCACACAAACATTTGCTCCAACCGGGATTCGAACCCGGGACACTAAGAACGTAAGTAAGCAGCCTCACTACCGCTGCGCCATTCGGTTCGGGTAAAATATTGTCTTAAAAAGTCAATATGTTGTGCTACAAAAGTTAGTGGCAGTAACGAATCGCTCCAAAACCGACTCCACGTAATCTTGTCTGCCCCCCTAGAGTGTTATTTAAGCCCGCGTAGGCGCGGAGGGGTGAGGCGGGCCGCTAGCTGAGGAGCAGGTGGTTCTAATCCTCGCCTCGCGGCTGAGGCTGCAGCAAGCTGAAGCTGCGGTGGTGAGCATTAAAACCATCGGCGACGATAAGCTCGCGTGGGACCGGAGTCCTGCAGCGCCGGAGCCGTGTGACAGAAGCCATGCCTGCATGCTTGCTTGCATGCTGCATACTTGCTGCATGCACGATGTATGCTTGTTTGCATGTTTGCCTGCATCTTACAGGGAAATAAAAACCACATGTTCACAATGAATTGATAGATGAGTCTTTCCATTATTATGCATATGAAATGTATGCCAAAAGATGATTATCACTATAAACTTTCTGAGATACTTATGCTAGTTCTGCCTTTAAATGACTATCGGTATGAAATTTATGCCGAAATATGATTCTGACTGTGAACTTTCTGCGTTAAGATGGTTCTACTTTTAATTCTTATGCATATGAAATTTATGCCTAAAGATGATTCTGACTTACAAAATTATGAGTTTTGAACGTATGATAAATGAATGTCTGCCAAACGATTTCAGAAAATCGTTAAAAAATAATACATACAAAAAAAAAATGTGTGTGTGTCATGTTAAAAAATAATGCATACTAGCGGATAGCATAAACTTCATTTCGCAGTTGACTTCTAGGGATGTAACACTCATTACCAGCCTATAAATAAATAAATATCGCTGGACATTAACACACAGCGCCATCTAATGCCACACTAAGCTACGAGGCTTACATATAAACATCCATGACTCGGAAACAAATGTCCATGCTCATCACACAAACATTTGCTCCAACCGGGATTCGAACCCGGGGCCCTAAGAACGTAGCGCAGCCTCACTACGACTGCGCCATTCAGGTCGTCAAATCTATGTGGCACCACTTCTAACAAGAGAGAGATAATTTCGAAATGATGAGAAAAATAATGACTATAGTCTTATGCAAAAACATGCATAGTGAATACATAAGACAACTTAACCTTAGCTAATAACATATTATTTTATGGCAAATAAGCATCACCAACACATTTTAAGCTTAATTACAACTTAGTTTCTCTTACACAAGCAACATTCACTTTTAAACAATCAAAGTGACCTTTGAATGAGGTACTGTTACCAAAAATAGTGTTAATAATAATTAAATAGTGATTTTTTGCTTTATTACAAGGTGGTGCGGTGTTGACTGTTGCTTACTCGCAGGAGGGCAACGAAAATGGGCAAATACAGCTTGTTGGGCAGGGCACCTTGGGTGAAGGTAATACAATATTCATTCACAAGAACATCGTAACACATTAGAGTTTATAATCGTAATGGATTATCGAATCGGCAGCGGCCTTCACAAAGTCATTTACCGTACAACCTTTAAATAACTATCCGTCTAGTGTGAGTAGAACTCTACGAAATAATTATGTAATTTTAAGAAACCCTATATATTTTATTTTGATGAGCTACACTATTCTTAGCAAATAACTTTAACAATCCTATCATTAACAGTTTAAAACAAAAAAATAGACATTTAAATAGTGAATTTTCCTCACATGCAGGTACATTCAGGATACGACCAGGTAATGTTGCCATGACATTGTTATAAGAGTTGTAAATGTTCACTAACAAACACTTGTGCACTCGACTGTTCGACACACTTGCACTTGTGGCAACTTACTTGATTGATGTTCTATGGCCGTGTTTCCAGTAAAGCGGAGAGACGTCTCAACAACAATACATTACTACAAACTTGCTTAAAATAAAATAAAAACCTATTTCTGTGCCATTTCTTTTGGTGCAAGTCCAAAATCGGAACGAACAGTTCATCAATCACAAAACAAGTTTACAAATAGCTTGTTAACTTCACCCAGGCCCCAAAAGATTGTTGTAGCACTGTACTGGTTTGCAATATTTTGCCATCATTTTTCGACTCAATAAAATAATTCATTCCGCGTTGATTGTTTAAAAGGAATCTCTTTGCTGCGTTGGAAATTGAGCCAAATGCTGTGTTTATTGCATTTTAACTTTTATTAATCCAATCATGATTGACATTGATTTTTTTGTGTTTTCATCACAAAAAATATGATATTCAAAAATCATACCTTTACCCAAGATAACATTTGTAAGCTAAAATATGCATATCCCATGATTTGTCCACGAAGTAGACACAATAGTTAAACAATGGCGTCTCGACCAAATTGGTCATTTGACAGATCTATAGCATAGATTTATAGCATCGTCACTAAACCAGGTTTATTTTCTATCAACAGGTCTTCAAGTACTGGCTGCACTACCACAGGAGATGCAGTTAGTTCAACAAACACAAGATAAGGACCATATACAGAATATGCCTCAGGTACGCATTTATATGATAAACTAATGTGTAAATGATAGAGAGAATTGATTAGGAAGATGAATAGAATATAATAGAATACTCTTTATTATGTACACCATAAAATTACAGATACAAATGTAAAACATTTTACAAGGGGTGACACAATGGGCGATCTTATCGCTAAAAGCGATCTTTTAAAGACAACCTTTGGATGGATTTAAGGGGGAAGGAGAAACAATACTGCAGGTAGCCTGTGGTGTACCATTTACATATATACAATAAATCAATGACGGTTATGAATTGTGTTCTCTACGTTACCTAATAACAGGCGCACGAGTCGATTGAAGCTCAAGCTACACTTGCCGAGGTAGATTGGTAGACGAGTGACTATAATAGGGTAGATGACACACCAATCAATTGAGATACTTTTTAAGAGCTGTCAAAACGCGGTTCTCATAGATTTTGTATGGCAATAGCACGCTATGACGATGTGACGATGTGATCGATTTTGGCAATTAATTGAAAATAAATCGGTTTTTCGATCCCAAAATAAAGTTTTTTTTAAGAGATTGGTGTCTTGGAATTATTGTTTAATGGTGTCATCTTCCCTATTATGTAAATTACATACGGAGACCCTTACATGCTTCGGAAACCACATAAAGCCCCAGCTGCCATTCTTAGATCTTTGAAAGTCATTATGGGTACAATCACCACCAGTCTTACCATTGTGTTACCTAATAACAACAGTGGAGGTCAGATAGCTCCCATGATTATTCAGCTCCATACCATTACCAGGCTTTACATTCTATCCTTCAAGCTGTTTATAGTTAACTGACATATCATCACGCCTGTATTTCCCCAAAGAGTTAGGCAGAGGTGTACCTTTTAGTATACCTGCATTTCGCCAGTTATGTTTCCAGTCCTGAAAAATGACAAAAAATACATTTCAAACATTATATTGCAGGTGTTCATAACGCCGAACCAGCAGATTATAATCAACGCGCCAGATAACAAGACGCTGAATAACAACACGACGTCTGACAACAACAACTCTGAATACACTCACGGACACACACACGCTATGGATACGGTTATTATTAAAGACGAGCCCGACGAAACTAATGATGATGTGAGTACTTACTTTGTAACAGATGTAATACCGAGTTTCTTTGACGGTCTACCACTTGTCACCATTATTCTCTTACGGCCATTTTCTATATCTTACTTACGTATAACTGTTAGTTAATATGCCTACGCTCGTAGCTATCGAGTGTTTCTATATAAAAAGTTATCTTGAAATATCCTATCCGCGTCACCTACCTGTCACTTGATTCATAGAAAAATCAAAGAAAGCTTTTCTGTTACGTTTTGTTTCCAACCGGTCAGTAAGCAACATGTCAAACAGACAGAGATAACAACCTACCGAAACCTGCTAGTAAGTTATTGAAAATGGCCGCTAAGCAATAAGGTTGGAAAATGATCGACCGTACAGTGAACTCAGTAGTACGTAAAATACGCACCACGTAGTTGCCACCAGCCCCTTATACAATACAACACAGATGTAAATCATAGATGCCCTCACTATACTAAGTCGCACGAAAAAATGTCTATAGTGTTTGCGTTTTAGCTTGTCAATAGCGGTCATTGCCCTTTCCCTAATCTCTTCGCACGAACCAAGACAATGAACCATGTATCGTTTTTCATTAGAAAAAATGTTGAAGATCACGATAGATGACGATTCAAGACGTGAACAGACTTATTTTTGGTTTTTAACTTTAATAAATGTAGGTGAGCTTGAGTCAATGACCGCTATTGACATCTTATCTGGCAGCAACTATACACTTATTCTGAGTTTCCGCCTAACGTCGACCTTCATTAAAAAAGCTTTTATATTGGCCTCAAACTAAGCAAAGCCTGCCACAAAATAAATCCACAAAGAGCGAGAGTTTGCCATTACAAATAAAATATAACATATTTGGTGAATAGAACCATAAGCGCGTTTGCGTAAATTAATGTTTTTTTTTGCTAGCCGTACTTTTGAAGTGACAGTAATTGGCAGATAAAGATCTTTGACGTTCCTATTCTTATTTGAAACAATACTATTAAAATCTCATTGGCAACGAAATATAAACGTGAATTTAGCGTGGTATAGCAAATCTATGATTTAAATCTTTGCTGTGTAACCCCATACTTAACAAACATAACCTTGACTAACTCGGTTGTACGTAACTTTATAATATAACTTGGTTGAATAGCGAAATTCAAATTTTCTTACGTTTTCCCATTATTACATAAAAAAGAAAATCATTCAATTTGATTAAATTAACTTAGTGGGTTGTATTGATGATTTTAATGATCATAACTCTGTAAAGCCATTAGTTACGGTCGCGAATCATGTTTTAATCAACATACAACTTGACACAGTCCTGAAAATTACAAAAAACGTAAGAAAATTTGAATTTTGCGGGCTACCTTCGCAGTTTCACCTTAAATTACCGTTTTTGTAATTATTTTGTAAGTTTAAATAAATAACATAATACCTCTTTCCTAAGCTGCTTTGTAACCATCATCACGCATCACATCTGTTTAAACCCCTCTGAATTAGGCATAGATGTATTACCTGTATTTCGCTAGCATAGTTTAAGTCTCATGAAGGTGACCCTTTTGCCATGAACTGGGCAGAAATACAGACTGGGTACTGTAACTGAAAATTCCTGATGAAAACCGAATAACGTTTGATTATCATTTGTGTTACTAGTAGAAACATTTGGTATCAAAACATCTGAAGGCAATTTCACCCATATTCAAGCAAATAAATGATTTGAACCGAATTTTTGGGTATTCCCCAGTGTTATCTAATTAATCATACGCATTGAAAATATCTGTACGCTTATACACAAGAGATGAGAAATACCGTGATAAAACATGAAAGGGCTCTTAAAATACAGTTCCTTCAATATATGAGGTAAAACACACCATTTAAAAACATAATAAACTGATAAATTCAAAACAGCTGATTGTGTCCTCGCAGGAAAACTAGCTCGCTCCTGTTCTTGATAAAGCGTATTATCAGCAAATGCGAATTATAAGGAAATTGCCTGTTGTCTTCACAGTTATAATTTCGTATTTCGGTTCACTTGACTCCTATAAGTCTGAGGCTGAGGTTTCTTTACATAGCGTACGCTATGTGTAAGATATCAGTCTTCTACTTTAAGGTATCACTGTTCACAAACATACAATCATAAACTCATGCTTTTTACCATGGGGGTCGGCAAAAAACGACAGAGCGCCTCCTGCTACGATCATACTCCTCTCTTGATTCGTCCACGTTCATTCATTTGGTCATACATGCACGCCGGCACCATTGCTGAGTCTCATGACGCATCCTCGCACGTGTCTGGTGGGAACGCAGTCTAATGGATAATGTTGTGTCATACAGGAGAGCTCACAGGGCACGGAGTCCGGGGAAACCATACAATGGCAGCTGAACCCATGCCATCAACAGGATCTCGTCAAGTACCTCAGCACATTGCCGCCGCAGGTTACATTATGATTTTTTTTATTATTTTTGGTGCCAATCCTATTGACATCTTTTTTTTTGTATGTGTGCCAATCTTCATGGATACCCTGCGTTTTGGGAGTACAGAGGGTTATGGGTAGGGTAGGGTTATAGGTATATACTTCCACTGTAAGTCGGGGACCTGGGACATAGTCATATATTCGCACTCATCCCTAACTGGTATGAGCCCTCCATACCTCGTCACCAATTGCGGCCGATCCCACGACCCTACGTTCTCCTATAGTAGCGTGTAAGGTGTCCCTTGGCGCAGAGTATCCTGTGCGCTATCTCTTGGCGCCTGACGACTGGTCGGGACGACTCCACCTTAAGTTCGCCGCAGACCCCTCATGGTGGCCGGAGATCGTTAAGCGCCCTTCGACGCCTGGCTGCTCTTCTGGTGCGGGTGGAGTGAGACGTATGCTCTGTTTACTCCGCTGCCTTTGTATCAATGTACTCCCTTCAAATATGCGACGACTTCACACGCGTTCTCGCGATTGAACCACTACCGGAAGCGGGAGGTCCCCCGCACCAAGAACACGCGACGAGGGCATAGCGTCGCTGGGGCCGAGCTGATCACTCCGCCAACAGTATGATGCGCCGCGTTGTGAGGCAGGCCACACAGTTATGACCAGCAGACGTCCACTCCCGACCATAGGTTCGCCTACAATGTCAGATGGCAACACAAGGAATAAAACGTGACGCTGATTTTCAGCCACAGCACAGATACCCTACAAATCCGAACAGAGCTACGCTACTTGTCGGTATAAACTTATTATTTACATATCGTGGATAAAAGATAAGCCAGTCAGCAGATTGGTAGCTGGGATGACGACTACCCACAGTGCGGCCGACGATAATTTCAATCTTACATATTAGGTCTACCTGTATCCCAAATTTAATCGAGATTCGTTGAGTTTTAAGGTGTGAAAATGTAAAAAAAAAACAATAGAACGGGCTACTTTCACATTTATAATATTGTATGGATGATAAAACTACTACTGGAGACACTTTCAATACCCCTAAAAAGAACAATGGTCTCTTGGCTAACATGCTTGGACTAGTAAAATATAACAAAACGTAACTTGATGAAACATATATCATTTCATTCGCCTATATAAATATAACATAGTGCGGCCTTCAATATATATTTTAAAAGGTTGGAGAATCAAGTAATTATGAAATAAGTTTATTGAGGTTATGTTCATATTTTAATAATCTGTAGCATTTAGGTTACGTCATAGACATAGAGAATGGACTGAGCATTATCTGTATGGAATTGACCATGCCTTCTAGAAAGAGAGAAAAACAGTAATTTAAAAAAGATTATGGAACCAACATAAATGAGCTTGTCTCTCTGACACTTCTGCCTGCTTATAATTGACATTGGCAATACTTCAAAAATAGGGAGGGGCGTCGATTTATGGTATTATCGATTTTAGATGTTAAATTATTAGTTTTTTATTTAATTTATAGCTTTACTTCACTATTTATCACGAAGTTAATAATTAACGTGAGTTTCTACGATTCACATTGCCTGGGATTTAATTTAAATTAAGAAATAAAATCGACTTAAGCTTAAGAAAAAGTATCGACTTCTCTAGTAACGTAAGTAATTACAGATGCGTTTAAAGTTAGATCTTTTATACTGCGTTCTTTGATTAAAATAGTATTGTTTAAAACGATTATCTATATTTTCCCTGCTTTTAAAAATAAACTGATGGTATCCAATAATTACATTAACAATGTACTACATATTGGTGATAGTCTCATCTCGTGACCAATTTCTATTTTTTCCTAGTCCAAAGTGACCATTGTTATTTTCGCCCAAAACAATTTATATGCATTGTTCTCATGTTTTTTCCTTAGCCCGTAATCTCCCACTTCTGGATAAAGTCGAGTGCTTATGTAACAAAAATAGAACACCTGCTAACATAGATTTTATTTTCACAGCAAACACAAGCTCTCCCGGTATCCTTGCAACAGTTTTTACGGCTAAACCCAACGGATGTGAAGAAATCAGAACCTGCAGACATTGAGATAGAGATGGATGACGTCACTGACGATAAGAAAGAGGAACCCGTTGCCGAGGCAGTCCTTAGCGAAGGTAAATATTAGACCAGTAGCGCGCCAACTACCTCACACAGTGGTCCATTGTACTTTACATTCACAGCTCTTAAAACCTGTGGATTTATATCACTCCTTCGTAGTACGATCGACAACTGTTTGGGTATTTAATAGACTGAGCGCATTTAGCGTGCATGACAGCGAAATATATAGAAGGCTTGCGCACGTTAAAGCCGCGTCAGGCTGTAGCGCATCGTATTCTAAAACAAAATGGGTGGTACGGCCTAACTGTAGTGTGCGATAATTCCACCGTTTGCCGTATGATGACCTGAAGCGTCAGAAATATGCACCCACCTTTACAAACCTCTAGTCGACAAACTTAAATCTGAAAACAAAAAAAAAAAAAACAAATTAAAAATGAACTTCTTTTTTCAAAATTTTTTGATTGCCATGATTAAACTCACCTATTGGCACTAACTGTATTAATTAAAATTTTACTAGCATGATTTTCAAAATGAAGAAGATAGATCTCCAGAGAACAGGAAATGTCTCTAAGGAAACTCTGTAAGTAAAGACAATTGTAAGATTATTTGTTTTGTTTTTATCTTCGTTTCCATTATTTTACGAACATTAAGCTGAGTGCCTACATCATATGCGGTGTTTTCAGGAGAACTCGTAGGGTCAACCTTAGGAACTTCTCATGTGGAAGAACCCGTTGGCAGTCAAAATAAACGATATAACCTGAGAATAAGAAGACAGAACCAAGAAAAAGTAAAGAAAAAAAACAAAAAACAGAAAATCAAATTAAAGAAGAATAGTGAAAACGAATTCTATCAAAGAGTAAGAACTTTTAATTCTCAACTTAATACGATGCTAGAACTTCTTGCTCGTCGTACTCCTAAAGTTAAACCATTTCAAAAAAGATCAAAACACCCAGCCCTGTCGAGAAAGAGGCGGAAAATTAAAGCAAAACAAAAAGAAAGAATCGTTCCAACAACAACTACAAACTCATCACACGAACCACCTCTTACTGAACATAAAATAACTTATATTCATAAAAAAAAGAGGGCGTGTGTCAGTGCGGCTCCCCCCATCACTCCTAGTACACCTCCCCCCATCACTCCTAGTTCACTCGCTCCCAGTGCGGCTCCCCCCATCACTCCTAGTACACCTCCCCCCATCACTCCTGGTGCACTCGCTCCCAGTGCGGCTCCCCTCATCACGCCTAGTACACCTCCCCCCATCACTCCTGGTGCACTCGCTCCCAGTGCGGCTCCCTCCATCACTCCTAGTACACCTCCCCCCATCACTCCTGGTGCACTCGCTCCCAGTGCGGCTCCCCCCATCACTCCTAGTACACCTCCCCCCATCACTCCTGGTGCACTCGCTCCCAGTACGGCTCCCCCCATCACTCCTAGTACACCTCACCCCATCACTCCTGGTGCACTCGCTCCCAGTGCGGCTCCCCCCATCACTCCTAGTACACCACCCCCCATCACTCCTGGTACACCTCCCCCCATCACTCCTGGTGCACTCGCTCCCAGTGCGGCTCCCCCCATCACTTCTAGTACACCTCCTCCCATCACTTTTGGTGCACTCGCTCTCGGTGCGGCTCCCCCCATCACTCCTAGTACACCTCCCCCCATCACTCCTGGTGCACTCGCTCCCAGTGCGGCTCCCCCCATCACTCCTAGTACACCTCCCCCCATCACTCCTGGTGCACTCGCTCCCAGTGCGGCTCCCCCCATCACTTCTAGTACACCTCCTCCCATCACTTTTGGTGCACTCGCTCTCGGTGCGGCTCCCCCCATCACTCCTAGTACACCTCCCCCCATCACTCCTGGTGCACTCGCTCCCAGTGCGGCTCCCCCCATCACTCCTAGTACACCTCCTCCCATTACTCCTGGTGGACTCGCTCCCAGTGCAACTACTCTCATAGCTCCCACTGCGGCTACGGCCAGCACTCCCAGTGTGGTGTTAGTAGAGCGGAATAGTGTACTGGTCCAATCTGTCGGCGACCGCAATAGAGTAACTCTCCCTAAGCCGTTGTCAAACATTCGTGAGGAGCCGTGCTGTCTGCCACCACTCTCACCACTGCCTCCGTCATCGTACCCTTTGCTCCCACAACCTCAGCAATCGTCGCACCCATCGCGCGTACCACCACCCCAGGGACGCCTTTTGACAATAAAAATAATAAACACACCAGAACCGATCCCGACTACTCTCCAATCGTTTGTATCACCACCCACGCCATCGCTGCGGTCACCACCGTTATCGCACCCATGGTTCGTACGCCCACTCCCGCCACCACTCCCATCGCACCTACACCCAGACCCGCCACCGCTCCCAACATTGCTCTCGCCATCGCTCCCAGAGCGACTGCTGCCATCGCTTCCAAAGCGACTACCCTCATCACTGCCAGAGCGGCTACGCACATCGCTACCAGTGCGGCTACCCCCATTACTCCCAGTGGGGCTACGCCCTCCGATCCCAGTGGGGTTACACCCATCGATCCCAGTGGGGTTACGCCCATCGATCCCGGTTGGGTTACGCCCATCGATCCCAGTGGGGCTACGCCCAAAGATCCCAGTGGGGCTACACCCACCGCTCCCAGTGCGGCTGCCCCCATCGCTCCCAGTGGGGCTACGCCAATCGATCTCAGTGCGGTCACCCCCTTCGCTCCCAGTGGGGCTACGCTCATCGATCCCAGAGCGGGTATCCCCAGCGCTCCCAGAGCAGCTACCCCCATCGCTCCCAGTGGGGCTACGCCCATCATTTCCAGTGGGACACCGTACGATCCGAGTGCAGGTACCCTCATCGCTCCGATTGCGGCTACCCCCATCGCTACGAGTGCGGCTACCCCCATCACTCTCATTAGCACCCTTGCCATCATCCCCGACGCACGCCCTATTGCTCGCCCCATTGCGGCCGCGTTCAAGCCCGCCCTTGCCGAAGAAGCGGCCTCAGGGAGGCGTTCAGGCAATAAAAACAAAAAAGAGTCCTAAATATAAGAAAATTTTCGTATGTTTAAAGAAACCATCTGCTAGTACTCGTAATACAAAACGACGAAATTGTGACTGTGACAACAAATGTCAATTGAAAATTGGTGCTGAGCAGCAACGACGAATATTTAAAAATTTCTTGTGCAGGAAAAAACAATTATTTTATTTGGAAGACTTATTGTCTGCAAATATTTGGATTTCCAATACCCTTGAAGCTAATAAAATAAATAAGGTTTTTAAATATAACATAAACGTAGACGGTAAAAAAATTCGCGTTTGCAAAATGTTCTTCAAAAACACTTTTGGAATATCAGAAACTATATTAAATAGTATCAAAAAACGTATAAATATTATGCAGTACTATCCGATTTAAAACTTACGTATACTTATTTTAACCCAGTTCGTGTTACGCTGGAACTGAGGCATCTACCCCCCTGCCAACTAGCGGACTATTTACTCGTTTATACAAGGCACACAACCTTCGAATCTAGAACATAATTGTGATCTTGAAGTGAACTATTACGTTTGACAAAAGACTAGAGAAGTTAGAATCCAGCACCAAAACAGCTTTGGTTAATAAAATAATTAATCGATTAACTAACACACTTAGGAGTGTGTAAGTAATTGCTGATTAAATAAATCAAAGACAGAAAACATAGATCATCATCCAAAACTTTACCGAGGACCCACGAATACAGACTTCTTTTCTTCTTCAATCGGTCCCTCATTACTGAGGATCGTGGTCACTTGTCACGTGTCCCGTTAAACGGACAATCTGCCACCATCTACTCCGGTCCAAAGTTAAATAAATAAATATCGCTAAACATTAAAATCATTGTGTATTGTAAATATGTTTTTTAACTGTGCAATACATTGGATTTTTGTGTAATATTGTACATGTTCTCTTAAATAAATAAATAAATCCAACTGCTGCCAGACAACCAATCCTGACATAGTGCGTAGACGTAGACGGGTATAAATTACAAATAATAGCAACAAAACTGTGCTATACGAGTACATGTAAGATGAGGAGCTCGTGGCTAAATTATAACAGCCGCTCGGGTCGATCCGTGCTTGCCTAGGTTGGTCTGTGGATAGGTGACCACCCTTGCATACCGAGTTTCCTCCGTGCCTCGGAAAGCACGTTAAGCTGTTCGTCCCGACTGTCATGTCATGTGTCATGTTTTTTTAACATCTCCAGATTCTAATGATATTACTACTGAATTGTGTAACTGTGCATATTGCCATTATTTTTACCCAACTAAAAGGCGAAGCCAAAAGGAAGGGTTTTGATGATGAATTATGTATGTTTGTATTTACGTATGTTCCCCCGATCGATTCGTTTTATGGCCCGGGTAACATGGGCTACATTTTATCCGAGTTCAACAAAAGGAGTAGTCGATTTTACCTTGTAAACCTCGATTTAAATTAGAGCTTGATTTTTCAGTAGTCGGGTTTCTTAGTCTGTTGTAGTATACCACACAAATTCTTGATAAATCATGATCTGTCGAATGACCAATTTGTTCGAGACACCATTGTTTAACTATTGTGTCTACTTCGTGTCCAGATCAAGGGTTAATTTATTACATCAAACAATAGAAATATACAAATTGCTTATTTGTCATTGTATATTGTCTAATATAGACAAAAATATTATTATCTTTTGTTAGCCTAAACAAGGCTAGTTTGTAATCCATTATTAAAAACTCTAGTTCTTATTCATATAAAAAAAACTAGCTCTACTTCATTATTGTTAACATTATTGTGGGAAGGTTTGCTTGTAAACGTTTTATGAACTCTTTACCGCTGGTTCCTACATTAGCTATCGTTACGATGCAGTGCAAACTGAAGTTAAGAACGTTCTCGTCGGCATTCGTTGATGGCATGGCCTGACTCAAACTCAAAGCATTTATTTCAAATATATCAGTTACAGGCACTTTTGTATAATCAAAAAACTGAGTCCAGTCACAAGGCAAAATAACTGTTAAACACTAGTTGTCCTTTTCAAAGCGCGATTCTACCGCCCGGTAAAATCGAGCTTTTATTTAAATCTATTTGAAAAGCCAGTTAAAATGTCTTTATAGCATTGTCATGCCATCAACGAATGCCGAGCGGGATTCTCCCGCTCTCGAAGTGCGAGTTGGCGCCATAGAGTGCTAAAATTCTTTGTTTTCCAAGGTTGGCAGCATTGTTATTGGCGATGACTAAGTGTCATTATCATTCTCCTAGCTTTATCCCAATTTGTATGGTTTAACGCAACATGTTATTTTTAAGTGTATCGAGTCATTATTATTAGACTATGTCTATCGGCTATGCGGCCAAATCGTATGTACAAGAAAGAATAATGTTTATTAGACGTCAGTTCATTGAGCACACAATAAAAAAAAAGATAAAATACATAGTATGTGCTGTGTGTCTCACGGCTGCGCCAAAAAGGTCCTCATATAATGTATGTGGTCCATATGTGTAATCATGTAGTCTTTGAAGCAAGAAGAAGAACAAATGAAGCATTATTCAAGAAGAAAAAGGGGAATACATTACATACTTAGATGGAGAATCGCAGCCCCTGTTCCATCTTAGGTTTATCTGGGTGCGACTGTAAATTAGTATTTTAACTGTGAGCGAACGCCAATATTATGTGCCAAGCGAATGTAAGAATGAATGATTAATTTCACGATAATAGGGTATTTGACTTTTTAAATTAAATTTCTCGAAGCTATAACAAGACCATTCCTGTTGTTATTATGTTGGAGTTTTCGGTGGTGTAGGTACTATGATTTGTTTCTTTGTACGTCCAAGCTAGGGTTTGCAATCCCGCGGGATTACTATGTGGGATTACTCAATCCCGCGCGGGGTCACGCGGGATCTTTGAAATTATGTTATAAAATCAAATTGAAACTACAGATTTTTGATTAAACATTTCTTACAATAAGCAACATAAATTATTTCTTTTCTAGTAATTAAGTATAAGATCTGATACCATCGGACTCAAAGAACGTCATTTTAGCGCCATATTTTTAATTTGTGGGATCCGCGGATCCGCGCTTTGAAAGTGCGGGATCCAGCAGATTAATAAAAGCAGAGGGATCCCGCGGGAATGCGTGATCCCGTTTTGCGGGATTGCAAGCTTATAGCATGGTACCGTAGCATTTGCACCTACTTCGTGGCTAATTCGGCCCTGATTTAGATACCTGATCTAATATGTAATCTGATGTCGTATTATATTATTGTATATTAAATCAAATCAAATCAATTTCAATTCAATTCAATTTCTAAAAGTAATTCCGTGCCATTTCGGCAGTATTTCCGTTTTGCGTGCCAAAGATAACAATCTCATAGAACGTGTAGCTTTCTACACGTAAGTACATTTTGTCAAATACCCTATCGTTATGAGTGTGTTGTTGGTATGTAATCTAGATTTTAGAATGTGTGAAACTTAATCATATTACTTAGAATAAGTATTCTTCTCTGAACTAGTCAGTCTGTTCCTTTGGAAGCAATGTTCCATTATTAGATTTTATGGTTTGTCTAAGAAAAACCAACAGTATTGAGATTTCAAAGGTGGAGGCACATTTATCCGCACTGAACGCGCCGAATGAATCGAATGTTAGAATTACTTGTATGAAATCCTGTGAAATGAAAAAATAGGAAAAAGAAATCGTTCTCCGCGGTCGATTCGTTCGGTGCGGATAAGTGTGCGTCCACCTTAAAAATAACATTTTGATGATTATGTAATTTTTTAGGGAAACATCTCTATAATTACATTTTGTATTTTAAAAAAATATGTAGGATGAAAGAGTAAGGTGGTTCTCACTCGACAACGCTCGTCCGCGCGGACGGGCGGTGTACGTGTGTTAGTTATCAACGGATTTCATACAAGCCAATACGACGTGAGATCCGCTTCACCGCCCGACCGCGCGGACGAGCGGTGGCGGGTGAGAATTGCCTAAGATATACAGAGATTGTATCAGTCCGTCTTTCACAATCACTGTACCCTTTATAATGTGACCCTTTGTAATGAAAAAAATAGAGTAATATAAAAAACTAATGTACCTAATGTTAAATCATAAAATGATTGCTGTAGTTGAAATTTAAACCTAGCAGTATGTATCCGCACTACAACTCACTAAATATAATTCTGAATTATATACCCACTGCCCAACTATAGGTTAGGATTTTGAAAATAATAAAAAAGTATCCTGGGCTCATTGACACAATAATTTGTTCTTGAGTAAATACTTAGTGAGCTGCTATACGACCAGGAGCTACTAGATTAATGACTCCTGCCACTAGGCCAGCTTGTGAGCTCTTTCCACTTACGCCATTTTCAATAACTTACTAACAGGTAACGGAAGGTTGCTATCTCTGTCTGTTTGACATTTAGCTTACGGACCGTTAGAAACAAAACGTCACAACTAAGCTTCTTTGATTTTTTTTCTATGAATCAAGTGACAGGTAGGTGACGCGGCTGGGATATTTCGAGCTAACATTGTTTATAGAAACACCGATAGCTACGAGACGTAGGCATTTTAACTAACAGTTATACGTAAGTAAGATATAGAAAACGGCTGTTAATGAATGTAATAGATGCCAGTGGAGAACTGTCAACTGAACCAACTCGCAAATTGTCTCGTGACCGAAATACAATTAGGAGCCCAAGGATAACTAACTACTCTAAACGAGCTTGTGTTATGTAATAAAAAACTAAAGTTTATTAATTTACTAAGGAAACGAGCTTGTTTTAGGTACAAACCATATATTTTTACAAAAAAAAATATGGTAGGAGAGCCCAGCGGCAGCGGGTGTACATAGCAAGCATATTCAGCACGAAATCATGATAGCTGGAGAGGCTCTCCTGCCAAAAACCCTTTGTACAATTTTAAAATTGTAAAAATATCTTCGACTCTTTAAAAGAAAAACCTGTCCGCCTCGTTTTTTTAAATAATAATTTTACTATTTATAAGTACATACCTACTTACTTCTATGTTGTAATAATAATTTAATGAATTAAATGTAATTTTGCGTATATGTACTCGCACATTTTTTTCACCTCACCATATTTTCTTTTGTTTTTTGTTCCCTGCCTTATTTTTGATAACCACACGTGCAAAACTGGTTTTGTGAAAATGGTTTTTGAAGCTAGATTTATTAGTTAAACAGGGGCACGCACCCATCATTCTATAGCATCATGACTTTGTCCTACTTTCATAGTATGGATAGAGCTATCTCAACTGGGGGTCTAAAATGGCCGCTTTAGCAGAATCATAATAATTATGAATCACGTTTAAAAATAAAATGATTTATATAGAATCTCACTCATCGAATATATAGAATCGTGATTCATATTATGATTCTGTTAAAGCGGCCAATTTAGGCCCGCAGATCCATCGAGCCAGTTTTTATATTTAGAACCTTCTAAAATAAAAAAAATGTAACGTTTAAAATAATTAAATATGGCTTTAAAATAAAGACTTTACTGCCAGTTTTGTATTAAGAACTATTTCGATCGCAGAAAGGTTCTTACTACGAACGTAAAACATATAAAACTACTTATTCTTTTTGGTACAAAACATACTTCAAAGACTTACATAACATCTTACGGTTACAAACTGTTCAAGTTATTGGACCGATTGAGTTTTATCGTCTCTGAGCTCAATTCGATTACAAAAATATGCTATAAGTGTATCACTGTAAGTTCAGTACATACTTCTGCGAACAAATTATAAAATATATTGATGTTGTATTAGATTATCTGACTGTAACTACAATGTAACAGAATTATGATCAGTGACTGATCTCCCCTTTCCCTTACAGACGGCACTCTTAGGATACAGAGTAAAAAGAAGAAAAAATACAAGAAAAAGCCTCCGAAGCCGTCGCGGCCAAAGCCCGGACAAGTTGTGATCGCGACTGCACTCGACGGCTCGCCGATATTCTGCTGCCCCGAGTGTCAGATGGCGTACCCGGAGAAGGAGCAGCTGGAGATACATCTCGTTGTGCATAAGATTGAGAGGCGGTTCATCTGTGGGATCTGTGGCGCTGGGTGGGTCCAAACTACCTTTTTTTAATTACCCCTAACTCCTGAATGAGGTCATTGTACTCCTCATAATAAACAATGATTAGGAACCTCACGCTCTACGCGGCCACAACCACGACTTGTCACATGACCGGCAGCTATCTTGAGCAAAACTGGTCAGACAAACGGTTGTGCGACCAAACTTTCTTCCTGATCGAAGATTCTGCGGCCAAAGTCGTAGTCGTGTAGTTCGCGAGGTCCGTCAGTCAATCCATACATATTTACAAAGTAACTTTTGAGGCTTTTGCTTTAACTTTTTGTCATCCATTGTTGCCCATTAACAGTTGTAAACGTTGCTGCACAAAAATTAACTTCGTTATGGTTGCACCATAATTTTACGTCTTACCTTTAGTGTAATAACTCCCAACTATTTCACACTTGGCATAAGGTATTTGCATTTGCTGCATCCCTGTCTTACTAACCACTCAAAAATCGACCTCCACTTCCTTTATATTAAAATATTGAATTTGTTTGTCCAGCCTAAAGCGCAAGGAGCACTTGGAGCGGCACAAGTTGGGCCACAACCCGGAGCGGCCGTACGTGTGCGGCGTGTGCCGCAAGGGCTTCAAGCGGCGCGAGCACCTCAACCTGCACACCGTCATACACTCCGGCGTCAAGACTGAGATGTGCACCGAGTGCGGGAAAGGTAAAATAATACCTATTTTAACACCTTACAGACGATTTTCGTGAAGCAATCGTGCGGTAGAATAGGGTGCACGTTCCATGGGGAATCATAAATGTGATAGGTTTCATGGGGAGACCTTTGCCCGGTAGTGGGAATAGTACATTTTGATATAAGTGGAGAAAGTTTGTCATTGCATTCGAGACGGAATTAACACACGAGCCGTAGGCGAGGGTGTTATTCAGCCGAGAACTGCAATAATAAAAAAACATTCACCTCCGGCTATAGGCATTGAACCGATTTGAACTTCGTATAAATATAGTTATCTGTGGATTTTTTTATTCCCGCACTCGCACGTGTGTGTAATGCATGGTTCTTGAATGACATTTTTCCAATGTATTACTACCTTACCTACCTTCATTTCAAACTTTAGTTACAAGGTACTACAGAGGTCAACACAGGAAACAAGTACACTCGGTTCAAATAATTTATTTTTCAACATCACAGCTTTCCTGTAAACGACGTAAAGTGGTCTTGTTCTTATCTACTTAGTGTATAATGTTAACAATAAGGACGGACACGCATTAATCAGCCCAATCCAGTATTATAATAGCTCATTAGAGCCCACGTTCTAAGCAATAAAGAATTTCGGCAACCACAGCTTGGCTACCGCTGCTCAGCTACCTTGTATATTACAAAAATAGTGAAAACAAATGATTGTAATTCTGACTCAAATAATTATCCAGAAACTTGTTTGTTTCAGGTTTCTACCGCAAAGACCACCTTCGCAAGCACACGAGATCGCACGAGAGTAAACGAGCGCGAGACGAAGCGGCAGGAGACAGCTCGCCCGCGCCCCTGCCCGCGCAGCCGTCCAGCGGGAACAATAACCTCATGCCGGAGATTACTATACACGTTAGTATTTGAAATTATTATGAATGAGAGTGGCCTAGGAACGCCCTCGGAGATTACTAGCAGGTTTCTGAGAAACAACCTGCAATATATGCTGCCACCATAAGCGAAAGGAGCGCATCTGCAGAAAACTGTAAAGAAAAATAGGTCTTACTAAACAAAAAAGCACATGCAGTAAGGCACCTCGCGCACTAGACGGCCACGACCACGACCAGTGGCCGCAACGATCAGGTTTAACTAAAGAAACCATATAAACGTCGCGCACTTAGCCGCAACGGCTAACTGGCCGCACACCGGCCACGACTACGACCAGTCGTGGTCGTCTAGTGCGCGAGGTGCCTAAGGTTTATTTTTCTACGTTGCTTATCCTCAGATTGCTGTAATAGTAAGCAGAATATTGACCGAAAGCCTACCCTGAGCTTAAGACCTTCATGTAATTGACCCCGCCTTTTTATTAGATAAATGAATATATCTGTATACGATATCTGAAAGAATGTTTAAAAAATAAGAAATGAATTACATTGTTTTTATTATTTGATATTATAATAAAGGGTGTAAAAAACCTCTTAACGAAGCCGAAAGGCACTTGTTCTGAGATATTGGGGGTCCAACTTTTTGACAAGTTTTTTTTTTAAATACAAGTTTTTAATGTAAGATTTGAAGATTTTCGACCCCCGTATTATTCAATCCATCCATCAGCACAATGTATTGAGTGCGTTATATTTAGTTTTACCACAAAACATGATTTTTCACCCCACAAAAAAAGTCGTCTCCCAGCAATAATTTTTGCGCAAAGTTACTAAGATTGATTTGATGTACAGAATGCTTAGTTGACGGCTTCGTGATGAGGTTGTTTATACCCTGTATTTATTTTGAATAATTTTCCATTACATATAGACGACTTTTGACGTTATAATATTTAAAAGTGTTTCACACTGTATTTGGATTACATTTAGAATGTTAACTAATTATTCATAGTTGTATATATTTGCATGTAAATTTCATGTAACCCTAATATTCAACACAATGTAAATTATTTATAAATAAATGAAATGAAATTCCTATACATACTCTTTAATAAACTCCCTCACTCATAACATTTGTATTGCAGATACCTACAAGCTCGAACTCCGCGATGCCGGTGCAGATCAACATCCCGCAGCACGTGGTGACGTCACTCGCGGCCAGCCAGCACGCCGCCGACGCGCAGACCGCGCTCGACGCTCTGCTAGCGCACCACTCGTGACGTCAGCGCCGGCAGGACGAGCCAGCGGCCCGCGGTCAACCGTTGTAGGAGTAGGGAAGATTGTAGGCCAGGATAGTAAGGGTTTGAATGTAATCTACGTCATATCTTATCAAGCTAGATATTTCCAGTGTAAGCTGATATCTCATTTTACAGTCAATGCTTTACAATTACCGGACACTCGATACAAGGCACTGTTTGGTTATGTAGCCGGACAGAGGACGGAACATCTAGACAGAGCTTATACTGAAAATTATAGCTGGATATGTATTGTGTACAATATTCTTCACGGTTATTTGTGTGTAAAGTTACTTGCGGTCAATCCGCTATGAAAAGTGCAAGTCTAAACAGCAGCTGACCGCACACGTGGATCTGTGATAAATATTGTATGCGCAAACTAATTCAGTATGATGTAAAATAACGTTGTCAGTTCTAAATACACTCAGTGGCAATAGGGTAGATGACACTATAAAACAAGTATTCCAAGACACCAATCTCTAAAAAAAAACCACATTATTTTGGGCCTGAAAACCCGATTTACTTTCAATTAATTGCCAAATTCGATTTTTAGTTGCTTTGAAATCAATAAATAGTTGAGTCATTGAGTTGACTAAACAGTGACGTCACAGTTTGCTATTGCCATACAAAATCTATGAGAGAACCGCGTTTTGACAGCTCTTAAAAAGTATCTCAATGGATTGGTGTGTCATCTACCCCATTCTACCGTTGCTTGTATTCTGGCTCTATAATCTTTTTACGCACAAATTGTACCATCTTGGACAGTACGGGAATGCGACTCAAATATCATGATTGAATTGAATGAATAGAAGTCTTTTTCTGTCTTCCTTACTAAGTTCTTAGTTACCACGGGAGGTTTTCCCTCTTCTTCTGTCACCCATATAAGTTCTTTGAAGCCGCACTCCCGCGCTGTCTCACGCGGAACTTATGACGTCACCAACGGCTCGTACAGTAATGTCTCCGTGTCCATCTCAGGGACTGAGTTATGAAGTATTAATCTCATGTATCCAGGGCGAAAAAGAGATGGAATTATACATGACCGATAGCACCATTCTTTTTTCGCAACGGAATCCGGATGGCATTAATAAACCCTTCATAAAACAGCCCCAGGTCATTGCCTAGTAAACTCATGACAATAATTAAGACGATGGCTACGTACGCTAGTTCGTCTGTCTGTTTGGACATGCTCGCTTAGTTACTATGATTTTATGACAGTGCATTAATGTACAAGCTTTAGAACAAGGCTGCTCAACCCCACGCCCACGCGCTACAATATGGCCCGCCAACGCATTTGAATTGGCCCGCTAACAGTGGTCCACTGACAACAGTCGTTTGGTAACAGGTTTAAACCAGATCGAAAACAAATTGTTTCTCCTTATGAACCCATTCTCAGCAAGCCAACATCTAGCTATAAATTATAAAAATCACATCTTTTTACTGAAAGTGTACCTATATAAAGCCACAATTAAATAGTCATCAGAAATAAGTTCAAAAAAGATTCTATGGTCAAGTTTTATTTACTAGATGGCCCGCCGGTTGACACAGAAACATAATGTTGGCCCACCTTCAAGATAAGTTGAGCAGCCTTGCTTTAGAAAGTGTTTGGCTTTTGTAGTAGCACTTAAGCACTAATTTGCAAACTGTTGACACAGACGTGGTTTTGCGTTAGAAACTGATTATTGGAGCGGGACTCTAAAGCTAGCATGATCCGAACTCTTCAGACCGAATTTTTCTGTTTAAATTAACATATCAAAGCCAGAAAATAATTAAAAACTAGCAATTGACCTTTGTCTGTATTTGCTCTAAAATATTGAAGACGAAAGTATGAATGAGTGAAAGCTACTGGGATTAAAATTAGGACGATAATTATTGTTGCTGGTTGTGATTTGAATGGAGCCATCAAGCAATACGTCAGTTACTTAACAATTACAGGGTAAGAGTCGTTATGTGAAATATAAGCCCAATGCACTGCCGAATTATAACTAAAAAGTTGTTTGTAAAAAGTAAATGGAGTAATGTTGCGATATTTGATATAGATGAAGGAAAGTCGTTTTAGACTTATCATGTTTTGACAATTGCTAAAAATCGCGGACAAAATATTCACCGTCATACATGTTTTAGGACCGCGGTTACTTTGAGTCTTTGCATAATTTTACCGATCACAGTGTGCAGTGATTTCTCCGTATAAATTTAATTTAAACATATCATTCGTATCAAATATCTCAACATTTCCATCTCTACGAAGTCGTGGCCTTGTATGAGTCTATAAATGAACCTAACATGGTAAATATTGAGCTCCATGAAGAGACTTAGAGTAAAAAGTCGTGTAAAGACATGCGTTGTTTGTAAGAGAAATTAGATTAGGAACAAAACTAGAACCAGCTTGGTTTTGTTCAAAGTAATGTGATGAAGCTTCAAGCATAATGTTTGTATAATGTGGATACATATCACGCTATCACGTAATTTGTTTTCATGATAAAATACCATGACATGACACATTTCTCATTCCGTCAAACGCTGCTGCACAAACTTTGTTAGACGGTTTTATAAAAAGCGCTTTGCTTTCTGGTCTATGAAAAATCAATCGTGATTCCTTTTGGCAGTTGGGTCATCGTAATAAGTACATTTTTGTAGTAGGTTATAGTCCAGTATTTTATATGACGATAAAAATAGATACTAGTTTCCGTAATCCTTATAAGTCTGTAGTTTCTACTGGAACATCGGTTTTAAGATCTTGTCTACGAATGTAAACTTAAATCCAAGGGATCAGACCTATAAATCTATTAAATACATAAATATTCAAAAAGTTTCAGTACTACCGAAAGATGTTCTCCAATGCTTGGTTTCTCGTTTGATTTGAATAAAACACGGAGAGCTATCATTAAGATTCATTGTAAATATCATCGTCACTGTGATATTTATACCATTACCCGCTTTTATCGCATTCTCATTACCCCCATGTGCATATTTTGTATACAAACTTTTTCTATTTCCATCGAATTGTGATATTTATTTATAGTCCGTTGATTGGTGCATGCTGGGATTATTCTCGCTTCTAAATAAATAATTAAACTTCGTTAATTCGATCCGTCCCAAAATTGTTTTTCATATTGTTGTGCTATTTCAAGAAATATTTTATGTATCTACTATGTGTGTAAAGTTTACCTGCCGGCCTACCGCTTAGTAATCCCAGTGTCACCATCGAATGGACTTGTTCAGCTGACTAAGTTCCTCGCAAGTGTGTGAGAGATTATTTTTGTAAACATGTCGCAATGAGAATCAAATAAAGCCTTTTCTTAAGTCTTCTAGATTTTATTTATGGCTATTTCTCCACACTGTTCTCCTTTGTAACGTTTAATAAAGTGAAGTTGTATCACACATTTGCGCGAGTCATAATATAAAATTATGTTAAATTTAGGCTTTTCCACCACATGATATTAATATTGTCAGCTTTAAAGTAGGTGTAAATTATTTTCCAATTATATTTTTGTACTTAGTATTAAGTTATTGTAATGCATCACTACACTGTGGCATGTTTTGTATGTGTTTGCTTAGAACGCTGCTATTGCTAGTTCAAGGTGCTTTAAGAACATTAATAAAGGAAGTCTTTCAAGTCTTTTCTGGACATCCAGATGTCTTTGTTTTAAACAATATCATGGTGATTATGTAAATCAGAGTTCCCTATTTCTGGTAACTAATTATGAGACTATTTTAATTACTTCATGTAGTCCAAACCTAATAAATACACCATTATTTTTAGGTCGTTCTGGAACCGATAGCCATAAACTCGATCATCGAACTCGGGACGAATGGGACAGTTTAAAAAAAAAATAACAATAAAAAATATATTTATAAAAAAAAGCAAAACCAAATTTTTTTCCTCATCGTTTTGAGTTCGTTTCGAGTTTATGGCTTTCGGTTCCAGAAATACCTAAAATTAACCGTGTACTTTCATTTGTTTCCTCATTCTCTAATTAATATTAAATAAATTGTATTTTTGTACATTTTATTGATTTAAGTCTCTATTTAATTATACGTTGCGTAGTTTAATTCAGTTCGTCGTTCTAAATCTCAAAAACTTATTTAATTTTTTTGTATAACTTTTTAGGCATATTGTGCGTACTTCGGTCGAAAACTTTACTTCTTATCTTACTGTTATCATTTATGATAACGCTAGCAGTTAACCAATTTAGGAGCGTATTTTTTTATTTGGTTTTAAATGAAATTAGTTGCAAGTATTATAAGATTAAGACATAGCGAATAGACCATTAACTTTTGTCCGGAGTTATAAGTGTAAACTTTTGTATGAAACTTTTATTTATTAAGAAAACACCGTAAGAGTAAGAATAAAATCACTGATTTTGAAAAGTACTGTTTTTTATTTCACACCAATCGTGTAACCAGCAGACAAGCGATTATCTATATTACACGTATTTATTACTTGGTCTTGGTATGTATCGTCAATGTTTGCTAACATTTAGCACAAACCGCCAAAACACAGCCATATTAATCTAACTCTATAAAAAATCCACGTTTGTTCTTTCGGCGCGCCATTACGTACTCGCCCCTACACAACAAAGTTACCCTTGCTTGCTTTAGTCAATTAGCATTGTTGACGTAAATAGTTCGTAAATTAAAGCAATTAGGTACACCGAGCATGGAATCGCCGCGATATAACGGCCGGCCAGACTTTTCCGTGCAGGCATAATTAATGGTGTTGAGATTGTCCGTGACAAATGATACACCATTATTTTGCTTCAAATCTGAGTCGTATAAAAAACTGATATTTTTCATGTTCAGTGCACCTGATATCAGCCACAGCCTGCCGGCCGAGCGAGTATTGTCACGTATTATGCAAAGCAAATCAATACACTCATAATGAACCTTGTGAAAGGAGAAGATTGAGCCATTGCTTTCTTTTTTCTATTTATTTGGGCTTGTAACCGTTTACGAGGGTTATTTCAGCCCCATGAGCCATTGTCATGTATCACACTGCCGGGCAAAGGCCTCTCCTTTTATCATTCTTAGTTAGTTTTAATTAGGTATTGGTTCATCAATAAAAATGAAAACATTACTTACGCCCTCTTAATGGGCTCTTATAAGCAACAGTCCTCCTTTTTACTTCGCCGTAGTCGGGTAATAAAACAACATTTCGGTATTTATTTGTGTGTAAAAGATACTTAGGTAGTTTATAACTGCAGGATCACAGCTTCCGACGCCGTCTATTCTTCACCGCTACAAGAAGAGACGTCACTACACGCACGCCGCCGCAACATTCCGTATTACACAGCTTATCTTTTTCTACCTAAATATTTTGGGGTACGTCCAACCAAGGGGTGGAAAAAAAAGTCATTTACATTTTTACAGTCCCTGAACATGTTTATATACAAACAAAGAAGAGAGAATAGTACCTACCTGGGCTACTTACCTTAGTATAATAAGTATGCCTTTTGTTTTTTTTACTTTTAGGTTTTCTACACCTTTTCCTTTACTTCCAGTTCACATCAAGTCTTCTTATGTAAATTACATTGCCAAACTTTGACCCTGAACTTGCTGTGATCTTGAAACAGAGGGTAACTCCTTTGAGTAGTTACTTGGTTCGTGCCGTGCGAGGCGCGGCCCCCGGCCAGCCGGGCGCGCGTATGTCGCGCTGCGCAGCCCCCGCCCCGCGAATAGCGCGCGCTGCGCATCTTGCCCGCGCACCCCGCACATACACCACTTACTTATTTCATCAACGACGAACAATTAAAACGCGATGAAAACCTACTTTCTGGACACGAGACAGGTAACCATTCCATTATGTTTCCACTGTTTTGTGTGTTCTCGTGTCGCGGCGTCTCAGTGCGCGTTCCAAGATCGATGGTGTGAGACGGCGGGCCGGTAAAAATAAAGCGTTAGAAATGATTGGGGTGAGGCAGAATGGCGGGGGTTGAGTGGGCGCCCTACTAGGGGCCGCACCCTTTGATTCACTTTGTTGTGGTTCGCAACGAGTACTCCACCTGCTCAACAGGACGAGTGCAGTTTTTTATATCGCGTGCGACCTTGCGGCTCCCGCTGACGTAACACTATTCGCGTAACTACGATGTCTGCCGCGGTTTCAGATTCAGTAACCGACGATGAACTTTGCCCCGTTCACTGGTCACATTCCGACGGCGGCAGCGATCCCTTCTATCCACCAGTTCGCTGCAAAGTTTGGATATGAAGGTGGAGGCAGTAGTTCTGGAGGAGTGCTGCAGGAGACGCGCTACCACACGGCGGGCGGCGGTGGCGGGGTGCAGTTCGCGGTGGCGCCGGGCACGGGCACGGTGGCTGTGGATGGCGTGAAGTTCAGGCAGGCGGAGAGTGTGGTGGTGGTCAGTAGTGCCCAGCCTGGCACTGTGGCGCTGGCTGGGCTGGCACCCATACATACAGGTTGGTCAGTGCTTTGATGCCAATGATGATCATTCAGGCATAATCTCAGTAAACAAGGGTTAAATTGCGGAAAATAATTTGTATTCTAATTATGTTGACAATCAGAGTAAAGTCAGAGTAATTTGTCTCCATTTTTCCTACCAATGTCAACACCCACCTGTTAACCCCGTGTCATTGGAAACAGTAAACACTGGCGTGAAATACCAGACGATATCGTCTTCGTCAGTGAACCTGGGCAACATCGCGTACGGCGGGCAGGCCAGCTACGTGCAGGCGGAGACGGTGCATCAACATCTCAAGGCGGAACAGCGGCCTGACAAGAGGGAGTATCGAGAAGAACTGCACCATGATCTCATGGCCACTATGATGCAACAGCATCAAGGGATCAATGGTTAGTATTACCTTTTATAATTCCCGTAGCTTAACGTTTTGATACCTCATACGCTCATACTTATGGAAGAAAAGTTCCTATAAGTAGAAGGTTTTGATATCGCCAAATTATTTTAATTTCAAACATTATCATTATTCAGCCAGAAATATTAAATAGAAAAAAAGAGACGGCGACAGAATTCATTTCCTGTCCGGAGATGAATTCTGTCGCCGTCTCTTTGGACAATCTGTTGATTTTGCTGCGTTTAATGAGTTAGACTTTCATCTTCCTTCACTAGATTCTTACGTCTCCTTCTCTTTATCTTTAGTAGCGCAAGCGACGCCACTGCAGCAAGGACAGCAGCTACTAGTAGTGCTGCACGAGCCGAAGGAAGCTGCAGCATTGGCTCGAGCCATCAAGCAAGAAGGTCGGAATGATCGCGGCGGTAACACCGCGCCTGCTGAGTTTATCAGTAAGTTACTTACCGTGGAGTTTAAACTATCAAACCGATTGAGCCTACCGTGTCTTGTTTGAAGGAATAAAAATATCCTTTGATCTATTATGTTTTATGATTATGACTCATTTCATCACCATCCGCAGAAAAAAATGGAGAAATGAGATTACTATCTATCCCGGGAAAAACCCATTTTTCGAAACGGCAAGCTGTGAATCATACCTCTGCCTGGATTAAAAGATCTACAAACCAGCCTTTACAAGTTAACACCGTTTTACATTTATTTAGTATTATACTAACAAGTTATGTATTTCGTTGATTGTTATATACTTATAATCTTTTCTGAAATTATTTCGACGTGGCCTCATTGGCTATGCCAACTCGCTATGATTCTTTGGTTGTAGCCTTATAAGTACGGCTCAGCCGTAAGTGGATTCAGCTTCTCGAGTGTCATTGCTTATTATGCTTACATATTTCTCATGAAACAGTACTTATTTCTTGTTTTCTTGGCATGGTTACAGAGAATTCCTACAAATATGTTATATTATTATTTGTTTAGTTTATTTTATCTATAAACTAAGTGTTAACAGTGTAGAAGTATATCTATTAGACACATTAGAGCAGTAAAGATACAGGTAAACCCATGAACAGGTATGCACTTCTGTTATTTTCTTGTTTCCGAGTAGGAAGTGTAATTTTGTCATTATTGTTCATCGTATCGTCCATCATATAAAACAAACACATTCTCTAAATACAACGAATTTTCGCCTCCATTTCGACATCACCAACGACTACTACTTCCTCCGATTTTCCATTTCCTCGCATATCATAACCATCATTCTCACATCATCTACCATTCACCTAGTATCGTGTGCGTCAGGCATCGGGGACGTGACGGACAGCTCGACGTGGCAGACCCTGGGCGGCGGCGTGGCTGACTACCTGTCTGCCCTGCCACTGCCTCTGCACCATCTCCTGAAGTACTCCACACCTGCTACTGTGATCGAGAACAAGAGAGAAGAACAACAACCCACTATTGTGGCCACTGTCAATGCTAACGCCTTGAATGCTATGCCTAATATTGCACACACACACACAGTAAGTTTAGATTTTCATATTATTTCCTTTTACATAATACTAGCCAGATAAATACAGGTGTTTTTTCTTCTTCTCAGTAACCCAGTGTTCTTTTTTTTGTCATCCTCATCATGAGCCTGCAGCAGTCTACTGCTGGGCATACGTCTCTCTAAACGCAGGACTCCATCGTCAAATTCCTGTCCAGCTGCTACTAGCTACTCTGCAAAGATGACTGTTTCATCTAACCTGAGTGTGCCTCTGACGTTTGCCCTTTCGCGGTCTCCTTTGAAGAACACGTCGACCGCAACGGTTTTCGGTCCTATCAATATTGCCGACACATTGCCAACTGTGTGATTGCAGGCATAGACCTTTTCATAGCTCGTTCTTTTGTGTAATTTGTTTCCTGCTTTATAATAGATATGCTTTATTTCTATTCGATTCATGCGATTTTTGCATTTTATAGGTACATATCATCTGTTCCAACACCAACGAGACAGATATTAATCACATGAACCGTATATAAGTCCTAAATGGTGACGGACCTGTTATATGTTTTTGTCAATCAGCTTACAAAATATAATTTTGATATTTCAGCAGATGCCCGCGAACACAAACAGCGTGGTGGTACAAACGTCCACGGTAATCAACCAGACCACGAACCAGAGCACCAACACCGTCGTCATGTCTAAAAAGAAGAAGAGAAAGAAATCCATGAAGGAGAAGAAGCCGCGGCCCAAGCCGGGAGAGATACGACTTACTACTGCTTTGGGTAAGAAACTACCGGATATTACATAATTTAAAAAAAAATAGGTGTTTCCTGCAATACTTATACCTACGCGGCTACGGTCAAAATGCATGAAACAACAGATTTAATAAAATACCAATGAATTTCGATGTGGGGTGTTCAGAATGATATATGTACTTAATACGTGTTACATATTACGGCATACGCCACTCCTGAAAATATAAAATGGAAGTATTTTTTTTGCAGATGGCAGCACGTTGTACTGCTGTCCAGAATGTCACATGGCGTATCCTGAACGAGAGCTTCTGGAGCAGCATCTAGTGGGCCACACCATGGAGAGAAGGTATTAAGATTCAACAGAGTTAGTTCTTCTACAATATGGAGATGGACCTATGGATTTAGCTTTGAATTAATATTATTTTTAAAAAAAACTTGCCTTTGACCGCGAATAGGTCGGAAATTAGTCCACGGTAACGTATTATCAGGTTAAAAAGTACCGCAGTCATGGCGTGAAAAGTTATCAGACAAACGGAGTTTTCGCATAGTAGTAGAGATTATTATTAGGGCCGAGTCACACTGGAATGGCAGCGGCCGGCAGCGACGCGGCGAGCACTTTCAGTGTGAAATAATTTTAAACTTTATTTACTTAATTAAAAGAAAAGCGAAAAGGTCGCGAGGCCGCGCGTCTTGTCGGGGGTTCTGCCCATGGCTGCCAGCGGCGACATGAGGCCGCTGCCGGCCGAATGTAGAAACTAAACTAGTCAAGAGGAGACTCGGCGCGTGGGGTCTGGAGGTCGCGCGAGGCCCTCAGTGGCGACGCCGGGGGCCGTCGGCCGCTGCCATTCCGGTGTCTGTGACTAGGCCCTTAAACGACTGTCTTAAGGGTCCTATTCAAGCCTTTTTTTCCATACATATATAGAAGTATTTCTAACATGGATCATAAGAAGTCAGTGTCTAGAAAAACTTATTACAATGTAACCTTCCGTGGCTCCAGGTTTATCTGCGACATCTGCAACGCAGCCCTCAAGCGTAAGGACCACCTGACGCGCCACAAACAGTCGCACAACCCGGACCGGCCGCACGTCTGCTCAGTCTGCATGAAGGCGTTCAAGAGGAAGGAACAACTCACGCTGCACTTCGTCATCCACTCGGGGGAGAAGAGGCATGTTTGTAATGAGTGTGGGAAAGGTCAGTTCAACTAGATAAAAATATGATTATATCACATATAGATCAAGAACATCACCTGTCTTACCTGTCTAGCCAATATAAAATATTTCCCAATGTAGAGGTCGGCTTCCAGTCTATCCGGATGTAGCTATATACCAGTATGTTTCATGGAGTGACTGACTATGCCACCTCCACAAGCCATTCACTGGGTAATAAATAGGATACCCCTTGACTGGTCTTCAGACTTTCAGGCTTCCTACCAGTAACATAGTAGTGTCATAGATTTTCAAATGACAGCGGTGTCGCCCACACCGCTGTCATTTGAAAATCTATGATTCCATATCCCCCATAATCTATAATCCCAAACACATATTTTCTATTTTTTCAGGATTCTACCGCAAGGACCACCTCCGCAAGCACACTCGCTCGCACATAGCGCGGCGCGTGAAGGCGGAGATGTCGCAGCAGAGCTCGTCCAGCTCGCCGCCGCTCGCGATGGCGGTGCCGGCGCCCACGCCCGACCCCTCCTGACCGCACTGCGACGATAAGAACGCCAACGATCTGCTTACACTCATCGCGGCTCGACTCGAGTAGGGGTATCGGAGGTTGAGGATAGATAAGGAAATAATACTTCGAAGCGAAGCTTGCGTACGTTCTCAAGATGCGCTAACACCGAATTTAGCTTATATGGAGTATAAATGTTTTCATGTTAGTTTGCAACAACGGATAAAAAGTTAGTAAAAGGGTCTCAAAAGTTACTAAATGTTACCATATGCAAAAGGTAATTTCGGTTTGTTCAGGGCCAGAAGACTTAACCACCTGGCTTTGCATTTCCGTTGATAAACTTTGCTTGCAACGTCGATATATCGATCCCCAAGGCACTTTTCTCCCGCGCTAGTGAGTGATATTTTTGAACGACAAAAACGATAGAGCTACTAGTAAATGCGGGTACATATGACTCAGCCTGAATCGCTCTTTTACTCCAGATTCAAAGCGTATGTTAATTTCAAAGATACTCAGTACAATCCTGTTAGGTTGAAAGTGTGATACACCTTGAACGGAAAATCGGGTTATTAGATTCAGAGACATACGCCAAATTTCGCTCCTAGACGAAGTATTAATTCTTTTTCTACGATGGAGTTGAGTTGATTCAAGCGTTCGTGTAAATAGGTAATTTGGAATCGTGGAACAGTGTAATATGTAACGACTGATGTTTATTTAACTGTTTGGTTGATTGTTTCTCCAGACTTTATTTAAATGTCTTTACCGGTTATTAGAAATTTTGTTATTTAGTTTAAAATATTTTATTTACTGTGTAGAGCAAAAGAAAGTAAATTGGAACAGGCAAAGAATCAACTCTCCTCTTTTAAAATGCAGTATATTAAAATGATTAAATGTCTTATATTTGAAACCTTTTACCATTTAGTTACTTGAGCACTATGAACATAAGTAAATTCCAAAGCAATATCGATTAGAAAAACCTACATAATTATAAGAGTATTGTGTGTAGCAGAACACCTCAATGACATTCTAAATAGTGTATATGGCTATTTTGCATTAGAAAATATACATAATTTTTTAAATAGGGAGCAACATTATATTTTGTTGCACCGATCTTCCACATAGGATGTGAGGTACCAATCTAGTCGAATGTACCGATTTGGCCGTAAATATGGTACACCCATTTTCCCGTTTTCTTCTAAACGAGTACTCAGGTATTATAATATCTGTGGTTCTGTGTTTTCCCGCCTGCACAGATAAGTTGGGTGAAGTGTATATTGCTATACATATACCCCATTATTTTTAAGTCGTTCTGGAATCGCCATAAACTCGATCATTGAACTCGGAACGATTGGGGCTGTTTTTTTTAAATAACAATAAAAAACACAAAAAATAGTGATTTAAAAAAAATAACAATAATAAATATAAAATCATTAAAAATTAGTAAGTACAGTATGACTGTTTAAGTGTGCAATTCAAGGTGGCGCCTGCTTGTCCAAAAAAAAATGCATCGTTATGTTACAATCGGTACATTTATTTTAGTTCTGTGTTTTCCCGGCTGCACAGATAAGTTGGTTGAAGTGTACCTACTGTGAAAGTGTTCATTGACAGTTTCAGTGTTGCAAGCTTGGACCGAAAGTAATCTTGAGAACGTTTCTGTAAATAAATTGGCAAAGGATTTATAAAAGTTCCAAAGATTGACAGTGAGAGATTGAGGCGTCCAAAAGGGACTCTTAATTAAGTGGTGTAAGTTAAATGAAATTGTTTATTTATTTTCTTATTAGAAACATTTATGTAGTTTATTTTGTTATTTCTAAAGTTGATGTTAAGTTGAGTATCGCCAAGGCAAAGCTTTGCTTTGAGGGCAGTTTAAGCAATAATATAAAATAGTTTGCTCACTGCCATAGCTTTACGAGGTGAAAGAGTTTAACCCCGTGTCCTCATATAAGCGAACGTCGCACGAACACGACAACTGGTGCCTACATAAGGCGCTACTTGGTTTTACGGGAAAATGAGTCGCATAATTTTTTATATGCAATGATTGTAAATTCGCGCGAGCGTTCCCTTTGCTTAGTACGCGGGGTAATACCCATTTTACCTTCGGAATGAAACTGTCTAGATAGATAGGGTGTGAGGTACTAAAATCGGGATAACGCGTAAGTTCGATGAGTTCAAAACCAGAATTCGAAAGAATATATTTCGCTGTGATGTAAATTTTTATACATTTATTGTGTTTTAACATAACTATTAAGTGTAGTACTCCTTTAAGGGTTGTTTTCTATTATAATTGTTGTTCGTTTGAAGTCTGTTTCTGTGTTCAGTTCGTTTATGTGATTCGATGTACCTAATGTAAGTAAACGTTTATGCAACATAGCTGTTATATACCATAGAATGTTTGTTCATAACTCGTATTTTAGGATAGTATAGTACATACCTACGGGTAGTGGTTCACTTAGGTACGTACAAAACATATTTTTATAGTAAATGGACGCTCAGTCTTAGAAGTTTTAGTACTTGTAATTTTTGAAAAAGTTTTAAGTAAGTACCAAATTGTTTTTAAAAATTGTTTTAGTCGATTATATTTTTTTAACTTATGTATTTTTCTGCCTAGATCGCTCTAATAGAGCCACGAATGCGACGTCACAGGCAGAACCAGAATAAAATAGAATAAGGGTTCTTTACAAAGCAGCACTTTCTGAATTGTGTAATATCTAATTAATTGTTTACAGTACCTAGTATTTCTTACAGTGATATCGCATTTGCGCATTGCCCAGCGTAAGTGACGCAGCAAAAAAAACATTACTTTTAATACATGATATTGTGTAAATTTTCGAGGGTTTTCTTCCTTCATTTGCTACACACCTATGCTGGACAACCGTTTGAACGATACAAGCCCAATCCCGTAATATGTTTCCAGAACTCATAATAATAATAATAGTACATAGTGATATCCAGCTTCCCTCTGCCAACATCGTGCTTTCGAATTTTATCTTAAATATAACATTTTATTGATTTACGTCTTTTATTTGATTTTTTTTCTCTTTTCTATCTATTAGTAGGTATTTTAGGGTCGTATAAGAATCATAAAACTCGAGTAAGATCCGTTTCTTAGATAAAAAAAGGTGTACTCTGGGTTTGTTCTGCCTAACCCTTCGGATATAAGAGGCGTGATGTTTATGTCTATTGGCATAAAATAATAATAACATTTTTGAGTGCAAAATACTTTATTTTTGTACTTCCATGTCACATTAATAAACTTAGATTAGAATCACAACGTTATTTTCAGTGAAAAGACAAAATAGAGGAACTTTACAGAAAGATAAACTTACATCTAATTTCGATAACTTTGCCAGTCACAATGTAAATTGGTAAAACATGATTTGGTTGGTAACCTTTAGACAAATAAAAATCACTTAATTTAAAAAGTTCACAGATTTTTTGTTGTTGGAAGTTGAAAAAATAAATTAAGTTTGTTTAGCACTAAGTACTTAGATAAAAATATACGAAATTGTAGTAAAAAATACTTAAACATGATTCGATAAGAGAAAATTAGAAACTGGCAACGAATCCGAGTATTTGGTTTACATGGCACTAATAGTGACACACTTACAACTAACAATTATACTCTCCACAATATCTTAATACATAGCAAATCACAATAAAGTATCAAAGTTCATTACCATAGGACATTCAATGTATAATACTAAAAGAAGAATTTGTGAGATATGCAATTCTTTATCATTGAGATCATGGCAATATACTATGTACTTGGACCCCGTGCTCATGCATACAAGAAAGTAGACGACAAATATATAAAAAACTAGCACTTCGCCTGCGACTTCGTCCGCGAAAATTGTGATATCTTGGCTAATTTGCATGGTATCAATATAATTTATAGCTTAAGTTTCTCGGTAAAGATGTAGCTTTCTAATGGTGAATTTTTAAAATCGGTTGAGGAGTTCTTGAGTTAAATCGTAACAAAAAACAAACAAAAAATCAAATATTTTCTCTTTATAATATTAGTTTAGACAAGTATTTATGAGAAACGCCCGCGTGGCCGTCGGTTTACCTTTCCACGCCAACGAATGTCCATGAAATATTTCACACAGGTACCTAATGTCCTGTCTATTATAACATGTGGGACCGCGGGTAAAAGCTATAGCTGCTGCCAGTTAAGATGACAATAGCGGTCATTGACCTACCTACATTTATTAACCAAAATAAGCCTGTTCAAGTCTTGAATTGTCATCTATCATGATCTTCAACATTTTTTCCATAGTTGGTGCCAGTTAAGATCGCAAAAACGGTCATTGACCCACCTACATTTATTAAAGTTCTTAACTTTGAAATCCAAAAATAAGCCTGTTCAAGTCTTGAATCGTCATCTATCGTGATCTTCAACATTTTTTCTAATGAAAAACGATACATGTTTCTTTTGTTTTGTTTCGTAGGAAGAGATATTACGGAAAGGGCAATGACCGCTATTGTCATCTTAACTAGCAGTGAAGTATTATATTATCTGTGCTAGCAGCAACTATACACATGTTAATAATGTTTTTAATTATTATGAGTTTCATTACTTAGACCGGGTAACATGAAATTCTAAATAAAGAGAAATAACACACACTTCACATGTTTTCAACTAGCAAGAACATATTTTGTCGCCTAATTTATATCTCCCCACATTAATTTCAAAAAACTATATACAATGTTTTAAGAACTAAATTTATAAATAAATGCTCTGTTCCATACAAAATTATTTGTTCTATCTCAACCCAAAAAAAGTTTGATATTTTAGAAGAAAGCACACAACACTATTAATTCATTATTTTGTATGGAGCAGACAATTCTTAATTCTAAAAGACAGAAATTCTCATTACTTTACTAAAAATGTTTGAATTAGTATTCAGTTTCGTTTAGTATTCAAGATTGTGTTTTAGTAATATCAGCAGCCAAGTCCAATTTATTTAAAACCAAGGTTTTGGTAACCTTTCTACCTTTATTCAAGGTTTTATAACATGAAAAGGGCATTGCAGCTGTCTGTAGCCATGGTGCTCAATAGAAAAACGTAAAGAAAGAAGGTAAGTAAGATTGGCTCACGAATATTGTAAGGGTTCTTACAGACGAGCGTCACGTTGCCAACTGCAAATAAAGTGCAGCCGTCGACAGGTGGCGACGGCTGCAGTTTATCTGCCGTTGGCAACGTGCCGCTCGTCTGTAAGAAAACTAAGACGAACAGCATGCTTTACTGGAATGTATCACTTACGTGTTGAAAGTGCTACATATCTTGTTACGTTCCTTGACGCTCCACTTTTTCTCGTCATTATTCATTTAAGTGAAACACCTGTACACCAAATAATGATCCCAGAATGCTGGACTTCAATACTAGGCATTTACTTTTTCAGTAAAGTTTAAAAGTTCTGATCAATTTCACCTGGCTTAAGAATTCAAAATCGATTCCATTTTTAATAGTGCCTATTGAAAAAATGTGAAACGATACAACTAAATAAATATAAATCCACAATTTTCAAAGTAGAGAACAATGATCACCTAAAAAATGACTAATTCTGATTACTACATACATTAGGAAGCGACAGGTGACGCCTGAGGGTCTATGGTGACTGCACGTTGTTCTCCATTGTCCATAGACATCACCATCTGGTACGGGACTTTGATTTGCAGGGGCACACGGAGTTTCGTGTTCGATGGAGCCTGAAAAATAAATATACATATTTTTTTATAATGCGACTTTAAGAGGGCCCTTCCCGGTCCGTCTATCGTCAACGCGAGCATGGTCGACAAGCTAGTTGTTTCATCCAGAGCCACAGCGGCGATATTCTTTCAACTCCCCTGTCTTACCTAGCCCCGACCCCGCACTAATCGTCTCCCGCACACCTCATACCGCCTAACGCGAGGACGTTAAACGAAAAATAGTGTTCGAAATTTTTTTAAACTTGTTCCAGGAAATACGTGTTTTTGACAAAGTCTTACAAGTTTGTGAAATTAATATTTATCATTTAGAATCTCCACTACATTTGCAAATTTTCGTTCTACTTCACAATATATTTTTTTTTATGACATATCGTGTTTTCCTACTTCTTTTTGTACTCTAGTTTTGATATCATCATTCTTCTGCCCTTATCCCAATTTATTTGTGCTCGGCGCAGCATGTCTTCTTCCTCCATACGTCTCTATTACTCGTCATCTCAGCAGTCGCCTCCTTTCTAGCCATATCGTCCTTCACACAGTCCATCCATCGTTTCTTTGGTCTTCCTCTACTCTTATAGCCATCTACATTCATACTCAACATTTTCCTCATTCCTCCGTATCATGTCCCGACCACGACAACCAATTACAACTTTCTCAGACGAACACCTTTTCACCCTAATTTCAATATTAGTAGAAATTTGATCTTGGTGAGTGTTTGAATACCCTTAAACAAAGCCAATACGAACGCTGTGGCAAAAGGATGCAGAAAATACAAAATTGGTTGAATTACATTTAACTAATACAATATTTAGAATCCTATTTACCCGATTGCGCCAGAAGGAGGGTTATGTTTTTCGAGAGTATGGAGTAAAAAAAAAAAAAAACCCGACTGCACTAAATAATCCAGACTAAAATCATAACATCCAATATGGGTCCCGACTGTTGCAGTCAATATGTCCTGTTTCCTGAACTTGTTTTTTCTTTTAATTTTTTATTTAAAGTTATTACTTAGTTTTTTTTTTTTTTTTTTTTTTTTTTTATATCTATGATGCTGTATCAAAAGTGATAATGTCCCCTGAGGGATCTCGATTTGTAGTGTCCTATGCTACGTCGCTTTGTGTCTGCAGCTGTTGTAACGCGTAATGGATGGGTTCAACTCCTGTCATCGATTTTGGTGTGTGTATATGTAGCAAAAGCGAATTATGTCTGTCTAAGTATCTACTTACATGTATAGTAATCTCAGGTAACACCTGCTTCTTGGTCACTTTACTAGGCAGGGGCACTTTGTTGATAGGGTATAGATCTGGGATCTCCTTCTTAGGCTTCGCCTTGTTGTGGACCAGCATGTGTTTCTGTAGGTGGTCCTTACGGTAGAAACCTGGAGAAAAACATAACATCATTATTTACTTATTTACAGAAAATGATTTAGCTGTGATCGCTAACTAGCTCAGCTCGTTCAAATAGACTTAGACCCATATTTGGAAAGAATTTTAGCAAGCAAAATGGCAGTATGTTAAAGATGGTCATTTTGAAGACCTATAGCGACGTCTATGTCTCTACAAACGAATTAAAAATACTGCGTCCTTCATCAAAATTCCAGGAACATTATCGGTTGTTCTTTAACAACACTTCGACCCTATGATCTCAAGCCATCAAGTAATGTCCAGGGAATATGCAAGAAATACAAAACTCTTTTTTATTTTTTAAAAATGCCTTGTATTGGCGCATAAAAACATTGTGTTATGCTTTTTCAAGTTTCTTAAACATCACTTATTTGACCATTTATTGTTTTATGTAGCATGGAACGCACTCTCAAAACGCGTCGTCCTCTATAACGCCGGTAGTGACGTCAATGTCTATGTGTCAAAAATTACTTTTATTTGAAAAGTAGTTAAAGTTTCACTAAAATTTACAATAAAATTAGTAAAATTACTATAATAAGGCCAAAAAATTAGATTTAAACAAGGCAGATGGAGGTAAATGACGCCACATCATGGCCGCGGCAGTCACGGACGTTTGAACTGTCATAGAAAATTGCAATAGTTTAATATTATTTTTAGGCTAACTTAATTTTTAATACTTTTCTTGGGTTGATAATACTGTATTTTATTGATTGAAGTGAAGAAAAAAATTCATGCTATTCCCTATTAAACCAAAGCTGGAATTCGGCCATAATATTACACAAAACCAGCATTAATAGGGATGATCCTTGACTAAAAAAAAATATGATTCTGTTTAGTCCGTCAGTTAGATTATAGAATAATATTAGATACGGTTTTTTTGTTTTATCAAATTAATAAAAATTGACGAAGATAAACCGCGTCAAACGCCATCAGTCTTATTACAAAAAGCTGAATAAACCTTGGTTTAAACCTGGACTATGAAGTCCAGGCTTATCTGCAAAACCATGGTCTAAATTTGTTCGTATTACAAAACTTAAAAAAACCGTGGACTTCTTAGTACCGTCATTTGAACCATTGTTTAAATATCAACCACAGATTAATACAAATATCATTCGTTCACCATGACATCATTCAATTGCAACGTTCCGTATGCCCAGAAAAGAAATAGTTTTGATAATACGCTAATGATTAGATGATGTTTAGGAGTGTTGAAAATATTGAGACCTGGTTATTTTGCATGGATATAAACATTATTTAGTTATTTCGTCGATTGCAGTTTTGTTTACGTTTAAGCACATTACTTAATGTCGTACTAATTTCTAAAAGTATATCTAAGTACGTGTATCGAAACGTAACATTCTCGCGCGTTATATGAAACCATAACATTAAACAAAAGTACAAAACCATCGCAAGTTGAACAAAGTTCATTTAGCTTTGGAATTTAAGTCTTTATTAGAACAATTTAGCTATTTTAATAATTGAATGTGATGGACCAACAAAAAAAACACGATCTGAGAATTGAAGTGCCGAGGAAAAATTAAGTAAACATACATTACCTAAATGAACTTGAAATCGACCATGTTAATGTCCATTTTCGAGATAAAACAACACAACACAATGAAAAAGATGATTTATAACCTAAAAGAGAAACAGACTGATCCGATTTATTGACTTAAACCATCGTTAAACTAGGGGTCGCCGAGGTTTAGCGTTAGACCATGATTTAGTCTATGGTTTATCGCAAAACAACGATTTGTAATACCATTTTTGTTTAGACCGTGGTTTAAAGAAGTTTAAACTAGGTTTATTAGTTAAACCGCTTTTTGTAATAAGGCCGCATGAGTCTTCATTTTTGTATACATGAAAAAAGAAAAAAATATGTGTCCAATATTTTTGGGAAATCTATCTGACGGACTAATTAGATTTTTTTGTCATCTATCCTATTCTATCATGACATTAGTTTTATTTAAAAAAAAAACTGGTGCTATGCATTTTTGTATTAAATAATGCATATTTTTACTTGTAATAAATGCTTACCTTTCCCACACTCAGTACAGAAGAACGACTTGACGCCAGTATGTATATGCAGATGTATCTTGTAGTGGTCTTTCCTCTTGAAGGGCTTGGCGCAGTACTTGCAGACGAACACCCGCTGCGGCGTGGGCAGCTCTCTCTCCTCCACGTCCATGTACTGCACGCTGTCGAGGACTGCCAGCTCTGATACGTCCACCTGGAAGACAGTTCAAGAGTTTAGGAATGGTGTTAATGGGTAGCTTTTTGGTCGTAAAGGGGATAAAGGGAGCATCCTCGACTAAACTTTTCTTGGGTTCTGAATGATGTGCTAAATGTGTGGTAACCACTTCCACCCTGTATGATCTGTCGAATAAATATTTATTCTTTCTTTCTTTCAATAAGGGTCCCTAAATGACATTTAGAATACAGTAAGAAAATCCTTAGCTTTAACAATTTTGCTACGCCTAAATATTAAAAGGTAGCAACATTTTAAGCTTGATTCTATTATTATTACTCACAAATTCCTGCGGATATTTGTTTTCTTTCTTGGCTTCGTGAGTGACCTGCGAGGGCGTAGGGAGGTCCTCGAAGAGGGAAGCTCCCCGCGGCGCCAGCTGTGTGAACACTACCTGGGTCGACGACGACGTGCACTGGTGAGCCTCGCACTGAGCATTTGTAGGGAAACCTGCAATTATTTTATACTTTTTACTATTTTTCATGCATGCATTATTGGGGTTTTCCACAGGGAACTTCTCAGTAGAAGCTCGGAGTTTAGATTTGTGCCCGGTTGATGGCAATAGGCTCGCACCCAATTACATGGAACTCAGATATAATATTACGAATTGAGGGTGTTCTGTAGGGTATGTACACCTATGTCACATGTTTCGGGGATTACAGGCGCGACATTATAAGCAGTAAAATTGAAAACATTAAGAATGCTTATAAAAAAATGCCAAGGCAAAATTATAAATAAAACTAATAAAAAAATATATTAAAAAAAAAAAATTACTGCTTGTTTGACCTAGTAGTCGTAAGAGCAACTGCTGAGTGTTGCTTCCTACAATTAGGACTATACTATCTGATAAGACATTTTTATTTTGTAAATATCGCTGGACATTACACACAGCGCCATCTAGTGCCACACTAAGCTACGAAGCTTGTGTCGTGGACATCAGATAGTTGATATACTATTTGCTCCTTCCGGGATTCGAACCCGGGACCCTAAGAACGTAAGGCACCCTCGCTACCGCTGCACCATTCGGGTCGTCAAACATTGTCACTGGTTGTTATGTTCTGGACTTGTGATCAAAAATGCTATCGGCTCGCCTGAGGTTTATATCCCTGCTTATTCCGTCGGGAACTGTCTCATACGAACAGCATCTAAGAGGGATTGCAGGAAGACATATCTTGCCATATTTCTGGCTTTGTAGTCTCTTCCTTGGAATCCTGTAAATTGTACATTTATTTGTAAGGCATACAGCTTATTTCTGCTCCCCCTATACATAAGGTAAATTTAAATGTACAACACATTATACATAATAACATGCACAATTTACAGGATTCCAAGGAAGAGACTACAAAGCCAGAAATGTTTTCCTTCTACTAGACACACAACTGTCGACTGGCGTACCTTCCCCGCAGGCGGAGCACCACACCTTGGCCTCCTTGTCGTGCACGTGGCGATGTTGCTTCACATGCTGCTTGCGCTTGAACCGTCGGTGGCAGATGTCACACTCGTGAGGAAACCTCTCCTTGTGGCTGCGCTCTGAACGCGCTATTAGAAGGCTGTTGTCTGTTGACTGGAATAGAAAAAAGCGTGTTTTAATATTAATCCGGTTGGACTGGAACCCAACCCCAATATGGTTGGGAAAGGCTATGCAGGTGATGAGTTACGGCCATTTTCAATAACTTACTAGCCGGTTTCGGTAGGTTGCTATCTCTGTCTGTTTTGACATTATGTTCTGACATTATGCTTACTGACGTCATAGAAAAGCTTTCCTTGATTTTTCTATGAATCAAGTGACAGGTAGGTGACACGGATAGGATATTCTTTGTTTATGGCACAATTTGGACCAACTGGATGGGCAGGATAAGTATTGTGGTGCAGCTTTGGAAGCCTTTGTCCAACTGTGGACTGACATAGGCCGAGTTGATTAAAAGTAGCAGATTGGTTTTTGATGGAAGAGTTCAACATACAATGGAACAAGGTCACCCACAAAATTTATTTTTTCTTTTACTATTGAGTTGGAGGGTTATACAGGGTTTTTTTTTTAAAGTTATAATGATGTTTTGAGTATGTGATAACGGTTCGTGCGTCGATGTCCGAAAAAAGGAAAACTATGAATAAATGTGCTTTATCTTATTGAATTTATCCCATTGAATTTATAACTGTTCTTTAGATTTCATGATTTACCCTTGATTTAATTTATCATGTTTGTTTGAGAGATTTATGATTTGATTTTTTTTTTTAAAGTACAGGTTGTTAATTTTTCGAACTTCAGTCGGTTCGATTCCCGAGTGTGGCAAGCGAATTTTCGAAAATCTGTGTATGCAGATTTGTTTCTTTTTAAAAATAAAGGAATGTTTCCTTTCAGTAAAATTTGCTATCTCAAGTATTTCGAGTACTTTCCCTCCAGGTGGCATTGAAAAATTCCGCTCTGCGTATTCCAAAAAGTTCAAAGAAGGGTAGCTTCTAAGTGCTATGTTAAAACTAGTGCACTGCTTACATAATCGTTCTGTATCGGGCTGTGCTCCGGCTCCAGTTGCGCATAATCTTCATCCCCGCTGTACAGGGTGTACGGCTGCAAGTGTTCGTTCATGTGATTCAGTAGCTGGTCTTCTAGGTGGAAAGCTGAGGAGAAAGGAAAAATAAACTGTTAATAAATGGCTAGGAAACAGGCGTCCTACCCGTGGTAAGTGGTAACCGATGCCAATATACTTTTGCTATTCCAGTGGTATCGCTGATTTGTTACCAAAGGCAAAGCTGCAAATTGTACTTCAAACAGGATTTTATTTATTAGTCAGTATCAATCAATACTATTAATTACAAGGGACTTAAACGTAACTGGCGAAATGTGGGTGCTTAGATACACCTCTACCTTACCATTCGGGGATTACAGGCGTCATGTTATGTATGTACGTATCTGGGGGCACGGTAGTGCCCCCGCCAAGACGAGCCAAGCGAAGCACAAGGGCACTACCGACCTTTTCTCGAAGCGCTTCATCGTTTTTTTGAACCTTTATAACTTAGGTTTGGATTTTACCAGATACATAAAATTCTCAGGATATGTTGTAAATAGTGGACTTATTAAACATATAAAGTTTTAATTGCATAGCTCTTATACTTTAGATTTTATTGATATCTAAAAAACCCTGATTTCGTCACTGACTGATGATCATAAAATTCTTAGGGTATTTTCTAATGTCCTATTTTCTAACCCCCGCAATTTGGTATGTAAACTATAAGTACACAAACAACAAAAAAATTATAAAACTTTGTAACTTTTATTCCACAGCCACATATTTTGACTAAGGTGTAGAATTTGTGAAGTTAGACCTTGTAGAGTTAAGGCGTGTAGAGTTAGAAGCTTGGCTCTATATGAGATCTGATAACTTTTTGACAATGCGAGTCATATGGTCTCGTCTTGGCAACATTTTATATGGAAATGTTTTTGGTGGGATTAATTTGACTAATAAAGTCCCGAAACAAATTTACTCTATGAAAATCTTAATAAAAGACAGTCTACAGCATAAACCGGTTGTCAAAGAGTTCCTTATTGAAAAATAAAAGTGAGCACTATTAAAGGTAGGATTTTTGAAAATGTTTGTCTTATAAGGGTTAAATCCTACTAATATTATAAATGTGCAAGTTTGTGAGAATGGATGTGTGGATGTTTGTTACTCTTTCACGCATAAACGGCTGGACCGATTTGGTTGAATTTTGGCTTTTTATCGCGGGCGAAGCCGCGGGCGGAAGCTAGTATGTATTTATAAATGCGAAAGTTTGTAAGTATGGATGTTTGTTACTCTTTCACGCAAAAACTACTGAACGGATTTAGATGAAATTTTGCACACAGATAGTTTATAACCTGGATTAACACATAGTATACTTATTATACCGGTAGTAAGATCCCATGGGACAATTATCAAACTTCACGCGGGCGAAGCCGCTGGCAGAAGCTAGTTCACTATAATGAGTGTTCATTACATTTAACTAATCATTGTTTATCTGTACGTATATCGCCAATAAATGCAAACATAACTGGCGTGCAAAACTAAGTATCACACTTTTAAAATTGCAATAACATTTTAAGTACACAAGAAATACTTTCGAAACTAAAAGGACTCGAAAAAGAGTTTAATTTTGTAAATAAAAACTTCATAGTCCGTAACCTTCTTTTAAAAGACCGTAACTTTCTTCTATAAAATTCTTCTGAAATTTTAAAAGTGTAGTAAGTATTTAGTTCGGCAGGCCAGTGTAGTTCACGATAGTACATGAAATAGAATATAAAATCGATACACGCCAACTGCAATTACGCTGTACTATGGGTTACCACGTGTTAACTGCGTCGCATTTTTTTTTATTTTATCTATTGTTTTTTTTTGAGTTGTGAACTCAATCTCTATACAGATAAAACATAACAACACAACACAAAAACGGCATTACTGAATATACTGATTATATGTATATCTACCTAGAGAAATCTCAATAATTATTCACTATAAAATGATACATGAAGTGGACAGTGAAAATCAATACTACAGAACTGATCATAGAATTTAATATTCTCTACAACAGCATAAAACTATATCAGTACAGCACACAGAGGCACAACGCCTATACAATTCTGCGAACCACTAGCCAAAGATGAATAAATTAGCAGAGTCGTCTGCACGCACTAGTCTATGAATGAAAGCATGGTGAAGGAACTTGTTGCACATTAAATGGACTTTTTTTGGCTATAATAAGTCACAACTTATAATCTCTCGAAAATACAGTTAAGTACGTCAACTAAGTATTCCAAATATGGTATTTTGCTATACAGCAGAATCAGTCCAAAAACATTATGTTACTTTTGCCAGTAAAAGATATAAAATTAGGTATCCAAAATCGTTCAATTACTTTAGAAAATTGAAGAAATTGTGTTACGGGGTTACTCCATTTTAGCAAAACGGAGCTCTAATGCGCAAACCAAAATTAATCTCGGCAAGAAACGTTCGTCACTGCTTCATCATTTGTAGGGGTCGGAGCCGACCCTAAAAATAATCCCGTCCTGAACCCCCCAAAGACCCCTCCCCAAAATAAATTAGATCTCTAAAACCGTCCATAATCTAGCGTCCCTTGAACCACCCTAACCGTGCCCCCTCGTAAGGCCCATGGGGGATCGCCCCTAAAATAGGGGAGGGTCTGAAAAGGTCGACTGGTCCGTTGCTAGGCGTGCATATGTGTTCGCGACGTAATTGTAAACTGGGCACTCGATATTGATTTGGGCGGCTATACACTATAACTTGTACAAATTGTAGGTCATACGTGGGTGGCAAGTACTTACTTTGTACTTTTATTTGGTACGGTACAGTAAAAATACCCCTATTTTTCCAAGGTAGTATTTCCTAAAAATGTATAAATGTTAAAGATTTTTTCCAGGTTAATAATGGCTAATACGTCTATTTGGTTGTGATGTATTTCATTGTATTCGATTACAATCCATATTGATCGGTGTGTTGTGAGCATAATTATGTAATACTGAAACATCAAGATAATATAATACATAGATACGATTTTTGAGTGCCTTTTCATCTAACTATCAACCATATCAGCTACACTTAGCACTATGTTTTGAATTGAAAGATCTCAGAATGAAAGTGTCTTTAAAAGTTAAGATCCGCGATCTGTTCGGCAGTTTTTCACCCGAGTCCCTGGGAAAAAATTTAGCGTTGGTTGCTAGGAAATGTCTGTAACATGAAGGTCTGCGTGGGACTCCCGGTATTTATTCTATGCCACGTGCCGCCCCCCAACCCCTCGAAACCCCCTCCCGCTGTCACCTGTTCGTTCGCGCGATAGCTGCGCCGCGCAGCTTTTACCAAATAGGTTATTAAGGATATAACTCTATGGATTGCAGTTGCAATTTCAGTTCCTTCGCGTGCTAACGCTGCCCGTTTGTCTTATTTTTAGTTGTTGTGTTAATTAATTTCAAAATGTCAGCGCGAGCCGCGAGATTTAGTCTCGAAGGACCGAGATTGGCAGGGTGTTTGTTTTGTGAACAGCCGGGTAATTTGGTTCTTGAGCCGGACGAAGAAGCATATCATGCGATAAAAAATGTGGCAGACGAGCGGCAAGATGCGACTCGCGACAAGTTCTACTTTCTATACAACGCTAGTTTGTCTAGTCAGTGCTTTTCGTGGCATGTGAAGTGTGCGACCGCCTATGTTTGTTTTGATGGTGATAAACGCAAAGGAAGGCCACAGCCACCGATTGTACCAAAAATAGAAATCAAAGATGAACCGGAAGAGGACGTCAAAGTCAAATTGGAAGCAGATGACAAAGTATCTGTCATAAAGAAGGTTCTAAATCTTCAAAGTCGCGGAGTACCTTCTGAAGAAATTGTGAGATGTTTGATTTGTAACAAAATACTGAACTTGGTACACAGACAGGACCATTCTTTTAAATCTAGGCTGTCGGCAGCCAAACTTATCTATGAAACAGCGCATCGGAAGCATGACAGCGTGTTTATAAAGATCCATAGATACCAGTCACCAGAAGATATGATAGATAAAGGCATGCACTACCACAAAGAATGCTATGTCAAATATGTTGAACCAAAGACACGACATGAGAAGATATCTACAAAAGATATGTATAATGGTTGGAAGAAACTGTTGGGAGAGATAGACGATAAGATCACAACAAACTGCTACGAGCTCTCATTCTTAGCGAAACGGCTGGCGATACTGACCGAAGTTAAAGATGCAATAATAGAGCCAGAGACAGTCAAAAGTCTTCTCATTGCTAACTATGGCGACAAGTTATTATTCTCCTACCCGGCTGGCTCCGAGTCTTGTGTGGTGTTCCTGAGCAGCGTTCCTTTAAGCGAAGCTATGAAACGCTTACAGTGATTTGATTAATCATTATAAGTACATAACCTCCTCCTCCTTCTATGAAGTCGGATTAAAACGTATTAGAGTATTTTCGAAAAACTAATGTTATTGATGTCTAAGATAAGTGTCTAAGTAGCTATATGTTATGTTACCTTATTTAAACAATTAAATATAATTTGATGTGTGGTGAACCTTTTTATTTGCATTGCTCCTAGAATGAGTAGTACTATAAAAACACCAGTTCTAGCAAAATACAAATACATGTTTATTCTTATTCAAGTTGGTAACGTGGTCGAAATGCTGGTCCTTATTGTCATACACACACAACATTCATAAATTACACTGGATATGTAAATTAAGCTAATGCATTGCGAACAATATGTATGTCATAGTATCACACATACAAGATCTAGGACATACTTAGTTATCTGTCGTTCTCTTAGTTATCTGTGTTATATTAGCATACTTACTTATGTACTTGATAATACACAAGCTTGGCGACACAAATATGGGCGAGATTTCAAACCTAGGAGTGTCAAAGGTGTGTCGATAGGACAACACAATATTTGTAACACCAGTTTATAATTATGTATTTTCCACTAATACTAACGTAAACGTAGTTGGTTTGATACCTTATAAAGGGTGTAAAACACCTCTTAACGAAGCAGAAAGGCACTTGTTCTCCTCATCATTGCGATATTTTTTTTTGTTCTACACCATACCTGGGAACCTTCTAGTTACGGAGATATTGAGGGGTCAAAGTTCCAACTTTTTGACGTTTTTTTTTTAAATACAAGTTTTTAATGTAAGATTTTTACTTTAAACACTCCCCCATACTATTCAATCCATCCATCAGCACAATGTTTTGAGTGCGTTACATTGAGTTCTACCACAAAACATGATTTTTCACCCCAAAAAAAAAGTCGTTTCCCAGCAATAATTTTTGCGTAAAGTTACCTAATTTGATGTACAGAATGCTTGGTTGACGGCTTCGTGATGAGGTGGTTTACAACCTGTAGATACCCAAATGTCAGTTATATTTAAGTCCATGTAAAAGGGGGCAAGCATTAATCAACCAAGCGCAAATCCAGACTCCGTGGCAGCTACTGGGAGATTCCTGATAGAAAAACCCAATAACACTTTTCCCGACCTGGGAATCGAACCCAGGACGTCATGCTCAGCAGTCGCACTTGCGACCACTCGACCAACGCGAGGCAGTCAACAACGTAAAATGCTGCGTTATTATTTTACTAAACGACAAGTCATGTTCGATGGGATTTCCCATTGGCAACTTTTTCAACTAGTTATAAATAAATTTAAAAAAATCCGGCAAAGTGTGTGTCGGACCACGCACCGTTTAGGGTTCCGTAGTAGCCCGTTATAACAATATAGAACGAACCCGTTGGTATAGCGCCATCTAGCGGCAGCTTTGGGAAACTTATGATAATATATTATAGTTTTTTAGTTTTTATATTTTGTTTTTCAATGCAAGTCTTTACCCGTTATAAACAAGCAACTACTTCATCTTAGTCATTTCAGTTAGAAGATTTTTTCTAAGGATTTTGTATTTGGTACAAAATTATCCAACACCCAAGTTCAACGACTATTACTGCTAAACTAATAAAGTTATCTTAACCGCTATAGTTTCATCATCATATATCTATATATCATCACGATTTTTTCCAGATTTTTCAAGCCAGCAGTATAGCTCTTAGAGCGGGGGGGGGGGGGGGGGACGCTACTGGAACAAAAATTTTCACTTTAAAGTTTGATATTTCGTAAATCGAGAATTAAATCGAAAAGTAGCACTAAGTCATTTTAAAAGCCCTATTCAACGATACCCCACACGATGGGGAAGATGACGAAAAAGAAATCAACCCCACTTCACATGTAGGGGTAAATAAAATTTTGGTAAATATTTTTTAAGGGTAGCTACCCCAAAAAAATATTTACCAAAATTTTATTTACCCCTACATGTGAAGTTAACCGCTATAGTTTCCCTTTAAAGTTCATGAAATGCACTATCATCATATATCTATATATCATCACGATTTTTTCCAGATTTTTCAAGCCAGCAGTATAGCTCTTAGAGCAGGGGGGGGGGGGGACGCTACTGGAACAAAAATTTTCACTTTAAAGTTTGATATTTCGTAAATCGAGAATTAAATCGAAAAGTAGCACTAAGTCATTTTAAAAGCCCTATTCAACGATACCCCACACGATGGGGAAGATGACGAAAAAGAAATCAACCCCACTTCACATGTAGGGGTAAATAAAATTTTGGTAAATATTTTTTAAGGGTAGCTACCCCAAAAAAATATTTACCAAAATTTTATTTTACCACATTGTCGGCGTAATTGATATACACACCCCTACAAAATTACAGTTGTCTAGTACTAACGGTCTCTTACCAAAACCTCGGACAGACAGACGGCCATGACGAAACTATAACGGTTCCTTGGTGAGGACTACGGAACCCTAAAAACAGGCCAAGTGCGAGTTGAACTCGCGAGGGTTCTGTAGCATGCCAAAGTCTTACATTGAGTTTACCACTTTATTTCCAATTGATTGAATTCTTATAGGTTTTCCTATATTTTGTATTTTTTTCGAAATTTTAGGCTTAGTAGTTTCGGAGATCAGGGAATGGACAATTTTCGTCTTCTTTCATGAATAAAATCAAAACTATTTATTTTACAATAATAACAAAATATATATTTGAGATCCTCATAACGGTAAAGCTCTTTCATTTGATATATGACACAGTAAGGTTTACGAAACTTTTTTTTTTAATTTCCTTTGTTCCCCTGAAAATTACCCTATCTTAAAAAATATAATTATATACTTTGCATATCTGTGTTTGGGTCATAGGGTTACACCATCCTATCAAATTTCACCTGATTTGGTCCGGTAGATTCGGTGCAAATTGGCTGTGACAGACGGACGGACAAACAGAAAGACGCACGAGTGATCCTATAAGGGTTCCGTTTTTTCATTTTTAGGGTTTCGTACCTCAAAAGGAAAAAAACGGAACCCTTATAAGATCACTTTCTTGCCCCCGTCTGTTTTGTACGGAACCCTAAAAAGTAGATATTATCATCTTAATTCTTTTGTTTCTTTTCCTGGCTGGCATCTTTTCACTATTGATTAGCTAAAGCAGTGTCTAGTAATTTTTGGTAGGTAAACTGAAGAGCAATGAAGACCCGAAGTGGTCTAAGCAACGCTCATTAATATTCTTGACACCAAAACAAACCTAAGATACAATTTGATCTACAAAAAGAACAGGTAAGTTTTCGCGGTCTGTCTATAAAAGGAGGGTTCAAAGTAGCGCGAAATATGAACCGAAATACTGCTGCTTTATCCTAGATAGTACTGCCAGGATAAGCCTAAAGGGTAAGATAAGGATAAAGCATGGCATAGCTGTGACGCATGCATCACATAGGCACATCAGCAGATTACCTAACTCAGCAGAGGTGCGGCCGACGTGCGCCGTTGATTCAAGGACCACTTTAGTAATAACCCTATTCCTGTCTATGTACTTTCTAGATTTTGTCGTCTTATGTGAGTGGCCGATTTTCGTTGCCAGTTTGTCCAGGTCAAAGCCGTGCGAAGGCGGTGCTCTCGCCTATAGGTAGGTAATATTTAAATTCAATACAGAACAGACATCTTGATTTTTTGACATATCGCCACAACAGTATATTGGATCCGTGCGAAGCGGGCGGTTCGGTAGCTATAAGATTACAGCTAATCTGTTATCGACTGATGTCCTCATAACAAAACTTCTAACAATTTGACTTCCATCCCTCTCACGGGGGAATCAACGTCCAAGAAAGATGGATAGTGTTGTTGAAAGATTTTATCCGAAACTAGCTTCTACTCGCAACGTGCATTAACATAAAACATATCCTGTAAGGCACTCGATAATAGCGCAGCTTTCTACCAGTGAATGATTTTCTCATCTGATCAGAACTTCCACAGCTTATTACTTAATTTAATTCATTGTTATATTTAATTTTTATTTAATTTAATTTTGTAGGTAAGTATCTAATTTTGTTTTGTGCCTTTGACATTAATTGATCAGATCTGACGTTTATTTGTTTCTCATGTTTTAATATTTTTTATCAATGACTTAACTTTCTTTCTTTATTAATCAATCAGTTGGCAGTAAAATTGACAGAAGTTTTGTATCTAATATGGGTCAATGACTTGAAATAAATGAATTTTATTTATTTATTTTTTTATGTTCATAAGGTGAAAAAAGTGTTTCAAAAAAAATCTTTACAATATTAGTTTAGAGAGGATGAAGCAAAAGGCAAGGTAAGTAAGGATCATAACAGGTGGAAATCTGTAGTAGTCATAGAACGGATATGGTGATAATATATTGGCAAACGACGGCCGTTAAAAATCCATCTGCCTCTATAGTAATAGCGAAAAACAAGTAAGTAGGTACGAATATAATACCATGTACTTTGAGTAGGAGAATTTCAAGGTAACGCAGACCTGCCCCACCCTTGGCACCCCCCTGGTACTTATAGTTAACGAATATATAGTAATTTGTGGAACAATTAACCTAAAAACACTGCTACGAAATGAGCAAAAAACATAGTTTTACTACTGGCAAAAAAATAATGATGTTATATTTTAGAAAAAGATTTTCAGTTTTATTACAATGTAAAATGTCCTATTGTACGGAATATTTTAATTTCATAGTTGATATTACCGATTTAGGATCCATTGGTCGTTATTTTTTGGTGGATGAGAGCCGGCTCCCATCTATGCTTGAGTAATGAATTCAACTGAACAAATAAATGGACTTGATATTCTGCACAGTAGGTACTGCGATTCCAAACGCCCGGCGCACCCTGGGACCGCAAGCACTCGGCAAGGCAGAGTCTAGCTGACTAATCCTTTCACCACGATAGTACAGAACTACAGATATACCGGCATATATCTTTACCGCTCGGTGACTGAGTGGAGATCGTTTTGCGCTTCGTACACTTCGGTCAGCGCGCAAAATCCTTGCCGAAATTTGCACATACAAATATTTGCTTGGATTACTAGACTGCGGGCAGAATCATTAAACTTAATACAACCAGAATAAATGATAAACTTTTTTCAATCAAAATGGAACGCATATACAAAAGTTTCGTGTCCGTCATATTGACCGTTGAGGAGTTCAGACTGCTGGATCAAGTCATATCTGTCATTAAAACGTATTGTCACCAGAACTAAAGGTGTGTGCAAAATTTCAGCTCGATTGGTTGGGGGGAACTGGTTTGAAAGTCAGTTGAAAGATTTGACCCATACATACTAACTAGACTAAAAAACAAAGTTAAATAAAAAGCATATGAAAAAGTAATAGGTGTGAGCAATAAAAATACACACGTTATCAAACTACGCAGCAGGACGAGTGCGGATGGAATGGGTCATCGACTGACGAGTTGACGACATGTGGATGATATCGCTATCTCCTACCTACTGTCGACCAAGCCCCATGGGATCTAACCAGCTTAGTTGGCGAATTGTGGGGGAAGGAGAGTACAACCCCACTTCCCCTGGGTAATATAAGATGCAGAACTACATAACACCAGTAGGCTTAGCCAAGTTGACAATCTACAATCGTTAACGCTAGTAGAAAACTAACCAAATGTATGGGAATGACATCTATCAACGATAAGTCACGTGGTCAAAACAAACGAATGGAAACCTTAAAGTTTAGTCAAAACTGTAAGTTGGCTACGATTTATAATATGGGATGTAGGAATCACGATTGTAGAAACGAATACATTTCATTCTATCATCTTGACCGATGTAAACTTGTCTACGAAAGTTTATATTCGTTTGTTTTGACCACGTGACTTAACGTTTACGATTGTAGAAAGAGAATCGATACGAATCATTTGTAACTTGGCTAGGCCTGCAGGGTAGTAAATTTTTAAATAGCTTTAAGGAATGTTGCTTCTCTTGATAAATATTTTTGCACCGCCGTATAAAGTTAGTCATCTGCCTAGCCTCTTCCCAACAATTAGGGATCGACTTCCAGCCTAACAGGATGCAGCTGAATATCAGTATATTATACATGAAGCGACTGCCTATCTGACTTCCACAATGCAGTTACTGTGGAACAGTATCCCGTGGCATGTGCTATCATATATTTAAATATCGTTATTTTTCCTGTTCATCGCTATCGTCTACCAATATAATCGATTCATATTCGAATATAGTTTCGAGTCGATAGTATCTCAGTCCCTCAGGCTTACGGCCCGTCGGTCACCCTCTCCATCCATCTGCTCCATAAATAGGGGGGGGGGGGGTCGTCATGACAACCCTATCCGTGTGAAAAATTAGTCCCGTGCACACCCTATTGTACTCGACAGTTTTTAGTTTTCTGTTTTTTTTCCAGATACTCCCAATAAACTACCTGTGTGTCTAAATTTAATGGCTGATAATGGTTTTACTATTCCAATTTAATCTTAAAAGTTACATTAGATGTAGTTTGTTATTTAAAGTTACAATGTAGTAAAGAAGACCTACAAAAGTACGAAATTATTCGTGTAAAATATGACACAGCTAGTTCTTCTCCGAACTTAGCATGACACACTATGTGTGTTGATACAAAACAAAATCAGTATAAAGGTAACTCTGCTTACAATATTCAACACATCAAGCAACTGTCCATATCCAACATAATCCTTTACTCCATGCCATCAACCCCGGGGTATTTGCCGCATCGAGAGGGGGATGTACCCTCATGACGTCAGCTGCCCATCTCGGGTAACGGGCCCAACCGGTTCACACCGACCGACCCTACGTGCTCGCGGACGAGAGGGCAAGGCCAGACCGTTCACTGCGCAAAGATAGAAAGCTAGCCTATGCTGCAATGTTATCGTTGCATAATGTTGCTTTTATATCTTGATATGATGATGATATTGCAGTGATCTTACCATATTTTGGTGGGATGAAACTTGTGGAAACAGAAGGCAGTTATGCTTTTAGGCCCGCACCACAAATTACTAAACGCTAAGCTTATTTATGCCATTGTTCTGTTGCCAAACTTTTGATATTGTGTTGACACTTGACAGGCACAGTGTTTAAAACTAACTAAACGTGTACAGTGATTTATGGTTTAAGTGAGCCTTGATTTAAAGTTTACAAACATACATAAACTAACAACCTTTTCCTATGGGGGTAAGCAGAAAGTACAGAACGCTTGCGACGATTCTTACAATACTTCTTTAACGTCGTCCACGTTTATACATCTGCTCAAACACGCATAGTTTACTAAGTTTTTTACTTAGTGCCTTTCTGAGGGGGCGAGTACGTCAAAATGGAGGGGAAAAAATAAGAAGGGTGCCCCCCTTCCAAAGCGCGCAACGTGTGGGATGACAGATGTGGGAGTGACTTTATTTTTAATTCAAATTTATTAATTTAAACGGTCACCTTGTAAAATACGATTAACAACTTCTAATTTTCTGTTATCATAGAGTAACTTTTAATTATTAAACTTTGTCTTGTCTGGATAAGAAGTTTACCGAAAAATTAGTATGATAGCGTGAGTTAACGATAACGCAGGAACTCGCAGAAGTCTATCCTTTTCTATCACTCAGAACCGTCATTTGCAAGAGCAAGAAACAGAGAGGGAGTGCTAAATGTACCCTGGTCACTGGTGTTGGGGCGGGGTCTAGTCTGGTAGCGTAAAGCTATTAATAAAATTGAGGAGTAAAGCTCTAAGACGAGGGTAGACTGGCTGGGGGACAGACGTCACGACACGACCTTTATCGACGGCCCAACACTAAACTATATCATATTATGTCTACTTTTACATCGAAAAGGGGAGTACAGGGTGTAAGCAACCTCATCACGAAGCCGTCAACCAAGCATTCTGTACATCAAACTAAGTAACTTTACGCAAAAATTATTGCTGGGAAACGACTTTTTTTTTTGGGGTGAAAAATCATATTTTGTTTTAGAACTCAATGTAACGCACTCAAAACATTGTGCTGATGGATGGATTGAATAATACGGGGGTCGTGGAGGTGTTAAAATGAAAATATTTGATGAATGATATATGAATGAAAATATTCCATTAAAAACTTGTTTAAAAAAAAATACTTGTCGCAAAGTTGGAACTTTGACCCCCAATATCTCCGTAACTAGAAGGTTCCCAGGTATGGTGTAGAACAAAAAAATGATCGCAATGACGGGGAGAACAAGTGCCTTTCGGCTATAGACGTTCCTATGACGGTAAACAACTTACACGTTTTTCTTGGGTCTTGCTAAGCTAATATTTTTAATACTAACCTAACTACATATTACTATAATGACCTAAAATAATAGTATCAAAAACAGAACAGACGCTGTCAACGCGGAAATTGCCCAGAAGGCTGGCAACATTGCCACGCTGGATGGCATTTTTACTATAATTGATTTGCTAGAAAGGGGGTGGCTACTGAGTTGACTATGACTTATAGAGAAGTATGGAAGCGGATATACTGCGTCGACCCCAAATAAATTGAGAGCGGCTGGATGATAATGACAGTTATTATTTTAATAACAATAGGTGACGGGTCTATTATCGTTATAAGGTAACGGCTTATCACGTAATTTTCCCATAGGGTCCCAGCTCAAAGCATTCGTGATCGAAAAATAAAAATGTAAACAAGAAAACCGGCCTAGTACTTAGCCCTTTAATAAACAAAAAATGAATTTTTCAAGCCAGCAGTTTAGCTTTGCCCTCGCCCCCTCTAAAAGCTAAACTTTTTGCACTTTGAAGTTTAATATTTCGTAAATGGTAGCAACCCCGAAGTCATTTTAAAATACCTATTCAGCGATACCCCACACGATGGGATACACGGGGAAAAAAAAATTCATCCCCACTTCACATGCAGGGGAGCTATCCTAAAATAAAATATTTTCCCAAATTTTATTTTACCATTTTGTCGGCGTAATTGATACGGCGCAATTACACACCTCTACAAAATTACAGCTTTCTAGTACTAACAGTCTCTGAGCAAAACCTCGGAAGGACGGACGGACAGACGGACATGACGAAACTATAAGGGTTCCTTGTCAGGACTACGGAACCCTAAAAAACGAGATTTAAAAATTCAATTGATCAACTTACATTTTTCAAAACCTGTCAATTCGTTTAGACGCGAGGGGACATCCCTACCCCCAGTCATGCAGACGACTAAATTAAAGTGTCCCCCTTTCGTTGTTGCGTTCACCGCACTGGGTTAGAAGTACGTTAAGTTTTCGACAAGTAAAATATAATTTGAGCCGTTGGGAATGGTTTGGGTGTGCTTTATTGAATTTATAACCGACCAAGTTGTTAGAATGACCGTGTTTTCACAGTAGACAGCTTAATAATAAAAGAGACCAAATAAATGGATTTTTCATCCCCCCATCTCGGAAAGAGTATTTTTGCTCTTCGATATCTGAGTGCAAAAGTCGTTTTTATCCTCTAGAGGATAAAGTAAATTGAATTTAGAACATCGTGTGCACTAAGTTTGTGAATTCAAAACATCATTAAACCTATTTACTTCTACCTCCATGGTGCCGAATTTATCATAGGTACAACCTTTTTTAATTTGTTAAAAACTCAGACTCGGAACCTTCTTGGTGTACTTTTATAATTTGCTTTGCGCGCGCCATTTTCTTGTCAGGTCAATTGTTAAAACCGTAGGTTAAAAACAAGTGAAAAACGTAAAATAAGTGGTTTTGGCGACGAAGAAGTTTATTTGACGCCAACAGAATTGACTGAAACTGTTAATAATGCGCAAATGAGCTTTCTCCCTCAACAATCACGCGAGAAGGATTTGAAACAGTACGATATTAAAAAAATTGAAAAAAATAGGTAGAAAATGCCCAAGGCATTAAGTCCGCCTTTGTACAGTTTTTACTTGTGCATAAAGTTTTAATAAATAAATAAATAAATATTACACTCAACTTAACTAACTGTAGCAACGTTACTTTAAATTTTTCTTAATTGTACCTAAGTATTATTTGTTATAATTTAAAGATTATTCTGTAATACTTACCTATCATAATGTAGTAGTACTGAAATAAAAGTATCTTGTGATTGTAAATGTTTTTTTTTTTTGCATTTAGTCATTTCCTCGCTGAGGTGGGATGAAAAGTTACGTGTTGCACTCGAGTGCAAAGATTTTTCACCTCGTGCTCTTTTGATTCTAATTTTTGAATCACTCGCTGCGCTCGTGACTCAATTTTAGAATCCTTCGCTTGCTCGGTTATCAAAATTGAGCACGCGGTTAAAAAGCAACTTTGCACTCTTGTATAACAAATAACTATTTCAAAGAATTCGAAATCTTGACGGCACGGTTGGCGCAGTGGCTGAGCGAGTGACTTCTACGCGTCATGACGCGGGTTCGATCCTCGCACGGAACAAATATTTGTATGGCCTACAGATAGTTGTTCCGGGTCTGGCTGTTTGTATATGTGAGTTTAAATGTTTGTAAACGCACCCATCATACAGGAGAAATTCCTAGTGTGAGCCACGTTTTTTTAACAAAGCAATAATATTAATGCATTTGTTTAGATGTCTCTTAGTGCTAGTGAACACGGGCATTGACCGTACTTTTAGGTGATGTGTTTTGGTGAGTCGCATTACATAGCAGCGAGAAAACATACAAAATACGTTAAGATTATAAGTCCACATCAACACACACATTAATACAGAATATGTGCATTAGCGCAAAACAAAACGGTCAAAAATATGATATTAGACTACGAGCAAGTCTAGAAGAGTAAATTTGTGTATCGATTCAAGGTACCGACCTCTTAGGCTTCACTTTGGCAAACTTTTTTATTAGTTTTTAACAGGGTGTCTGTAGCCCCGAGCTTCCATGAGTGTTACTTGTGTAGATGTCGAACAGGGATCATGCTTGCCCGGGGCCCCGGACCGACGCGGCGACGAGTTCAACACACATACTTCTTGAATTCGAGGTCACTGCGAATCTCTTTCATTACAAATCCTTTTTCATTATTGAGTCCCAAAAGTAAAGCTCATCCTTTTCGGAGCCGTGAAACTTTAAGCAAACCCTTTTGAACATTTATTCAGAAATACCCGAGACCCATAAAAACCAATACAAAGGGGAGGGGCACCCTTTAGCTCGCCCAAAATAAAAAGATATAGCAAAAAATGGAGGGGCTGGGGTTGCTCCCTTGTGGCTCAAAATGGAAGACGAAAAAAAACTGTAATGTTCCTTTGGCGGGGCGCTTGTGGGAATGGGTTTCATAAATTGTAAATATAATGCTATTTAAACTTGTTTTGCTTGTACTATAACTACACTTGAGAGTAATAAAATCGCACACCTTGACTTTTTTTTGTTAAGGCTGTTTTTTTTCATGAATCTGATTAAATATTTTAAAAAACACACACACTAATTGAAAGTCTACCTCATTACCTTTCTAATGATATCAAATACAGTGTAAAAATACCCATAAGAGGTTTTCCGGCACAAAACCCAACAAACGGGTAAAATTACCCAATTTCGCTTAAGAAATAATGAAAATCAAACTTAAAATTCTTGATCAAATTGTTTATTAATAAGGTGTATTCCCTCCCCTAGCCTTAATAACAGCTCTTAATCGGTTATTCATGGACCGTATTAATTTTACCATGAAATCTTGTGGTATAGCGTTCCACTCCTCTTCAATGGCAAGTTGAAGCTACAGTTTGTACTACACTTCTATTATAGAGCGGTGTACGTGTATTATGATCAGACGTATGAACGTGGGCGAAGCAGAAGAAGTATGTAAGGATCGAAGCAGGTGCCTTCTGTGCAGGGGCTTTCTGTGGTTTCTGCCTACCCTGATGGAAAAAGGCGTGAGTTTTATGTATGTCGGTCTATTTTAAAATGTTCCTTAGCATCATTCTCTTGCCCTTACCCCAATTAATTTGAATTCATTTGGGGTCAGCATGTCTTCTTCTTCCATACTTCTCTATTACTCGTCATCTCATCAGACACCTCATTTCTTGCCATATCATCCTTTACACAGTCCATCCATCGTTTTTTTGGTCTTCTAACTTCTATTTCTAATCTTATACCCATCCATATTCATACTCAAAACTTAAAAACGTTCCTTAGCGTAGCCTTAAAAATCATTAGGTCCTCGAGAGGACAAAGAGGATAAAGATGAAATGTACCAAATGTTATCACCCCCCTACTATGAAGCAACAATGAAATAAGTATCAAAGCACGTTTGAAATAAAGTCAGTTTTCCTGTACCCTGTAAGAAAGGTTTTTTTTTTTCATTTACGGCTACCATCTGAGTCAGTATTAGCCTACCTGCGCTAAGTATAAAAACTTTTTGGATTGAATGGTCCCCGCTGAGTCATCGAAGACGAGATCTTCGTTTTAAAAAAAAAGTATATTACAAAGTTAACGCCGTATCATAAATGGAGGGGCGCTAGCCTTCTACCCCTCGTTTTAAAAATAGAACAGAATATATGGTTCGTCGCGTAGCCTGAATCGTTCTGGCTAGATATGGTATGTTTCATTACTTTCAATGATAAAGACTTGGAATATTGAACTAAGAATTACGATCCGCGTCATTTACAGAGGTGCAAATTGAAAAAAAAAACCAGCTACGTATAAAATAGAGAATCTAACCACCATTAAATTCAGTATGTTTGTGGTATGGTACTCATTACTTTAATGGAATATTCTGAAACTTGATACCTATTTACGGCTTGCCAACGATTCGAGGGGGTGTAACCACACCCCCTACCCGCGACCTTGGCTTTGGCACTTTGGGCACGCGTTCAAATATTTTATAAATAATAAACGGCTTTACTCTGCCTAACTCGAAAGACAACCTTTTGATCCATGACAAAATGAAATTTTTCGAAAATGTTTTGAACCATATTTTCAAATGTTATTGTATCTTGTATGTGTTGGCATTCTATACTTTTCACATCTCACGATTTCAATAGATAGTTGAGCTGAAAAGAGCTATTGAATATTCGTTCCATATTCATATTGATTGCCTTGAGTTACTTGTACTATTTGTATTATGTGCTTGAGTGTAATTTTTTATTCCCAGTCAGCTTAATAAAACCGTTTGAAAAGTAACCCTCCCCTTTTTTTTCTAAAATAAAATCACGCACGTGCACGGCTATCAAAAGGAGGGTTGACAGAGCGACAGGGCAGGGCTGAGCGAAACCTTGGGGTTTTTGCTTAGTCGCTTGCAGAACATGTTTATGGAAAACGCATGCGGGTAACGGTAGCCAAAATAACTTTTGGGGATATCCATACCAATATCTATATGTATAAAATGATAAACTGACTGACTGACTGACTGGGTGACATATCAACGCACAGCCCAAACCGCTGGGTCTACAGATTCCAAATTTGGCAAGCAGGTTCCTTATGTGGTCTAGGTGTGCACTAAGAAAGGATTTTTCAAAATTCACCCCCTAAAGGTGTTAAACGGGGTTCCCAAGTTTGTATGGGGAAACAAGATTAGTTAGACTATTTTATTCGAAACTTCACAGGGGGGTTCCTATTGATAAATGAGTAAAAACGGGTTTCAGGATTTTTCAGAATTCAACCCCTAAGAGGGGGAAATGGGGTGACAAAGTCTAAAAATGAATGCACAGCCTAAACCGCTGGATCTACAGATTCCAAATTTGGCAAGTAGGTTCCTCATGTGGTCTAGGGGTGCACAAAGAAAGGATTTTTAAAAATTCTCCCCCTAAGGGGGATAAACGGTGTTCCAAAGTTTGTATGGGGAAACAAGATTAGTTAGACTATTTTATTCGAAACTTCACAGGAGGGTTCCTATTGATAAATGATTAGAAACGGGTTTCAGGTTTTTTCAGAATTCAACCCCTAAGAGGGGGAAATGGGGTGACAGAGTCTGAAAATCAACATGGGTATAGTTTGTATGGTGGTTCGGGTCAGGTGTATTACAAAACAACGATTTTAAGATTGAATATGGCGGACCTGAAATATCATCATCCCCTGTTGGGGTGCGATGGGGTTGAAATGACTAAAAATCAATATGGGTGTCGATACCGAGATTATCAGGGGTGCTGATTACGAATATGGCATTTATTTTGAGATCCATATGATGGTGATTGTGATGGTGATTGTGATAGTGATTGTGATAGTGATGGTGATTGTGATAGTGATTGTGATAGTGATTGTGATAGTGATTGTGATAGTGATTGTGATAGTGATTGTGATAGTGATTGTGATAGTGATTGTGATAGTGATTGTGATAGTGATTGTGATAGTGATTGTGATAGTGATTGTGATAGTGATTGTGATTGTGATAGTGATAGTGATTGTGATAGTGATGTGATAGTGATAGTGATTGTGATAGTGATTGTGATAGTGACAATGATTATGACAGTGATTATGACACTGATTGTGACAGTGATTGATTAACATGTAGAATACTATTTATCCCTTTATTTTGATCCAGTGGGACAGTAACCAAACTTCACGCGGGCGAAGCCGCGGGCAACAGCTAGTTAGATATCGAAGCGAAAGTAACTCAGCCCGTCTGACGCCTTAACGGCTGAAAGTTCTTGAAGTAAGGTACAGCATGAGTTACACATAATATGTATGATACTTTTATCCCGGTAGTAGGCACGTCCCCATTGGATAATTTCCAATATTTACGGTGGCAAAGCTGTGTGTAAAAGCCAGTGTTACTACATTCAAAATTATATTAAACCACTGACATAATTGTTCTCCCAGATGGTGGAGGGGGAGGGGGGTATATTTTGACAGATTCGTAAACAAGTTACTCTCACAAGTGGGGAAAAGTGCCAAGCCCCCCCTTTTTGCCCCCCCCCCCCCTCCCTATCGTATCCCGGAAACTAAGAGTGTAAGTGTTGTTTTTTACGGATTCGTATAGAGTAGGCTCGGGGAAGTAAAAACCATTTTTCAAAGTTGCCCCCCTTGACCCCCCCCTTTAGGCGATCTCGGAAGTTAAGAGACTTGGAGTATTTTTTTTCAGATTCATATTAAGGGGCCCTGAGTTAGTCAAAATATTTTTTCAAAACTTCCCCTCTCTGCCCTCCGCCCCATCGTATCTCGGAAACTAGAACACGTAGCGGCTTTTTGATTTTTACTACTGAAAAAACTTTTGGTTCTTACCTAAAACTATTGAGGGGCGTTGAAATTTGTAAACCCTACCCTCCCCTCCCCAACTTCCCCTAAAATTGAAAGGGCTGTAACTTCATAACGGTTAGAGATAGCCATTAGGTATATGAACAAATATTACAGTAGGCGTCGAAACCTGTCCGGTGGTAGGTAGGTCCTGACTTCGGGGCGACGACAAGAAAAGGAAGAGGAAGGTCGTTTTACTTTTAGTTTCTTTTTTTTATTGAACTGGTTTAGAGAATGATTTAGGGGTTCTTAAGGGTTTTCATACTGATTTAGGGGTTCCTAAGGGTTTTTGTACTGCTGTAAGGGCGCTCATAAAGGTTTTCAAAATGTTTAAAAAGTTCAATTAAAATTAAAAAAAAAACTTCTAACGTATTTTCCAATTCATTTAAGGATTCTTATGGATTCTCAACATTTTAGTAGGGTATCTACTTCTCGCACGACTTGATTTGATTGGGGACTTGATTTTATTCAAAAATGTTGATATGGGTATCGTTTTCGAGTGATTTGGGGGTGCTGATTTAGAATATGACATCCGTTTTTTAATTCAAGATGGCCGACTTTAATTTTATTCAAAAATGTTGATATGGGTATCGTTTTCGAGTAATTTGGGGGTGCTGATTTAGAATTTGACACCCGTTTTCTAATCCAAGATGGCGGACTTTAATTTTATTTAAAAATCTTAATATTATCATAATAATAGTCATTATAATTATACCATAACCATAGCGATTTTGGCGTAGGTTCGTTGTCATACTAAAGGCGACGCTCTTCCTTTGTACTTATAGGCTACTTTGATTTTAGAAAAGTGTAGTATAATATAATGTATGTAGGTATATAGATGTAGTAGCCCCCGAAGAGGGCTAATCTTCGGGGGGATATCACATAAAAAAAAAACTCGCCTGGAACCTTACCTCTCAGGGCTATTTTAGAACGTTCGATTCGTTATCGGGTTTGGGAACCCTTCCCGACATCCAATAGCTGTCGGAAACTCTGGCGGGAAATTCAAATCATTCTAAAATGGAACGTTCTAAAATAACCCTGTAGGTGGTGTGGAAAAAGGTTAGTCGTTATTGATATGATGTAGTACGGTTTTATATAAACCCTGTAGTTAAGGTAGATTAGACCTCTTCGCGAGCTGCGCGCAGCTCGCGTACAACGCAAATACTAATTATATTGTGTTTTTCCAAACAAATGATTTGATTGATTGAACAGTGCTACAGGGACCGTGGCACTCTTAAAGTGCAGGTAAAGCTCGGTGAATTTGACCACACAGGAAATAACGTCAAAAAATCCTTTTCTCTCTACGCAGCATTATCGTGCCATGCCTGTTCGATACTGGATAAACTCCCCCTCTAATTCGGGCCCGTTGTGAATTTGTGATAGTGACCACACTGGAAATAACGTGAAAAACCCCTGTTCTCTTCAGCCAGTATTATCCTTCACTGCCTGCTCCAGAATACTGCCTAAGCCTCCCCCCTACTTCAGGGGAGGGGGGAACTGCCGTAATCGCCACGTTCGGCCAACGGGTTGGCACACTACAGTACTATTAGCCATGGTAGGTAGCTACTATGTTATCCTTACATCGGATGTAGCCCCCCCCCACTCCTTCCGAAGAAGGGACGTAATTGAAGGACGGTTCGCCGATAAGGCAGTTGGAGTTTTGCGTGTTTACCTTACTTACATGGGAAAATGCTTTTTTGTTAATGTAATATAACACCACGTCTGATGTATACTGGGAAGCGGTGGTAAGTATCGTCCTATGTGCCATTTTTGTTTGTAACGAAGGGGGCCTATTGTCGCAAATAAGTACTGGTGTGCACATAAGATAGAAACTTGGTTAATCTACTTAATAAAAATCTTAATTTCTTTCACTGCAGACAACGGGCAGCCAAAATCTCTGGGTCTAGAAGTTTTAAATTTTGCACTAAAGTTTCTTATACAACAAAGGCGAACACTAAGGACGGATTATTGAAAATTCATTTCCTAAAGGGGTTAAATAGAGGATCGAAGGGTCTTGTATGGAAGTTCGAATGCTTTGCTGAGGAGAAATCCTTAAAAATTACTTCAGAATCTTCAGCTTAACAAAATTAGAGCTTACCTTTCCCGCACAAGGTGCAAATATGTTCCTTCTTCATATGCGTCCAGCTGTGTATTTTGAGGTATTCTTTCTTCTTGAACGTCTTCGAGCACACGAAACACACGTACGGCTTGTCTGCCGACTCATTAGTCTTTTCTGAAATGTTGTACTTTTCTTCTGGTGCCTACAAAAAGATCACATATTTACGTTCGTCTTTGTGTTTTATATAAAATCGAAAAGTTTTGCATAATTTTTAAATTATGCAAAACTTTTTTGCATAATTTAGCTCAAAGTTAGTATCTAGAGTTCTGGATCCTTTGGTCTTATACTGCGGGAAGTGGAGTAAGTTTGAACAAGTCTTTACATACCGGTTGAAAATTATATTAAATCATAGTTTACCCAAACGGAGATCTGTAGGGCTATTACGTAATACGCTACTCTGTTGACAGCTCGAAATGATAGTAACTGGGCTCAGTGTCCATTAATTAAAGGTCAAAATGTTAGTTTCGTATTATGTATGACCCTGTTAGTCACCGTAAAGTGATATCCACTCAGTGTGATACGTAATACCAATATTATGACATTCACGGTTGTCATCAAAGTTCGGTGTACAACCGAAGCTAGCCCTGCTGAGCGTCAGCTGTTCCAGAAGTAAGGGGGCAAAAATTACAGTATTTCGTTGTGGAAAAAAAGTAATTTCATAACGCGTGGAAACCTTACGGGTATTATTTTTAACCTTCAACCCAGAAAAAAAGTCGGCTACATGTGAGGGAAAGGAATTTAATATTATGCCAGTGACGAAGAGTTAGACGACGTAAGTGAATATAAGTTTTTTGATTTTTTTCCGATGGTACCAAGTGGTCAAAGAAACGATGACCTCGATTCTGCAGAAAAACAACAACATGAAAGCTAATGTTTAGGCTATTTGCGAGTACATCTTACTAAGAATGGCTAAAGTCGACGTGTTTCGTCATCCATTTTTTTATCACAGCATATGGTTTTATCCTGCTTCATCGGTCAACGGCGAGCACAGATGTTCGGAGCCGGCCTAAACTGAGCAAAACAAGGCAAGCCCACCCTGTAGGAGATTTAAGCCGAACCCAGGAAAGGGCGTTGCTGGGAGGCGTATATAGGATTTAAAGCGACTTATATGCTCGTTTTAACTAAACCTAGGCTTCGCATACATATACATATGAAGTAAAGCACTTTCTCAACTTGTATTTATGGGAAACGCCAAAGTATGTCTCGAAAAACATCGACTCTTGAGTTCGAAATTTTAGTTCTCTCATAAATCGTGATCTATCGAATGACCGATTTGGTCGAGACGCCATTGTTTAACTATTGTGTCTACTTCGTGGACAGGTCTTGATTAACCCATGATCTGTCCACGAAGTAGACATTTTGGATTTGATACAAGGAGCATTTATAGTAATTCCACGTACATCTGTCTGTCGGTTTGCCAGTCTTTCTATAGACTGTATGCTCGGAGACTATGGAGGCCGACATTTGCCATGGTTATAGACCGTCATAACGTCTACGAAGTATTGAATAGGCGAGACGACAAAACAATCTAAATATTTTTTGATAATCTAAGTCCGACACTTAGATTATCAAAAAATATTTGACCCGTGTTTTTTCTTTTGTCACGTAAACCAAAATTCACGAAGATACGACGCTTTTAAAATTCTCAATACGTCACGCCGTGGTATAATTTTTAGCTAGTTGTGACGTCACGAGCCCCCACTCCCGAGTTTTGATGCGTTTTATCTTTGTCAATATTCATTGATTTACAAAAACAAAAAATACGTGTCCATTAATTTCCAATACTCTAACTGACGGACTAAATAGATTTGCAATTTTTTGATACTGTCGTCATGCCTATTAAATATTTAAAAAAAAAAAAACCAATACCTACCTCACATGTTTGTAAAATGGGGGTGATTTGTTTTTATTTGACCCCCGTAGCGCATATCGACGAGTCGCAGGGGAGGTGGCGCTCGATTTTATACCGTCCAAAATTCATTTCTTGTAGTTGCTTAATGTTCACTTATCATTTGATCATATGAAATGAAAGTCAGACACCGCACTTACATGCAGCTGATCATATTTTTTTAATCGGGGTGAATGGCGTGCAATTGGAGAGACCTGTTTCCAGCATGAACTGTATTGCTGTAGGGCCTACAGCAATACAGTTCATGCTGGATACAGGTCTCTGGTCAGCCTACAGTGTAGGCTAATGATGACACCTCAGACCAAATAAAAAGGTAAGTACAGACGGAACACTGGGAACAGCAAAGTGAGGCCCGTCAAATTACGTCTCGTCGTGTACATTCAGCCCAAAAATAAAGTTAAGACGGAACTCTGCGAACAGAGAAGTGAGGCCGGTTTCATAAACATTGTTGTGCATTTATTGAGGCAAAGTTTAATTGTAGTTTGATGTAAATGTGTGCGTCTGAGCGTGTATGAACAGAGCGACACGTAATTTGCGCTGGCCTCACTTTGTTGTTCGCAGCGCAATGTCTTGGTTTTTTACTCGGTCTGAGGATGACACACAATTAAATGTTTTTTTTTAGGTGTACTCCTGAAGTCCTTACCTCCATCTCTTCGTCCGGTTCCTCACTTACAACCGGTCTGCTATACTCATCAATGATCTCCTGCTTGATGTCCACCATCTGGTTGTTGGCCATGTCCATAAAGCCCTGATCATCCACAACTTCCACATTCTCTATGAACACTTTCGTGTGTATTTGTATGTGCTTCCGTAAGTGGTCCTTGCGGTAGAAGGCTAAAATAAAGATGCTGTGATGTGATTTATTGCAGGTTGCACCAATGGATGCACTCAGCTTGGTTCTTTAAAATTCAATAGTTTGTTTTAAATCGCGTGACGCTCAATTGTTCGTTACGTACGTCTTCAATGACTAATTTAAAGATTCCTGAACTTCTTCTTAGAAGAGTCTTTAAAAATTACAACTTTCAAAAAACGTTTCCCACACACAGGTATTATGTCAATTCAATTGTAAAAAGAGCAGGGGAGAAAGATAAAATCGTTATTATTATTATTACATGCACCCTTTGTGTGACCTTCACCCCTTTACTTGTTATTTAAACTGAGATTCTAACAGAACCACTTTGACTTCATTCAAGTTAGTTGTCCTTTTAGCTAAAACTTGTTTGCTTGGTAAAATTATGCCAATAGGCATGACGACAGTATCAAAAAATGGCAAATCTATTTAGTCCGTCAGTTAGAGTATTGGAAATTAATGGACACGTATTTTTTGTTTTTGTAAATCAATGAATTTTGACAAAGATAAAACGCATCAAAACTCGGGAGTGGGGGCTCGTGACGTCAGAACTAGCTAAAAATTATACCATGGCGTGACGTATTGAGAATTTTAAAAGCGTCGTATTCTCGTCAATTGTGGTTTACGTAACAAAAGAAAAAACACGTGTCAAATATTTTTTGATAATCTAAGTGACGGACTAATTAGATTTTTTTGTCGTCTCGCCTATTTCCCAAACTACGCTATAGGTACAGTACAGTATATAATTTGCAATTGATTGCTGCTCTGTTTTGTATGATATTCTGCATTTTACAATTGGTATAAAAAAAATAAAACAATCTCTTAACTCAGAGATATCTTCCGGGCATAACAGGACATAACTTGAGTTAACTTAGCAATCATCCATGACATTTTTTAATATATTTTATGTATTATACAAAAGGATTTTATGTATCCTTCTTATTTGTTAAATCAACAAGTTTTGAGTATAACCAAAAGCAATCATACAGTGGAACCTGTTTTTTTTTTTATTACTACTTACAAACAAAACATTATGAATGCCTGGTATAACATAATTTATTGCAACTCTCAATACATTTTATTAATAATACTCAATACGTTTTATTTTTACATCCATAATATTTTTTCCTGTCTTATTTTTATCTAACTCTATGTGTTTTGAGTCGTCGTATAGGTATCTGTGGGATTGACAGATAGCACACGAAGTAGACCATGACCTGATCTATAACATAGACAATTTTTTATCATATAAGAATGCTCCCACGGGATACATTCTGACATTGTGGGCAGCAAAGACATGGGCAAGACTTGGTGATCTACAGGGTGTAAACGGACTCTTCACGAAGCCGTCAACCAAGCATTCTGTACATCAAACTAAGTAACTCTACGGAAAAATTATTGCTGGGAAACAACTTTTTTTTTTGGGTGAAAAATCATGTTTTACGGTAAAACTCAATGTAATGAACTCAAAACATTGTGCTTATGAACGCATTTAATAGTAAACGGGTTATGGAGGTATTAAAAGTACTTAAAGTTATGACCTTATAACTAGTATTTGAAAAAAACTTGTGAAAATGTTGGGACTGACCAATATCTCCTTAGCTAAAAGGTTCCCAAAACAAAAAAAAAATATTGCAATGATGGGGAGAACAAGTGCCTTTCAGCTTCGTTAAGAATCTATTTACACCCTTTATAAATATTTATCTTTAACACTTACTTTTATCGCACACTGGACAGGTCTGACTCTTGTCCCCACTATGTATGGACCGGTGAATGTTCAGGTGCTCCTTCCTCTTGAAGGCCTTCCCACACTCAGGACAGACATGAGGCCTCACTTCCTTGTGTTCCATGGTATGCCTGTCTAGGTGTTCCTTGCGTTTTAGCCTGTTGGAGAGAAAAGTTTTAGGGATAGAATGTTTGTTAAAACTATTCGATCTAAATTAGGGAAATATAATTAGATTAGTTAATGTTTAGTAAGTTCAAGAAAAAAAATTGTTACTTATTATTGTAATATTAGTTAGAAATTTAAATGTTTTAGTTTGGTATAATTTTTTAAGGTCACAGAAACCCTCTTCTTACAAAAAAGGAGCTATAATTTCTGCTAATGTTAGTACATTATAGACATATAATATTCAGCTATTTATTCCACCTATGAACTTTTTTAGTTGCTTCAAGTTTTTAAAATAATAAATTAATTAAACATACCCAGTGCCACATATTCCACAGAGGTACCTATAATCCTTGTTATGGACCAGCAGATGCCTCTCAAGCTGTTCTTTAGTATAATAATAGGCTGAGCACTCCACACAGGAGTACTGCACCACTCCATTATTCTTTTTCACTATCATAGCCAACTTGTTCTTGGCTAACATACTCCTTTTCATAGCCAGCTCCAAGTTTGGTACTGGCTCTGGAAGAATGTTTGGTAATTACAGTGTGTGTTAACTTTAAAAACGAATTCAAATATTTAAAAATAGAATGCCATACCATTATTGCTGTCCATGTTCCTCACACTTTACTTTCACCTGAAAATCAAATCTCTTAAGACCAGATATTTTTTGTTCAGATTAGAAACTTCAAATGTCGTTAGAGACAAGTTTCCCAAACGCGCACAACCGTTGGAAAGGGCAAGGGCCAAAAAAACTGAACTTGAATTTGTGATCCCTTCCCCTCCCTACGGATATCGCCCAAGGCCCAAAAGCTCCCCTCTGCTTAGGGGTGACTACCCTTTGTCTACCCAAACTTCCCCTAAAGAGGGGAGGGAACCCCACTCCGTGCTCGACCCGATAGGAGGGGTGGATTTACCTTTCCCAAGCTCGGCATTGATTCAAAATCCTCTACCTGAGTCTCAAACCGCGTTTAAAAACATCGAACTAATAATAGTTCTGCACCAAACATACCCACTTGTAACCAATCAATATTATTTTTCTTTTAGAGCGCGCGAAAAAGTTTTAGCTTACACAAAGCAACATGTTTTTATTGACAACACAATATACTTACGGTTTTGTCTTGTAAAAAGTCACAAAACTTTAGATGATTAGATATAAACACACGACAAAAATGAAATTTTACACAACATAATGCGTAATTCGAAAATGAATACGAAAAATAAAAATACCCGAAAAAATTAAACACAGACGCGCACCTCCACACAAACCGTCTTGAAAGTGACTGGTAGTGTTGTGTTGCCTGCTCTAATGCCTGAGATTTGAAAACGGCTAAAATTGGTAAAAGTCAAAATTGAGAGGAAAAGATGGATAGCAGTTAAAATCAGTTTCAGTGTAGGAAAATATGAAACTCGTTCAAAAGAAACTGCCTCAGTTTTATTAATTTAAAGATTTTTTTGACATCTGGATAGAATCAGTATTTTTCATAATGTTGAACTTTAAAAGATGGTCGCAGTCGTTCCATGTAAAATATTGATATTAAATTGTATCCTGTTAGACTAAAACCCGAACCCAACATGGTTTTTATGTTAAATAATTAATAATGATGGTGTTGAAATTTTATTGTTTTGTGTATTGTATCTTTATTTATTGGAATAAAAAGAGTATTTACTTTTTACAATGATCTTTTTGTTCTTAGTAAGTTTATTTTTCTACTTGTGTTTTGTTTTTTTTTCTGGTGTCTGTCAAATGTGTCAACGTGAATAAAAACCAATTAAGTTTTCATCGAAACTTTTATTTTATTCAAATACCGTATATTTCCAACAAATTCGTACTCGCTACGCGCTCTGCACCTTAGTGGGACGTGAGTTGCCCCACTAACATTATTTCCATCGACCAATGAGTATATTCGTAGAATGTAGAGATACTAATAATCACTGTGCTTGGCAACACTTAGTAAAAAAGTTGCTAGTCATAATAATCTAATGTAAAGAAAATGTATTTTGTAGACAGAGCGATAAGTGAGAATTTGAGAAATAGAATAACGTACTGAGTTTCAATCCTTACCGGAATGAGTTTGACATATGTAGCAGAGATCAAGCTATCTTTTATGAAGCATAGTCATGCTTTCAGATTTTTGACAACCTTTATTTTGTTGTGTCAATAAAATAAACATGTGGGTTGATTTAAAAACAGGTAAGCGGTGATTTCTAGGCAAACAAGAAAACGTCAATCCATCATCTGTCAGTCAAGTGTCAAACAAAGTTCAATGTCCATGTCCATTCATCAATCAAAATAAATTTCCTTCGAAATTCACGTGTAACTCCGAAAAATAACAAAAAACTAAAATGTCTTACGATAAAAAACTAGTTGGCCTAGCAATTAAGCTGTTTTCAATAGATGCTGTTAAGTTTGGAGAGTTTACAACGAAGAGCGGCATCAAAACACCTGTTTATTTTGATTTGAGGGTTATAGTCAGCTACCCTGATGTTATGGTATGTGTTTCTAATTGATTAATTAATTGGTCTTCGATGATTAAATACCCATGAACATTCTATGTAGAAAGATTGCGGTTTTTCAAATTTAACTTTTTTAGTTCTTTCATGTTTACACTTTATTCACGTGTCATTTTCGGTCTGTCCCAACTTAGTTTTATAGCCGAAGAACTTCAGAAATTGAACACATGAGTGAAACTAACCAAAGAACTCGCAAATATCTGAGATTAAAACCTTCGAGGTTATCAAGCATTCAAAAACAGCAAAGAATGATTAGTCTTGGTTTTTTTATTCATATTGAATAGTCACCCATGTATTTTCTTGTTTTTGTAGGAATCAATATCAAACTTGTTGCTGGAAATTGCTATGAAGGATTTAAAATATGATCACCTCTGTGGTGTGCCATACACAGCCTTGCCCATTGCTACAATACTTAGCGTACTAACCAAGAAGTCTATGCTAATGAGACGAAAAGAAACTAAAGCTTATGGTACTAAGAAATCTATTGAAGGCCACTACAAGGCTGATCAGTCATGCCTGATAGTTGAAGACGTGGTTACATCCGGGTTGAGTGTCCTCGAAACTGTAAGAGATCTACGCAAAGAAGGTTTAATAGTCACAGACGCAGTCATTATATTAGACAGAGAGCAAGGAGGCAGCAAAAATCTGGAAGTAGATGATGTACAAATCAAATCTCTGTTTACCATGTCTTCTTTGATTGATATTTTGGTGAAGAATGGAAAGATCACTGAAGAAACGGTGGTTAAAGTAAAAAATTATCTAAAGGAGACACAAGCACCTGTTATAGGTTAGTATGAATCATGATCTTGCCCATATTACTTGGGGTCAGCGCAACACATATATATTTTTTCTTCCATTTTTCTCTGTCAACCGTCACGCTGTAATTTACTCCCTCTACCTACATCCATCAACATTAGTATGAATAAATATATTTAAACTCTTAAACATCTCAGAATAGAATGTTAATTTATTGTTATTGTAGGAGGGTAACAAATTGATACAGGATGATACTATTACTACGATTCAAAGCTTCCTGTTTGATTATTAAATGAGTGTTGCCTGTTGGCATTCGTTTTTTACTTCTAATATTTTTATATATTTTTTTTCAGATAAACCGCTGGACCGTATCTTGCTAACCTATGAAAAGCGTGCTGAACTAGCCAAGAATGGTATAGCAAAACAACTGTTTGGCATAATGGCAACCAAGAAAACCAACTTGTGCCTCTCCGTTGATTTGACAACCACTACAATGATTCTAGATCTTATAGAAAAAGTTGGGGAACATGTCTGTCTAGTGAAAACTCATGCAGACATTATTGAAGACTACAGTAATGATTTTATTACCAGACTTAAACAACTGGCTGACAGATTTAACTTTTTAATACTTGAGGACAGAAAGTATGCTGATATTGGGCATACGGTCTCCTTGCAGTATTTGAAAGGGTTGTACAAAGTTGGTGAGTGGGCCGATTGTGTGACTGCCCATTCCTTGCCTGGTGAGGGAATACTGAAAGCCCTGAACTCACCAAATGGTGTCAATAGAGGAGTGTTCTTATTGGCTGAAATGAGCAGTGAGGTAAGATTTCTTTCAAATAAAATAAATAAATATCGCTGGACATTACACACAGCGCCGTCTAGTGCCACACTAAGCAACGAGGCTTGTGTCGTGGAGACCAGATAGTTGATATACTACATAGATACTTTTTGTTTGTAAATACATACTTATTATACATATAAACATCCATGACTCGGAAACAAATGTCCATGCTCATCACACAAACATTTGCTTGTACCGGGATTCAAACCCGGGACCCTAAGAACGTAAGGCAGCCTCACCACCGCTGCGCCATTAGTATACTTCATAACATCATCTGTCTAGCTATTTCCCTACTATATTGAGGTTGGCTTCCAGTCTAACTGGATGCAGATGAATATTAGTCATTTGCATGGAGCAACTGATTGTCTGACAACCCAGTTTCTAGGTAACACAATACCCCTTGGCAAGACTGGTTGTCAGACAGTGGCCAACAATATGGCAAGCCCATAAGGCAAGCAGGTTCTTCAGAAATCCAGACATCATAAGGAATAGGAGGTTAGAAGGGAAAGCCCAGCTTTTAGGCTCCTACGAAGGTACCTCCACTCGTCAAACTCCCAGGCTTCTGACCAATATACTTTAAGCCAATATTTATTTTATTTTTGTCTACAGGGAAACCTAATAACACCAGACTACAAAGAAGCAACTGTGTCTATGGCATCTAAATATCCAGAATTAATCACTGGGTTTGTCTGTCAGAATAAAGACACTTTCAAAGACCCAGGTCTCATACAGCTGACTCCAGGAGTGCAGCTGGAGAGCAGCAAAGATGACCTGGGCCAGGTCTACAATACTCCAGAGAAAGTTATTTTGGAGAAAGGTGCTGATGTTATAGTTGTGGGGAGGGGCATAGTGGCAGCTAAAAGCCCTGAAGCCCAAGCAGTCATTTATAAGGATACTTTATGGAAATGTTACTTAAAAAGAGTTTCTGGGAAACTAGAGTAGCAAAATGATATCATTTTTATCTTTATGAGCTACCTGTTGGAGTACTTATAAAGTTTTTCTAAAGATTTACATTTCGTTATTACACAATCATGTTTTATAATTATGTAAGTTTAAGCATGTTGCATGTTACTAGAAATAAGTGGAACTGTTCCATAGACTTTAATATTCCTGTTGACATTGAGCATTAATTTGTAAACAAGGATAACAAGGAACAATTATTACTGTTGTGATAGCTTATCATAGGTAGTATTATAATTAAAATTTTGGTGCTAATACCCTGTGTCTTAACATTCCTAGGTGGTTTTTTACCAATAAAACTCATTTAATTTTGTTAAAATATAAGTTAAACAAGTATTGTACTTATTCATGTTATGATTGAATAAATTAATAGTGTTTATATATACAACTTGGTACCTAATTTACTTTTATAGACCCTTTTAAAACACCGTGGAGAAACTGGGTCGGACATAACTCACGCTGGGCAAGTTTAGTGATAAGCCATTGTAATATTACTGTATGAGAGAGTAGTCTCTAACACTGTCATAAGCTTTCACGGTTTAAAACTAAACTTATATTGAATTAATGGAAGATATTATTATCCCCTAAGTGACAATTTAAGTTTAGAGGAGTCTCTGTTCTGCAGTGTGACACCATAATCCTATAATCCTACTGGGATACAGGCCTCTTGTCTTTGACAATATTCACCCAGTGGGTCCAGCAGGTCAACTCTCTAAGTCCATCAACGAACAAACGGGCCCGTCCGAAAGCAGTCCGTAATGACGGAGTAAACTACTCATCTATAAACGGGGAATAGTGCCCTCCAAACCTTCGCGAGTAGCGCCCTCTGGAAATCTTGGCCCGCAACTAACCAGGCAATCAGACTTTCATTTCATTAATTTTGCATGCATTTTCCATAGTTATAGATTGATTTATTTAAAACCATATTTGGAAGCGTGAAATTAGTAGTTTGAAAATAAAAACAACTATAAATGAATTGCAATTATTCTATATATCAATCTTTATGCATGGAAAATGTGCACATTTAATAGCTAGATAGTTCGTAAAGGTTAATTTAGTTTAGTTTTATTTTTGTAATTATTTAGAGTTCTAGTTGTAGTATGTATATAATTTAGTTTTGAATGAAACAAGCTTCATAACATAGATTTATTTTTACGTTTGCTTTATACGTACTCTTGTGCATATTTTTCACTTCAATCATGTCGACAAACATATTTACAATAGTCTTCTTAGCGTGTTGATGGCAAATTTGTTGTGATTTGTTAAATATGTTTGGCCCAAAATTCACCAATACGAACTCCGCTCGCTGATGCAGTCATAAGATCGTCAAGTGTGCAGGTGTCCGGGCATGCGGCGCAAGATGAAAGATGGGCATTGTCTGTGGAGACTCACCGCATACGCATTTGAGATCTGAGCCGTCCGTGAACCCCCATCTGAGGAGGTTGTCATTGCTACGGCCGACCTGGGTTCGGAGTCTATTCAGGGATTTCCAAATCGGCCACGGCAAAGCATATCCAGGTGGAGGGCTTTCAGACGGCATGATGAAGCCGTCAGGGGGCTTAAGCAGCTCCCGCCAGATATCACATATCTCGCTGTGGAGGCATTTCTATTAGCTGGACTAGCTGGGCTGATACACCCAATAAAGCTTTTACGGCTTTTCAGCCTCTGCGGCACTGGAACGTAACTGTGGAAGTAACTGAAGACATGCTGCGCTGACCCCAATTATATTACGAAATAGTAATGTTAATGAAATTACGTGGAAAGCCCATCATCAACTCTTCGATAATAATTCACTGAAGGTTATTACCGTATCTAAAATTAAGACCAGACAAAGTTTCGGGTCTTTATATACCCGTAAAAACCTTGACCTTCTTACAAAACCACAACAGTATTACATAAAAACTTTTGTACCTACGTTATCACAAAGATATAGTCCGCTACTTGAAACCCAAACGAAAACTGAAAGAAAGCTACAAAGAATAATAGATTTGCTTATACAGGGTGTAACATTTCGCGACCCAGTTACGGTACAGTCTCGACCTGCAACCGTGTGTTAGGGCCGTGTTAGTTTTCCTACATTATAGAAGTTATTCAATTCGTCCTCAATAAATTTAATTGTCCAGTCTACTTTTTACCATTATTTGTTAGGATTATGTAGATGTGACACACCTTATACCTTTTTCGAACTCTAACACTGCCCGATCAGGAAATTTAACCCTGGACTTCATACTCGGTGTAGCGCTTGCGACACCTGGGCCAACAAGTTAAGTCTAGGCATTCTCTTGGCATCTACTGGGCTAGGTTCTACTATTTTTAGCTTGAAGGACAAACTTTATTGATTTACGAACGATACTATTTTTATTTATTGTAGCTGGCTTCCCTACACTTAACTGTCATCTTTCAAGTTGTCAATATCAAAGAAACGTCAAAATTGATAATGATGACTGCAGTTTTGTACGCAACAAAACAAAACAAAACATCATTATTAATTTAGAAATGGATTATATAGTTAAGGAATTAGGTATAAGTAATAAAAATATATTCCCCACTACCTCTCCTGGCCTTTACACCGTCGTCGTCCACACGAGTTGGTTGAAGAAATGGATAAAAAACCTCGAAGTGGACACCTCACTGAACAATGTAGATTTTAACTTGCAACCTGGTGAAAGTGTACCTTATCCGTGGAGGAAAATATTTATGAGGGTACGTATCTATTGAACAATACAATAACAATAGGATTTTTATGCTAGAACTGCGTTTCTAATCAAAAAATCTGTTGTATTATAGGTATTGAGTAAAAAAGTCTCCAAGGTTCTTCCACTGCCTCGATACAAGCTCAATGAAAACACGAATGAGACGCCCCTCACGTTCTCTCAATTACTGCAATATGTGTCACAAAGCAACCAAAGAACATTGTGGAAAGAATCTTACAAGAAGTACTGTCAAAATAATGATAGCAGCAAGGAAAGTACCATAGTGAATCTTTTAGAACATGATCAGCTGATGTCTGAAGTAGTGCTTCGCTTGTATGGATGTAATATAATTAGGGTAAAGTGTGATGGAGCTGGGCATATCGAGTATAAAGAGATAATACCTAATAAACATGTTCTAAAACTGTATGAAAGTCATGGTAACCTCCTAGCAGCTATGTTCACTATAGAATCAGACAATAACTTCTACATTATATACAGAGGACAGTATGAGAACACTCTTCTAGATTGTCTGAACTTCAGTCCTAATTTAATAGATATGAATTACAGTCGAGGTCTGTTTATTGTGTACCAATTGTTGAATTTATCTAAAGCTATGAGCGATAGAGGTTTGAGTATAGGCATGTTGACCCTTCAAGATATTTATTTGTCTGAAAATTTGTGGCTGCAAGTGTTGCCAATGATAACAAACAATATCCACTGCTTGGATGCATCCCTGATCATTGAACACAATAGAAGCAAACAAACCACTCCTGCAATAAACCAGGGTCCCCCCGGAAAGAGGGGGGAGGAAATGTGCTGGAGGAAGGAAGCTGTACAGCTGGAAAAGCTGTGCATGCTGTGGATCAGAGGCAGGATATCTAACCTGGACTATCTGATACATTTGAACATCTTAGCTGGAAGGTCGAACAATGACCCACAGGCACATTTCATGGTTCCTTGGGTGACTGATTTTGCTTCCAGATGTGGTAAGTCTTTGTAGTTATAAATGTAGTAATGATTTTGTTTTGTTTGATAAAAATGTGTTTGTTTATGATTCATTTTGTTATCTACTGCACAGATGCTCATTATTTATCAGTAATGTAAATAAATGTATAGGCACATTAGGCACAGCAAATTATAAATATAGGTACATGCTATACCTTTATGTGGGTAGTGTTAGGGCCTACGATTATAACTTGCCATTTGTCTAAAGTAGTAAGTGATAGTCTAGTGGTGTGACCGTTGGATTGCCAAGTCATAGGTCTCGAGTTCGAACCCAAGACACGCACCTCTGATTTTTCGGATTCATGTGCGTATTGTAAAATTATCACTAGCTTCGGTGAAGGAAAACATCGTGAGGAAACCAGCATGCCTGAGATTTTCTCGACGGCTTGTAAAGCTAAGTCAGAGGCCCATGGGCGGCATAAAACCACACCAGGCCCCATATTCACAACGCTTCGATTCGATTTTCGATTCGGAAAGTCGTATGTCTATCTTTTTTTGACATTATGAAATCGAGCGAGATAGACATACGACTTTCCGAATCGAAAATCGAATCGAAGCGTTGTGAATAAGGGGCCAGGTTAGACATTAACCACACGATAAGTAGTAGTAGTCTAGTCATATGTTTCCCTCAATATTGTCGACAACCAAAAAGAGGACAAGAATCTCTTTTTTGTTGTCATTTATATCCAATTAGCCTAGTAAAATAATTAGGAAGAAATTACTTATCTCTAGTACCTACCAATAATACGAATAGATCTTTTTTTTAAATCTTTATTTATTTACGGGGTTTTTTCTTTATAGAATATGTCACCCCGATGATTGCATACAATACAATTACAATACCTATACTGCTAGCCTACTCGCAACCTTAAAACCATATTAATAATATAATAAAGTGTTCTAGCTTCTTTGGACAATGGTGAGGCCAGAACGCTATTATAGAAACCTACATTAAAAGTATTGGCAAAAGCTTGACGCCTTTGGACCCTCACACGAGCACACTCCGTCAAGATATGATGCACATCTTCAATAACTCCACAGACAATACAATTTGGTGAATCGACTTTTCCCATCAGAAATCTGAGTCCATTGAGAGGCATGTGACCGGATCGGAGTCTCAAAGCCGTCACAACTTCTTGCCTGCTCAGCCTGCCCTCGCTGAACCAAAGCACTTGTGAAAGAGATGGCTGAATGGTTCTGTACCAGATACCCTCATTCAAAGACCTTTCATCGAAATATTCTAACCATGATTGATTACATCTGTCTCTAACTAACGGTAACAGCTCAGTATGCCAAGGAGAACAAGGATACATTTCTCCATCAGACCCCGCTTCAGTTGCTAAAAGGTCAACCATCTCATTTCCCTTCAGTCCAACATGAGATGGAATCCACTGCAATACAATTCTTTTTTTACGTTTGGCAACAAAATCAGTAATGATTCTTAATATATTGTACGCCAGTGGAAGGCCCCTAAAAGGTGAAGTACTTGTGCATCTCATCAGATGGAGAAGAGCACTTTTTGAGTCAGTGAAAATGACAAATTGATCACCATCCAAAGATTCGACATGAGCCAAAGCTTCAGCTATAGCAATTAGTTCTAAATGCATTATTGAAATATTGGATACAATTTTGAATTTAAAAGAAGCATCTATTTGTGAATCGAAAAAAGCTGCGCCACAGTAATTCTCGCGTCTAGAACCGTCCGTATATATACAGTAATAACCAGAGTACTGTGCATTCAGGGATGTACAACATATTGATCTAAGGTTATGTTCATTATAACAATGCTTAGGTTTATCTACTGAATCTAAACAAGGCTTTACAATTCCTGATAAGTCCATATTGCTGACCCAAGTGTCCATGGAAAACATGCCAATTTTATTGCTGCAGTACATATGTTCCTGCTTTAGAACATCGTGAGACAACACTAACAGTGGTTTTTTCTTATTTCTCCAGTAAGGATTATTGTAACGAAGACAATGTAGCTTATCCAGTAAATCTATTATAGGAAAACGGTAACACTTCGATTTTAAATAAAATTTACCAGCTAAATATTGGCGGCGAATAGAAAGGGGAGGCAATACTAATTCGGATTCCATCACGTGAATCGGAGTGCTCTTGATAAACCCACCAATTAACTGCAAGCAAATGTTTTGTAATACGTCCAGTTTATCCAAACGTGTGTCGGCGCTATTGTCCAGTAAAAAGCTACCAAAGTCGATACGACTACGAATAAGGGAAATATACAATCTTCTTGTGTGGTTGGGATGAACAGCCAACCCTGGTCCCACTAAAACTTTTAAAATATTAATCAGTTTAAACACTTCCTTACGGACCTCACTAATATGTTTCATCCATCGAAGATTTCTATCCAGCCACAATCCTAGGTACTTGACGTGGTCTACTAACTCTAACAAAGTCCCGTTCAAACATACTTCTATAGCTGGCAGAGGCCTTGTATTACCTCTACTAAACAGACAGATTTTACTTTTATTGGGGGAAATGTTTAATCCTACATGCGTCAACATGCTGTTGATGAGATCAAGTGCAGACTGGATCTTGCGTTGTCCCTCACTCACAGAAGAACGCTGCACGTATATAGCGAATTTATCCGCGAACTGGGATATACAAATTTTAATGTTGTTTTGCACACGTTTACAAATATCTGCCGTTACTATATTAAATAATATTGGAGATAACGGATCACCCTGAGCCAAACCAGTGCCGGAATATCTACTAATAAAGCCATTACCAATTCTTATTTTGAGTACTCTTCTATGGAGAAAGTTCCATAGATATTTGCAGATACGGGAACCGACTTTAAAGCTATCTAAAACACTTATTAGAACAGAATTATTTACATTGTTGTACGCATTATTTATATCTAAAAAACAACCCATAGTAAAGCAATCCTCGGTAAAACTAGTTTGAATTGTGGTGATTAGGCAGCTTAAGCCGTCTAAACATGACCTACCCCTACGGAAGCCAACTGTGTTCACAGAGAATGTATCATTTTTTTCAAAAAACCATTCCAATCTTCGACATAAAATATAATGAAAAATTTTGCATATGCACGACAGTAATGATATAGGTCGGAGTGAAGAAACGTTACTAGGGTCACGACCAGGTTTAGGAATAGGTACGATAGTAATGTCGCGCCACTGATAGGGGACAAAACTGCTATTTAAAAAGTTGTTAAATAAAGTAAGTAATACAGATTTACCTACATCAGGTAAATTCTTAATCATAGAATAAGATATGTCGTCGCATCCAGGAGATGTATCCTTAGATTTGATACATTTATCTAGCTCCTGAATAGAGATCTCGCGATCTAATGTAGGGTTACTATGGTGAACGGTAGGGGTCGATGGAGACACATAATCGGGTGCTAAGGAATTTAAAAGATTCGTGGCACTTTGAGTGTCTACAAAATTTCTAGGCGAACGGTAACCTTTCAACCATCTCATTTTGCGCCACATTTCACTAGACGATGTAGTATGATCAAATGAGGAACAAAAATTTTGAAATTTCATTCCCTTAGCCAGTCGGATTAACCTTTGGGATGTACTTATCCTATTTTTAAGAGTAACTAGGTTTTGGGGTGTGGGATTTCGCCTAAATTTGGATAAAGCTAACCTACGATGAGCCACAGCTTGTGACAGTTCCGCAGTCCAGTATGGTTTCGGAGTGAAATTTGAAGTAGGGTTTTGATTAAATTTAAACTTCGGAATGAATTTATTAGCCGCGTCATTCAGTTTATCTAAAAATGAATCATACGCTTTTTGGGGGTCACTCGGTAAATATAAATTTCGAAATTTTTCTTCCAGATATTTTTTATATGAAGTCCAGTCAGCTTTTCCAAAATTCCTTTTGATGACTGTAGGAAGGCATGACGTACCCAATGTTGAAAGTTTAATAATTAAATGGTCGCTGCCTAGATTTTCATTTAAAACGGTCCAATTAAAGTTTAATGCAATATCTGTAGATACCAGTGACATATCTGGGGAAGACTGTTGTAAGTTGTTATCAACTAAACGAACTCTTGTATGTGTTCCATCGTTCAAAGAAATAAAACTGTTATCCATAAGTGCGTCGTGAATAAGATTGCCTCTGCGGTCAGTTTTATAGGACCAACTGCTGTGATGGGCATTAAAGTCACCAAGAATTAACGTTTTGGATGGCCATAATGAAAACAGACTATCCCAGTCCTGCTGAGTGGTTACGATTCCCGGTGGACAATAAACAGAAACAATATTCTCAAACGGGTCACAATTAAATAATTGCACGCACACTACCTCAATACCGTTATTATTGACGAGAACGCGTTGCAGCTGCGACTTAACAGATTTGTGTACTATAATAGCTACACCACCACGTGAGTCATCCCGGTCTGCGCGATAAACATCAAAACCACTAACTTTAAAATTACTTTCTGGTTTAAGCCACGTCTCACTAAGGGCAGCAATATGCACTTTTTCCCGACATAAAAAATTATGAAACGGTAGTATCTTTGGCTTAATATTTTGGGCATTCCACTGCAAGATATTTAATTTAAGTGATTTGTTAGCCATCAGAAGGAAATGTGTTTACAAAAGTTCAACAATACTTTTATCCACGGCAACTCCGAAACAAAGCTCACTGACACTTGGGTTAACCATTCTAGGCACAACTGGCAGACACGGTTTATCTTGTTTAAACTTGTCTTTTTGTTGTAGATAACTTCCATTATTCTGGCACACAGCTCTTTGAAAGAAAAATCTTTACCCTCTTCATCAACAGGCAATTGCTGAACATCTCCTTCGTCTACATCTGCAGTCGAAAACATCCTGTCTTCTTTAAATAGGCTCTTTTTAATTTTCGCAGGCTTTGAACTATCTTTGTTTCTACTAGTTGTAGCAGGGGTCTGTTCCCTGTGGACTGTGGCCTTTGTTCGAACTATTTCGGCATAGGTAGAATTTCGGGTTTGTAAAGAGCCGTCTTCGGGAGGTGTAGAAGAGGAACGATTTTCTTGGGCTACCGGAGCTTGAAGAGGGACGATAGTATCGGGGGGAGCGGGTTTTTCGTGGGGCACATAATATTCTAGGGCTTTTCTACGAGTGCATCCCAACTCAGACATAATTTCTCTTAGTTTTCTCTCTTTCTTGTAAACTGGGCAAGACCTGCTGAGCGATATATGGTTACCGTTGCAGTTGACACATGAAAACATTAAAGTATCGCAATTCACATGATGCCCACCACACTTCGGGCAAACCACGTTTATCGAGGGGCACATTTTCCGCACATGGCCGAACCTCCAACATTGGGAACATTGTGAAACTTGGTGTATGTAAGGCAAAACTTTAATATTTATGTCAAATACACGAACTGATGCTGGTAAACGATCCCCCTTAAAGCAAAGTCGCAGGGTCTCGCTGGGGCACCAACCACCATCATCCCTGTTGCGACGGTTTAGCCTCTTGACAAATAAAAGCTTTGCGGGGGCCGGACATGAAATATTTTGATTAATCTCGTCGTCAGTGATATCGAGGTCTACATCCTTGATTAAGCCATAGCAAGTAGACAGCTCCATGGCCTTCTGGATCGTCCATCCTTTCTCCAAAAGCGTCTCGCACATAAGAAGGTTCTGAGCAGCCGATTCAAATTCAAATTGGAAGCGTATTTTAAAAGGGCTTAAATATTTAACATCACTAATCTGAGTTATTTTATTTTCGCTCATAATACGTGCCATCGCAAACTGTTTCGGAAGACGTTCTTTATGCGAAACGTATACCTCATACTTTCCCTCTTCTACAGAATTTCTGCTACCGTGACAGGTCTTTTTTTTACTCGTCTGAACTTTATTCCAACCCTGTTCGTCTTCAGTACTGTCTGCTCTTACCCTCTTTTCTACTCTTGATTGCTCCTCTTTATTTTTACCTTCATCATCAGTAGCGTCCGTGTCCGAAGAATCACTCGATAAGTTCAAGGTCGGTATTAATACAGGTAAATCACCGCTCGGTGGAGCGCTTACTTCACCATTCATGGCGCGATCGTGTAAGGTACACGCAGCCGGTAGGCTGGCGCACACCTGTGGCACGTGTCACTGCGTAAATAAATAACTCTTCGCGCACTGGGGATATCAATTAGATCCGCGACAAAAAACACAACCAGACCGCACAAGTGCTGGTACGACTATTATCTTTGGATCCAATACTAATCATCAAATACTGATAAGGTAAAATGAAATAACAATATTGATATGATAAAAAAGTGATATTGGAACCAAGCCTATAATCAATACAAAAGTATAATACCTACATTGTCTAAATTAAAGGCTGTTCCTTTAATTTCGACAATGTAGGTATTATACTTTTGTATTGATTATAGGCTTGGTTCCAATATCACTTTTTTATCTAGCAGATTAAAAAACAAACATATTTTTTATTGGGGTACTGAATACATTGTAACCGTTTGTGCATTGATCCCTTCCACCCTGTTTTAAAAAAAACTTTCAATCCAGTCAACCATTAAAACTATTCTTCACATCCCTAGGGAGGAACTGGCGAGAACTAAGCAAGTCGAAGTACCGCCTGAACAAGGGTGACAGACAGCTAGATATGACATATGACGTCAGCAGCTGCACCGATCAGATACCGCATCATGTTTCCGATGCCTTGTCTGATATAACATGCTACGTCTACTTGGCGCGCAGGTTCGTGCGAATTTGAGACTTCTGTGAAGGGAATATGGTTTGTTTTTACTTATCACGTCAGCAGTTACACCGACCAGATATCGTCGTCTTCTTGGCGAA